>JAOCZM010000133.1:2400000-3677633 GCA_026122235.1 Vinca minor | reverse complement strand
CCAATTTGAAATAGAAATTCCGTTTGCATGAGGGAAACATATTTAAACTATCAGATGAATTAATTTAATAGTTGAGTTATATTTTTCTTTTTTTCTTTTTTTCAAATAAACATACATACAATATTGTTTATAACTGCACAAAAAAATGGATGTTCCCAATTATTAAATAAAAAATCAACGGCCTAATATTTATTCTGTGTAGAAAAACATACTCCCTCCGTCCCAAAATAACTGTCCACATTTCCTTTTTAATATGTCTCAAATTATTTGTCCACTTTCTAAATAAAGTACTCATTAATTACAGGTTTTTCCAATTCTAACTCTTACATTAAATGTTGGAAGAGAAGGCTATAGAAGAAGAGGAGTAAAATTAAATTGGAGTAGTATTAAATAGGGTCTTTGACATTATACCATATTCCACTATAGAATTTGATGAAATCTTAATTCCCGTGCAAAATACAAAGTTGACAGATAATTTGGGACCGTGGGAGTATATTTTGCACCGAATTTGAATTGTCCCAATACATATTTATGATGTAATAGAGTATGAAGCTAAAATCCAATGCAACGAAAAAATTTTAGCAATTAAAGCAGAAAATGCCAATCAATAGTCATAACAACTATAGCATCAGACTATGGGGTTGGGGGGAGAGGACCATCAGACTGTCTATCTCTTTCTGGCCTCTCAAATTTCTCTGGTAGTTGCAAATAATGCCAGTTTTCATTCATTAGCAATCAAAAATATTTATACATTTTTGCCAGCCATTTGCCTTCCCAAACATTCAGATATTACGATGCCGACTTATCAACAATATAATGATATATACACACATTAAACTACAGCTATCAACAATGGGATTTTAGCAAGAAAGATCTTGATGATATTAGCAAGAAAATGAAACAACTTGGAAGTGAGATGAAGATCCTTGGCATTTACTCCCCCCACCCCACCAATAAGATCCTTGGCAATCCTTTGTTTCGAGTTTCGTGCTAGGAATTAGTAGCAATTAAACAAAGAAAAATTAAATGTGATCTTCGTCATAAAGAGATGAGTTTTTTATTAATTGTTTTTATATGTTAAAATGGATAAAGAGATGAGTTTTGCATATAAAAAAAAAAAAAAGATAAAGAGATGAGTTTTTTATTACTACTTCCGTCTCAAATTGTTTGTAACATTTCAATTTTTTAGACATACCAAATTATTTGGCACGTTTTAGAAATCAATGCATATTTATTATTATTATTTCAGTCATACTCGTAATTTATTACTCAACTAGTCACTAATAATAACATTTTAGTCATAGGTATTTGAGACTTTTTGTCATATTAATTGTTTTCCAATCATTTTTTCTTAATTTTGGTGAAAACACAATTTGGAATGGATGTAGTATATAATAGTAAATATAATGGATAAATATTTTTTTTCTAATCGGCCCAAACCCTTCGCTACGACCAGTGGCGGAGGTACAAATTTGTCATAGGGACGGATTTCTTACTGAAATGTTTTAGGGGCGAAATACAAAATTTACAAGAAAATATCACAAAAATAATTTTTTCTATAAAAAATTCGTCGTTTCTGAAAATTTTGGGGAGTGGGACGACCACAGACCTCCACACAAAATCTTCTTTCCAATGGAGCAACATAATAGTAAATCGGATCAGCTTTTAACACTCTCACTAAAACATTCTTGTTTTAGTATTTTGATTACTAAATTCTATACCAGAAAACTTAAACCCTAAAGATAATCCTAAACACTTACAATATGCATGTTCCAATAAGATAGTAAGATGTTATAAAGGATATTGAATGCAACGTTTTAGAGAGAGGCGCAACAAAAGAGAGCAGGGGATGACTGTCGCCCCAATATTTTCAAAATTTAATTTAGCGGTATTAATTTTCTAAACTTTTAGTCACTCATTTTCTAAATTCGTTTCCTCCCCTTCCTTACAATTTTTTCCCCCAAAAATCCCTTATAAACCCTCACATCAAATAAAAAAAAGGTTCTAGTTCTGTCTATAGTTTTAAATATCTAATAGTAGCATATATATCCATGCCGGAAAGCAGTGTGTGCTTGTGTGAGTGAGCGGTCCGGTGCTGGTGTAGACACTAATAGTGTTTCTTGTTAAGTACGCATCGACATATCTCGATTATCAAATTATTTTATTAGATGGTTGAGATTAGTTTGTTCAGGAAATATCTATTCCTAAACAGTTATTAGCAGTTCCTGAATAACTAATTTTGGATTCTGCAACGAAACCAAATTGGTGAGCGAGAGATAAGAGTCTGGAATTGAAGAATACATATTCTAGTGGGATATGGTCAAAGCAGAGATCAGTTAGAATTCAAAGATAAGGGCCAAGGACTGGGTAGAGAGAGTTCAATGGAAAGAAACATCGGTGTCAAAAAGAACAAACCATAGTAGAAGAAAAGAAAATCACCATTACTTGACAAAGATATTAAAATTGAACTGCAAAAAATCACATTCATTCAGATGTATTTCAGTGATAGTTTTCTCAGTAGAATAGATGGGTCTATGGACTATGATCATATTCTGGAATCAGTCAACAGCTGGACCACATCTAGAAACCCAATTGTGTATTTGATTGTAACTATAATTAGAGGTGAGTATCGATTTGAAATCGGTTTTTTTCGAGTAATTTCATTTTTTGAAAATACCGACCTATTTCGAAACCGAATTACCGATTTCAATTCAATTCAGTATGAATTCGAATTCGGTATTTTTACCGAATTACCGATTTGAAAAGTTAAGAAATTTTTTTAACTTTAATTCATTTTCAAAATCCAGTAATGATCCATATCTTAAGTTCAAAATATCAGTCCAAATTACATACATGTAATCAAGTTAGAGTTTAAAGTCCAATTTACAAAATTAAATTCCAAAATACATGAATAATTCATGTTTTAAGTCCAAATACATAAATCATTCATGATGCAAGTTCAAAAGACAATATCCAACTTCTTCCAACATCTTCTCGCACTTTACTTCAAAGGTCAACTGTGGTTGATTCATCACCAACTTTGAGAATTTCGCAATATGATGAGACTTTAGCAACAAAAATATATCAGGAAAAAAAATAAAACGAAAAAATGAACAATTTTCATACCCGAGTCTCGATAATGTACGGATCTGGGGATTTTGGAAGTTTAGAGTCGCGATTTTAGCAAAAAAAAATATCGACAACAAAAAAAACCGAAATATGATGAGACTTTAACAACAAAAAATACATCAAAGAAAAAAATAAAACGAAAAATGAACAAATTTCATACCCCGAGTCTCGATAATGTACAGATCCGGGATTTTGGAAGTTTAGAGTCGCGATTTTAGCAACAAAAAAATATCAGCAACAAAAAAAACCGAAATATGATGAGACTTTAACAACAAAAATACATCAGCAAAAAAAATAAAACGAAAAATGAACAAATTTCATACCCCGAGTCTCGATAATGTACGGATCTCGGGATTTTGGAAGTTTAGAGTCGCGATTTTAGCACATCAAAAAAAAACCGAAATATGATGAGACTTTAACAACAAAAATACATCAAAGCAAAAAAATTAAAACGAAAAATGAATAATTTTCATACCCCGAGTCTCGATAATCTACATGATCTGGGATTTTGAAAGTTTAGAGTCGGGATTTTGGGGACTCGGGAGAGGCCGAGATGCCGAGAGACCGAGGCCAAGGCCGAGAGGAGAAGGAGAGCCGAGAGAGAGCTGAAAGGGAGAGGGAGAGGGAGAGCCGAGAGAGAGAGCGGGAAAGGGAGAGGGAGAGCGAGAGAGTTTTTCGTGGAAAATGGAAAAAGAGGGTCTGGAGTGGATGAGGCGATGAAGAAGCGGCGGGCAAGTAAGTAGAAGTTAGGTTAGGTTATATTAGGGTTAGGTCAATAAGAGAGTATATATATAGTGTATTTATTTTACTATTATTTATTAAAATATTTTTTGAATTCGAATTCGGTATTACCGAATTCACTAAAACCATATACCGAATTCGAATCTAATTCGAAGTTTTCGAATTCGGATTATACCGAATTACCGAATTCATCCGAATTACCGATTTCGATTTACCAAATTCAAATCGAATCTGGTCGGTTTTACCGAATTTGCTCACCCCTAAGATTCTATAATACAACAATCATAATATAACACATTAAATCCCCAATAATTGAGGTTTGATTGGTAATAAATGTACAAAGTGGATGCTCCGAGAATACCACTGAAACAGATGGATTCGAGACTGACCTAACATTTGTCAATAAAAGCACAAAGCAACTGCTCACAGAATTTAACCGAAACAGTAGCGTTTTCTACGAAATCATACTCTCAAATCATCTAAAATCATCTATTAATAATTTTAGTGCTTTGAAAAAATCAAAAAATTGATGCTGATGATAAGCTTAGAGTAATGCATTAAAATGTGGCCAATCTGATAAACGTGCAGGCAGCAAATAAGCAAATAATTATTATTTTTAGCAGATTTCAACTTGCCTCATGTCATATTCTTCTTTGCTTAAGAAATACTCCGCCGCGACCATTTCAAAAAATCTTCAAGATCAACATCAAATGTGGATAGAGCACAATCATCAATCATATGTCAAAGAAAGCTAGAGGGGCAGTGATAATGTCAAAGAAAATATTCTCCCGCAAGAGCAATTGTTTTGAATGTGATAAAATTGCCCCTCTAACACATCAATTAGTTAATCTTTTAATTATTTTTACCATTTTTTCTCACCCCTAATTTATCTCCCTAATGTGATTCCTTTTTTATTTTTTTTTCTCTCTCCTCCTTCCATTATTCTCTCTTATCTTGACTGATTTTTTTTTTATCTTCTCTCTCCTTTCCTTCATCAGCTCATCGAATGAGTTTTTCTGCCCCGATTTACCTCTCAATCGCCTTACTTACATAATCGGATTATGCATTGGTTAATCGAATTAATAATCGATTCATAAAAATTTTATGCATATAATCAGATTAATAACAGATTCATAAACAGTTTATGCATATAATCAGATTAATAACAGATTAACCGAATCAATACAATTGCAATTGATGCATAATTAATCGAATTAATAACATACGATAGCAGTTCATGCAATATTAATTGAATTAATAGCATACATAACAGTTTATGCATATCACTATATTGAACAAAAGATGCAATCTTTTCTGTTTCCACACATACACATACCAAATCGGAATTGATATATGTTATGATGTGATTAACAATATCGAATTCGAATCGTATGAGCAAGGCTCTGATACCACTGAAGGGATTCATGGGCAGAAACTCGTTCTAAACACCCATGAGTGCTCCCCTGAAGGATCCGCTCATACGTAAGCGAATCGAAAAACCGAGAAAAGGGACTTACATTTTTCGGCTTAAAGGGTGTATCTTTCGGCTTTCAGCAGCAACCACCTTGAGTCCTCCCTTGCGGAATTACTCCCTACCGGTATCCACGTGACGAAACGGGCAGCGAGTGCTAGCTCTTCGTTCTTCTGAATTTTGGATTCTAGAGAGAAAATGAGGCTGCCAGACCAGAAATCAGATTTCGGGTTTTGGGTATTTTGCGGCTGAATTAATCCATCCCTAGGGTTTCGGCCAAGAGAAGGTTATATAGGGTATGAGAGGTTGTTTCAAAAACAACTCCCACGTCCATACCAATTCTCCCGGCAGTGGGAGTCTTTAACTCCCACGTCCCCTAGACATTTGCTGGTAGTGGGAGTCTTTATCGGATAATAACTCCCACGTAATCCCAGCATTGCCTAAATACCAAAAATACCCCTTATACATCTATAATTCGAATAATAATGCTTTATTATTCTCAGAAAAATAAATGTCTGATACAATGAACCTAGACACATTCTAGATACAATGAACCTAAACATTGAATCTGGACATGAAGCTCGTTAGCTCGTCTATACGTGTGACCCTGTAGGTTCATATTACAATGGCGATGAAAACACACTTAGTAGTAGTATGTGTTCATAAATCACAAGCGGTCCCTAGCAGGACATTGTGATTACCCAAAGTGAATGAATTTACGGTGGAACCTAATATCAATCCACTATTTAATCCCTTTGTCTCACGATATCCTAATTAAGCATAAGGCATGGTGGTCGTCACCCTTATAAAGCTTAATTGTATTTATGCTCGATCTCCAGTTAGACTGTTCCAACAAATAGTATTTAATAACCACTTTATCAAATACATTTGAGCACGGCATGCATTTAAACAGTCTTTCCCTATCGAGGGGCCCATGGATATCTCTCTCTAATAAGAGAGGGACAAATTCCTTACAATGCCTCTCACATTCAAGCCATGATAGGACACTACATCCGATCATCAATCATATTGATTACTCGATTAAAAGCAACGTACGACTGAGTCAAAACGTGACTCCATTCATGCTAGAATCAATGGAGACATAAGGTTTAAGGATTCTAAAATAGTAGTGAGGAAGTAATACTTATGACTAAGGACCATGAAATAATACTTCTCTAACGGATCACGTCCGATATGATATATCTCAATACATTGCATCTATGATATGATTTGTACTCATTACACATGATTAGTAAAACATAATCATCAATCAAACGTCATACTAGTTTTATTTCATTGTAAAGTAGATTACATAAATCTAGGGACAACTAGAATAGTAATTACATAAGCAAATGAGTTTTACTATCAAATCACGCATTTGATGTTCATAAGCAAAATTAACTATTCAGATGAAATGCTCAAAAATATATAAAACGTACAACATATGTTAATGGTCCTAGGGCACTACTAACATATATATGTTTGGATTAGATGATAGGATGATTAGTTAATGATTTAAGTTACTTAAAAAAAATCAAAAATATTTATTTTAATTAGCTTATTTAGTATAATTTTGTTTGATAGATTTTAATGTTATTAGAAATAAAAATAAATATCTTAACTTACCGATAGAATTGAAAAAGATCAATCTAATCTTAACCATTCAAATGTTTAACTAAATCTTTAAACTTTACAATTAATTTAATAAATAAAAAAATAGGTGTAACTAAGCATACTTTTAAAACTAATTAAATAAAGAAATATTCTAGAAAATGACACGTGACATAATATAGCTTAAAAATGAAAAGATATTATGTAATATAAATAGATTAGTTTTTAGGCCCTTATGTCAATGGCACTATACTTTGGGGTGTCAATCGAGATATGTGAGCCGAGCTTGGCTTAACTCACACTCAACTCACACAAAAATTGGAAAGCTCAGCTCACGCTCTTCCCGAAAAAGCTTGCAAACATTGAACTAAAATGTGAGCTGGAGCAAAGCTCACGAGCCTTACGAGCTAAATTTATATTAGGAAAAAAAATTATGTAGCAAGAATAGTATAATACAATGAGCATTGAAACTAAATTCTGACAAGAATACAAATATACATAATACAATGATACTTAATTCTTGAAGAAAACTAAACTAATAAAAAGATTACAAAGGTAAATACATAGCAAGGTTAAAGGTTAAAGAATCTACATACAACGTAAAAAAAAAAAAATCCTTATATAGACTAAAACAAAAGAAACAAAAGTCTCATAATTGTAAAAGCCTTATATAGAGAAAAATAAGAGAAGCAGAAGTTTCAGAATTGTTTGTTATGCTAATAAGATGAGTCATATTTAAAAACAAGTGAACCCATTAACTTAAAATTCTAACAAATGATGAAATAGCAAAAGAATGATTTAATTCCATTGTTGGTGCCAAATCCAATTTCGGCAATCTCATTGAATTCTTCTACAATCATTCAAATGTATAAGGAAGCAGTGAGTTGCGAGATTCATTCAAGACATGACCCTCGGTGCTAAAAGTACTCTCATATGCTACTAAACTTACAAGAATTGCTAATACATCTATTGTTATCATAGACAAAATAGGTAATTTAAGAGGATTTACTTTCCAATAATCCAAGATAATAAAGTCTTTATCAACACTACCACTCTTTGTTGGGTAAATTTTTTTCCTCCAAATAAATATATAGTTCACTCTTACAATGCATTACTTCTTCCTCTTCACTTAATTTAAGGAATTCTTCAATGAATGTCAATTTATAGGTCTTCTTCTTTTTAATTAGTATTATTATATTTATATATATAATATTTTAATTATATTATTTTTATTCGGGTTCGAGCTTTTTTCAGGCTGAGCGAGGTCAAGCTCACGCTCAGCTCACATAAAATTCGAGCTTAAATATTGAGCTACGCTCACATTTTTTCGAGTTATGTGAACAGGGTTTGGGCCAGACCCGAACCCGTTGACACCCCTAACTATATTAATGTTAGGCCATGAGAATTCTTCTCTAATTAAAAAGTTAGATCGGATAAGTACGAGTTGAGAAATATCCTAACATGAAAGGAGTTCGTTATTCGAAAGGTGTTTAAAGGTATTGGACCCTAGAAAGCGGCCCAAACTAGAGATAAGTTTCCCTCCAACAACTTGTTCAAATAAACAAGGAAAATGTAGTCTCGTCAAAAAATCTGCATCGATTAGAAAATACCCAATCCAAAGAAAATGTACATCGTCTTAGAAAGACATCAAAAAGGACATTAATTCTTAGAAATCATGGCTTGTTAGATATATTTGATAAAAAAGAAATGGACTTATCAAGATTAGTACTATGATCATCACCCATAATCCTTCAAGGTTATCATGTCATCCTATAAAAGTAAGAGGGAGACAAGAAAAAAACAACTCAATCAATATAACAAATAAAATGTATTTAACCGAAACAGTAGCGTTTTCTACGAAATAATACTCTCAAATCATCTCAAATCAAAGTCAAAAGGTTATAAGCGATTGCAACCACAATGACAAATCAAATTAAACGTAGGTAAATTTCAATGTGCATGCCATTTCTGTGCCATTAAAGTTTGACATTTTCATTGTTTCTTTGCGGTCAATTATTCTTATATTAATAATTTTAGTGCTTTGAAAAAATCAAAAAATTGCAGTTGATGATAAGCTTAGAGTAATGCATTAAAATGTGGCCAATCTGATAAACGTGCAGGCAGCAAATAAGCAAATAATTATTATTTTTAGCAGATTTCAACTTGCCTCATGTCATATTCTTCTTTGCTTAAGAAATACTCCGCCGCGACCATTTCAAAAAATCTTCAAGATCAACATCAAATCTGGATAGAGCACAATCATCAACAATCATCAATCATATGTCAAAGAAAGCTAGAGGGGAAGTGATAATGTCAGAGCAAATATCCTACCGCAAAAGCAGTTGTTTTGAATGTGACAAAATTGCCCCTCTAACACATCAATTAGTTAATCTTTTAATTATTTTTGCCATTTTTTCTCACCTTGTCTTCACTCTCCTTTCCTTCACTATTCTTCTCTCAACATTCTATCAAAGGAATAATGATAATAATAATAATAATAATAATAATAATAATAATAATAATAATAACTATAAAGTGGGTTGTTAATTAAACTCCATTAAAGAAGCTTCAGATCCTTTATCAAAGGAAAATGATTTACTCTTAGAATTTTGGAGATAGAAACCCTAAACCCCAAATTGAGGGTGTTAAATGACTATCTCACCCCCTGTTGGTATAAGGGATTCACCCAACTATAAGGGCAAAAAGATCCGAAAAACTATTTTAGTCAATCTTTTAGTCAATAATTCTATTAGTCTAGCAAGGTCCTTTATCAAATTACTAACAAACAAGTAAGAATATATTTATAGTTGATATGGTAAAACAAACAAGTATAATACGTATTTAATCTTCTTTTTATAAGAAGAAGTTTGCACCATTTATGATCATCTTAAAAAAAATGATTACCAAATGAGAAAAAATTAGATATGTTATAAATTCATAAAAGAATCAAATAAATTGTATCATTTTATTATTAATTTTTTCGTTATTACTGTACACATAGAAGACTGTGAGAATAATAGCGAAGGATAGAAGTAGAGAAGATAAACAATTCATGTAAAAATCAGATAAAATAATGGAAGGACGAGAGAGAAGAAAAAAAAAGAATCACATTGGAGAAAGAAATCAAGGGAGAAAATACTAAATTTAATTAAAAAATTTACTAATTTATTTGTTAGAGGGATAATTTTATCACATGCAAATAAATTATTTTTGCAGGAGGATATTTGCTCTGGCCCCAAGTTAGAGTAGTTAGCACAAAACCTCGATAAATAATTTTATTTATATTAAAAGGACATATTGAAGTGAAGCATAGTCAAATTGAACCATCCCAAAATAAAAGTCAAGGTATTGACAATATATAGTAGTAGTACTTGGTAAAAGAATGGTGACAATTTTGAAGGCCATTTGCAGTCAAGAATTCCACAAAAGATATTAAAAACCACTGCTGACTTGAGAAATCCAAAGCAGCTACAGATTGAGCAAATTGACAGTAAACTAGAAGTAAGAAATCCCACCAAGAAATCATAAACTAATGATGAATTCCATCCGCAATTGTTGATTCTATATGAAGTTCTTACAGCATACAAAGTTGATCGATTTAGAATGCAGCAAACTTCAAGAAAATGGCTTCTTATACGAACTAACATAAACATAATTCAAGGATAAAGTTGTATTCATAGACTAAAAGTTCTGCAACATTCAAGCCATGGTAACGGACATCTTCGAGACTTGCCAAATCCTTTAAACTCAATTCTAGTTGGAAATTTGATTATACAAAATGCAAACACAAGATGCATCAACACATCATGGACAAGAATGTCCAAAGTGTTGTTTTTCCCCCTACTTCTTCTATACAAAAGGCTTTACTTCAATAATTTCGTATTCTTTCAAGATATCGCGCCTCATGATTCTTCTTTTTTTCATCTATTAAACCAAAAATGTAAGACATATATGCAAGCTCTACATTTAGTTGCACAAAAGGCAACCAAGGAAACACGAATTTCATCATCACCCGTGATGGTTTGCTCGTCCAATGCCATCAAGCCCTTCGGTCCTGCTACGAACAATCCTGTGGAAAACTTCCCTCACCAACCGCTCCAATGGATCCAATCCATCCTTCACTGCTTCATAAACAAGTCCCAACTCCTTCACTCTCTGTTTCACTTCCACTTCCTTCTCCTCTGTCAATGGAAATTGAAGTGAATTATTCAATTCATTCATAATTCTCGCACATTTCTCAATCTCATGAATCTCCTTCAACAACCCACAAGCATTTTTTCGATCCCTTTTCCTTGATTCCTCCATAATCTTGTCATGAAGAGAAGATATAGGTCCAGCCCAAATGTACTGTCTATTAACAGTGAAATGAGTTTGGAGACCTCTGTCTTGGCAAGGAATAGCAGCGACAAGAGCCCACATTACAAACAAAAGAACATAGTTCATTGTAAAAACGGCATTTGCTAAACCACCAGTGGCTGCTACTTCATTAGCTCGTGGAGCTACTAAATTATTCCCAATAGCTTGTAATTGTCTAGAAGCCGACCAAGACCGGGAAACACTCCACGACAACGAACGAGATTGGCGTAAAGATTTATGATCCTTTTGAGCATTATTATTTCGCCCAAAAGAACGGTTTCTTTGAGCAAGAGTTGCATTTGATTCTTTCTCATCAAGCATTCCAATAGCTAAATCAATCAAGGCCTTCTTGGCACGGCGAAATTGGCCTTCCCCAAAACTTCTCTGATTGTCCAATGCACACAAAACAATCTCCAATTGCTTCTGCCATTGCCTTATCTGCTCAATCCCATCACGAATTGCATTGCATACATCCAAAGCCTTCACGCTTCTTTCGAAGAACTCGGTTACATACCGCTCCATTGGGGGCTTATTCAAATGAGCTTTGTTGTTAAAAAGTATAACCCTGAATTCTTCATGGCAAGAAATGAAAGCTTCTAAAAGCTTGTGAATCCAATGGATTGAAAGCACCTCAGTGGCAGCATTTCCATCCAATAAATCAAGAAATCTTGAAGAAACATGCTTTTGGAAGGACTCGAGTACTTGTTCTTGGGTTGTAACCCCGTGAGGGGAAGAATCCATAGAATGAACTTGATCTCGACGAATGTTTAAAAGGGAACGGCCAAAACTTGAGAAAGATGATAATGTTGACCCTTGATAATCCGTTGCTGGCATTTCCTATACCTCACATGAAACAAAACTACTTAATTATCAATTTTAAGAACCCTTGAAAATTATAATAATGGACAATTTCCCCCAATTTTCAGGAGCAGGGGATTGGACAAATTTTCAAAATCTTTTTTTCTTCAAATCAAACACCAAACTTAAACCCAACTCGTAATGAAGAATCTAATCAACCCTAGCTCAGCTGGACACAAGAAATCAAGAAAATGGATCAAAATATGAGTGTAGCACCCTCAAGATCATCCCCAGACGAAACCTCCTAAAAAAACAGGAATTTTTTTTTCTTTTTTCTTTTTTTTGAATTTTTGTTCTACTTCAAAACCAAGACAAGAAATGAGAAATTAAAGCATAACCCACCAAAATTCAGGCTTAAAACACTCTGAAAAAAAATTCAAGAACAGTGCGATCAGAAATTGGAAATCCAAGAAAACCCAGAAATTCAAGAAACTGAAAGAAAGAAAAAACTTCAGACAACCAAGGACAAATGAGAGAAGAGAAAGGCAACCTTTGAAAACCCTGTAAAAATGGTGGAAAAAAAAAGAGGAAGAAAAGAATGGGGGAAGATGAATGGAACCCTACCAGGAAGGCGAGGGCTTATATTGGGGAATTTTGCACCGCGTTTTATGGTTGGTTTAGAAAAACAAAAACAAAAATCATTAAATTTAGGTTAATCTTAATTTACCATAAATAGAATGTAAAAATTAAGGATTTTAAAACACTTCCTTAAGAAAGAAAAAAAAAGATTTTTAAACACTTGAAAAGGTGGACGCTGGCTCCAGTGCGGAAAAGTTCCTCGCTCGTTTGATTACATCTTTACGATTAAGATTGATTTAAAAGCGAATATACTGCTTGCAGCTCCGTAACACCCTGTCTTATTTTTACATTTATTTTGAGTTTCAGAACACCTGTTATTCTAAGATGTTCCGTGTGTGTTGAAACAAAATTGTTTCGCATAGGATCAGGACCGGAAAAGGTCAAAAGAGTTTTTCATCAAAAATAAAAAGTGAAAAGAGTTATATTTAGGGGACATGTAGGTAGGTCCCGTGTGTGCCTTTTTCCTACGGCCCAAACCACGGTATGGACACGCATGACTAAATTGTGGGGTCGTTGTAAGGAATCTTTAGCGCTATATCTGGCCGTTGATTTTACTTTTTTTTGCAACCAGTCGACGGCGGATATTCCAAGGGTTTTGTAAACATGAGGTATATACATTGTTTTTGCAATTATTTTTTGGCAAATTGCTCTTTATTGTCCCTAAACAATTTATAACTTGCATGTAAAGTCCTAAAATAATAATTCTGAACATTAAAATTCATAAGCATTTTATCATTGGTATATAAAATCTTTCCGTCCAAAAAGTGGTTAATCAACTATGAATTCAAATTTTTTATCAGGTCAACAAAAATATTTTACGGGTATAATCAATATATCACAATTAACTTACCCACTAGCCCTCCCAAACCCCAACCCCTTAACCCCCCTACCCCCCACCCCCGCGACCCCCCTCGTTATTTTTTGTGATGTGGGTGCACTTCACTTCTCCTCATATGCCTTGTATTAATCCAAAATCCTTGAAGGAATATTAGCATTGGATCTTCCAAATGTTTGTTGAAATAATGCATCATGTAAGTTTTAAGGACTAATGTGATCAATCTAGTATTGATGATAACAAACCATTGAATGATTCTAATATTTGTGTGAGCTTGTGCTTTAATGATATGATATTTCACTCACACTTACATTGATGAAAATTTTAAGATCGCTTCTATGGACCTCAAAGATTTCATCTTGCACCAAAGAAGAAGCTACACATTGCAAGACTCCATGACACAAGCTTGAAGTACATCCACTAGCCTTGGAAGTAATTGCAATGTCAAGAAGAAGAAATATCAAGAGTTAAGAGTTACTCAATTCAAAGTTTTTTTTTTTTTGGAAAAGCCACATATTGTGATGGGGGGTTTGGCGTGGACCCTTACCCATTTATAGTCATGGTTTCAGCCATTACAAAGTGCAACGAAAGAGCTAGTAAACCTTAGCTAGACATTAAGTCCCTATTATGACCAGTACATTACCAAGAAATCTAAGAAGTGCACATGCGATTACCATATAGGCTTGTTAGATATGGAACACCCTGTTGGTCGAGTCTACAAAGTCCTTGTACTACCTGTGGGAGAGAATCAAAGCTCGTGTAATTGATAGTTGTGCGATGATCACACACTTCATTAGCTACGTTGTCGGCAACTTTATTTGGTTCCCGGAAGATGTGGATTACCGTGCTTGTGCCTAGTAGTGATAATAGTAGCTGAAATAGCCCATCCAGCCTCCAAGCATGTATGCTGCGGCGTTTGATGGCCCGCGACAGGAACTCCGAATCAGTTTGTACCTGCATTTTCGGGTAGCCCAATTTCGCTGCTAGCTTGAGACATGTCACCATGCCTTCCAATTCAGACTTTGAATTTGTAACGTCAATGCCCAAGAAAATATGGAAAGCTGCTATGAATTGGCCCGAGTTATGTCGAATAATGTCGTCCTCTCCCGTAATGCCCGAGTTCCCTCGCGATGCACTATCAACATTCAAAATTACCTTTGGATGTCCATCCTAGCTACAATTCCATCGAACAACTTTTGTATGGATTCTGGCGACCCAATTCGAAGCCCTAGTGCCTCTGTATTTTTCATACAGCCCAACATCTTGCAGCAATGGCATTAAATAGCTGTCAAACTCTCTGATGATCCTCCTATCAGTAATCCGAGTGACTTCATGAATGAAACGGCAACGCGCCCGCCATAAGGTAGAGCAGACACTCGCAAACAAAGTTGTATAAATTTTATGACGTATGCCTCTTCTCATCCACCATAGGTACTTCAGTAGCTTAAAAGGTGAATCATATCGGTGAATGAAATCCATCAATCTTTACAATCCTCGCTTACCCCCCTCCCCCCCTCTCCGTTAACAAAATTGACTATATCATCTCGTGTAGGCCAAATGTGATACCGTTTTTATTGAGTGAGGCGCCAAAAAAGTCCTTGTATCCATCATGTGATTAAGACCATACGAGAATACCTCTGCTGCAAGAATAAAAAAGAAAAAAAGGACAATGGATCCCCTTGCTTAACCCCCTTCCGTAACGGAAAACCCCAAATGGGCAACCATTAACCAAAACGGAAAACCAGCTTGTTCTCAAGTAGGTTGCGCACCATTTGAATAAAATGCGAGCTAAATCCAAAACGTTGCAAAGCACCTAGATTAGGAAGGAATGGGAGACATGATCGAATGCCTTCATCATATCGAGTTTGATAATCACATTTCCGCCCTGGACCTTATTGTTGAGAGAGCTAACTATTTCCATAGCCATTAAAATATTGTCGATAATAACTCTTCCTTGTACGAAGCTAGATTGGTTCCGACTAATCAATGAGTTCAACATAGTCGACAACCGATTAGCAATCATCTTTGTTATAATTTTTGCTAGAGAATGTGCAATGAGAGATGAGCTGGAGCTCGCCAAAGTGTGTCGGACAGTCCCTCTTTGGGATAAGTACTAGAAGCGAACTCGACATTTCTTTCGGCAAAGGCAATCCAGCCCAGAAGACCTGCACAACGTGTACCACATCCGATTTAATTATCTCTCAGCATGCTTGGAAGAAGCGTCCAATGAACCCGTCTAGGCCTACTGCGTTTGCCGGGCAAAATCCAAATATTGCTTCCCTAATTTCCATACTCGAAGGCAATGTATCTATAGAATCGTTGTCCCTTGCAGTCACTAGTCTAGATATGATGTCTAGTAAAGACTCTTGGCAAATGGAAGGGGTTCATACAAGAATAGCTCTTCATAATACTTAGTCGCCTCTATCCCAAAATCTGTGACCATTGTTAGCGTACTTCCCATTAAGCTTTGTATGCAAGCAATGTGAATTCGTTTCTGGCGGTTCCAGCAAAAAGTGTGTAAATATTTGGTGTTAGCGTGGCCTTCTTTCAACCATTTAATCCGAGATTTTTGTCTCCAAAAAATTTCTTCAAGCTCTAGGAACCGTACATAAGCCTCTTTCGCAACCAACAATTCATCATATAAAGCTGGTGTAGGACTTCCATCATAAAATCCCTCGATTCGTTTGAGATCCTCAATTGCCCTTGATAAGTTGAAGTTGATATTTCCAAAAGTAAAGCGATTCCATTCCCCATGCGGGTTTTTAATCATTTCCGTTTTCCATGTAGTACATATAGACCCGAGTTTATAGCATTGTCTTCTCAAGATTCTCGTACCACCTCCAGAATTTTTTTTTTGTGTTTGATGTCCTGAAAATGAAAAGCCGAGCCTTGGCTGCCCCTGGATAGCTGTATATGAAGTAATAATGGGAAATGATCTGAGATAGTTCTAGGTCGATGTGTGATCTGCTTAAAGTAGAAAAAATCATTCCATTGTGAGTTAACGAGCACTCTGTCTAATCGTCGATGTAATGGATGAGCCCCGCCCCTATTCCAAGGGAAGAGACTGCCAGAGCTCAGGACTTCCAACAACTCGCAGTCATTAATGGCTTCAGAAAACTCAGTAATTGGGGAGCATTGCCGGCACAGAACCCTGACTTTAAGACAAACGTAATACAGCATTAACATCCCCACTAACCAGTCAAATGTGATTATATTGCAAGTGAAAATCCCGTAGACCAGTCCATAATTATCGATTTAACACGTATGAGCAATTAGAATAGATAAAAGTGCAATATATCGGCATTCCAGAAAAAGAATTAATTGTAACATGGACCATTTGTTCCATATCCCTCAACACAACGACATCCACGGAACCATCTCACATAATCCAAATCCTACTTGTACAATTTTCGTAACTATATTCATAGCCGAAACGGCGAGTGGAGGTAGGCAAGTCTTCTAAGCTAACCATATGCTCTAACAAAAAAAAAAATTCAAACGATGTTCCTGTTTCATATGACGTATACTAGCCACAGTACTATCATTAGCAATACCTCGGATATTCCATATAATCCAATTTATTTAAAAAAAATGTAGAATGAAAAGTAAGAGATAGACATAAGGCTATTGAGTATTTGGTTGCAAGCCTTGGGCTAGCCTAGGCGAACGTCTTACCGGGAACCGGCGGCGGAGGCTTTCGCAGCTCCTCTGGAGTAAGGGAATAGGCCGTAAAATCCACGGTCAAGCTATCAATTGGTGTTTCAGCGACTTCCACTTCTGTAGCGTTTAGGCCTGCCACATTAGAGATGACCATCGCATCTACAGCTTCGGGGCTGCCATATTGGTGGTGGGTTGCCAGCTTTTTCCCCTAGGATTCGAATTGGGGCGTATCTCGCGGGTGGGGGAGAGGGGGGAAGAGGGGGGTCAACGGGAGAGAAACCAGGGCGGCCTATTTTGATATCATCCATTTTGTACCCGATTTTCTTCCTTACAATGGTGACAGCCAAATTCTCCACCAAAATATCTAGAGCATCCACATTCTCCACCAAAATATCATGAAAGTTCTCCATCAAATTATCCAGAGCATCTAAATTCTCGGCCAAAATATCCTGGGCATCCAAGTTCCCCGCCAAAATTTCATGTGTTGTCTCCTCCACAATTCGGGGGCTCTCCAATATAATATCCCCATTAGATAATCGGTTCATTGCTCCGTAGCAACCTCCCCGGTTAGTCGTTGTGTCTGTGGCAGGTATTTTATCATCTGCAACAACAATTATGGGGGCATCATCATCTGTAGTGGGCCTTTGAGCGCTTGCCAATGTGATAGTGGGCATTGCTCTCTCCAAATTCATCACGGTGGACGACCCGCGATCGCTTGGCTTGCGTGAGTCTTGCGCCGCTACCTTCTATGTGTCATTTTTCCCTATCTGGGCTGGGAACGTAACCAGCTTACCGGACTTCAAAGTTGTAGAGGCCATGGGTTCTATTGCACGTCTCAAAGATGCATCCACATCCTTGGGGGCACCGGTTTTTGTTTCCCAGCCAAAGTTGAGTATTCATCATTCCGGTGCCTGATTCTTATACATCGTGTGGAATATCCCGACAACTCATCATAAGATATGGACAGCCAAAATCTCTTCCCTGTTTTCTCATGAGTAATACGGACTCTGCTTGGAAAACCAGCGAGGAGATCAACTTCCACACACACTTAGGCTATGCCAGGTCGAGAAGCGTTCGTTGTAGGGGCGTCAAGCGTCAATTGCTGCCCGAACACTTTTGCCATTGAAAACAGTTTGGATTTGTTGTATAAATGGATTGAGAGGCCCTCAAATCCAATCCAAAACGAAAAAATGGACGGTTCCTTATTAAGATTGAAGACGTAAGTTCATTTAAAGACTCTCATACTCAATCCGCAAAAAGTCCAGAATCCTTGCCTCTATAATCTACAATAATCCTCCTCTAAGTCGAAACGAATGAGTACGTGTCTCGAATCCATCCATCCGATCCAAAACCAGTCCTTGAACCATACTTTGTGAAAATCCAGTCTCAGGGACTCCATGCTCGACGCATTCTTGTGGAATTTCCCCACAAGAGATAATCGACATGGGCTGATGAGGGCTTCGTGTTCTTCTGATGGTATTATGAGATTTGCTCTCCCTTAAAGGATTACATCGGCGTGATGGGAAAGGAGGTGGCTACCGGTGCTGTTGAAGTGGTTAGCAGATCAGTGAAGGACTTCTTAGGCCAAGATCTGTCGGCACCAGCAGCAGTGGCCATCGAGATGACTTGTCCCGCAAACGCTAGGGTTTGTAGTATATAGGGACTCTATCGCAAGAGAACAAATTTACTCAATCCAAAGTTGAAGTATCAAGTGGTATACTCTTAATCTTGAAATGTTGAAGTCCAAAGTGCTACAACCTTTGAAGACTTGAAGGTCTAAAGAAGATTAGTCTAGTCTAAATAGGTACATTCCTTATGACTAATCTTACTTTGAGAATACTAGAATTATAGTATGTCAAGCTCATACTCTTGCATGTTTTAAAAACCACGTGTTTACTTTGATTCAATCTTTGAAAAGGATTTTGAAAACTTATGTTAGTGGTTGTTAGTCAATTAGTTAATTTTAAATGTTTCAAGACTCCAACAACTATAATCTCCGGACGACCTTGCTTTAGGTTGGTCAACCAAGTCTATGGTCCGGACGACCAGACTTCTTCATGCGGTCGACCGAGATGTGTCTAAAAGCATTTATTCTTCACATCGGAAGCACTCCGGACGACCTACCAGCTACTACGGTTGACCGGAGCTGTCATGTCAAGGCAAAAGTATAGCTGTTGTAACTCGATTTGCTTGTGATTTTTGTCCCCTATATAAATCCTTTAAGGCTGGTTTTTGTTAACTAACCAAGCCATAAGAGGGCCATTGATATACACTTTTAAACAAGTAATCCAAACACTTTCAAGAGCTTTAAATCTTCATTTTAATCAAAATACATCATTTTGAGTAACAACTTAACATATGCATACTCTTTTATTCTCAAACTTGATTAGAGCTATCATTTGTATATCCAATCCATTTATGGATTATTTGTAAGTGAGCTAAAATTGTAAAGTCTCATTTGTTGAGGCCCTTTCCCCTTTCTCTTTGTGAGACTAGCTCTTAGTGAGTTAGGTTAGCTCTTAGTGAGATTCACTCTTTGTGAGTGTTTGTCCTCTTAGTGAGATTGGCTCTTTGTGAGCTTAGTTCTTAGTGAGTTAGAAAAACATTCTTTGTGAGCGGGATCTCTTTTTGAGACAAGTCCTCTTTGTGAGGCAAGTTAGGTCCTTTATGGGCTAAGCTCTTTGTGAGCAAGAGAAGTGGTTCAATTAAAACTCTTTGTGAGTTTCCATTTATGTAAAAGGTTGATCTCACCTTTCATTTGTTGTGAAGCAAAATCATAGTGAAGTTGTCAAAATCCTTAGGTGTGTCCTAAGGTAGTGGACGTAGATCTTTGTTATCGAAACACTTTAAATCCCCGAGTTTGTTTCTCTAGCTCTACCTCTTTACTTTCAAGCTCTTATTTTACTCATTGTACTTATATTCCGCATGAACTTTATTGTATGAGTTTTATATGTTTATCTTGAGTTAGATTTTTTGCTTGGCATATCTATGCTTGTCTTTGTCATATGACTTTTAGTGTTTGCTTGGCCTATCTATGCTTGACTTAGTCTATCCTTGGTCAAATTTATCATATTGAGTTCTTATTTGTTGCATTTAACACTTAAGTCATCTAGGTTGCTTAATCTTTAACTCACCTTAAATGCTTAATCAATACACTTGTTGTTAAGGTGATCACTTAAGTAAAGAAGTTTAAGAAAAGCGAAAAAAAAAATTTAGAACCTAATTCCCCACTCTTAGGTTCACCCCTATCGAGTATTTCACTAGTTTTCAAAAAATAATCTCTATCAACGCTTTTAACGACAGAGCTCTTAACTTCTTCAAGACTCTGTTAAGCGATTCAGACAAGTCCGTAGTCATGCATTTGTAAAGCTTTCCTCCGTCATAAGTGACTGTCCATTGATCCTCTACATCGACATATCAAGTTCACAATGGTTTCATAAGGTACACTCTCTTTGAGTGTCAATTGTTTTTAGCTAACTTCGTTGAAGGTTGGGGTTTCGCCAACTCCATAAATAATATTATGATCCTAGTGTAAAAAAATTAGGACTGGACATTCTAGTGCCATTGTTTAAGTTCTTTTTGTCTTTTGAGGAAGCAATCAATTTCAATCCGAAACATGAAATATTTTTTCCTGGAAGCGATGAAAAATATTGAGAGTGTTTATATCTTGTAAAATTTTCGTTGTTTGTATAGAAGTGCGAGGTTAGGATCAAACGGATTCTAGGAATCCGTCTTAAGAGCGGATAGGATAAGATTTTTATATTACACGATACAAAATGAAATTTTTTTTGGATTGCACAGAACAAATAAAAATAAGAAGGATTCCAAGAATCCGTCTTTAAAGAGTATAAGATAATATTTTCATATTGCACCGTACAAAATGATAACAATTTCGGATTTCACGGTACAACTAAATATAAGACGGATTTTAGGAACACGTCTTTATAGATTATAGTATACATTTTTTGGTTTCACAATAAGATTTTCGTCGAAAATCGAAACAGATAGGGATAGGATGTGATAATTGCACTGGGGCTAAAAAACATAGAACGGATTCGATGAATCCAATTTTGCCACAAATAATTGTTTCCAAAAACAAATTAGGACTATGTATGAGACCCTGCCCCAGGAAGATAAAAGGAAAATTAAAAAAAAAATTAAAAATTGTCGTTATCTACAATTTTAATCAGCTAAGGATACTATATTTTATTATTTAAATTTTAGAGGATCAGTAAGTTTAGATTTTATGTGATAGGAGTTTATCCTTGAGGTCTATCTTAGGGAGGAGTTCTAATGGAACTCTACTCATCTATGTCAGACTCTTATTAAAAGGGAATAAAGAGTCTCAGAATATTTTTATGTTAAAAACAAAAAAGAGAAACAAGAGTTCTGTATCTGAGGAGTTCTTACAAGATTTGTGGAGACCAACGCTAGGAGTTTTTTTTAAGATTCTAGAAAGAACGATCATCGATTTAAGGTAATGTTAGCAACGACGAGAATGATTTAGGAGAGTGGGAGGAAGTCCCCTTTTGGTGAAGAGTGTGATTCAGTTTATGTTTACGTATTTCGAATAACTGTTTGAAGAATAATTTTAGTTCATTCATTGTTTTGTTTAAGACTTCCGATGTTTTGGGTACAAAATTATGTAACGAAATTTATAAAGGATTATTAGTTTATTCATGATTAAGTTTGAGATATTTGTTTTATATCTTTAGAGATTTAAGTTTTGAGACCTTGTGTCAATAGTATGGGCTATTGAAACGGTCGTGTCTCGCCTCTCGGGAACGGGACGTGACATTATGTGTGGAGCTTCCCAGCAAATCATTGTCATTCTGATCAAATTCTCAAATTTGTATCTTTTCTTTCTGAACTATTGTTATGGAAACATTAATTTTTTTCCTTTCTATTTCTTACAAATTTATAAAAACATAAATAATTTACACTTACCTACCTTAAGGTTTATTCATATTCAACTAACACATTGTTATGAAGGGGGAAATATTCCGTAATAATAGGCTAGTAAGTGTGCCTACTGCAATTCGAGCTCGAGTCGATAATGTGTTTGCCGGGTCGGATCTTGATATCTCGCGGGTTGCTTTGGGACCTGAGCCTATAAATAGGGCCAGACTTGTATATTTTATTTTATCCTGATGTAGAAACAGTTGGAGGCGGTTAGCCTTTCTCCCTCATCCCATCTCTCTCTCTCTCTCTCTCTCTCTCTCTCTCTCTCCTTCCTTCCCTAATTCTTCTGTAATCTTCTCCCATTTCTGTAATAATTCCTCAATCAAATGATACATAGAGCTGAATTCCTTGATTCATCTCTTCTACTTGCATAAATTCTGCTTAATTGTTTCCTTGGAAGCTCAAGACATAACAATTTGGTATTAGAGCCTTCGAACCTTGGACGTGAAGGGATTCATGGGCGGAAACTCGTTCCAAACACCCATGAGTCCTCCCCTGAAGGATCCGCTCATACGTAAACGAATCGAAAAAACGAGAAAATGACTTACAATTGTTGGCTCAAGAATCCGATTCTTGAATGGAAGATCCTGTCTTTATGGCTCCGATGCAATGATCACCTTGAGTCCTCCCTTGCGGAATTACTCCTTACCGGTATCCACGCGACGAAACGGGCAGCGAGTACTAGCTCTCCGTTTTTCTGAGTTTCTGGAATTAGGGAGAAGGCAGAATCCGAAATCTGATTTCAGGTGTTCTTTGGTTAATTGCGGCTGAAAGCTTAATTAGCTAGGGTTTCGGTCAGGAGATCATTATATAGGGTATGAGAGTTTGTTCCTATAACCAACTCTCACATCCTCAACTTCTCTCGGCAGTGGGAGTTTTTAACTCCCACGTCCCCTAGACTTCTGCTGGTAGTGGGAGTCTTTATCGGATAATAACTCCCACGTAATCCCAGTTATTAACCAATTACCGAAAATGCCCCTTATCTATAATTCGAATAATAACGCTTTATTATTCTCAGAAAAATAAATGTCAGATACAATGAACCTAGACACATTCTAGATTCATTGAATCTGGACATGAAGCTCATTAGCTCGTCTATGCGTGTGACCCTGTAGGTTCATCTCACAATGGCAATGAAAACACACTTAGTAGTAGTATGTGTTCATAAATCACAAGCGGTCCCTAGCAGGACATTGTGATTACCCAAAGTGAATGAATTTACGGTGGAACCTAATATCAATCCACTATTTAATCCATTTGTCTCACGATGTCCTAATTAAGCATAAGGCATGGTGGTCGTCACCCTTATAAAGCTTAATTGTATTTATGCTAGATCTCCAGTTAGACTGTTACAACAAATAGTATTTAATAACCACTTTATCAAATACATTTGAGCACGGCCATGCATTTAAACAGTCTTTCCCTATCGAGGGGCCCATGGATATCTCTCTCTAATATGAGAGGGACAAATTCCTTACAATGCCTCTCACATTCAAGCCATGATAGGACACTACATCCGATCATGAGTCGCATTGATTACTCGATTAAAAGCAACGTACGACTGAGTCAAAACGTGGCTCCATTCATGCTAGAATCAATGGAGACATAAGGTCTAAGGATTCTAAAATAGTATTGAGGAAGTAATACTTATGACTAAAGACCATGAAGTATTACTTCTCTAACGGATCACGTCCAATACAATGTATCCCTATATATTGCATCTTTGATATGATTTGTATTCATTACACATGACCAGTAAAACATGATCATCAATCATACATCATACTAGTTTTATTTCATTATAAATAAGCATTACATAAAACTAGGGACAACTAGAATAGTAATTACATAAGCAAATGAGTTTTACTATCAAATCACGCATTTGATGTTCATAAGCAAAATTAACTATTCATATGAAATGCTAAAAAAGATATAAAACGTACAACATATGCTAATGGTCCTAGGGCACTACTAACAGGACGAAGATGGTGACAACTCGGAATCAGCATGGGGAAGCTCAATCAACGGCGGCGCAAGGACTTCTACCTACGCCAGAGCTGCCTGAGTACAGAATTCCTGTAGAACAGCAAACTTGGAGGTTAGTAGAAGTAGAGAGTTTTGTAATTATAATTGATAGTCAATTGGAGGATTTTAGAACTGCTCTAGCTTCTATAAGTTCTGATGTTTCGAATCTAAGAAGAGATACTGAGGAAAAGTTCATTGGCCTGAAACAAGATTATGATGAAAAATTTAAACAATTGTTGGAACAATTGTCTAAAGTGAATCAGATTTTGAAGGATAAGGCTATTGTAGGGTGAGAGCGATAGACTTATCAATCATTCACCTCAAATTAGGCACTTGAGGATTGATTTTGGTGCTTTGAAATATGAATACCCCCCAATCATGTAGCTGGTGTTAATGTTGAACCTATATTTGACCTAGGAGAGGGTATAAGAAGTGAGGTCAAGCTACCTAAGCTGGATTTTCCCAAATTTGAGGAAAGTTCACCCAGAGAATAGGTAATCCAAGCTGAATTCTACTTAAAAATTCACAGGATCCCTGATGCCTTGAAGTTAGACATAGCATTGACCTATTTTAGGGGTGAAGCATGCTTGTGGGCCACAGTTACACCATAGAGCATGGAACACAAGATTGAAAGAGGTGTCTGAGTTGGCCTACATCTCTGTGAATTCTCTCTCAGGTATTACAGGGGTAAAATATTCATAATCCCAGGAAAGGTGGCAAAGAATCAGGGTATTTCTATCCTGATAGACCCAGGAAACACCCATAGATTTATTGACCCAAGTCTGTTAAAGTTGATAGGGTTGAAGGTGAAGTTTACCAGGCATTTGTTGATCACCTTGGGGAATGGTGAACAAAGATGGCATGGGGAGTAGTGCAGAAGTGTGGGATGGAAGATCCTTGATAGGGAGTATTCTCATGACTTACATGTTCTAACATTGGGAAAAAGTGACCTCATCTTGGGAGGGGGACTGGCTTGATAAACACAACCTCATACAACTTGATTATAAGACTCACACATTCAAGTTCATGGATGGTGGCAGGGCAGTGACTGTGGGAGGTGATGTAGACAAGTCTCAACTTAGGTCAATTTCAGCTAAGTCACTTCCTAAATGCTTGAGGAAGGTTGCTGAGGTTTGGGTTGGTTACTGTTGTGCAATTCAGGGAGATGCACAAGTAAATGAGGATGAATCTGTCCCTACTGGTATTAATGAGCTGTTGGGGGAATTTTCTGATGTATTTGAGATGCCAAGGGGATTACCACCTGGTAGGGGGCATGAACATCAGATCATTCTCAAAGAAAGAGCTCAACCAGTCAAGTTTAGGTCTTATAGAATGCCTCATTTCCAGAAAACTGAAGTGGAGAGACAAGTTAAGGAAATGTTACATGAGGGAATAATCCAAGTTACCAATGACGTTTCATTGTGAAGTTTATAGTAATTGTTGTTCATACCAACGTTTTGATGCTGGTTAGCGACATTTACATTAAATGTTGCTATAAATTGTTACTTTTTGTGACTCATATAGCGACATTTATATACTATGTCGTTAGATCTTGTAACTTTTCAGAAAAATATCGCTAAATTTGAATTTTACAAGACGTTTCATAGCGTCGATTATAATAAATGTTGATAAAATTGATATTTTTATGTTAGTGAGCAACGTGTATATTAAATGTTGTTATAAATTGTTACTTTTTACGACTCATATAGCGACATTTATATATAACATCGTTAAAGCATGCGACATTTCATACAAACATCGCTATATTTGGATTTTATACGACGGATATAGTAATTTTTGCTCTTATGGACAATTTGATGGTAGTTAGTGACATTTATGTTACATGTTATAAATTGTTACTTTTTGCGACTCATATAACGACATTTTTATATTAAATCGTTAGATCTTGTGACATTTTCAGACGAACACAAATACATAGACAATGTTTCTGAAATATATTTTTTGAAGAAAAATTAAAGACATTTAATTATTATAATTTTAATGAGAGTGTATTTATTTTAATTTGATTAATAAAAAATCAAAACACGAAGAGAACTTAAAATAAGTAAAGATACAAAATCTAAAGTTTCATTATAATAAATATAATAGGAGGAGAAACAAATAACAAATTATCATTTAACTCAGCGGCCCATTGCACGACATACTTGCATGAGGTCGCAAGTTCAATTCCCAACTCTTTGAGTAAGGAGTAACTTTATTATATATTATTTAAAAGTGGCTAGACTCGACGACTTGACTTGTCTCTAAAGGCTCAGATTAATCAAATGGGGCAAGACTCAACGACTCGGCTGGTCTAGGCTCCAACTCGACTCATTGGCTCGACCAGTCTGGTTTCAAAATTTACGAATGTTTGAATAGTCGACTTTTTGAGATTAGTTACAAATGTCGGCAAAAAAACTTTTTGATACACTTTAAAATTACTCAACAAACATCGTAATAGATACGTAGGTACCGACGCTTGTAACCAATGTCGTAAAAAATCATAACGACACAGACAAATGCGATGTTTATTCAACATTTGTAATAAATGTTGGTATAGATCTATATCGACATTTTTTTGCCTTATTGCGACATATAACAAACGTTGCGATAGACGTTTTTGTTGTAGTGAATTATCCTTGGGAAGCAGGTTGCAGGTTATACATTCAAGAATGATATTATGAGATTTAATGGGAAGCTCTTGGTTAGGAAGCAAGGAAGGTACAGAGACAATCTGATTGATACAATACATTCATCAAACCTAGGGGGCCATTCCGGAGTACAAGCAATCTATAACAGATTGGAGGGCATCTTCTATTGGCCATGTATGCAAGAACATGTGCATAATAGAATTAAACTTTGTGATACTTGTTAGAGGTGTAAGCATGAACTAGTCCCATATCTAGGCTTACTACAACCACTTAGAATCCTTGAGAAACCATTTACACATTTGACAATGGATTTCATAGAGGGGTTACCTATATATGGGGGAATGGACACTATTTTGGTGCTGGTTGACAGGTTTACTAAGTTTAGTCACTTCATTGGCCTCACTCATCCCTTCACTGCAAAGAAAGTTGCGGAGAAGTTCCTCAATAAAGTGTTTCAAATGCATGGTTTACCTAGTACTGTGAAACGGGCCGGCCCGCCCGGGCTCAAGTCAAAACGGGGCGGGCGTAATTTTTGCGGATCAATGAAACATATGCCCATACCCGCACCGCCCAAGGTCCGCGGGCTTGCAGGCCCACTCAATTTTATTTTTTTTTTTGTTAAATAAAGATTTACCCATTAATAATAAAATAGTTAAGGTCATGTATACTTTTTTTATTACCATCAAGTGAGTAGGAAATATGTTAATATATACCATATTATATATAATATATATACTATTCCAAAAAATATTATATATAATATGTATACTTTTATTTTTACCATCAAGCGAGTAGAAAATATGTTAATATATACCATATTATATATAATATATATATATATATACTATTCCAAAAAATATTATATATAATATGTATACTTTTATTTTTACCATCAAGCGAGTAGGAAATATGCTAATATATACCATATTATATATAATATATATACTTTTCCCAAAAATATTATATATAATATGTATTTTTTTTTAAATGAAAAAGCCCGCGGGCGGCCCGCTCTCCGCGGATCCGGTCCGCGCGGGCCGCGGGCTAAACGGGTGCGGGCTAAAAAGCCCGCATTTTTGCGGATCAATATTTCCTAAGCCCATACCCGGTCCACGGCGGGGCGGGCCGATCCGCGGGCTTCGGCCCACTTTGACAGCACTATTTACCTAGCTGCATTGTGAGTGATAGGGACAAAGTGTTTATAATCACTTTTTGGAATGAACTGTTAGCCAGTTTGGGGTCAAACTGAAGCTAAGTTCATCCTATCACCGACAGTCTGATGGGCAGACTGAAAGGGTAAATCAGTACCTTGAGATGTACCATAGATGTTTTGTCTCAAGCAGGCCAAACTGTTGGCACAAATTTCTTCCCTTGGCTGCTTGGTGGTACAACTCTAATGTACACTCAACTACCAAACTATCTCTTTTTTTAGGTTTTTTATGGAATCAAGCCCCAAGGATTTGGGGAACAGTTGCTGATTGATGACATTGGACATGGGGGAAGTGTCAGGCATGCTTGAAAAAAAGGCTTAGGTTTAACTCTATATTGAAGGCTCATCTTGTCACTGCTGTAAACAGAATGAAATAGCAGTAAGATATGAACAGAAATGAGAGACAGTTCAACATTGGAGACTTTGTTTTTGTTAAACTCCAGCCATACATGCAACGTTCTCTAGTACTTAGGAAGAATAAAAAGCTTGCTTCCAAGTATTTTGGCCCTTACAAGGTGATCAGGAAGATATGAATAATGGCTTATGAGTTGGAGTTGCCCAGTCAGTCCAGAATTCACCCTGTGTTCCATGTTAGCCAACTCAAATTGAGGCTTGGGGAGGGTCAAGTTGTGCTGCAGGACCTGCTTGTGGTTGTTGAGGATGGCCATGTGAGAGTAGAACCTATTGCAATTTTGGACAGAAATTTGGCTAAGAAAAATAATAAACATGTGGTTTATTGCCTCATCTCATGGAGTAATATGCCTGAAGATGATGCTACTTTGGAGCCAGCTGGGGAGTTCTTGAAGAAGTGGCCTAATTTCTCATGGAATGCTTGAAGCATCAGCTTGGGGACAGGCTGAATTTGAAGGGGGAAGTGTGTTATGAAGGGAGAATATTCCAGAATAATAGGCTGGAAAGTGTGCCTAACAAGATTCGAGCCTGAGCCGGTGGATATGTGTTTGCCAGGTCGGATCTTGATATCTCACGGGTTGCTGGACCTGAGCCTATAAATAGGGCCAGGCTTGGATATTTTCTTTGATCCTGATGTAGAAACTGTGGGTGGCGGTTAGCCTTTCTCCCTCGTCCCATTTTTCTCTCTCTTCATGCCCTAATTCTTCTGTAATCTTCTCCCATTTCTGTAATAATCCCTCAATCGAATAATACAGAGAGTTGAATTCCTTGATTCATCTCTTCTACTTGCATAAATTTTGCCTAATTGTTGTCTTGGAAGCTCAAGACATAACACACATGTTGAATCAATTAATAAGAATTTTGTATTTCCTAAAAAAAAAATTATGTGATCAAATTCTACTATTAACATTAGAGCAGTGTTGGCGTGCAAACTATGAGAATCCCTATAAGTGGCCAAAACAAATATTACAAGAATTCAGTTTTTTTTCTTCGTCGACTTCTTTTGTCATATGGACAAATCTCAAGGAAGTCAATACAAGTTTTTTTTTTTTAACCTAAATTTTTTTTGCAATACTAATTTTTTTCTTTTTCTTTTTGCCTAAAGATGAATTTTATCTGTTTAATCCCATGCATTAGCTAAATTATGTTAGCATATGCATAAATATAACGAGTTCAATTTGCATAAACTTACCTTTGGATAGGGTCTGTTTTGGGTTTGGTTTGGGATTTTGAGTTTGGGTCTCAAACTCAAACTAGATTAAAACTTACAACTCATACCAATAACTCATAATCAAGTCGATTTGAGTCTTATTTGACCTGTTTTCATATTATGGGTTATGTCAAGTCGATTTATGGGTAATTTTCAGATTTTTTTATTTGACCCGTTTTCATATTGAGTCTCTATCCAAATGTGATCTGGGCTTGAGTTTGAGTCCCAAACCAAACCCAAACCCAAACCAAACCAAACCTTGTCCAAGTAGACGACTGAAGAAAATACACGTCAACACTCAATAGGTTCGCATTTTTTCGGGTGAATCTCAATTAGGGGTGTGCATTTGGCGCGGTTTGGTGAAAACCGATTTACTAATGTGGATTTTATACGTTTTTTTAATACATTTTCTAAAACCACATCGCACCATTTTGACTTCCAAACCGAATTTCACCAAACCGTAACTATTTCGGTTTGGTGAAATTCGGTGCAGTGAAAACCGATGTAAAAAACTTCTAAGATATTTAGATATCTCACAACTCATGAGCTCTAGTGTAATATTTCTAAGCTATTAAACATGTAGAAAAATCCCCCCAATTTTAATGTGAATTCAAATATATAAACATGTATAAGTTGAAAATGTTAGCAAGATACATATGTTGAAATTTCTAAACCAGTTGTAATTAAAATAAATCAAAAGTTCTCATAAGAGCATCAATTTCAATCAATCGCATCTTGAATCTTGAATCACATCTTAACCCTAACTTAAGTCGAATAAAACAACTAATTAAGATGAATATATTAATCGTAGTTAAAATAAGTTCAATGATGGACTTTAGATATTAAAAGTAATTACGTAAATATACTGTATTCTTTTAAAAGTAAAAAATAGATAGGTATATGATGCGGTTTGTGGTGCGGTTTAACTTAAAATTTTCTAGACCGCGAACCGAAAAATAATTTACTGATTGCTAAAACCGTATTTAGTTGCACCATAATTGACCAAACACCGCACCGTACACCAAAATTAAATTTGGTGCGGTGCTATTTTCGATTAAAACCGATTAATCTCAATAATTGTTTTTTTTTTTTTTTAGCTCCCGAAGGGGAAGAGCGGAGAGTACCCTAGATAGGGAAGATTGAAGCATGCCCCATGCCTGGGGAGGGAATATAAGCCTCATAAGGAGGAGAATTATTTGCCCCATTATGGGGAGATATAGGAATCGAACACGGGACCTCCGCCCCGTGTTCGGGTAGCCTTACCACTTGGGCTACCCGATTCCCACAATATCAATAGTTCAGTTGAGAGTTTTTTTTATCATAATGGTCATGTTTTGCAAAATGAGTATCACATGGTCACATTTTTAGGGAATATTTTTTTTTTAGCATGAACGAATTCCGTCTTTTTGGGAATCGGAATTCGTTCATGGCTAACAAGTCAAATATTTAAGGCAGCTCAACAAAAGACAGATTCCAGGAATCCGTTTTTGACCATTTTTTTTGTTTATTTTTTTATCCTTAGACAAAGAAAAATAATGTGCAGCAATTAAAATGTAAAAAAAAAAATAAAAAAAATGGGTAAATGATCCGATATGTTAGGATTTGTTAGGGTTAGTAGAGGTTTTAGGGTTAGTATTGGGGAATTTTGCACCACGTTTTTGTGGCTGGTTTAGAAAAACAAAAACAAAAGCATTAAATTTAGGTTAATCTTAGTTACCACAATTAGAATGTAAAATTAAGGATTTTAAACCCTTAAAAGGTGAAAAGAGTAACTATCTTTGTCCAAAACTATTTGCCACATCTGAGATTTTCACTAAGATTAAGACAATGATTGAAAATCAATTAATATAACAAACAAGTTTTAAATACCTCTTAATTAATCATTAAAAAATTATTATTAGTTGTTAATTAAATAATGAATTAGGGGAATAACTGAAAAAATAATCAAAATAATAATAATAAAGATGTATTAATTTTTTAAACGTAACAAATAATTTAAAATATTTTAAAAATTAAAATGTTACAGACGTAGTATATTTAAGAGGACATGGTGGTGGGTCCCGAGTGCGCCATTTTCCTACGACCCAAACACGCAAGACTAAACTGTGAGGTCGTTGTAAGGGAATCTTGAGCGCGTAATCTGGCCGTTGATTTTACCATTTTGCAGCGGCGGATATTTAAGGGTTCTGTAAGCATCAGGTATAGTATATACCATTGTTTTTGCAATTTTTTTGGAAAATTTTATCTTTTCTTTTTGAACTACTATTATGGAAATATTTAACTTTTTTCCTTTCTGTTTCTTACAAATTTATAAAAACTTAAATAATTTACACTTAGCTACATTGAAGTTTATTCAGATGACATAAAATTTAACTAATACAAAATTGACTCAATTAATAAGAATTTTATATTTCCTCAAAAATCATGAAATCAAATTCTACTATTGACATTAGAGCTGTGCAAATTATAATTCTCCTTTTGTTTCTTCGTCGACTACTTTTGTCATATTAACAAATCTCAAGAAGTCAATACAAGTTTCTTTTTTATTTTACCTAAAGAATTTTGCAATACTAATATATATATATATATATATATATATATATATATTGTCTAAAGATGAATTTTATATGTTTAACTAATAAGTTTTTATGCACAGTGTCGAAAATGTCAAACTCAGTTCCTCATCCCCCTCAAAAGATTAGTCTTAAAATGTTACTTCCTAAATGTTTTCTTGCAAGTTTATTCTAAGTTGGAGATTTTTCTTAATCAGTCGTTAATACTTAAAAATACGTTCAAGATTTATCTATATTAAAAATTTATGAATATTAATTGAAAGTCTGAAATTTTATTCATCTTAGAATAATCTTGCATGTCCTCGGATTTGACATAATATTAAGGAAATATCTGATATGGACCGGGTCCATGTGGACCATGTGATCCAGATTTGGCCACATCCTTGCAGAATGAGGAGAGAGAAGAAAATACAGTGATGTGGTCAAATCTGGACCACATGGTCTAGTGGACCTGGTCCATGACAGAATAGACCTAATATTAATATCCATGTTTTTTTTTTAGGTCCGATTGGGCGGTTGACCCATATAGGGGAGAGAGAACTGTCTTAGACGAGGAGAAGATAGCCCTAGAAAGGGAGATTAAAACTTGTCGCAGGCATGCGGAGGGTATCAAACCCACGACCTCAAGGTCGTGGACAGGCGCCTTCCCAACTAGGGTAATTAGCCACTTTAATGGGGCAAAGTGTAATTTACGCATCTTATAGGAGCATTGAGCCATCTAGTTAATAAGTTAGTGGTGAAATGTCCGATTCTTAATTTAGAAAGTTAGAAATCAATCTGTTGAGAATTTATAAAGAAAAATATATAAAGTGCTTCATGGTTTAAGTATTGATCCAATAATTAAGACTTGTGGCATATAAATCTTCGGCTTAAATCTTAGCTTCTTAGATTGGTGGGTGAATTTTATTTTGCTCCCTCTAAATCCTTGAAATTTAGAAATGTCAATCTCAATACCAAGTGATATTGCGATATGTAGAAATTTTTTTATATATATTTGCAATTTGATTTTGATTTCATTATAATTAGTTTTGAATTTCGTTTACGAAATTTTTTATTTTTCCCTTAGTCTTTGTTAGCATGCAATTAGTCAACGAATGTAGAACTTTTATGGAACAGGGGGTCATTTCTAGGGATAAGATTGATATTTCTGAAATTATAGGGATGAACTTGACACTGTTAGCTATTTCTAAAGACACTATTGTTATTTATGAAATTTTAAAGATAAACTTGACATTACGAGTCATTTATAGGGATCAAAATAAAATTCTAGATTGTTTATCAAATTAAATTTTTGAAAGGTGAAGATGAGCCACGTGAGCAGTTGGGGGCAATGGAGCAGAGTTGGTTGATCACGTGGATACAGGTCATTCAGTGATGTAGCAATGGTAGAGTGAGAAAGGACTGGGTCAGGTGTTGTGCTGGGTCTTCGCTGGCGCGTAACGTGGAGGGTTACTTGGTCTCTCTATCTCTCTCAAGGGAAAAAAAAGGCATTACCCTCTTCACTCTTCTAGAAAACGTACATATATATTACTAGTAGAAAAATAGAATTTCTCACTATTTGAAAATTGTGTTTTTATAACGTGTGTTCTTGAACATTAGTTAATTTGAATAAATTAAGACATGTATGAAAATTAAAATTATCTTAAATCGTGTAATATCCAACTTCCCGATGAGATTTAAAATCAATCAACTATTCATAAATACTTATCTAACTTAAATATTCTAAACTAACCAATCAACTTCAGAATATATTTTTTTTTTAATATTTAATTTTTTTGTCAATATCATCTATCTCAATCTTTGTCCTCTTTTAAAATGGTTCTCGTGTTTTACTTTCCCCAGGGTTCCACAATTCTTTTAGGTTATACATTTAAAAATAAAAAATAAAAGAGGTACTGGGTAGTTTTTTTTTTTTTTTTGGTAAATAAAAGTTTGGTTGGGTTTAGCTCCGGTCACCACCACTGGTCAGGGAAGGCCCTAGGGACCATAGGTCGCTTACAAGGGTACTTACAGATCACCCACCAAAACAGCGCTCACATCGGCAGCGAAAATTGAACACTCGACCTTTGTAAAGACGTGACAAATCCTTATCAACTGAGTCAACCTGTGTTGGTGGGTAGTTTGTCGATAATGGGACAACGAATAATACACGTATAGAATAAAATGTTCAAACCGCAAAAAATTAACGTTTTCTAGGAGAAGCGAAGGAGGGAGAGATAAATAAAGAAAGGAGATAAATATTTTTTTTAACACAAAAATGCATTATATAGCATTAATTGATATCATGTAATACACGTGGTAGGAGAAAACTCGGTGGGTCTTCAAACTATTAAGTGGAGACTCTAAGCCTCATTGCATGATTTGCCAATCTATAAGCAAAATTATTACAATATATGTGAACAAAAAATAAACTGCCTATGCTATTCCCCATCAAATATTTTATTTTACTAACAATGTAACCTAAGGGGGGAAATTCTCTTTTATTTGATGAACCTGGTTGACCAGAGTTTTATTGTTACTCTCGATAATGAGAGGCTGGTATCCTTGAGCTAAAGTAAACAGAAGTCCTTCCAGAAGTGTCTTTACTTCAACGTATTCAGGGCTGGGCGAGTTGAAGATAAATTTTGCAGCCCCACCTACAAAACTTCTTTAATGTTTCTATATGATCATACCCCAGGCCTCCAGAGTTATCAGTCCATACTCCATCAAAATTGAGTTTTAGAAATTCCTCTTTAGAGGGCTTCTATTTGAGACAATGTGACTGCTTTAGAGTTTCTGGAGGTTTCACCATATCCATTGGTGCAAACATCTTCGCATTTCCTTTCAGCATTTACTTGATTTGGTCATAATTTGGGAAAGGTTGGCGGGTTCTACCTGATCCTAATGATGATGAATAAACATTATTGTACTTGGCAGCCCTGATTAGATTAAGATTTACAACTTCATCTGGTGTCTGGCATTTTTTTTAAAGAGAAAGAAATGGAAAAATCCTCACTCTCCGCCAGAATAGGCATCAGGCTATAGGGAAAACATCTTTTTAATAAGGCTTTTATATCAAAGGTTATATGATTCCATACTTCTATAAGCACTGGGCATGAAAAAAGAGGTTGTACGGCAATTTCGACCTCCTCATGACAGATAGGGCATTGAGGTTTTATAATCTTAACCCTCTTTGATAAATGAAAGCTTGTAGCTTATGAGGGATGGGCATTTTCCATATGCCCTTCCAATGGTCAAAAGTGTTTTGCTTGGAGGTCGAAGGACTCTCTTGCTTTCCACTCTTAATGTCGACTTGCAGGTGATATCCAGACTTGAGAGAGTACAGTATTTTTTTGTATATCCCCGAACAAAGCGATCGGGTGGCCAAGCCTCACAGAGTGGCACTTCGAGTATTCCTCGATCTTATATGATGAAAAGAATCGCCTCAACATAGCTATGTCCATGTACCTCTTTGGGGGTCAATGAGCTTGAAAACAACCAACATCTTTTGTGATAAATCCATATCTGGCGGGGCTAGTAGTTTAAAAGTACTCGGGGGTGGTTAGTCATTTATTTTCCCCAAACATTAACCCACGAGCCATCACCAATCCTCCGTTTTAATCCATCTTGGAGCAGTTTCTGACCTTTTAGGATTCCTTGCTAAACTATAGAGGTTCGCCTCCTAAGTGGCACTGTTAGGAATCTGTCTTGAGGAAGTATTTGGCTTGTATCACCCTAGAGAAAAGAGAAAATGGTTGGTGAATAGTGTGCCACCCTTGCTTTGCTACTAAAGCCTGTTAAAAGCTTCTAAGTCGCGAAATCCAAGTCCTCATTGATCATTTGGTTTGCATAATTCAGTCCAAGCCCTCCAATAAATCTTCCTGTGATTCTCAGCTCAACCCCATAAGAAATTTCGCATCATGCTTGTTATGGACTCTATTATATATTTGGGAGAATAAAACATGACATTACATATGTGGGAATTGCTTGAACCACCGATTTAATAAGTATTACCATGGCCACAAATGACAAAGTCTTTTCTTTCCAACTGCTAAGTTTTTTCAGACTTTATCCCCAACAAACTGAAAAAACTCCCTTTTTGACTGTCATGTCATGTAGGGAAATCTCAAATATTTTTATTTCCCATCACCCTCCGGGATTTGAAGAAAGGAGAAAGCGTGCCTCTGGGGCAAAAGATAGATAAATATAAATGAATATTTAATTGATTGAAAATTGTCTTAAATTGTGTAGTAAGATTTTACAATATTTGAAATAAGTTAAATTTTTATATATACATTACTTTATCCAAATTCACGTGTGCCTCCGGGGCATACATTATATAAACCTTTGAAAATTACTCATTATTTTGAGAAACGAATTATGATACCGATGAATCAGTTGCATGCATAATTTAATTGTTTATTTGATTAGTCTTAGGAGCATAGTAGCAAGAATAAGTAGTTAGAGGACTTATATGCTAAGTTAGAGAGTTGATTAATTGGTAGTTAAGTTAGGAGATTGAGAAATGGTGGGAAATGATAGAAAATGCTGCAATACATGAGATGTAAATGCGCAACACTTGGAATAATCTGGAGAAACTTTATAAAAAGGAAGGAGATAAAGAAGAATGAAGAAATGATAGAAAATAAGAATGAACCTAAATTCTGGAAAATTTTACGCTGTTAGAGAAAAACCTTTTGCAGACATAGCAAACGTTCTCCAATCATTCTCAAATTTTACCCCATAGTTAAAGGACTTCTAATACTTGATTATGACAAAGTGTAGATTAGATTCTAATGAGATAGATTAAGAACTATCAATTTCGGAGTGAATGACTGGAAATTCCAGGAAAAAGAGTTTAAGATTATCATTTGAAGTTTTGGCTAAGTAATCAAGGTAAAATTCTTACACTTGTGTTTTCCTATCAAAATCATGAATTTTTCCAGAAAATAAGTCATGTTTAATTATGTGATGAAATGTATTTCTTCATCATTTTCTATTGCATCAAACAGATGAAACGTTGTGAAATATGTATTTCATAAATTGTAAAACACAAGAGGGGAGGGGGGGTGAATTGGGTTTTAACTAAGCTTGTAAACTTTTCCGAATCTTAGCAATGCTAATGTAAGTTTGAGCAAGGTGAGCAATAGCAAAACAAAACCCAATAACAAGACAAAGGATTTAGAGTGGTTCGATTCACTTAGAATCTACATCCACTACCTTGAGCCGCACCCAAGGATTTCAAACAACTTCACTAAGAATAATGTTTACAAATGTGGCTAACTCACTAAGAGTTTTACAACACAACCACAATACAAAAGCTCACTAAGAACTTGCCCACACTAAGTAGGACTTTACAAATTGCCCACACAAAGTAGGACTTTTACAAGAATTACCCAATCACTTAGAAAGGGAATGAAATGTTTAAATACAAAGATTGATCACTCTTATAAGTGAGAAATATACCTTTGAAGTACAAGAATGTTTAAGCTCTTTTGAACATATGAAGCACACTCTTTGTCTTGCTTTTGAAAGAATACTCTTGAATGATTTAGATCATAGAGATGAAGAGTATTTTGCTTTGAAAGTGTTTAGACTTGATAAGATATCAATGTTTATTGTATGTCAAAGTCTTGGAATGTTTCTCTAGCTTTGGAGTATATATACATTTCAAAATAGGCTAAAAATCGAGTCTCCAACGGTCAAATAACGGCTAGAAATCGCAGAGTTCGGTGGACCGAACAGAGCACCTCGGATGACCGAGGCCAACTTCGGATCAGCCTTAGCCTAGGTCGGTCGACCGACTAGACACACATAGGTCGACCGAACTACCTATAGGTCGACCGAACCAACTCTTCAGACCTCTCAGTTTCTGGTCGGTTGATCCGAGCTTGAGCTCGGTTGACCGAACTTCCAAACTGATTTTTCACACGTTTTGAAATCTTTTGAAGTCTATAAAAGTCTAAATTTTTTTCCTAAAAGGTAACAAGTAAGAACACTTGGAAAACCCTTTTAAAGGACTTAGACTTAGAAAACAAATGCTTTTAAGATACGAACACATTTAAGAATCATTTCGAAAACTAAGCCTTTTGAAAACGTGTATGTGTGCATACAAGACTTGAGTGTAGAGCTTATGTTCATGAGAGCTTTGGTTAGAGCTATATAAGATAAAGACTTATAGAGACAAAGCTAATCTAACCAAACCTAAGTCTTCAATCTTCAATCTTGAAAGATAAGCCTTGAATAACTTTGAATCTTGATACCAATGGCTTGATTGAAGTACTTAGAGCTTCCATAATGAGTTCCGATATTCTATCACAAAGATATAAACATTAGACACAACATCAAGTGTTTGTCCATTATCAAAAACCGAGTTCGATCGCCCTTAGGGCTAACAATCTCCCCCTTTTTGATTATGTCAAACTTTGATGTAATTAGATAGGATATGGACAATTTTAAGTACAAGGAAGCATGGCAAAAGGATATAAGAACAAATAAGTGTAAAGCTAAGTGCTTATAAGATAAACCAAGATAGAACGAGAAACGTAAGCACTAGCATGTTAAGTCCTTATGCCATATACATTAGGGACTCTTTGAAGAGCCCTATTTCCCAACCAACCTCCTTGCCTCCTTCCTTCCATAATATAGCATTCTTGTGTGTAATATACATACCTTAGTTTACACAAGAAGCTAACTTACCATTTTCATCAATGTCGATGTGAGTGCTAAGGATCCTATTACAAAGAACATGCTCACACAAACATTAGAACTATCAATGGTTTGTTATCATCAAAACACACATAGGATATTTTGCCCTTCGGGCTAACATAAATCATTTAATTGTTCCATGTTCTTTTGTTTGTATTTGATTATGTGTATTTGGTATGATATTATGAGAATGTGTTAGTAGAATTGTTAGAGGAATAACCGGGTCTAAACAGGTTATGCAGCGGAAATAAAATGACCCGCCTCTAATAGGATCTTTCACGAGTAAGAACCTTAGACTATGGGATAGTATTATACCTTTCGAAGTGCGGAAATCGTTTGAAACGGTTTCAGTTGTCACGAACGGAACACCACCAACGCAGGCTCCGCCTCTCCCAATATCCACTCGATCTTCCGGGGATGGTCCTCTACCGCTTGGTGCTAGCAAACGCCTCGTAGAAGTCTTGAAGACACTCTTCAAGATGGAGTATAATATATGGTGGATATAGGACCTTTCGAAGAACAAGAAACAGTTTTCTTACTTCCTTTCTGTAAAATCCGTGACTTTTTCTTACGCGATATTTGGCGTATAATTAATTTTTCGCGATTAACAGTGCGGGCGTAATTTATTTTGTATGATTACGTGCTTACGTGTCTAGATTAATTGTTATTACATGTTTCATGTTTTATTTTGAGTACATTTTAGTGGGCATTTCGCACGTGTATCGTAGTCGAGTTATTTAATTGTAAGTCACCATAATAATAATGATAGGAATTTAAAGGGAACAGGGGTTTCGTGGGTTTCAAAGATTTCAAGGGTCATGGGTAATTAAGGGGTGATTATTATTAAAAATAAAGGAAAAAGGAAAAGGCATCAGGGGGGTTAGAGAATTTAAAAGAAAAAAAAAAAAAAAAAACTGTTCGCTAGGAATTAAAAGAAAATGCATAACGTAGAGCATCATGGCATCAGTGGCCTTTTCTCGGAAATCGTGCCATTGCAGAGGACAAAAAAATGAGAAGAAGAAATGGCTCTGGAGCCGTGAGAAAGCAAAAAGGAAAAAGAAAAGTTTTGTGAAGTGAGTTTCTAGCAACTTTGAGGCAATTTTTGAGTGGGCAATCCTTATCGGATTTCGACAACCCTTATATGGATATTGATCACGACGAAACAGGCTACAAGGGCGTGAAATCGGATTCACTTTTCGATTTTGGAGTTGGAAGATATCGCATCAAGAACGAGGGCTGATTTTCAGAATTTCTTTTCTGTGCAGTTCCAGTAGAATCATCGTACAGGTAACATACGAACTCCAAACGGAGTAATTCTTTTTGATTTATAAACTAGACTGATAGGGCTATAATCTGACCGTAGGGATTGAGATTTTAACCGTTAGATCTTCCGTAATGTATCTCAGAAGTGGAGGGCAGAATCAGATTTTGTGCGATTAAATATAGTCTGTCCAGAATTTCGACAGGATGTTTGAGAGGGCTATCGACCTCCGTTTTTGACCCACAACATATCAATTCGAAGATAATTGAAAGGGCTTCGAGTGAGCGCAGACGGAACGCAATTCGGAGTTTCCATCAGAAAGTTATCGCACCGTGAGTGAGGCTGCCAGCACTGTTTACGAAATTTCAGTGTTTATCGCATCCGCAACAGGTAGGGACCTCGCTTTCCATTATTAAAATCTGTCCTGTAAATAATGGTAACTGTTGAACTTATGTTCTGGCATGATTTACTGTTTTGGGATGTTCAATTGCATGAACTGTTTGATTACCGAATTCGTTGTTTAAATGAATTATGGCATTATTAGGTAAATTGAGAATGTCATATAATCTGTTTCCAATTGCTTTCATTAATTGCTAAATATACTCACATAAACTGTTCTGTACTGTTTCGTATCTCTTCTTGTTAATTGCATTTGGTTCGTGTTTGGAGTCGTTTATTTTGTGTAATTGTTTTTGTCCTAATTGGTTTGGTCGACCGAGTCGTCGCCCCTTATTGAGCTCGTATATATGATCGCTAGTCAGCGAGTTCGATCCCGCCTTATGTTACGATAAGCTGTTCTATGACCCCAAGAGGTCTTACGCTGCGTTACGTCTCGTGGCCCATACTTAATGGGGCTAATCATTAGGTACGGTGGTGGTTTTGTGGAGTCCCACGGTTGGGGATGATGAGACAATGTAAGGATTGAACCTTAAAATCTGTGTCCCGTAGTTTGGGGGAGAATCCGAACCCACGAGTTTACTGAAACCGTCCTAGTTTGGTTTATAACTGGGACCACTGCCGTTATTGCTGAGTAGTTGTGAATAGATATGTGAGCTCATGTGGTGGGAGTCGTGTCATAGTAGGTAGCTACGTTCTAAGTATCTAAGGCGAGTATGTGATTGGGTGTACTTGGGATGGGCAACGCGTGGTGCTTGTCGTATACTCGGTTATGGAATCGTTTAGGTGCGAAGAAGGTGGTTATTTGCTTAATTGTTGCATTCTATGTGTTCATTCTTGTTTGGTCTTTATATGATGTTTGCTTGGAGTCTATTTGGTCTCATGTGAATTGGGAATGTTGGGTAACGTTTTGGTGCACTTTTGCACAAGTTTAAAACTCATTTTTCTGAAAACCGCAGCTGTGCAATCCATCTGTCTTGTTACATTGCATTGCATTGCATTGCATTGCATCTTGTCACTGTCATTGCCTGAGTTCTGAGTCTTGTGAGACTTGGATTGAGTCGTTTGCATATACTTCAACAAGGGTATTTTGGGAAACAGGCATATGCACTATCTGTATCTGTTTTTATTGTTCTGTTATGTCTTTATTATTTATATTACTGTTTTAGGTCCCTGCTGAGCACCGGAGCTCAGTCCGATATCCGGTTTTGTTTCAGGTTTTGTAGATGTTGATTCTACCTATGATGATGGAGCTTGGGATTGGGATTGCGAAGAGTGATTTTAACTAAATAGTTCACACATGTTATTGATTTTTTTTAGTTATCTCATTGGAACTTGTAATTCATTGTTCAGATGTAATAACTTAGAAATATTTCATTTGTAGAATAACGCTTCTGCTAGTTTTCTTATTACTATTTATGGACTTTGAATAATGAACTCATTTATTTAGTAATCTCTGTTTGTCGGCTTTGGTGTTCCATTAACCAATGGGGCACTGCCATGTCATCATTCCGGAAACGGGGTGTGACACTTTCTATTAGCCAAAGCTAGAAAACAAGTATATAGAAAAGCTGTCTTTTCTTTCTATTCAATCTCTATTGAATGCTCTCTATTTTTCTCTCTATCCTTAGCTTCAAAAGCTGGAGAATAATCACTTAGAATGCTAGGAAAAATCAGCATTTTTCTTAGTCATTCAAGGGATAGTGGGGAGAGAGAAAGGGGAAAGTGGGAGATCATGGAGGAAACCACTCCTCCACATTCTCCACCACTTCAACCACCTTCTAAGAGATAATAGCTGAAAATATATCCCATTTTTCCAGCCATAAGGTCGGTCCAAATGGGTTGGTCGGCCCAATCATATTGGTCTGCCCAACCCGATTAAGGGCCCAATCCAATCCCAGCCCAATCGAATTGGCGCACCTTAGATTAAATGTACTCCAACAAGCCCAATCCAGTTGTTCTATGAGTGCGACCCAAGAGGTATCTATGATGTTGGTTGTGACATCATATGTCACAGGTAATGAGAGGTATCTAGCAACGCATCATTACCCCAATTCATAAATATCTGGTGACTATCATAATCACATCATTTGACATTTGTATTTAAATCCTTTTGTCCTTGATATCTAGATTGAACACAAGTCATGGAAAAAGTCACACTTGTATTGTCCAATCTTTTAGTTTCTTGATTCGCGAGTAGACTAATCAAATGACATCAATATCATATACTGATTCATTTGTTCATGGCCATGAATTAGTCGAGACTCCGTCAAAGGGGCGAGATATCGCTCTCGCTATATAGGAGGGACAAATCCTTTATGCATCCCATTCATCACGAACAAGATTCGTGATATACCCGATAATTGCCTTTATTGCTCACCCTCATTACGGGTAGCGTTTAACATTATCGAAGCATAACACTAGCCATGCAAGAACTCTTGTGAGACCTCAAGTCGAAGGATCTTATATACAACCCTGACCAAAAATTGAGAAACACCGATTTGACTATTATATAACAACCCATGGTGTGTTTCTCATGTCGAGTCCCAGTCGAGTATAGTGATTCTCTAATCATATATACCCATGTGATGATCGATATCTTATATCAATCACTTTGCACATACTAGTCTTACGCATTATTATTGTCCTCGAAGATTCCATAATAATGTTCGACTAGGGGCGTTTGAGAATCATAACAATTATGAATACTATTCTAAGGACATATTATTTTATTATGTTTTTAAGAGCGTGAAACATAAAAAATAATCTTGGAATTTATGCCTTTTTATTCATCAAAAGGAAAATTACATAAATACGATACAATAATCTCCCACTTGCACTAAAGACCCAAAATCATCTACTGATTAGTCTTTAAGGGCATACTAATGACTGTCTTTAAAGATCTTTTTAAAGATCAGCCCTCCAGATATCGGATACCCATGGAGCTAGTGTGACGATCATGCTGCTGCTGCGACAGTGGCTTCGTCAGTGGATCGGCGACATTGTCTCCCGAATCTACTCTACATATATGCAGATCACCTATTTCTATAATCTCGCGGATTAGGTGAAAACGCCGTAATACATGTTTGGACCTCTGGTGAGATCTAGGTTCCCTAGATTGTGAAATAGCCCCATTGTTGTCACAATAGAGGTCTATCGGGTTCGCAATACTAGGAACCACATCGAGGTCGAAAATAAATTTTCTGATCCAAATTGCCTTCTTAGCTGCTTCACAAGCTGCTATGCACTCGGCCTCTGTCGTAGAATCTGCGATGGTCGATTGCTTTGAACTGCGCCAGCTCACAGCACCTCCATTCAAGTTAAACACATATCCCGATTGCGATCGAAAATCATCTCTATCGGTTTGGAAACTAGCATCGGTGTAACCACTTACAACGAGCTCATCCGCCCCTCCATAAATCAAGAATGTATCCTTAGTCCTTCGCAAGTACTTGAGGATATTCTTGGTCGAGATCGATGGCGTTCACCGTAATTAGGCGGTATCTCGCTCGTAAGGCTTAAAGGCAAACGAGACATACAGGGCGAGTACATAACATGGCGTACATGATGGATCCTATGGCGAAGCATAAGGGATCTCTTTCATGCGTTCTAATTCGGCAGGCGTTTTAGAACACTTGTTTGTTCGACGAACCAGTACCATGTGCCATAGGACAAAGGCCCTTCTTAGACTCTTGCATGCTAAACCGCTTTAGCACATTGTCTATATATGTACTCGACTTAGGCCAATGAGTCTCCCTGGATCTCTCTCTATAGATCTTGACTCCCATAATATAGTCGGCATCGCCTAAGTCTTTTATAGAGAAACACGTACTCAACCAAGCCTTGACGGGACTTTAAGGTTGGTATGTCGTTTCCAATGAGTAGTATGTCATCTACATACAAAATCGGGAATACGATTGAGCTCCCACTAACATTCTTGTAAACACAAGGCTCATCCTCATTTCTAATGAAGCCAAACTCACGGGACGACATCATTAAAAGCGGATGTTCCGGCTTCGAGAAGCTGCTTGAGTCCATAAATGGATCTCTGAAGCTTACATACTTTTCCGAGCATTCTCCGGAGTGACAAAACCTTCAGTCGTGTCATATACACATCCTCTTCAAGTTTTCCATTAAGGAAAGAGGTTTTGACATCCATTTGCCAGATTTCATAGTCATAGTAAGCTACTGATAGCAAGCAAAATCCGAATGGACTTGAACATAACTACGGGGAAAAGGTCTCGTCATAGTCAATACCATGAACTTGTTTGAAACCTTTCGCGACCGGTCGCCCCTTATGCGTTTGTACATTCCCTTCCATGTCGGTTTTAATCTTAAAAACCCATTTGCACCCTATGGGAGTTACCCGCTCAGGGTGGATCAACCAAGATCCGGGACTTGGTTTGTGTTCATGGAGTCCATTTCAAATCTCGTGGCCTCAAGCCATTTCTCGAAAATCTGGGCTATTAATTGCTGTTTGTAGGTTGAAGGTTCATCGTGATCCACAAACATAACATCACCATGTTACGTTATGAAAAAAACCAAATTTTTTTCGGAGGTGGGACGACGAACTCTACCGGACTCTACGCAATTCTTGTGTTTCTTGAGCTAGTGCTTTGGGATGCACAACTATTTGTGGCACTTTCTTTGCACAACAATTTGTGGAGTCTGTTCAATTTCCATCTTATCATTAGTGCTAGTTTGAGAGTCCGGAACTTCGAGTAAGTTCTACGCTACTCCCACTCGTGTTTCTAGAAACAAATTCTTTTTCTAGAAAGACTCCCGTGCTAGCAACAAACACTTTGTTTTCGTTAGGGATATAAAAGTAGTATCCTTTAGTTTCCTTAGGATAACCTACAAATATGCACTTTTCAGATTTTGGAGCTAGCTTATCAGAAGCTGAGCGTTTTACAAAAGCTTCACAGCCCCAAATCTTGAGGAAAGACAAAATGGGACGCTTCCCAGTCCATAACTCGTATGGTGTCTTTGCAACTGATTTAGATGGAGCAGCGGTTAAGTGTTAAAGTCTGTCTCTAGTGTGTGTCCCCAAAAAGAATTGGGCGAGGCTCGTGTGACTCATCATAGAACGAACCATATCTAATAAGGTTACGTTCCTCCTTTCGAATACACCATTCCATTGTGGAGTAGCTGGAGGAGAAAGTTGTGAAACTATTCCACAATCCTTTAGATAGTCACAGAATTCTTGACCATGGTTTTGAAACCCGGACCGGACCGCCCGGTCGGACCGGTCCGACCGTCGACCGGACCTCCGAGCTGTCCGGTTAGGTCCCAAAAACCGGAAGCTTCAAAAATCGATCTCCTTTGTTTGACTTTCGGTTGACCCTGGCGGTCCGAGCCGCCGACCCGGGAACCGTTCCGGTTTTGACCAAACCGGCCGAGTCACGAAAAACTTTTTTTTTTTTATTTTTCTGTATAAAACCGGCGGTGGCGGGGCGGTTCACGGCGGAGAAGAAGGAAAAGAAAAAAAGAGAAGAGAAGGAGAAGAGGGCGCCGGGAAAAGAGGAGAAGAGGGATGGGGGGCGCCGGAGAAAAGAGAAAAGAGGAGAAGAGGTCGGCGGCTGAAGAGGAGAAGAGGGATGGGGGGCGCCGGAGAAAAGAGAAAAGAGGAGAAGAGGTCGGCGGCTGAGAGGCTCCAACGGCACCAGAGAAAAGAGAGAAGGAGGAGGAGGGGAGGCGGTGGTGGTGAGCTGTGGCGGAAGAAGAGGAGGAGGAGGAGGGAGGCGGGAGAGGCAGTAGAAGAAGGAGAATTTTAGGGGTTTTCTCTTTTAAGAGGATATATATAGTTAGGATTAAGAGTGCAATTAAAATATTAGCATATAAAATCCTATAAGATAATTATATTACAAATAAGTCCTAAACTATTTACTTTGTAATTATATCACTTTTGTATTTTTAATTTTTACATTAATATGAATATCCAAATTTATATCAACGAGATGTTTATTTGAAATTTCTTACATTAACAATATTTTTTATTATTAAGTATATATTATATATTTTTTTAATATTTATGACGTCACCGGGTTGATGAACGGGTCGATGACGGTCCGACCACCGGTCCGCCCAGTGACCCGTGACCCAGTAACTTTTCCGGGTCGATGTCCGGTCCGGGTTTCAAAACATTGTTCTTGACTCAAGTATTCTCCTCCTCGATCAGATCGAAGAACCTTAATACTCTTGCCAAGTTGGTTTTCTACTTCTAGTTTAAACTTTTTAAACTTAGCAAATGCTTCGGATTTGTGTTTCATCAAGAACACATATCCATACCTATTGAAGTCATCAGTAAAGGTAATGAAGTAGAGGTAACCACCCATTGCATGTATATTAAAAGGGCCACATACATCACTATGTATTAGTCCTAATAAAGCATCGGCTCTCTCACCTAGCTTAGTGAAAGGTGATGCCGTCATCTTACCCAACAAACAAGATTCGCATCGATCATAAGACATGAAGTCAAATGATTCCAACAGCCCATCTTTATGGAGCTTGGATATGCGGTCTTCGTTTATGTGGCCTAAGCGACAATGCAGAGGTATGTCGGATTAGAATCATTAGTCTTAATCCTTTTTGTATTTATATTTAAAATTGGCATATCAAGGTCTAAAATATATAGACCATTAATCAAAGAGGCGCTTGCATAAAAAATATTATCCAAAAATAACGACAATCGTTGGTTTTTGATTGAAATCTCAAAACCTTTCTTGTCCAAACAAGAAAATGAAATAATATTCTTAGTTAAACTTGGTACATAGAAACAGTTTTCTAAACCCAAAACAAGCCTTGTAGGCAAAGTAAAAGTACAAGTCCCTACAGCTAGGGCTGCAACACATGCTCCGTTGCCAACTCGTAGTTCCACTTCACCCTTTGCCAACTTTCTACTCCTTTGCAGTCCCTGCACATTAGTACAAATGTGAGAACCACATCCGGTATCAAGTACCCAAGAAGTAGTTGTATTTAAATTGGTATCAACCACATTAATATCAACAACATAAATACTTGAGCCCAAAGCAACATTTGCTTTCTCTTTTTCCAGCCTTTTTCCTGCAATATAGCTTTTATAGTTCCTTTTCCAGTGACCCTTTTCACCACAGTGATGACAGATAGAGTCCTTGGCTACACCACCCTTAGATTTCAGTTCATTGTTGAAAGTGGTTTGCTTGCCCTTGGGCTTACCTTTCGGTTTGCCTTTGGATTTCACAAAACCTTTGCCTTTGCCCTTTTGCACCATCGGTATGGTGTTGGGCTTAGACTTGCCTATTTCCTTCTCGCGAGTCCTCGGCATGTTCAACAACTCGAGCAATGGCTTGTCAATTTCATTCATGTGATAATTCGAATGAAGCTGATCGAATGACTCGAGCAATGATTGCAAGATCAAATCGGTCGGCAACTCTTGCCCCCAAAGGAAATCCCAATTTTTCAAGGTTCTGAACATAACTTATCATCTTAAGAACGTGAGTTCCTACTGGCTTTCCTTCAGACATTTTACATTGAAAAAGAGACTTCGATACGTCGAATCTCTCCTGGCGTGCTTGTCCCTGATATAGTCGCTTCAGGTGAGCCAGCATCTCATAAGCCCCCATGTCCTCATGTTGCTTCTGAAGCTCAGAGTTCATGGTGACAAGCATGAGGCTAGACACATCTAAAGCATCACTACAATGCTTCGATAAGCACTTCTTTTAGCGGTCGAGCGCGAGCCTACAGTGTATCGGGAATAGAGTCGTTCTAGAACATACTGACTTTCTTTCATGCTTGAGAACGATTCTCAAGTTCTGAACCCGATCGAGGAAGTTAACTCCCTCTAATTTGTCCTTCTCAAGGGACGTAACGCGATGATAGTGTTTGGTTTGAATTTGCCATTTTTCTACAACAAAATACATATGCAAAGTAAGTATCGATAAAATCATTATTAGGTCTTTTATCTTTTTAATGATTTCTTCCACTATTTTCTTCGAGTGAATAACCCTCATTATCAACTCGTAAAGTTCGTTAACTTTCTAGCGGGCCAAGATCCATATTTCACCTCGCTTGAAGTCGGCTTTGGTCGATCGCCCAAAACTTAGTTATTTAGGTAGGCAACGTTTGCCAATTACATCAAATTATGTAATTCTTGGTTAGTTGAGTGAATAACATTTATTCAAGCGTATCATTATACACTTTTCTCAACTCTTTTGCCTCTAGATCCTCAATCCATTTATTGAGATAATCCAGTTAACTAGGACCTTAAGTTTTTGCCGGCGGATATCACAAATTATCCTTCGCGCCTCACCCGGATAGACACGTATGTACAGCTTTGGCATGTCCCATACTAATGTCGATCTAGGCCTTGACGAGGGCCAAACTTAGTAAGGCACTAATTAATATTTAATTGAGGGGTTTTGTTTTTAACAATCTCACTGTGAAAAGCATAAATAAAAGCAGTTTATGCTTATATACACATGCATCCAATACATAAAAGTAAAAATGCAATAGTAATCTCCATATCCTATTCGGTTTTCCAAGCCAATGGAAAAACCGTGAAGTCAATCTAAGGGTGTGTAAAGAAAAATTCTATTTTACACCGTCTTGACCTTCAGGTGGTTGTCTCCAAATCATCATCATTGATGTACCTTCTCCTAATCTAGAATTACATAATTCTAAGGAAACCTCGAGTTACATTCGAGGGGATCTGATGAGAAGAGAATTACAACTTTTGATAAAAAAAGATAGCCACGACACGCAGATCGTATTTATAAAATAAACCAACAGGGTAAAGGCGATTACTATGCTTCATGCTCAACTAACATAACAATTTATGAAAAATGAGCAACCAGCAAAATGAACATTTCATATTTTGTTTCAGTTCGGTGGACCGGCCACCATGCTCGGTCGTCCGAACAAAGTACTGAGAGTACTCGGTTGACCGAACAGACATTGCGGTCGACCGAACAGAGTACTGAGAGTACTCGGTTGACCAAAACAGGCATTTCGGTTGACCAAAATTCTCGACTCTCATACATAAAAATTGGTGCAAAAACATGTCATACATGATATACAACATTTCTAGCAATCCTAAGGCATGCAAAATATAGATTCATAATCCATATTAAAATACTATAGCACATTAAGTCTATAGAGTACTCGTAACTCGGCTCGATACCACTTTGTTAGAGGAATAACCGGGTCTAAACAGGTTATGCAGCGAAAATAAAACGACCCGCCTCTAATAGGATCTTTCACGAGTAAGAACCTTAGACTATGGGATAGTATTATACCTTTCAAAGTGCGGAAATCGTTTGAAAGCGGTTTCGATTGTCACGAAACGGAACACCACCAACGCGAGGCTCCGCCTTTCCCAATATCCACTCGATCTTCCGGGGATGGTCCTCTACCGCTTGGTGCTAGCCAACGCCTCGTAGAAGTCTTGAAGACACTCTTCAAGATGGAGTATATATATATGGTGGATATAGGACCTTTCGAAGAACAAGAAACAGTTTTCTTACTTCTTTTCTATTAGCCAAAGCTAGAAAACAAGTATATAGAAAAGCTGTCTTTTCTTTCTATTCAATCTCTATTGAATGCTCTCTATTTTTCTCTCTATCCTTAGCTTTCAAAAGCTGGAGAATAATCACTTAGAATGCTAGGAAAAATCAGCATTTTTCTTAGTCATTCAAGGGATAGTGGGGAGAGAGAAAGGGGAAAGTGGGAGATCATGGAGGAAACCACTCCTCCACATTCTCCACCACTTCAACCACCTTCTAAGAGATAATAGCTGAAAATATATCCCATTTTTCCAGCCATAAGGTCGGTCCAAATGGGTTGGTCGGCCCAATCATATTGGTCTGCCCAACCCGATTAAGGGCCCAATCCAATCCCAGCCCGGCCCAATCGAATTGGCGCACCTTAGATTAAATGTACTCCAACAAGAATTTCCAATCTTGAGTCATTGGCAGTGAAATATTATATAGTAAGATACATTCATTCTTTGTAATGGCTTGTATCCATGGCCTTTCCTAACGGGTAACATAGTTTGGGGTTGCTAATAGGAGTTGTGGAGTTCACAAGGGTGAGCAGGATACAACATGAATGTATCTATAAATATGTGCCCATAATGAACGGGGGTGATAATACTCGGACCCATGAATACGTGGCCCATCCCTAACGGGTAATAATGATTGGGGCTGTTAGCAGTAGAGATGTAGAGTTGGGATCAGTCAAATGAATTCGATTGTGTGAATAATGTGATGCATGTTAAAATCGGTATCCATGATGTCTAATATGGTGTACTTTGTATGGTATGGGTTGATCATGGTGCTCATAGCACAAATCTTATGTACAAGTGTTGGATATGAAAGGGTATGGTTTTGACATGTTTATGTGAATAACGTTGTATGTGTTTATGTAAATAAAGTTGTGTTTTAAAGGTTGGAATTCGAAATTTCAGAAAATTGTATTTCCTTTGTTATTTTGTACATGAAAAATGCATTTATGCAATCTAGATGATCAATCTGGTCGACCCGTCGGGTGACCGGAAGAAGTATTTGCTCGTCCGGGATCCTACGGACGATGTGTCTGGACAATGCGCAATCCGAGGACATCGTCTGGGGGTGAGTCCAGTGGCATTTTTGTAATATTTTCAAGTCTGTTTTGAAAGTTATATTTATTTCTTATGTTTATATGTTTTACCACAAGTTCAAGTGTGATGTTTTATGTATTAAATCATCCTAAATTATGTTTTCATATTTTGGAAAGTCGAGAAACTTTTTCGAGTCTAACGATGCTTCATCTCAGGGGTGTTTGAAACTTACTGAGCTAGTATAGATCATTCCCTTACTCTATATTTTTTTTTGCAGATGATTATGATAAAGATATGAACGTGGCACTTATGGTTGATGTCAGTGATAGTGAAACCATATGATGCAATTGATTATGAGAACCCATAGTATGAATACTTTACTTTAAGATTGAACATATGTAAGATGATACTTATTATTTATGGAAGTACTTTCTTTTCTTTAAGTTATCTTTGGGTTCGGTGTCTCATTGGTAGATGAGGCACTGTTAGGTCACCCTCTGGATGCGGGGTGTGACATAAGTGGTATAAGAGTAGGTCGAACCTTAGGCTTGAATAAAAAAAAGAATAGAACTAAGTATGGAATGAACTTATGAGGGATATGATAGCTTACCTAAGGTGTAATCCTTGGGTAGAGGGTATGGGATAGGAGCTATGTGTGATATAACTGTTTTATGAGCTATGTGTTTAACTAACCCTTTGGTTGTGCTATTAATTTTGATTGTTTGAGTTGGTACAAGAAGCCGAAAATGCCTCTGACGTGGTGACATGTACATTGTTGATTAACTATGTACCTATTTATGTGCTATTTGACTGAGGTGCCATGCATTCATTCGTATCCCATAGATTCGCTAAGTTTCTTAAGAGTTCCCCAGAATATTTATCAGATGCTTATAGAGTTTCTGTGATTGGTGGTATGGTCTTGGTATCTAATCTGGTTCACAAATTCCGTTAAATTAAAATCCTTTATAAAAAAAAATTAAAAACTCAAGCTGGATTGTCAAGTCAAGATGCATTCTTGGGAACATGTTCAGGCAAAATGGTGCACAACAATCCTTTTTTTTTTTTCTTTTTCTTTTTTTTTTTACGTTAAGGTACACAACAAGCATAGACTCATAAAACCAAAAATAAGAAAATTCCCTACAATAATAAAGAAGACATCAATTGGGAACCCAAAAATTAAAATAAATAAATACTCCAATAGTAATCTTTCCAACTTTCAATAGTAATCTTTCCAACCGAGTCTCCAATATATAATCAAAGGTGTCCTACCCCAGTAGGGTGGGCACCTGCCCACAACCGTGAAGTCATGACTTCTATACCCTCCTCCTACGTGAGGCAAGCTTTAAAATCTCCCTTTCTAGGACTACCATCCTTCTCCTGTGAGACATTTCTCTCTCCTACATAGAGTAACCGCCCAGTCGGACTTCAAAACAAAAAAAAATAAAAAAGTCTCCAATAAATACTCAAACAAATTATGACAAGACTTGACTTTTCTTATTTCTTACTTCCAAGTAATAAAAAATTAAGGAACTCAAATAAATATTAATATTTTCACCATAATTTTAATAATATTATTTTTTTCTTTTTCTCTTTCACTTTCACTTTTCTAATAAAATATATATTGAGGGTATAATTAAAATAAATTTTTGACACCTAATAAAAAATATGTAAATGACAATTAATTTGAATATATATATCTCTTAAATATATTTCTTAAACGACAATTAAATTAGAATGAAGAGATTAAACAATAAGAAAAGTCAACTCTTGTCATAATTTTTTTATTACATAACACAATCTAGAATACTTGTCTCTTCACGTGTCATTTCGCAGCTACCCACAAAGGTCATATTAGCCAGGCACTTGGTCAGAACAATTCCTATGCTCGAGAAAAATTCATACATTTTTTTTTTTTTTAGATTAAGAAAAATTCCTACTCTGACTATACCACATAAAAAGTGAAAACAACTCACCGGATCGGAGAAAACAGCACTAAATGGGTCTCTATAGAAACAGGTGCATGATGACGTTGGACTCCGACGATTATGGTTATTTGGAAGACATTGATTTCGAGGTAAATATTTACCTATATGTTTCTTGTTATTTTGATAATATTTATTTTTTTTCGGTCAAAAAAATATGTTTAAACTGAAAAAAAACTAATCGGACCAGAGAAAACAGCACTAATGGTTCTCTGCAGAAACAGGCGCATTTTTGTAAATAGAATAGCAAACTATCTTGCTCATTGTTGTAGGCTTTGTCGAAATCTCTGCTATTTTACCGTCGACTCTTTGTTATAGGGGAGGCACTTTTTGTAACTTCGATCCGAATTTGTATCCTTTTAATATTTAATTTTTTACTTAGAAAAAAAAAACCACAAAATCATAATATAGTATAAAAAAAAGTAATGAATGAATGAATTAAAAAAAATGAATTAATGGGAAAGGCCCCAGGCTGGCCATGAAAAAGGTACTAGGACGTTGGAAAATGGCAGAGTGGTCTTCTCCCACCAAAAGATATAAATTGTTAATTTCAAGAATTTGGTCAAAGGAGAAAAAAATGGAGGGAAATTTTGTTAAATATTTATCTCTATTTTCCCTCTTAATTTATCAATGCCCTTAATGATAATTTTGCATTCCCATAATTATTTGAGCCAAGTTTTTTATTCATTTTCTTGAGCTATTTATCACTACTCTTAATTATATTAAAAAAGAAAAGGTCCCATATAATTAATTTTGTCATAAGCAGTTTCCAATGTTATACAACTGTTAATCTTCATATAAAATTAGATTTGGGATCTGTCCTGTTGGTGTAAGATCAATAGCAAAAACTTAGACAATTAAGACCTAATGTTTTTTTTTTTTCGTGCGTGCATTTATATAATAGTATTAACTAGGCTTGACTACAGGTTGTTCAATATCTTGGACACCAGGACATCTAAAAATTAGGATCCTCAAATTTTCGTATATATGTATTTTTTTATTAAAAAAATCTATATAATCTTTTTTTTGAGTTTGGGTCTCAATAACTCACTCAATAGTCAATACGTTAAATTATAATATTTATTTTTAATTAAATATTTATATAAAAAAAAAAATTTGGTTACATAGAGTCTTTTTTAATTTTAATACGATGCCCCAAAATAATTGATCATGTTGGACACACATTTATTTAAACCATGATAAATAGTTCAAGAAGTACTAATCATAATTTATTTCACGGTTTAATTTTGCATCTTAATCATCATGTAAGATTTATTGCCCATGTTACGATATTAAGTAGGGTTAAGCTGGCTAAAATACACAGTTATTGTGAACCGAAAATTAATACTAATAAATTTTTTACTACAAACTTTATCATAACATTATTGAGGTTTAAATATCCATTTATAAATGTATCTAACTCATTATATGTGAATATTAACCGGCTCAAACTCGTGTGTAGTTGACGTAATACTTGATTATTCTATATAACTTGTCATAGATTGAAGGCAAGTGGTTGAGATTTATAAAAGACTAGAACTAGTAAACATTCATGAAATGCCATTTAAGAAAACACCAGACTCTTATTCGGGTATAGTTCAATGAAAAATCTGTTCATAAATAATGTTGTGAAAATCTTTTCTTTATGAATAAAGTGAGGGTTCGATTAATATCAAAGATATGAAATTGAATTTTTTTTTTTTTTTTTTTTTTTGTGATAGTAATATAGAAGCAGCAGTTTATTAGGTTGTTATTGAAACGTTCTAAATTTAAATTCTCCAGTGTGACAATGACATTTCTTAGATTTGAGACTCATTTTGATTTTGATTTTTTTTTTAAAACAGACTTGTGAGGTCCCTTTATGTGGTGGGTGAAAATCGTCTGTACCCGTGTATATTTTTTTTTTGTGCCCAATTGTTTAGAATTCGTCATGTGTACATTTTTTCTAATATATATATATATATATATATATATATATATATATAGTAAATTGTAAGTAATTGGGCAGAAGAATAAGAATATACACGGCTAATTATTTGCACCATGTGGTTATGATTAGTCAAAGGTTGGAGAAACTAATAATGGTACAGTGTAATAGGTTTGGACATCATGATGTGCACAAGATAATGTGGATTATATTTACTCACTCTATATAACATTAATAATAACATTTATAAACATTAATTTAGTAAATATAACAATTTTAATGGATTAATTAATTACTGGACTATAAGAATCAAGTAGTAAACCAGGGGTTGAGGTTTTTACTTCCCTGAATGAGGTGCTGGGATCGATTACTACCTCTCCTTTTCCTCCCCTCCCTCCAAAATAAAAATAAAAACTACAAGACTATATTTTTGTGCTTGTCCTGTGGAGACATTACAGTTGTATAACTGGCTTGTCTTGGAGATTGTCCTGCAAATATGTCCAAAGAAGGAATACATGTTACTAATCATTATCATCCCAAAACAAAGAACACTTCTGTCATGGATCGGGTCCATGTGGACCATGCGGTCCAAATTTGACAACATTACTGGAGAGAAGAAAATGCAGTGATGTGGCCAAATCTGAACCGCATGGTCCACATGGACCCGGTCCATATCAGAATTTTCCCATAACAAAAGGATAAAAAAAATAGAGGAAAAGATATCAAGAAATCAATAAATTTGAAACAACCCACTAGGTATGCTTTGTAATGGATTGCAAAGAGAAATTAATAAATGCTTTGTTTTTTCGTTCTTAAAAAACATCATACTATTAAAAATGGTTGAACATGCAGTGATTTGCCAGAAATATTATTTATTATAGGACGTTATTTTCTTTTTTAATATTATATGGCATCCTGGGCCTGCAAACGGCAATACCTGTGTTAAACTGCTTGCTAAGTATCCTACTTTTTTTTGGACATTCAATTTCCTATTTTTTCAAGTTATGCCAAAATGAATGTTCAAAATTATTAATTAATTATTTTAACACATATGCCACGTGGGAAAATGATACACATACTTATTGAGGAGAGACGATGTAATATGTTGAGGACAAATGAGTCGATTCATTTAGTTATATGTTGGGACGAATAAGTCGATTCATTTATTAGCTGATGATTAATTAACAACAAATGTATAATGTTTAAATAGTGGGACTAATGTGCAAAACGTCCATATATTTACGTGAAATCAACTTTTTTTTTGAAGTCTTTGTGAAATCAACCTATTGAGTTATTTACAGAATTATAATTGAAAAGAAAATGATTTTTTTTTTTTTTTGGCTTAATTCATTTTCTTGTAGTTTACAAGCATATGAAAATGACTATCCTAACAACTCCAAGAAAGAATCCTTAGAAGAACTCAATTCAAGACCTGGCAATGAAAGCAACCTTTGTTGTTCTACTCCACTTGAAGAAATCAATAAATAAATATTCAGTTCTAATCAGAGGAGAAATTTTATCTTGGTTAGTAGTGAGTAGGTTTAAAACTTATATCAAGCTAATAAATGCAATACAAGTAGGATAAAAAATCAATTATCTTTCCTGTGAAGTGACTATTTTCTACACATAAATTGTTTAGAGAACAATAATTTGTCTTCTTGCATAAATATTTATTAACTTGTTCCCCTTAAGATGACTTAAATAATTTTGATTTATCTTTTTATAAAATTTAACCAATCTTCAATCTATGTATCTTATTCTAAATTAACAAGTAATCTGTAACGGGTAGAATTTATATTATAAAAGTAGTAATAACTATTGTATGACTAAAGGCTAACTTGGAACATGTTTGAATTGAAATCGATCCGAATTTGAGACTCAAATTCTCTTATGTTGAGTATGAGAATAAAGGTGCCAAACACTAATATATGAAGAATTTAACTTGTATTAAAAATTAGTCTGAAATGTAAATCGAAAATCTCAGATTGTCTGTGACCCAGTCCAATCCTACCTTAAATAACAAATAACGATACTATCAACATCATCACGTATATATGAAGCAAAGATCATAAAGGTTTGATTGAAAGACAATGAGCCCATAGTCTAACGCAGCCCTCAACTTTGTGGTCAATATTACTTTACATTGATATGTATAATTATTAATTTAATTAAACATGGCTTACATCGTGGGGACAATGAAATGTATGGATTTGAATTTTTCACACGTCTCTTTTTATTTAGGGAAAACAGCCCCACTCGTCCCCCAACTTATTTGTATTGGCCTCGTAAATCCTTCTTTAATTTTTTCAGCAAAAAGAATCCCTTTACATTTTACGTTTCGCCCAGAGAGTCCAAACCACCAAATTCACGGTGGTTTCCGTCGGAAACCTTGCACGTGACTTGCAGCACCCATTTAAAGAAGGGTATTTGTGTCATTTCATATTTAAATTAAATTAAAAACAAAACTCATATTCTCCAAACAACACAGCTCCCATCATCGGCGAAATTCTCCCGCCGCCTCCGGCCACCACCATCACAACCACTACCATCCCTGCTAATTCTCTTGCCCTCTCCAACTTCTTCCTTTTTCATCGATTTCAATAACTAAAAAAATCCTCTCTCTTTCTTTTCCCAATTAATCGATTCATGCAGAAAGAACGAGGGCTTTGATTCAGAAAAAAAAATGGGCGATTTTGTAGTTTTTCCTCCCACCCTCTAATTTTTTTTTGCTCGAACCGAATTACCCAAAGCACCCCCAACCCTCAATCCTAAAAGCTCCAAAGCATCCCGACCCTTAATCCTAAAATGAGCAGCTTTTGTTTGGCCCTTTAATCCCAAATTCACCCAAATCTTTTGTTAGACAAGCAAGAAAAATTCATCATGCATCTTCTACCAAATTCCGAAAAATAGAAAAGGGGTGGGAGTAATTAAAATTGGGGTCGGGGCAGGGGTGGTCTTGAGCAAGGGATTGGGGGGGGGGACATATACGAGAGGGGTCTGTGGTGGTGGTTTCCAGAGATCGAGAGACAAGGATGGTAGAAATCGGAGATGGTGACGGTGACGACAATGATGGTGTTGACGATAGATGAAGATGGTGACGGGAATTATAAAATAGAAAATAAAAATAAAAGAGGGAGAGAAAACAAAACCGGGGCCAGAGTGGTGGTGGCGACCGGCGAGTGAAAAGGAAGTCGGGGGTCTGCGTTGGGTAGCAGAAAAGGTAAAGGTAAAGACGGATGGGGATGGGGAATGGCCGGCAGGGGCGGATGGTGAGAGAGAGAGAGAGAGGCTTGTTTGGTGAAGAAGGGTGGGTTTTACTTTTTATTTATTTTTTAAATGTTTTTTTAGGGCAATTTAAGAAATGTCAATTATACCCTCATTCATTAGAGCATGTGCACTGCATGTGTTGAAGTTTACCGGAAACCACCGTGAATTTGGTGGTTTGGACTCTCTGGGCGAAACGTAAAATGTAAAGGGATTCTTTTTGCTGAAAAAATTAAAGAAGGATTTACGAGGCCAATACAAATAAGTTGGGGGACGAGTGGGGCTGTTTTCCCTTTTATTTCCCTTTTATTTATTGTACAATAAATTTAGGGACACGCCTTTGTTTTAAGGGCCACGACATCATAATTTCATACTCAATTAAAAGAATTAGTCACCACGACAACACAACAATAACATAACTCATTAAATTCCTAATAACATGAGTATGGACAGGAGATGAATAATAGATATACATAATCTCTAGTAATAAATACACAAAGTGATTACTCACAAAATACCACTACAACAGATAGATCAAAGACTGATCTAGCATTTGGTAATAAAAGAACAAAATTACTGCTTATAGAATACTACTGAAACAGTAATCCCCATAAACAGTTATGTTTTCTACGAAATCATGAACTAAAATCAAAGCGAAAATGTATCAGATAAAGCAAAGAACTATTTTAATTTATATAATTATTATTCTTCTTCTTTCATTTGGCATCTAGATCAAAGATATAGTAAAAATATCAGAGTTTTTTCTATATGGTGATTATCTTTAGTAAAACAGAAAAAGGAAAAAAAAAAAATTATTCAGAGTTTTTCCTTAAAATCAATTTTGGGTCTGATTGGATACCTTTTGGTTTGGGTTTAGTCTGACTTGAGACTCAAACTCATATCCAAACTAGTTTTGATTGAATATGTGAATGAAACATAAAGTACTAAATCATTTAAAATTTGTTTTGGATTTGAGAAATGAAACCAAAATTTTAAACTCAAACACAATCTAATCACACTTCATCCAGAGTTGAAAGGCATATGTTGGTGTCAACAAGAGTTGTATTAGTTGATAAGCTAGATGTACTCTCATATATTGCCAACAATGTTTAAACCTCTCACACGATGTATAAACTTTGTGCGCATTTACAGTAGCGGTTACAAATTAAATAATAATATTTTATTTTATTTTATTTTTAAAAAAAAATTATGTTGGTGGTTGTTTGGATAAGGATTCTCCCTTACTTATTGGCTTTGATTTCTTCATCTTGTTTAGACTATTTAGACGGTAGAGAAATTTTGGTAGGCCATAGAGAATGGACCCTCATATATTTTGGTCCTTGGGCAAGATCAAACACAACACCACCAAAGCTGCTTCAAGAGGCTCCCGGCTCCTATGCTGGACAACTTTTTGTTCCGCACGTGCGGGACAAGGTACCAGCCGTCGGATGAGATTTTTTAACGGTTCAGATATGGAGAGATTTTTTTTTTAATATTTTAAGTCTAGTCGCAACTTTTCTCTCTCCAGATCTGGACCGTTCAAAATCCCATCCGACGGCTGGAATTGTTCCGCGGAGCCGGACTGCTTCAAGAGAGGGAACTTGTACTACTATATGGATTCTTCTTATTTGATATCTTGACCTTGACTTTAAAATTCATCAAGGTTGAACAAGCCCAATGACCATAAAATAGATATTTAAATCATCATTATAATTTCTCCAATTTTTTTATTTTATTTTTATTTCTTTCTAATTTTCTTGGATAAGTGACTCTTGACTTACTTTAATATTTGTTTCTTATATATACAATAATGTTTATAGTAGATCTTCTCCTATTTTTTTATTTCTTTCTAATTTTCTTGGATAAGTGACTCTTGACGAGGGGTATCAAACGAGCTATTTGAGCCGAGTTTAGCTTAACTCACACTCAACTCACATAAAAATTGGAAAGTTCAGTCACGCTCAGCTCACATTAAAGTTGAACTCACGAGCTAAATTTATATTAGTAAAAAAAAATAAAAAAATTTTGTAGTAAGAGTATTAGAATAAAATGAGCCATGGCACTAAATCATTACAAGAATTCAAATATACATAATACAATTATACTTAATTTTTGTAGCAAGATAAACTAATAAAAATATAAATAAAGACAGTTTGAGAAGACAGAGTTTGAGAAAGAGAAAAAAGAAAATATCGGTTTTGCAGTTAGTTTTTATGTCTTTTTTTAATTATAAATTTAGTATTATATATATAATATTTATAATTATGTTGTTCTTATTCGGGTGCAAGCTTTAATCGGGTTGAGCACGGACAAGCTCACGCTCGACTCACATAAAATTCGAGGTTGAATATTAAGCTCACGCTCGACTCACCTAAGCTCACGCTCACATTTTTTCGAGCTATGTGAGCGCCTGAACCCGTTGACTCTTGACCCACTTTGGTTTTTGTTTCTTACTCATCTATACAGTAATGTTTATAGTATTTGTGTGCGTTTTGAAATATAGACAAAGTAGTTGTTAAGGGAAAGTCATTCGAGATATTATTACAATTACTAACCTTTAATCAATCTATTAGTATTTGATTATAAATTTATTGTTATTGGGGTGTTAATCGAGTTATATGAGCCGAACTTGGCATAACTCACACTCAACTCACATAAAAATTGGAAAGCTCGGCTTACACTCAACCCGAAAAAGTTCACAAACCTTGACCTCACGCTCAACTCACATTTTAATGTGAGCTCGAGCCGAACTCATTAACTAAATTTATATTAGGGAACAAAAATCACGCAGCAAGAATAGTAGAATACAACGAGTCATGATAATAAATTTTGACAAAAAATAAAAATATACATAATACAATAATTGATGTAGGAAGATAAACTAATAAAAACATAACCAAAGATAAAGTTTGAGAAAGAGAGAAATGAAACAATGACTTTGCAGCCAGTTTTTATAGATTTTTTTTTAAAACTAAAAATTAGTATTATAGATCATGGGTTCGAACCCTGGAAATAGCCCCTTTATGAAAAAAATGGGTAAGACTGCATATATCAATACCTTCCCAAGACTCTACTAACGTGGAAATCTTGTGCAAAAGGTACCACTTTTTTTTTGAAAATGTAGTATTATATATAATTATATTATTGTTATTCGGTATGAGCTTTAATCGAGTTGAGTGAGGTCAATCTCACGCTGGACTCACCTAAAATTCAAGTACTTTAGGCAAGTTGGTCGTAACCCCCTTTTTGTTTGCAAAGATACAATTTTGCTAATATATATGGTTTTTTCCAATTAGTTTTCTGTTACTTTCTTTAAACCATTGCATTTTTTTTAAAATTAGTCGTTGAATTCTTAAGACTGCCATATGCAGTTGCAAAAAATCGATTGTTCTCATTCTTTTTTTCGTTCTTTCTCTCATCAATAAAAAATTATCATTATTAATTTTTTTTTATTGAGTGCCTCAATTTTTTTATTAAAAATTTAACACAACAATTTTTTATTAATGAATTGCTTTTCGGAGTTTTTATAGACATTAAAAGGTCGGTGGCAATAGGAACTAGTGTCGGTAAAAGATAGAGAGTAAGGCATTAAAACAAAATCTTTTGGAAGCAATATTTTGTAAATCTGTAAAACATTTTTTTAATCAGATTTATCTTAAAATATTCAGCAAAAAGAGAAACAAATAGAGAGATTTGTTTATGTTGTTGCTAGAAATAGGAGTAGATCTTCTTTTGTTCATTCTTCCTTTTTCTTTTTAAAACTAAAATAACTGATAACTAACAATTTGTGGGCCCATATATCATTATTTTCTCCAATTTACTAGATAACTTTTCTGAAAAGCACTACCATCTTAACTGATGCCGGGAATTCTGGAGAAAAATTACTATTGATTTAGGTGTTTAAGAAAAATCGAAACCGACCAATCTAAATCAATTCAAATTGATTTTTCATTTTGAACGGTGTATTTGATTAAAACGAACTTTTAATTTGGTTTAAAAAAAACTTATAATCCAAACTGAACCAAACCGAATATATATAAATCTATATTTATATTACAGAGTCTGTTTTCAGATTCAGCCAATCACATATTTTTCTAAATCCTACGTGTAATTTTCATTAATTTTGGTTGAATTAATTATTTTATTAAATTTTGATTTGTTGGTTAAATTTTACATTTATTGTAAAATCTTTATTAGCTTATAAAAGTATCACACATTGAAAAGTTAGATTGTTTGTTGAGTTTGACACTACTACTAACTTAGCAAAAAAAAAAAAAAACCATAGTACTTTCACATGTTTTGAGTGAGAAATTGGTTGACATTTCAGCCCATCAAATTAGGGAAGCACACTTATTTGCTTCTTATATTTTTTATTTATATAAATATAAACGGTTAAAGTTTTAAGAATTAACGGGTAATTCGGATGAGCGGGTCCTCTGAATTCCGATTGAACTTACAATTAAGTTCGATTTAGTTTAGACTTATGCAATGTTCATTTTTTTGCTTTTTTTATTGGCAAATTGGTGGATTTTGTCCCTAAACAATTTATTACTCAGGTATAAGGTCCTTACCGAATTTTTCTGTACATTAAAATCCTCAAACAATTTACGTTTGGTGTGTAAGGTCCTTCTGTCTAAAAAATTGTTAGTCAACTGTTAATTTAATTTTTTTACTGGGTCAACGGAAATATATTAGGGGTATAATTGGTATATCACAATTTTTTTCTCCGATCCCTTTTTCCTTTCTCCTTCCGCCGCCATCCTTCCTCTTCTTCCTCGGCGTTTTTCTTTCTCTCTCCTTCTTCAGTCTCCCTCTTTTCTTCTCTCTTTTTTTTCTTCTTTTCTTTCTCTTCTTGCCCTCTTCCTCTCCTCTCTCTTGGACCCGTCATCCTCCCTCTTCCCTCCATCACCGCCGTCTGCTCAGCCTGGATCCGGTTCGAGTTGGGGCTAGGGATTTGCTTCCAATGGGGAGTCTATATGCAGGAGCCATGTTTGTGCTGTTTGAGATGGTTGTTTTTAAATTGGGGTCGGTTTTGGGAGAAAGCCGCAAGGCTGTCCGATCTCACCATACCAATCTAGAGTAGAACTTTGTCTTCTTCTCCCTAAGTAAGAGAAAAGCATAAAATTGAACAAAGCATAAGGTTTGGTTCTGCATTTTGTGTGGGGGGGAGGGGGTAGGCGGGGGGAGGGCGAGAGGGTGGGTTGGAGGTTGAAGAAGAGGTAAGGGTGCAAAGTACCATATTACCCCTCAAGTTTTTATTTTGACTCCATTTTTATTTTTGAAAATCAAGTTGACCGTCACTTTTTAGACAGAAGGACCTTACACACCAAAAGTAAATTGTTTGAGGATTTTAATGTACAGAAAAATTCGGTAAGGACCTTATACCTGAGTAATAAATTATTTAGGGACAAAATCCACCAATTTGCCTTTTTTATTCTTATGAATCGTTTTTATTTTCATAATATCTTTTGAAATACAAATAAATATAGATATTTAAAAATGAAAAAAAAATCAATTCGCTTCGTTTATACTGCAAAAATCAAGTGAATCTTCTTTTAAACTCTCTAAAATTAAAGTATTAATTTGTATAAATTTTAATTTTTAATAAAATCAAAAAGTAAAAAAATTAATCTAAAGTCACATAAGAGAATTAACAACAATAAAGACTCCCACATAAAAAAATAGTTATTATTTTTAAAACTTGAAAAATGACAAGACTATAAAAGAAAATTAATGTGTATAAAATTTATATATGATATCAACAAAGGCATTTCCAGTTTTTCAACACTATAGAGTTTTCGGGTCTTCAATCTAATTTCCAAATTTTTTGATTTTTTTTTATAATTATTTTAAAAGTATTGATTGACATCTTTAAATTATTCAAATTAGCCACCAGAATCAATTATATTCACTATTACAACTTTACATCCATCCATCATCTTATAAACAAGTAATAGGCAAGCATGCGCTCTACAACAGTAGAATTTGGGAGGGAACCTTGAATGTGAGAAAGACTCAACTCAGGAGTCGGACCTGTTACAACAAAGTAATAAGAAGCCTAAATCAGATGCTGATCCATTGGAGAAAACTCAAGATTTCAGTGATAATAACCATTGTTATTCAAGCAAGTTGGGAAGCTACAAAGGCAAACTCATTCAATCTCACAAGATATGTGCTAAGGCTGTTAAAAAGGATTTTTTGGCTCACCATTTGGAAGAAGAATCTGATGAGGAAACAACTTATGATGAAATTCCAACCATCAGACTTTCCAAAGAAGATAAACTCAGGTGTAGAGGCCCCTGAATCAACAGTGTCATCATCAAACCATATGGTAAACAACTTGCATATGGTCATTTAAATTTTAAAGTTAGACAAACCTGGAAGATCATGGGTGATCTTAGGGTTAATGAGACTCAGGGGGAACAACTTCTTCATATAGCTAAATTCAACGAGGGAAGAGGACTTCGCAAAAGTTATCGCAGGAGGCCCTTAGTTCATCAATGAGGCAATACCTCATGACCGAGTTTTGGCAACCAGAATTCGACCCATACTAGAGGCAAAGTCCCATCTACAACAACTATCCTGTGCTAGACTACTCCGGCTTTTCTGTGGACTTCTATGACAGAGGAATACTTGCTAAAGTTAGAGCCTATCTTGGTACTGCTTACGAAAATGGATGCTAGAACCTCAAACTACGAGAGGGGCGGATATGCTAGAATCTGCATCCAAGTTGATTTAAGAAAATCACTGGTACCCTATGTGAAGATAGGAAACAAGCATATCCAACAAATTCAATATGAGGGGATAGAGTTATGTTATGGATGTGGCATTATAGGCCACTCTCAAAAAGACTGTCCAAATAAGAAACCTGTAAAGGAGCAACAAACAGAGATGTCAAGCACCACTGAAGAAATAGCATAGATGGATACTATTATGGAAACCATGGTCATAGATTCTGAGAATAACCATGGAATTGGACCTTCGAATAAAGTTATACCCCCTAGTGCAGAGTCACGCACTTTCTTTCACGTCATAACAAGGTTCAAGGTTCACAACTGCGGTTGGTGAAACCCATCATATAACAAAGGGGAGGCATTTCCACGAGAAAAATCAAGAATTCCATCTATGGTGAACCATCCAAGAAGAGAGAGCTAGGGGAAAGTTCAAGAACTTGGAAGCCCAAACCAGTAATTAGGGAGGGACAAGGAAAAGACTCTAAATCTAGCCCAATTGGAACAAAAATGGTTAAGGGTAAACTTAAAGGAAAATTATCAATTGATTCCCAACTAATTAATGGTCTTGGAGAGACCAATCGCCTGCTGACCGATGGGATGGCAACAATAAAGGTAGGAGAGGAACGATTGAAAGGGAAAAGGGTCTCGGGGCGAGTATCATCGCTGCCGTCTTACGAAATGTCCGGGGAGTTATCGAGGAGTCCACCGCGATATCGAAATTCCTGCTGAAGAGACGAGACGACCCTATTTTAAATTCAAACATTCACCCATCACCTCAAACCCTACTCTATTCTTCCCATCCCAGCACTCTCCTCCGCAAATTCAGCTCCTAGAAAAAAAAAACTAAAGATGTCTCAAGGAAGACTAGAGTGGAATTACAGAAGAACAATGAACAGAGGTTCAAGAACTCCATCGCTGAGCCGAGAGAGAGAACCCAATTCAACCCCAGAATCTTCAAGGCTGAGGCGCACACCTCCCAAATCGCAATATGTTGAGAACGAGAGGCTATGAGTGGGCATACACGGGTGGGGACCCTTCATCTATTCGCATGAGGATCTGGGGAATCAAGCCCGAGAATGGACCTCTTACCTTTGGGAAATCGCACTATGGGCACAATAGACATTTGGTCCACTCACGCATCTGACATTCACGGTGGACTTGGACCCATCGAGGATGTTGAGATGGGTGAGAGGAACCGGACTTTGCGATTCCATGGGCCATGCCCAATCCCAAAGCCGACCCAGCTTTGGGGGAACCCGATCCAAGCAACATGGTGAAAAGCGGTTCCCAACCCGACGGGCCAGAGCCCAGTGGGAGGCGAGAAACATCTTCAAAGATCCGGGGAAACAATCCACATTCGAACCTAAATCTCCCAACCCCTCGATCCCTAGAATCTCCTCCGAATAGGAGATGGGCGGGAGGCCTTTGCCGGAGGAGACGAGGTCCGATGGAGATTCGAAGCATGGAGGCAGAGAAGAACACATTCGAGAAAGATGATGGAGAAGAAAGCACTCTGGGAAAGGTAAGAGAGCGACAATGGTAAGGAGTTCTACACACTAAGCGCTCGAGCTTTAAAATTGAAAATGCTAAAACCAAAGAAGACCACCAATCCTAATCGGAATGACTACAAAGAGTATTAAGCGAGAGCTCGTCACTGGACATAGTGGCCAATTTGATGGAGAGACCTACTCTCTACACTAGTACAGGATTCAACGAGACCAGTGCATGCTCCAGATATAAAGGGATCATTCCGAGGGCAATCCAGGAGATCCACCACCTCCGATCCTTTTCGATATGAGTAAACTCATGAGTACCGTAATGTATCGAGGAGAAGGACACCCTGATTCCCATGATCATATGATGGAAATTGTTAGAATTAATAAGCCACAGGTGGTGGTTCTCTTGGAAACCAAAGTTAATGGGTACAGTGCTGTGGAAATCTTTACAAGATTACCTTTCTCCAATATTGAGATAGCTGAATCTGAGGGCTACCGTGGAGGAGTCCGGCTAATGTGGAATGAGGTTGAGGTGGATGTCAATGTGGTCACCAAGAACAGTCGATCCATTCGTGTTGTTAAGGTCTGGAATGGGGAAGTCTTTTGTAATGTTTTCGGGAAGAAGAAAAATCTGATTGCCAAGATTCAGTAGACCCATAAATTAAGGTCTGGAATGGGGAAGTCTTTTGTAATGTTTTCGGGAAGAAGAAAAATCTGATTGCCAAGATTCAGTAGACCCATAAATCTCTTCAGCAAGCCCAGACTCCTTTCTTTGTTAATTTGGAAAGAAATCTCCTAGCAGAACTTGACTCTGTGTATAGAGAGGAAAAGATCATCTAGGTTGTCAAATCCAGGATGGACTCCATTCTCTGGGATGATCTTAACATCAACTTCTTAAAAACTTCTACTATCTGTGAAAGACGATAGAATGTTCTTATTCCCAGATTTTGAAGCCTCGTCTCTCTAGTTTGAAAGGGATGGGTCCAGCATCCAACAAATTGTTGTTGCTTCAATACAAGGAAACACTATCACCCGGCTTAAGTAAAAGAAAATTCCAAAGGCGACCCAAGTTTCAGAACCAGACAACTTTCGATGTACTTGGGCTGAAAGTCGCATTGGTTTGAGGCTGCAGGCCCAGAGACTACAAATTCTCTAACGATTGAGATACTGAGAATGAAAATTTAGCGTACAATCGTTACAAGAAATTTGATTTGAATTTGAAGCAGTATCATTAGCCTACGATCAGATTATACTTTCCCAAAATCTTAAGGGCCAGACAACACCAATACAATAAAAGGAACAAAATCACTGACTTCTTGGAGGCATGACGGTGACTCCAGGGTCATTAAGGTTAGAACAAGTAACCCTAAGCTACGGCGGCTACTAAAGTCCAACTTAAAATAATAAAAATATTCCAAAACATTAGAGAGAGAAAAACGAGAAAATGTGACATATTTATAGTTGCATAAACACATAAACGTGAGATATTTGGGTGAATTTGGATACGTTTTTTTATTGAGTGGAAAATTAACTATGGTGTGTTTTATGGGGTATAAGTTGAGTTTTGCAAGAAAAATACTGAGACCATAATATAAACAAAACGGAAGAATTTGAATAAAAATCTTAACCAATTTGATACTCCACTCAAAAAATTACCAGCCAAACCCAAAAAAATCACATACAAATCAATACATAAAATGAAGCACTACTTTACACAAAGAATGAATTTCTATTTTCAATTCATATTCTTTTTTTTCAACATTATAGGAAAAGAAAACAGAAATGGAGAGTACAAATACAAATAAAAGAAATGCCGAAAAAAGGGTATTTACAAACCAGGGCCAAGAGAAGATTTCTGGGGCTATGAAACTGATCCCAATCTCTTTCCTTGGCAAAATCAGCCATTTTTTGCTTCAAGTTTTCAAGGGTCACTTCCATTTTCTCTACTACGCCGACCGACCTATTCTTGAAGTTGTGTGATATATGATGATGACTTTTGCGTGTTTTCACTTTTCAGGGGCTGTGAACTTTATAAAGGGCGCGGAGAGAAATTGGGAACCGGGAATAGCAAGTTCATTTAACGATTCATGTTGTCATCGGTCATCGGTCACAGGCAATTGCCTGTGTGATTACGGAACTTTTTTTGTTTTTTAAGTGAGCAAGCAAATCAAAGAAGGATAAGGCGTTGGTGAGAATTAGTTTACTAATTTGATTTTTAATTGATTTTATAAAAATCGGATTCTAATGTTTTAATCTCCAAACGAAATTGAAATTATTTTGGTTCAGTGAAATTGTTGGAAAAAGCTTGGCTACGTTGAATGAGAAATTTGAGTGGAAAGAGTCCCACATTGGTTTTGGAGAAATAAGGAGTGGAAAGTATCCCACATTGGTTTTGGAGGGAAGTTGGAAGCACTTTATATCAGAAAGTGCTCCATGAAGGTTCAAAGAACTTTGCAAGGTTATGCTCCATGTCATAACCTCGCGCGGGGAGAGGGGGTGCAAATCCAGGCTGTCCCAGGACGAAGAGCGCGACCGCGCACACGATTGCTGGAACAAAATTCGGGCTCGATCGGCCGAGGTTTGCTTCTTGGTTTCACTTTCAAATTTAAAATTTTTTTCTTTCAAGCTGCCGAGAGTTAATTACCTTGTAGCGTAGGGATTTATTACAAAGTAATTGACATTCGACTTTCTATCTATAAAAGGGCAAATTTAAAATTTTTTTTCTTTCAAACTGCCAGAGAGTTAATTCTATTTTGCAGAATCACACATGGGAGTTAGTGGACCTCCCACATGGTTGTAGTATTTTAGGATACAAATGGATTTTTAAAAGAAAGATGAAGCTAGATGGCTCTATTGATAAGTATAAAGCCAGACTTGTGATTAAAGGATTTAGGCAAAAAGAAGGCTTAGATTACTTTGATACATATTCTCCTATGACAAGAATAAGTTCTATAAGGTTGATTATTGCAATTGCTACCTTAAGAAACTTGGAAATACATCAAATGGATGTTAAAATATCTTTCCTAAATGGGGATTTAGATGAAGAAATCTATATGGAGCAACCCGAGGGTTTTGTGGCTCCAGATGCTAAAGGGAAAGTGTGTAAATTGGTGAAATCATTGTATGGATTAAAACAAGCACCTAAAAAGTGGCATGAAAAGTTTGATCAAGCAATGATAATCAGTGGATTCAAAATTAATGAGTGTGATAAATGTATCTATGTTAAAGAGGCAGAGAAGATGGCTATGTCATTTTATGTCTTTATGTGGATGACATACTCATTATTAGTAGCGATGATAAATTGGTTCGATCTACCAAAAATATGTTAAATTCTAAATTTGACATGAAGGACATGGAGTCTTCTTTGATGTGATTTTAGGGGTCAAGATCACTAAGAACATCGAGATGGTCTAACTTTGAGCCGAGGCTCACTATGTAGACAAAATCCTTGACAAGTTTAACAAGGATGACTACGGAATGGCTAGAAACGCCTTTTGGATAATAGTCTCCATCTATCCCGAAAATGCGTGGAGAGGGTGTTGCCCAAGTGGAATACTCAAAGAATAATAGGGAAGTCTAATGTATCTAATGAAAGTGTACTAGACCGAGATATTGCTTATGTGGTAAGCAAATTGAGTGGATATCACGAGTAATCCAAGTGTTGTGCCTTTGGAGATGCAATAATAAAGAGTACTAAGGTACTTACGTTATACTCGTAACTATGGACTACATTATACTAGATACCCAGTTTGTAGTAGAAGGCTACAGATCTGGCTGGATATACGATATAAAAGATTCAAAAAGCTACAAGTGGCTATGTGTTTACACTAGTTAGTGCTGCATGATGAGTTGAAATCCACAAAACAAAAGCTGTAATAGCTAGATCCACTATGGAATACGAGTTTATAGCTTTGGATAAATGTGGAGAAGAGATTTGAATGGATAAGGAATTTTCTAGAGGATATTCCTAAATGGGAAAGACCTTTGTCTCAGTCTATCTGTATATATTGTGACAGATCAATCCGCGATTGGTAGGGCACAAAATTCTATGTATAATGGTAAGTCTAGACATATTAAAGTGCGTAGACATAATACCGTTAGACAAGCTGCTATCAAGCTGGAATTATCTCGATTGACTATGTGAAGTCAAAAAGATAATATAGCGGATCCATTAACCAAAGGGGTTAAATAGAGAGCGGTTGAAAGATTAACAAAAGGAATGGGTGTAAAGCACTGTGGAGGATAAAAAATCTTATGAAGGAAAAACCCAGACTTAGTTGGTGGAGATCCCGAATATCTAAGTTCAAAAGGGACAACCTACTTGTAAGATTTAATTTAGTCAGCTGTGGGGGTAACCTCGACTCATTCTGTCATGAAGCTTGATGATAGAATGGATAAGGTTAGCAATTTGTTGCTTTAATAATCCTTAAGGAGATAAGTTAAAAATACTTTACTTAGGTTTTACCTATGTGAGAGAGAAGTGGGGCAGCTTCAAAGGAGAATTGGCCAGGGCTAATTCTTTAGAAACTCTTGCGAGAACCAGGGTAGTGTTCATGGCCAAAATGAACAAAATCATGAGAAACGAGAACATAAAGCAAAGCAGTTCTGTGTAAATTATGTGGACTCTTTACACAAGAAAGCGAGACGGTTCAAGGACATCAAGTCTACTTGGATGACTAGTAAAGCAAACATATTTCTGAGGGGAAAAGTTCAAAGGATAATACCCTACTTTTTCTTATGCGGGGGGTTGGATGATGAACATCAAAACTGTCGAGTCAAAACAATTTTCATTCATGTGGGGGGATTGTTGGAAAAAGCTTGGCTAAGTTGAATGAGAAATTTGAGTGGAAAGAGTCCCGCATTGGTTTTGGAGAAATAAGAGTGGAAAGTATCCCACATTGGTTTTGGAGGGAAGTTGGAAGCACTTTATATTAGAAAGTGCTCCATGAAGGTTCAAAGAACTTTGCGAGGTTATGCTCCATGTCACTAACCTCGCGCACGCCAGCGAGGGAGTGCAAATCAAGGCTGTCCCAGGACCAAAAAGAGCTTGACTTGTGTGCGAGCGCGACTGCGCACACGATGCGGAACAAAATTCACGGGCACGATCAACCCAGAGTTTTTGCTCTTGGTTTCATTTTGCACTTTCAAATTTAAAATTTTTTTCTTTCAAAGCTGCGAAGAGTTAATTACGTAACGGTGAGGGATTTATTACCTAGAATAAATTACATTATAGCGACCACTTTCATTCTGAGAATTAATTCGGCATTCAGCTCTATCTATAAAGGGGGATTGCATCCTCAGCTGTTTCCCCCACGAGTGCAGAGCTTATGTGATTTTTATTCTTCTCTTTTCTACGTTACATCATTTTCGTTTTCTTGTTACATTCGGTTGTGTTGAGGTTGTTCTTGTGCGAGAACAAACTTCATTTAAGCCGTTGTATCACGGGAGACGGACGCCATTCGAACTCCGGCACATGCTGGGAGTTGGCGAATGCATTTTAAGGAAATTGCGTTGAACGCAATCCTCGGTTTTGTTTTCCTTTCTTTCCAGGAAAAAATACTGACTTGTCTTTGTTTGCAGGTGATTTAGTCTAACGAGAAACTCGGTTTGATAATAATTATACACAAAATTTTAATTTTGGATGTCATTTTTTCTTTCCCGATCAATTTACTTATAAATTTTCAAACCAAAAAACTAATCTAAAGCGACATTCCAATTGTAGATTGAGGGAGAGGGATATTTGGATTATGGTGAATCAAATAGGAGAACTAAAAACCACTAAACCAATTTAACAAAGTTAATAGCCCATTTTTAAAAAGTCGATATATCAGCTAATTGTATATTTTCGTCCCAGCGTTTGATGAATTGGACTTTTTTGTTCCCGATTATTTTTTCGAGCAAATTGTTTGATCCTTCCGTCCAGTCTCGTCAAAAAATCGTCATCTAGCAACATGTGACCTTTTTGCTGAGGGTAAAATAACCCGCTCGGTATTTTCCACTAAATACCACTTATAACCTTTCTACACGGACCGTCACCATCACTCCCACCGCTGGTCTTCTTCTCCATCATAAATATCAACAACTATTATCACCAATTTCACATAACAACATTTCTCCATCATATTGGTTCAATTAATCCCAGCGGGCCGAAATTAATAGTGTATGGAAATAATTTTACAACAAATTACTCAGAGAAAATAGAAACTATTTATTACCTTATGGAGAGAGTGAACATGGTATGCGTAGAGAAAGCGTGGTTGAGGAAAGCTGTGATACCGGGACTTTTCTACTTATGTAGTACATGTGAAGTGTAATTAATTTGTTTTAATTATATGTTTGAACATGTTTATGTGGTACGTTTGGGGTATTTTTAAGTTGAGGGGCGTAGTGGACGTGTTGGTTGTTGAGGGACCTAAGTGTAGATGATTGGAAACTTTGAGGGGTGTTTTGTTAGGAGAGTTAATGAGGGGTTAGTGCAGGATTTTTAGAGGGGAGGTAAGGAAAGGAGAAAAAAAGAGAGAAAAGAAAACTTGGCAGATTGTGAGGCTGTGGGAGATTGAGCTTTTGGATGGGCTAACAGTGTTGGATTTAGACGCACAATGTACCAATTTTGTAAATAATTCAAAGAGCTACGAGTGGGAGCTGACGGATTTAGATTTCGAGGTCTGTAAAGAAAGTTATAGCGTTCAGACGTAGGCTGTTTTTTGGATTTCGAAGTTGTTGTGGATTCTTTGAGGATTTGTTAAGATTTTGAGGTAAAAATCCTTCACTCTTGAATTTCATGAAGGGATTCATGGGCAGAAACTAGTTATAAAGCACCCATGTAGTCCTCACTGAAGGATCCTCTCATACAAAAAGCGAATCGAAAGCATACGAAAAGACTTACATTTTACGGCTCAAGAATCGATTCTTGAATGAAAGATCTCATCTTTGGGCTCTTAGCAAAGATCACCTTGAGTCCTCCCTTGCGGAATTACTCCTCTGCCCAGATATACACGCGTCCCGAAATGAACGAGCGATTGCTAACTCTTCGTTTTTTTACGAGTTTGGGGAATTTAGAGAGAAATGGAGAGCGGAGGTGAAATCGATTTGGGATTCTTAGTTAATTGCTAGTGAAGCATTAGTCTTAAGGGTTTCGGCCAAGAGAGTTTATATAGGGAGTGGGAGTTTGTTTCAAGAACAACTCCCACGTCTATCCAACTCTTTTGGCGGTGGGAGTCTATAACTCCCACGTCCTCTAAACTTACGCTAGTAGTGGGAGTCTTTATCGGATAATAACTCCCACGTAATCCCGGCTATACCTAAAATGCCCACTTGTCTCTAATTCGAATAATAGCAGCTTTATTATTCTCGAGAAAAATACATGTTAGATACAATGAACCTAGACACATTCTAGATTCATTGAATCTGGGACATGAAGCTTCGTTAGCTCGTCAAAGCGTGTGACCACAGTAGGTTCATATCACTAATGGCAATGAAAACACACTTAGTAGTAGTATGTGTTCATAAATCTGGCGGTCCCTAGCGAGGACATTGTGACTACCTAAGTGAATGAATTTACGGTGGAACCTAATATCAATCCACTATTTAATCCCTTTGTCGCGCGATATCATAATTAAGCATAAGGCGTGGTAGTCGTCACCCTTATAATGCTTAATTGTATTTATGCTCGATCTCCGAGTAAAGTATTTCGACAAATAGTATTTGATAACCACTTTATCACATACATTTTAGCACGACCATGCATTTACATGATCTTTCCTTATCGAGGGCCCATGAATATCTCTCTCTAATAAGAGAGGACAAATCCACTTACAATGTCTCTCGCATTCAAGCCATGATAGGACACGTCCGATCATTAGTCAGTATTGATTACTCGATTAAAAAGTAACGTCCAGTGAATCAAAAGCGTGGCTCCATTCATGCTAGAATCAATGGAGACATAAGGTCTAAGGATTCAAATAGTATTGAGGAAGTAATACTTATGACTAAGGACCATGAAGTATTACTTCTCTAGCGGATCACGTCGATACAATGTATCCCCATATATTGCATCTATGATATGATTTGTATTCATTACACATGATTAGTAAAACATAATCATCAATCAAACATCATACTAGTTTTTATTTCATTGTAAAGAACCTTACATAAAACTAGGGACAACTAGAATAGTAATTACATAAGCTAATGAGTTTTACTATCAAATCACGCATTTGATGTTCATAAGACATGCTCGAAAAAGAAATAAAAGCGTACAACATTTGCTAATGGTCCTAGGGGCACTACTAACAATCTCCCACTTGCCCTAGGGTCGATCATACATGATCCTCGATCCCATTGACCTATAGTATGACTCTCGTGTTTGGGTTGCGGGAGTGGCTTAGTCAATGGATGCTGCGATGTTGTCATCTGTATGAACTTTGCAAATTTTAACGTCTCTCTATCAATGATCTCTCTAATCGGATGGAAGCGCTTTGAGAATGTGTTTGGATCGTTGGTGAGATCTAGGTTCCTTAGCTTGTGAAATGGCACATGTACTATCACAATAAAGGTCAGCTGGGTTCACAATGCTTTAGGGGGACGACACATAATTCATCAACAAATTTCTCGATCCAAAGCGAGCTTCTTTGGGCATTGCTTGAGAGCGACCGGATACTCGAGCTCACATTTGTATAGTCGGCCCACGGTTTCTTGCTTTGAGCTCTTCTAGCTTACGACACCTCCATTCAAACAAAACACAAAACCCAGATTGCGATCTAAAATCATCGGCGTCGATGCGGAAGCTTGCTGTTTGTGTAATCATTTACAATCGAGACTTCACTTCACGACTTCAGTAAACTAAGAACACATCTTTAGTCCTTCTCAAGTACTTAAGAATGCTCTTGACTGCAATCGATGTGACTCTCCGGGGGTTAGATAGATATCTCCTAGTCATACTTAGAGCGAACGAGACATCCGGGCGAGTGCATATCATGGCATACATAATAGACCCAATGGCTGAAGCATATGGGATCTTACTCATGCTCTCTCGGTCTCCTTTGTGGAAGGTCCTTGAGTTCTGCTGAGTTTAATGCCATGTGACATGGGCAAGAATCCCTTTTTTGAATCTTGCAAACTGAACCATTTCGAGTACGCTTGTCAATGTATCCACTATGGTTTAGGCCAATCATTTTGTTAGATCTATCTCTATAGATTCTTATACCCAAAATGTATATAGCCTCGCCTAAGTCTTTCATGGAAAAACACTTCCCTAACCAAGCTTTTACACTTTGTAATGTGGGAATGTCGTTTCCAATCAGTAATATGTCATCCACATAAAGCACAAGGAACACTACTGCATTATTAGTTACTTTCTTATAAACACAAGGATATTCTTCGTTTTTGATGAAACCAAATTCTTTAATTGCTTCATCAAAGCGACCATTCCAGCTTCGAGATGCTTGCTTCAATCCATAAATAGACCTTTGAAGCTTACACACTTTGCTAGGATTTGATGGATCAACAAATCCCTCAGGTTGTGTCATATACACATCCTCGAGAAGGTTTCCATTAAGAAACACAGTCTTAACATCCATTTGCCATATCTCATAGTCATAATATGCGGCTATGGCAAGTAAAATCCTAATAACGACAGGAGAAAAGGTTTCATCATAGTCAATACCATGAATTTGTCTATAACCTTTAACTACTAGTCGAGATTTAAAAGTGTGTACATTATCATCCATGTCGGTTTTCTTTTTGAAACACCATTTGTTATCAATGACCTTACACCCTTTGGGTGGGTCAACGAAAGTCCACACTTGGTTATCATACATGGATTGCATCTCAGACTTCATAGCTTCTAGCCACTTATTTGACTCAGAACTATGAATTGCCTCTTTGTAAGTAGTAGGTTCATCTTGAGCAATCAGTTCAACGTGATGATCATCAGTCACAAGAATTCCATATCTCTCAGGCTGTTGATGTACCCGACTTGACCTCCTTGGGCCTTGTGTCAAAGATTGTATCAACACGTGAGCTTGCTTGAAGTTCCAAAGCTGGTTCAGATGTTGTTTGAGGGTCTTGAATTTCCTCAAGATGGATCTTACTCCCACTATCCTTTTTGGAAACAAATTCCCTTTCAAGGAATAGACCATTCCGAGCAACAAACACTTTGTTCTCTGATGGATGATAGAAGTAATATCCTTTAGTTTCTTTAGGATATCCCACAAACAAACACTTGTCGGTTTAGGGGCGAGTTTATCGGATAACGAGGCGTTTTACATACGCCTCGCACCCCTAATTTTGAGAAATGACAAACTTTGTCGTTTCCCGAGTCCATAACTCGTATGGAGTTTTACGAACCTCTTTAGAAGGAACTCTATTCAATATAAACACTAAACCTCTAAACGTAGCCCCAAAAGGAAATTGGAAGGCTGGTTTGACTCATCATAGATCAAACCATATCTAGTAAGGTGCGATTCCTCGTTCGACACACCCGTTTCCATTGTGATGACCGGGAGGAGTTAATTGTGAAACAATTCCACAACCTCTAAGATGTTCGTCAAACTCTTGGTTAAGGTATTCTCCATCTCGATCTGATCGAAGTATCTTAATACTTTTACCAAGTTGATTTTTGTACTTCATTTTGAAATTCTTTGAATCTTCGAAAGATTCGATTTATGTTTCATTAGATGAGGCGTAGCCATATCTCTATGAAATCATGCGTGAATGTGATGAAATGCGAAACCCTCCTCTAGCACTTGTGTTCATTGGTCCACAAACATCTGTATGTATGAGGCCCAACAAATCAGAAGTTCTCTCACTTTGTCTAGTAAAAGGAGTTTTAGTCATTTTGCCTAACAAGCAAGAGTCACATATCTCATAAGACTCTAAGTTCAAATTCCATCTTTATGGAGTTTTGATATGCGTTTCTCGTTGATGTGGCCCAAACGACAATGCCAAAAGTAGGTTTAGTTTAAGTCATTTGATTTAAACCTCTTTGTATTAATGTTATAGAAGGGCCTTTTAATGGATTCATCGAGGTTAAGAATATAAAGCCCGTTCATCAAAGAGACATCTCCATAGAAGATACGATCTTTATGAACGGTGCAAATTTTATTCATAATATTTATTTCAAAGCCATCAATATCCATACAAGAAACTGAAATAATATTCCTACTCAAAGTTGGAACATAAAGACAATTGTTCAGTTCTATAATAAGGCCACTTGGCAAAACTAAATTAAATGTCCCGGTAGCTACAACAACAACTCTTGCTCCGTTCGCTACTCTCGGGTCCACTACTCCCTTTTTGCTAGTGATCTGCTCCTTTTGAACCACTGCACATTTGCACAAATGTGAGATCCATAACAGATATCTAATACCCATGAAGTAGGAAGCAGACATGTTAATTTCAATAACATAAATACACGGAGAGGCGAGTCAGCTGGCTTTTCCCTTTCTTCTCTTCCAAATAGAGCTTGCAGTTCCGTTTCCAATGACTAGGTTCATTGCAATGGAAGCAAACTCCTTTCTTTGGTGCCTTGGCCTTGGGTTTGGGCTTGTTATTGCCTTTGCCCTTCTTGGCCATGGCTTTCCCTTTCCTTTCTTCTTGAAATTCCCTTTTTGAACCATTAAGAATTCAGGGGTCTTCTTAATGTTCAGTTCAGCCTGCTTGAGCATCCTGTGTATCTCATGTATGAACTTCTCCATGCCATGCATGTTGAAGTTCATGACAAACTGGTCATACACCGGCGGGAGTGAGCCCAAGATCATATATGTGGCCATGTCATGACCTACGAGAGCCCCCGAGTTTCTCAGAGTTGGTCGAGATAGCCACCGTCTAAAGAACATGTGCACTTTACGGAGGTGCCGGGGGCCATCTTGCAACTATTCAACGCCTTAGTGGTGAGGAATCTTTCTTGGCGGAGCTTGCTCTTGGAACATTTCCTTGAGTGGACCATCATCACGGAAAGCCTCAACCCCTTCAGCTGGTTTTGAAGATCGGTGCTCATTGTGACTAATATGAGACAAGTCACGTCGTTAGATTCATCGAGTGTTTCTTCGAAGCATCTCTCTCGGCTCTTTGGGCATTTTTGCAGTTCGTTAAGGAATATTACATTATCAGAGCATTATAGCTTTCATTCCTTCTTAAGGACAATCCTTAAGTTGCGGGCCCGATCAAAGGAAATTGGTCCCATTTAGTATTTCCTTCTCAAGGACGGATCGCAATGAATTGTGTGATGTATTGGTTGCCATTATCTGTTAGTAGTGCCCTAGGACCATTAGCACATGTTGTGCGTTTTGTTATCTTTTGAGCATGTAATTGAATAGTTAATTACGCTTTTGATTATCAAATGTGTGATTTGATAGTAAAACTCATTAGCTTATGTAATTACTATTCTAGAAGTCCCTAGTTTTATGTAATACTTATTTACTATGAAATAAAACTAGTATGATTGTTGATTGATGATCTTGTTTTTCTTGATCATGTGTAATGGATACAAATCACATCATAGATGCGATATATAGGGATACATTGTATTGGGCGTGATCCGTTTGAGAAGTAATACTTCATGGTCTTAAGTCGTAAGTATTACTTCGTCAATACTATTTTAGAATCCTTAGACCTTATGTCTTCATTGATTCTAGTATGAATGGAGCCACGTTTTGACTCGGTCGGGACGTTACTTGTAGCGAGTAATCAATACGGCTGATGATCGGATGTAGTGTCCTATCATAGCTTGAATGTGAGAGACATTGTAAGGAATTTGTCCCTCTCTATTATTAGAGAGATATCCATGGGCCTCGATAGGGAAAAGCTGTTTAAATGCATGGCCGTGCTCAAATGTATTTGATAAAGTTGTTATCAAATGCTATTTGTCGAAGCAGATCTACCCGGAGATCGAGCATAAATACAATTAAGCTTAATAAGGGTGGCGACCACCGTACCTTATGCTTAATTAGGATATCGCGAGACAAAGGGATTAAATAGTGGATTGACAATAGGTTAGTTGTAAATTCATTCACCTTGGGTAGTCATGATGTCTGCTAGGGGGCGACTTGTGACTTATGAACTCACGCTACTAACTAAGTGTGTTTTCATTGCCATTGTGATATGAACCTACGGGGTCACACGCGTAGGCGAGCTAACAAGCTTCATGTCAGATTGATGAATCTAGAATGTGTCTAGGTTCATTGTATCGACATTTGTCTTTACGAAAATAATAAAGTGTTTATTATTCGAATTAGAGATAGGGGCAATTTCGGTATTTTACTATAGGTGGGATTACGTGGGAGTTATTGTCAGATAAGGACTCCCACTACGCAGTAATTCTAGGGAGCGTGGGAGTTAGAGACTCCCAGCTGCAGAGAGGAGTTGGGGATGTGAGAGTTGGTTATGGGAACAAACTCTCGCACTCATATAATGATCTCTTGGCAGAAACCACTAGAGACTCAAGTCATTCGGCGAAATTAAACAAGAACCCGAAATCGATTTGGATTTCTCGACCCTCTCACTTTTCTCTCTAATTCCCGAATCTCGGAAAAGGCAGAAGAGCTAGCAATCACTTTGCTTGTTTAAAGTCGGCGTGGATACCGGTAGAGGAAATTCCATGAGGAATTCCGTTGGTGAAAAGAAAGCTTCAAGAATCGTCATCCTCCATTCAAAGTAGTTTCTTGAATCAGAAAAATTGTAAGTTTTTACAGTTTGTTTTTGATTCGTTTTTGTATGAGCGGATCCTTGAGGGAGGATCCATGGGTGTTTGGAGCGAGTTTCCGCCCATGAATCACTTTATTATCTACATTAAATTATTTGCAAAGTTATTAATTTTTGAGCAAAAACCTTTCCACAATTTCTGTTAGAGGAATAGCAGGGTCATACACATAGCGCGGCGGAAATAACTTTGACCCGCCTCTATCGGGGATCTTTCACGAGTAAGTACCTACGACTATGGGATAGTGTTTTACCTTATATGGATGCTAGAATGGCTGAAAGCGATTTCAGCGGTTTGTTATAGCAGAGCGGAACACCACGGCTTGCGAGCTCAGTCTCTTAGGTATCCACTCGATCTTAGGAGATGGTCTTCTCTTTGCTTGGTGCTAGCACGCCTTGTAGAAGCTTTGAAGACACTCTTCAACGGATGGAGTATGTACGACCTTTTCAAGAACAAGAAACAAGCTTTCTAACTTCTTTTCTATTAGCAAAAATGCAGAAAAAAAGTCGAGAAATTTGTCTTGTCTTTTCTCTCTAAAACTCACTTTTTCTCTCTATTCTCTTAGCTTCAAAAAGCTGGACAAAACTGATTAGAAAAATGAATGGGAAAAATCAGTATTTTTTTCCCTTAGTCTATCAAGAGAGAGTGGGGAGAGATAAAGGGGAAAGTGGGGAGATCATGGAGAAACCACTCCTCCCACTTTCTCCATCACTTTAACCTCTAGATAAGAGACATATGAGCTGAAAATATGTGTCCAATTTTCCAGCCATAAGGTCGGTCCAAAGCGAGTCGGTCGGCCCAATCATATTAGTCGGCCCTGACCCGATTAAGAGCCCAATCCAATCCCGGGCCCGGCCCGAAGCTCGACTCGACAGTCGAATTGGCGCCCTTAGATTAAATGTACTCCAACAAGCCCGATCCGGTTGATCTATGAGTGCGACCCGAGAGGTATCTATGGCGTTGGCAGTGACATCATATGTCACGAGGTAATGAGAGGTATCTAGCAACGCATCATTACCCCCGATTCATAAATATCTGGTGATTTATCATAATCACAACATTTGACACTTGTAGTTAAATCCTTTTTGTCCTTGATATCTAGATTGAACACAAGTCATGGAAAAAGTCACACTTGTATTGTCAAATCTTTTAGTTTCTTGATTCGCGAGTAGACTAATCAAATAACATCAATATCATATCTTGATTCACTTGTTCATGGCCATGAATTAGTCGAGACTCCATCAAGGGGCCCGAGATATCGCTCTCGCTATATAGGAGGGACAAATCCTTTACTGCATCCCGCTCATCACGAACAAGATTCGTGATATACCCAATAAATGCCTTTATTGCTCACCCGATTACGGATAGCGTTTAACATTATCAAAGCATAACACTAGCCATGCAAGAACTCTTGTGAGACCTCAAGTCGAAGGATCTTTTATACAACCCAGTCAAAATTTTGAGAAACACGGGTTGACTATTATATAACAACCCGTGTGTGTGTTTCTCATATCGAGATACATCCCGATTATAATGATTCTCTAATCATATATACCTATGTGACGATCCGATATCTTATATCAATCACTTTGCACATACTAATCTTGCGCATTATTATTGTCCTCGAAGATTCCATAATAATGTTCGACTAGGGGACGTTTAGAATAGTATTTCATAACAATTATGAATACTATTCTAAAGGACATATTATTTATTTATGTTGTTTAAGAGCAGCGAAACATAATGAATAATCTTTGGGAATTAATTGCCTTTGATTCATCAAAATGAAAATTACATTAAATACGGTACAATAATCTCCCACTTGCACTAAAGACCCCAAATTATTACAATAAATGGTCTTTAGGGCATACTAATATTTGTCTCTAAAGATCGAGTCCCTCCCGGATATCGGATACCCGTGGAGCTAGTGTGGCGATCATGCTGCTTTGCTGCGGCGGTGGCTCGTCGGTGGATCGGCGACATTGTCTGCCGAGTCTACTCTACATATATGCACATCACTTCTCTCTATAATCTCGCGGATTAGGTGAAATCGCCGTAGTACATGTTTGGACCTCTGGTGAGATCTAGGTTCCCTTAGATTGTGAAATAGCCCCATTGTTGTCACAATAGAGGTCTATCGGGTTCGCAATACTAGGAACCACATCGAAGTCGGAAATAAATTTCTGATCAGCTGCCTCATCATGTCAGCTTCACAAGCTGCTATGTACTCGACCTCTGTCAGTAGAATCTGCGATGGTTGATTGCTTTGAAGCTGCGCTGACTCACAGCACCTCCCGTTCAAGTTAAACACATATCCCGATTGCGATCGGAAATCATCTCTGTCGGTTTGGAAACTAGCATCGGTGTAACCGATTACAGCGAGCTCATCCAGCCCCTCCATAAATCAAGAATGTATCCTTAGTCGCTTCGTAAGTACTTGAGGATATTCTTGGTGAGATCGAGTGGCGTTCACAGTAATTAGGGCTGGTATGCTGCTCGTAATGCTTAAAGCATGACGAGACATGCAGGCGAGTACATATCATGGCGTACATGATGGATCCTATGGCGAAGCATAAGGGATCTCTTTCATGCGTTCTAATTCGGCGGGCGTTTTAGAACATTGTTTGTTCGACGAGACGAGTACCATGTGCCATAGGACAAAGTCCTTTCTTAGACTCTTGCATGCTAAACCGCTTTAGCACCTTGTCTATATATGTACTCGACTTAGGCAGATGAGTCTCATGGATCTATCTCTATAGATCTTGACTCCCCGAGAATATAGGTGGCATCGCTTTAAGTCTTTCATAGAGAAACACGTACTCAACCAAGCCTTTACGAGACTTTAAGGTTGGTATGTCGTTTCCAATGAGTAGTATGTCATCTACATACAAAACCCGGGGAATACGATTGAGCTCCCACTAACCTTTCTTTGTAAACACAAGGCTCATCCTCATTTCTAATGAAGCCAAACTCACGGACGGCATCATTAAAGCGGATGTTCGACTTAGAAGCTTTGCTTGAGTCCATAAATGGATCTCTGAAGCTTACATACTTTTCGGCATTCTGCGGGTGACAAAACCTTGGTGTGTGTCATATACACATCCTCTTCAAGTTTTCCATTAAGGAAAGCGGTTTTGACATCCATTTGCGGTTTCATAGTCATAGTAGGCTGCGATAGCAAGCAAAATCCGAATGGACTTGAACATAACTACGAGGGAAAAGGTCTCGTCATAGTCAATACCATGAATTTGTTTGAAACCTTTCGCGACAAGTCGCCCCGCTATGCGTTTGTACATTCCACTTCCATGTCGGTTTTAATCTTAAAAACCCATTTGCACCCCTATGGGAGTTACCGCTTTAGGTGGATCAGCAAGATCCAGGACTTGGTTTGTGTACATGGAGTCCATTTCGAGATCTCATGGCCTCGAAGCCATTTCTCGAGAATCACGGGCTATTAATTGCTGTTTGTAGGTTGAAGGTTCATCGTGATCCACAAACATAACATCACCATGTTACGTTATGAAAAAATCCAAATTTTTTAGGAGGTGGACGACGAACTCTACCGGACCTACGCAATTCTTGTGTTTCTTGAGCTAGTCTTGGTTTGCCTAGTTGTTTGTAGCTTTTCTTTGCACAACAACTTGTGGAGTCTGTTCAATTTCCATCTCATCATTAGTGCTAGTTTGAGAGTACGGAACTTCGAGTAAGTTCTACGCTACTCCCAGCTTGTGTTTCTAGAAACAAATTCTTTTTCTAGAAAGACTCACGTGCTGAAAGCAACAAACACTTTGTTCTCGTTAGGGATATAAAAAGTAGTATCCTTTAGTTTCCTTAGGATAACCTACAAATATGCACTTTTCAGATTTTGGAGCCGGCTTATCGGAAAGGTGAGCGTTTCTAAGCAGCTTCACGACCCCAAATCTTGAGGAAAGACAAGCTGGGGCGCTTCCCGAGTCCATAGCTTTCGTATGGCGTCTTTGCAGCTGATTTAGATGGAGCAGCGGTTAAGTGTTAAAGCTGCTTTGTCTCTAGTGCGTGTCCCCAAAAGGGAATTGGGCGAGGCTCGTGTGACTCATCATAGAGCGAACCATATCTAATAAGGTTACGTTCCTCGCTTTCGAGATACACCATTCCATTGTGGAGTAGTTTGGAGGAGAAAGTTGTGAAAGCGATTCCACAAGCTTTTAGATAGTCACGAGAATTCTTGACTCAAGTATTCTCCTCATCGATCGGATCGAAGAACCTTAATACTCTTGCCAAGTTGGTTTTCTACTTCAAGTTTAAACTCTTTAAACTTAGCAAATGCTTCGGTTTGTGTTTCATCAAGAACACATATCCATACCTACTGAAGTCATCGGTAAAGGTAATGAAGTAGAGGTAACCACCCCATTGCATGTATATTAAAAGGGCCACATACATCACTATGTATTAGTCCTAATAAAGCATCGGCTCTCTCACTAGCTTAGTGAAAGGTGATCTTTGTCATCTTACCCAAACAAACAAGATTCGCATCGATCATAAGACTCGAAGTCAAATGATTCCAATAGCCACGTCTTTATGGAGTTTGGATATGCGATCTTCGTTTATGTGGCCTAGCGACAATGCGAGGTATGTTGGATTAGAATGGTTAGTTTTAATCCTTTTTGTATTTATGTTTAAGATTGGCATATCAAGGTCTAAAATATATAAACCATTAATCAAAGAGGCACTTGCATAAAACATATTATCCGAAATAACGACAATCGTTGGTTTTTGATCGAAATCTCAAAACCATTCTTGTCCAAACAAGAAAGCTGAAATAATATTTTTAATTAAACTAGGTACATAGAAAGCAGTTTTCTAGACCTAAAACAAGCCACGAAGGCAAAGTAAAAAGTACTGAGTCCCTACAGTAGAGATGCGACACGTGCTCAGTTGCCTACTCGTAGTTCCACTTCACCCTTTGCCAACTCTCTACTCTTTTGCGGTCCACTGCACATTAGTACAAATGTGAGAACCACATCCGGTATCAAATACCCCGAAGTAGTTGTATTTAAATTGATATCAATCATATTAACATCAATAACATAAATACGAGCACGAAAGCAACAATTGCTTTCTCCTTTTCCCGGCCTTTTTGTTGCAAGATAGCTCTTGCGAGTTCCTTTTCGGTGACCGCTTCTCACCACGGTGATGGCAGATAGAGTCTTTGGCTACACCACGCCCTTAGGTTTGATTGCATTGTTGAAAGTTGGTTTGCTTGCCACTTGGGACTTACGCTTTCGGTTTGCCTTTGGGTTTTCGCAAAACCTTTGCCTTTTGCCACTTTTGCACCATCGGTATGGTGTTGGGCTTGGACTTGCCTATTTCCTTCTCGGTGAGTCCTCGGCATATTCAACAACTCGAGGCGATGGCTTGTCAATTTCATTCATGTGATAATTTAGAATGAGTAGTGAATGACTCGAGCAACGATTGCAAAGATCAAATCGGTCGGCGACTCTTGTCCCCGAAGGAAATCCCGAGTTTTCAAGGTTACGAACATAACCTATCATCTTAGAACGTGAGTTCCCTCTTGGCATTCCTCGGACATTTTGCCTTTGAAAGAGATTTCGATACATCGAATCTCTCTGGCGTGCTTGCCCTACGATATAGTTGCTTCGGGTGAGCCGGCATCTCATAAGCCCTCCATGTCCTCATGTTGCTTCGAAGCTCGAGTTCATGGTGACAAGCATGAGGCTAGACACATCTAAAGCATCACTAACATGCTTCGATAAGCGATTTCTATCAGTGGCCGAGCGCGAGCCTGCTGGTATAGCGAGAATAGAGCTGTTCCCAGAGACATACTGACTTTCTTTCATGCTTGAGAGCGATTCTCAAGTTCTGAACCCGATCGAGGAAGTTAACTCCCTCTAATTTGTCCTTCTCAAGGGACGAGCAGCGATGATAGTGTTTGGTTTGAATTTGCCATTTTCTACAACAAAAATATATGCAAAGTAAATACTAGATTTAAAAATCATTATTAGGTCTTTATCTTTTTTAATGATTTCTCCCACTATTTTCTTGAGTGAATAACCCTCAATATCAACTCGGAAAGTTCGTTAACTTTCTAGCGGGCCAAGATCCATATTTCACCTCGTTACGAGTCGAGCTTTGGTTGATCGCCCAAAACTTAGTTATTTAGGTAGGCAACATTTGCCAATTACATCAAATTATGTAATTCTTGGTTAGTTGAGTGAATAACATTTATTCAAAGCGTATCATTATACACTTTTCTCAACTCTTTTGCCTCTAGATCCTCAATCCATTTATTGAGATAATCCGAGTTAATTAGGACCCTAAGTTTTAGCCGGGCGGATATCACAACTTATCCTTCGCGCCTCACCCAGGATAGACACGTATGCACGGCTTTGGCATGTCCCATACTACTGTCGATCTAGGCCTTGGCGAGGGCCAAACTAAGGAAGGCACTAATTAATATTTTAAATGAGGGATTTTGTTTTTAACAATCTCACGAGAAAAGCATAAATAAAACGGTTTATGCTTATATACATATGCATCAATACATAAAATAAAATGCAATAGTAATCGCTAAGATCCTATTCGGTTTTTCCAAGCGATGGAAAAACCGTGAAGTCAATCTAAGGGATGTAAAAGAAAAACATCTATTCTACACGTCTTGACCTTCGATTGGTTGCCTCCAAATCTTCATCATCTCAGTTTGTACCTTACTCCTAATCTAGAATTACAAAATTTCTAAGGAAACCTCGAGTTACATTCGAGGGGATTTAATGAGATTAAAATTACAACTTTTGAATGATAAATAGGCACGATCACGCGGATCGTATTATAAAATAATACCCAGCGAGGGTAATGGCGACTACTATGCATCATGCTCAATTAACATAACAATTTATGAAAAAATAATGAGCAAAAGCGATAAAAATGAACATTTCATATTACGCACGGGTTCGGTTGGCGGCCACTAGCTTCGGTCGGCCAGAAAAAATGCTGAGAGTACTCGAGTCGACCAAGCGAGGCACTCGGTCGATCGAAGACCAGCTCGGATCGACCAGAAGACCAACTCGGTTGATCAGAACCTAATACCATTTAGCTCTTGTCTTGCCTTGGTCGGCCCAGAAGATGAGTCACGGTCGGCGAAGTGACGAAAGTGAGAGTTTTTCCGACTTTTTGAATGACTTCAAAAGCGAAAATTCTCAACGAGATATACATACAAAAGCTGAAAAGCATGTCATACATGGTTTTAACAACATTTCTAGCAATCCTCTATTCAAAATCTATAAAAACACTATAGCACATTAAAGTCAATAGAGTACTCGTGAGTGGCTCACGATACCCATTTGTTAGAGGAATAGCAGGGTCATACACATAAAGCGCGTGAAATAACTTTGACCCGCCTCTATCGGGATCTTTCACGAGTAAGTACCTACGACTATGGGATAGTGTTTTTACCTTATATGGATGCTAGAATGGCTGAAAACGATTTCAGCGGTTTGTTGTAGCAGACGGAACACCACGCTTGCGAGGCTCAGTCTCTTCAGGTATCCACTCGATCTTAGGAGATGGTCTTCTCTTGCTTGGTGCTAGTACGCCTTGTAGAAGCTTTGAAGACACTCTTCAACGGATGGAGTATGTACGACCTTTTCAAGAACAAGAAACAAGCTTTCTAACTTCTTTTCTATTAGCAAAAATGCAAGAAAAAAGTCCAGAAATTTGTCTTGTCTTTTTCTCTCTAAAACTCACTTTTTCTCTCTATTCTCTTAGCTTCAAAAAGCTGGACAAAACTGATTAGAAAAATGAATGGGAAAATCAGTATTTTTTCCCTTAGTCTATCAAGAGAGAGTGGGGAGAGATAAAGGGGAAAGTGGGAGATCATGGAGGAAACCACTCCTCCACTTTCTCCACTCCTTTAACCTCTAGATAAGAGACATATGAGCTGAAAATATGTGTCCAATTTTCCAGCCATAAAGGTCGGTCCAAAAGCGAGTCGGTCGGCCCAATCATATTAGTCGGCCCTGACCCGATTAAGGGCCCAATCAATCCCGGCCCGGCCCAATCGAATTGGCGCACCTTAGATTAAATGTACTCCAACAATTTCAACACTTGATAAATAGTTGAAAATATCATTTTACGATAGTTATGAGTAAGCTTTGGCTTATCCCCATAATTAAAGTAAAATCAATCCATGGGAATGACATCTATATATCCCGGCTATTTCCCATTTTATGCCGTAGGCCCAAAACTATTTTGATAACCTAGCTAAGTTGAACCATGAAATCACTATTTTCCCATCTCCTTTTACTTAGATAACCACTTATCTGTTGCTTTGGCAAGCAGACAAAAATGATGATCCAAGCTCAATGAGTGCTTAGAATATGGTAGGCATTTTAAGACTTAGTTAAAACATTTGAATAAGATGTTAAACCCCATAAGACAATAATACACACATCTCATGCAATATATAAAGCATAAAAGTAAACGTGAGATAGCATGGCCTAATCTATGGCGACTCCCACGAGCCCTTGTGGGAGCGAGGGTCAATCTAAGTCAATATCCATCTCATGGATAAAGTCTTCGATCCGAGCGTCCTCCAATCTTGTTACATAATTGCATGGGCATACCCGACCTTCAATGTAAAGAAATAAAACTAATCTAAGAAAGCAATTACAATTTTACATCATTGAAAAAAATGACTCGCAGGGTCGTATTATAAAATTACAACCCGATTAAGTGTAAAACAAGAGGGGGTATAGTAGGTCATGCTATTCACCATGCTAAAAACTCACATAAAGCATAATGAAATAAAAAGCAGTACATATACAAAGTCTTAGGTTAGCGAGAACGCAAAATGGTTAGCGCGGCTGAGATGGCGATCCGCTAGCTGGGTTAGCGAGCGGGGAGTCAAGGGCGGCGCCCTGGAAGAAAAAATCGATTCTTCATCGACTCGTCGAATGAGTTTTACGCCTCGATTTTAACCATAAATTGCCTAAAATACATAATCGAATTATGTATTGGTTAATCAGATTAACGCAGGAAGCATAACCGAATTAATCGAATTAATAACAGATTAATCATAAGCAGTTTATGCAGTATCGAATATACAGAAACATGCGATATCAGTTTATGCAAATTAATTGAATTAAATTACAGACCGAATCATGCTATAGCAGTTCATGCAATATTAATCGAATTAATAACATAACGATTCACGAAATAAATAAACATGATCAGCCGAGTGACGGTTTATGCATATATCACAACATTAACTTAAAGATACAATCTTTTTTGTTTTTCACACATACACATACCAAATCGAATTTGATACATGTTATGATGTGATTAACAATATCGAATTCGAATAGTATGAGCAAGGCTCTGATACCACTGAAGGGATTCATGGGCAGAAACTCGTTCTAAACACCCATGAGTCCTCTCCTGAAGTATCCGCTCATACAAAAACGAATCGAAAGCATACGAAAAGACTTACATTTCTTGCTAAAGAATCGATTCTTGAATGAAAGATTCGTCTTTGAGACTCTTACCAAAGATCACCTTGAGTCATCCTCTCACATTCAAGCCATGATAAGAAACTACATCCGATCAACAGTCGTATTGATTACTCGATTAAAGCAACGCACGACTGAGTCAAAATGTGACTCCATTCATGCTAGAACCAATGGAGACATAAGGTCTAAGGATTCTAAAATAGTATTGAGGAAGTAATACTTATGACTAAGGACCATGAAGTATTACTTCTCTAACGGATCACGTCCAATACAATGTATCCCTATATATTGCATCTATGATATGATTTGTATTCATTACACATGACTAGTAAAACATGATCATCAATCATCCATCATAATAGTTTTATTTCATTGTAAATAAGCATTACATAAAACTAGGGACAACTAGAATAGTAATTACATAAGCTAGTGAGTTTTACTATCAAATCACACATTTGATAATCTAAAGCAAAATTAACTATTCAAATACATGCTCAAAAGATATAAAACGTACAACATGTGCTAATGGTCCTAGGGCACTACTAACAACATGAACATGTGAAGATCATGATAAAGGTTATCTATATGAATATGACATTCTAGAATGTGAGATGCAACATATATAAGAGAAAGCATGTAAAACATTATACCAAAAGCAAAAACAACTTAACCCATAAAATAAAACACATCAATTAAAAAAAATTGCATGGGAAAGTGATTTTGATACCATAGCTTTCTTACCTAGTGATGATGAGTATAAATTGTCATTTTGTCCTTTGACATCACTTGTAGCTTTGCTCTTTGACTTTAAGCAACTTGGTTCTTTAATGGATGTAGCCTTTGAGCTTTGAGAATCCAAGTGATAAGGAGTGCGTTTGAATTTCTTCTTTTGGCACATCTCCTTTTAACGGCCCCAATGCTACTTCTCTTTGAATATATAACTTTGAAGCTTTGTGGCATATTTTTCATCTTCCTTGTGATTCCATCATTTCTTGAAAGTTCTCTGTTGCCTTCAAGCATCTTGACACCTTGATTGTTGATAGAAGGAACATAGATTCATATATCTATAAAGCTCAACAAGGTGAAATTATCAATAGACACACATAATATAATCATTTGGCTAGATAGAGAAGATTGAGTCATCATAGGAAGCTTATGGCTGTAGATCCTCCTAGGGTGTTAATCCTAACAAAAAAGAAGACTATGCTCTGATACCAATTGAATTACCCCACTCTCCCCTTATTTCTCTCCCACTACTCCCTTACACACACACACACACACACACACACACTCCCTCACACATGTAGATGTGCCAGTTTTGACCAAGTCTAACTGGTCCGGTCGACCGGAGAAATGGTTCTAGGCCGACCGGGTCTTTTGCCCAATTCAATTGAGCCAACCCAATCTAATTGAGCACCTATATCAAATGTAAACTTCAACAAAAATGACTGTATTCTAAAGACCTACGTGTGAGCGCAAACGCAACCCAATTCAGAGATCGAAGCGGAAAGTTATAGCACAGGAAACAGGGTTGTTTTTGCAGATTTCAGGATTCCTTATGTTTTTCCTTTAGTAAGAAGTAAGGACCCTACATCTCTTTCCTTTCAATTATAAAACTCATGAACTCAGTCCTTTTTACGTTGATAATGAGTAGGAACTGTTTACCCATGTTTTAATGCATAAAACGGATGAAGTGTTGGTGATAATTGTGCATTGATTGGGCGTTGATATCGTGTTATGTTATGAAATTGTGATATATAAATAATATTAATCGCTGCCCTATACGGTTAATTTTTAATTGCTAGACTTATTTGATAGTTGGATTATTTGGTTATTGTCCAATTGGGTCTGTTTGAGGTGTCATTTATTTGGTTGTGTCGTAGTCGTCATTAATTGGTTTTGGTCGACCTAGTCGTCGCCCCATTTGAGCTCGTATCTAGGAACCACTAAACGGCAGGATTCATTCGAATTATTAAAATGTGAAATTGTAGATCCCGGGAGATCTTGTAATTCGTGGAAATTCTTGGGCCTTAACCCGGTGTGGACTATCATTGGGACTGTAACGGTTTTGTGGAGTCCAGTGTTGGATGATGATGCAATGTTAGATGGATCCTTAAAGATTAGACTCGTTCATTCAAAGGATCATACTGAACCCGTGTATATAAAATTCTTGGGCCTTCCTAACTAGGCTGACTGTTAGGCCGTTATAGTTATTTTCGTAGAGTCGTGAATAGGTATTGAGCTCAAATTGTGGGAAGTGTGTGTATGCGTATCTTAGCAATAGTCATTTCTTGTAGTTCACACTTCGTGTATTTCCGTTGTGCCTTATGAGTGGAGCATGGTGCTCGTAGCATATTCCGAAGTGTAGTGTGTGATGTTAAGAGGATGGTTATTTAGCCATGTTTTTGTTTAATTGTTTGTTCTTGTTTTGGTCATGTATGTTTGGTTACGATTGATTTTGTGCATACACGGTACACTTGTGTACGAAATTGCACTTGAAAAACTGGGTTCAGCAGGTCACGGACGATTGCATTCGTCCTACATTTCGTCTGCGTGATTATTGAAGCTATTGTCTTAGCACGGACGAAACTGTGGACGGGCCTGCGGACGTTCCTTTCCTTCGCGGCTAGCTGCGGACGATTTCTTCACCCGAGCTTTTGGCACTTCTTTTGCGGACGGTACCGCGGATGATTGGTTCGACTGTGGCCTTCGTCTACAGCCTGTGCTGATGAGTTTTAAACTTCCTTTCTTTCCCTGTTCGTGTCTAGTGCTTTGTGTGTGTTGTGCAGTGTACCCTTAGTGTATTTTCAGTGTAATTACCGTGTTAAGTGTCGTGTCTAGTGTTATTTCAAAAGGGGTATTTTGGGAAACGGGAAACTATTTTGAGTCTTGTCTGATACTTCATCCCAAGGGTCGTATGGTCCTTACTGAGCCTCGCAGCTAAGTCCTTTCTCTTTTCTGATTGTGCAGATGACGTAGATGATGATCCTTATTGTGGTGATGATGCTTGGGAAATGGAATACGAAGAGAGATTCCTAATCTGATATGTGTTAGAAGAACAATATTCGAACACTTATTTCATTTCAATTTATGTAATGTTGAACTATTTCAATTGTAGTAATTCACTTCCACTGTTTAACTCTTATTTTGGATTATTTTATCATAATGTATTCTTTTTTAGTAACTCTGTTGTGGGCTTTGGTGTCTCGTTATCCATTGAGACACTGTCATGTCACCATTTCGATTACGGGGTGTGACAATCACCATCTGCAAAATAAGAAAAGGAAATGACTGAGCTGTGAAGCCCAGTAAGGATCAAACGACTTCTGTGATGAAGCATCGGATAAGGCACATAACATTTCCGTTCCAAAACCCCCTTTTTGTAAGTACACTTGACCCACACAACTTAACACTCTAATATAACACTAGAAATACACTTGCACAAGCCTCACGATACACTAGACATGAACACAAATGAAACAAAGTATAAAAGCATTTCAGCCTGAGTGCGGATGAACGCCCCGGACGAAGCATCGTCAGAAGGAATTGTACAGAGACTCTGGACGAAGCAACCGTCCTTACGGCGCAGGGACTATGGACGAAGGAATCGTTCGCTAGTCCACAGTAGCTCCCAGTAGTTTGGCAGACGAAACGGCGGAAGAAGGAGCGGACTAATGGTTCATCAGCAAGCTGTAGAAAAACAGAATTTCGTGTACATAAACACATGCAAAGGTTTTATTTCTGCTATACATCCCCAACCTAAAATGACTGGTTTTTAGACTCCAACAAACTAGCAATTAAATCAAAACAAGAACAACTATATAAATACAACCATGAGCTAATAGTCATCCTCTTCACACCACAACGGTTATACTTCGTAATGTGGTACAAGCACCATGCTCCACTCATATGACACAACAGAAATACACGTAGTTAGACATTACGAAGATGGATATTTCTATGACACAAACGCACACACCTCCCACAATTCGAGCTCAACCGTCTAGTCACGACTCCACGACAATAACTGTAACGACCCTAACAGTCGGTCAAGTTAGGATACCCCAAGAAGTACAACACATGGGTTCAGTATGACCCCTTGAACGAAGGGTTTAAGCATCCATCCAACATTGTATCATCATCCATAACCATGGACTTCACAAAACCGTTACAGTTTAAATGATCGCCACAACGGGTGAAGGCCCAAGAATTTCCTTTCACACACACATGAACTCTCGGATTCAACACAATCACATAACATTCGAATGAATCCTGCCATATCATAGTTCCTAGATGATAATTCAAACGGGGCGACGACTTGGTCAACCAAAACAAAATAGACGACAACAACAACAACTCTAAATAGACGACTACCAATAAACGACAAGTACAAATAAAGACCAGCAATTAATCACAAAGAAATTAAGGGGAAAAAAGAACAACAACTACATATTTGATTCCACAACACAACTTATATACGACGATAAACCACTTAGAATGCAAATAATCCGACCATTCATCCATTTTATGCACCAAAATATGATTAAACACATACTCAAATCCATACTTTAAAAATACTACACTCATGAGTTTAATAACTGAAAACACAGAGGTGTAAGATCCTTACTTGTTACGATAGAAAATTACACAATCAAAACACAAAATCCCGAAATCCATAAATCAGCCCCTTCCCAGTGCTGTAACTTTCTGCTCCGAACTCGGAATCACGATCCGTCTGCTGTCACGCGTAGGTAATTTGATTACCTTCGAAAGGCATATATAAAAATTCATTAAAATCGGACACCGTTTGTTCCTTTAATTGCCCTCTCAAAGTTCTGCCTAGATTTATCTTCTCTCTTTCTTTCATTTTTCTGTTTCCCTCTCTTTTTGTAACTGCCGTACTCCCTTCAATTTCTAGCCATGAAACATTCAAATTATTACACAAAGGTCCCCACACTTTGCCAAATATTACACTCATGTCCTTGCTCTCTTAAATCAATAAATGTAACACATAACACATTATTTAAACACAACACTTAACATATAATTCATGTGATAAAATTGTAAAACAAATAATCAAGAAAAAAATAAAAAGTGAAAGACATGCAACATGTAATCAAAATTCCTGGGTATTACAGATTCACTTTGGGATTATTGTCTAGAATTTGAGGAAGACTCTCGGGTAACCTTCCAAAGACATATTGGGATGCTTATCAGAGGAGTATAGATATTGAGGCAGAGTTTACAAGGACCGATGCAGAAAGAGTACCGAAAAGACCTCACACAGAAATGGTTCAAGTGAAAATTTTCACATTGGTAAATCAAAGCCTTCGGTAAAACCGTGGGAGTATAATGCAAGCATCCGGATCAGTAACCAGGTCTAGGCCAATAGTAAGGACATTAGGTAATATGGTTGAGATGGGAAGACCGATGTGGGAAGTATGTGCTGCTTGTAATCGAAGACATCCAGGGAAATGTCACTTGGGTTCAAGAGCTTGTTACAAATGTGGGAAGTTGGGACATTTCATGAATCAGTGTCCCTTGCTTAACCAAGTGAATGAACATACAGTAACATCGGTGACTGGTGCGGGGAATTAGAAGCCTAATGCGAGGGTATTTGCATTTGGGAGACAAAAAGTCGGGAATGCAACAGATGCGGGGAAAGGTACATTTGTGCTATATGTATACTTGTATGTGATTGTTTCTTTTGTACTTAGTAGATTTCCATATGGTACCATAATTTCTTTGTGTATAACTTTAGAGCCTTTGCATCTAGCGGGAGAGTGTTAGTACCTATGTTGTAAGGAGTGCAAGTTTCGATGACGAAAATCCGATAAGGGGGGAAGGATGTGATACCCAAAAATTTTCTTGCTTACATGTCTCGAATGTTTGTATTTCATTTTGTGTATTATATGAATTTCACATGTTATATGTTATGCATATTCTTTGTTAAGGGGCGTTGTGGTGATTTTGGTTAGTTGGGAGACATGAGTGTAGATATTAGGAATATATGGATGGTTTTGTAAGTAAGTTAGGGGTGGTTATGGTGGTTTTGTTGGCTTTTGTAGAGAGTGGGAAGTTAGAAATAGAAATGAAGAGAAAGAAAAGAGAGAAGATATTTCCGGTAGAACTGATTAATGAGATTCCAGATTTGAGATAGTAAACAGTGTCGGTTTTGGATTATCTTTAGTGTGTTTCGAAGAGGACTGAGAGAGTTACGATTGGGCTGTGATGAATTAACATTTAGAGTTCTGTGCAGAAAGGTATAGCTTCAGGAAGTAGGGACTGCTGATCTGGAAAATTCTTCCTTTGTGCATTCTTGAGAATTTTGATTTAAGTTGCAAAGGCAATCACCCTTCACCCTTGTATTTTCAGTCCAAAAGCATGAAAAGTTATGTTTTAAAGTTTTGAAACTGATCTCCTGATTTCTTCATTGGTTTATTGCATAAAATGGACGAAGTGTTGTAGAATGTGATTATATGTTATCTATGTTATAGTTGGTAGTTCTATTTTCATATGTGATTATTCAGTTCTGTTTATTAGTGTGGTAGAATCAGAAGTTAGTAGTGTAGTATGGAGTTCACGTGTTCCCGCCACATTTATCATAAGGAAAAGCCTTGCGGGAACCACTGACCGAGGTAATGCGAGAAAGACTAGCAGAATAGGTATTTCTAATGAGGTCGAGACCTCGTGAGATTAGATTTCACCAGCCCCGATAAAAAAGGTGAGGGCCGAGGCTTTTAAGAAAGTGAACAATATAGAAGACTCAGAAGGCTGATGCCCCATGAGAAGAATATCAGAAAGATAGACAGCTTAGCTTAGGCTAAGATAGAAAGTGGCAAGTAGTAGAAGTACTAATGTAGTAGATGAGTATCTATGTATGTTTCAAGATGAGTGTATGTGTTTAAGTGCCTATCTGAGATGTCAAATCGGTATTTTGGGTTGGAATCTTTTGGGGATTTTAGAAAATGTGTTTTCATTGTCAAAACGTATTGTTTCTCCCCTGTTCATAACCTCGATCGACCGAACCACCAAATAGGTGGCCCAAGTAAAGTATTGGGGCTAATTGCGGATGACTGGTGGTCAATGTCGGTCGATTGGGGTGGAATTCCACTCGACCGGAGTTGCTTCGGACGATCTTTGGTCGACTGAAGAACTCAGTAACTTGTCCGAACTTTTTGTCCATCTCCTGTCTTGATTTTGGTCGACTTGGCCTTCAACCTAGGTCGGTCGGAGGGTCTATTTTGGTCAATTTTTATTCTGTTCCGTTATGTTTTTCAAATCAAGTTATGTTTCTGTAAAGTGTTTTGCAAGTTTTTCCAAGTGTTTTAAAGAGTATTTCACGTTAAGTTTTTCCAAGTAAAGTATGTATAGTTTTCACATATTTTTGGTGAAATGGGGATTTTTTCAAGTCTAACGATGCTTGATCCCAAGGGTGTCGGAATCTAACTGAGCTAGTTTAGTAGCTTAGTCATTTATTTACTATTTTACATATAAGCAATTGGTTGATCAGGTTGATGAACCATGAATCGAGGAGAGGCTCGGTTGACTTATGGTGTAATAGATAGTTATGTTGTATCTTTTAAGTTATGTATTTCTTTATGGTTTGTAAGAAAATGTTCTATCTTGTAAGAACTTGGGATTCCTTTCATTTATGTAAGACTAGTGACTTATTTAAGTGTTTTAATGTAGTTCTATTTTGGATTTAGTCATTTCTGTTTGAGGGTTCAATGTCTCATTGGTAGACGAGGCGCTGCCCGATCACCTCCAGGTTAAGGGGTGTTACTTAAATGGTATCAGAGCATGTTGAACCTTAGGCTTAAACCTGCGGTTAGAAGTTAAGTATGGAATGAACATAGGATGAAATCCTTAGAAAACTTAAGATGTGATCACCGGGTAGAGACGTTGTGATAGGACATATGACTTTATTTCACGGTATATATGTTTTTGATATTTGATATGCCAAGATATGATACTTGGTATGATATGCCATGTTTACTTGTTCTATTATGACATGCTATGTTATTTAGTATGCGATGCCATGTTTTCTTGTTATGTTATTTCATGTCATGCTAACATATATGTTATGCCATGTTTGATTTTTATTTGAACATGTTATGTGAGTTATGTGTTTAATTGTATTTAAACTGTTATTTGAGTAAGATGGATCGACAAGAAAGAAACAACAGTGGAAACAATAACTCCAAAGTACCGATTATCACCTATGCACGCCGTGGTCCAAGAGACAACCGAGAACGGAATATTGAAACTGGTAATGAGACAGAGGTAGAATTTGTACCACCACCACCACTACAAGTCAAGCCTGGGGCACCAACATATTTTGGTGCTGCATTTAACCTTTTGACATAAGTAGTACAGATTCATCAAAAGACTCAATAGAATCTGACACAAGTACTGCAAAACCAACAGAATCATATCAACCAGAATATGGGGCCAGCTTGGGCACCGAGGATTGAAGCAGATCCGAGAACCTATTATGAGAGGTTGAAGAATATGAGAATGGTGTCTTTTGATGGTATTGTGGGACCAGACCAAGATAAATAGTGGTTAGATGCGATGCAGCAGGATTTGCGAATTATGAGGGTACCTGAGGGTACTAAGGCCGATGTGGTCGTGGCATCGCTCACGGGAAGAGCAGTTGAATGGTGGAGGGGTGTTGCCCTTATTTTCCAAAAAGGGGAACAACCTATCCATTGGGTGCAGTTCAAGGATGCCTTTTTAGATCAATACTTTCCTAAGACATTCAAAATGGGGAGACAAAATCAATTCTTCGAACTAAAGCAAACGGAGGGAATGCAAGTGTATGAGTATGTTGGGAAGTACAATGCACTCGGGAAATATGCTACTACGATAGTTCAAGACCCGGAGATGAGAACTCAAAGATTCACTATGAGATTTTGGTCTAGAATTTGAGGGAGACTCTCGGGTAACCTTCCTAAGATCGATGCAGAAAGAGTATGAAGAAGACCTCACACATAAATGGTTATAGGAAAAAAATTTACATTGGTCAATTTAGAGCCTTCGGTAAACTGTGGGAGTGTAATGCAAGCGCATCCAGATCAGTAGCCGTTTCTAGGCCAATACTAAGGACATGAGGTAATATGGTTGAGATAGGAAGACCGATGTGGGATGTTTCTGCTACTTGTAATCGAAGACATCTGGCGAAATGTCGCTTAGGTTCAAGAGCTTGTTACAAATGTTGGAAGTTGTGAAATTTCACGATCATTGTCCCTTGCTTAACCAAGCGAATTAACAGACAGTAACAATGGTGCCTGGTGCAGGAAATCAGAAGACTAATGCAATGGCATTTGCATTTGGGCGACAAAAATATGGAAATGCAACAGATGCGGAGAAAGGTACATTTGTGTTGTATGTATAATTGTATGTGATTCTTTCTTTTGTACCTAGTAGATTTCTATCTAGTACAATAATTGTTTTGTGTATAACCTTAGAGCCTATGCATCTAGCTGGAGAGTGTTAGTACATATGTTGTAAGGAGTGCAAGTTTCGAGGACGAAACTTTGATAAAGTGGGAAGGATGTGATACCTGGAACTTTGCTTGCTTATGTGTCTATCATGTTTGTATTTAATTTTGTGTATTAGTTGAATTTCACATATCATATGTTATGTATATACTTTGTTAAGGGGCCTTGTGGTGAGTTTGGTTAGTTGGAAGACTTAAGTGTAGATATTAGTAAGATGTGGATGGTTTTGTAAGTAAGTTAGGAGTGGTTATGGTGGTTTTTACTGGCTTATGTACAGAGTGGGAAGTTAGAAAAAGAAAGGAAGAGACATAAAATAGAGAAGAGATTTCTAGCAGAACTAAGTGATGTGAGGAGATTTGAGATAGTAAAAGGTGTCCGTTTTGGATGATCTTAAGCGGGTTTCGAAGAGGACTTAGAGAGCTATGTTTGGGCGGTGACGAATTAGTGCCTGGAGTTATATGCAGAAAGTTATAGCTTTGGGAAGTAAGGACTACGAATCTTGAAAATTCTGCCTTTGTGCATTCTTGAGGATTTTGATTTAAGTTGCTAAGGTAAGGACCCTTCACCCTTATATTTTCAGTCCAAAAGCATGAAGCATTAAGTTTTAAATTTCTGAAACTGATGTCTTGATTTCTTCATTGGCTTGTTGCATAAAATGGATGGAGTGTTATAGAATGTGATTATATGTTATCTATGATATAGTTGGAAGTTATTGTTCATATGTGATTATTCAATTCTTTTTATTAGTGCAGTAGAATCAGAAGTTATTAGTTTAGTATGGATTTCATTTGTATTCGCCACAATTATCATAGGGGAGAGTTGAAAGAAAATTCGTAATCCCCAAAACGCAGCGGAAATAAAAGCGCGGGATTACGTTCCTTTAGAGGATCTACTCACGATAAAGAACCAAAACCCTGTGTTAGTAATTATACCTTTCTGTTGATCTTATTGACGTTGCCCAGATTCTGCTACTAGGAATCACCAACAGCAACCTTAATATCCATGTGTTTGACTTAATATCTCCATATTTAATCACAATACATACTAGTCTCCACACATTATTGTTATCCTTAAAATTCCACAATAATGATTGACTAAGGACTTTTTAGAATAGTTCAATATAAGAATTACATAACTATCTAAGGACGTTATTATATGTTTTAATACATTTGCACAGCCGTATTAAAAAAAACAAAAATAATGGAATTCATTCCATAATATTTCATCACATGAAAAGAAATACAACAATCTCCCACTTACACTAAAGACAACAACCTTGCCTTTCAGTGTATATTGTACATAAGAAATATCTCTAAGACCAGTTCTCTTGGTATCTAATACCCATGCTACAAGTATGACGATCATGTTGCTCCTGTGTCAGCGGCTTCGTCAGTGGGTCAGCGATGTTATCGTCCGTGTGAACCTTGCTAATCTTCACATCTCCTCTATCAATGATCTCACGGATCAAGTGATACCGTCGTAGTATATGTTTGGACCTTTGGTGAGACCGTGGTTCCTTTGATTGAGATGTGGCTCCATTGTTGTCACAATAGAGATCAATCGCATTCAAAATGCTAGGCACCACACCAAGTTCTGTGACGAACTTTAAGATCCAAACGACTTCCTTAGCAGCATCTGATGCAGCTATATACTCGGCTTCGGTTGTAGAATCCGCAACGGCCGCTTGCTTTGAACTCCTCCAGCTCACAACACCGTCGTTTAGGCAAACCACATAATCCGATTGCGATCTGAAGTCATCTCTATCGGTTTGGAAACTAGCATCAGTGTAACCACTAACAATGAGCTCGTCTTCCCCACCATTGATTAAGAATGTGTCCTTAGTCCTTCGTAAGTACTTAAGGATGTTATTGACAGCTATCCATTGACGTTCACCGTATTTAGACTTGTATTTACTCGTTATACTCAAAGCATACGAGACATCTGAGCGAGTACACAAAATGGCATACATGATAGATCCAATCGCCGAAGCTTATGGAATCTCTCTAATGCGTTCTTTCTCATCTAGTGTCTTAGTACACTGTTATCTTGAAAGAACAGTACCAAGTGCTATAGGACAAAGGCCTTTTTTGGACTCTTGCATGCTAAACTGATTTAGCACTTTGTCTATATAAGTACTCTGACTTAGGCCAAAAAATCTACATGATCTATCTCTATAGATCTTGACTCCTAAGATGAAGCTTGCTTCACCTAAGTCCTTCATAGAGAAACATTTCCCCAACCAGACCTTTACATATTCCAAGGTTGGAATGTCATTCCCTACTAGTAGTATGTGATCTACATACAAAACTAGGAATACCACCGAGTTTCCACTAAATTTCTTATAAACACAAGGTTCATCAACGTTCTTGATAAAACCGAACTCGCGTACGGCTTCGTCAAAACGTTGATTCCAGCTTCTAGAAGCTTGCTTTAGTCCATAAATTGACTTTAATAGCTTACATACTTGAATGACGTTATTTGGATCGACAAAACCTTCGGGTTGTATCATATACACGTCCTCATCTAGGTTTCCGTTAAGGAAAGCTGTTTTGACATTCATTTACCAGATTTCATAATCATAGTATGCAGCTATAACAATCAAGATACGAATGGATTTGAACATAACTACATGGGAAAATGTCTCATCATAGTCAATACCATGTCTGTTTCAAATCTTTCGCGACAAGTCGCCCCTTGTACGTTTGAATATTCCCTTCCATGTTAGTTTTCAATTTTAAAATCCACTTGCACTCTATTGGGGTTACCCCCTCAGGCGCATCTACCAAGATCCATACTTGGTTAGTATACATGGAATCCATTTCGGATCTCATGACCTCAAGCCATTTCTAAGAATCTGGACTTTCAATTGCTTGTCTATAACTTGTAAGTTCATCGTGATCAATAAACGTAACATCTACATGTTTTGTTACGAAAAGTCCAATTTTTTTTGGGTGATCTACAAACTCTACTAGACCTACGCAATTCTTGGGTTTCTGGAACTGGCTCCACAAATGCTTGTGTAGCTTGTTCCAATTCCACCTGGTCACTTGTGCTTGGAACTTCACCAAGTTCCCTTGAAATTTCACCAAGCTGTGGAACTTCATTAAGTTCCACGTGGCTCCCACTTGTTTTCCCAGAAAATAATTCCTCTTCTAGAAAAATTCAGTTACAAGCAACAAACACTTTGTTCTCGTTTGGAGTGTAGAAATAATATCCTTTAGTTTCCTTCCGCACAAAAGTGCATTTGGCCAACTTTGGGCTGAGCTTGTCCAAAGCTGGACATTTCATAAACGCTTCACAACCCGACATCTTTAAGAAAGACATATTAGGATGCCTCCCAGTCCATATCTGATATGGTGTCATTTCAAAAGTTTTAGATGGAACTCTGCTTATGTTAAAGCAGATGCTTCTAAAGAAAATCCCCAAAAGGAGTTTGGAAGGCTCGCGTGACTCATCATTGATCGAACTATATTTAATAGAGTTCGATTTCTCCTTTCGAATACACAATTCCATTGAGGAGTGGCCAGATGAGAAATTGTGAAACAATTCCACAACTCTTTAGATAGTCACGAAATTCTTGACTTAAGTATTGCCCACCTTGATCGGATCGAAGTATCTTAATACTTTTGCCAAGCTGGTTTTCTACTTCATTCTTGCACTCTTTGAACTTTTCAAAGACTTCAGACTTGTATTTAATAACAAATACGTATCCAAAGCGACTGAAATCGTCAGTAAAAGTAATGAAATATAGATAACCATTTCTTGCATGGATATTGAAGGGACCACATACATCACCATGTATTAGTTCCCACAATTCCTTTGCACGTTCTCCAGTTCTAGTAAAAGAAGAAGCAGTCATCTTACCCATTAAACAAGGTTCGCATGTATCATATGATTCCAACAATCCATCTTTATGGAGTTTGGAAATGCGGTTTTCGTTTATATGGCCTAAGCGACAATGCCAGAGGTATGTAGGATTAGATTATTTAGTCTTTATCCTCTTTGTATTTATGTTGTAAACCAGCGAATCTCGGTCTAGCAAGTTTAAACCATTTACCAATGTAGCACTACAATAAAAGACATTATTTAACGATAACGACATTCGTTGGTTTTTAATATGAATATCAAAACCTATCTTGTTAAAACAAGAGAATGAAATAATATTCTTTGTTAAAGTAGGTACATAAAGACAACTGTCTAAATCTAGAACAATTCCAAAGGCAAATTAAGACTATATGATCCTACAGCTAATGCAGCAACTCTTGCTCCATTGCCAACGCGTACGTCCACGTTGCCTTTTTCCAGCTCTCTACTCATTTGTAGTCCCAGCACATTCATGCCAATGTGAGAACCACATCCGTTATCTAATACCCAAGAAGAAGTAATAGTAGACAAGTTTATCCCAATAACATAAATACCTGAGCCAAAAGCAATGTTTGCTCCCTTTCCAAGCTTTTTACCAGCAAGATAACTGGGGTAGTTTTTCTTCCAGTGTCCTTTCTATACACAATGGAAACAATTTCCATCCTTAGCCACAGCGCCCTTGGTCTTAAGTGCTTTCTTAGAATGGTTAGGTTTGCCCGAAGGATTGCCCTTAGGCTTACCAAAACCCTTGACCATGTTGTTGTTGACCATGTAAATGGCCTTGGACTTGCCTATTTACTTCTCGGCAGTCCTCAACAGGTTCAACAATTCTGGGAGAGGCTTGTCTATCTCATTCATGTTGTAGTTTAATACAACGTGACTAAATGATTCAAGCAACGATTGCAGAATCAAATCAGTGGATAGCTCCTGGCCTAGAGGAAATCATAGTCTTTTGAGGCTCTCAATATAGCCTATCATTTTCAGAACGTGAGTTCCGACGGGTGTTCCCTCCGCCATTTTGCACTGAAAAAGAGACTTTGACACATCGAATCTCTCCTGGCAGGCTTGACCCCGGAAGAGTTTCCTTAGATGATTAATCATATCGTAAGCTCCAAATTCCTTATGTTGCTTCTGAAGCTCAGAGGTCATGGTCACTAACATAAGACTAGACACATATAATGCGTCATCTAAGTGCTTACGATAAGCATTTCTTTCAGTGGCTCAACTGGTGGATCAGGAATTTGTTCCTCTAGAACATACAGCTTTTTCTCGTGCTTGAGAACGATTCTCAAGTTCCTCTACCAGTCGAGGAAGTTTCCTCCCTCAAGTTTGTCCTTCTCAAGGACGGACCGCAATGATAGGTGTTTGATGCAACGATTGCATTTGTCATTTTATCTATAGAGAAGAATTTGTAAAGTTTTAGTTGTCATATTTTAAAATCATTAAAATATCTTTATTTAATGATTCTCCCACTATTTTCTTCAAATGAATAACCCTCAAGTATTCATTCGGAATGTTCAAGACTTTCTAGTAGGATCAAGATCCATATTTCATCATTCTCAAGGCAACTTTGGCTACTATACTCAAGAAGACGCTTTAGGTAAGCAACATTTTCTAATCACATCAATTGTGTGACTCTTGGTTGGTTAAGTAGGTAACGATTACCCTCAGTACATAAATACACATCTTAACCCTTTTGCCTCCGGATTCTCAACCTTTGGGGTAATCTGGTTAAGTATAACCTGAGATTGACCGGCGGATATCTCTAACTTATCCTTCGCGCCTCACCAGGATAAACAGGCTCTTATTCCACTCGGAAGTTCACACTACTGTCGATCTTGGCCTGGACGAGGGCCCCGCTTGGAAGGCAATTAAACTTAATATTTAAAATTGAGGGATTTTTAAATTTGTCACATCAAACGTTGTATAATCTGATTATAAGTTCGAATATGCATCATAGGTTAAAATTACTGTAAACATGCATCAGACAACTCATGCAAAATACATAAAACATTAAATAAATCGTGACATAGTAATAGTGAAGGGATTCATGGGTAGAAACTCGTTCTAAACACCCATGAGTCCTCTCCCGAAGGATCCGCTCATACCATGGGAATCAAAAATTTATACGAAAACTTACATCTTTCGGTTAAAGTTTTGATCTCAGATTGCGTGTTGCTGCCACCAATAGCGTTCCCTTGCGGAATTGCTCTCTACCGGTATCCACGTGATGAAACAAGCAGCGAGTGCTAGCTTTTCATTTCTGAGTTTCGAATAATCTAGAGAGATGGGAAGGGCAGAAAACAAGAAATCTGATTTCGGGGTTTTTGGTTTACTTGCGGCACAAGCAAGAATTATCTAGGGTTTCAGCCAAAAAGAGGATTATATAGGTGTGAGAGTCTGTTCCGAAAACAACTCCCACGTCCTATCAACCTCTTCTGGTAGTGGGAGTCTTTATCACATAACTCCCACGTAATCCCAGCTAAAGCCAAATACCGAAAATGCCCCTCCTTAATCTCTAATTCGAATAATAACATATTATTATTCTCAGAAAATAAACGTCAGATACAATGAACCTAGACACATTCTAGATTCATTGAATCTGGACATGAAGCTCGTTAACTCGTCCATGCGTGTGACCCTGTAGGTTCATATCACAATAGCAATGAAAACACACTTAGTAATAGTATGTGTTCATAAATCACAAGCGGTCCCTAGCAGGACATTGTGACTACCCATAGTGAATGAATGTACGGTGGAACCTAATATCAATCCACTATTTAATCCCTTTGTCTCACGATATCCAAATTAAGCATAAGGCATGGTAATTGTCACCCTTATAAAGTTTAATTGTATTTATGCTCGATCTCCAGGTAGAGTGTTCGAACAAAAACTATTTAATAACCACTTCATTAAATACATTTGAACACGGCCATGCATTTAAACAGTTTTCCCTAACGAGGTGCCCATGAATATCTCTCTCTAATAAGAGAGAGAGAGAGAGAGAGAGAGAGAGAGAAATCCCTTACAATGTCTCTCACATTCAAGCCATGATAGGATACTACATCCGATCATCAGTCGTATTAATTACTTGATTAGAAGTAGCGTCCGACTGAGTCAAAACGTAGCTCCATTCATGCTGGAAATGATGGAGACATAGGGTCTAAGATTCCAAATAGTATTGAGGAAGTAATACTTATGACTAAAGAACCATGAAGTATTACTTTTCTAACGGATCACGTCCGGTACAGTATATCCCAATATATTGTATCTATGATATGATTTGTATTCATTACACATGATCAGTAAAACATCAATCAAACATCATACTAGTTTTATTTCATTGTAAAGAACATTACATAAAACTATGGACAATCAGAATAGTTATTGCATAAGCTAATGATTTTTACTATCAAATCACACATTTGATGTTCAAAAGAAAAATCAACTATTCACATGACATGCTCAAAATATATATAAAAAAAAAAAAAAAAAAAGGTACAACATATGCTAATGGTCCTAGGGCACTATTAACATTTAGCCCCCATGCGGATTTTCCAAGCCAACAGAAAATCTTAGGTCAATCTAAAGGTGGAAAAGCAATAAATCCTATTTATTGTCTTCCGCCTCCTTGTGGTTTCCTCCATCTGATGGTAGCCTTTTTCCATAACTTATTACATATGTAAAATTAACATCATATTCTAACCTTTTACATAATTGAAAGAATTCTCGAGTTACATTCGAGAATTCAATTACAACAAGAATTTGATAACAGAAGGCACGACACGCAGGTCGTATTATAATATATAACGACTGGTCAAAGGTTATTACTATGCACCATGCTCAAAACAAATATAAAATCATGCTAAGAGCGCAAATATACACTGCCTGCCCTTTCCGGTAAACCCAGGCCATACTCCCGGTCGACCGCGATATGGCAGTAACCAAAATAGTGTAAAAATTAGGCCACCTTGGTTAACCCAAAACATTTCTGATCGACCGACCTAAAAACAGACTAGCCTCGGTCGACTGTGATTGCTCACCGGTTGGCCGAAATCTAAGTACTAACAAAATCCCATTTTCTAACTCATGTTCGGTCTACCGCGAACCTCTTCTGGTCGACCGAACTTGTGCTAGAAAAATGAAAACAACCAAAAACACGAATTTTACAATTCGATCCGGGATTCGTTTAACACTTAAACGACTTCCCAGAGGTTGTAAAACGTAAAACATCATATGATATGCAATATCAACTACTAAAACAGCAAGATAACAAATAATGAAGATTATTAGGTTCTCGTGATAGGCTCTGATACCAATTGAAGAAAAAATTTGTAATCCCCAAAACGCAGCGAAAATAAAAGCGCGGGATTATGTTCTTTTAGTGGATCTACTCACAAAAAAAAAAACCAAAACCCTGTGTTAAGAATTATACCTTTTTGTCGATCTTATCGACGTTGACCGGATTCTTCTACTAGGAATCACCAACAGTAGCCTTCTTACTCCTGTCTCTACTGGTATCCACACACCAACCTTAAGCTTGTTACTCTGTGCTTTAGATGCTAGTCTAAGAACTACGAAGATTGAACACACTTTTCCAGGAATCCATAAAGTATAGGTTACTTAGGAAAACCGAAAATCAAAGAGACAAGAAAATCGAATTTTCTTCTCTTGATTGTTCTTGAGAGTGTCTTAATGAAAGATAAGAAAATTAGTATTTTCTTCTCTTTTTGGTTCGGCTAGAGTAGAGAGAAAAAGATGAAAATTTCTTGTAAGAGTTAGAATGAAAAACATTTTTCATCTAGTGTGTTGTAAGTGGAATTGCCCACTCACCCCACTATCCCCTTATTTCTCTCCCACTACTCCCTTACACACACTCCCTCGCACATGTAGATGTGCCGATTTTGACCAAGTCCAACTGGTCCGGTCGACCAGGTCTTTTGCCCAATCCAATTGAGCTTGCTCAATCCATTTGAGCTCCTATATCAAATGTAAACTCCAACAAGAGCCTTGAGGGAACCGCTGACCGAGGTCATGCGAGAAAGTCTAGCCGAATAGGTATTTATCATGAGGTCAAGGCCTCGTGAGATTAGATTCCACCGGCCCCGATATGCCAGGTGAGGTCGAGGCTTCTAAGAAAGTTAACAATATAGCATACTCAGAAGGCCGATGCCCTATGAGAAGAATAGAAGAAAGATAGACAGCTTAGCCGAGGCTAAGATAGAAAGTGGCAAGTATTCGAAGTAGTAATGTAATAGATGATTATCTGTGTATGTTTCAAGGTGATTGTATGTTTTTAAGTGCCTATATGAGATGTCAAGTCAGTATTTTGGGTTGGAACATTTTGGGAATTTCAGAAAATGTGTTTTCATTGTCAAAATGTATTGTTTCTTCCCTGTTCTTGACCTCTGACGACCGGAAGACCAAACAGGTCGCCCGAAGTAAAGTACTGGGACTATTTACGGATGACTGGTGGTCAATGTTAGTCGACCAGATAGGATTTCCCCTCGACCGGAGCTGCTTTAGACGATGTTCGGTCGACCGAAGAACTCAGTAACTAGTCCGAACTTTTTGTCCATATTCTGTCTTGATTATGGACGACTGGGCCTTCGGCCTGGGTCGACCTGAGTGTTTATTTTTGTTAACTTTGTTTTCTGTCCCGTTCTGATTTTCAAGTCAAGTAAGGTATGTTTCTGTAAAATGTTTTGCAAGTTATTCCAAGTGTTTTAAAGAGTATTTACAATTAAGTTTTTCCAAGTAAGGTATGTATTGTTTTCACATATTTTGGGTGAAACATGTTTTACGTTTTCTAGTTTAACGATGCTTCATCCCAAGGGTATCAGGACATTACTGAGCTAGTTTAGTAGCTGAGACCTATACTTACTTTTCCAGATAAACAGGTGGCTGAGAAGGTTGATGAACCATGGATCGATGAGAGGCTCGGTTGACTTAATTATGATGTATTAGATAGTTATGTTGTATCTTTTGAGCTTTGTATTTCTTTATGGTTTGTAAGAACATGTTCTATCTTGTAAGACCTTCAGGTTCCTTTTAGTTATGTAAGAGTGGTGACTTATTTAGGTATTGTAATGAAGTTCTATTTCGGATTTAGTCATTTCTGTTTGAGAGTTCGGTGTCTCATTGGTAGTTGAGGCATTGTCCGATCACCTCCAGGTTACAGGGTGTGACAGTTGCAATTAGAAGTAGATTTTTGGTAAAACAATTATTATTTCGGATAATTAGATCGGTCGCAAAGTGGTGGAAATTTGAGACCACCTTGCCCCACGCTGTCAAAACGACGCCGTCTGCTGACACTAGGTGGATTTCGAACAATTAGCCCAAAAGAACTACAATTCCCTTATCCCTGGATCGGTCACAAAGTGGTGGCAAGTTAGGACTACTTTGCGATCGCCTTAGCAAAACGACGTCGTCAACTCATATCAGTGGTATTTCGAACACTTAGCCCCCCAAATCCTTTTCACTGTCTTCCCCCGCCACCACCATCATTTTTACTCATATTCTTCATCCTCCACCGCCACCACCAACTGCAAATTTCTTCATCATCCACGCCACCACTAACTGAATCCGACCGACACCACCATCCACTACCGGTAACCATCATCCTCAATCTGTAGTTTCTTCCTTCACCGCCCAATTTGATTTTGCCACCATTTTCCCGCGGACATTTCATATGTTGTTAGTAGTGCCCTAGGACCATTAGCATATGTTGTACGTTTTATATGTATTTGAGCATTTCATATGAATAGTTAATTTTGCTTATGAACATCAAATGCGGGATTTGATAGTAAAACTCATTTGCTTATGTAATTACTATTCTAGTTGTCCCTAGTTTTATGTAATCTATTTTACAATGAAATAAAACTAGTATGATGTTTGATTGATGATTACGTTTTACTAATCATGTGTAATGAGTACAAATCATATCATAGATGCAATGTATTGAGATATATCGTATCGGAAGTGATCCGTTAGAGAAGTAATACTTCATGGTCCTTAGTCATAAGTATTACTTCCTCAATACTATTTTAGAATCCTTAGACCTTATGTCTCCATTGATTCTAGCATGAATGGAGCCACGTTTTGACTCAATCGATGCGTTGCTTTTTAATCGAGTAATCAATACGACTGATGATCGGATGTAGTGTCCTATCATGGCTTGAATGTGAGAGGCATTGTAAGGAATTTGTCCCTCTCTTATTAGAGAGAGATATCCACGGGCCCCTCGATAGGGAAAGACTGTCTAAATGCATGGCCGTGCTCAAATGTATTTGATAAAGTGGTTATCAGATACTATTTGTTGGAACAGTCTACTTGGAGATCGAGCATAAATACAATTAAGCTTATTAAGGGTGACGACTACCATGCCTTATGCTTAATTAGGATATCGCGAGACAAAGGGATTAAATAGTGGATTGATATTAGGTTCCACCGTAAATTCATTCACTTTGGGTAGTCACAATGTCGCTAGGGACCGCTTGTGACTTATGAACACATACTACTACTAAATGTGTTTTCATTGCCATTGTGAGATGAACCTACAGGGTCACACGCATAGACGAGCTAACGAGCTTCATGTCCAGATTCAATGAATCTAGAATGTGTCTAGGTTCATTGTATCTGACATTTATTTTTCTGAGAATAATAAAGCGTTATTATTCGAATTATAGATAAGGGGCATTTTCAGTATTTGGTTAATAGCTGGGATTACGTGGGAGTTATTATCCGATAAAGACTCCTACTACCAGCAGAAGTCTAGGGGACGTGGGAGTTAAAGACTCCCACTGCCGAGAGAAGTTGAGGAGGTGAGAGTTGGTTATGGGAACAAACTCTCATACCCTATATAATGATCTCCTGGCCGAAACCCTAACTAATTAAGCTTTCAGCCGCAATTAACCAAAGAACACCCGAAATCAGAATTCAGATTCTGCCTTCTCCCTTTTTCCCTAATTCCAGAAACTCAGAAAAACGGAAAGCTAGCACTCGCTGCCCGTTTCGTCTCGTGGATATCGGTAGGGAGTAATTCCGCAAGGGAGGACTCAAGGTGATCATTGCATCCGAGCTATAAAGACAGGATCTTCCATTCAAGAATCGGATTCTTGAGCCAACAATTGTAAGTCCTTTTCTCGGTTTTTCGATTCTTTTACGTATGAGCGGATCCTTCAGGGGAGGACTCATGGGTGTTTGGAATGAGTTTCCTCCCATGAATCCCTTCAATTTGGACGATTGACATATCCTCTGGACAGGTTTGTTAGATTCCCTCACTCCTTTTTGGCAAATATATTTTTTGATTTTTATTCTTTTTTTAATTTGGAGCTTCACAATGAAGCCCTTGGGATTTTGGACGTGCTCTATCTCTCTTGGTTTTTCACTTGTTGCCTTTTCAAATACAGTAATTTTAAATTTTTATAGGTTTCTATTTCTTGTTATTGAGTTAATGATGAAATATTTTTTCTTGTTCTTTTAGTTGCAATGATTTCAATTTGGGATTTGAGGCTATTATGCAATTAGAATGTTTATTTTTTTCTGCAATGAATTTGTTTATGGATTATGTATTAGTTAGAGTACTTATATGTGTTTTTCAGTTCAAACTTCTTGTGTTTATGTTATATGGGTTAGTGGGTTCTTTAAATTTATTTATTTGGATGTTCGGCTAGTTTGAGTTCAGTTTTCTTGATTTATGTTGTATTTAGAGATTTTAAAATGTGGTTTGGGGTAGACTGCATTGTTGGCGCTTTATAATATGTTCTTCATGCCACCATGGGTACTTTGGTAAGACACGACTTGCATAATATGTATCGGGATATAGTTCTAGATGCAGCTTGCTTGAGTTTTAATCCTTAACCGGATAATATAAATTTTGAAGAACAACCTAATCCTGAGGCATAAAAGTTCTACAACATGTTAGCGGCGAGTGATACACCGCTATCGACAGGTTGTACAAACCATTCAAAACTATCAGTCACTGCCATAATGTTGAGCATAGAGTTCGTGGACAACTTATCTGAAAGTACTATAGACAAGTTCGCAGAGATTTTTAAAGAGGACTTGCCCCCAAAGAATGAATGTTTGGATGACTTTTACAAGATGAAAAAAATTGGTGAAAGGGCTTGGATTGCCAGTGGTAAAAATCGATGTTTGTTATAATAGTTGTATGTTATATTGGAAAAATGATGTCAAGAAGAAAGAATGCTTCTTTTGTGGGAAACCGAGGTACATTAAGAAGAAGAAACATAAAGGTAAACAACAAAAGGACACCCCCTACAAGAAGATTTACTACTTTCCAATAGCTCTGAGATTGCAGAGATTGTATGCATATGAAAAGACTACAAGCCACACATGGCATTCTAATAGTGAGAGGGAAGAGAGAATAATGAATCACCCGCGGGAGGCAGTGTCAGCATTTTTATAGGACATACCCTGATTATGTAGTGGAGCTTGGAAATGTCAGACTTGGGTTGTGTACAAATATGTTTGCACCATTCAGGATGTCAGATAAGCAATATTCATCTTGGCCGGTGATACTGACACATTATAATCTACCTCATTAGATATGTATGATGAACTACGTAATGTTCTTAACGATTATCGTGCCCGATCCAAAAATCCTGAGCATAAGATTGATGTGTACTTGCAACATTTAATTAAAGAATTGAATCAGTTGTGGGGTGAAGGTGCACTAACTTATGATAGTACATCAACGTAGGGTTCTTGGATTCATAAGTATTCCGTAACTCTTGGAAAATGACTTTTATATTTATTGTCCTTTTCTATTGTAATATCTTGTGCTTCAATCTTATCTTGCTTTGTAGGTATTTCTTCAGGGATTATCATGTCTCGAGTAATACCTAACTTTATTATATGAATTGGCGGTTTTATATTGTCATAATATATCTCTGTTGGAGTTGAATAGAATCTGACATAAATCATTTATGCTTTAGTAATTCCAAGATAAGTTTTAGCAGCTGCTTTAACCTCAGAGATTCCTTCTAATTCTTGTCCGTTAACTGTATATACTACATTAAGTAATCCATAGCAAAATATGAGGCTATTAAATTCGAATTCGTTCCATACATAGCTATCAGCTTGTTTAATCCTACTAAATTCTGAGTTGTATATCCCAGACCTTTTGCATAAAACTGCTCTATAGGTAACTGTGTTGGCTTTGTATTCAAGAAATCTATAACTGTTTTGGCATTATGGATATACTTCAAGGCTATATGGTTGTAATTTTGTTTTTCAACTAACAGGCTATGAGAGTAAGTATTAACTTGGGGTGGTGTGAATATAACTGATTTTTATAGAAATAGGCTTATTTTCAAGGTATATATTATTAATATTATAAGCTTTGCTTCTACTGGTACCTGCAACATTAACATTCTTGTTAAATATCCCGCTCTTATGAGGGCAAATTTTTTCTTTTTTCTCAGGTTCATCATGGGTTAAATCTAGATTTGCATCTCTGCTTATCTCTGGATCAGCATCCCTGCTTATTTCTGCCTTTGGTTGTTTTATCTCTGCCACTGTTGTGACTAACTCAAGAACTTTCTTATCTTGCATAGAAACTCGTATTTCTATTTTTTTTTTCCGAATATCTGTTCCAACAGCTCTGGAATAATTGTTGTACTATTTTTCTGGATTTCTTGAGAGATAATCTGCAAAGACATTCTTATTAGTCCTAATTATATCACAATAATAATCAAATTCATTTATCTTTATTACTAATCTTCTTTTTGTGTTATAGAATCAATTAATTTACTCTGTAACCAATATTTTACTCGTGTATTATTTCATCCTTAATATAAATCTAGTATGTACTATGTATATTTCAAAATGTAAAATAGCTTTTAATACAGCCAATAATTCTTTTCTGTTAATCTCCCATTTTTGTTCATTATCTTTAAATGTTCCTGAATAGTATCTACATATATGTTCAATTTTTTCATTTTTATATCTATATTTCAGTATTCCTCCAAAACTTTTTTCACTAGCATCTGATTTATTATATATATAAATTCTTTATTTTCATCTGCAAATTCTAACTTAGGCAAAGTTTTGCATATTTCTTTAATTTTTCTAAGTTTTTCACTATCTATTTTTGTCCAAGTAAATTTTACATCTTTCTTTAGTTTCTTTTGGAATGATACTAAATATGTTGATAAATGAGGTATATATTCTCTAACCTGATTAATTAATCCTAAGAATGATTGTAATTTTTTCTTAGTGTCTATTTCCTCGGTTAATTCTAATATTTTTGTTACTATATGGTTTTGCATTTTTATTCCACTTTTATCTATTTCTATTCCCAAAAACTCTATCTGATTTTTCATGATTTCTGCTTTCTTTTTACTTAAACTTATTCCAGATTTTTCTACATAGTTTATAAATCTTTCTATTAAGGTAATATGTTCATCATAAGTACGAGAGTATAATAAAATATAATCTATATATCTTATGCAATTATATAATCCATCAAACTGTTTATCTATAAATGATTGGAATCTTCCTTGTGCATTTTTATATCCAAATGGTAAAACATTCCATTCATAAAATCCATTGGGTACAGTAAAAGAAGTTAAGGGTTTAGATTCTTCTGTCAATTTCATGTGATAAAATCCTGACTTACAATCAAATTTACTAAACCAATTATATCCTGATATTTGTTTTAGTTTTATTACTTTATATTTTTCTGCCAATCTTTTTTCCCATTTTTTTTCTTTTCTGGGTTTCTCATAAGTATATCTGGTATATTCTGGTATTTTAGTCCATTATCTTTAAATGTTCCTGAATAGTATCTACATATATGTTCAATTTTTTCATTTTTATATCTATATTTCAGTATTCCTCCAAAACTTTTTTCACTAGCATCTGATTCAGAAAAGGATAATAAATATAAAAGTCTTTTTCCAAGAGTTACGGAATACTTATGAATCCAAGAACCCTACATCGATGTACTGTAGCAGAGATCAGAAATTAATATATTCTATGAGTAAAATTACAAAGCCTGAAGCAGAAGAAGAAATTAGAAGATGGCTAGAAACAATTGTACTACCAGATGAAGTGCCAAAAATAAATAATGAAGAATTAAAAAATTTACAGGAACGGATAGAAAAGAATAAAGAAATAGAACAGGTAGATATTAATATAATAGAAAAAGAAGATAGTAACCAAAATAATAGTCAAAGTGATATAGATAGTATAATTTATACAGACTTAAAAGATGAAGCAAATAATAAAATAAACAATATAAATATGAATGAAGAGAAACCTTCGACATCAGGAACAAAAAATGAAGAAAGAGAATATAATTACAATAAAAGACCAGAATATACCAGATATACTTATGAGAAACCTAGAAGAGAAAAAAGAATTTGGGAAAAAGATTGGCAGAAAAATATACACCAACAGAAAGTAAGATTTATTACTAATCTTCTTATTTTTTTGAGTGTTATAGAATCAATTAATTTACTCTGTAACCAATATTTTACATGTGTATTATCTGTCCTTAATATAAATCTAGTATGTACTATGTATATTTCAAAATGTAAAATAGCTTTTAATACAACCAATAATTCTTTTCTGTTAATCTCCCATTTTTGTTCATTATCTTTAAATGTTCCTGAATAGTATCTATATATGTTCAATTTTTTCATTTATATCTCAGGATGTGATTGGTAAAGCATTAATAATAAATAGTGCCCATAGATATCTAGATTTACAAGGAAAGATGTATAGAAGTAAAGGAAAAACATTTAAAAATATAGAATTAGGAGGAGATTGTATATAAATAGAATTTGAAATACAAGTTGAAAAAGAAAGTCAATCAAATGATATAATTATAGGAACAAATTGGTTATCTAAGCATCAACCTTGGAATATATGAGAAACAAATGTGATTATAACTAACTTAGGGAAAAGAATAGTTATTCCTAGAGAAAGGGAAGATATATGGAAACTAAGAGAAATATATGGATAACATAGATACATTTATTTATATATTAATAAAAATAATTGTGTCTGGATATAATAGCATGAGTCTGATAGATATAATAATATGTGATATGCGTTATTTAGAAGAATATATGTGCATATAAAGAATATTATTATAGAGCAAAATTAACTGATATTGTAATACCCGTAACTTTTCGTGTATGTGTTATTTTACGTGTAATTTATTTTCATGTGATTTATTTCGTAGGCGTGTTTTATTTCATGTCATTACGTGACTACGTGCCTAATTAATTTTTATAACATGTTGCGTGTTACATTTTTTGGTACGATTCGTTGTGGGGTGCTTCGTACACGTATCGTAATTAAGGGATTTAATTGTGATTCACCTAGAGTATTAATTTAATTAGATAATTGGTTAGTATTTTAATTGGGATTAGAATAATTAGATATAAATAGAATTACAAGGAAAACAAAACGTGTGTGTGTGGGTGAGAGGTTCTCGGGAACCGTGCAAGGCAACAAAACAAATAAAAAGAAAGGATTTAGTGGCAGAACGTGGGATTGAGGCATCTGGGCAGTGGAGTTCATGGGGTCATGGGGATAATGGGTTTGAGGATAGGTAGTATACGTCTATATATATACATATATCCTGGCATATCACAATCACGAATTCTTGAGGGAGCAGCCAAAAATTCATATTCTTCCATTGAGAGTCGTGTGCCTTATAACAATAAAATAAAGAAGCTGCTGAGTGAGCCGCAAGGGAACATAGAGAAGCAGTGAAGATTTTGTGAGTTTTAGATTTTCTGTTCTGAACTTTGAAAGATCACCGAGTGAGCGTTAGTTATCCGTTTTTAACTTATTATATACCGATTCGAAGATGATCGAATAAGCTTCGAGTGAGCGCAGACGGAACGCCATTCCGAGTCTCGTGCAGAAAGTTATAGCTCCGCGAGTAAGGCTGGACAGTGCTGTCTCGAATTTTCTGTTTTTAATTGTCTTCGTAAGAGGTAGGGACCCCTACGTCATTTAATTTACGCATTTATTTCTGCACAGTAAAAGCGGATAAATTATTCTATTTATAAAATATTTGAACGAATTGTGTTTATTGCATTCGATATTATATAAACTGTTTTGGACTTGATTTAAATTCATTATAATCTGATTCGTAAATTGATTAGGGCGTTCTTGTTATTGCTTTATGTAAATTGTCGTAATTATCTGATAATTGTGAATCTTTGATTAATTGGGTTTATATTGAACTTCCGTATATGTTACCGTTTTGGTCGTCATATTTGAGAGTCGTTGATTTTAGTCATATGTGGTTTTGGTCGACCAAGTCGTCGCCCCTACTGAGCTCTTGTCTAGGAACGACTAATTAGCAGGATTCGTTCGCTACTGCATTCTGATACTGATTCTGTGACCCTAGAGGTCTTCTGATATACGCGTCTCTGAACCCTCACCCGATGAGGTTATCATTGGGACGGTAATGGCTTTGTTGAGTCCACTGTGGTGGGTAATGATACAATAAAAGAATGGATCCTTAAACCCTGGGCCCGTCGTTTGGGGGACCGTACCAAACCCGCGCCTGCATTTTCTGAGTCGTCCTAGCTCGGATAATAGCTAGGGCCATTACCGTTATTGTTGATTGGGAGTGAATAGATGAGTCAGCTCATGTGGCGGGATTGTGTGTCATAGCGGTAGTGATGTTCTTAGTGTTTAAACGGTGTTGTAATCGAGTGTAGTGTATGAGCAATGCGTGGTGCTTGTTGTGCACTCGGTTATGTAAGCGTTTAGATGCGACGAATATGGCTACTTAGCTTAATTGTTGTTTCATACTTGTTCGTTCTTTTTATTGGTCCCCTACCGAGCACCGAAGCTCGATCCCATCCTCTTTACTCGTGCGAGATGATTTAGGTGACGAGCAGCACTACGAGAATGATGGTATCTGGGATGGGGATTACGAAGAGTGATTCTAACCGGCTTAGTTAATGAACTTTGTTTTCCTTTCTAGTTATTTATGTTGGAAGTTTAGTTTTCCTTTTAGTTGTAATACTTAGAAATAATTTCCCTTTTTAGTAAATTCTTCCGCTAGTACATTTATGGATTTTATGGATTTATATAATTGAATTTCCATTTAGTAACTTTGTTTGTCGGCTTTGGTGTTTCATTAACCAATGAGACACTGTCATGTCATTGACCCTGGTTACGGGGTGTGACAGATATGGAAAAGAAACAATTCAATACTTTGTTTTATAATAAGTTACCTTATCCTTTTAATGAAGAAATAATTGTAGAATTTGAAAAGAAACCTAGAACAGAAAATTTAAGAGTGAGAATAGAATATTTAAGAGATTGGTTTAAAAAACAATGTGAAGATTATAGGAAATATAAAAGATCAGTAGAATATTTAAAAGTAAATATGGGATGCTATACAAAATATGAAGTACCAAAACTAGGATGTAGTGAAAAACCTTGGAATGTGAGTATAACTTACTTAGGGAAAAGAATAGTTATTCCTAGAGAAAGGGAAGATGTATGGAAACTAAGAGAAATATATGGATAACATAGATACATTTATTTATATATTAATAAAAATAATTATGTCTGGATATAATAGCAGGTATTATAATGCATTTATTGATACTGGAGCTAAAATAAACATATGTCAAAAGAATTGTTTACCAGAAGATAAATGGGAAAAAACTAGAATATTAGTAACAGGTTTTAATGGAGAAGGAAATGAGATCCAATATAAAGATAGAAATATAGAAATACGGTTATGGGGAAAATTATTAAAAATAAAAGAAATATTTGCTTTCGATTTAGAAGGAAAAGATATAATATTAGGAATAAATTTTCTACATGATTATTTACCCATTAAAATAGAAAGGAAATATTTAATGATAACAACCCCATGTAAACATAATATTACATATTATTATATCTATCAGACTCATTTAGCTTGTTCTTTTATTCTTTTTTCCAGTCCTACTTCGCTATTTAAATTACTAAATTCTCCCTTAATTGCCATTTCATATTTTTCTAGGACATCTATATTTCTTCCAGTAGCATTTCCTGTTTGCCTGGCGATTTCGACGAGTACCCTGCCTCCCAACCGCAGCCCTACTCGGAACATGCTCCCTCAGCTGTGTGGAAGGTTGCAGAACGGTAGCTTCTACAACATCGGCATCCCGCGATAGGCATGTCACCGACTTCCCTGCCGCTACGAAGGCATCCTTAATCGTTTTGGCTGCCCAGGTGATGAGTGACTTGTACTGCATATTAGTTCGAGTGGCAGGCTTCTCGAACTCTTCCAGCATCACCTTGTACGACTCATCCTGTAACATAATATTAAAATTAGTATATTCAGAAGAAAAATATTAACAATGAAAAATAAACGAATAAAACTTACCAAAATGTCCTCTGTTGTAGCGGTGGGTTGAATACCAATCGGGAGTGGCCTGGGATCCCCTTTTTGGGGGTTCGTCATACGGTGAACTGTAATGCGATTGTACCAATCCATGTACTCGCGGGTTGATGCAATAACATTACCGAGGGCGGGAGCAGCGACCTCCAGTGCATCGACGAGTAAGTCCCACAACTTATTCATTAAAAAAGAAAACCATTCAACTTATTCATTGAAAAAAACCATTGAACTTCTTCATTTAAATTCAATTCATTTATGTTACATAACCTTTTAGAATTCCTATATACATGTTATTTTCTTAGAATATTCAATCTACTTTATGATGGAAGATTTTTAGAATTCATATATACATTAAATATATTTCATTAAAAAAGAAAACTATTGAACTCTTTCATTTAAAAAGAACCAATGAACTTCTTCATTACAAAAGAAAATCGTTCAACTTATTCATTGAAAAAAACAATTGAACTTCTTCATTTAAATTCAATTCATTTATGTTACATAACCTTTTAAAATTCCTATATACATGTTATTTTCTTAGAATATTAAATCTACTTTATAAGGGTGGAAGTGAGTTGAGCCGGCTTGTGAGGAGCTTACGATTCGATATTCGATATTCGGTTCGACGAGCTCAGCTCATAAGCTAAATGAACGATACATGAGCCAAGATTTTTGGCTCATCTAAAATATGAGTCGAGCTTGAGGTAGATAGAGTTCGACTCATTTAGCTCATGAGCTGGCTCAATATATATAACAAAATAGCCTTACATACCCTTTAAAAAAAAGTAGCCGCACATCTTCTTAAGGAAAATAAACAAAGACAACCCTAGAAATATCTTATAATCTTCTCATTTTCTCAAAGTGGAAAAGTGGAAAAGTTATTGATTCATATCGAGCTTATTTGTCCGAAAACAGTTCAAACATTCAGTTGTGAAGGAGATTGGCTCGAGTCACTTATGACATTAAGAAAAACTCAAAATATATTACTACTTATCGTTTATTACTGATGGTCATTAATTATTAATCTACAAAATACTCTTTTTATGACAATACTATAGTTTTATCTTTTCAGGTGGAAAAACATGCCACAAAAATCAAATTGGTTATATAAGAAGACTTTTGAGACTTTTGACATTTATTAATAAGGATTATAATATTTGATAGCTAGACTTTTGTTGGTTTACACTGGTTTAATTTTATATCTTGTTAAAAAAAATTTACCGGAGTCTTTTCATAGTATAATTAGTAGAAAGATATAAACTTCTATTATATGTCATTGTGCTAATAAAATCTCTTGATTTATTTTGTATAAGTTGGATATTAAACTCATATTATAAGTCATCGTATTTTTTCAAAAATATTTGTAAATAAATGAGCTGAGCTGAGCAAATTTAGTGTGAGATGAGCCTGAGCTAACCTTAGCTCAGCTCAGCTCATTTCCACCCCTACTCATTTATAATGGAAGACTTTTAGAATTCATATATAGATTAAATCTACTTCTTTAAAAAAAGAAAACTATTGAACTTCTTCATTTAAAAAGAACCTTTTAACTTCTTAGTGAAAATCATTCAACTTATTCATTGAAAAAAAAACATTGAACTTTTTCATTTAAATTCAATTCATTTATGTTACCTAGCCTTTTAAAATTTTTATATACATGTTATTTTTTTAGAATATTAAATATATTTATAATGGAAGACTTTTAGAATTCATATATACATTAAATCTACTTCATTAAAAAAGAAAACTATTGAACTTATTTATTTAAAAAAAAACCATTGAAATTCTTTATTTAAAAAAACCTATTCAACTTCTTCATTTAAAAAGAACCAATGAACTTCTTCATTAAAAAAACCATTCAACTTCTTCATTTAAATTCAATTCATTTACGTTACATACTTTTTCTATAACTATAAATATGTAACTTTAGAATGAAGATGAAGATTATAGATAAACTATTAATCTTCATAGTATCTTTAGAATGAAGATGAAAATTATAACTGATGAAAAACTATTTTTAAAAGAAAATTAATGACAAAGTTGCCACATGGAAGCTTATGATTGGACCAGATCTCATGATATGCCAAATGTCACATCATTAAACTTTTACCTCAACTTGGCCTACCTTTATATATTATAGATTTGGGCAGAGCTATTTTCCTGCAATGACTAATATACCCTCAAGTCCGATACCATGTGCGCACATGATGTCTTTTGGCCTGAAAAGTGGCCCGATTCCTTAATTTGACACATTCAGCAGACTCGTAAATAATTTGAGCTAAAAATGCTCTATTTTATTGTTAAAATTACTTATAGAAAAGTAGAAATAGTTTATGTATATATATAGCGGTTTTCTCATATTTTAAATTATTTAAATTAAAGATATTACGAAAGAAGAATATAATTGATAAAGAAAATAGGTAGATAATTTTAGAATAAAGAAGATGTACAAAAATATCAACTTAAAGAAAAAAAAATGCTTAAGTGGAGTGTCGTTAACAATAAGTGAAGTGTCATTTTCGATTCCATTGTTCATATAGAGGCATCATTAGAAGTTACAATAAAGGTCATGTTCATAATCTAAAGGTGCAACCGTGCAACCATATCTATACAAATAGTAGAGGAATTAAGGAGTGAAGATAGAACATAATAGTGTATTTAGATTGGTTTTTGGTTTGATAAGTTTCTCGAAGATTAAAAAAATGAATTGTTTGTGAATTAATATATAAGATCTGAAATGAATATTTGTATAAGAATTAATTGTCATTTTGGTCATCAACGTATTAACGCTCTGCCACTTTCATCATTTTTCTATTTTTTTTAACTTTTTTCATTCTCAAATTATTTTCGAACCGCCAATTTTATCCTTCCCTCTAAAAATGGCCCAGAAATCGTAAAAAATGATGACGTGTCATAACGGGGCATTTGGTTTCTCTCTCCTCAAAGGGAAAAACGGGTAAAATAAAATATTCTCTTTCTTCTCCACAAACTTCATCTTCTTCCTCAAACCTTCTTCTGAATTCCATCCATAACAATGGTGGAGAAAAGCTGATACGGTACTATCCGGGAAGCTTGAATCATAATTAACTCATATATTTTAAATACGAGCTTCCGAATAAAGCCTTTGTTCCGGGTATTTAAAGTAATTAATATAAAGGCTCAAGAGACAAAGAAGCCTTCCAAGAATGCAAGGTACAAAGATCAAACACACCTAATAGCATTTGAAGGCAAAATACATAATTGGAAGGAAAACGATTGAAAGGGTATTTTGGTCATTTGATAATTAAAGTCTATTCTAGACTTTAATTATATTTTCAGATTTATTATATTGTTTAATTAGCCATGTTGGCCAAAATAAGCTAGCTAAATAATAGGACATGTTGTCCTTGATGTTAGGTAGTGTTTTTAGTTATCTAGGAGTTGTAGAGTCCTAATCCTTAAATGACTCTTATTTGTGGGTTATTTTTGGACGAAAATCCACTCTATTTAAGAGGGATTTCAGCCATGTTATTATTAGACGTTAGATATATTGATATTTTGGAAAGGTTATTCCTTAGCTTCTCGTGTTTGAACTTCTATGTAGAATTCATTCATTCTTGAGTTACTGTATCCACAAGTTTAGTTTCTCTTGTTGTGGTGTTTCAGCCTCCATTGATAATTAGCCTTCTTTAGCGTTGCGTTGATTATATTCCCTAGAAACTAGTTCGAGAATTAGAGATAGATCGGGTTCAACTAAAAGTCGAACTCTTTGGTACCTAGTACCATTCGCTTCTTCATCAAAAGTAATCTAATCAATTCCAATTCCAATAATCATATACTAACTACAAATCACTCTAATTGTTGTTATTTGTTTTTTATTTTGATTTTTGAATTTTTTTTGCTCAAAACACTTTTAGGTTTTTTCTTGATTGCAGTTGGAAAAAAGGTCCAATCATGGAGGCATATATTGTTTTGTGGTGTCAACGTGGGGGAAATGCAACTTTTTTTCCATTGTTTTAAATCTAATTTCATTATTTGGAGTTCTAAAAATTAATTTAACTACAAATATTCTTGATTTAGTTAAGAGCCAATGACGATGAATTTTTATGCAGCATAGTATTTGAGCTACAGTAGAGCGTGAAATTATTTTTAATCTATAGATCTGAGATCCTATATCAGAAAAAAAATTGCCATATATTACAAAAAAAAAATGTCTGTTAGGACGAACTTTTCGTAATTCTGAATCGTTACGAAAAGTAGACCTTTCGTAACGAAAAAAATATTCGTCACTAAAAGTAGTTGCTTCGAAGCAACTTTTTCGTCACGATAGGTATAACTTTTCGTGACAAATTTTACCTTTCGCAAGGAAAAAAATATTTGTCACGAAAAGTTTCGTCTTAAAATATTTTTCGTGACGAATTTCTTGTTTTGTGACGAAAGACCTTTTGTGACGAATTTCTTGATCTTTCCTAACGGAAATTTTCTTTACTAAAGATATTTTTATTTTTTTTTTTTTGTAGTGATATATTTTTAATTTGTTGTTTTGTAGGAGTTTATGAATCATGGAGGAGTTATATTCAAAGTTTAGGTTGCTGGAAATCATGTGAAATGTGTAAGGGAAATCAGCTTGTTTAGTTCACCAGGAATTTTCGGTTAGCCTTTATAATCCCCAATATTTAATTTCAGCCTAGTTAGTCCTCCAGGAATTTTCGTTCAGCCTGTAAAGTCCTCAATGTTTAATTTCAGCCTGTAAAGTCCCCCAGGAATTTTCGTTCAGCTTGTAAAGTCCTTTACCTAGTCCCAGGTTTTTTGTATTTTGTAAATTTTATAGATTGAAACTGACCATTATTCCCCCCGCTCATTAAGCACGGGGATGACATGAATTTGGGGTTGCCCTGATTCCGCTGCAAAAGAGGCGGTGGAACCTCTATATGCAACCTGTAAATAGATAAGGGACTTTACAGGATGAAATTAAACATGGGGGAGGACTAAACAGGCTGATTTTCCAATGTGTAAATTGGAAGTCTTTGCCTGCATATCAGAAGAAAAATGGAGGATTTCGAAGGATTTTTTGTCATCTTTTAAAATTCTTCATCAACATTATCAACCCACCATCAATTCTTTTACTCTTAATTTTAATTTCTCTTTGGATATCACTCCCATCAAACTCGTCACCGTCGGCCGCAGACCACCCCCACCATCAAGCACAAATTCCATACTCTAAGCCTTACCCTCACTATTCACCAAATGCTCGATATGAGAAATCATTGTTCGAATTCGAAAAATAACAACACTAATCATGAGAAATCATTGCCTGGTTTTTGGTTCGCCCAATTGGCGCGGGAGAGGAAGAAAATATATGTGGGCTTTCGGGTTGGCGACGTGTGGGTTCTAGAGATTTTAGGTGGTGGCGATGGTAAGGAATGGAGAGAATGTGACCAGCTTCTTTTCTTTTTGGCATGGCAAGTCTGCCGACTATCCGTGGCTGGCCGGGCAGCCTTACTCGACGAAGAAGATGAATAGGAACGTTTTTTGACGTTTTTGCCCTTCGGGGAGAGAGAAAGAAATGCCCTGTTATGACACGCCATCATTTTTGACGATTTCTGGGCCTTTTTTGGACAGAATGATGAGAATGGTGGTTCGAAAATAATTTAAGGATGAAAAAAGTTAAAAAAAAAAAACAGAAAAAGGATGAAAGAGGCGGAGCGTTAATACGTTGATGACCAAAGTGGCAATTAATTCTTTGTATCGAAGGATACTACAAAAGAGATACCCAAAAAAACATAAGATAACAAAAGATAGTCTATGTTATAAGAATAAAGAATTGAGAAGAGAAGATGGGAGAGAAGATGATTTTTAGTGTATTATCATATGAACCAAAGACCTCTATTTATAGAAGTAAAATAATTTGGTCCATGGGCCAATGGGCCTCTCACTCTATGGGTTGGGCCTGGTCATTTATTTACAACACTCCCCCTTAACTGACTAAACCTATACAACAATTGCCTCACCAAAAATTATTTGAAAAAAAAAAAAAAAAAACCAGTGGGAAAAATTAAACCAAACTAAGAAAATGAGTACAATTCATGTTGGAGTATTTAACTGTCCCCTCGTTAAAACCTTGTCAGGAAAACCCAATGGGAAAAAACCTGAACGAAGGAAAAAAAGTACGACTACTCCCCTTGATCATTGAATGTCTTTAAGACGATGCATTCCAATCTGATGTATCAACTTTCTGAATGTTGATGTTGTTTTGGTGAATAAATCTACCACATTATTACTAGAGCGTATTTGTTGAAATTCGATGTCGCCCCTTTTCTGAAGCTCGTGCGTGTAGAAGAACTTTGGAGAAATATGCTTTGTTCTATCTCCTTTGATGTAGCCTCCTTTGAGTTGTGCAATACAAGCTACATTATCTTCATATAGTACGGTTGGACTCTTTTTTATTAACGCTAATCCGCATGATGATTGAATTTGGTGCATCATATTCCTTAACCATACACATTCTCTACTTGCCTCATGGATTGCAATAATTTCTGAGTGGTTTGAGGATGTAGCTGTTAGAGTTTGCTTAACAGATCTCCATGATATTGCAATCCCTCCACATGTAAACAAGTAGCCTGTTTGTGATTTGGCTTTATGTGGATCAGAGAGGTATCCTACGTCTGCATATCCCTACTAAAGACAATTCAGGCTTTTGTGAATAATATAGCCCCATATGTATTGTACCTTTTAGGTATCGAAGAACATGTTTAATGCCATTCTAGTATCTTTGAGTAGGTGCAAAATTATATCTTGCAAGGAGATTTACAGAAAAAACTATGTTAGGTCTAGTGCAATTTGCAAGATAAATCAATGCACCGATTGCACTAAGATATGGTACTTCAGGACCAAGAATGTTTTCCCCATCTTAAAGTGGGCCAAATGGATCTTTGTCAACTTCAAGCGACCTAACAACCATAGGTGATGCCAATGGATACGCATCATTCATATAAAATCGCTTTAAAACCTTTTTTTGTATATGTGGATTGATGAACAAATAATCCTTCAGGGAAATGTTCAATTTGCAAACCAAGACAAAATTTTGTCTTTCCTAAATTTTTCATCCCAAACTCATTTTTCAAGTATTCTGCAGTTTTGGTGAGCTCTTCAGGAGTCCTAATTAAATTTAAATCATTAACATAAACTGCGATAATTGCAAATCCTATATCTGTTTTCTTTATGAAAACACAAGGGCAGACATCATCATTTTTATATCCCTCCTTCAACAGATATTCGCTAAGACGGTTATACCACATCCATCCAGATTGTTTTAATCCGTATAATGATCTTGGCAATTTGATTGAAAACATATTCTTGGGACAGTTCTCATATGCTTCTGGCAATTTTAATCCTTCAGGACTTTCATGTATATGTTACTATCAAGTGAAGCATATAGATATGCAGTAACTACATCCATAAGGTGCATATCAAGCCTTTGTGACACAGCCAAACTTATTAAGAATCTAAATGTTATACTGTCCATTACTGGAGAATAAGTTTCCTCATAATCAATTCCTGGTCTTTGAGAGAAACCTTGTGCTAGGAGTCCTGCTTTGTGTCTCGTAATTTCATTTTTCTCGTTTCTCTTTCTTACAAAAACCCATTTGTATCCTACAGGGATAACATCTTCAGGAGTTCGAACTACAGGTCAAAACACTTTTCTATGTTCTAAAGAATTTAACTCCATTTGTATAGCCTCTTTCCATTTAGGCCAATCATCTCTATTTTTACAGTCTTCAATGGACTGTGGTTCAGGATCCTCATTTTCTATTATCTCAAGAGCCATATTAAATTCGAAGACATTGTCTATGACAATATTTTCTCGCTCCCACAATTTATGAGATAATGAGTAATTTATTGAGATTTCATTATTTTCAGACACTTGTTCTGCTGGAACTTCAATATTCTCATTTGTTTGATCAACCATTCCTTTAACTTGTTCTTCTGGAACTATTTGTTGGTTTTTCTCTTGTACCTTTCTCTTTCGAGGTACAAAATCTTTGGAACCAACTGGTCTACCACGTTTTTGCAGGGACATTTCTTGCAGGATTATAAGATTTTGTCACCCTTTTTGTGTTAACAAACTCATCTTGGAGTTGATTTGCAACTTTTTGCAAATGAATGATCTTTTCAACTTCTTGTTCACAATGATTACTGCGGGAATCAAAGTGAGATAAAGTTGTTGTTTGTTTCCATGAAAGATCATTTTGTTTTTCGGGATGTGGTTTTGTCCCTCCCAAAGTTAGGAATATCATTTCATCAAAATGGAAATCTGCAAATCTTGCCGTAAATAAATCACCCGTTAATGGTTCTAAGTACCGAATAATAGATGGTGAATCGTACCCAACATAAACTCCAAGTCTTCATTGGGGACCCATTTTGGTACGTTGTGTGCGTGAAATTGGTACTTCCATAGCACAACCTAAAACTCGTAGATGAGAAACATCAGGTTCTCGACCAAAAACAAGCTGCAATGGGGAATAATTATGATATGCAGTTGGCTTTACTCGGATCAATGTTGCAGCATGCAATATGGCATGACCCCAAGCAGAAATGGGGAGTTTTGACCTCAAAAGTAATGGTCTAGCAATTAATTGGAGTCGTTTAATAAAAGACTCTGCTAAACCATTTTGTGTATGGACATGAGCAATTGAATGTTCAACTTCAATCCCAATTGATACACAATAATCGTCGAAGGCTTGATATCTAAACTCAGATGCATTATCAAGACGTATTTTCTTAATTGTGTAAGCTGGAAATTAAGCTCTTAATTTTATAATTTGAGCAGTAGTTTGGCAAATGCTGCATTTCTAGTTGAAAGCAAGCAAACATGTGACCATCTCGTTGAGGCATCAATTAAAACCATGAAATATCGAAATGGTCCACATGGTGGGTATATTGGCCCACATATATCTCCAAGTATTCTTTCTAAAAACTTTGGAGATTCATTATTGGCATTCATTCTGGAAGGTCTAAAAACTAATTTGCCTTGTGAACATGCAACACATGAAATATTATTTGGCAAAAGAATCTTCTGGTTCTTTAAAGAATTCCCTTGTGTGTTGTTAATTATTCGACTCATCATTGTTGTTCCAGGATGTCCAAGTCGTTCATGCCAAAGTATAAAACCTTTTGTGGCAACGAACTTTTGGTTCGAGATATTGTTTGATTCAATTGTTTTTATGTATGTATAATACATTCCAGATGGTAATGCTGGCAGTTTTTCTATTATCTTCTTCTTTCCAGATAAAAACGAATTTATGCAAAGATACTCTTTACCATTTTCTTGGATTGTCTCAATATGGTATCCATTGCAGCGGATATCTTTAAAGCTAAGTAAATTTCTTCTGGATTTGCTAGAATAGAGTGCATCACTTAGATACAATTTTGTATGGTTTAGTAAAAAATTACAAGCACTTCCGGAGCCTTCAATTAACTTTTATGCACCTGATATTGTTTAACATTATTTTCAGCTAACGCCAACTTTAAAAAATACTTTTTGCCTTGAAAAATGGTATGTGTAGTTGCACTATCAATAAAAATACTATCACGATTCATCTATAAAAATATAATAAAGTGAATTAATTGTTTTGTTTCTAAAAACTCATACTATATAGAATAACATTAAGATAATGAATAAATAAAAAAAAAACAACCAAAATGATGAAAAAGTTCGAAAAGTGCGAATTACAAAATAAAATTTAAACAAACTTAAACAAAAGCATTCTATGAAAATAAATAAATAAAAATTATTCTCTCTTCTAATACGCCACCGTCAAATAGATGTCACGTCCATAGTATGATGTTGCAGTTGCTTCAGGAATTGTAGTACCATTTGCTTCAGGAAATGGTGTGAAACCATTTGGACGTATTCCATGAGTTTTCATAATCAGTTCATTATTTTGTTCAGCAACTAATAAACATAATAAAAGTTCTAAATACTTTTTAAAAAATCTCTCACGACATTCCTGCTGCAGGAGCACATTGGAGACGTTGAAAGTGTATAATGTTTTCTCCAACATTTGTTCATCGGTGATTATCTCCCCACAACGTGTTAATTCATAATAAATCATAAATAACTCAGAATTATACTCAGATACAGATGTAAAATCTTGCATACGCAAATGTTGCCATTCATATCGTGCTCTAGGAATGACTACGGTCCTTCGGTGGTCGAACCTTTCTCTCGGATTTTTTCATAGTAGCAATGCATATTCTTTTAGATTTTTCCATAGTAGGTGTGCGTATTTTGAGATATTCGCCATGTGCACATCTACCAAAAATAACAAATAATGTCAGCAGGACATATATTATCCTTAAGGGATTATATTAAAATAACCAACACAGGAGCATAATAAAAATTTATGAATTATAATATTATTTTAAATAATTGTTACTTCAAGAACAATATTCTGATATTCTTGAAGTAATTTTAAATTACAATATACCCTCCAGGAGTAAATAATTAATTGATAATAATATTCTTCAGGAATAATTAATTAATTTATAGTGATAATATTCTTCAGGAATATTAGATGATATTCTTCAAAAATATTTAATATTATTAATTTATACTATTACTACTTCAGGAGTAATCCTTTCAATATTTTTCAGGAATATTGATATTTTGAATTTTTGATAGTAATTAAAAAAAATATACTGAAATGGTGAATACATATAATTGTATATGAATCAGCGAAGCACACTACCATATTACATATTCAGGAAAAAATGAAAATAGATATAATATGATACGATATGGAAAGTAAGGATTGCAAATATTTATACGGAAAGTCAACGTAGAGAGAGAAAAATCATATAAAAACCAACGTAAATCAAGTTGCAAAAATCATGCTTTAAAACTTGGTAACAGTTATATATTAATATGTAACAATTTTCATAATCAGATCCGTTTTTTTTTTAATTTTCAGAAGAAGATAGTTATCAAAAGCGATATTAACAATAATATGTACAATTCAAGTTCATGTTCAATCATCACAATATCATATCAACCACAAAAAAAAACATGCCGATTCGTTTTTTTTTTTTTATATTAAAAAAAATATAAATATAAACAGAATGATAATATAAACAGAACAAGGGTATGTACATATAGATTTAGTTATATATATTTAAAAATCTGGTAGAGATGTTAGATCTATTGCGTACTCCAATTGATTTGAAGCCGCAATATAAAATCGAGATATACAAAAATTATATAATAAACCTTGTAACTTGCGTACAATTCAAATTGGCAGAGATTCGTGCTGATAACGTGTTATAAGAATAAAGAATTTAGAAGAGAAGATGGGAGAGAAGAAGATTTTTGGTGTATTATCATATGAACCAAAGGCCTCTATTTATAGAGGTAGAGTCCTTTGGTTCATGGGCCAATGGGCCACCACCCACTCTATGGGTTGGGCCTGGTCATTTATTTACAACAGTATATATATATATATCTACCTATATATATATTACAGAAGCCCTTTTCAGATTTGTATATATATCATGCCACGTGTCATTTTCTAGGATTTTTTATATTTTTAATTAGTTATAAAACTTTTGATTGGTGCAAAAAATTTGAACTATTTTATTCAATTCGGAGGAGGCAGGATTCGAACCCGCAACACGCAGATCAAATGCCATACCACATTGCCAACTACTCTGCCGGCTATTTGACAACTATTTTCTTTAATTCTTTTAATGGAATGCTAATTTAAGTAAATTATGAGATAGTTGGAATATTGTAATAAATTCCGTAAGAAAAAATTTGTTTCGTTTGAACTTTTTTATTGCAATAATTTTTACATTAATCTATAAGCTACTTACCGACCATAATGTTTTTGAGTTTTTGTCGAATAAAGTATACATAATGAGTTTTTGTTGAGTAAAGTATGTCTATTATGAGTTTTTTCTTTTCTTTTCAGAATGGCTAGAATTAAATTTTCTCATTTCCTAAAATAATAATATATTTTCATATAAACTTAAACTACTAAACTTTCTTAGTTTAAGCGTAATTTAAGGGGATTAAATTTCCTTAACTAATAATGTTAGAAGACAACTTTATTAAAAGTAAAATACTTTTATTAATTTTCAGTTTAAGTCAAAGTGAAACATTAAATTCAAGATTGAAACAATATTGTATTTGTTAAAGTATATAGCCTAAATAATATTCGAGTTTCTGATAACTATGTATCATCATATTGCTTATGACCCTTGTGTTATTTTTCTAAATTTCTTTTATATTATTAGTAAATTTTTGCTTTTTTGCATTGATTTATGATAGCTGAATCTATTGATCATTGCTAGCCACTTTTAATTTTTTATTATGATTTTTCTTTTAAATGTTTCGATTTATTTGATTGGTGGGTGGGTACATAGAATCATAATTCTTGGTAACCTTTTCTGTTATATGTATTGATTTACGTATGTCCAAGAAATCTTAAGAGAAAACTTAATTTAGACTAGATTTGTTAGTTTGGTTCTAAGAATTAAGTTTTTAAGTCATGCCCAACAGAGTTTTTAAGCCATGCCCAACAGCGTTTTCTTAAAAGACTGCCCTTCAAAAATGAGCAATTTTGCAAAAAATTATAACGTTTACGAGGAACTTATTTGAGGGAATTTATTGGGAAGCTTCTGTGAACTTATGGGAATTTATGAGAATATTTTATTCTAATATTTACTCACCTCTTCATCCGTTTGATGTTCATGACTTTTGACGTTTAATTATTATTTATAATAATAAATTATTTAAAGGGAATTTATTAATAATAATATTTATTGAATAAAAAATGGATTTATCTTTCAGGGAATAAAAATATTTAATAAAATGGATCTTACAGCAATACAAGTTTGGCGAAAAAAAATTGAGCAGAAAATTGCTCGCTCTCATAGAAGAAGATGCATTATCTCAAAATGTGGAGCACACAGTGTTGAAAAAATTCATGAATTAGATGGCTCCATAAGAAAAACAATTAAGTCACAATACGTAGTCTCTTCATTTTTCTTAAAAGATTTGGTGATTAATATTTAATAATAGTAGTGTATTGATTATTGGACCAAAACATTGGATAAACATTAATCGAAATAGTATAGGACTATGTTTAATTATTTTGATTATATATTATTTCATCCAATAATCCTTGTGTTCACCCTTATATTTGTGAATTACTCAATAAAAGTCATATTACAGTTAACGAGTTTTTGTTCTAAATACAAATGAACAACCATTAAATTAATAATTTGAAATTCAGTATTTCCGTGCATAGCACGGGTCATTTGCTAGTATATATATATTACAGAAGCCTTATACATACATATATTTGTATCTATATATTTCTTCCATCATTTTTTCTTAGATTTTCACATTTTTTAATTAACTTACTAATTTTAATTGGTTGAGAATATTTAGATGAATTAAATTAATTGAAAATTAACTTATCTTAATAAAAATTAAATATCAACTTTTATTGGTGCAAAAAAGTTAAACTATTTTATTTAAATTGGGAGAGGGGGGATTTGAACCCCCGACCTCCAGGTCGAATGCTACGCCACATTGCCAACAACTCTGGCAGATATTTGACAACCATTTTCTTTAATTCTTTTAATGGAATGCTAATTTAAGTAAATCTATCTATCAATATCTATGTATATATTACAGAGCAAATTTTCAGTTTCAACCAATCATATCAATCCTATGTGTAATTTTATGGAATTTGTAGGGTTTTAATGGTTTACAATTAGTTGATTAGTTTAGAAGAGTTTTGGTAAATTAATTAATTATAAATTAATTCTTATCTAAATAAATTTTGAATATTAAACTTCTCCCCGGCAATCTCTCAAAATCATGAAAAAATGTCTTCGAATTAGTTTAGAACATTATCAATTTTTTTTAGGAGTAATTTGATTGGTTGAGAAATGTTGGATTAGTTAAATTATTTGAAAATTAACTCTTTTATCTTACTAAAATTCAAACAATAAACAATTTCCTCAATTATCTCTACAATTCTAATTTTTTCCCATAAATTAAATTAATAATTTTCCCTGGAGCTTTGAAAAGTAGCCACGTGGCGCTGTCTATGCCACATCGTAGCCTCTCTTTCTTCATTTTTAGGTGAGTCATTTTCCTTTTATATAAAAAGTATAAATAATAATTGTTGATAAAGTAGAAAAAAATGCAAGAGTATAAATGCATATATCTAATCGAAATTAATAAAATCAAATGGCAAATAATATACTTATCTGTTGGAATTTAAAAAATTTACACATACTAAATAAATTTTCAACTTGGAGGATTACGATGATTATGAATTCATCTAATCCTAATAAAAAATTCAAATAAGGATTTCTTGCTGATCTTTATCCATTCACTCATGTAAGTTCCATAAGAAAGAGTTTAAGTTTAACTCAAATAGATTTTTGTCTCATATGTGAGTGAGTCCCATTCACTCATGCATATTTCTTATTAAATATTCGACATTTTCAAAAGTTCATTTACAAAGGTCTACTCTTTAAACAACATACTATTATGTTTTTATAAAGGTTTTTACTTCATTTAATCTTGCATTTTATCTTAGATAGTGAGTAAGTTTTAAACTTATATCAAGAACAATAAATGTAATACACGTAAAGACAAAAACTTTAATTTTTTCCCTGTAAATTGACACTTTTAGCCTATGTGTGTTGCACTTATTAGTTTGGATATAAATTTTAAGCTTACCTAATAATCAAGATAAAACTACTCCATTGAAGGCATGGTAGCCCAGTGGGTAACATCCATTGCTTGGGACTGAGAGGTCCCAGGTTCGATACCGGGCCAAAGTGCCCAGCCAGCTAACCTCCCCCCCCCCCTCCCCCACCCCCTAACCCCGAAAAAAAAGAAGAAGATAAAACTACTCCTCAACATTAGCTATTAGATTAATGTCTCATCAGCATAGATTAGTCTTCCTACACTTCATGATCGATCTAATATAGAGGCTAATTTAAAGTCCATTATTTTGTTCTTGCAAATAATCTAAAACAATAATTCATTTTAGCAGATATTTGTTTTCTCAAAAGGATGCATATACATATGCTATTTTCCTTGGGTCACCAAATTTACTCGGAAAAGCAAATGGATGTCATGTTTAATAGTCTGCATTCCAAGGACTTATGGTTGATGATATATTTAGGTACAATCTACTGTTCTTTTTATAGTCCCACTGTAGTTGATGAATTTTTTTTCCAAGGAAAATCTTTCTTGCACTCTCTTTGTTCCCACTTCAAATCAAGATTTTAATATGAATCTCTTTGCAGTCATATTAAGATGTAAAATGATATTATTCCAAGTGAAACTATATAAAACGGTGCCAATATGGCTATGCTATATTAGAATTGTCAAAATGGAACTTCAATGGAAAGTTTTTATGGTAATTCGTTTCAAATGGGAACTTCCAAGGGAAGTTTTTATGTTTTTTTAACATTTTGATTGGTTCAAAGATTTATTATATATTAAATCAAACAAAAGTTAAAATAAATATCAATCAAAAGTCAAATATTGATATCAGGTTTTGAAGTTTGATTGGTTAACAATGAATATGATGGGAATTTAAAAAAAAAAAAAAAAAACTTTTTGTTTCAATTAGGATAGTTATTTGATAACTTCCAAAATCAATTCTTTTATCTTCCCTTTATCATTAATTTACCAGATTTCAAGGTTCAAATTTTGTCATCTAATATCTCGGAATTCAAGATCTTTTATTCCTTTATTTTTTGGCTAATTATTTCTCAAATGTGGAGATTCTACCAAAAGAAGATATTTTGTGTTCTCATTTCCCCTTGGCTGAGTTTATTTAATTTCTTAAATGTTTTTTAATGGGTTAATATTTCTTCATTGTTTTTCCATTACAAGTTCGGCCAAATAATTATGTTTCTTCATTGTTTTTAATAGATTCATGTTTCTTCATTGTTTACCATTACAGATTCGTTCAAATTACAAAGTTACAATCAAGGTATTTTTTTTTTTGTGATTTAGTTAATTGTAATAATATTTTCTTTTCTTTTTTAATGATTTTATAGTGATTCATGTTGTTTCTGTTTTGAAATGCACGAGAGTGGAGAAAATTTTGAAAATTAACCAATATTCTTTGTTTATTCACATTTTACGATCTAATCTAAACTTTATTCATTCCGAAGACATCCTGCATTCTAGGTAGATTTTGATTTCTCATATAATATTTTCTTCCAAATATTTGGTAGATCCACACTATGATTATTGTTTCATTTTGCATAGAAATATTTTCTCTTACAACATTCAGTAATCTATTTCTTAAAATTTCTATTAAAGTAAACTAAAGCTAAAATCTTATTGTTGGATCAGTCTTATAGAAAGATTAATATTTGATTAGTTAAGAAATCATTTAAATATATATTTGTTTATATTAAAGGTTGATAAAGATTTTACGTAGTATGGCAAATAATTTTTATTTTGGGAAGTGATGGTCACTAAAAGGCACATTTCCATCTAATCGCAAGCTTCTTTCTTCATCATTATGTATCATATGATTTTGAGAAATATTTGATTCCGAAATGAAGACGAAGGTGCATTTTTTACAATTTCTAATTTTATTTCTTTTAATGTTTTTACATGCATTTTTATTCGACACTATTTTTCTTGGTGGTGTCTTAGAGTAAAGGCTCTAAACTCCATATGGTGATGTCTGATAAGACATGGTTTGTCCCAGATTTGAGGTTTTTACTAATATTTTCTCTATTTTTAGATGTATTGAATGAGAACACAACAGACAATTTTACTTTCTAAATGAAGTTTTTTTTAGCTCTTGACTAACTTTATTTTTACGGTTCTTTTGGCTTAGGTAGAGGTGGAAGAGCATATACTAGAGTGGTTTGGTCACAACCAATCCTCAGAGGAAGCTCTGAAATATTTGTGCAACTTTAATTTAAAAAAAAAAAAGTTTCAGTATTTGAATCGTCAAAATTAAAGACTCACTATTGACTTTGACTTTGACTTCGACGATTTTATATAATTTTCATCACTTTTTGGTACCCATGTATATCGGTAGCATATCCTCAAGCCCATTTATTTTAATTACTGGCATTTATTTTCTTGGTTTATACAGAATTATATTTTTGCGTGTGTTTTTTTTTAATTTTTAATTTTTAGAATTATTATTTTCATACTTATTTTCATAAAAAATATAAATTTTTGTGTTGTAATGTCTGATTTATTTTTCTTCTTCTTTTTGTATTTTGTTTTTTAAAATATTTAGGGCCAGTTCATTGTTCTATAATTCACTGTTCACAATTCAACACCTTTTTTTTTAATAAAAATTATTATTATGATGTATTTTTTATTAAATGGTTACTAACTAGATTCATTTGTTAAATAATATTAACACTTATATTAAGAGTATGTCTAATGCTAGGATATGAGAAATAAGTTGCTTCATGATGTAAATTTTTTTTTATCGAATTTTTTTTTATTGAGAAAATAACTTCTATCATTTACATAGTAAAATTTTCATTAAAAAAGAATCAGAAAGTAAATTTGGTAATGCATTGTGTTCTTTGCTTCTTCTTTTTCGCCTTTCTCTTACACAAGATAATTTGATAACGATTTGGTATGAGAAGCTGCTATACTGCCTTTTCATCTTGGTTTTTTACTTTCTCTTTTTTGTTCTCTTTGAATTTACTAGCATTTTGGGGTTTGACTTTATTATTCTGCAAAAATTACTTGACTTGACCAGATGACATTTGATTCATAAAAAATAATTTGATTCAAATTATTTATAATTTTCTTTATTAATGCATCATTAAAAACATATCTTAAGTTTTCCGTGCATAGCACGGATAAATATGCTAGTGTGTATATATATATATATATATATATATATATATATATATATATATATATGTGTGTGTGTGTGTGTGTGTGTGTGTGTGTGTGTAAAAATCGACAGATATGTAGGTTTGCTTTCATTATTGCGAGCAAAATAAAACATAAGAATTTATTGTATCTTCGAGAATATTTTGCATAATCTGATTTTTCTTTTGGCAGAATCTTATTGCATGCCATTTTGTTTATTAATTTTTTTTTTATTTTTTTTTATTTTTGGGGAAAAGAGGGACACGTATATAGATTAGAGACAAAATCACAAAAGTGCAAAAATACAAGTAAATGTCAATATTCTTTTAAAAGAGTAATGCCCTCTCCCAACACTCAATTAAAGAACTCACTCTTTGTGATGTACTATGGACAACATTTACAACTGGTTCAAAATCTTCATAATCAAATGGAAAATTACAAAGTGTTCTCCAAATACTATTACAAATAATTCCCTAAATGTATTGTAACCCCAACAACACATTTCCTTATCATTCATGAGATTGCTATGATCAGCTTCCCCAAATAAGGACCTTTTTTTCTCCCCCAAACCTCCTTACTCCGTCTACAAAATGGTGTTTAAAGAAGATTAGAAGGACATTGGCTGCAATAAGGGCCTGGTATAATATGCCCATGCCAAAGATGTGCTCGAGTTGGAAGATGCTCATGGCAAGCAAGCCATAAAGAAAGTGTTTGTCGTTCTAGACCCTTGAGATTCCAAATCTGAATCCCAGTTTTGTCCTCCCCAGTATGATTGAGAAAATTGCAAAAAAGAATGGTATGTTGAAAAATATGGGGTTACAATATTATGGAATCTAGCACAAAAATAATACAAGAAATTTGAGAAGATAACTTAGGGTATTCCAGAGAATTTTCAAGGCGTGTGATCACTTTCTTTAAGGTGTTATTTTCTCCCACTAACTTATTAACCGGATAAAGTGGCAAATTATCTCCAGGATATAATGGAAAATAAGACACTAGCATCTAGAAAATTTAAGCTTAGTCTCTACAAGAAAGGGATGCAAGTAGTTTTATTATCAAAGCTCAAGACACTTAACTTATATAGTTTAGAAAATCACAAAATATTGGTAACTCTTACCCACCTAAATGTATTTCAATATTTAGGAGTTACACAATTGAGTTAATGTAATACCCATGAACTTTTAACCTTAGTAATTGCATGATAATAATTGAATCATATGTGTCTACTTGATTTTACATGTGTTATATGTTATGCTCATATTTGCTTAGGGTTGTTTTGTTGTTTTTGGGAAGTTTGGCCTAAGTGTAGTATAAAGAAGTTATGGGCAGATGTGATGCTTGAGAAAGGTTGTTAGTTGGGAGTAGTTAGTGTAGGGGATAACTATAAGATGAAGGGAGAAGAGAAAGGAGGAAGAAAAAGAGAAGTTAAGAAACCTTCTTAAATTTGGAGAATTCGAGTGTTCATAGAAAAACAACCAATTGACATAGTAATTGAAGCATGATCGACTCCATTCTAGTTTCTAATGTTTAAGGACTTCAAGAACTACATTCTGAACGGTGGAGATTAGATTCCAATGGTTCAATTAAGATTAATTGCCCTAAGAAGTTGTCTTTGCAAACCAAAAATTCTGCTTTCCGCTCTTTCTTTGATTTTCTGATTAATGTTCAAGGTAAGGATCCTTCATTTTTGTTTTTCAGTCCTAAAATACATGAAAGGGTCTTTTATCAAGTTATGAATTGTATAAATGATTTCCCATGTTTTATTGCATCAAAATTGGATGAAGAATCGAAACATTTTTGCATCGTATGCATGATTATACTTGATTCTTCTTGTGTATGTTGTTGCATAACTACTGGATGCATTTCCATAAGAGTCAGCATATGCATATTCTCAATCTAGAGCTCTTATCTGTTGATGATTCTAGTCCAGGATATATTCCAAATTTGATATGTATAAGTGCCTGGGAGCACTTTCTGTCCCCACATGAGACCTAGACGCTTCCGGGAGTAAAATGTTAAGGTTGTTAACAGTATTGTGAAGTTCACGAGGATGAACGATGACATAAGATGAGTATATCCTTAAATAGCCTTTACAGTGTCTTACCAGTTACGATATGATATGACAACTTTGAGGCCTTCCCGATCGGGTAATAGGAGATTGTGATTGTTAACAGTTGGTTAGTGCTATTATCAGATGATTGAGCTCGAATGTAGAATTATTTATTGCATGTCATTTTGGTCCTCATCATGTCGGATTATTATGTGTTGGAAAGCTATAGGTTTTGATATGTTATGTTAAGGTGCTCGGAGCACGATTTCTGATATGTATGTGATCAATTTGATAAGGTATTGTAATGACATGTTATGTTTATGTTTTGGTATTGTTTCTAAGCGTTAAAGTGAGTAAAAATTTAGTATTTTGGGTTGGAAATTTTGAAAGTGCAGAAAATGGATTTTCCTTCACAAAATAAGCTTGAAAAATGCATGTTCTGAATTGCAGTCTACTGATTCGGTCGACCTGACTAGATATCAGTCGCTCAGACCAAACTACTGTGGCTGATTGCGGACGACTAATGATGGATTGTGGTCGATCGGGCTGAAAACCCCATCGTCCGGAGTGCTTGCGGTCTACCGAGAGGCTCTCTTCTATCATTCGAACTTTTTGTCAATGTTTCTATTTTGATCTCGGACGACCCTTCGGTCAACCGAGATACCTTTGCCATCATCCGAGATTTTTCATATTACACTTATTCATTTATGATTTATATCATGTTCATGTTATTATGGTTATGAACTCTTATGTTACGTTTCCAAGTATATTACAAGTGTTTTAAAGATGTGTACATGTTATGCCAAGTCAAGCTTTACGTTCTACAAATGTTTTGAGAAATAGGGAATGTTTTGGTGTCACGTTTGGTCCTTCATCCCAAGGGATATCGATTCACACTGAGCTAGTGTGACTCATCCTTTTATCTTTTTATGATTATGTTTTGCATATGAGTATGATGAGGGTGTTGACGATGAGACTTGTGATGGGGTGCACGATGAGTAGATGTTAATTGAAGAATTTCTTATGTAATAGATAGTGAACAATATAAGTACAAGTACGGAGTTTATGTAATCACTATAAGTAATGATGATCTATATTAATAAAGTTTAAGTGTCTTTTATATTTATGGTTTTGAAGATTATATATTATGTTATGGATTCTTTGTCTCATTGGTAGATGAGTCATTATTAGATCACGTTCTGGTTACAGGGTGTGACATAAGTGGTATTAAACCAGGTCGAACCTTATGCTTAAATCCTTCGATAGAAAGTTAAGTATGGAAGGAACATTTGATGAATTCCTTAGATAACTTAAGATGAGTTCTGGGTAGAGATTTTGGAATATGAAGTGTGTGTTTATTTATTGGCTTTATATGTTCATGTTTTATGTGCTAACATGTCATGTGAACTACATGTTTATCTATTAAGTTGTTGTTCTATAAGATGGATCACTAAAACAACGATGATCTCAACATTTCGATAGCAAGTCTGGGCCGCCAAGGTAACCAGGGTGGTCGTAGATGGAAAGATGTGCTTGAATCCTCTACCAACCACAAGTACCGAACATGAGAACAGCCGCCGAGGCTGAGAAAGTTTTACCTCCACCACCACCACTAACGGACACGGGAATTCAGGATGAACTGACAGCAACAATGGCCATGATGGCGCAATTACTTCAGAATCAATCACAAAGAAATTAGAACATTGGGAGAGCCATGGGGTCAAGGAATGATGCAAACCCGGGTACCTATTATGAGAGAATGAAGAAGATGAGGATGACCTCATTTGATGGAAGGGTTGGAACAGATGAGGCTGAGATCTGGTTGGACGACATGCATCATAACTTTGTAATTATTAGGATAACAGAGGAAGCCAATAAAGTAGTGGGTGTAGCATATTTGACAAGTAATGCTGCTGAATGGTGGAAGGCGTTGCCCCAATTTACCAACAAGGGGGACGACCCGCAACTTGGGCAGAATTTCACAAAGCCTTTCTTGATCAGTATTCCCAGACACCTATAGAATGGAGAGGAAGAACCAGTTCTTTGAAATCAAGAAAACTCAGGGATCAGAGTATGCCAGAAAATTAAAGGAAATATGACAACACCATCATCCAAGACCCAATCATGAGGACACGGAGGTTTGTAAGGGTACTTTTGTCAAGCATTTGACCCACCACTTATTGGGAAGCCTATTAGAGAAGTTTGGACATAGAGATGGAATTCAACAGAGCCGTACTAAGATGGGTAGGAAGAGAAGTTACACAACCATGGCACATGGATAGAATTCAAGAGCTACAAAATTTGCTTCACCAGCAACTAAGAAAAGGTTCTCAACTAAGGCTAGTACATCTACTTTCAAGCCTGGAGTGAGAACTGGGCCAATGCAGTCAAAATTGGAGGGTCGACATTGGCACCAACTCCTTTTGAAACTATTCATCCGTGCACTACATGCGTAAGGAAACATATGGGTGTTTGTAAATGGAACACGGGGGGCGTGTTTCAAGTGTGGGAAGACAGGGCACCAAATCAGTCAATGTTAGGATGGTCTTCGGGTAATGTTCAGAACTTTACTACACCAATGGTTGGGGATTCGAGGAAAATTCCAAATGCAAGGGTATTCTCTCTCACTCAGCATGAGGTAGGAAATGCCTCATATGTGGTAACATGTACCCTTATGGTTAATTCGGTGTCTGCTTAGGTTTTGTTTGATTGTGCTGCTACACACTCTTTTGTTTCTCGTCGTTTTGCTATGACCATTAGGACTACCCCCAATTGTTCTTTGAATACATATAGAGTTGAGATACCTAGTGGAAAAGTATTGGAATCAAACCTGGTCCATAATGGGTGCCAGGTAGAGATAGATTCAAATGTATTGGAAGCAGATTTAATACAACTGAATATGGAAATGGATTGGTTGTCAAGAAATCATGCCTTAGTTGAATGTAAAGAAAGAAGAATTCAGTTTAAGGTAGGGGACAAATAAGTGATCGATTTTCAGGGGTCGAAAGGAAGAAATACCGTATGTTACTTATTATATATGCTATCAAGGCACATAAGTATATGAGGAAGGGTTGTGAAGCTTTCTTGGTTTACGCTTTGACAAAGGAAGATAAGAAGATTCAGATTGAAGAAGTTCCAATAGTAAGATATTTCCAAGATGTATTTACGGAAGATTTGACGGGCGTACCACCTGCCCGGGAGATCGATTTTCAGATACTATTACAACCTGGTGCAGAGCCTATCTCTAAGGCGCCTATCGAATGGCACCAGCAGAACTAAAAGAGTTGAAGATGCAGTTGTAAGAGTTGTTAGACAAGAAATTTATTCGGCATAGTGTGTGACCGTTGGGAGCACCGATACCATTTGTGAAGAAGAAAGATGGAAGCATGAGGATGTGTATTGATTATCGGGAATTGAACAAGATCACTATGAAGGACAAGTATCATTTGCCCAGTATATACAATTTATTTGATCAATTGAAGGGTGCCAATATGTTTTCCAAGATAGACTTAAGATTCGTGTATCATCAGTTGAGAATCGAGGCGGAAGACATATCAAAGAGTGCCTTCAGAACTAGATATGGACATTATGAGTTCTTGGTAATGCCGTTTGGAATGACCAATGGACCGGCGATATTTATGGACATGATGAATCGGGTTTTCAGAGATTGTCTGGATAATTTTGTCGTAGTATTCATTGATGACATCCTAATCTACTTACCATATGAATAAGCACACGAAGAACATCTGAAGATAGTTGTGGGAATTCTGAGAAAAGAGAAGCTTTATGCAAAATTTAGCAAGTGTGAATTCCGGTTGAAGAGTGTATCCTTCTTAGGGCATATAGTGTCAACTGAAGGAGTTTCTGTAGATCCAGCAAAGATAGAAGTTATAGTAGATTAACCTCGACCAACAACAATAACTGAAATTTGGAGTTTCTTGGGGTTAGCGGGATACTATCGGAAGTTTGTAAAATATTTGTCAAGAGTTACATCACATTTGACACGGTTATCACACACATTAACTAATCAATTTGCATCCAACATTAACAAATTTTTTGGTAGCTTAAAGTTCATCGGTTAAGAATAATTTATTTTAGAAAATAATTATACCGTAATCTATATTTTAAAGAACAGGAAAGTGAGAGGTTAAGATTGTTTTTAAGAAACAAAAGGCTGTTGGTTTTTTATATTTTAAACAAATTACTGTCGTTTTGATATATAAGGATAATTGTTTAACCCCAGCTCATGAAAGATTAAAGGTAAAAAGCGTAACCGTTCTCTAAATTATTTGTGTTTTTTTTTTTCCTAGGATAAAAAAGGCAAATGTTTTCCTCTGAACTATCCAAACGTATCTAACTCGACCCTTCCATCAATTTCTATCATTACTCTCTGACATAAATGCAAAAGATGAGGGTATTTCGATAATCTATATCAGAAACTAAAAATGAAAATGAAAAACTAATTTGGCGCCTAATCCCATTCTGGGATAGTTTTCCTTTTTCTTTCTTAGTGTTTGATATGAATTTACCGAAAATACCCTCAGCTTTTGTATTTCCGTCAGAGTAACGATACAAATGGATAAAAGGTCAGATTTGATACATTTGAGTAGTTCAGGCCTCTGGGAGAAACACTTGACATTTTTTGTCCAAAGGTCAAAACAAAAAAACGCAAATAATTTAAGGGGCATAACACTTTTTACCCCAGATCAAATAGGATGAAAAGAGTGTCAAATGAATGAAATATAAACTCAAACGGAGTACTATTAATAATAGGTGAAGTGTCAATGACGTCTTCCTTTAAAGATATCATGGTAACTGGTAAATTACTCATGCATGATCAACCCAATTTTCTTATGTAAATGAAATATTAAGAAATGAAAGCAATGTAACTCCCGAAGAAATGCAAGCGAATTTGATTCCAACTAATGTAAAGCCAATAACAGCGCACATTCAAATAAGGATCAAGAAGAAAATCATCAAGACATTAACTATGCAGTCCAAGTAGAACAAAATGCACTCTTTTTGGGGCCTCCTTGGAAGGTAACAAATGCACTTAAATTAGTATACATTGATTTATTAAATTGGGAAATTAATTTGTTGGCAGACCATATTTCTCCTAAATGGTATATAATAACCATTGTAATATCAGAATATAATGCAATGCTCAAGGGTATTTTTAGACCATTCAAACAAGGAAGAAACATATGAAGAGTAAATCAACATGACCCTTCCCTTATCCATACTTTTTTTTTCTAGATTAGAATAATATAGAAATATATATAGATTAAAAAAAATAAATGCATATAGAGTATCAAATGTCTTGCTTGATAGCTGGATTTTGTTCATGCTGAAATGTTACTGGATTTGATTTATTGAACGAGGAATATTCCTCTCATGGACATTTACATGGTTCAATGCATCTTATGCTCTCTGAGTTTCAGTAGCAAGCCTGAATATAAAGCTTATTGTTTCCAAGACGAAAGAGGAGGCGTGTTGACGAATTTCCAGGTATGAGCCAAATTTGCAGGTGGATATCTTTCACCTTTAACAGAATCAGCAGAAGCATATGATTCTAGCTCTTTCATTTCTTCTGATGATAACTTAATGGATAAAGCTTTGATGTTACTTGTAAGGTTTTCCATTTTGGTTGTTCCAGGAATTGGACAAACATCATTTCCTTGATGAAGTACCCAAGCTAAGGCTAGCTGAGAAGGCGTGCATCCTTTTCTTGTTGCCATTTCTGTAACATGCTCGTATAGCTTCTTATTGTGTTCTATGTTTTCTGGCTGGAACCTCGGAAGGGTCTGTTTTAAATAAGCAAAAGTACATGAGAAAAAAATGAGTTCGAGATGCAAAATTATGTAACCTTAGTAGATAAGTAGTTGTCTGAAAATAAATTCTAGCCTACGGAGTAGCAACATTCAGCTTAAGATTGCTTCTTGTCAAGAAACACATTTTAGAGTACTACTGTCTCTATGATGTTCTGGCAACTGATTTTCCCTATCCAAAATTAAACATTTAATATTTTTTAGGAACTAACATTCCTCCGTCTACAATTGACAATCTCCTATGAATTGAGAAGTGAACATTAAATACAAAATTATCGAGTCTAACTCCGCCTCAAAAGGAGGATTGTATAAGCCTTATAAAGAATATGTATAAAAACAAGCTTTCTAACGTGTGACTAATAAAGTAATACACTTCCAACAAATACAGTGTTGGAGATCTTAACACTGAACATGTACTTGTGGTCCAATATTAAACTAGATGACTCTGATATCATGTTAAAGTAAATGCACTTGGGTCTAACTTCAAAAGGTGAATCGAGAGAGATTGGATTGTGTTTGTCTTATTTCTTGAAACAAACGGCTATGGGAGAATTTCGTATGGACAGAGTATATATTTCTTTTGCATTTTGTTCATTTCTTATCCAAATATGATCATTTTCTCCAAAATTGATTGTAGGAAACTAAATCCAGAGGAAATTACTTAGTAATGGAACTGCCTGTTTATACATTATTGTTAGGGATGTGACAAGTTGGTATCTTTTTAAAAGAAATTAATAATAATTATATATAGTGGGAACATAAAAAGTGTAAAGTGGGATTTGAACTCAAATACCAATGCTGACTCATTGGCTATGTGAAAAGCTGGTATATCAAGCAAGTTCCAGTGAATAAGCACTTTCGGGGATAACTGAGAATTTTCTTAGACCATTCTTCAACTAATTAATGACAATTTCTTTTTCCAACCACAAAAAGCATCTAACTCAATCATAATTTACAAAAATAAATTCAGTATGCAAAAGTCATGCGCACAAACCTTCCGGAAATCATTATCGGATAATTCTTCAACAATTTTTGGTCCTGTTGTTAGGAATCCCTTTCCTAGTGGACTAAATGCTACAATGCCAATTCCGAGTTCTCTGCAAAGGAATTTAGGACCTTCTAAATCAAACTCAGAACAAACCGTTATTTTTGTCAATGTATAGTAAATTTTACACAAATGATTCATTATTGAAGATAAATTTTACATTAACCGTACATAAAAGATGCATGATAGTAACTTTTACATTAAAGAAAATTCTACATTGACCGTACAAGTGCTTTTTTTTCAATTCATAATAAAATTTTCACAAACGCATACATACATACGTATTGAAGAATTATTTTACACCAACACTATGTCGAGAGATGAATGATAGTTTTCAAGGAACATTACGGTGCCTAATCTGCAAGTAGGAATAACTTGTTCCTCAGCATCTCTAGTCCACATAGACCATTCGAGCTGCACAGCTGTCACAGGATGAACAACATGAGCTCTTCTTATTGTTTCAGGTGAGGCCTCTGATAGACCTGTGTTTTACTTTACCCTCTTCAATCAGTTTCTTCAATGCTCCAATCTAATAATAAAATCAGTATTTTCAACCTATTCAAAATAGGTTTGGACTCATACCATAAGGAATTTCATGCAAAAGTTTGTAAGAACGATTCTCAATTAAGCAGAACAATTTTCACTAAATGCATATTATGAAGTTAAAAGAAAGGCTTCCAATAGTCTGAATTTTTTCTCCCATAGTCTGATTTGAACTTGTTGAAATAAGTGTAGAAGTGGTGGGACAAAGGGTAAAAGGATTAAAAAAAAGTGCATTATTTTGCATTTGAATGCATGTATATGGATTAGTTTATTGTTTGAAAATATATGTTGCAAATATTGTAAATGTAAATTATTTGTGAGATAAGCAAAGAGAGTCAAAATAAAATTTGTCTTTGACATCGTGTAAGGAATGTGTCCGAATGCTTGAAGTGGATTTTGTTATAAGAATTTTTGTCTACAAAATAGTATAATTGAATTATTATTTCTACAAAAAAAAAAAAGTGAGTTCAAAATGAGAATTTTGTTGTTAGTTCAAAATGAGAATTTTGTTGTTAGTAAATGTAAAATAATGGTACACAATCCATAGAGGAAACAAATGTTAACAAATTCAGGAAAAAAATGTTAACAATCAAATCAAAGCAAGTGCCAATATTCTTCCAGATGACCAATTTGAAACTCATGTATAATTGAACATAAAATTTCATCAATTTCTGAGATAAAATTGAGAATTAAAGAAGAGTTTAAGAGAGAGGACAAACCGTGATTTCAATAAGAATTCTGCTATCGATACGATGAACAAAATAGAGATCAATGTAATCAATCTCTAGCCTCTTCAAACTACCCTCACAAACTTCCCTCACATAATCGGGATCTCCACAAATCTCCTTACTTCCATCTTTTAAAGTCTTCACACCAAATTTGGTCGCAACCTCAACTTTCTCCCTAGGTATTCCCTTCAATGCCTAAATTAAATTTTTTTTTTTAAAAAAGAAAATAAAATTTCATAATTTTTTTTTTATTTGATTTTTGTTATTCGTGAACAAACACAATTGATTGTGCTTGTATTAATATACATACACGGATTGACTTATAACAAATTGAACATGTTACATGTACCTAATTTGGGGATATGTCTAACAAAATTATATAAACAAAGTCCTTCCTTTTTTCTTTAAAAGAAAAAAAATCCAAAATTCCATCATGAACATGAAATCGTCTAATTCAATTTAATTAGTCGTAAAACAAATACAAACTTATTACATAGTATTGATTGTATACACACAATAAATTGAAACTTTGATTATTAAGAAACAGCTTTTCTCGCTCAACGTTAGAGCCTTTTATCCCTTACTTAGGGTCATTTCCTCGGTTCATGTTCTTAGAATCAATTCTGGCTAACTTTGCTTACCATGGATAAAGTAGTTCTTCAATTGGAAGCGTGTACTATGAGTGAAGCGGAAAATCAAGAAATTCAAATTCTAGATTCTGAAATAGAGGAGGGTCTTCAGGCTTGTGGAAAAAGCTGCGTGGGGCGGATTTTCACCGATCGAGATTTCTCTACTCGATTAATACAGACTGTACTTGAAAGGGTTTGGACACGCGCTCCTCTTAAGGTATGTCAAATGGATCGTAACCTTTTTCAAGTGTTTTTTGCTTATGATTCAGATGTAGACAGAGCTGTAGAACAAGGACCTTGGCGCGTGGATAACAACCTCATGACCTACAAACGATGGCAACGGGAGATAAATTTTACTAATGATATGTTCAATTGGGTGTCCTTTTGGGTAAGAGTTGGTGGACTATCGACGGATTGTTTCACTCCGTCGATGGGAAATAAAGTTGCAGGTGCTTTTGCTGATAACAGTTGTGTTCAAATTCGTGGTGGACTGGGTGGATTATACTTTCGTCTACGCGTGGGTATCGATATCTCTCAACCCCTGCGACGATGGATCAAATTGCGGCTGCCTGGAACTGGGACCCAGTGTATGTCGGTAAAATATGAGCAACTTCCTTTCATTTGTTATTCTTGGGGAAGAATTGGCCGTACAATTTCAGGATGCAATAATAGAGATCTGAACATCCTAGAATCAATGGACAAGACGGAAGGAAACTCAGTAGGAAAAAAATTCCCATATGGCCCTTGGTTATACGCGGATGAACAACGACATAATTTATTCTATAACTCTAAAAAACCAGCCATCGGAATGGGTTTGTCGCCGGTGAATTTCGTTGGACAGGGGAGAAACCCGGTGATGAAGCAGGACAGACCCCAGACACATGGTAAAGCTTTGGAGACTATAGAACCAAGGAGTGAAAATTCTAACACGTGGAGGGGACCGGTGCGTGGCAAAGTCCTCAACCACCACAAGGACAATTGCTGGACTTGGACTATTCTGAAGACACAAGTCAACAAAATTTAAAATGTCAAAAAGGTAAAGCAGCTTTAAAGCCTTCACAAGATATTAGGCCAGCCCAATGTATAACTTTTAATTCTCAAAACTTAACCCAAATAAAAGACCCGAACCTTGAACATTTGGTGGATATTGAGCTGGTTGATATAGAATCTGGTCGAGGCGTAAAAAGAAATATCCAAGAAACAGTAACGCCTGAACATACTAGTAAAGCAAAAAAGACAGCTAAAGAGAAAGGAGATCAATCTGTTAAAAAAGGTGGTGTATACCTGGCGGAGGCCAGGAACAATGAATCTCTTAGCTTGGAATTATCGGGGAGCGGGGGATCCCTCGACAATTGTTGAACTTAAATGGTTAATTCGATTAGAAGATCCCCTTCTTTTGTTTTTGAGTGAGACCAAACTTTCAGCAGAACGTGTACAAAGGTTAAAATTTTGCCTTAATTTTCAGCGTGGGCAAGCTGTAAGCAGTGTGGGTCTGAGTGGAGGTCTCGCTTTGTTTTGGAAAGAAGAACTTGATGTACAGATAAAATCTATCTCTTCTGGACATATTGATGTTAAAATTAAACAGCCAGAAACAGATGATTGGTGGTTTTTGACGGGATTTTATGGTAATCCCAACACCTCTTTGCGGGCATCATCTTGGGAACTGCTTAGGAGGTTGGGGCAAGGTCGTATAGCTCCTTGGGTCTACTTTGGTGACTTCAATGAGATACTTACTGTTAGAGGAATAACCGGGTCACACATAAATGCGCAGCGGAATAAAACTTGAGCCGCCTCTACCAGGATCTTCCACGAGTAAGAACCTACGACAATGGGATAGTGTTTTACCTTATATTGATCTAGAATGGCTGAAACGCTTTCAGCGGTATGTTGTCACGAACGGAACACCACAATGCAGGCTCCGTCTCTCCCAGTATCCACTCGATCTTCCGGGGATGGTCTTCTACTGCTTGGTGCTAGCCAACGCCTTGTAGAAGCTTTGAAGACACTCTTCAATGGAGTATGTATTTCAGACCTTATCAGAAGAATAAGATACAGGATTTCTAACTTCTTTCCTATTAGCAAAAAGCTAGAAAACAAGTCTAGAAATCTATCTTTTCTTTTCTCTTTAAAACTCACTTTTCTCTCTAAGCTTCAAAAGATGGAGAAAAACTGATTAGTATGATTAGGAAAATCAGTATTTTCCTAGTCTATCAAGAGAGAGTGGGGAGAGTGAAAGGGGGAAGTGGGAGATCATGGAGGAAACTACTCCACCACTTTTAACCACCTTCTAAGAGATAAAATGGCTGGATAATATCTCTAATTGTCCAGCCATAAGGTCGGTCCAAAACGGGTCGGTCGGCCCAAACATATTGGTCAGCCCAACCCGATTAAGGGCCCAATCCAATCCCGGCCCGGCCCGGCACGAAGCCCGGCCCGGCCCAATCGAATTGGCGCACCTTAGATTAAATGTACTCCAACAAGCCCAATCCAGTTGATCTATGAGTGCGACCCAAGAGGTATCTATGACGTTGGCCGTGACATCATATGTCACAGGTAATGAGAGGTATCTAGCAACGCATCATTACCCCCAAATCATAAATATCTGGTGATTTATCATAATCACAACATTTGACATTTGTAGTTAAGTCCTTTTGTCCTTGATATCTAGATTGAACACAAGTCATGGAAAAAGTCACACTTGTATTGTCCAATCTTTTAGTTTCTTGATTCGCGAGTAGACTAATCAAATGACAACAATATCTCATACTGATTCATTTGTTCATGGACATGAATTAGTTAGACTCCATCAAGGGGCCCAAGATATCGCTCCTGCTATATAGGAGGGACAAATCCTTTCTGCATCCCACTTATCCTGAACAAGATTCGTGATATACCCAATAAATGCCTTTATTGCTCACCCAGTTACGGATAGCGTTTAACATTATCAAAGCATAACACTAGCCATGCAAGAACTCTTGTGAGACCTCAAGTCGAAGGATCTCATATACAACCCAGTCAAATTTTTTTGAGAAACACCGTTGACTATTATATAACAACCCATGGTGTGTTTCTCATGTCGGGTCTGTCCAGTATAATGATTCTCTAATCATATATACCCATGTGACGATCCGATATCTTATATCAATCACTTGCACATACTAGTCTTGCGCATTATTATTGTCCTCGAAGATTCCATAATAATGTTCGACTAGGAGCGTTTCGAATAGTATCTCATAACAATTATGAATACTATTCTAAGGACATATTATTTATTTATGTTGTTAAGAACGCAGAAACATAATGAATAATACTGGAATTAATTGCCTTTAATTCATCAAAATGAAAATTACATTAATACGGTCTCATGTCGGGTCTGTCCAGTATAATGATTCTCTAATCATATATACCCATGTGACGATCCGATATCTTATATCAATCACTGCACATACTAGTCTTGCGCATTATTATTGTCCTCGAAGATTCCATAATAATGTTCGACTAGGGGACGTTTTCGAATAGTATCTCATAACAATTATGAATACTATTCTAAGGACATATTATTTATTTATGTTGTTAAGAACGCGTAAACATAATGAATAATACTGGAATTAATTGCCTTTAATTCATCAAAATGAAAATTACATTAATACGGTACAATAATCTCCCACTTGCACTAAAGACCCAAATTACAATAAATGGTCTTTAGGGCATACTATTGATTTGTCTCTAAAGATCAGCCCTCCGGATATCGGATACCCATGGAGCTAGTGTGACGATCATGCTGCTCGCTGCGACAGTGGCTTTGTCGGTGGATCGGCGACATTGTCTGCCGAGTCTACTCTACATATATGCACATCACTCTCTCTATAATCTCGCGGATTAGGTGAAATCGCCGTAGTACATGTTTGGACCTCTGGTGAGATCTAGGTTCCTTAGATTGGGAAATAGCTCCATTGTTGTCACAATAGAGGTCTATCGGGTTTTTCAATACTAGGAACCACATCGAGGTCGGAAATAAATTTCTGATCCAAAGCGCCTCCTTAGTCGCTTCACAAGCTGCTATGTACTCGGCCTCTGTCGTAGAATCTGCTATGGTTGATTGCTTTGAAGCTGCGCCATCTCACGAGCACCTCCATTCAAGTTAAACACATTTCCCAGATTGCGATCGGAAATCATCTCTGTCGGTTTGGAAACTAGCATCGGTGTAACCGATTACAACGAGCTCATCCACCCCTCCATAAATCAAGAATGTATCCTTAGTCCTTCGCAAGTACTTGAGGATATTCTTGGCTCGAGATCCAGTGGCGTTCACCGTAATTAGGTCGGGTATCCGCTCGTAATGCTTAAGGCAAAGCGAGACATACGGGCGAATACAAATCATGGCGTACATGATGGATCCTATGGCGAAGCATAAGGGATCTCTTTCATGCGTTCTAATTCGGCGGGCGTTTTAGAACACTTGTTCCTTTGATGAGAACAGTACCATGTGCCATAGGACAAAGTCCTTTCTTAGACTCTTGCATGCTAAACCGCTTTAGCACCTTGTCTATATATGTACTCGACTTAGGCGATGAGTCTCCCTGGATCTATCTCTATAGATCTTGACTCCCCGAGAATATAGTGCAGCCGCTTTAAGTCTTTCATAGAAAAAACACGTACTTAACCAAGCCTTTACAGGACTTTAAGGTTGGTATGTCGTTTCCAATGAGTAGTATGTCATCTACATACAAAACCCGGGAATACAATTGAGCTCCCACTAACCTTTTTATAAACACAAGGCTCATCCTCATTTCTAATGAAGCCAAACTCACGGACGGCATCATTAAAACGAATGTTCCAGCTTTCGAGAAGCTCGCTTGAGTCCATAAATGGATCTCTGAAGCTTACATACTTTTCCGAGCATTCTCTGGAGTGACAAAACCTTGAGTCGTGTCATATACACATCCTCATCAAGTTTTCCATTAAGGAAAGCGGTTTTGACATCCATTTTCCAGATTTTGTAGTCATAGTAAGCTGCAATAGCAAGCAAAATCCGAATGGACTTGAACATTACCACAGGGGGAAAGGTCTCATCATAGTCAATACCATGAATTTGTTTGAAACCTTTCGCGACGATCGCCCCTTTGCATGCGTTTGTACATTCCCTTCCATGTCGGTTTTAATCTTAAAAAACCCATTTGCACCCTATGGGAGTTACCCCTTCGGTGGATCAACCAAGATCCAGGACTTGGTTAGTGTACATGGAATCCATTTCGAGATCTCATGGCTTCAAGCCATTTCTCGAAATCTAGGGCTATTAATTGCCTGTTTGTAGGTTGAAGGTTCATTGTGATCCACAAACATAACATCACCATGTTCGTTATGAAAAATCCAAATTTTTTCCGGAGGTGGACTGACGAACTCTACCGGACCCTACGCAATTCTTGTGTTTCTTGAGTAGTCTTTGGGCTGCACAACTGTTTGTGGCACCTGCTGCACAACAACTTGTGGAGTCTGTTCATTTTCCATCTCATCATTAGTGCTAGTTTGAGAGTCTGGAACTTCAGAAAGTTCTACGCTACTCCCACTTGTGTTTCTAGAAACAAATTCTTTTTCTAGAAAGACTCCCGTGCGAGCAACAAACACTTTGTTCTCGTTAGGGATATAAAAGTAGTATACTTTAGTTTCCTTAGGATAACCTACAAATATGCACTTTTCAGATTTTGGAGCCAGCTTATCAGAAGCTGAGCGTTTCTAAACGCTTCACGACCCCTAAATCTTGAGGAAAGACAAACCGGGGACGCTTCCCGATCCCATAACTCGTATGGCGTCTTTGCAGCTGATTTAGATGGAGCGCGGTTAAGTGTTAAAGCTGTTGTCTCTAGTGCGTGTCCCCAAAAGGAATTGGGCAGGCTCGTGTGACTCATCATAGAACGAACCATGTCTAATAAGGTTATGTTCCTCCTTTCAGATACACCATTCCATTGTGGAGTAGCTGGAGGAGAAAGTTGTGAAACGATTCCACAAGCTTTTAGATAGTCACAGAATTCTTGACTCAAGTATTCTCCTCCTCGATCAGATTGAAGAACCTTAATACTCTTGCCAAGTTGGTTTTCTACTTCTAGTTTAAACTCTTTAAACTTAGCAAATGCTTCGGATTTGTGTTTCATCAAGAACACATATCCATACCTACTGAAGTCATCAGTAAAGGTAATGAAGTAGAGGTAACCACCCCTTGCATGTATACTACTGAAGTCATCAGTAAAGGTAATGAAGTAGAGGTAACCACCCCTTGCATGTATACTACTGAAGTCATCAGTAAAGGTAATGAAGTAGAGGTAACCACCCCTTGCATGAATATTAAAAGGGCCACATACATCACTATGTATTAGTCCTAATAAAGCATCGGCTCTCTCACCTAGCTTAGTGAAAGGTGATGCTGTCATCTTACCCAACAAACAAGATTCGCATCGATCATAAGACTCGAAGTCAAATGATTCCAACAACCCATCTTTATGGAGTTTGGATATGCGATCTTCGTTTATGTGGCCTAAGCGACAATGCCAGAGGTATGTCGGATTAGAATCATTAGTCTTAATCCTTTTGGTATTTATATTTAGAATTGGCATATCAAGATCTAAAACATATAGACCATTAATCAAAGAGGCGCTTGCATAAAACATATTATCCAGAAATAACGACAATCGTTGGTTTTTGATTGAAATCTCAAAACCTTTCTTAATTAAACTAGGTACATAGAAACAGTTTTCTAAACCCAAAACAAGCCCTGAAGGCAAAGTAAAAGTACAAGTCCCTACGACTAGAGGTCGCATGACACGTGCTCAGTTGCCTACTCGTAGTTCCACTTCACCCTTTGCCAACTCTCTACTCCTTTGAAGTCCCCTGCACATTAGTACAAATGTGAGAACCACATCCGGTATCAAATACCCAAGAAGTAGTTGTATTTAAATTGATATCAATCATATTAACATCAATAACATAAATACCGAGCCGAAACAACAATTGCTTTCTCCTTTTTGCAGCCTTTTTGTTGCAAGATAGCTCTTGCAATTCCTTTTCAGTGACCCTTCTCACCACAGTGATGACAGGATAGAGTCTTTGGCTACACCACCCTTAGGTTTCGGTGCATTGTTGAAAGTGGTTTGCTTGCCCTTGGGCTTACCATTCGGTTTGCCTTTGGATTTCACAAAACCTCTACCTTTGCCACTTTTGCACCATCGGTATGGTGTTGGGCTTGGATTTGCCTATTTCCTTCTCGGCGAGTCCTCAGCATGTTCAACAACTCGAGCAATGGCTTGTCAATTTCATTCATGTGATAATTCGGAATGAGCTGATCGAATGACTCGAGCAACGATTGCAAGATCAAATCGATCGACGACTCTTGTCCCAAAGAAATCCCAGCTTTTTCAAGGTTCCGAACATAACCTATCATCTTAAGAACGTGAGTTCCTACTGGGCATTCCCTCGGACATTTTGCACTTTGAAAGAGAGATTTCGATACATCGAATCTCTCCCTGGCGTGCTTGCCCTCGATATAGTTGCTTCAAGTGAACCAAACGATATCATAAGCCCCCCATGTCCTCATGTTGCTTCGAAGCTCGAGTTCATGGTGACAAGCATGAGGCTAGACACATCTAAAGCATCACTAACATGCTTCGATAAGCACTTCTATCAGCGGTCGAAGCGCGAGCCTCCGGTATAGCAGGGAATAAGTACATTACGGGACATACAACTTTCTTTCATGCTTGAGAACGATTCTCAAGTTCCTGAACCAGTCGAGGAAGTTAACTCCCTCTAATTTGTCCTTCTCAAGGACAGAACGCAGTGATAGTGTTTGGTTTGAATTTGCCATTTTTCTACAACAAAATATGCATATACAAAAGTAAGTACCGATTAAAAATCATTATTAGGTCTTTATCTTTTTAATGATTTCTCCCACTATTTTCTTCGAGTGAATAACCCTCATTATCAACTCGGAAAGTTCGTTAACTTTCTAGCGGGCCAAGATCCATATTTCACCTCGTTCTGAGTCAGCTTTGGCTGATCGCCCAAAACTTGGTTATTTAGGTAGGCAACGTTTGCCAATTACATTAAATTATGTAATTCTTGGTTAGTTGAGTGAATAACATTTATTCAAGCGTATCATTATACACTTTTCTCAACTCTTTTGCCTCTAGATCCTCAATCCATTTATTGAGATAATCTAGTTAATTAGGACCCTAAGTTTTAGCCGGCGGATATCACAACTTATCCTTCGCGCCTCACCCGGATAGACACGTATGCACAGCTTTGGCATGTCCCATACTAATGTCGATCTAGGCCTTGACGAGGGCCAAACTTAGGAAGGCACTAATTAATATTTTAAATGAGGGATTTTGTTTTTAACAATCTCACGAGAAAAGCATAAATAAAACGAGTTTATGCTTATATAAATATGCATCAATACATAAAATAAAATGCAATAGTAATCGCTAAGATCCTATTCGGTTTTTCCAAGCCAATGGAAAAAACCGTGAAGTCAATCTAAGGGTGTAAAAAGAAAAAACATCTATTCTACACCGTCTTTACCTTCGATTGGTTGCCTCCAAATCTTCATCATCTCAAATTTGTACCTTCTCCTAATCTAGAATTACAAAATTTCTAAGGAAACCTCGAGTTACATTCAAGGGGATTTAATGAGATTAAAATTACAACTTTTGAATGATAAATAGGCACGATACGCAGATCGTATTATAAAATAAAACCAATAGGGTAAAGGCGACTACTATGCATCATGCTCAATTAACATAACACTTTATGAAAAATGAGCAAAACAGTAAACAAATGAACATTTCATATTGTCTCAGGTTCGGTCGACCGAAGACCAACTCGGATCGTCCGAAGACCAACTCGGTTGATCCGAACAAGTATCATTTAGCTACTGTCTTGCCTCGGTCGACCGAAGATGAGTCCCGATCGATCAAGTGACAAAAACTGAGAGTTTTTCCGGCTTTTGAATGACTTCAAAACTGGAAATTCTCAACAGATATACATACATAAAGCTGGAAAAGCATGTCATACATGATTTATTACATTTCTAAGGCATGCATAACATAGATTCATAATCTATATTCAAACACTATAACACTTAAAGTCTATAGGGTACTCGTGAGTGGCTCACGATACCACTGTTAGAGGAATAACCGGTCACACATAAATGCGCGATGGAATAAAACTTGACCCGCCTCTACCCGGGGATCTTCCACGAGTAAGAACCTACGACTATGGGATAGTGTTTTACCTTATATTGATGCTAGAATGGCTGAAACGCTTTCAGCGGTATGTTGTCACGAACGGAACACCACAATGCAGGCTCCGTCTCTCCCAGTATCCACTCGATCTTCCGGGGATGGTCTTCTACTGCTTGGTGCTAGCCAACGCCTTGTAGAAGCTTTGAAGACACTCTTCAATGGAGTATGTATTTCAGACCTTATCAGAAGAATAAGATACAGGATTTCTAACTTCTTTCCTATTAGCAAAAAGCTAGAAAACAAGTCTAGAAATCTATCTTTTCTTTTCTCTTTAAAACTCACTTTTCTCTCTAAGCTTCAAAAGCTGGAGAAAAACTGATTAGTATGATTAGGAAAATCAGTATTTTCCTAGTCTATCAAGAGAGAGTGGGGAGAGTGAAAGGGGGAAGTGGGAGATCATGGAGGAAACTACTCCACCACTTTCTCCACCACTTTTAACCACCTTCTAAGAGATAAAATGGCTGGATAATATCTCTAATTGTCCAGCCATAAGGTCGGTCCAAAACGGGTCGGTCGGCCCAAACATATTGGTCGGCCCAACCCGATTAAGGGCCCAATCCAATCCCGGCCCGGCCCGGCACGAAGCCCGGCCCGGCCCAATCGAATTGGCGCACCTTAGATTAAATGTACTCTAACACTTACATCAAACGAAAAACAAGGATGGGCTGATAGAAGTCAAAGTTAGATGGCTGCTTTTAGAAAAGCTATGTCAGATGCGAGATTACGAGATTTGAACTACCAAGGAGCTCATTTTACATGGTGCAATGGCAGGAAAGGAATTCACTGGGTATGGGAACGTCTTGATCGAGTTTTGGGTAATGATGCTTGGAAGCAACTCTTTCTAACTGCGATTGTGAAACATGGATGGTCAGTATCATATACCAATTATACTCCAACTTGCATCCCCGATATTTTCTACATCTAGAGCATCCAAAAATTTCAAATTTGAGCCATTTTGGACCAGAGAGATAGATTGTAGACAAATTATTTTGGATAGTTGGTGCTCTACAGACCATGGCTCTATTGATGGCTATAAACATAAATTGAATACTATGAAGAACTTATTACAATCATGGCATATTCAAAAATTTCAAAATGTTCCAGGGCAAATTAAAAAAGTAGTGGCCCATTTAAAAAATCTTATTTCTGCACAAGCTAATTCAAAAGTTCTCCAAGAGGCTCGAATGAAGTTAGCACATCTTCTTCAGATACAAGATGAGTATTGGCGCACTCGGTCAAGAGCATCCTGGTTATCTCAAGGGGACGCCAATACTAAGTATTTTCACTACCACACTTCACAACGTAAAAGGCGTAACTGGATTGACCATATTCAAGATGGAGGTGGGATAGAGTACACGAACCAAGATAAAATCAAGCAAACTATTGTTCGACATTTTAGTTCTCTATTTCGTACAGATAAAGTTGATAGAGATGTGGATGGTATACTGAGACATATCAATACAAATCTTATTTCAGCTGACCAATGGAGATTTCTTTTGAAACCTTATGATGAAATGGAAATAGATACAGTGTTGGCAAATATACCATCTACCAAGGCCCCGGGACCAGACGGACTTCATGCGTTGTTCTATCAACAATATTGGGACATCATCGGAACTGATACGAAAGCTATGGTATTAGGTATGCTTAATGGGACACTTAATCTAAGTGACATTAATCAAACCTACATTGTTTTAGTTCCGAAAAATAAAAATCCATTGGCTCCTTCTGACTATAGGCCTATTAGTTTATGCAACGTTATTTACAAGCTTGTGTCCAAGGTGATATCTAATCGTCTTAAAATAGTTTTACCTTCAGTGATTAGTGAAGAACAAAGTGCTTTTCTAAAAAGAAGGTTGATAACTGATAATATTATTGTTGGGTTTGAAGCATTTCATTGGTTAAAGCAGGCTAAGGGAAAGCAAGCATCGGCGATGGCCGTCAAACTCGATATGAGTAAGGCATATGACCGAGCTGAATGGCGGTTTTTGCAATGGATGATGGGCCAATTTCAGTACCCGTCTCAGTTTACTACCCTTATCATGAAATGTTTATCCACAGTCTCATGTCAGGTTTTAATAAATGGCTCACCTTCGGAAGTGTTCTATCCAAGCCGTGGGATTCGACAAGGTGATCCTTTGTCGCCCTTTTTGTTCTTAATATGTGCTGAGGGCCTCTCAAGGTTGATTCGAAATGCCCAACAATGTAACCAATGGCGAGGTATTCAGATGGCCCAAAATGCGCCTCAGCTAAATCATCTCCTTTTTTGCAGACGATAGCCTTCTCTTCACCCAATCTACTCCTAAGGCGGCTTTGAAAATTTTGGAAATTCTGAATGATTATGCTTGCATATCTAGTCAGTTAGTTAATTATCAAAAATCCTCTATCATGTTCAATAATAGTATGACTAAAGAGAAGAGGAATGAGATTTCTGGGATTTTAGGTATTCCCTCAACAGATATACGAGGAAAATACCTTGGCCTACCTTATCTTATTGGGAGATCTAAAAAGGAAATTTTTCAGTATATTAAGGACCATGTTTGGAAGAAAATATGTGGATGGAAGGAGAAATTTTTATCTCAAGCAGGGCGAGAGATTCTATTAAAAGCTGTGATTGAAGCTATTCCTGTATATGCTATGTCTTGTTTCATTTTGCCCCTTTCTTTATTGAGAGATTTCACAGCACTAATGCGTAAATTTTGGTGGAAACCAGGGGAACATGGATCTGGAGTGTGTTGGAAGAGTTGGAGGCATATGTGTAAATCGAAAATGGAAGGCGGGATGGGTTTTCGTAATTTGGAAGCTTTCAATTTTGCAATATTAGCCAAACAAGGTTGGAGACTACTACAACAACCTCATTCGATGGTGGCAAGACTTTTGAAAGCGAAATACTATCCCGCTACTAGTTTTTTGTCATCCAAGCTTGGCAACGACCCTTCTTTCCTATGGCGAAGTATTTGGGACAGTCGAAATCTTCTTCAATTAGGAGTAAGGTGGAGAGTGGGTGGTGGAAACACCATTCAAGTAAGGCGGGATCCTTGGCTTCCTACTCCATACGATTTTCAAGCCTCTAACTCATAATGTTACTTGCTACTTCAAATTTGGTGGTTCGAGATCTAATTTTGGAGCATCCTCGGAGATGGAATATAGTTGCTCTCCACGTAACTTTTTCGAGCAAAGGGATGTTGATATTATCAAAACAATTTTGTTATGTCCTAAACCTCTACACGACTATCTGATATGGCATTTCACGAAATCAGGAAACTATTCTGTCAATTCAGGATATAAGGTAATTATGGAATTTGATAAGCGAACATCAAAGCAGCAACAAGCTTCATCCTCATCAGGTTTATTTGGCCAATCATGGAAATGCTTATGGAATTTAAAAGTGCCACCTAAAGTACGAACGTGTCTTTGGAGATGGTGTAATAAAGCATTGGTAGTAAGAGCACATTTGATACGGAGATTTCACATTGATGACGTGACCTGTCCAAGATGTGGGGTGGCAATGGAAACAAATTTACATCTCTTGTTTCACTGCAAAATAGCGAAAGAAGTGTGGAAGCAAATGAAGATACCGGTGGAAAGAGTTCTTGCTGGGACTACATGTGCTCTTGAGGTATGGGAGAATTTCATATCCTCTCCTCATATTTTTGATAATACTGATTTAGAGTTTGTGGCAATGATATGGTGGAGTTTACGGCAAGCTAGGAACTTTTTAGTATTTGAAGGCCGGATCAGAACAGCTTCAGATATTATTGCAATGGCTAAAGGCTTTTTAACAGAATACCAGAATAGCCAAGTGCAGAATTTTTCAACTCAAGATATGAAGCAGCGAGATAAAGGAATCTCCAAAAGTGATGGAAGCCACCAACGGGATCGATATACAAAGTTAATGTTGATGGAGCGCGAAACGAGGAAAATTCTGGAATTGGAGCTATTATTCGGAATGCCGAGGGTGCTGTAATGGCTTCTATGACGATGCCTATACACAATCTGGTGGAACCTCAACTTTTGGAAGCTATGGCAATTGTACAGGGGTGGGAATTAGCTCATGATTCTGGTCTTATCCCGTGCGTGTTGGAATCCGATTGCCTTTCGGTGGTCAATAGAGTTTACTCACAGCAAGACGATCATGCGGTTGACGGTGAATTCATACACTACATCAGACACATTTTAAATGGATTCTCATGTCGAGAGGTCATGTTTGTACCAAGATACTGCAATACATCAGCTCATCATTTAGCTAAAATGGCTTGTAATAGCCCTTATGTTAGAGTATGGCTGGAGGAATTTCCCCAACAGTTAACCACTCTTGTATTATCTGAAACGATATAATGAAGAATCTTGGTTTTTCAAAAATAAAAAAAAAATAAAAAAAAAATTGAATATCTAACGCATACTAGATCTTGTAAAATTATTATAATAATAAGATTGAAATTTTCAGGAAGGGTACCTTGACTAGGAGAATTTTCATTGGTGTGGGGTCCATAGACATCCGAGGTGTCTAACATGGTAATACCATTGTTGAGGGCATGATGGATAATTGGTATCATGTCATATTCAGGCTTTGGAGGGCCATATCCAAAGGACATTCCCATGCAACCAAGGCCTTGTGCCGACACTTCCAAACCCGTTGAACCCAGTTTCCTTCTCATTGTATCTGCCATTGTTGAGTCAGATTTTCATTTTTACGTTATCGAAAATTTTAAAATGGAAGAGTTTTCTAGATATTTATTGATTAAAGAAAACGAACTTTCCGGGTTTTTTTTTCATTTGACCAAGAAAGGGTTGTTTAATAAAGATAGATATTAGATTTTTTGTTTTTAAGCAAGATACACATTAGTTACACAATTTTAAGCTGAGCATATCTAGCCTAGGATAGAAGTTTTAGCCGAAAAAAAATTATAAGTAAATAAAGGCGCTAATAACACTCCAATACTAGGTCCTAAACCCGCGCGATGCGCGAATGATTACACATAAATTACATAGAGAAAAACAAATTATATATAATTACAAAAGTTTTATGTAAAATTCTTTTTTATTCTTTCAAATCTTTTTGTTTATATACATTTGGAGATTTAGAATTTCATTAGTATAAAGAAAATGAATTATCACATAATCACAGAAATAATTACAGAAAAATCATACAAATTATGGGAGAGATTTGGGAATTATTTTCATATTTAAAGATTTCATTCATTATTATAAGTAGAGTTCAATGACTTCACCCGAAAAATGTGGTGGTTATAATTGAATTTTTATTAATTATATCCTTTAAACCTTTTCAATTATAATCTTTAAGGTCAAAATAAGTATTAAAAAGATGTTTGAAAGAGGAATTTAAATTTATGAAATTATGCACCCAATGTTATGCTTAACCATTTAGGAAGGAAAAAAAAAATATTTACTATATTATTTTCTTAAAAGAAAAAACTTTTTAAAACCTGCAACTTGCAAGGCACTCTATTTCGCCTTCTTCTTTTTGTCGTGATACCGTGCAACCTTCTCTCTACCATGAATTCGATCCACTTATTCTCGTCGGCGGTCTTGATCCACCCCTTCACCTCTTCCTTAATCTCCATATGTCATAGATCTGTCATTGGATTGACCTTGCCGTCACCCTCTTGTTAGTAGTGCCCTAGGACCATTAGCACATGTTGTGCGTTTTATTATCTTTTGAGCATGTAATTGAATAGTTAATTTTGCTTTTGATTATCAAATGTGTGATTTGATAGTAAAACTCATTAGCTTATGTAATTACTATTCTAGAAGTCCCTAGTTTTATGTAATGCTTAATTACTATGAAATAAAACTAGTATGGTTGTTGATTGATGATCTTGTTTTCTCGATCATGTGTAATGAATACAAATCACATCATAGATGCAATATATAAGGATACATTGTATTGGGACGTGATCCAGTCGGAGAAGTAATACTTCATGGTCTTGATCATAAGTATTACTTCCTCAATACTATTTTAGAATCCTTAGACCTTATGTCTTCATTGATTCTAGTATGAATGGAGCCACGTTTTGACTCGATCGGACGTTACTTGTATGAGTAATCAATACGACCGATGATCGGATGTAGTGTCCTATCATAGCTTGAATGTGAGTGACATTGTAAGGAATTTGTCCCTCTCTATTATTAGAGAGAGATATCCATGGGCCCCTCGATAGGGAAAAGACTGTCTAAATGCATGGCCGTGCTCAAATGTATTTGATAAAGTGGTTATCAGATACTATTTGTTGGAACAGTCTACCTAGAGATCGAGCATAAATATAATTAAGCATAATAAGTGTGACGACTACCATGCCTTATACTTAATTAGGATATCGCGAGACAAAGGGATTAAATAGTGGATTGATATTAGGTTCCGTTGTATATTCATTCAGTTTGGGTAGTCACAATGTCCTGCTAGGGACCACTTGTGATTTATGAACTAACACTACTACTAAGTGTGTTTTCATTGCCATTGTGATATGAACCTACAGGGTCACACGCATAGACGAGCTAACGAGCTTCATGTCCAGATTCAATGAATCCAAAAAGTGTCTAGTTTCATTGTATCTGACATTTGTCTTTCTGAAAATAATAAAGTGTTTATTATTCGAATTAGAGATAGGGGCAATTTCGGTATTTTACCTATAGCTGGGATTACGTGGGAGTTATTATCGGATAAGGACTCCCACTACCAGCGAAAGTCTAGGGATCGTGGGATTCTGAGACTCCCACTGCCGAGAGAAGTTGAGTAGAGGTGGGAGTTGTTCTAGTAACAAACTCTCACACTCTATATAACATCTCTTAGCCGAAACCTAGAAGGCTAATGTTTTTCAGCCGAAATAATATATAGAATCAGAAAACCGTTTTCTATTCTTGCTTCTCCCTTTTCTCTCTGATCCCCGAACTTTAGAAAGACGAAGAGCTAGCAATCACTGCCCGTTTCGTCGCGTGGATACCGGTAGAGGGACATTCCGCAAAGGGAATTCCATTGGTGACAGCAAAGAATCCAAGAAACGTGATCTTCCATTCAAGAAGTAGCTTCTTGAATCCGCAAAAGTAAGTTCTTTATTGTTGTTTTCGAATTGTTTCATATGAGCGGATCCTTCAGGGGAGGATCCATGGGTGTTTGGAACGAGTTTCCGCCCATGAATCCCTTCACCTCTTTCTTCTTCTCTTCCCCATATGCTACTTGTTAATTCAACCATGCAGGACTTTCTATGAACTTCAATTATTGACTACTTTAAATTTTATGGCAAGGGCCTTCTTCAGAAAATGGTCATATTCTCTTTTAAGAGTTAGACATATTCCTCAATTCATACACTAAGAGAGAAAGAAAGGACTAGATACAGAGATGCTACTGCTATGAGGATAGATATAACAGAAAATATTTGGCAGGTAAAAAAATTCACTGATCTCTTTGAAGCAATGACCTTATCAACAACTGGTATATGTGAAATTCAAAGTGTTGCTTTAGCATTTTCTCTATTTCTTATAAATCATGTTGTTTGCACATGGATTTCATTTGTTCTAATTTTTTTATTTTTTTATTTTTTTATTTTTTCTTTAAAATGTTTACATAAAAATCAACCTTGTCCGAAAAATTACATAGATTTAGTATTCAATATTTTATGTTTAGAATTAGCAATGTTTCAACTTTTCACGATTGCTTGTCAATGAGTGCCCGAGTCTCTTTTTGGCCCAATTTTAGATACCTTACACTCAAAAACATCAAATTCACCTTTTGTGGATCAAGAAAAAAATCCAATCAGTAAAAAAAAAATCATTCAATCCGAAAATCAATTCAGATCAAAGAATCCCACATGCAACTAACAAATTCCAAATAAATTTATGATTAAGGATATCCCAAATTTATTTTAAAAAACAGCAAATGGAAATGAACAAAACAATAAAAAAAACATAAATAGTGCACTATTGATTGAAACCTAGCAAAAAAAATAAAGAAAAAAAAAACTTACTGGAGATTCAAGGAAACGTAAAATTTAAAAGAAACATACATTTTTTATCCATAAATTTTAGCCCTATAAAAAAAAATTGTGAGAATGATTGATATAACCACATAAAAAGGGCTCGGTTTTTTTAACTTTTAATGATGGATAGATATGGGAAACGAAAGATCAAAAGTCTTAGTAATCAAATAAGAGCCGGTTCATTTTCTTCTCATTTTTGTTTTGTTTTGTTTTGTTTTGTTTTTTGAGCCGCCGTTTGGTTATAAATGATTTGTAATGGTGTAATTGATATAACTTATGATGTCTTTTGGAATTCTCGTCTCTTCAAGTGTTTACATTTTATCTTTATAACTATTTAGTTACAAATACTATAAATAATTATAGTTCAAGGTTTTTCAATTCCATATAACATTAATACATGAGTTATAATTTATAATTAAGTTTTTAGAATTTCCTTGCATGAATGAGAACTCCAAAAGTCACTTGAAACATCATAACTAATCATAATTCAAGTTTTTCCAATTCCAATTATCATTAAAATATGAGTTATGATTTATAATCAAGTCTTTTAAAATTCCCTTACATCAATAAGAACTCCAAAAGTCACTTGAAACATCATAATTAATTGTAGTTCAAACTTTTCCAATTCCAATTAACATTAATACATGAGTTATATCATTAGTTGTATGTTATAATTAACACTCCGTTATAGTTTGTGTACGTATATATATAAACTTTCTTATAGCTAAAATTTCTTACTTCATATTTTATCTCAATAGCAATTTAAGACTTTAGTATTAGCTAATGGAGCACAACATCTTTTTCCTTTTAGACAGCTTACATTGCCAGATGTAAGCTTTCCATTGGACCATGGATCTATAGAGTGCCAAATGTCATCACCACAACCTTCTACCCCAACTTGGCCTAATATTGTTAGTAGTTCCCTAGGACCATTAGCTTATGTTGTACGTTTTATATCTTTTGAGCATTTAATTGAATAGCTAATTTTGCTTATGATCATCAAATGTGTGATTTGATTGTAAAACTCATTAGTTTATATAATTACTATTCTAGTTGTCCCTAGTTTTATGTAAGCTTATTTACAATGAAATAAAACTAGTATGATGTTTGATTGATGATTATATTTTACTAAGCATGTGTAATGAATACAAATCATATCATAGATGCAATGTATTGAGATATATTGTATCGGACGTGATCCGTTAGAGAAGTAATACTTCATGGTCCTTAGTCATAAGTATTCCTTCCTCAATACTATTTTAGAATCCTTAGACCTTATGTCTCCATTGATTCTAGCATGAATGGAGCCACGTTTCGACTCAGTCGGACATTACTTTTAATCGTGTAATCAATACGACTGATGATCGGATGTAGTGTCCTATCATGGCTTGAATGTGAGAGGCATTTTAAGGAATTTGTCTCTCTCTTATTAGAGAGAGATATCCATGGGCCCCTCGATAGGGAAAAACTGTTTAAATGCATGGCCGTGCTCAAATCTATTTGATAAAGTGGTTATCAAATACTATTTGTTGGAACAGTTTACCTGGAGATCGAGCATAAATACAATTAAACTTAATAAGGGTGACGACTACCATGCCTTATGCTTAATTAGGATATCGCGAGACAAAGGGATTAAATAGTGGATTAATATTAGGTTCCACCGTAAATTCATTCACTTTGGGTAGTCACAATGTCCTGCTAGGGACCACCTGTGATTTTTGAACACATACTACTACTAAGTATGTTTTCATTGCCATTGTGGTATGAACCTACAGGGTCACACGCATAGACGAGTTAACGAGCTTCATGTCCAGATTCAACGAATCTAGAATGTGTCTAGGTTCATTGTATCTGACATTTATTTTTCTGAGAATAATAAAGCGTTATTATTCGAATTAGAGATAAGGGGCATTTTCGGTATAGCTGGGATTACGTGGGAGTTATTACCCGATAAAGACTCCCACTACCAGCAGAAGTCTAGAGGATGTGGGAGTTATAAACTCCCACTGCCAAAAGAGGTGGACAGGACGTGGGGGTTCTCCTAGGAACAAACTCCCACTCCCTATATAAACCTCTCTTGGCCGAAACCCTTGAGACTAATGCTTGAGCCGCAATAATACCATAAACCTAGATCTCTAATTTCTTGATTTCGGCCTCCTTTTCTCTCTAGACAATTCGTAACCCAGAAAAATCGAAGAGCTAGCACTCGCTGCTTGTTTCGTCGTTTGGATACCGGTAGGGAGTAATTCCGCAAGGGAGGACTCAAGGTGGTTGCTGCTGAGAGCCGAAAACCAGAATCGTTCATCAAGAAACGTAAGGCTTTTCGGTTTTATTCGATTCGTTTTTGTATGAGCGGATCCTTCAGGGGAGGACTCATGGGTGTTTAGAACGAGTTTCTGCCCATGAATCCCTTCAAATATAAATTATGTGTAATGGTGTAATTGATATAACTTATGATGTCTTTTGCAATTCTCGTCTATTTAGTTACAAACATTATAAATAATTATAGTTCAAGGTTTTCCAATTCTATATAACATTAATACATGAGTTATAATTTATAATTAAGTCTTTTAGAATTTCCTTACATGAATGAGAACTCCAAAAGTCACTTGAAACATCATAACTAATCATAATTCAAGTTTTTGAATTCCAATTAACATTAAAAGCGTGAGTTATGATTTATAATCAAGTCTTTTAAAATTCCCTTACATGAATAAGAACTCCAAAAAGTCACTTGGAACATCATAATTAATTGTAGTTCAAACTTTTCCAATTCCAATTAACATTAATACACGAGTTATATCATTAGTTGTATGTTATAATTAATACTCCTTTATAATTTGTGTGTGTGTGTATATATATCTAAAATTTCTTACATCATATTTTATCTCAATAGAAATTTAAGACTTTAGCTTAAGTTGTTAGCTAATGGAGCACATCATCTTTTGCATTTTAGAGAGCTTACATTGCCACATGTAAGCTTTCCCTTGGACCATGGATCTATAGAGTGCCAAATGTCATCACCACAACCTTCTACCCCCACTTGGCCTAACTTTATATATTATAGATTTGTTAATGACATCTAGGGATGGCAATGGGGCCAGTTGGGTGGGTCGGAGATTCCCCGGTTTAAGTTAGGGTGGGAGGGATGGGGATAAATTTGGTCCCGTTAACGGGGGACGGGGCCGGACGCGGGAAAAGTAATATTCTCGGCCCAATTTGGTCCGGCCCACATATCTTGTCCAAATTAATAAATAGAAAGATAATAAAATATCTATACAAAAAGAAAAGACACCTAAAATATTGGAGAAGATAGTGGAAATCTCAAATTCTTTCCATAAACTCCTCCATCTCCTAAAATTTATTGTAATCCTACTCTCTTTTCAATTTTCATCCTCATCGGCTCATCACTCATTATCCCTTCCATTCTACTGTATCAGGTACGAGACAACCTTAGAATTTCTATTTTTCTGCTTTGTTTCTGATGTCTATAGTTCCATGTAGTGTAATTGATATAAAAGACAACCTTAGAATTTTATCTAAGGTATCTGATTAAGAGAATCCTTTTCCATACAATGAAGCTTGTAGTAGTTCTTTTAGCATATGACTAGCGAAAGTAATAAACAATGTCAACGTTTTTCTATCAAAATTGTCAAATTGAATGGAATATGTTCAAACGCCAATGGAAATGGTGAACTAGTATTAAGTGATTTATATTATATTGCTGGGCAGCATATTAGTTGTATCTACAAATTAGTATTGTTTAGGGAGAAAACTAGTATCATTTTAGATAGTGTTATTTCGTTCTACGAATGTTAAATTTTTTATTTTAAAATTCTATATTATTTTTTCAAGGTTGTATTGAGAGATTTTTGTTGAAATTCTCTAATTTGTTCTAATCGAGATTGGGAGGAAAAAATTCCGCTTTTCCCCAGTTGAGGCTGGGCCTCCACTTGAGCTAGGAATAAGATTACAATTCATCCCAGTAACGGGACTAGACTGGAGATGGGGATGTGATGGAAGAGGCGGGACCGAGATTGGAGATCGTAGACTCCGCCTACCCCATTGCCATCCCTAATAACATCCACTTAAGGGTTTTCCTCTAAATTGACGCTTTTACGGCCCATTATAATTTAGATACTTCCACTTACAATTGTATCGTTCCATAAAATAATAATAGCATAAAAACTTTAGGATATTATTATTTCGCCATTAAATTCATTTTCCTCTAAAAATAATGTATTCTTTCACGAAAAATTCCTACAAAAGCTGAGTTTGTTGAATTGTTTTCTTTCTTTCTTTCTGTTTTCCTTTACAATTCCGTTTCCAAGGCGTTAAATAAATGTTCCCTCGCCCAATGAGTCATGTACACGTTTTTATACTTTGATAATATTCTACAATTACATCATTTTCGATAGTACTTGATACATGATTGACACAAACAAAATGCTCTAATACCTGCCATTCTTCACATAACAAAATACTACCGACATTTACTCCTTCATTGATATATCACGAGATTCATCAACAAGAATAGAAAACAAGTCATCACCAATATCTTTGATAATCACCATATAGTAAAGATTTCACAAGATTTTAAATTTTAACACTTAAGTTTGTTAATTTTTTTTGAGAAAATGACTCACATCATCCTTAAATTATTTACCAAGTCACGATAAGATCCTTCATGTTTTTTTTACTTCCTGGTAGGTTCCAGAACAAATTTCGCATATGTTAAGTCGTCCCAGCACCATTGCCCCCGGCGGTATCTGGCCAATAGTAGTCATTTTTCGGCTAATTTTGATTGGAAACTGATGCGGGACCATCTACGGGGCTGCCTTATACAAAGCACCATTTATCAAACATACAAGGTCCAATGACTAGACAAAGAGCAAGGAAAGTGGCTCAAGTCATATCTACTTTGATCCAAGAGTTGAAGGCTAAAGAGGAAGCTAAACTACATCTAGAAGATGATATTCAAGTTCAACTCTTAAGTTTACAAGACATACAATTCGGCCTATACAAGCAAAGTGGCTAAAAGGCCATTTTAGTCTTTTGTACAATTAAAGTCTATTCTAGAATTTAATTATATTTTCAGCTTTGTTATTTACTATTTTAGGCGTGTATAGAAAATGTTGCTATAATAAAATACTTGTTGTCCATGTGTTTAGATAATGGTTAAGTGGTTAGTAGTTGAGAGTCCTAATTCTTCAAGGACTCTTCACATGTTTACTATTTTTAGCCATGTTGGCCGCCTAGTATTAGTGTTTGCAAGATAATAGGACATGTTGTCCATTATCTTAGATAGTGTTTTGCTTGATAGCAAGTTTGTTGTTCAAGAGTCCTACTTCTTCAAGGAGTCTTCCATTCTAGGGCTAGATAGCCGAAATCACACTCTATTTAAGAGGGATTTCGGCCACCATTGTAAGTACGTTAGATATATTGATATTTTGGTTAAGGTTATTCCTTAGATACTTGTGTTTGAACTTCTTATAAAATTAATTCATTCTTGAGTTACTGTATCAACAAGATAGTTTCGCTTGTTGTGGTGTTTCAGCCCCCATCGATAATTACCCTTCTTTAGAGTTGCGTTGATTATATTCGGCTTGGAAACTAGTTCAAGTTAGAGAAAGATCCGTTGTAAACCTTTTAGAGTCGAATCTTGATAATCTTTATCACGGTTCTGCATCAAGTGGTATCAGAGCAAAAGGTTTACCTATATCTTGGTGTATATTTACCTCTTTCTTAAAAAAAAATCTTGTTTGCTTGAATTGACAAAAAAAAAAGCATATGGTTTAAAAAAGAAAAAAAAGCCCCGATTTATTTAGACAAGGATCAAACCAAAAGCAAACTTCTTGGTTCATAAGAACGTTCAAGAATTGGCTCTTGTTCCCCTTTCTTCTTGAAGTTGTCGTGCACATACCCATATATCAAGGATTGAAGCGTCTTCAAACCTGAGTTCTTGATACCGTGCGGCCAAGAAAAGGGTAAGTCTTTGAGAAAAGAAAGTAAAAGAAGTCAAGAAATCAAGTTTCAAGAAAATCAAGAAGCGTAAAGATTGATTTTTTTTTTTTTTAAAGATTACTCTTTTATTTCTTTCTTATCTTTTTGTTTAGGTCAAGATAGTTATTCTTTCCTTTATTTTTCAGTTTTGTCTCAGCGCAACAACTTAGGAACCCTTCATTCATCTAGAGTTGAAGTTCTTGGCAAATATTGATGAAGAACCGCAAGGTTCGACTTAAGTTTGAGCCCGATCTTTCTTCAATTCTCGAACTAGTTTCTATGGGAATTCAATCAACGCAACACTAAGGGAGGTTAATTGACAATGGAGGCTGAAACACCACAACTAGAGAAACAAGCTAGTTGATATAGTAACTCAAAGAATGAATGAAGTTCTACATAGAAGTTCAAACACGAGAAGCTAAGGAATAACCTTACCAAAATATCAATATATCTAACGTAAATATTAAAGTGGCCGAAATCTCTCTTTAATAGGTTGAGATTTCGGTTACAACCACAAAAAGAAATAAGAGTCTTTAAAGGATTAAGACTCTTGAAAACAAATAAGAGTCCTTGAAGAATTAAGACTCTTGAATAACAACTTGCTATCAAGTAACTACCTAAACAAATAAAGTGGCGGCTAGAATCAATCTAACTACCAAATCTATGAAGAGTCCTAGTTGCATTAGGACTCTTTATTAACCAACTAACTAACACATGGACAACATGTCCTTTATTATAGCAACTACTTGCTATACACGAAATTAAGTAAATAATAAAGCTGGAAAATAATTAAAGTCTAGCATAGACTTTAATTGTACACAAAAAGTCTAAAATGCCCTTTTAAATTCGTCCCAATTCTGGACAGCTTGTTGGGCCAACTTGCACGACGATTTCGGATGTCAAGAAGGCGGAATCTGATCTCGGGTTCTCATGAAAGTTGTAGATCTGCCTCTTATCTTTATTATTTAACTGGAATCAGCTTCATTGGATAAACGGATAGAAAGTTATGACCTTTCTGCCAAACTGTTGTAAAGCTGTCCAATCCCTCATCATCTTGTATGATTACTAAAACACCCTTCTTAGCCTCTTTGCTTGATAGGGCCTAATTGTATACTTGTGAACTTGAGAGGCTGCCTTTTATATTCTATGTGTAACTTAGCATCCTCTTTGTACTTTAATATACGAACCAATGATGTAGTTATCTGCTTCATATTCCTCGTTCTACGCTTCGTCCTTGGTCTATGTATGTGACCCTTTGACTTGGGAAGCCTCGAGGCTGGTACCGTATCATCCCCTCCCCCTTGAAAAGCCTGATTCGTCCTCGAATCATCATCACGATCCGTCACATAATCTGAAAAATTTGTAAATGGGAGCAAGTTAGAATGATAGAAAGTAGAACGTTCACCGTACGTACCTTTTAAGGAAATTCTCTTGCGGATGTCCCAAAAGAATTGTATCTCTCTTTTCTCTATTGTGGCAGCAAGCTTGCTATGCTCACGAACAAAACGCTTAAAGAAACTTGTCAATTCAAATGATGAACTAATGAGATTTGAACTAGTTGTGTTCGGCCATTCCTCTATTGTTGTAACTTCTGCCGGTTGAACTTTAATACTTTGAAAACTCATGATGCAACTAAGAAGGTTAATAGAATGAGTGTAATAAACATACTTTTCTATCTTAGTATCCAAGGTGTGTGCATTTATAATAGAAAAAACAGCCCTAAGATGTTTACTAAAACGCTCTCGGTTTTCACTATAAATGAACATTTTATCAAAGCAATAAATCGAATGTCTATGCTTAAAAGTTATGTGATTAATATGTAGACTATCCGTATATATTCTAAAAGTCCTTTCATGCTTTAGTATAATATTTTCCGGATTAAAATAAGGACTTAAAGACTTACTTACCTTCTTCCTTGCAAGAATTAACTCACCTTGGTTTTGACTTTTCTGATTTTTAACCAAAGATGGATTATACCTTTCACGATTTTGAAGGCTAATAAGCAACCTTCTCGGAAACTCCTTAGGGATGATTTCATGGAATTTCTGAAAAATAGCAATACTAGATGTAGAAAAAGATGTTAGAGTAAAAGAAAAAGCGTTAGTAAAAAGGTTCCTTGCGGTTCCTTTTAAATCCAACAAAACAACAAGTTGTTTTGCTGGAATCACACTATCTACCTTTCCGGAATTAACGTCCAAGCATTCTTTTCTCACACTTAGAGCGATTGCCTTTTTTCTCACTTTTGGCTCGGCTTTTTCTATGATTTTTACCTCTGATTTTACCTCATGGGTAGGATCACTCGTATTTTTCAACTCACTCTCTTTTTTCTCTCTTGGAACATCATCTAAAGGTTGTGAATGAAGTAGCTTTATCGTAACCAAAGGTTGATTCCCATCTTCCGGAAGTTTCTCCAACGTGTCGGTTTCTTTCTCAAAATCAAATTCTTCAACTTTGTTATCACTAACCCACGTTCCATCATCCAACATGATCACAGTACTCTTGTTAGGGAAGTCCCTAGAAAAGTGTCCTTTGCCCATACATTTTAAACATTCCCGAACAAGTTTTGGAGTAGAATTTACCCTTGTATTGGCCGAAACGGTTGAATTTTGTGACCTTACTGCCCCAAACTGCCCCGTGGCTGTTTTTGCATCATTAAATACCTCTTTACCCTTGCTTTGGCTCGGCAAAAAAGTAGAAAAATTCTGGGGTGGATTCGGCTTCTTCCAAGGTTGGAAAGTTGCCGGTTTTGCCCTTAAACTCTTTTCCTGTTGCTGTCTTTCGACCTGCTCTGTATAATATAACATAGAACTAATATTATCAAGATTAAGACATTCTACCTTTGATCTGATCTTATCATTTAGACCAGCCAAGAACCGAGTCATTGTTGCCTCATCTCCTTCATTAATGTCGGCCCGAATCATTGCAATTTTCATTGCTTTGTAATACTCATCGACCGAACTCTCTCCTTGCTTTAACCTTTGTAAACGGTTGTAAAGTTCCTTTATGTAATCTAGAGGAACAAAACGCCGTTTCATCACCGCTTTCATCTCGGCCCAAGTTGCAATTTCTGGTTGTTCCACTTTTACCCTTGTCTTGGTTTCATTATCCCACCAACTAGAAGCATATCCATAAAACTCCATGGCTGCTAGCTTTACTTTTTTTTTCTCCGAATAGTTATGAACAGCAAAAACATGGTTAACATTATGAATCCAATCAAAAAATAATTTGGGATTATTTGTACCTTCGAAAGATGGAATCTTCGTCTTGATTGAATCAAGATTGTTGTCATAACGATGAAATTGGTCTCCTATTCTCGGCTCAAAAATTTGATTGTTGATCAACCGATTTGGTGGCGGATTTGGAGGCGGCCTAGGCTTCTCAACTTCATCAACCAATTGAAGTTGTTGAATGTGGATTTTTGAGTCCGCCAATCCGCCCCTTAATTCAGCCATTTGTCTCGTCATATCCTCCATCATCTTGCACATCTTTTCTTGAAAAGACATTGTTATAAGATAAGAAAAACAAAAGAAAACACTCAAAAACGTTAGATAGCAAAGAAAGATTCACTCTTTATTCCAACAACGCTCGTATAGAACTTCAAACTCTAGATTTAAAGAATGGGTTCCTAACTTGTTGCGTTGACACAAGGCTGAAAAATAAGGAAAGAAATCCTATCTTTGACTTAAACAAAAAGCTTTAGAAAGAAAAAGATGAAGAAACGAATTCCTAATCGAGAAAAGAAACCGGTTCTTGATGATCTTGATCTTCTTGATGTTCTTGATCTTCTTTATGTTCTTGATCTTGTTTGCTTGAATTTTCCCTTGATTTTGTCCGAAGTTATCAAGTAGTGAAGCGGGTTTGCTTTCAAGATACTTGATTTATGGTATTGTTTCGGCTCAAAATAACAAGGAGGAACGTTTGCCAATTCTTGGACGAAGCTGTTTTGCTTTCGCTTGATCAAGAAGTTTGCTATTGGCTTTATAGTTCGCTATTCAATCTATACTAACTTGGCTGCCAATTTCTTTACACCATGAGGCTTTTTCTTTATGATTACTAAAACACCCTTCTTAGCCTCTTTGCTTGATAGGGCCTAATTGTATACTTGTGAACTTGAGAGGCTGCCTTTTATATTCTATGTGTAACTTAGCATCCTCTTTGTACTTTAATATACGAACCAATGATGTAGTTATCTGCTTCATATTCCTCGTTCTACGCTTCGTCCTTGGTCTATGTATGTGACCCTTTGACTTGGGAAGCCTCGATGCTGGTACCGTATCAAATATTGTTTGAATAAAGAGTGGTTTTTTTTCTATCTAACGATTTGAGTGTTTCTTTTTCAAGATTAACATGTCTTTTCATGAAGGTTAATCGCAGCAAGATTCCATTATAGGTGATAAAAAATTATTCATGGATTCAATGCAACAAAGCATGAAGAGAATGATGCAACAAATGGATGACATTCAAGAAAGATTGGGAATTTTTTAAATTCAAAGGCAACCTAGAAGAGGTAAAGTAATTGATGTTGATGTAGGGAATGATGATGGAGAGTCACACGAATCTAATGAGCCTTTGAGGGAAAACTTTAAATCCAAACTTGCCAAGAGGTCCAATAAGAATGGAGGATAATCTTGCATATGAACCGAGAATGGGACATCAAGCTCAAAGGTAAGATAATAATCTTGGTGAAATCAAGACAAAGATCCCATCTTCCAAGGTACAAACAATCCTGAATTATTTTTAGATTGGATTCGTAAAATTAACCATGTTTTTGCTGTTCACAATTATTCCGAGGAAAAGAAATTTAAATTGGCAACCATGGAATTTGGAGAATATGCATCAATTTGGTAGGATAAAGAGGCCGACACAAGGAGAAGGATTGGGTAAAGGTAAATTGATACTTGGCAAGAGAAAAGCGGTCATGAATTTGAGATTTGTTCCTCAAAGCTACACTAGAGATCTATACAATAGATTTCAAAGATTGACGTAAGGAACAAAGACCGTTGATGAATATTACAAGGAGATGGAGATTGCGATGATTAGAGTGGATATTCGGGAAGATGATGAGGCTACATTGGCTCGGTCCTTGGCTGGTCTAAATGACAAAATTAGACCTAAAGTATAACGTGCTAACCTTGGTAATCTTCTTTCTATGGTTTATTATGCAGAACAAATTGAAAGGCAACAAAAAGAAAAAAATTCAAGGAATTATTCAACAATTTTTCAATCTTGGAAAAGGACGAATCAGTCCCTAAACAATTCTACATCTTTGCCAAGCCAAAACAAAGCAAAAGGGACATTAGGGGCGGGCAAAACAACCACGGTTGAAATTGGAGCAGCCAAGCCTTCATCTACATCAAATTCATCCGATTTGAGGTCTAGTGCATCTACAAACCTTTCTCGGGAATGTTTTAAGTGTAGAGGTATGGGTCACTTTGCTCGGGATTGTCCAAATAAGAGCATAATGATCATGTTAGATGAAGCCGAAGAGGCTATTTTGGATGTTGAAGCCGAGAGTATGGATGCACAGCCGGAGGATGGAAATATTCTTTTGGTAAATATGAAACTCTTACATTCACAACCATTAGATGATTTGCATCAACAAAGGAGCAATCTTTTTCAGACAAAGTGCAAAGTTCAAGGCAAGATTTGTTTACTTATTATTGATAATGGAAGTTGTACTAATGTTTCCTTTTTTGATATGGTCACCGCTTTAGATTTTCCTTTGAAAGCACATCCTATGCCATATAAGCTTTCTTGGTTAAACAATAGTGGTGAGATTAAAGTTGATAAACAAGTGGAGATTGAATTCGGCATTGGGAAATTTCAAGACAAGGTTTTATGTGATGTGGTTCCTATGACCGCAAGTTACATTATTTTGGGAAAACCTTGGCAATATGATAGGTGTGCAGATCACATTGGTAGAAAGAATGTTTACATGACCACATTGGATAACATTCGTTTTACATTACATCATTTGTCACCAAGTCAAGTAAGTGAGGTTAAAAAACAATTAGCCGAGAATAGAGAGAAAAGAATTAAAGAGAGTGAGTTGCAAAAAATGAGTGATCCTACCTATGAGGTAAAATCCGAGGGAAAAAGGACCCAAAAGCCGTGAACTTAGTGAGAAAAAAGGCAAGCTCACAAAAAGAGAAAAGAGAGTGTTTATTTATCAATTCGGGAAAGGTAGACAGGACTTTGAGAACAAAACAAGCAATTGTTTTGCTGATTTTTAGAGAAACCGAAAGGTTGTCTCCAAATAATACTTTTTCCTTTGATCTTATATCTTCTTCTCTACCCAGTCTTTTGTTAATGTTTTGTAGGAATTCAAAGATGTGTTCCCTAAGGAGTTGCCAAAAAAAATTGCCTCCAATTAAAGGAATTGAACATCAAATCGACTTCATTCCGGGATCTACACTTCCGAAAAGGGAAGCCTATAGAGAAAATCCGGATGAAACTCGAGAAATCCAAAGGCAAGTTGATTTACATTTGGAGAAGGAGCAGGTAAGAGAATCTTTAAGTCCTTGTGCTAGTTCGTTTATTTTAGTACCTAAGAAAGAAGGAACTTTCAGATTATGTACGGATTGTCGAGATATTAATAAGATAACTATTTAATATAGACATCCAATACCTCACTTAGATGATATGCTAGATGAGTTAAGTGTTGCTTTAATTTTTTCTAAAATTGATTTAACTCAAAGCTATCTCCAAATTAGAATGAAAGAAGGTGATGAATGGAAAACCTCTTTTAAGACTAAATATGGTTTATATGAATGGATTTTTATGCCTTTTGGTCTTACTAACGCACCTAGTACTTTCATGAGATTAATGAACTACATATTTCGGCATTGTTTTGGAAAATTTGTTGTAGTTTATTTTGATGATATACTTGTTTATAGTAAAAACTTAGAGGATGATATTGAACATCTTAAGGCTGTTTTTACTATTTTAAGGTAACAAACTTTGTACTCTAAACTTGAAAAGTGTGTTTTTTGCACTAATTCTATTAACTTTTTGGATACATAGTTAGTTCTCAAGGTATTAAGGTTGATCCGGCAAAGATTCAATCAATTGTGGAATGGCCGAGACCAACTAGTGACACTAAAGTCTGTTCATTCTATGGTTTGACAAGCTTTTATAGGCGTTTTGTTCGTGATTTTAGCACAATAGCCGCCCCCATTGAATGAAGTTGAATGTGATGCATCAGGGATAGGTATTGGGGCTGTTTTACAACAACACGGCAAACCTTTAGCATATTTTAGGGAGAAACTGTGGCGCTTCACTTAACTATCCTACATATGATAAAGAGTTATACGACATTGTTAGAGCTTTGGAGACATGACAATATTACTTGATTGCAAGAGAATTTGTTATCCACACGGACCATGAATCCATCAAGTATCTTAAGGGGCAAAGTAAGTTGAACAAGAGACACGCTAAATGGGTTTCCTTCATTGATACATTTCCATATGTTATCAAATACAAGAAAGGTAAGGAAAACATTGTCGTCGATGCTCTTTCTCGAAGGTATACTTTACTTTCCGTTATGCATGCTAAATTACTTGGATTTGAACATCTTAAAGCATTGTATAAGGAGGATAATGATTTTTCAGATTTGTATCTTTCTTGTGAGCTTTCGGCTCAAAAAGATTTTTATAGGTTTGAAGATTTCTTGTGTAAAGGCAATAAGTTGTGCATTCCCTTTTGTTCTATTAGAGATTTAATTGTTAGAGAAGCACATTGTGGCGGTTTAATGGTCCATTTTGGTGTTGTTAAAACATTAGACATATTACAAGAACACTTTTATTGGCCTAAGATGAAAAGAGATGTTAGAAAAATTTGTGAACTTTGTTTTAAGTGTAAACAGGCTAAAAGTTCAAGCAAAGCTCACGGATTATACATGCCTTTACCTGTTCCATCTTCACCCTAGATTGATATTTCAATAGATTTTATTCTTGGATTGCCGACATCAAGAAGAGGTATGGATAGTATAATGGTCGTTGTAGATCGTTTTTCTAAAATGACTCACTTTATTCATTGTAGGAAAACTAATGATGCAAGTCATGTTGCAAATTTGTTCTTCAAAGAGGTGGTTCGGTTGCATGGAATCCCAAAAAACAATCGTAAGTGATAGGGATGTAAAATTCCTAAGTTACTTTTGGAAGAGCTTATGGAGTAAGTTGGGGACTAAATTACTTTTTTCTACATCAAGTCACCCACAAATTGATGGCCAAACCAAGGTAACCAATAGAACTTTAGGGGTTCTACTTAGAGCACTCATTCAAAAGAATTTAAAGAGGTGGGAAGAATGTTTACCAATTGCTGAATTTGCTTAAAATCGTACTTTACATTCTACTACTAACAATTCACCTTTTGAAGTTGTTTACGGTTTTAACCCCCTAACCCATTTAGATCTAATTCCTCTACCTATTGATGAATATTATAATATAGACGGTGATTCTAGGGCAGATTTTGTACAAATAATTCACCAACAAGTTACCGAAAACATCAAGAAGAAAAATGATCAAGTTACACATAAAGCCAACAAGGGCCGGAAGAGAGTTTGCTTTGAAGTTGGCGATTGGGGTTGGTTACATTATAGGAAGACAGATTTCCTAAAGAGAGAAAGTCTAAATTACACCCTCGCGGAGATGGACCTTTTCAAGTAGTTGCTAAGATAAATGACAATGCATACAAACTCAATTTGAAAGGTGAGTATGATGTACATTTTACTTTTAATGTTTCTGATTATCCCCATTTGATTTTGATGCAGATTATATTGATGATAATGATGATTCGAGGACGAATCCTTTTCAAGGGGGAGGGGATGATGCGGGACCATCTACGGGGCTGCCTTATACAAAGCATCCCTTATCAAACATACAAGGTCTAATGACTAGACAAAGAGCAAAGAAAGTGGCTCAAGTTATATCTACTTTGATCCAAGAGTTGAAGGCTAAAGAGGAAGCTAAACTACATCTAGAAGATGATATTCAAGTTCAACTCTTAAGTTTACAAGACATACAATTCGGCCCAAACAAGCAAAGTGGATAAAAAGGGCATTTTAGTCTTTTATACAATTATAGACTTTAATTATATTTTCGGCTTTGTTATTTACTATTTTAGGCATGTATAGAAAATGTTGCTATAATAAAATACATGTTGTCCATGTGTTTAGATAATGGTTAAGTGGTTAGTAGTTGAGAGTCCTAATTCTTCAAGGACTCTTCACATGTTTACTATTTTTAGCCATGTTGGCCGCCTAGTAATAGTGTTTGCAAGATAATAGGGCATGTTGTCCATTATCTTAGATAGTGTTTTACTTGATAGCAAGTTTGTTGTTCAAGAGTCCTGCTTCTTCAAGGACTCTTCCATTCTAAGGCTAGATAGCCGAAATCCCACTCTATTTAAGAGGGATTTTGGCCACCATTGTAAGTACGTTAGATATATTGATATTTTGGTTAAGGTTATTCCTTAGATACTTGTGTTTGAACTTCTTATAGAATTCATTCATTCTTGAGTTACTGTATCAACAAGATAGTTTCGCTTGTTGTGGTGTTTCAACCCCCATCAATAATTAGCCTTCTTTAGAGTTACGTTGATTATATTCCCCTTGGAAACTAGTTCAAGTTAGAGAAATATCCGTTATAAACCTTTTAGTGTCGAATCTTGATAATCTTTATCACGGTTCCGAATAAGAAACTACCGCGGACAATGGTGGTGCGACTACTTAACATTCACGAAATTTGTTCTGGGACGTACCAGAAAGGAAAGGTTTTTTTGTAGGATCTTATCGTGTCTTGTTAAATAGTTTGAGGATGATCATAGGCATTTTCCCTTTTTTTTTAATAAACATCATAGTCCCATTACACATTTAAGCTTTTTAATATTTTAATCAAACTTGTTAAGATATAAGTGGTGTTTTTCCTATAATCCACGAACCACAAAATATGATTTCAAATCCAAAACTGACTCAAAATGAGTACACTAAAAAGTACTCACGGCACGGGGTGTTATAGAAACAAAGCTAAAACTAAAAAATAAAAAAATTGGGGAAATGCTCGGTTAGGTCCGCCAATGCCCATGACCAAATATACTATACTTGTTGCTTGGATGAAAAGTTTCTAAGCTATATTTATTTTCTCTGTCTTTGTGATTTCTATGTTCAGAAGGTCATGAAAACTAGTTCTTGAATCTGTGACATGAAATGGTACTGGAGCGTGGCTGATTTTCTAGAATTCAAATTTCTTGTTTATTTTTGTGTGAATTTCTTTCGTAAGAGGTAAGAACCATTCACCTCTGTATTTTTAGTTATAAAACTCAGGAATTCAGCATTTTAAAGTATGGATTTGAGTATGAACCGTTTAATCAAGTTTTCGTGCATAAAATGGATGAAGGGTCAGATTATGTGCATTTAATGTGGTTGATCGTCGTTTATATGTTGTGTTGTGAATTCAGTTATGTAATTGTTGTTCTTGCTGCCGTTAATTGCTTTGTTGATTAATTGCTGGTCTTGAATTGTACTTGTCCTTATTTGGTAGTCGTCTAATTAGAGTTGTCGTTGTTGTCGTCTATTAGGTTTTGGTCGACCGAGTCGTCGCCCCCGTTTTGAGCTCTTGTCTAGGATATTCTACATAACAAGATTCATTCGTATTATAAAGTGTATGTGTTGAACCTGGGAGTTCATGTGAATGTGTGGAAATACTTGGACCTTCACCGGATGAGGGAAAATCATTGGGACTGTAATGGTTTTGTGGAGTCAACGGTGATGGATACAATGTAGAATAGATCATTAAAAGCTTGGTCCTATTTGTTGAGGGGGTGAAACTGAACCTATGTGTTATGAAATTAATGGGGCATCCTAACTTGGTCGTCGTTAGGACTGTTACAGTTATTGTTGTAGAGTTGTGAAAATATGATTGAGCTCGAACTGTGGGAAATGTGTGTGTGAGTGTTTCATAGAAATAACCATACTCGTAACGTATAACAATGTGTATTTCCGTTGTGACTTGTGAGTAGACATGGTGCTCGAAGCACATTCCGATGTATATGTGTTAAAACGTGAAAAGAATAGTTATTAGCTTAATTTTGTTGTTCATTTGGTCGTTCTTGTTTTGGATTTATTTGCTACTTGGTTTCAAGTCTAAAATGTGTCATTTTGTGTTGGGGATGTTTTGGTGCAGAAATATGGCTTTTACATGTGTTTTGTACTGAAAATACATTTCCTGCAACCGTGGACGAATAGGTGAATGGTTTGTCATGTGTATCATCCTCAGCTTAGTTAGCAGAGATACTAGGACTTTCTGCCCAACCGTGGACGAATGTGCAGACGCACCCGCGGACGAATGCTTCATCCTTGGGTTTGTCCTAGGGTCCTGTTTCAGACAATTTGGTTTTCTGTTCTGTTTCGTTTCAAGCCAAGCCCTTTGTAAGTTCCGTAAAGTTTTTTTCAAGTGTTTAAAGTGTATTTCAAGTTAAGTTTTGCCAAGTAAAGTTATGTTATGTTTTCAATGGTTTTGAGAAACGTGAAAAACTTTTGTGTCTTATATGATGCTTCATCCCTTGGGCGTTTGATCCTTACTGAGCTTCGCGGCTCAATTCTTTATTTTTCTTATCTTGTAGGTGATGATTTTTTCGAGCCTTATTTTGATGTTGCTTGGGAGGATGAAGAATGATCACATAACGAACTTTGTAATAGTGAACATCTAGTAGTGAACACTTATTTATTTCTTTTCTCTTGGTTAGAACTCATTTACATTAAGTTAGACTTATTTCCCTTTTAGTGTTTTATTTATTTATGTAATACATTTGAAACCTTTTGACTAGGATGTATATGATTTTTTTTTTAAGCCTCACCAGAGGAGGAGAATTATTGCCCCATGAAGGGGAAATACAGGAATCGAACACGGGACCTCCGCCCCATGTTAGGATAGCCTTACCTACTTGGGCTATCCGATTCCTATAGGATGTATATGATTATTTATCAATTTTTATGTGATTTCTTACATGCATACTATGTTATTCTTATATGATATGTCATGCCATATTTGCTTCATGTGTTATGCCATGTCTACCTTTTGTACTATGTTATGTACCTTAAGTGGTTATGTGAATTAGTTGTTATCTTTCTGTTTCTTATACATATGAACTGTTATTTGGGTTAAGATGGACCATCAAGAAGGGGACAACATTGAGAGCAACGACTCTGGTACACCAATTGCTGCACTGATACGCCGATGTCCGAGGGGAGCTCATAGACAGTTTGTGGGATCATCAAGTCAGCAACCACGACAGGATCCGCTTCCTCCACGGGCATCGGCTAGGGGAAATGAAACAATATGTGAGGCCGGATAGGTGGCACCTTTACCACCAGTTGATGTAGCGCCACCACCTCTAATTAAATTAAAAAAAGAATCTTAGGAACATAACACATTACGCTGCATATAATTTTTTTTTGCGTGAACCGGCACGAACCATGAGAATCAATACAATATTTGATTTGCGGAACTCTGTTCATGATGAGAAGGTCCGGTTCCCAAAGCTTTTCCTACGCCCTGGATACCTATACTACTAGGGAGTCCCCGTATCATCTATCCCGGATCCAGGAACACTCACTCCATGGCCCGTGTGTTTCCCATTTGTTATGACTTGGCTAATTTATGGAAGATATTGGTGCCCAGACCCATTTATTCTATATTTTTCGAGAAAGAGAATTGATATATGAACTATTCAAAGATGATATGGGTACAACAAGTACCGAATGATGAGGCTGAATTTGTAACACCACCTCCACCACCTCTATACAACCCACCCCCCATCACAACCATATAACGAACCACCTCCACCACCACTACCATACAATGTACCTCCACCACCCCCACCGATTAATACAAGTGCAACTCCTGATATAGAAACTATATTAATCATGTTAGCCCAAATGTTCCAAACTTAACAACGGCAACATAATCAAAATGTTGGGGCTCTGAGGGTTCAGAGGGTTGAGGTTGACCTGGGTATGTACTTTGAACGGATGAAGAAGCGTTTGACGGGAGTATGAGGTCAGATCAAGCGGAAACATGGTAAGAGGAAATTCAACAGCATTTCCATATTATTCGTTTTCCTGAGAATATCAAGACCGATGTGGTCGTGCCGTTCTTAACTTCTGAGGCATCGGATTGGTGGAAGGGCGTGAGTCCCATATATGCCCAATAGTGGCATATTACTTGGGACAGGTTAAAAAAGACATTCCTGGATCAGTATTTTCCCGAGACTTTCAAGTTTGCACGTCAGAACCAGTTCTTTGACTTGAGGCTGACCGAGGGGATGTCAATTTTAGAGTATGCAAGCAAGTTTAACAGCCTTGGGAAGTACGCCTTAGCTATTATTCAGGATGGTGAGATGAGGACTTAGAGGTTTGTGAGGGGACTGTTGCCCAGTATTAGAGGGAGACTTTCAGGATACTGTCCTACTAGTTACATGGACGCGTACCAAAGAGGTCTTGACGTCAAAGAGGAGCCCAGGACAACCGATTCTGAGAGAAAGAGACTATTTTCAGATATGTCACAAGGACAAAGTTCTTGTCCTAATGATACTGCTCCTATGGCTGCTCCGAAGATGTTTGCTCCCACCTTAGGACCAATCTATACAATTAGATCGGGAGTATGTACGTGTTCTAACTTAGTCAGAATTGGGGGATTCACAGGATAACCAGATACTTCTAAGGCTTTCGATGAGTGTTATAGATGTGGAACGAAGCATACAGGGAATTGCATATGGGTTTTTTGGGCATGTTTCAGATGTGGAAACATTGGCCACCGGGTTAGTCAGTGTACATCTCCACTTCAAGTTACGAGACAGACTTCAGGGTCAACACCAAAAGTTGGGGGCACCGGGGCTAAGCCTAATGCTCGGGTCTTTACCCTTTCTCAATTAAGGGCGGGAAATGACACGGGTAAACTGACAGGTACATTTATATGATTATGTGGTTAGTATGTTTCCTTGTACTTGATAGGTTGCATATAGTGCCATACTTGCTTGTTGTCTATGCTTATGGGGTGCCAGTTTCGAGGGTGAAACTGTTGTAAGGGGAGAAGTATGTGATACCCGTCACTTTTTCTTACGTGTTAAATTCACTCGTAATTAATTTTGCATGCTTTGAATTCTTTTTGCATGAGTATTTGATTTATATTTTTTATCGCATGAATTATCTATTATGTATCGTAATATATGATGTGTAATATGTTGTATTATGTGTTACATTTTATGTGTGGTGAGTGGGAGGACATGTATGTTATACTTGGGGAGTGTGGGGACCTTTTGTGCAATTATTTGAAAGTTGATTAGTGTGAGTTATGGAAGAAAATATGCAATTACGGGAGTTACCAAAATTGTGGGAAAAAGAAAGGAAGGAAAAGAATGAGGGAAAATTTGGGCAGAACTTTGAGTAATTTTTGGGACCAAACAAAGTTCAATTTGAGTAATATGTATATCTTCTTGAAGGTATTTGAAATACCTATGCGTGAGCGCAGACGGATTGCGATTTAGAGTTCGGTGAGAGAAGTTATAGCACCGGGAGCGAGGCTGATTTTCTGGAATTCGAATTTCTTGCTTTTTTTCTGAATTGCTTTCGTAGAGGTAAGGACCATTCACCTCTGTATTTTTAGTTATAAAACTCATGAATTTAGTATTTTAAAGTATGGATTTGAGTATGAAATGTTTAATCATGTTTTCGTGCATAAAATGGATGAAGGGTCGGATTATGTGCATTCAATGTGGTTGATCATCGTTTATATAGTGTTGTGAATTCAGCTTTGTAATTGTTCTTCTTGTTGCCCTTAATTGGTTTGTTGATTAATTGCTGGTCTTGAATTGTACTTGTCCTTATTTGGTAGTCGTCTAATTGGAGTTGTCGTGTAATTGGAGTCGTCGTTGTTGCCGTCTATTTGGTTTTGGTCGACCGAGGCGTCACCCCCGTTTGGAGGTATTGTCTAAGATCTTCTATATAACAGGATTTCTTCGAATTATAAATTAATTGTGATGAACCCGAGAGTTCATGTGAATGTATGGAAATACTTGGACATTCACCTGATAAGGAAAATCATTGGGACTGTAACGGTTTTGTGGAGTCCATGGTGATGGATGATTATACAATGTAGAATGGATCCCTAAAAGCTTGGACCCCGTTTGTTCAGGTGGTGAAACAGAACCCATGTGTTATGAAATTCTTGGGGCATCCTAACTTGGTCATCTTTAGGGCCGTTACAGTTGTTGTTGTAGAGTTGTGAAAAAAGATTATTGAGCTCGAACGGTGGGAAGTGTGTGCGTGAGTGTGTCCTAGCAATAACCATACTCGTAACGTCTAACAATGTGTATTTATGTTGTGACTTGTGAGTAGACATGGTGCTCAAAGCACATTCCGGTGTATTTGTGTTAACAGGTGAAGATAACGATTATTAGCTTATTTTTGTTGTTCATTTGGTAGTTCTTGTTTTGGTCTTACTTACTACTTGGTTTCGAGTCTAAAATGTGTCATTTTGGGTTGGGGATGTTTTGGTGCAGAAATATGGCCTTTACATGTGTTTTTGTACTGAAAATACATTTTCTGCAAGTTGCGGAAGAATGGTTCGTCCTGTGTATCGTCCTCGGCTTAGTACACACAGATACTGGGGCTTTCTTCCCAATCGCGGACGAATGTGCGGACGTACCAGCAGACGAATGCTTCTTCCTTGGGTTCGTCCTATGGTCCTATTTAAAACCAGTTATGTTTCATTTCAAGCCAAGCCTTTTGTAAGTTCTGTAAAGTGTTTTACAGATTATTTTAAGTGTATTTAAACTTAAGTTTTTCCAAGTAAATTTATGCTATGTTTTCAATGGTTTTGACAAACGGGGAAAAGCTTTTGTGTCTTTTCGGATGCTTCATCCCAGGGGCTTTTGATCCTTAATGAGTTTAGCAGCTCAGTCCTTTATTTTTCTTATCTTGCTGGTGATGATTGTGCTGAACCTTATTTTGATGATGCTTGGGAGGGACCATATGAAGAGTGATCACATAACGATCTTTGTAATAGGGAACATCTAGTAGTGAACACTTAGTTATTTCTTGTCTTGGTTAAAACTCATTTACATTAAGTTAGACTTATTTCCCTTTTAGTGTTTTATTTATTTATGTAATACATTTGAGCCCTTTTTTGGATTTTTATATAGTGATGTATTCCCGTTTAGTAACTTTGTTTTGTGGGCTTGGTGTCTCATTGGCTGATGAGACAATGCCATGTCATCACCCAAGTTAGATGGTGTGACAATTATCAACAAACAGTGATAACAATAAGATATACCATTAACACTTAGACTTAGATTGATGCAAATTTTAGTAGAGAGTTGAAAATTTGTTAGCACTATTATTCTTTTTCTATGTTACATAACTGAGTTGACTCTTCAATCAATATTAATGTTTTCAATTAATGTAATTTAGATTATTATGGAAGGGTCCAATTGTAAGTGAAAATATCTCAATTATATTGGAAAGATTTCGTGCTAAGATTATTATGGAAGTGGCATCCCACATTTAGCGCTAAGATTTCGTGCGACTGCTTGATCCATGTTCTTGGAAATAAAAAACTTCGAAAGTTACTAATCATCTGCAAAGAAAACATGTGAAAGGTACGGCCCACCTCTAGCTAAACTCAAAGGCTTCCATCTACGACGTTTAACTTACGTATCAATTTCTCACCCCAAAACCTCCATGTACAAGACAAACAAAAATGGTGAAAAAGGGTCGCCTTGTCGCAATCCCCTTTGCGGTTCAAACCCGTCCAGTTTCTCCCTATTCCATAGGACCGATAGTGACACCGATGAAATATAGAACATAATGAGATATTGTAATTCCTTGCTAAACCCAACCTTATGTAGGACTTCTCTAAAAAAATTCCAACTAATGCGGTCATATGCCTTCTCGAGATCTATCTTGGCTACAAGCCATCATTTTTTCCCTTTTTTCATTCTCATACTGTGAATGGCTTCTTGAACGATGACCGCATTGTCTAGCCCTTGTCTTCCCGGTATAAAACTACTTTGGTTCTCGCTTACTAACTTACCCATAAGTGGTTTCAAACGATTTGTAATAATCTCATGACACATTTGACTACCACATTACATAGCTCAATTGGTCGAAATTGGTACATAGTCTTGGGCACCTCCTGTTTTAGGATCAAGCTTATTAATGTCTCATTCATCCTGGTAGGAAAACAACAGTTCTTAAACACCTCCTTCACAAACAAAATCACATCCTCTCCAATAAGCCCCCAAATTGTTTGAAAAAATATAGGTGGGAGCCCATCCGGTCCTGGTGCCTTAAATGCCCCCATATGTTTAATAGCTTGGTAAATTTCTGTGGCCGAAACAGGTTTATTTAACAGCCTTTTATCATAATGATTTAAAGGATGGATAAAGCAGAAATCATCCAAACCTGGATAAAGCAGTGATTCAGCAGTATATAAGTCACGATATAGAATGTCATCTCCATTTCCTTCAGCAAAGCTTGATCCTCCACCCATTCGCCGTCTTGTCCCCGTAGTCCAAGTACTCTGCTTTTATTTTGTTTGATGACCGCCATAGAATGGAAATATTTTGTATTGTTTTCCCCCTCAGTTCACCACTTAACCCGAGACTTTTGTAGACAAAATAGTTCCTCTTGTAATAGAATATCATTAAATTCTTTCACCAGCTGTCGTTCCAACCTTAGCAAATGATGATTAATCCCTCGCTCAAGCTTCTTTTGGATTCCTCCCGACCGAGCCAAACAACAATTTTTCCTGCTTATAACATTTCCAAACACCTCCTTGCCCCACCATTGTTAATCCGTAATGCAGTCCCTAATGATATTGTCAAAGTAGGCCGAACTGTTAGCCCGAAGGGCAAAGTGATCAATCTTGCTTTGATGATAACAAACCATTGATAGTTCTAATGTTTATGTGAGCATGTTCTTAATGATAGGATCCTTAGCACTCACATTGATACACTTTGCAAGACTCCATAGCACAAGCATAAACTCAATCCACATGCCATGGAAGTACTTGCAAAGTCAAGAAGAAGGAAGATCAACATGTCATGAGCTACTCAATCCAAAAGATGAATCAAGTGGTATGCTCTTTGACAAGATGAAGTGTGAATTCCAATACACTACAACTCAAGATTGTTATAGGACTTCATCACCTCAATAAGATGTTGATCAGAGGCTTCAAGTCAAAGCTCCTAGAAGATTTCATCTACAAGACTTGAAGACCTCCAAGAAGATTAGTCTAGTCTACATAGGTATATTCTTTGTGACTAATCTTCCTTTGAGAATACTAGGTTATAAGAATGTTTAAAGCTCAACATTACATGTTTTCAAAACCTCATGTTTTACTTTGTTCATTTATTTGAAAAGGTTTTTGAAAACAAGTTGGTCAATGCCTAAGTACTTTAAAATGTGTTTTCTATCTTTATAAAACACTTAGGCATGTGCATGAGAACATTAGAAACTTAACTAAGTGTAAAAACCACTTTGGGAGTGTCATCCGGTCGACCTAGGATTTGCCTAGGAAGACCAGAGATGTCCGGTCGACCAGTGTCTTTTTTGTCCTTATTCAAGTTTTGAATGATCCAATGCTCCAACGGCTATATTCTATACGGACGACCGAGATGTTAGGTCGGTCCACTGACCTTGGCTTCGGTAGACCTGACCACGGAATTGCGGTCGACCGAGGGCCTTTAACCTTTGATTTAAGGCACTCCGGTCGACCTACCATCAAGTAGCGGTCAACCGGAGCTGTCAATTCAAGTGACCAACAAAGCTAGTGTATTCTTGCCCTATAAAAAGCTTTCAAACCTGATTTTTTCATAACTAATCAAGCCATAAGAGGGCATAGGCATATACACTTTCTAAACACACAAGCTTACATTTTTGTGCTTAATTGCAAAATCATTCAAAGCATTGTATTGAGCTTAAACTTCATCTTGCCTTCTATTCTCAAAGAGCGATTTAAGCTTAAATTGTAAATCCATTCCTAGAGAGAAATCTTTGTAGTGAGCTAAATTGTAAATCTCCTCAAAAGAGATACGTTACCCAAATTTATCTTTAGTTGAGAATTAGTTCTTTGTGAGCTAGCGCTCCACTCTTGGTGAGTGTTTGAAAGTCCTAAGAGTAGGCACAAGACCTCTTTGTGAGGCAAACACTATTTGTGAGTGGAGTCTTCTTAGTGAAGCAAAAAGTCCTAAGAGTAGGCACAAGACCTCTTTGTGAGGCAAACACTATTTGTGAGTGGAGTCTTCTTAGTGAAGCAAAAAGTCCTAAGAGTAGGCAACAAGACCTCTTTGTGAGGCAAACACTCTTTGTGAGTGGAGTCTTCTTAGTGAAGAAAAAGTCCTCATTTGTTGAGGCAATTGAAAAAGGTAGAACCCACTTTGCATTTGTTGTGAAGGGTATCCATTAGTGGATGTTGAAAACCTTAAGGTAGTGGATGTAGATTCTTTGTGAATCGAACCACTATAAATCCTTGTGTTAGTTTTCTCTATCCCTACTCCTTTACTTCATTGTTCATATACTAGCTATAACTTGTATATTTGATTATATGAACATATGTGCTTAGGATAGAAACTATCACATGTTTCCATGCTTTATACAATTGCTTCACTTAAGTCATCTAAGTTGCCTTGATCATAATTGAATCACCTTATGTGCTTAAACAACATACTTGTTGTTAAGGTGAACACTTGGGCAAAAGAAGTTTTAGAAAAGCTGAAAAAGTTTTTAAGAACCTAATTCACCTCCCCCCCCCCCCCTCCCCTCTTAGGTTATATACCCTCAAAGGGTATTTCAATTAGTATCAGAGCCTAGTATCCTTTTTATTGGACTTACATCCTACGATGATCCATGGCTCATAGCTTTTCTAACTTGGATGACCAATCCCCATCTAGACCACCTCTCTTTGATGGCTCCAACTTTGATAGTTGGCAATGTGCGTTTAAATTGTTTTTGTCTTCTAATGACATTTCCTTGTTGAGCATTATAGAAGAAGGTCATTTTATCCCTTCAAGTTACACACAAGGTGTGATGGTGCCAAAGTCTAGGAAAGACTATGATGAAGAAGACTACAAGAAGATGACACTCAACTTCAAGGCCTTAAATGCTCTTTGTTGTGCATTAAATGAAGAATCTTTCAACAAAGTGCGTAAATGTGAAGATGCTCATTCCATGATGAAAATGCTTGAAGCATCATACCAAGGAGAAGTTGAAGTGGAAAATCCAAAGGTGAGAAGTCTAGGGTTGGGGACTCAATCTTGTGAAGGTATAGAGGACATCTCAATAACACCTCAAAATCTTGATACAACCAAGAAGTGTGATCTAGGAGAAATCAATGATCAATCCTCAAGGAGCTAAAAAATTATGCAAATTGTGACTTCACAAGATGAGAAAGAAGAAGAGATGGAAGCACAAGAGGATGATCTTCAAATGGAATTCAATTATGATGGAGATAATGAAGATCAATCCTCTTGCAAAAGGAAAAGAAAATTCTTGCCACTAAACTTCAAAGAAAGACATCCAAAAAGAAGTGGCTTTGGACTCAATCATTCCAATAAGAATGATGAAGACGTTAAATGGAGATGTTCAAAGAAGAAGAAATCACAAACGCTCCATAGCACTTGGATTCCCCAAACTTCAAATACTTTCAAGGAACCAAGATGCTAAACTACAAGTGATGATCAATGATCAAAGCTTCAATGAAAATCTACAATCATCATCACTTGGTAAGGCTACAAAGGTATCAACTTTACTTTCTCATAACATTACAATTGATGTTATTAATAGTATGAGAGGTAAAATTGATGTTATTACTTGTACACTTGTTGTTGTTGCATCATGTTATATTAGTGATCCTTCACATGAAGATAACCTATTGCAAGAGCTTCATTCGGTTGATGTTTCTCTTGCTAGGGTATCTAAAATATGCAACATCACAAGATTGGATGATTCTTACTCTTACTTCTCATCTAAAGAGAATCATCCTAGTACTTGTAATATTGTTAATGTTGATCCTATTGCACACAGTTGCCACTTGAGAAAATATTCTAACAATGTAGGACCTTTGCAAGAGGTACCATATGTTTCTCAAGTTTCCCTTGTAGGTTCCAAGATAAATATCTCTCAATTCAGAGAAATGGACCCCAAGGAATTGCAAAGTCAAGCTAAGACTCCAAGCAAAGAGTCATGTGCTAAGGACAACAAGTTTGTGAAGAGTTCATCAAAGGGCAACAAGGAAAACATCTATGATGACTTCACAAACCAAAAGGATATTGCTTCCAATGCAAAAATGGAAAGAAGAAGCAATCAAAGGACAACCTCCTCCCAAGAAAGAAAAGGTCAAGATCAAGGCCTGCCTCATTGGTCTCTTTGATGAAGATCAAAGTGAAGTACAAAGTCCTAAATCTATAGGCAATGAGGTACAATCTAATCCTTCCCTTGATCTTGACTATGTGAATGAGGAGGATCCCTACGTGCTTTTAAATGAAGTAAATGATCACTAAATGAAAGATTTTAAATGCAAGTAGAATATGATACTCTTCTTTCTTCTTTTCACATCATTTCAAATGAAAAAGAGGATGCACTTTTATCTCTAAATGCTTTGTCTCTTGAAAACCAAGAGTTGCTCAACAAGGTGCATATTGTAGAATCTAAACTTGTTGAGCATAATGTCTTAAAGCTCAAATTTGATGTGTTAACAACTTATATTAATAAGTGTACATGTGCTAAAGACATCCTTGGTAATGTGCTTGTTACTTCCCATGCTCCTTTTGCTAGTAATTTTTTAGAGCACAAGCACACTCATATTATTGCACACTATACTTATTTTAATGCTAGAACATCACATGCCACTATGCTAAATGCTAAATGCTCTTATTGTGGTAAATGTGGTCATTATGCTACTTGTTGCATTAATAAGAAGAAGATTGAAAGAGGTGTTAAATCTATTTGGGTTTAAAAGAACACCAAAATTAACCCCAAGGACCCATAAGAAAATGGGTACCAAAATTAAATTGTTTTGTAGGAAACAGGGGAATTCCGACCGACCGGACAAGGAAACGGTCGACCGTAGTTATGGTCAAATTGCCTCAATCAAAGGAAAGGTATCCCAGTCGACCGCAATAGACTACTGGTCTACCTAAGCAGAATGACCTTTAGTAATAGGGTACCTCGGTAGGCCGACATCCCTCCTCGGTCGTTCGAAATAGAGACAGAAAGAAATTCAATTTTAATTGGAAGAGGGCGGGCGACCGGAAAGGACCTCCGGCCGACCGAAGTGTCGCGAATTAGAAGAAAACAAGGGTTTCAGTTTAGCATTTCAAAAGATAATTTTTCCCTCTCTCAAAATTCTCTCAAATCCCTTCACCTATAATCCTCAAATTCAAAGCCTATATCATTCCAAAACTCAAGTCCTTCCATATTTCATCATTTCATAACAAGATGAAGACAAATCAAACATCCAAACCACCTTCAAATTCTTCCAAAGATCAATCCAAAGATAATCCTTCAAAGAAGAAACAACCCACCAAGAGAAAACTTGAAAAATCTCTAAAGATTAGAGAACCGGTTGAACCCATTCCAAAGAAGGTCAATATAAAGAGAATGGCTAACTGGGATAGAGGAAAATCAAAGAAGGTGAACAACTCCGATGATGATTTCCAAATGCCACCTCCTCCCTTACAATGTCACCGTGAATCTTCATCTTATTCAACTAAGAAGGTTAATGCTAAATTCCTTAATGAGGATGCTAGATCTAAGTTTGAATCATTAGTTGAAAATATGAGGGGTATAATTGATAAGTCGATATTTTTCCATTATTTTGGATTGTTTTCCTATTTGTTTTGAGCTTAATTGAGAGAAAAATAGAGTTTTTATTAGAGAATTATAATTATGTTGTCAATAAGTTCAAATTATATTGTGTTCACTAATTTTCTACAGGGCATTGCAAGAAAGGAAAAGAAGTTGGAAATTACTATAATTCCAACTTAGAAGAATTTGGGAAGTTCAAGCGGTGCGATTTGTTACATACTAAAAATCAAATATGGAAAGGATTTGGAAATTACTTAATCCCAAATTGAAGTGAAAAGCTCAGTTTACAAAAGTAGCTATTACTTTCCTAAACGACACAATTTGGAGCATCAGGCTACTATATAAAGGGGTCAAGGCAGAGGCATGAAGGGCATCACTACACACCATTCATAATTCATCTTCCACAAAGTAGAGGCTATAGCACAAAGGCAGAGAGGCACGGATATTGTATGAAGCATATTCCAAGCATATTCACAAGGTTGAGAAGCGGATAGCATGAAGACAAATAATTTGGTTCCGACTCCGACTTCGACGATCAGGCTCTTTCTAGTTCTTATTTAATTCATGTTAATTTATTTTATGGTTTTGAACATGTCCATGTCTAGCTAAATTCTTCGTAACTAAGACCTTCTTATGAATGTCGAAACTTTTATGGTTAATTTTGATTTTTAATAAAGATTACTTCTTTTCTCTAATTTGGTTAATTGTTATTATTTGTTCTTAATGCTTGTAGTTTTCTGGGCAATTATTGCATGAACCTAAATTACTTCTAGAGGCTGAGAAGTTCTAGATTTAATTGGATCAAGGATAATAACAACACAACATAAAATTGACTAGAGATAGATTCGATTTCCTTGTGTGGTTTCTAGTGAGTAGGAAGCAAAAGCTAGGGAAGACCACAGAGTTTTATGCGGTTTTAGGTCTTAAAATCACGCAGAGATACGACTGATTTATTTCCTAAAACTATGAGCTTTTTGCCAAGAGATTGGGTCTAGCTTATTTTCGGGAATTCTACCATTAACCAAGTTGAGACTTAATTTAAAGAGATCATTCATTATTCCATAAAAGGAGTAGACTGGATTAGAGGTGTCTTAGTTCATTCATTCCATATATTATCTTCATATCGCATATTTACTTTACTTTAATTGTCATTCATTCTTAGTTAATTTTTAGTTAATTTAATCCATCCCTATTTTGGTTCAGGTTAAGTTACAAGTAATATAATTTTCCAGTTAGATAATCAATCTTCATTGGGACGATCTTTTACTTATCACTTTATTACTTGTTGATATTTGTGCACTTGCAAATTTCGCACTAATAATCCATGGGTACACTATGTCTAGTGATATGTACGATGGACTATTGCAAGAAGTTGTTGAGTACTTCATAGACATGGGTTGGTTACCTCTTTTCTCCCACAATTGTGGTATTTATCCTTTAGCAATTTTTGAATTCGGGGCAAACTTAAGGGAAGATGATATGTATTGGTGGAATTTTCGGGTTGGGAATTTGGAATTTAGCTTTTCGGAAGCAATGTTCAGTGAAATTCTTGGGATTGGATTTGAGTTGAACTTACTTAGGCATTTTGATAATTCCGGGAATGTTCCAAGGGATGACATATTGGACATTGAAAGGCTCAAGCTCTACTTCAACATCGAAGGGCCTTTCAATAAGTCTTTAGACAGATAAACCAACTCGTTGGATGAATATGGGCGTATTCTTCATCACATGGTATCCAACGTAGTTGTCCCCATCTCCGGTCACAAGAATTCAATAACCTACAACCAAATGACTATAATGCAATGATTAGTTGAAAGGAGTAAGGCAAGTTTTGTGTATTTGGCTATGAAGAATTTCATCTCCAGCCTAAGTAAGTCTTAAAAATTCTTGCCTTATGGGAGTCTATGGACGGTGCTCTTCAAGAGATTTAAGATCAAGCTTTCAACTCCCACTCCAAGAAGTGATAAGTACGACATGTACAATGATGGCCTCTTTCACCAGATGCATATGATTTTGGTCAACAATAAGTGGAAGTTCCATTCTAGATGTACCGATGAAGAACTTTGGCCGCTTTGGTTGCTCAAAACAAATCCTCTAAAGTGTGTGAAACTTTGAGGAAAGAGATAGAGAAAAGGGAAATTCAAAGGCAAAATGTGCATTTGAATGAAGAAGTGCCAATGCAAGAGGGCCAAGGGGATGCTTATGAAGACATTCACTTTGAGTTGAATGAAGAAGGGAATATCCCAACTCATTTTGAAAATCAAGAGGATATTCCAAGAGAAAATGTTGATAGAAGACCTCCTTAACCTAGAAATTAAGCAAGCAATGACATCCTTTACCAAATCAATGACAATTTGAAAATGATTCTTGAAAAGTTGTCAAATCTGGATGGTGAGGTTAAGGATTTAAAGGGGTCAAGTTACTGGACTTGAAAACTAGTTTTAATGTGATGAACTACAAGGTTGATGACATAGATAGACTTATCAAATCAAAGAAATCAACTTTGAAAGTTAATGAGGAGGATGAATAAGAGGAGATGGAAGAAGAAGAGGAAGAGGCTACAAAGGAAGATTCCATCAATGTTAATGATGGAAATCAAGATGAAGAGGAGAAAAAGGTTGAAGAACCCAAGGTTGTGGTTATTGTTGAAGATGATGAAGAGATTTTGGGTGAAGGAATGGTTGAAGACTTGGGTTTGGGTATGGAAAGTCAAGACCTTGATATGAAATTGAGTGAAGACAAGGATGAAGATTTGACCCAAACAAGTCAAGACAAGGAAAATGAAGCTTCAAAGGATGGTAATGATCAAGAAGATTGAAGGACTCATGGTGGATTCAAAGTGCAAGATGCAATCTTCAATCCATGAGAATTTCTTAAACTCAATCTCATTTACATTTTTCTTGTATTTCATTCCATTTCCTTGTATTCTTTTATATTATCATTGTGTACCCTTAGAATAGAAATTGTTGCTCTTTTTTTCCTCACTTCCTTGTATGAATTCCTTAAAGGGGCACTTTGATGCTTATATAACATGTTATGCTCTTTAATTGTTTTGATGTTATGAGCATGTCATAGATATGAGCTTAATGATCTGATCATCATGATGAAAGCTCATTTAATCCCCCTTCCCACAATTCTTAGTGTCTTATGCTTTGGGGAAGTCTATATATGATATGCTTGGCGTTAACTTGATCTATATAGCATGTTGGGGATTTTGCTGTTTATATTCAAGTCAATAGCATGAATCTTATGTGGTTGATCGTCTAGATTCTTGACTTAGAATATAAATTGTGATTGGGGCATTGCACATGCCTGTTATGTGGTTATATGAATATTTGGCTTGGTTTAGCTGTGTATTGCAGGGTTTTTTTTCATGTTTTCTGTCAAAAGTCGTCGACTGGACTATGGGTATCAGGTCGACCGAACTCATGAGGTCGACCGTGGGAAGAATGACAGGTCGACCGGCAGAGCCAAAAAATTCAGCAATTCTTGAACTTAAACTTCAGTAATCAATTTCACTAATCTGTAAGTTTTTGCTGTTTTATTCATATAAACACATCTTTAAGGGGAGTTTTCAAAAAAAATCATCCCATACCCCCCTCAAAATATGTGATGTATGCTCAATTTTCCTTATTCTATATCATCACATCACTTGTTGGCTTATTTTTCATCTTTTAAATCTTATAACCAACTTGTGTAAGTTATATTTGGGAGTTATACGTCTTATACAAGTTTATATTCTACATGTATTCTCCCGAAATAACTATGAGATCATACTCTTCACTTTCATATCTTTTGTGATCTCATAAGAGTTTTTGGTTAGTCTTCCTTTAAGAGTTGTTATACACATGTAGCTAACCATTAACTTATTAGAGGAATGTACTCAAAGTGTTATCTTACACTTCCTCTATTTCATTTGGTTGTGATACATATGCTTAACTTATGTATTTATGGTATCACTTCCAATAGTACTTTGTTAGCTATATTCTCAACTTGTTTTTCATCTAAAATAGCTAACATGGTATGTTTGATAAACGGGGAGATTGTACTTAACAGCTTATTCCTTATCTCCTTTGCTTTAGCTTAGGTTGATATTCTTTTTGAGCCATACATGACCATCTTTTGATTTATGTGTCATTATGGACTCTTGGTATTTAGAAATCAACACTACAAGAAAAATGATATTTAGTGACGACGATTTTAGGTCACTATTATCACTTGCCGTCACAAATACCTCTGTCACTGATGAAATTGTGATGATATTTTTGTGATTGCTCACAATTACTCAATGCTTTTGTGACTAAATTTTCAACACAAAAAACTTTACTATAAGTGACAAAAATGTGGTCACAACAAATATAAATATGCGTGACAATAGTTTTGACACAAAAAAAATTAAATTATGACGAATTAAGTTGTCACAATACTTATAGTGAGTCATCGTTGACACTAAAATACTTGTTATTAGTGGCCAAATGATTGGCACGCATACTACTCATATCAGTGACAACTACTTCGTAACTAATTATTTTTGAAATAGTGTCGACCGAGTTTAGTCACAAAAAAATTGTAATTATTATTACAAATTTTTTGTCAATTGTATATTTATTACGGTCAAGTCGACCCCCTCCCCCCGCAAAGCTGAGCCAAGCTGAGTCGCCGCCGAGACTGAACCAAGCTGCCAAGTCAAGCCACTTTTGAATAATGTAGAATAAAATCTCTCTCAACCGCAAAGTCATGGTACCTTTGAATAATGTATAATAAAGTCTCTCATTTCTCAAATGAATGAGAATTGAACCCGCGATCTTCCGCATGTATATCGTGCGGTGGACCGCTGAGCTAATTGATCATTTGTTAATTGTTGTTCCTCCTATTATATTTATTATTGTGAACCTTTATTTATTTAAACTTCTCTTAGTGATTTGATTTCTTTTTATTCATGAATCAAATTATAATACGCTCTCATTAAATTTTAAATAATTAAATGTATTAATTTTTTAAATATATTTCATAAACATAATTTATGTATTTGTGTATGGAATCGTTATAATTTTTGTAAATATATTTCAGAAATTTAAATATAATGAATAAAAGTTTTATATATTGATATTATTTTTTAGAAATAAATTTAATGTATTACTAAACAAATATAAAAACAAAAATTATTTTCTAACTTATAGCATATATACATGTATATTTATACTCTTCTATTTTTAATTTGTTTTTTCAAAGACCAAAAATATTTATACTTTCCCTTAGTTTCCGTTTTTCATTTAAAAAAAAATATACATTCAACGTGAGAGGAGAAGAACGATAAATCTACATCATATACAAACTATATTATAAAACAAAAAATTCTTTTTAGAACGAAACTTTTCATGACAAACGCATTTTCCTCACCAAAACTCATACGTAACATGATGAAATTATATCTTCGTCACAATTGGTCGATATTTCGTGACGACAAAACTATTTTTTTGTGCCGAAGCGAGATTTTCTTCAGAAAATGTCATATTTTTCGTGACGAAGTCGTCTTCGTCAAGAAAGATGGACCTTTAATTTGGGGACGAAAATGTGCTTGTAACGAAACGTTTCGTCCGAAAAAATATATTTTTGTAGTGCACAGAGGATGATAATGATTTGGTGCATGTACATATATCTGATTTAGACGTAATAATCGTTCAAGGAAATTTGATTACTATTAATATAATGAGTATTGAAGAAAAAATGAATTTGATTATGATGAAGATATTATTATTCGGATACTAGTAATAAATTAATAATAACAACTTAACTATGAAAAACACTAATCATTACAATTTGCGATAGTAAAAAAATAAATAAGTCGTCACTACTAGTACAAACATTAGTGACCATCACGATAAACCTCTTATTTGAGACCACGTTAAGCTAACGCTAACTAATTGAACTTTATTGCCACAAATTTTCATCACAGAAAGGTGTAACTAGAGTGACAAAGCACTTTTTGTCACAATAAATTGGAATACTAGTGAGCAAAAGAATTTTTGTCACAATTAAGTTTCATTCCCGCCAAAAATTAATTGGTGTCAGAGCGCATATACTATTAGTGACAAAACATGAATGATAAAAGAAATTATGACACTATTAAAATAGTAATAGTGACAACTAAATTATGATAGACTTTAAATCGTCACTATTAACACTACAACTGTGAGAAACATATAAGTTGTCACAACTAGTACCTACACTGGTGACAACAAAATATTTTGTCACAATAAACCGCTTATTTGTTACAAAATTGTATATGGTCACAAAACAGTTCTCACTAAATATCTTCACTCCTGTAGTGCAACCAAGCTTATTCAAAATTAATCCTTCTTCAAAATGATTTTTGGTCTTTAGATTTGATCCTTTGGTTCTTATCTTATCAATCTATTAGACAATCAAGATTCTCCATAGTTTTAAAGGTATTTGTATACGGGGAGAATTCTTAAATTTCATCAAGTTTCTCCACAATTTAAACCTTATTCCTCCTTAACTTTCCTTTAAAAGGTATTTCAAATATTTTTCAATAAAAAGGAGGAGTAAATACTTTACATATTGGCGCTCTGATTTTCCTTTTTGATTTTGACAGAAAGGGGGAGAAGTTTTAGAGTTGCAAATGTGCCAAGAGAAGTAATTTTCAAAAGGAGAAAGCTTAAAACTTGCAAAATAGGAGAGATAAGGGATTCTTTAAAATAGGGGGAGTAGAATATTTTTTTTGAAATCATCTACTCGCCTAGATCCTTAATACCCTTATCTCATGCATTCATATTTTTATGCTTTAAAGCTTTATCTTTTGCATATTATTCCCATTTGCATCAATGTTTTGTCATCATCAAAAAGGGGGAGATTGTTAGTCCGAAGGGCAAAGTGATCAATCTTGTTTTGATGATAACAAACCATTGATAGTTCTAATGTTTCTGTGAGCATGTTCTTAATGATAGGATCCTTAGCACTCACACCAACATTGATGAAAATGGTAAGTTAGCTTCTTGGGTAAACTAAGGTATGTATATTACACACAAGAAAACTACACTTTGCAAGACTCCATAGCACAAGCATAAACTCAATCCACATGCTATTGAAGTACTTGCAAAGTCAAGAAAAAGGAAGATCAACATGTCATGAGCTACTCAATCCAAAAGATGAATCAAGTGGTATGCTCTTTGACAAGATGAAGTGTGAAGTCCAATACACTATAACTCAATATTGTTATAGGACTTCATCACCTCAAGAAGACGTTGATCAGAGGCTTCAAGTCAAAGCTCCTAGAAGATTTCATCTACAAGACTTGAAGACCTCCAAGAAGATTAATCTAGTCTACATAGGTATATTCTTTGTGACTAATCTTCCTTTGAGATTACTATGTTATAAGAATGTTTAAAGCTCAACATTGGATGTTTTCAAAAACGTCATGTTTTACTTTGTACATTTATTTGAAAAGGTTTTTGAAAACAAGTTGGTCAATGTCTAAGTACTTTAAAATGTGTTTTCTATCTTTACAAAACACTTAGGCATGCACATGAGAACATTATAAACTTAACCAAGTGTTAAAACCACTTTCGGACAGTCCTCCGGTCGACCTATGCTTTGCCTCGGAACACCAGAGATGTCTGGTCGACCGGTAGTATTGATCAGGTCGATCAATGTGTTTTTGTCCTTGTTCAAGTTTTGAATGTTCCAATGCTCCAACGGCTATATTCTATCCGAACAACCGAGATATTAGGTAGGTCGACCGACCTTTGCTTCGGTAGACCTGACCACGGAATTGCAGTCAACCGAGATAGAGACAGAGGGCCTTTAACCTTTGATTTAAGGCACTCCGGTCGACCTACTGTCAAGTAGCGGCCGACCGGAGCTGTCAATTCAAGGCCAAAATTATAGCCTTATGTGCTTAAACAACATACTTGATGTTAAGGTGAACACTTAGGCAAAAGAAGTTTTAGAAAAGCTTAAAAAGTTTTTAAGAACCTAATTCACCCCTCCCCCCCTTAGGTTATTCAAAGGGTATTTCCATCCAGTCCTCCCAGCTACCTTCAAGAATTCGGTAAACCCCTCATGTTGAATCTTGCCAGCTGAAATTTAAATGGCCTAGGAGTCCAAGTTGTCAAGCTTTGTTTCTCACAGACAATTAAGAGCGGGTGGTGATCAGAGTGTGCCTTTGGTAAGTGATGAATCTTAGTCACACCCATCGTTTTCTTCCATAACAGATTACCCCATACACGATCAATTCGTTCCATAACAAAGTGCCCATTGTGTCGACCATAATTCCTGGTAAAGCCCGTTTCTTGGAACCCCATATCCATCAGTTTATAACGGTCCAAAATGTCCCAACATTTTGCTTCCTGAGAACGCCATCTATTAGTGCCCCCCAGTTTTTCCGCTTCACTCAACACTTGGTTAAAGTCCCCTATCATAAGCCATGGAGATTTGATTATCATACCAAATTTTAATGTTACTCGAAGGCCTAGCAGCCCAAAATTCTTATTTCAGCTCTATATCCCCTGAAGATATAACCCTAATTTGCTCCTTCAATGTATGTAGTGGTACCTCTGCCAAATCCTCTTCATTGATTTGATCCAGAACTTGAAACCGTGATCCCATGCGTAATTCATGCATTTCCTTCCCTTTCTGAGTCGATTTAGGCCGGATTTCCAGCCATGAATTTCAAAATACAATAGGAGTTGGTTTAGGTGGCAATTTACCTCTAATGTCGGGATTCGATTGATTGCTCAATTCCCTTCAACCTAATTTCTCGCTTCCCCAACACGACCTTGCTGATTCTGCGTTTCCGGGATGTTCGCCGGCGGCGAAAATTATTAGCCATCATCCAAAGGCCATACATGCACTCATTCCCATCGGGCTCGAATGGAGATGGTTCCGGCGCAAAAGGGTCTGCTGGTGGTACGACCTCACACGATTTAGTCTTGACACATTCTGCCGCCCAGTGGCCACACTCACCACATTCGAAGAACACCAGGTGTAATCCCTCGTACCCAACTGATATAGCCAACCCCATGATCTGCACTTTAGGGATTAATGGCTTGTTGAGTTCCATCTCAACACATACTCTAGCGTATTTGCCCCGCGACACTGCTAAGGATGTGAGATCCGTTTTGACGGCAGTCCCAATATGACTCCCTACTCTCATAAGCATAGTAGTATTGTATATCTCCAAGGGAAAACAAGGAAGTCTTACCCAAACAAGTGTTTTCTGGACTAGATTCGGGGTCGGCCAGAACAATATGTCCATTTAATTACTATGAGATAGTGTCCAAGAACAATCCATGGTCGTGCCTGCAGTATTTTAAGATAATCATCTCGATCATAAAATCGAACCGCGAAGTAACCATCTTCCATATCAATAATATCACATCCATACTTCAATTTCCATAGTTCTTTGGCTCCCTGTGACAGAATCCTTATACTAACAGATTGGCTTAATAGTTTAACCACCAGGGTTCATCGTCATAACTTCCAGCAGTCCGCGAACTCCTCTGCTGCAACATTCACAGATGGCCATAGGTGGTCATCAACCGAAGCTCTCCCAAATACCCGTGTCATAAACGTTTCCAACATCTCCTTTTCTTCAGGGTCTTCCTCCCCTTCCCAGTATATAGGACTCGTCGGGCTGGCGCTTGTGAAACCACATTTGCAAAACTCTTAGTGTTCCAGGGGTTAGTAACAACATTGGTGTTCAAAGCCTCAATTGAAGGACAATCATCCTCTATGGCCGAGGAGCCTGGTGCGACTATCTCTGGGTCGAAATTATGACGGCGTTTGTATTTTTTTTACTCCGTTGAAGTTGACCAGTCTCCTCTTGAGAGAGAGTTTTCGTTGGCTCAGATATTATCTATTCTGGTTTTCTTCTTACTATTACTACTATCAAAAGATATTTGTGATCGAATAAAATATCTCAATTATAATACGATAAAGAGGATGGATATGTAAAAGTGTCAATCTAAGAGGAAAAATCATAAGATGTGTACCATTAACAAATACTGGAGTGACATTAGCGTCTCCCATAAAGAAAAAATATAAAAATATATAACCTATTTTGTTGGACTAATAAGCATAGGAATTGGATATCATTTATTCATAAAAAAATTGGATATCATTTCAATTTTGTATTTTTTTTTTTTAAATTTCATTAAAGCAAAATTGTTTGTGTTTGTGAGAGATTGATTAGGGCAAATCTAAAATTTTAAATTGAGATGTTATTTCTATGCATACTACTCAAACAACCCTACTTTATTCCAATTGTCTTTTGGTTTATTCTGTTGGTTTTATTATTTCTCTCACAAAAGCTAACGGTATATCTAAAAGAATTTAGGGCGTGTTTGTTTCTTGGATTGGTTTTTGAATTGGAATTACAATTCTATGAAATTTCATGCAATTATATTAAATTAGAATTTTATAGTTTTCTTTTGCAGTTCTGTGGAATTCCAAAAGTTGGAATCTTTAGAAATTTTAATTACAAATAATTGAATTTCTATGTTTGGTAAAATGTGGAATTCAATTCAAATTATAATTTATTTGTTTGAAACAACAAAAAATTCACATAACTAAAAATAAAATGAACAAAAGGTCTCAAGTGTGATAAATCTAATATTCCCCTAATACAAATAACTGAAGTACCTTTGAAGTAAAATGACAAAAATATATGACGGAAATATTTTTAGTGCAAAATTAAAAAAATATTCATAGTGGTGAATAAAATATTTCTAGTATGAATTGGAGAAAATATTGTTGAAAAATGAAAATATCTTTGATGAAAATGACGAAAATACCCTTAGTAGAAAATGACGAAATTTTTCTAAATATAACAAATGATGAAAATTCCTTATTAAAGTTAAAAATATACCCTTTGTGTAATATGAAGAAATTTTTTATGCTCCAATTATTATTTTCTTTTTTTTAAAAAGCATTCGTTCAAAAAGACTTAAATACCATCGTTAAAGTGCAATTTGCTCATTGTGCAGAATAACGAATATGTAGTTGATACAAGATGAATAAATTGTAATTATTCAAAAAACTAATTCCTTTAAAACAAAATTATGAAAATGTTCTTGTACAAAATGACGGAAATACCTCTTCTTAAAATTGATGAAAATGTCATGGGTCTAGAATGACATAAATTTCAATAGTTTCCAAATGATGAAAATAATATGATGGAAATGAAGAAAATACCCTTGGTTTAGAATGGTGAAAATGTTAGTAGTGCCCTAGGACCATTAACACATGTTGTACGTTTTATATATTTTGAGCATGTATTTGAATAGTTAATTTTGCTTTTGATTATCAAATGTGTGATTTGATAGTAAAACTCATTAGCTTATGTAATTACTATTCTAGTTGTCCCTAGTTTTATGTAATGCTTATTTACAATGAAATAAAACTAGTATGATGGATGATTGATGATCAGGTTTTACTGGTCATGTGTAATGAATACAAATCATATCATAGATGCAATATATAGGGATACATTGTATTGGACGTGATCCGTTAGAGAAGTAATACTTCATGGTCCTTAGTCATAAGTATTACTTCCTCAATACTATTTTAGAATCCTTAGACCTTATGTCTCCATTGATTCTAGCATGAATGGAGCCACGTTTTGACTCAGTCGTATGTTGCTTTAATCGAGTAATCAATACGACTGATGATCGGATGTAGTGTCCTATCATGGCTTGAATGTGAGAGGCATTGTAAGGAATTTATCCCTCTCTTATTAGTGAGATATATCCATGGGCCCCTCGATAGGGAAAGGCTGTTTAAATGCATGGTCGTGCTCAAATGTATTTAATAAAGTGGTTATTAAATATTGTTTGTTGGAACAGTCTACCTGGAGATCGAGCATAAATATAATTAAGCTTAATAAGGGTGACGACTACCATGCCTTATGCTTAATTAGGATATCGTGAGACAAAGGGATTAAATAGTGGATTGATATTAGGTTCCACCGTAAATTCATTCACTTTGGGTAGTCACAATGTCCTGCTAGGGACCGCTTGTGATTTATGAACACATACTACTAGTAGGTATGTTTTCATTGCCATTGTGATATGAACCTACAGGGTCACACGCATAGACGAGTTAACGAGCTTCATGTCCAGATTCAATGAATCTAGAATGTGTCTAGGTTCATTGTATATGACATTTATTTCTCTGAGAATAATAAGATGTTATTATTCGAATCAGGGATTAAGGAAGGGCATTTTTGGTATTTGGTTATAGATGGAATTATGTGGGAGTTATTATCCGATAAAGACTCCCACTACCAGCAGAAGTCTAGAGGACGTGGGAGTTAAAGACTCCCACTGCTGAAAGAGTTGGAGGACGTGAGAGTTGGTTATTGGAACAAACACTCACACCCTATATAATCATCTCTCAGCCAAAACCCTAGCTAATCCTTACTTCAGACACAATTAATCAAACACACCCGAAATTAGATTTCGGATTCTGTCTTCTCCTTTTCTCCCTAATTCCCCAAACTCGAAAAAAGCGAAGAGTTAGCACTCGTCTGCCCGTTTCAGTCGCGTGGATACCTGGGTGAGGGAGTAATTCCGCGAGGAGGACTCAAGGTGATCATTGCATCCAAGCCTTAAAGACAGAATCTTCAATTCAAGAATCGGATTCTTGAGCCAACAAATGTAAGTTCTTTTCTTTGTAATTTTCGATTCGTTTTGTATGAGCGGATCCTTCAGGGGAGGACTCATGGGTGTTTGGAACGAGTTTCCGCCCATGAATCCCTTCAGAAAATGCCCATTTTTCAAAATGACGAAAATACCATTATTGTAATTTTTTTAAATGAGTGGTATTTCTTCATTTTCAACATGGTTATTCTCCCCATGTTGTATGAATGACATTTCATTATTTCTCAACAAGTGTATTTTCGTCATTTTACACCTATAGTATTTTTGGCATTTCATGTAAACAAAATTTGACATTTTGTACCAAGAGTACTTTTGTCATTTTGTATTAAGAGAAAAGTTTTTATTTTATTCAAAGTTAATTTCGTCATTTGGCACGAGAGGCATTTTTCCCATTTTTTATGCGAGCGTTTTCGTCTCTTTGTATTAAGGGAATTTTCATCTTTTTACCCAAGGTATTTTCATCAAGGGTATTTGGGTCATTTTTATCATAGGAATTTTCAAGAATTTGAGTCGAAGGTAATTTTTTCATTTTGCACAAATGTATTTTTTTCATCATTTTGCGTCAACAGTATCTTTGTAATTTGTGCACCTAGGGTGTTTTGGTGATCTTATGTTATGTGTGATTGTGATTTGTTTTTTTTAACGTTGTTTTTTTTCCAAGAATATTATTGTAATTTTCCATTAACGGTATTTTTTAATATCGTATTAAGGGTATTTTTGTCATTTAGGCAAAGAACATTCTTATTTGTCATTTGTACTAGTGCTATTTTGTCATTTTACTCTAAGGGTACTTTGGTCATTTTATATATATTTATTTATGAGAGAGAAAATAAATTGTATGAATAATATATTTATTATAAATATAAATCAAATCTTGTGGAATTGGAATTAAAATTTCTTGATTATAACATGAAATTTATTTTGTGGAATTGGGGTAAGAAAGGGGGGGGGGGGGGGGAGGTGGAATTGGAATTCGCAATTTCAAAATTTTATTGAGAGCCAAACAACGGAATTGTAATGTCAATTCCAATTCAATGATTTTGTGGATAGCTAAATAAAAATTTGGAATTGGTAAAATTCCAAACACAGCCTAAGAAATATTATTCAAGCTAATATGTAGCCAGATAGACCATGAATCTTTTGTTTGTTTCTAACCTTTTTTTTTTACTGGAAAGACATTTATGGTCCAAGCACTTTTAATGATGAGAAAACAGGGTATATAGTCATAGCTACTGCATCAGAAAAATTGATGATTTTAATGGTAAAAGGGTGGCTTGATCAAGAACTTAAGCCTTGAAAATTAACTTTCACAGTAAGATTTTCATCCTCTAAAACCAAAAGCAAATATTTTGTAGTCTTCTCCTGTTTTGAAAATCAAGCCAATCAAAACTTTGTTTTTTTTGTAAGATCTTATTTTAAATCGGTATTCATATTTGTTTAATGGGGAACGATTAATCTACTCCGCTCTTACGATCAGACTTCTTTCGGTGACAGAACTCCCAATATAATATTTTTCATGTATAAGGTTCAAATTTGAAACATTGTTTAAGGGATAACAAACTACACTCGCCTGAACCAACCCATGTTAGTTATCAAAACAAAATCAAAATGAAATACATAACCCCAAAAAAAAAAAGCCTCACTTCAATATCTACAACTATTAAAAAGTTCAACTACATGATATCTGAAGCTTTCAAGATATCTGATTCTCCGTTCTGAGAAAAAATCCGCTTTTACAAGATATTTTGAGATTTGTCGTTCGAGTTTCTTCAGGGAAGAGATAGTCAATGTACTCCTCGTACCCTTCCGAACCATCTTCCGCTTTCATTCGTCGTCTCTTCTTGAGTTTCTTTGGCAACTTAGCACTATCCAAATCAACATCTTCGAACTCGCCAAAGCTTTTCTCCAAATATAACATTTCTTCTACCAAAATGGCGCGTTCTTCCTTCAGCTCGGGCATAGATGTCTGGTAGTAGCTAAGGGCTCTCTTGAGAACCCCTCTAACACGTTGAACACACTGCTTCTTGTCTTCCGTATCAGAGTATGCCTCAAACATAGCATAACTTTGTTCTATTGAGTAGCCTTTCATAAAGATATCTTGTTCGTTCAGTTTCTGTAATACCCGAGACTTTTTACTTGCGTATTTTGCATGCTTTACGTTTATTTTGCATGATTATGTGATTTATAATTTTCATCGTATGGCTTATATGTTATGTGTTATGTATATAATGTGTTATGCGTGATATTTTGTGTTTTGGAGAGTGGAAGAACATAAGTGTCAATGTTGGGAACTTGGGGGGACCTATGTGCAACAATTTGAAAAGTATTTTGAGGTTATGGCTGGAAAACTAAAGGAGAAAAGACAATTACGTTAAGAAAAAAGAAAAGGAAAGAGAAAAGAAAGAGAGAAGGAAAATCTGAAAAATTGAGTGCCGTAATTTTGATGGAACAATTGAAGGGGTTAGCGGTCTCGGATTGGGGACGATTGTGTGCGTTTGAAAAAAGTAATTGAATAATCTACAAGCGAGCATCGACGGATCGTGATTCCAAGTTCGGAGCGAAAGTTATTGCACCAAGAAGGGGGGGCTGGATTTCGATTTCGGGATTCGTAAAAATTAATGCTTAATTTTCTATTGTAATAAGTAAGGATCATTCACCTTTGTATTTTCAGTTATAAAAAGCATGAATTAAGTATTTTTTAAAGTATGAAATTATTATTCATGTTTTTAATGTATAAAATTGATGAAGTGTTGGATTTATTGCATTATATGCGGTTGATTGTTTAATGTATTTGCTTTCGTTGGTTCAGATTGTGTTGTTGATTTGTCGTTGCCCTTATACTTGCTATTATTGATATTTGTTGGTCTTATAACGTGGTTGTTGTCGTTATGTCGGTGCCTATTGATGCCTAATTGTTGTTGCCGTTGTCGTCGTCTATTTGGTTTTGGTTGACCAAGTAATCGCCCCGGTTTGAGCTCTTGTCTAGAATCTACTTTGTAGTAGGATTCATTCGAATTCTTATGTGTATGTTGAACCCCGGGAGTTCATGTGTAATGTAAAGGAAATTCTTGGGCCTTCACCCAATGTGGACTATCATTGGGATTGCAACGGTTTTGTGGTCATGGTTATGAACGATGACTCAATGTAGGATGGATCCTTAAAGCTTGGACCCGGTCGTTCAAAGGGTCGTACTAAACCCACGTGTATGAAATTCTTGGGCCTTCCTAACTAGGCTGACTGTTAGGGGCTATTAGAGTTATTGTTATAGAGTCGTGAATAGATGATTGAGCTCGAATCACGGAAAGTGTGCGTGTGAGTGAGTGTGTCATAGCAATAACCATACTCGTAACATCTTGAAATCTGTATTTCTGTTGTGTCTTGTGAGTAGAACATAGTGCTAAAAAACATTCCGATGTACAAGTGTTAAGATGTGAAGAGTATGGTTATTAGCTTATTTGTTCTTGTTTTGGTTGTTTACCCTAAGGACAAAGTGATCAATCTTGTTTTAATGATAACAAACCATTTATAGTTCTAATGTTTGTGTGAGAATTTTCTTAATGATAGGATCCTTTGCACTCACACAGACATTGATGAAAATGGTAAGTTAGCTCCTTGTGTACATAAAAGGTTTCATCATACACACAATGAAGCTACACTTTGCAAGACTCCATAGCACTAGCATGAAGTCAATCCACATGCTATGGAAGTACTTGCAAAGTCATGAAGAAGGAAGATCAACATGTCAAGAGCTACTCAATCCAACGAGAGTAGAATCAAGTGGTAGACTCCTTGACAAAAAGAAGTGTGATGTCCAATACACTACAACTCAAGATTTCTATAAGACTTCAACACTCCAAGAAGATGTTGATCAAAGGCTTCAAAGTCCAAGCTCCAAGAAGAATCAACTTGAAAACTTGAAGACCTTAGAAAGATTAGTCTATACTTTATAAGTAATCCTTTGTGACTAATCTTTCCCTTGAGAATACTAGTATATAGAATGTTTAAAGCTCATCTATGCATGTTTTTAAAACCTCATGTTTTACATTGTTCAAATCTTTGAAAAGGTTTTTGAAAACTAGTGTAAGTGTTGGTCAATGACTAAATTCTTTAAAATGTGTTTTATATCGTTACAAAACACTTAGGCATGTGCTTGAGAACATTAGGCACTTGACTAAGTGACAAAACCACTTTAGGACTGCATTCCGGTCGACCTAGGCTTAGCCTCGGAAGACCAGCGTAGTCCGGTCGACCAACATGTGTTATCAGTGCTCTAACGACCAACCGAGGCTATTTTTGTCCTTAGTCATATTTTGAATGTTCAATGCTCTAACGACTATATTCTCTCGGACGACCTTTCTACAGGTAGGTCGACCGAACTGTGCTTCGGAAGACCCGACCCTATCTTGCGGTCGACTGAGAGCCTTTAATCTTTACATTTAAGGCACCTCGGTCGACCTACTGCCTAGTAGCATTCGACTGAAGTTGTCTAATCAAGGCCAAAATTATAGCCGTTATGACCAACTTTGCATGTATATTTTTTCCATGTATAAAGCTTCAAAATCTGAATTTTCATAACCAATCAAGTGATAATAGGGCATAGGCATATACACTTCATAAACACACAAGCAAACACTTTTCAGCTTAATTTCCATATCATTCAAAAGCATTTGAGTTGCTATAAACTTTCCCCATCTCTTTTATTCTCAAGAGTGATTAGAGCTGATATTTATAATGTTCAGTCCAAGAGGTATTTGTGTGTAAGAGAGCTAAATTGTAAAGTCTCCTTTGAAAGAGACTAGTTACCCAATTTCTCATTTGTTGAGAACTAGTTCTTTGTGAACTAGCAAAAAACTCTTAGTGAGCTTCACTCTTTGTGAGTGAATCTAAGTCCTCATTGGTGAGGCATAAATCCTATTGTGAGAGGTATCTCTTTGGAGAGATTGGTTCTTAGTGAGTTTAGTTCTTTGGAGAACTAGAAAAACACTCTTTGTGAGTGGAGCCTACTTAGTGAAGAAAAAGTACTCTTTGGAGAGATTAGCTTTTTGTGAGCTTAACACTCTTTGTGAGTGGAGTCTTCTTTGTGAAGCACCAGTCCTCATTTGTTGGGGCAATTGTAAAAGGTATAACCCACCTTGTATTTGTTGTGAAGGGTATCCATTAGTGGATGTTGAAATCCTTGGGTTTGTCCTAAGGTAGTGGATGTAGATTCTTTGTGAATCGAACCACTATAAATCCTTGTGTTAGTTTTCACTATCCCTAATCCTTTACTTCATTGTTCATATATATGACATAACTTGTCTACTTGTTTATATGAACACATTTGCTTAAGAATAGAAAACAACACATGCTTCATTGCTATATACAATTGCTTCACTTAGTCATCTAAGCTGTCTTGAACATAATTAACTCACCTTATGTGCTTAAACAACATACTTGTTGTTAAGGTGAACACTTAGGCAAAAGAAGTTTTAGAAAAGTGAAGAAGTTTTAAGAACCTAATTCACCCCTCCCACCCCTTAGGTTTAATACCCTCAAAAGGGTCTTTCATTTGATATCAGAGGCTAGTCTCCTTTTTATTGGATTACATCCTAGGAGGATCCACGACTCATAGCTTCTCTAACTTAGATGACCAATCCCCATCTAGACCACGTCTATTTGATGGCTTCAACTTTGATAGTTGGCAATGTGCGTTTAAAATAAGGTATTTTTATTCCTTCAATCTACCTACAAAGTGTTGTGTTACCAAAAGTCCAGAAAAGACTACAATAAAGAAGACTACAAGAGGATGACACTCAACTTCAAAGCCTTAAATGCTCTTTGTTGTGCATTAAATGAATAAGCTCTCAACAAAGTGCATGAATGCGAAGATGCTCATTCCATGATGAATATGCTTGAAGCATCCTACAAATGAGAAGTTGAAGTGCAAAAGACAAAGATGGCAAGTCTAGGATTGGGGACTCAATCTTGTGAAGGCATAGAGGACATCTCAATCACACTTCAAGAAAATCTTGATATAACCAAGAAGTGTGATAAAGGAGAAAACAATGATCAACCTCAATGAGCTCAAAAGATATACTAATTTAGTCTTCACAAGATGAGAAAGAAGAAATAGAGGATGCACAAGATGATGGTCTTCATATGGAGCTTAATTATGATAGAGACCATGAAGATCAAGCATCTTGCAAAAGGAAAAGAAAAACCTTGCCACTAAGCTTCAAAGAAAGATATCCAAAAATAAGTGGCTTTGGACTCAATCATTCCAAGGAGAATGATGAAGACTTTAAATAGAGATGTTCTAAGAGAAAGAAATCACAAACACTCTATAACACTTGGGTTCCTCAAAGCTTCATGGAAAATACATTCAATGAACTAAGATCCATACACACAAGTGATGATCAAGACATTAATGATAATCTACAATCATTATCACTTGGTAAGAAAGCAAAGGTATTAATTTCACCATCTCTCAACTCCTTAATTGATGTTATCAAAAAAGTGAGAAGTGATTTTGATTTATATTCTTTCAACTTTGTTGACATTGCATCCCTCACTTTAAATGATCATATCTACTTAGATAACTTGAAGCATGAACTTGATTTTCTTCATACTTATGAACTTGAGAAGTTATCTATAAGATGCAATGTCATGAATGTGAATGATTCTTGTTCCTACTTGTTTAACATGTCTGGGAATCATTCTCATTGTTTGGATATTGAAAATGTTGATCCAAATGCACACACTTGCCACTTAAGAACTACTAACATTGGCAATAAAGGACCATGCCAAAAGGTACCTAGCATTTTCTCTAGTTTCATATGTAGGTTCCAAGATATATAACTCTCATAATGAAGAAAGGAACCTCAAGGAATGGCAAAAACAAGCTAAGACTCGAAGAAAAGAGTCAAGTGCCAAGGACAACATGGTTGTGGAGAATTCATCAAGGAACAACAAGGCAATCGTCAATGATGACTCCACAAACTACAAGATAATTGCTTCTAATGCAGAAATTCAATTATGAAAAGAAGAAGCAATCAAAGGACAAGCTCCTCCCAAGAAAGAAAGGGCCAAGATCAAGGTCAAACTTTATGCCTCATTGGTCTCATTGATGAAGATCAAAATGAAATTTAAAGTCCTAAATCTATATTCAATGAGGTACAATGAATGAGGTACAATGCTCAAATCATTCAGTTGATCTTGACTATGGTAATGAGGAGGATCCTTATGTGTTATTAAATGATTTATATAATGCATTGAAAAGGTTAGCTAAGAAGTGAAAGGAAAAATTTGTAACCCCCAAAACGTAGCAGAAATAAACGCGCAGGGTTACGTTCCTTTAGAGGATCTACTCACGAGAAAGAACCAAAATCTAGTGATACGGGATCATATATGAATCTTAAAGAGGTCATTTGGATAAATGACCTCATCAACATTCCAAATACAAGCTTCCAAGTAAAGCCTTTGTTCCAAGTGTTGAAAGTATCTATTCTAAAGGTTCAAGAGTTAAAGAAGCCTTCAAATAAAGCTAGACACAAGGATCAAAGCCATCTAATAGCATTTGAAGGAAAGATACATAATTGGAAGGAAAACGGTTGAAAGGGTATTTTAGTCAATTGATAATTAAAGTCTATTCTAGACTTTAATTATATTTTCAGATTTATTATGTTGTTTTAATTAGCCATGTTGGCCGAAATAAGCTAGCTAAATAATAGGACATGTTGTCCTTGATGTTAGGTAGTGTTTTTAGTTATCTAGGAGTTGTAGAGTCCAAAAAGGGATTCTTGCCCATGTCACATGGCATTAAACTCAGCAGAACTCAAGGGTCTTCCACAAAGGACGACCGAGAGCGCATGAGTACGATCCCATGTGCTTCAGCCATTGGGTCTATTATGTATGTCATGATATGCACTTGCCCGGATGTCTCGTTCGCTTTAAGTATGACTAGCGGATATCAATCTGACCCTAGAGAGTCACATTGGACAGCAGTCAAGAGCATTCTTAAGTATTTGAGAAGGACTAAAGATATGTTCTTGGTTTACGGAGGTCAGGAAGGAAGTCTGGTAGTAAATGGTTACACAGACGCAAGCTTCCAGACCGACGTAGATGACTTTAGATCGCAATCTGGTTTTTTGTTTTGTTTGAATGGAGGTGCTGTGAGCTGGAAGAGCTCAAAACAAGAGACCGTGGCCGACTCTACAACAGAAGCTGAGTATTTGGCTGCCTCTGAAGCAGCTAAAGAACTGTTTGGATCAGGAAATTTGTTGATGAATTAGGTGTCGTCCCTCGCATTGTGAACCCAGTGGACCTTTATTGTGATAGTACTGGTGTCATTTCACAAGCTAAGGAACCTAGATCTCACCAACGATCCAATCATATTCTCAGGCGTTTCCTTCTAATTAGAGAGATCATTGATAGATGAGACGTTAAAATTTGCAAAGTTCATGCAGACGACAACATTGCAGATCCATTGACCAAGCCACTTCCGCAACCTAAACATGTGAGTCATACTAGGTCAATGGGATTGAAGATCATGTATGATTGGACCTAGGGCAAGTGGGAGATTGTTAGTAGTGCCCTATGACCGTTAGCATATGTTGTACATTTTATATCTTTTTGAGCAGGTCTTTAAATAGTTAATTTTGCTTCTGAACATCAAATGCGTGATTTGATAGTAAAACTCATTAGCTTATGTAATTACTATTCTAGTTGTCCCTAGTTTTATGCAAGGTTCATTAGAATGAAATAAAACTAGTATGATGTTTGATTGATGATTATGTTTTACTAATCATGTGTAATGAATACAAATCAAATCATAGACGAAATATATTGGGATATATTGTATCTGACGTGATCCGTTAGAGAATTAATACTTCATGGTCCTTAGTCATAAGTATTACTTCCTCAATACTATTTTGAAATCCTTAGACCTTATGTCTCCATTGATTCTAGCATGAATGGAGCCACGTTTTGACTCAGTCGGACGTTACTTTTATTCGAGTAATCAATACGACTGATGATCGGATGTAGTGTCCTATCATGGCTTAAATGTGAGAGGCATTGTAAAGAATTTGTCCATCTCTTATTAGAGATAGATATCCATGGGCCCCTCGATAGGGAAAGACTGTTTAATTCATGGACGTGCTAAAATGTATTTAATAAAGTGGTTATTAAATATTGTTTGTTGAAACAGTCTACCTGGAGATCGAGCATAAACACAATTAAGCTTTATAAGGGTGAAGACTACCATGCCTTATGCTTAATTAGGATATCGCGAGACAAAGGGATTAAATAGAGGATTGATATTAGGTTCCACCGTACATTCATTCACTTTGGGTAGTCACGATGTCCTGCTAGGAACCGCTTGTGATTTATGAACACATACTGCTACTAAGTGTGTTTTCGTTGCCATTGTAATATGAACCAACAGGGTCACACGCACAGACGAGTTAACGAGCTTCATGTCCAGATTCAATGAATCTAGAATGTATCTAGGTTCATTGTATTTGACATTTGTTTCTCTGAGAATAATAAAATGTTATTATTTGAATTAGAGATTAAGGAGGGGCATTTTGGTATTTATTTATAGCTGGGATTACGTGGGAGTTATTATCCGATAAAGACTCCCACTACCGGCAGAAGTCTAGGGGACGTGGGAGTTAAAGACTCCCACTGCCAGGAGAGGTGGTAAGGACGTGGGAGTTGTGTTTGAAACAACCTCTCACAACCTATATAACTTTCTCTTAACCGAAACCCTAGTATCTAATGCTTGAGCTGCAAAAAATACCAGAAACCTTCTCTTAACTGAAACCCTAGTTACTAATGCTTGAGCCACAAAAATACCAGAAACCTAGAAATCAGATTTCTTTTTTTCGCTCTCCCTCTCTCTCTAAATTCCCGAAACTCAGAAAAACGAAGAGCTAGCAATCGCTGTTTCTTTCGTCGCGTGGATACTAGTAGGGAGTAATTCCGCAAGGGAGGACTCAAGGTGATTGATGCTAAGAGCCCAAAGACATAATCTTTAACAGAAAAAATGTGAGTTTTTCGTCTACTTTCGATTCGTTTTTGTATGAGCGGATCCTTTGGGAGAGGACTCATGGGTGTTTAGAACGAGTTTCTGCCCATGAATCCCTTCGATTACTATGTACCATGCTCAAATAACACGACAATCATGCTAAAAGCGCAAATACACAATTCCTTCCCCTTTCCGGTCAACCCAGGCCACACTTCCGGTTGATCGCGATAAGGCAGTAACCAAAAAAAAGTGTAAAATTAGGCCACCCCGGTCGACCCAGAACATTTCTGATCGACCGACTTGAAAACAAACTAGCCTCGGTCGACAGTGATTGATCACCGGTTGGCCGAATTCTAGGCAGGAGCAAATTTCAATTTTTTAACACATGTTCGGTCTGCTGCGAACCTCTTCCAGTCGACCGAACTTTTGTCAGAAAATAGAAAACAGCCAAAAACACTAATTTACAATTGGTTACGGGACTCGTTCAACACTTAAACGACTTTCCAGAGTCTGTACAAAGGTAAAGAAATCTTATGACATGCATTATTAGTCTACAAAAATTAGGATAACACATAATCAAAGTAATTGGGTTCTCGTGATAGGCTCTGATACCACTTGAAAGGAAAAATTCGTAATTCCCAAACCGCAGCGGAATAAAATAGCGTGGGATTACGTTCTTTTAAAGGATTGATTCACGAGAAAGAACCAAAGCCTTGTGATATCAATTATACCTTTTGTCTAAATTAATAGAACCAAAATTTCTGCCCGGAATTTGATTCTCCAACCACTAACGGCAACGTGTCAAACTCCCGTCTGTACCAGTATCCACACACCAACCTCTGTACTTATTCTTCACGTCTCAGATGCTAGTCCAAAGAGCTCCGAAGATTAGAAACACCTTTCTCCAGAATCTTCAAAGTATAGGTTACTAAGCAAGACCGAAAATCGAAGAGATAAGAAAATCGTATTTTCTTTTCTTAAGTGTTCTTGAGAATGTGTATTTTGAGAGAACATAAAAATCAGTCTTTTTTCATCTCTTTTGTATCGGATAGAAAGAAGAGAGTAAAGGAGAGTGTTTTTTTTTAACTAACACATCAATGTGGAGAATGATGAACATTTCATCATCATGTGGTGTTAGTGGAATCACCCACTAACCCCCACTCTCCCCTTATTTCTTTCCCCACTACAAGCACTCACACATTGCACACACACTCCCTCACACATGTTGATGGCCGGCTTTGACCTGGTACAACTAGTCTGGTCGACCGGAGAAATGGTTCTCTGCCGACCGGAGTGACAAACCGGTTTGGTCAACCTGAGATAACTCTAGGTCGACCGGGTTCGGTTTTTCCCAATCCAATTGAACGCCCAATCCAATGAGCCTGCCCAATGTAATTGAGCACCTATATCAAATGTAAACTCCAACAAGATTATGGTAGGTAGACTAAGTTTCAGAATATAAAGAAAAAATGTGATGTTCCTTTCAATTTCTTGATAAAATAAATAATTTTTTTGAAGGGTGTGTATGTCATTTTACATAGAAAATTGAGAATTACATCCAATTAATTGGATAAATATTAGTCAACTAGGGTGTTTGTAAACGTCAATAAATAAAAGTAAACGCCTCAAAACATTTGGCTGAAATATTTCATCAATTCCCTCCATAAAGAGGTAGGCGCCAAGTATTTTTCATCGAAAAACTCAAAGAGTCCCTTATTGTCCCAACCTAGGTAGAAAACTCTCGTGTTGCGCTAATTGATTCTAGTGTTTTTATTTTTTACAATACATAGTAAATGAAATAGTGTGTTTTCTCACCAATCCCTTTCTCCCATAGCAGCTTTATTTTGCAAGATTCATAGTTTTTGCATTTGAGAAGATATTTGGAGATGATCCAATTTAAAAAGGGCTCAACCATTGACAAAAATTTTATTTAATTTTTTATATAAATTGTAATAATTAAATTGATAGTTGATACGTGCCAGACAAATGACTCTTAATCTCCGGTCTCCTTCTTCTAAGGAAGCAAACGGATCTTTATGAGGAAAATAGTAACCTGCAAGGAAAAGATAGTCAAAGGGGTGAGGATGTTCCCAACCACTTTCCGATTCTTAAGTTAGATGTTAGAGAGAAAGAGACATAGATAAGAGAGCTCAATGTCTAGAAGGAAAGTAATCATAATGAATCAAAGTAGTAACATATACCTGATATTTATAGTAGATAAGTCCCATGAGTATAGTAGTTACCTATTGGGCGTACACTTGTCATAAGTGTTATAGTCGGATATGGTTAAGGAAAGTGCAGTCCCATAAGGAGTTGAACTTTATAGTAGTTGATATAAATTGGACATGTCTAATTAGCACATGTCAATTGGGTCCAATCTGTGGCCGAATAATAGATCTCGAGTCGGAACCCACCATAAGCCCCTCAAGACTTCGGGTGAAGATGCCTGAAGCAGATGTCTTGAACCAGTAACGGTAAAGACACGAGATCAAGAATCTAGAATACCTTAAATCTCGGGACAAAATGAATGATACTTTTGTATCTTGTTGAATATCTTTTCAGATAACATATTCGGGTAACTTTATCCCGAATATATGATCTTTAGAAGTGAAGTATGTAATTGTTCTTTGTCAGGTTTGGACATGTAGAAGGTATAATATTAAAAAATGATAGAAAGCCCAAGTAAATGTTCGGTGCTTATTACCAGATAAGTTCGGGAACGATAGAAGTTCAAGGTATACTTCTCTGAATAGGTTCAGAGACTGTTACTAGTCCCAAGAATAGTTTGCATCAACCTGGAGGTTAAAATTAGGCAATACTCGAATGTGTTTTCTACAAGATGCGTGTCTTTATAACTTCCTCTAGACGAATCGTTTCATCTTTGGCGAAAACTAACGTCCACGTGTGTAATAAATAGTCGCGTAAAATTTGCTTTTCACTGTCGTCAAATTCCCCGTCCCAAGTCTCATCAAAGTTACCATCCACATCATCATCTGCAAAATAGAATAAGGATTGAGCTACACTAGCCCAGTAAGGATCAAACATCCTTGGGATGAAGCATCACATAAGACTCAAAGCATTTCCTGATTTCCCAAAACATGTGCAAGCATAACATAGCTTAACTTGACTCGAAACAACCTTTAAAATATTTGCAATACACTTGAAATAACTTGTATAATATTTAGCTTGAATACAGATAAGAAAACAGTTCAAAACAGGTACAGACAAAGCCCCGGATGATATATCGTCTGGACGTATTGTCAGCAGGACCCCGGACTATCCATCTCTTCGTCTGATCGAATGGGTCATTTCAAAAATTCTCCCAGTACCTCTACCGACGAAGCTGTTCGTCTGCAGAAAAGCCAAGAGCTCAATATTTCCGTGGATAATGCTTGGGACGATACACAGGACGAAACGATCGTCCGCGACAAGCAGATGTGACATTTTTCAGTGTAAATTAACAAATGAAAAGCTCTTTTCTGAAATTTAATATTCCCAACCCAAAATAACACATTTTAGGCCAACACAAACATACCAAAACTAGAATAACAAAGCAATAAACCATACTCATCATATCCAACGCTTATAAATCAGAATTGTGCTACGAGCACCTTGAATTACTCATAAAGGACCAGACGGACATACACATTGTCAGATACTACGAGTATGATTCATGCTAAAACACATAATTTGACTCTAAGGCGAACTACTAACGGTCCCCAACTATTAGCCCCAACTAGGGAGGGTCCAAAATTACTTCGCAGGGCATCGGATATCCCCTTGAACGAATAAGGCCAAAAATATGTTTAATGATTCATCCCGTTATGTCATCGGTCACCTTAGTAAACTCCACAACGACCGTTAGTAGCCCCTAACTATCAACCCAGCTAGGGAGGACCTATAAATACTTATCATGTCAACGTGAACGCCCTAGTTAAATGGAATATATACATATATTTTTGGTACGGATCCTGCAATAAAGACTGATCCTGTTTTTATAACCGTTTCGTTCAAAATCTTAGCAAGCTTGCTGCCTTGAATGCAATGAAGAAAGAAGATTTTTTTTGGGATAGCCGCCATAAAATCAAGTTAAAAGGTAAGCACGGTGCACCTTTTACATTCTATATTCCTAACTTGCTCCCTTTTATTCATTTTTCAGATTATAAAGCTGATTTTGGGGATGATTCGAGGACGAATCCTTTTCAAGAGGGAGGGGATGATGCGGTACCAACCTCGGGGCTGCCCAACTCAAAGGATCGTGTGTTAAGATACAAAGAGGACTCTAAGTTACATCTAGGAATGTTGTACAAGTCAACCTCTTAAGTATCACAAGTGTACAAGGAATGGACAGTTTTGCTACAGTTTGGTATAATGATCATATCTTTCGATCTAGGTATCCAATGGAGCTGATTCCAGATGCAAATTAAAGATAAGAGGCAGATCTACAAATTCTATGAGATCACAATATCAGATTATGCCCGCTTGGTGTCCGAAATCGTCGTGCAAGATGGTCCAACAATCTGTCCAGAATTGGGACGAATTTTAGTCTTTTTACATTAAAGTCTATTCTAGACTTTAATATATTTCGGTTATAGTTTTCACTATTATTAGGCATGTTAGCCACCTAGAATAAAGGAGTTTGTTACTCAATAGGACATGTTGTCCATCATGTTAGGTAGAATTCCATTTAAAGTAGTTTACTTAAGTTTGTTAGGCAAGAGTCCTACTTCTTCAAGGACTCTTCCTTTTTGTTATTGTTGTAACCGAAATCCCTCTATTTAAGAGTTATTTCGGCTCCCTTATTATGGACGTTAGATATATTGATATTTTGGTTAAGGTTATTCCTTAGATACTTATTTATGAATTTCCGTTAGAACTTCATATTCTTTGAGTTACTGTATCAACTAGATAGTTTCACTCGTTGTGGTGTTTCAGCCTTCATTATTACTTAGCCTTCTTTAGAGTTGCGTTGTGTAAATTCCCCTTGGAACTATTCGAGATAGAAAAAGATCTCCTAAAAAGCCGAACCTTGATATAAAACATCTCGATTCCACATCAAAGACATTCATAGACAAGAGCTCTAGATTGATGAAACGACTAACCGACATACAACAATTTAGCAACAAGAAAGCACAACAACAGTTACATATATTTCATACGCAATTAGACACGACAGTCAACCACACAACAATACAATTACAATTTAATGCCTCATCCAATTTTCAATGCAATAAACATATTAAGAAATCATTTCTTCATAGACCAATAACTTTGAAACTTCAATTCATGCTTTTAGGGAAGAAAAACAAGAGTGTAAGATCCTTCCTTCAAATGCTTATATCAAACTTTCAAAGAATGCACAATTCACAAATTCCAAGATTTTAAGACTTAGGTTCCGAATGCAATTACTCTAAATTCAGCAGTTGGAAAATGATCTCCACCGTCCATATTGAAGTCTTACAAGTCCTCTAAGCTTTGTCACAAAAATGATGTTGATCGGAGTTTGTTTGATTCAACAACTTACCACTCTTCTATCTCTGATATGTTTTCAAAGATTTTTCCATTCTTCTATTTTCTCTCTATTTTTCTTCTGTAACTATTTTTCGTATCTCCCTCCATCCATAACTCCCACTAAAACCTTGCAAATTCCTTACAAAGTAGTCCCACAACTTCCTAACATCAACACTAAGTTCTTGTACTTGCAAAACATAACAATGCACCCCTAAAAAAGTAAGTCCACATTGTTAGAGGAATAATCGGGTCTAAACAGGTTATGCAGCGGAAATAAAATGACCCGCCACTAATAGGATCTTTCACGAGTAAGAACCTTAGACTACGGGATAGTATTATACCTTTCGAAATGCAGAATCTGTCTGAAACGGTTTCAGTTGCCACGAACGGAACGCCACCAAGGCAGGCTCCATCTCTCCCGATATCCATTCGATCTTCCGGGGATGGTCCTCTACTGCTTGGTGCTAGCCAACGCCTTGTAGAAGTCTTGAAGACACTCTTCAAGATGGAGTATATGTATGACCTTACGAAGAACGAAACAGTTTTCTTACTTCTTTTCTATTAGCCAAATCTAGAAAAGAAGTCTTTAAAAAAACTGTCTTTTCTTTCTATTCAAGTTCTCTTGAATGCTCTCACTTTTTCTCTCTATTCTAAGCTCTCAAAAAGCTGGAGAAAATGACTTAGGAATGCTAAGAAAAATCAGCATTTTCCTTAGTCATTCAAGAGATAGTGGGGGAGAGTGAAAGGGGAAGTGGGAGATCATGGAGGAAACTACTCCTCCACATTCTCCACCACTTCAACCTCCTTTCTTAGAGATAAGAGCTGAAAATATATCCTATATTTCCAGCCATAAGGTCGGTCCAAATGGGTTGGTCGGCACAATCATATTGGTCGACCTAACCCGATTAAGGGCCCAATCCAATCCCGGCCCGGCCCAATCGAATTGGTGCACCTTAGATTAAATGTACTCCAACAAGCCCAATCAAGTTGATCTATGAGTGCGACCCAGGAGGTATCTATGATGTTGGCTGTGACATCATATGTCACGAGTAATGAGAGGTATCTAGCAACGCATCATTACCCCCCAATTCATAAATATCTAGTGACTATCATAGTCACACCATTTGACATTTGTATTTAAATCCTTTTTGTCCTTGATATCTAGATTGAACACAAGTCATGGAAAAAGTCACACTTGTATTGTCCAATCTTTTAGTTTCTTGATTCGCGAGTAGACTAATCAAATGACATCAATAACATATACTGATTCATTTGTTCATGGCCATGAATTAGTCAGACTCCATCAAAGGGGCCCAAGATATCGCTCCTGCTATATAAGAGGGACAAATCCTTTTCGCATCTCATTCATCCCGAACAAGATTCGTGATATACCCAATAAATGCCTTTATTGCTCACCCTGTTACGGATAGCGTTTAACATTATCAAAGCATAACACTAGCCATGCAAGAACTCTTGTGAGACCTCAAGTCGAAGGATCTTTTATACAACCCAGTCAAAAATTGAGAAACACCGTTGAGTATTATATAACAACCCATGGTGTGTTTCTCATGTCGGGTCTGTCCAGTATAATGATTCTCTAATCATATATACCTATGTGACGATCCGATATCTTATATCAATCACTGCACATACTAGTCTTATGCATTATTATTGTCCTTGAAGATTCCATAATAATGTTCGACTAGGGACGTTTCAGTATTCATAACATTTATGAATACCAAGGACTTATTATTTATTTATGTTGTGAAGAACGCAGAAACATAATGAAATAATACTGGAATTTATGCCTTTTATTCATCAAAATGAAAATTACATAAATACGATACAATAATCTCCCACTTGCACAAAAAGACCCAAAATCATCTACCGATTGGTCTTTAAGGGCATACTAATGACTGTCTTTAAAGATCAGCCATCCAGATATCGGATACCCATGGAGCTAGTGTGACGATCATGCTGCTGCTGCGACAGTGGCTTCGTCAGTGGATCGGCAACATTGTCTGCCGAATCTACTCTACATATATGCACATCACCTCTCTCTATAATCTCTCGGACTAGGTGAAAAACGCCGTAGTACATGTTTGGACCTCTGGTGAGATCTAGGTTCCCTAGATTGTGAAATAGCCCCATTGTTGTCACAATAGAGGTCTATCGGGTTCGCAATACTAGGAACCACATCGAGGTCGGAAATAAATTTCTCGATCCAAATCGCCTCTTTAGTCGCTTCACAAGCTGCTATGTACTCGACCTCTGTCGTGAGAATCTGCGATGGTCGATTGCTTTGAATCACGCCACTCACAACACCTCCATTCAAGTTAAACACATTTCCCGATTGCGATCGGAAATCATCTCTATCGGTTTGGAAATTAGCATCGGTGTAACCACTTACAACGAGCTCATCCGCCCCTCCATAAATCAAGAATGTATCCTTAGTCCTTCGTAAGTACTTGAGGATATTCTTGACTGAGATCCAGTGACGTTCACCGTAATTAGACTGGTATTTGCTCGTAAGGCTTAAGGCAAACGAGACATCGGGGCGAGTACATACCATGGCGTACATGATGGATCCTATGGCAGAAGCATAAGAGATCTCTTTCATGCGTTCTAATTCGGCAGGCGTTTCAGAACACTGTTTGTTCGATAGAACAGTACCATGTGCCATAGGACAAAGGCCCTTCTTAGACTCTTGCATGCTAAACCGCTTTAGCACCTTGTCTATATATGTACTCGACTTAGGGCCAATGAGTCTCCCTGGATCTATTTCCATAGATCTTGACTCCCAGAATATAGCTGGCATCTCCTAAGTCTTTCATAGAGAAACACATACTCAACCAAGCCTTGACAGACTTTAAGGTTGGTATGTCGTTTCCAATGAGTAGTATGTCATCTACATAAAAAAATCAGGGAATACGATTGAGCTCCCACTAACCTTCTTGTAAACACAAGGCTCATCCTCATTTCTAATGAAGCCAAACTCACTGGACTGACATCATTAAAGCGGATGTTCCGACTTTCGAGAAGCTTTCGCTTGAGTCCATAAATGGATCTCGAAGCTTACATACTTTTCCGAGCATTCTCCGGAGTGACAAAACCTTCGAGGTTGTGTCATATACACATCCTCTTCAAGTTTTCCATTAAGGAAAGCGGTTTTGACATCCATTTTCCAGATTTCATAGTCATAGTAAGTCTGCAATAGCAAGTAAAATCCGAATGGACTTGAACATAACTACGAGGGGAAAAGGTCTCGTCATAGTCAATACCATGAACTTGTTTGAAACCTTTTGCGACTAGTCGCCCTTGTATGTTAGTACATTCCCTTCCATGCTCGGTTTTAATCTTAAAAACCCATTTGCACCCTATGGGAGTTACCCCTTCAGTGGATCAACCAAGATCCGGACTTGGTTTGTGTACATGGAGTCCATTTCGAATCTCATGGCCTCAAGCCATTTCTTAGAATCGGGCTATTAATTGCCTGCTTTGTAGGTTGAAGGTTCATCGTGATCCACAAACATAACATCACCATGTTCTGTTATGAAAAATCCAAATTTTTTCGGAGGTGGACGACGAACTCTACCAGACCTACGCAATTCTTGTGTTTCTTGAACTGGTTCTGGCTGCACAACTGTTTGTGGCACCTACTGCACAACAACTTGTGGAGTCTATTCAATTTCCATCGTATCATTAGTGCTAGTTTGAGAGTCTGGAACTTCAGTAAGTTCTACGCTACTCCCACTAGTGTTTCTAGAAACAAATTCTTTTTCTAGAAAGACTCCCGTGCGAGCAACAAACACTTTGTTTTCGTTAGGGATATAAAAGTAGTATCCTTTAGTTTCCTTAGGATAACTTACAAATATGCACTTTTCAGATTTTGGAACCAACTTATCAGAAACTGAGCGTTTTACAAAAGCTTCACAGCCCCAAATCTTGAGGAAAGACAAACTGGGACGCATCCCAGTCCATAACTCGTATGGCGTCTTTGCAACTGATTTAGATGGAACGCGGTTAAGTGTTAAAGCTGATGTCTCTAGTGCGTGTCCCCAAAAGGAATTGGGGCAGGCTCGTGTGACTCATCATAGAGCGAACCATATCTAATAAGGTTCTCGTCTCTCATTTCGAATACACCATTCCATTGTGGAGTAGGTTTGGAGGAAAAAAGTTGTGAAACGATTCCACAATTTTTTTTAGATAGTCACAGAATTCTTGACTCAAGTATTCTCCTCCTCGATCAGATCGAAGAACCTTAATACTCTTGTCAAGTTGTTTTTCTACTTCTAGTTTAAACTCTTTAAACTTAGCAAATGCTTCAGATTTGTGTTTCATCAAGAACACATATCCATACCCTCACCGAAGTCATCGAGTAAAGGTAATGAAGTAGAGGTAACCACCCCTTGCATGTATATTAAAAGGGCCACATACATCACTATGTATTTGTCCTAATAAAGCATCGGCTCTCTCACCTAGCTTAGTGAAAGGTGATGCTGTCATCTTACCCAACAAACAAGATTCGCAACGATCATAAGACATGAAGTCAAATGATTCCAATAGCCCATCTTTATGGAGTTTGGATATGCGGTCTTCGTTTATGTGGCCTAAGCGACAATGCCAGAGGTATGTCGGATTAGAATCATTAGTCTTAATCATTTTTGTATTTATATTTAAAATTGGCATATCCAGGTCTAAAATATATAGACCATTAATCAAAGAGACGCTTGCATAAAAAATATTATCCAAAAATTTTGATTGAAATCTCAAAACCTTTCTTGTCCAAACAAGAAATTGAAATAATATTCTTTGTTAAACTTGGTACATAGAAACAGTTTTCTAAATCCAAAACAAGCCCCGAAGGCAAAGTAAAAAGTACAAGTCCCTACGATTAGAGGTCGCAACACGTGCTCCGTTGCCAACTCGTAGTTCCACTTCACCCTTTGCCAACTCTCTACTCCTTTACGGGTCCCTCGCACATTAGTACAAATGTGAGAACCACATCCGGTATCAAGTACCCAAGAAGTAGTTGTATTTAAATTGATATCAACAACATAAATACCTGAGCCCAAAGCAGCATTTGCTTTCTCATTTTCCAGCCTTTTCCCTGCAATATAGCTTTTGCAGTTCCTTTTCCAGTGACCCTTATTTGACCCGTACGAAATATAGCCTGAAATTATATATTCCTTTTCCAGCTATTTTGCGGTTTTAAATAATAAAGTAATCAAGAAATATAGCCTACAAATGGGTCGGTTTTAGACCCGTATTCCATCTGAATCTGAAAAATGGTTCGAATTCAGTAAGAACTCCCGGACCCATATATCCGAATCCGTATACGAGTAATAAAACGGTTATGGGTATGAAATATAAAAAATCGGATCCGGGTCTATATATATATATATATATATATATATATATATATATATATATATAGATTTTTTTTAACATTTAGATCAATTCATATCTAAGCCTAGTTTTTACCCTAATTTAATCATCATATTTGAAAGTATATGAGTAAAAATTATAAAATATATCGTTATTCAGTCGTTTCCTTCTATTTTCATCAAAGTTTGCAACCGTTTACTTCTCTTTTTTATCATAGTCTAGCGCCGCTGCCGCCGCCGTTGAAACGCATCTGCTGCTCCGGCTCAAGTGCTAGTCGTATTTTTATTTGAATTTTGAACTTTGAAAAGTATTATGATTATGGATTGTAATCTAGTTCATAGAATTATTTATGGATTGTAATATAATTGGAGGGGAAATAGCATATGATATGTAAGATTTTTAGATTAAACATATATGTTTTAATCAGCCAAAATACTAATAAAAAAAGAGGATTTGACTTTTTTGAAACGGGTTTTACCGGATCTGTATTCAAATCCGAATGGACAAATCTGATAACCACATATTCTAGACCTGTCCGGATCCGGTTTAAAATTCGGTATGAAAAATTAAAAAGGGGTATGGATCCAGAATAGACTGTTCCATATCCGTTTGCAGGCCTAGTGGTATTGCCAAACGATAAGACAACTCGTCAACCGGTTCCAAAATCTCGTACGGTCCCACATATCTCGGACTCAGCTTCCCACTCTTACCAAACCGCATCACCCCTTTCATTGGCGAAATCCGTAAATATACCTTGTCCTTAATATGAAGTTACAACGGTCTTGGCTTACTATAGGGCCAACTCTTTTGACGATCTTGAGCTGCCTTAATCCTTTCCCGAATTAACGGAACCTTTTCCATCGTGACTTGTACCAATTTTGGCCCAGTTATCGTTTCTCCCCAATGTCGCCCTAACAAACCGGTGATCTACATCTTCTCCCTTACAACACTTTGTACAGTGCAACGCCAATTGAGAGATTTGTAAAAGTGAGCTAAATTGTAAATCTCCTTAGAAAGAGATAGGTTACCCTTTCTTCTCATTTGTTGAGAACTAGTTCTTTGTGAGCTAGCAAAAAGCTCTTTGAGTGTTTCACTCTTGGTGAGTGTTTGAAAGTCCTAAGGGTAGGCACAAGACCTCTTAGTGAGGCAAACACTCTTTGTGAGTGGAGTCTTCTTAGTGAAGCAACAAGTCCTAAGAGTAGGCACAAGTCCTCTTTGAGGCAAACACTCTAAGTGAGTGGAGTCTTCTTTGTGAAGCAAAAGTCCTCATTTGTTGAGGCAATTGTAAAAGGTAGAACCCATCTTGCATTAGTTGAGTATCCATTAGTGGATGTTGAAATCCTTAGGGTGTGCCCTAAGGTAGTGGCTGTAGATTCTTTGTGAATCGAACCACTATAAATCCTTGTGTTATTTTTCTCTTTCCCTGCTCTTTTACTTTATAGTTCATGAATTGCTATAACTTGTATACTTGCTTACATGAACTATTTGCTTAGGATAGAAACTATCACATGCTTCCGTGCTTTATACAATTGCTTCACTTAAGTCATCTAAGTTTCCTTGATTATAATTGAATCACCTTATGTGCTTAAACAACATACTTGTTGTTAAGGTGAACACTTAGGCAAAAGAAGTTTTAGAAAAGCTTAAAATAAGTTTTTAAGAACCTAATTCACCTCCACTCTTAGGTTCTATACCCTAAAAGGGTATTTCAATTGGTATCAGAGCCTAGTATCCTCTTTATTGGACTTACATCCTAGGAAGATCCATGGCTCAAACATTTTCTGACTTAGATGACCTATCCCTCTCTAGACCACCTCTATTGGATGGCTCCAACTTTGATAGTTGGCAATGTGCCTTTAAATTGCTTTTGTCTTCTAATGACATTTCCCTGTTGAGCATTATAGAATAAGGTCCTTTTTATTCCTTCAATCTAGACACAAGGTGTCTGTTGTGCATTAAATGAAGAATCTCTCAACAAAGTGCATGAATGTGAAGATGCTCATTCCATGATGAAAATGCTTGAAGCATCATACAAAGGAGAAGTTGAAGTGGAAGAGCCAAATGTGAGAAGTCTAGGGTTGGGGACTCAATCTTGTGAAGGTATAGAGGACATCTCAATCACACCTCAAAATATTGATACAACCAAGAAGTATGATCTAGGAGAAATCAATGATCAATCCTCAATGAGCTCAAACATTATGCAAATTGAACCTCACAATATGAGAAATAAGAAGAGATGGAAGCACAAGAGGATGATCTTCAAATGGAATTCAATTATGATGGAGATAATAAAGATCAATCCTCATGCAAAAGGAAAATAAAAAATCTTGCCACTAAGCTTCAAAGAAATAAATTCAAAGAGAAGTGGCTTGAAGGATGAAGACTTTAAATGGAGATGTATTCAAAAGAAGAAATCTCAAACACTCTATGGCACTTGGTATCCTCAACCTTCAATGGCAAACGCATTCAAGGAACCAAGATGCTCTACTACAAGTGATGATCAAAACTTTAATGGTAATCTACGCTCATCATCACTTGGTAAGGTTACTACGGTATCAACTTCACTTTCTCATAATTTCATTTTTGATGTTATTAATTGTATGAGAAGTAAAATTGTTTCTATCACTTGTACACTTGTTGATGTTGCATCGTGTTATATTAGTGATCCTTCACATGAAGATAACCAATTGCAAGAGCTGCATTCAGTTGATGTTTCTCTTGCTAGGGTATCTAAAATATGCAACATCACAAGAATGGATGATTCTTACTCTTACTTCTCATCTAATGAGAATCATCCTTGTACTTGTAATAATATTTATGTTGATCATATTGCACACACTTGCCACTTGAGAAAATGTTCTAACAATGTAGGACCTTTGCAAGAGGTACCATATGTTTCTCAAGTTTCCCTTGTAGGTTCCAAGAGAGATATCTCTTAATTCAAAGAAATGAACCCCAAGGAATGGAAAAGCAAAGTTAAGACTCCAAGTAAAGAGTCATCTTCCAAGGACAACAAGTTTGTGAAGAGATCATCAAAGGACAACAAGGAAAATATCAATGATGACTTCACAACCAAAAGGAGATTGCTTCCAATGCTTCAAATGCAAAAATAGAAAGAAGAAGCAATCAAAGGACAACCTCTTCCCAAGAAGGAAAATGTCAAGATCAATACCAAACTTTATGCCTCATTGGTCTCTTTGATGAAGATCAAAGTGAAGTACAAAGTCCTAAATCTATAGGCAATGAGGTACAATCTAATCCTTCCCTTGATCTTGACTATGTGAATGAGGAGAACCCTTATGTGCTTTTAACCGATTTATATGATCAATTGAAAAGGTTAAATAAGAAGAACAAGATCAATTGTAATGAACTTGCTTGCTCAATTAATGAAAGATCTAAATGCAAGATAAGTATGATAGTCTTCTTAACTCTTTCCACATCATATCAAACGAAAAAGAGAATGCGCTTTTATCTCTAAATGCTATCTCTCTTGAAAACCAAGAGTTGCTCAACAAGGTGCATAATGTAGATTTTAAACTTGTTGAGCAATAATGTCTTAAAGCACAAATTTGATGTATTAACCACTTATGTTGATAAGTGTAATGTGCTAAAGACATCCTTGGTAATGTGCTTGTTGATCCCCATGTTCCTATTGCTAGAAATTGTATAGAGCGCTCATGCACACACATAATATTGCACACTCTACTTCTTTTAATACTAGAATATCACATGCCACTATGCTAAATGCTCTTATTGTGGTAAATGTGGTCATCATGCTATTTGTTGTATTAATAACAAGAAGATTGAAAGAGGTGCTAAATCTATTTGGGTTGAAAAGAACCCCCAAAATTAACCCTCAAGGTCCTATAAGAAAATGGGTACCAAAATTGAATTGTTTTGTAGGAAACAGAGGAATTCCAGCCAACCAAGCAAGGCAACGGTCGACCGCAGAAATGGTCAGATTTCCTCAATCACAGACAGGGTATCCCGGTCGACCGCAAAAGACTCCTTGTTGACATGAGCAGAAAGGCTTTCAGTAACAGGGTACCTTAGTCGACTGACATCGCTCCTCGGTCGTCCGAAATCGAGATAAAAAGAAATTCAGTTTTAACTAGATGAGGGTGGGTGACCGAAGTGTCGTGATTCAGCAGAAATCAAGGGTTTCTCCTTCATATTTTCAAAAGTCTATTTCCTTCCTTCGAAGAAAACCCAAAACCTTTCCACAATATTCCTAAAATTCGATATCCTTTTCAATTCCAAACACAAATTCCTTCCACAAATCACATATCCATACAATCATGGTCCAAAATCCTAAGTCTAATCCTTCCAAAAATCCTACCAAAGGAAAACCCAAAAATGATTCTTCCAAAAGGATTATTGAGAAGTCTCTAACGATTAGAGAAATGATTGAACCCCCTCCAAAGAAGGCAAATGTGAATCAGAAAGTGGATAAGGAAAGAGGAAAATCTAAGAAGGTGAATCACTCCGATGAAGAAACGGAGTTCGACAATGATCACCCTATTCCATCTCCACCTCCAAGATATTAAGGATAATCTTCATCTTACACCACAACAAAGGTATCTTCTCAATTTTACTCCGAAGATGCTGAGAAATATTATGTAAATCTAGTAAATGAGAAGAGAGGAATTCTTCCGGCTGTAGAATTGAGGATGAAGAAGGATTAGATGAAATTGTTGGTTATTTTGTTGATATGGGGTGGTTAAATCTTTTATTGATTGATCATGATTACTATCCCCTCACCATTTATGAATTCGGGGCTAATCTTAGAGAATAAGGGAAGAAGGATGATGGGCATTATTGGTGACATCGTGTGTGGGAAATTTGGAGTTTAGATTTTCCGAAGCGATGCTTTGCAATATCTTAGGAATTGAGCTAGAAGATGATGCAATAAGATATTTTGATAATTCCAGGAAAGTGCCAAAGAAAGAGGATCTTGACATTAGGAAATTCAAGACATATTTCAACATTAATGGGGCATTTGGCAAATTCAATGAGAGAAAGACAAATAAGCTTGATGAGTATGTTCGCATACTTCACCATTTTGTCTCCAATGTAATTGTTCCGGTAGGGGGACATAAGAATTCAATTTCTTACATGAAAACGACCATTATGATGTGGTTAACGGAGAAGAAGAAAGCAAACTTTGCTTATTTAGCCCTCAAGTATCTTCAAGAAGGGGTAATGGGACCAAAGAAGAAATCCCTTCCCTATCGTAGTATGTTGACTATCCTCTTAAAGAAGTTTAAAATCAAGCTCTCCACTCCAACTCAAATAAGTGAATGACATCTCAAGTACAATCAAGGCAAATTCCATCAAATACATATGATCTTGGTAAATGGACATTGGAAATTCCATACAAGATGTACAATTGAAGAATTGTTGGCGGCTATGATTGCCTTCAAGAAATCTCCTAAAGTTTGCGAAACCTTAAAGAAGGAGATAGATAAAAGAGGTCCTCAAGTACAAAATGTACAAGATATGCCTGAAAATGAAGAAGGTCGAGGAGATGAAATTAATGTGGGAGTAAATGAAGAAGGGGATGCTCACATAAATGTTGAAGATCAAAGAGACATCCATAGGGAAAATGTTCAAAGAAGATCTCCTCCTCCTCAAAGAAATGAAGACATGTTAAGCCCAATCTTGACACACTTACAAGATTTTCAAGACAATATTAAAAATGACTTGAAATTGATGTTTGAGAAATTGTCAAGTTTGGAGGATGATGTGAAGAACTTAAAAGGTCAAGTTGGATATTTAAGGATTAAGTTCAATGACATGGACTACAAGATTGATGACATTGATTAAAATACCAAGTCTAGATCATCAAACTTGAAAGAAAATGAGGAGAAATGAGAGGACAAAGAAGAAGAAGAAGATGAAGAGGCTTTTGATGAAGACTCCATCATTGGAAATGATGGAAGTAAAGAGGAAGAAGCACCGAAACATGTCATTGATCTTTTTTTTTTGGGGGGGGGGGAGGGGTTAGTAGTCTGGGCGCTATGGCCCGATGTCGAACTCATGACCTCTCGGTCGTGAGCCAAGGGGAGCCCCACTGAGTACGACCTTCTTGACAACATGTGATTGACTTGAGGATGTTGAAGTTGGGAACAAGGGTCAAGTGATTGATATGGAGATTGAAGACAAGGAAGAAGAAAATAATGAAGAAAATGAGCAAGATGAAGACATAAATGCTCAAAACACTCGAGAAGATTGAAGAAGCTCAAAATCTCATTTTGGATTTCAAATGCAAGAAGCAATGTTTCAAATCAATGAGAATTTCTAAACTCTACTTTATTTATTTCCTTGTATTTCATTTCTTGCTATGTAATTCCCCTTTGTCATCCCATGCGTACCCTTAGACTAGCAATTGTTGCATTTACATTATCATTTCTTTGTATGAATTTCTTAAAGGGGCACCTTGATGCTTTTATAACATGCTTTGCTCTTTAATTGTGTTGATTCTTTGAGCATGTTATAGATATGAGCTTAATGATTTGATCCTTGTTATGAAAGCTCATTTGAACCCCCTCTCATCTATTCTTAGTGTCTTATGCTTTGGGGGAGTTTGTATATGCTATGTCTTGATTTTAACTTTATCCATATAACATACTGGGGTTTTTTGTGTGTGTTTATATTCAAGTATATAGCATGAATCTTATGTGGTTCATCGTCTAGATGCTTGACTTAGGATATAAACTGTAATTGGGGCAATGCATATGCCTGTTATGTGTTTATATGAATATTTGGCTCGATTATAAACTGAAATTGCAGGTTTTTCTACAATCTGTCAAAAGTCCGGTCGACCGGACTATGGGTATCAGGTCGACCGAACACATCCAGTCAACCAGTGAAAGAATGACAAGTCGACCGACAAAGCCAATTTTCAGCAATTCTTGAGCTTCAACTTCAGTAATCTGTAAGTTTTTGCTGTTGTATTCATATAGGCAGATCTAAGGGGAGTTTTCAAATTTTTTCATCCCATACCCCTCTCAAAATATGTGATGTATGCTCAGTTTTCATATTTTACATCATCACATCACTTGTTCGCTTGTTTTTCATCTTTTAAATCTTATAGCCAACTTGTGTTAGTTATTTTGAGAGTTATACATGTTAAACATGTTTATATTCTACATGTATTCTCCCTAAATAACCTCGAGATCATATTCTTTACTTTCATATCCTCTGTGATTTCATTATGGTTTTTGGTTAGCATTGCTTTAAGAGTTGTTACACTCATTTAGCTAACCATTAACTTGTTAGAGGAATGTACTCAATTTGTCATCGTACACTTCCTCTAAATCTTTAAGTTGTGATACACATGCTTAACTTATGAATTTATGGTGTTGAAAGGATTCATGGGCGGAAACTCGTTCCAAACACCCATGAGTCTTCCCCTGAAGGATCCGCTCATACAAAACGAATCGAAAATTACAAAGAAAAGGACTAAGATTTGTTAGCTCAAGAATCCGATTCTTGAATGGAAGATTCTGTCTTTAAGGCTCGGATGATCACCTTGAGTCCTCCCTTGCGGAATTACTCCCTACTGGTATCCACGCGACGAAATCCGATTCTTGAATGGAAGATTCTGTCTTTAAGGCTTGGATGATCACCTTGAGTTCTCCCTTGCGGAATTACTCGCTACTGGTATCCACGCGACGAAACGGGCAGCGAGTGCTAGCTCATCGTTTTTCTAAGATTCGTGAATTAGAGAGAAATGAAGAGGCAAAACAAGAAATTTGATTTCTGGTGGTTTTGGTATTTCGGCTGAAATTGTCTCAGCCTAGGGTTTCGGCCAAGAGAGGTTTATATAGGGAGTGAGAGGTTGTTTCTAGAACAACTCCCACGTCCGCTCCACCTCTTCTGGCAGTGGGAGTCTTTAACTCCCACGTCCCCTAGATTTCTACTTGTAGTGGGAGTCTTTATCGGATAATAACTCCCACGTAATCCCAGCTATAGTTAAATACTGAAATTGCCCCTATCTCTATTTAGAATAATAACGTTTTATTATTCTCAGAAAAATAAATGTCAGATACAATGAACCTAGACACATTCTATATTCATTGAATCTGGACATGAAGCTCGTTGGCTCGTCTATGCGTGTGACCCTGTAGGTTCATATCACAATGGCAATGAAAACACACTTAGTAGTAGTGTGAGTTCATAAGTCACAAGCTGTCCCCTAGCGGGACATTGTGACTACCCAAAGTGAATGAATTTACGGTGGAACCTAATATCAATCCACTATTTAATCCCTTTGTCTCGCGATATCCTAATTAAGCATAAGGCATGGTGGTCGTCACCCTTATTAAGCTTAATTGTATTTATGCTCGATCTCCAGGTAGACTGTTCCATCAAACAATATTTAATAACCACTTTATTAAATATGTTTGAGCACGGTCATGCATTTAAACAGTCCTTCCCTATCGAGGGGCCCGTGGATATCTCTCTCTAATAAGAGAGGGACAAATTCCTTACAATGCCTCTCACATTCAAGCCATGATAGGACGCTACATCCTATCATCAGTCGTATTGATTACTCGATTAAAAGTAACGTACGATTGAGTCAAAACGTGGCTCCATTCATGCTAGAATCAATGGAGACATAAGGTCTAAGGATTCTAAAATAGTATTGAGGAAGGAGTACTTATGACTAAGGACCATGAAGTATTACTTCTCTAACGGATCACGTCCGATACGATATATCTCAATATATTGCATCTATGATATGATTTGCACTCATTACACATGATTAGTAAAACATATTCATCAATCAAACATCATACTAGTTTTATTTCATTGTAAAGTAGATTACATAAAACTAGGGACAACTAGAATAGTAATTAAATAAGCAAATGAGTTTTACTATCAAATCACGCATTTGATGTTCATAAGCAAAATTAACTATTCAGATGAAATGCTAAAAAAGATATAAAACGTACAACATATGCTAATGGTCCTAGGGCACTACTAACAGGTATCACTTCCAATAGTACTTTGTTAGCTATATTTTCAACTTGTTTTTCATCTTAAATAGCTAACATGGTATGTTTGTGATGAGGACATCCATAGACCAAGCTATTCTAGTGATCCAATGATGAACATCCAAGGTTCCATGACAAGAGCTAGAATAGAAAGGTTGAATCAAGTGTTATCAACTTTTATCCGAGAGACTCAAGTCAAAGAAGAAGCAAGGTTACATTTGGAAGATCAAGTACAAGTTCACCTCATCAAAGTGAAGATGGAAGATCACGACTCAAACACACAAAGTGGCTAAGGGCATTTTAGATATTTTGTATAATTAAAGTCTATCTTAGACTTTAATTAATTTTCAGCTTTTATGTTTACCATTTCTTTTAGTTAGCCGAAATAAAGGATATGATTATCCAAATAAGTAGTTTATTCTTTAGCAAGTATTAGGTAGTTTATTCCTTTGCTTGTTTCCTAGTCCATTTAGGACTTAGCTTGTGCCGAAATCCTCCTCTATATAAAGAGAGGTTTCGGCCACTTATTAGACACAGTTGATATTAATGATAATTGTGAGGTTTATTCCTTTGTTGCTTTGTGAATTGAATTTCTTTTTAGATATTCCTTTCATTGTTACTAATCAACAAGCTAGTTCCCTTGTTGTGGTGTTTCTTCATCCATTGTGAGGTTTATTCCTTTGTTGCTTTGTGAATTGAATTTCTTTTTAGATTTTCCTTTCATTTTTACTAATCAACAAGCTAGTTCCCTTGCTGTGGTGTTTCTTCATCCATTTAGTGTTCTTCTGCCTAGGTAGCCAAGTGCTTATCGCTGCTTGGAAGTCTAGTGTGTTGAATACTCTGAAAGTCCTTTGCTATAGTAGCCAACTGTTTATCGCTGCTTGGAGGTTGTAGTAAGGCATTCACGTGAACTCAATTCAAGTTAGAGAAAGATCCTATTTTCCTTGTGTCGAATCTTGATTCTGTCAAGGTTCTTCATCAGTTTGATAAACGGGGAGATTGTACCTAAAGGTTTATTCCTTATCTCATTTGTTTTAGCTTAGGTTGATATTCTTTTTGAGCCATACATGACTATCTTTTGATTTATGTATCATTATGGACTCTTGGTATTTAGAAATCAACCAAGCTTATTCAAAATTAATCCTTCTTCAAATGATTTTTGGTCTTTAGATTTGATTCTTTGGTTCTTATTTTATCAATTTATCAATCTAATAGACCATTAAGATTCTCCATAGTTTTAAAGGTATTTCTATAGGGGGAGAATTCTTAATATTCATCAAGCTTCTCCACAATTTAAACCCTATTCCTCCTAACTTTCCTTTAAAGGGTATTTCAAATATTTTTCAATAAAAATGAGGAGTAAATGCTTTTCATATTGGCTCTCTGATTTTCCTTTTTGATTTTTGACAAAAAGGGGGAGAAGTTTTAGTGTTGAAAATGTGCCAAGATAATTACTTTTCAAAAGGAGAAAGCTTAGAACTTGCAAAATGGGAGAGATAAGGGATTCTTTAAAATAGGGGAGTGGAATATTTTTTTCAAAACATCTACTTGCCTAGATCCTTAATACCCTTATCTTATGCATTCATATTTATATGCTTTAAAGCTTTATCTTTTGCATATTATTCCCATTTGCATCAATGTTTTATCATCATAAAAAAGGGGGAGATTGTTAGCCCGAAGGGCAAAGTGATCAATCTTGTTTTGATGATAACAAACCATTGATAGTTCTAATGTTTGTGTGAGCATGTTCTTAATGATAGGATCCTTAGCACTTACATCAACATTGATGAAAATGGTAAGTTAGCTTCTTGTGTAAACTAAGGTATGTATATTACACACAAGAAAGCTACACTTTGCAAGACTCCATAACACAAGCATGAACTCAATCCACATGCTATGGAAGTACTTGGAAAGTCAAGAAGAAGGAAGATCAACATGTCAAGAGCTATTCAAATCATACAAATACATCAAATGGTAGACTCATTGACGAGAAGAAGTGTGAAGTACAATAGACAACATCAAGAATGCAAGAGGACTTCATCCCTCAAGAAGATGTTGATCAAAGGCTTCAAAGTCCAAGCTACAAGAAGAATCAACTTGAAGACCTTAGGAAGATTAGTTAAAGCTTATAGGTAATCCTTTTGTGACTAATCTTTCCTTTAAGATTACTAGGTTATAAGAATGTTTAAACTCAACATTGCATGTTTTTAAAACCTCATTTTTACTTTGTTCATTTATTTGAAATGATTTTTTGAAAATAAGTTGGTCAATGCCTAAGTACTTTAAAATGTGTTTTATATCTTTACAAAACCCTTAGGCATATGCATGAGAACATTAGAAACTTAAATAAGTGTAAAAACCACTTTAGGACTGTCCTCCGGTCAACCGGCAGTGTTGATCCGGTCGACCAGTGTGCTTTTGTCCTTATTCGAGTTTTGAATGTTCCAATGCTCCAACGACTATATTCTATCCGGACGACCGAGATATTAGGTAGGTCGACCGACCTTTGCTTCGGTAGACCTGACCACTGAATTGCGGTCGACCGAGATAGAGACAATAAAACTTTAACCTTTGATTTAAGGCACTTCGGTCTACCTACTGTCTAGTAGCGGTCGACTGGAGCTGTCATTTCAAGGCCAAAATTATAGTCATTGTGACCAACAAAGCTAGTGTATTCTTGCCCTATAAAAAGATTTCAAAGCTGAATATTTCATAACTAATAAGGCCATAAGAGGGCATATGCATATACACTTTCTAAACACACAAGCTTACACATTTGTGCTTAATTGCAAAATCATTCAAAGTATTTGTGTTGAGCTTAAACCTCATCTTGCCTTTTATTCTCAAAGAGTGATTAGAGATTTCATTTGTATATCCAATCCAATTGAGGGATTTGTAAAAGTGAGCTAAATTGTAAATCAACTTAGAAAGATATAGGTTACCCTTTCTTCTAATTTGTTGAGAACTAGTTCTTTGTGAGATAGCAAAAAGCCCGTTGAAACTCCTCCAAAACCGTGACACGAACCTTGAATCCTGGCCTTACACTATACTCATCGGTAGCCGCATAAACGAAAATTCTCGTTCATATACATCTGAACCAAAGTATTAATCGATGTTGTTATCTTCATCGGTAAGAAATGTGTTGATTTTGTTAGCCGGTTCACAATCACCCAAATTATACCTTTTTCGGTTTTGTCCTTGGGCAACCCGACTATGAAATCCATCGTATATGTTCCCACTTCCAAATGGGAATCTCTAAAGGCTTAAGTAAACCAACGAGTCTTTGATATTCCGCCTTTACTTGTTGACACATGAGACACTTAGCCACAAACTCAGCTATTTCCCATTTCATACATTTCCACAAAAAATTACCCTTCAGATCCTTATACATATTCGATGCCCCGTATGCATCGACAACTTAGAATTATGAGCCTCTTGTATAATTTCCCATCTCAGCCCCGAATCCGCTGGTACACACAACCGGTCACGAAAACAAAGACTACCATCCACATGAACCTAAAAATCTGAATGTTCCCCTAACAGTGCCAAAACCCGTTCACCTTCCAATCCGGAGTCTATATGTTGAGCTTCCTTGATTCGAACCAAAAGCGTTGGTTGAGCCACCAAGGCTGCCAAATTGGTCTCGGTGGACTAAATGAACTCGAACTCCAACTTCTCAAATTCGGCAATCATCGGTAATCAATGACACGGCTGGCCCGAGATCTTTCTACTCAATGCATCATCTACTCAATTAGCCTTTCCTGGGTGGTAGCTAATCGCTAGATTGTAATCCTTGAACAAATCCAATCATCGTCTTTGTCTCTTGTTAAGTTCATTTTAGGTGAAAAGGTACTTCAAGATTTGGTGGTCGGTAAACACCTCACATGGTTCCTTGTACATATAGTGCCTCCAAATCTTTAAGGCAAACACGACCGCTGCCAACTCCAAGTCGTGTGTGGGGTAGGTCCTCCCATGCGGTTTCAACTGCCTCGAAGCATACACTATCACCTTACCATTTTGCATCAAAACGCAGCCCAAACCTTGTTAGTATGCTCTAGGACTATTAGCATATGTTGTACGTTTTATATCTTTTTGAGCATGTCTTTGAATAGTTAATTTTGCTTTTGAACATCAAATGTGTGATTTGATAGTAAAACTCATTAGCTTATGCAATTACTATTCTAACTGTCCCTAGTTTATGTAATATTCTTTACAATGAAATAAAACTAGAATGATGTATGATTGAGGATTATGTTTCACTGATCATGTGTAATGGATACAAATCATATCATAGATGCAATATATTGGGATACATCGTATCGAACGTGATCTGTTAGAGAAGTAATACTTCATGGTCCTTAGTCATAAGTATTACTTCCTCAACACTATTTTGGAATCCTTAGACCTTATGTCTCCATTGATTCCAGCATGAATGGAGCCACGTTTTGATTCAGTCGGACGTTAATTTTAATTGAGTAATCAATACGACTGATGATCGGATGTAGTGTCCTATCATGGCTTGAATGTGAGAGGCATTGTAAGGAATTTGTCCCTCTCTTAGTAGAGAGAGATACCCATGGGCCCCTCGATAGGGAAAGACTGTTTAAATGCATGACCGTGCTCAAACATATTTAATAAAGTGGTTATTAAATATTGTTTGATGGAACAATCTACCTGGAGATCGAGCATAAATACAATTAAGCCTAATAAGGGTGACGACCACCATGCCTTATGCTTAATTAGGATATCGCGAGACAAAGGGATTAAATAGTGGATTGATATTAGGTTCCACCGTAAATTCATTCACTTTGGGTAGTCACAATGTCCTGCTAGGGACCGCTTGTGACTTATGAACTCACACTACTACTAAGTGTGTTTTCATTGCCATTGTGATATGAACCTACAGGGTCACACGCATAGACGAGCCAACGAGCTTCATGTCCAGATTCAATGAATATAGAATGTGTCTAGGTTCATTGTATCTGACATTTATTTTTCTGAGAATAATAAAACGTTATTATTTGAATTAGAGATTAAGGAGGGGCATTTTCGGTATTTGGTTATAGATGGGATTACGTGGGAGTTATTATCCGATAAAGACTCCCACTACCAGTAGAGGTTTACAAGACGTGGGAGTTAAAGACTCCCACTGCCGGAAGAGGTTGATAGGATGTGGGAGTTGTTCTTGGAACAAACTCTCACACCCTATATAATCCTCTCTTGGCCGAAACCCTAGACTAACATTGCTTGAGCCGCAATAAACAAATACACCCGAAATCATATTTCTGGTTTTTCAGCCTCCTTTTCTCTCTAGATTCCAAAACTCAGAAAAATGAAGATCTAGCACTCGCTGCTTGTTTCGTCGTGTGGATACCGGTGGGAGTAATTTCGCAAGGGAGGACTCTGGTGGCAGCAAAACACATCCGAAAGACAGAATCTTTAGACGAAAAATGTAAGTCTTTCGTAAGTATTTTTCGATTCGTTTTGGTATGAGCGGATCCTTAGGGGGAGGAATCATGGGTGTTTAGAACGAGTTTCTGCCCATGAATCCTTTTCAAACCGATACTTGAAGTGTCACTATAGATGGTGAAGCTCCCTGATTCTTCTGGTCGAGCCAAAACCGTTGTGGTAGTCAACTTCTCCTTGAGTTTCTGAAAACTCTCTTCACATCTTGGACCCCACTCAAACTTTACTCGTTACGGACTTAATTGAGTCAAAGGTGCTTTGATTTTCGAGAAGTCCTCAACAAACTTCCGATAATACCCGGCTAACCCCAAAAAGCTTTGAATCTCCGCCACTATCGTTGGTCTAGGTCAATGTGTGATTCATCAATTTTAGTCGAATCCACTAATACCCCTTCAGCCGATACTACTTATCCAAAAAACGTAACACTTCTCAGCCAAAACTCACACTTGCTGAATTCGGCACACAATTTCACATTTCTCAATATCTCCAACACCAACCTCAAGTGTTCCTCTTGTGCTTAATCTAATGGTGAGTAGAACAAGATGTCGTCGATGAAGGCCACTACGGACTTATCCAAACAAACCCAGAAGATTCGGTTCATCATGCCCATGAATGTCGCCTGTGTGTTAGCAAGCCTGAAGAGCATCACAAAGTACTCATAGTGCCCATATATGGTTTTGAGGCACTCTTCGGTATGTCCTTCAGTTTGATCCTTAACTGATGGTAACCCTAAAATACTCGAAGGGCATTTGCAATACCCAAAGGGGAGAACCTTAGAGGAGGGTGAATAAGGTTCTCAAACTTTTTAAACTTTTCTACCAAATTCTTTTCCTAAGTGATTACCTTAACAACAATAATGTTCATTAAGCGTATAAGGTGAATTAAAGGATTATCACTTAGGCGACTTATGTGTGTAAATGCAACACATAGGAATATATGATCAAGGATTGTCTAGGTCAAGATTCTTATATGCAAAGCTTGTAAGAACAAACACACAAGTCATATGGACTACCATCTACTATTTGAGGAATATATGATCAAGGATTGTCTAGGTCAAGATTCTTATATGCAAAGCTTGTAAGAACAAACACACAAGTCATATGGACTACCATCTACTATTTGAGGAATGAAAGAATAAGTAGATGAAGCTCTTTCTCAAATAGAAATATTTTGATGAATGATTGGAAGAATTAAGCTCATGATTGGATTTTCTAGTCTAAATGATATGGTACCAACCTCGAGGCAGCCCAAGCCAAAGGAGCGCATACATAGACTAATAACGAGGATTAGAACAAGGGACGTGAAGCAACAATCAACATCATTGACCCGAGTTCTAAAGTATAAAGAGGATGCTAAGTTACATCTAGGAATGTTGTACAAGTCAGCCTCTCAAGTTCACAAGTGTACAATTAGGCCCTATCAAGCAAAGAGGCTAAGAAGGGCATTTTAGTAATCATACAAGATGAGGGATTGGACAGCTTTACAACAGTTTGGTAGAATGGTCATAACTTTCGATCCAGTTATCCAATGGAGCTGATTCCAACTGCATATTAAATATAAGAGACATATCTACAACTTTTATGAAGATCCCGAGATCAGATTATGCCTTCTTAATATCCGCAATCGTCATACAAATTGGCCCAACAAGCTGTCCAGAATTGGGACGAAATTAAAGGTCATTTTAGTCTTTGTACAATTAAAGTCTATGCTAGAATTTAATTATTTTCATCATGTTATTTACATTATTTTCGTGTATAGCAAGTAGTATTGCTATAATAAAGGACATGTTGTCCATGTTAGAGGAATAACCGGGTCAAAATCAGTTATGCAGCGGAAATAAACTGACCCGCCTCTAATAGGATCTATCACGAGTAAGAACCTAAGACTATGGGATAGTATTATACCTTTAGAAGTGCTAGGATAGCTGAAACGGTTTCAGTGTCACGAACGGAACGCCACCAACGCAGGCTCCATCTCTCCAGTATCCACTCGATCTTCCGGGGATGGTCTTCTACTGCTTGGTGCTAGCCAACGCCTTGTAGAAGTCTTGAAGACACTCTTCAAGATGGAGTACGTATGTATGACCTTTTAGACGAACAAGAAACAGTTTTCTTACTTCTTTTCTATTAGCCTAAGCTAGAAAACAAGTATGTGAAAAGCTGTCTTTTCTTTTCTTACTAAATGTTCTCTCTTTTTCTCTCTTCTCTAAGCTTCCAAAAGCTGGAAAAAACTGACTTAGAATGTTAGGAAAAATCAGTATTTTCCCTAGCCATTCAAAGGTTTGAGGGGAGAGTGAAAGGGGGAAGTGGGAGATCATGGAGGAAACCACTCCTCCACTTTCTCCACCACTTCATCCACCTTACTAAGAGATAAAAGCTGGGAAATAAAGGTTCTATTTCCAGCCATAAGGTCGGTCCAAATGGGTTGGTCAGCCAAATCATATTGGTCGGCCCAACCCGATTAAAGGCCCAATCCAATCCCGGCCCGAAGCCCGGCCCGGCCCAATCGAATTGGCGCACCTTAGATTAAATGTACTCCAACAGTCCATGTGTTAGTTAGTTGGTTATTTAGTTGTTAAGCGTTCCACATCTACTAGGACTCTTCTTGTTTAGGTAGTTACTTGATAGCAAGTTGTTATTCAAGAGTCCTAATTCTTCAAGGACTCTTATTTGTTTTCAAGAGTCCTAATCCTTCAAGGACTCTTATTTCCCTTTATGGTTGTAAGCGAAATCTCAACCTACTTAAGGGAGATTTCGGCCATCTTTAATGGTACGTTAGGTATATTGATATTTTGGTAAGGTTATTCCTTAGCTTCACGTGTTTGAACTTCTATGTAGAACTTCATTCATTCTTTGAGTTACTGTATCAACAAGTTTAGTTTCTCTTGTTGTGGTGTTGCAACCTCCATTGTTAATTAGCCATCCTTAGTGTTGCGTTGATTAAATTCCCTTAGAAACTAGTTCGAGAATTGAAGAAAGATCGGGCTCCACTCAAGTCGAACCTCACGGTTCTTCATCAGGTGGTATCAGAGCAAAAGGTTCTTCTCCAATTCCCGTTGTACCCTACGCATATTTTTTTCTTCTTGTTTACAGAAATTGACAGAAAATCAGAAAAAAAGCATTACGGCATATATAAAAAGCAGCCAATTTTAAAAGCCTCTTGGTGTAAAGAAATTGGCAACCGAGTTAGTATAAATTGAATAGCAAACTATAAAGCCATAAGCAAACTTCTTGGATTGATAGCGTTGGCGCCTCGTCCAAGAATTGGCAAACGTTCCTCCTCTATTTTGAGCCGTGTTTAAAGATCCATATACATCAAGAATTTATAGCGTTGGCACCTCATTCATCGATACCTCTCGGCCAAAGGAAAGGAAAAATTCAAGTAATAAAGAAAACCAGAAATTACTGTTCACGGTTTACTATTCACGGTTACTGTTCACAGTTTATTGTTCCCGTTACTGTTCACAGATTACTATTCACAGAATACTATTCACGGGTTACTGTTCATCCGAATCAAGAAACATCAAGAAGATCAAGATCATCAAGAACCGGTTTCCATTCTCAATTAGGATTTCGTTTCTTCATCTTTTTCTTTCTAAAGCTTTTCGTTTAGGTCAAAGATAGGAATTCTTTCCTTATTTTTCAGCTTTGTGTCAACGCAACAAGTTAGGAACCCATTCTTTAAATCTAGAGTTTGAGGTTCTATACGAGCGGTGTTGGAATAAAGAGTGAATCTTTCTTTTCCATCTAACGTTTTTGAGTGTTTTCTTGATATTATAATGTCTTTCCAGGGATCTCCATCAAAGAAAGACGAAGTCTTTAATCCGGATTCAATAGTGACACATAAGAATTTGCGGAATTAAAGCAACAAATGGCGGATATATTGACACAATTTACGCTTCGAAATCAGCCACGTAAGGTTCGGGATAATACCAAGATTGATGATCAATTGGTTGATGAAGTTGAGCAGCCTAAGCCACCTCCAAATCCGCCACCAAATCGGATTATCAACAATCAGATTTTTTAGCCAAGAATAGGGGATCAATTTCAGCGTTATGACAACAATCTTGATTCAATCAAGACGAAGATTCCGCTTTCGAAGGTACAAATGATCCCAAATTGTTTTTTGATTGGATTCATAATGTTAACCATGTTTTTGCTGTTCATAACTATTCAGAGAAAAAGATAGTAAAGCTAGCTGCCATGGAGTTTTATGGATGTGCTTCTAGTTGGTGGGATAATGAAACCAAGACAAGGATAAAAGTGGAACAACCAGAAATTGCAACTTGGGTTGAGATGAAAGCGGTGATGAAGCGGCGTTTTGTTCCTCTAAATTACTTAAGGGAACTTTATAACCGTCTACAAAGATTAAAGCAATGTGATAGATCCGTCGATGAATACTACAAGGCAATGGAAATTGCAATGATTCGGGCCGATATTAGTGAAGGAGATGAGGCAACAATGGCTCGGTTCTTGGCTAGTCTAAATGACAAAATCCGAACAAAGGTAGAACGTGCTAATCTTGATAATATTACGTCTATGTTATATTAGGCAGAGCAGATCGAAAGACAGCAACAGGAAAAGAATTTAAGGGCAAAACCGGCAACTGTCCAACCTTGGAAGAAGCCGAATCCACCCCAGAATTTTTCTACTTTTTTGCCGAGCCAAAGCAAGGTTAAAGAGGTATTTAATGATGCAAAAACAGCCACGGGGCAGTTTGGGGCAGTAAGGTCACAAAATCCAACCGTTTCAGCCAATACGAGGGTAAATTCTACTCCAAAACTTGTTCGGGAATGTCTAAAATGTATGGGCAAAGGACACTTTGCTAGGGACTGCCCTAACAAGAGTACTATGATCATATTTGATGATGGAACGTGGGTTAGTAATAACACAGCCGAAGAATCTGATTTTGAGAAAGAAACCGACAAGTTGGAGGAACGTCTGGAAGATGGGAATCAACTTTGGTTACGATAAAGCTACTTCATTCACTACCTTTAGATGATGTTCCAAGAGAGAAAAAAGAGAGTGAGTTGAAAAATACGAGTGATCCTACCCATGAGGTAAAATCTGAGGTAAAAATCATAGAAAAAGCCGAGCCAAAAGTGAGAAAAAAGGCAATCGCTCTAAGTGTGAGAAAAGAATGTTTTTACGTTAATCCCGGAAAGGTAGATAGGGCGATTCAAGCAAAACAACTTGTTGTTTTGTTGGATTTAAAAGGATCCGCAAGGAACCTTTTTACTAACGCTTTTTCTTTTACTCTAACATCTTTTTCTACATCTAGTCTTGCTATTTTTCAGAAATTTTATGAAGTCTTCCCTAAGGAGTTGCCGAGAAGGTTATGTATAAGCCTTCAAAATCATGAAAGGTATAAACCATCTTTGGTTAAAAATCAGAAAAATTCAAAACCAAGGTGAGTTAATTCTTGCAAGGAAAAAGGCAAGTAAGTCTTTAAATGCTTATATTAATCCGGGAAATATTATACTAAAGCATGAAAGGATTTTTAAAATATATACGGATAGTCTACATATTAATCACATAACTTTTAAGTATAGACATCCGATTTATTGCTTTGATAATATGTTTATTTATAGTGAAAACCGAGAGCGTTTTAGTAAACATCTTAGGGCTGTTTTTTCTATTATAAATACACACACCTTAGATGCTAAGATGGAAAAGTATGTTTATTACACTCATTCTATTAACCTTCTTAGTTGCATCATGAGTTTTCAAGGAATTAAAGTTGAATCGGCAGAAGTTAGGACAATCGAGGAATGGCCGAACACAACTAGTTCAAATCGCATTCGTTCATCATTTGAGGTAACAAGTTTTTGTAAGCGTTTTGTTCATGATAGTAGCAAGCTTGCTGCCACAAGGGAGAAAAAAGAGATACAATTCTTTTGGGACAGCCGCCATAAAATCTCTTTACAAGGTAAGTACGATGGACATTCTACTTTCTATATTTCTAACTTGCTCCCTTTTGCAAATTTTTCAGATTATGTGGCTGATCGTGACGATGATTCGAGGACGAATCAGGCTTTTCAAGGGGGAGGAGATGATACGGTACCAACCTCGAGGCTGTCCAAGCCAAAGGAGCGCATACATAGACTAATAACGAGGATTAGAACAAGGGACGTGAAGCAACTATCAACATCATTGACCCGAGTTCTAAAGTATAAAGAGGATGCTAAGTTACATCTAGGAATGTTGTACAAGTCAGCCTCTCAAGTTCACAAGTGTACAATTAGGCCTTATCAAGCAGAGAGGCTAAGAAGGGCATTTTAGTAATCATACAAGATGATGAGGGATTGGACAGCTTTACAACAGTTTGGTAGAATGGTCATAACTTTCGATCCAGTTATCCAATGGAGCTTATTCCAGTTGCATATTAAAGATAAGAGGCAGATCTACAACTTTCATGAGATCACGAGATCAGATTATGCCTTCTTAATATCCGAAATTGTCGTACAAGTTGGCCCAACAAGCTGTCCAGAATTAGGACGAAATTAAAGGGCATTTTAGTCTTTGTACAATTAAAGTCTATGCTAGACTTTAATTATTTTCAGCATGTTATTTACATTATTTTCGTGTATAGCAAGTAGTATTGCTATAATAAAGGACATGTTGTCCATGTGTTAGTTAGTTGGTTATTTAGTTGTTAAGAGTTCCACATCTACTAGGACTCTTCTTGTTTAGGTAGTTACTTGATAGCAAGTTGTTATTCAAGAGTCCTAATTCTTCAAGGACTCTTATTTGTTTTCAAGAGTCCTAATCCTTCAAGGACTCTTATTTCCCTTTATGGTTGTAACCGAAATCTCAACCTACTTAAGGGAGATTTCGGCCATCTTTAATGGTACGTTAGATATATTGATATTTTGGTAAGGTTATTCCTTAGCTTCTCGTGTTTGAACTTCTATGTAGAACTTCATTCATTCTTTGAGTTACTATATCAACAAGTTTAGTTTCTCTTGTTGTGGTGTTGCAGCCTCCATTGTTAATTAGCCATCCTTAGTGTTGCTTTGATTAAATTCCCTTAGAAACTAGTTCGAGAATTGAAGAAAGATCGGGCTCCACTCAAGTCGAACCTCACGGTTCTTCATCACTAAAACTTGTATACTAATGCCCCTCTATTGGCTTGATCAAAGAACAAAAATTAGTCCCAAAGGCTATTTAAAGTGTCCAAAAAATGCAAGCAAATCGAGTTACAACGGCTATATTTTTTCCTTGACAGGACACCTTCGGTTGACCTGATGAGAACTCATATATCTACTAAGAGATATATAAAGTTATTAAGATCTCTAAATGCAAGTCCTATGCCCAAGCCAAGTGAAGATATGACAAATAATTGATCTAACTCTATGTAATCAATTAAAGCTCATACAATCAAGTTCATGTGAAAATAAGCACAAGTATAAAGTAAGAACTTGAAAGTAAAGAGATAGAGTTAGAAGATCAAACACAAGGATGTAGAGTGGTTCGATCACAAAGATCTACAGCCACTAGCTTGGGACACACCCAAGGATTTTGGCAAATTCCACTAGCTCATCTTGAGAGAGCTTACAAGGAAGGAAAAACCAATTAATGGACTTTTACACACTCATGTAACTTTTCCAGGGAAAGGCCAACTAATGGTCCTTTTATGCACACATGCAACCCTCTACCCATGGGAACTCTTTCTCTAACCTAGTCTACTAAGTGAAGAGGTTTTATGAACACATCAACCATACTTCTATTTCGGGTTCACCACTCCCTCTAGTTCTACGATTGCAAGAAAGATCAACTACAACGCAGTGGAGGCCCAAAACCACCACTCTCACAAACAAGCCTTGCCACTCTACCCATTACAATAAAGATAATCTCAACACATGAGATTCTACATTTAAGCTCAAGAAAAATAACCCCCTCTAAGGATTGGATATTACAATTTAAGCTCTAATTCATATTTGAGGAATGAAAGAATAAGTAGATGAAGCTCTTTCTCAAATAGAAATATTTTGATGAATGATTGGAAGAATTAAGCTCATGAAAAGTGTTGAATTTTCTTGTCTAAAACTTGTATACTAATGCCCCTCTATTGGCTTGAGCAAAGAACAAATATTAGTCCTAAAGGCTATTTAAAGTGTCCAAAAAATGTAAGCAAATCGAGTTACAACGGCTATATTTTTTCCTTAACAGGACACCTTCGGTAGACCTGATGAGAACTCATATATGGATGCTTCAAGGTATGATGAGGCATGGATAATGTCTCAAATGAGATCTAAGAATCAAGCTCTTACCTCACATCACTCATTTTGGAGACCCAAAAGACTCTACGTAATGAGAACTCTCATTAACTTGGATCGACATTAATTTCAGCTTTGAGACAGTTTGGTATAATGGTCATAACTTCCGATCCAGGAATCCAATGGAGCTCATTCAAGATGCATTAGAAATCTAAGAGGCAGATCTACAACTTTCATGAAGACCATAAGATTAGATTATGCCTTTTGGAATCCTAAATTGTAATTCAACTTGCTACATCGTGCTGTCCAGATTTTAGGCGAGAATTATATCTTGTTGTCTAAGTTTAGTTAGTATTTAATTTGTTGCTTTGAAATAGTCATTTTCAGCCATTTAATTAGTCAAAAATCTTTAGTTAATCAAAGTGTCACTTAGTATAATTTCAAGAAGTCATTTCTATTTCCTAAGTGTAATAAATTAAGTCAAAGAGGTTTTTGAATTCCCTCAGGTAGGCTGAATTTCGGGATTCACTTGAAAAACCTTCATGTTTTCCTATAAAAGGCAATCTAATGCTATGTAAAATTCAGATTTTTATAAATACAAATAGACATTTTCCTTGTGAGATTAAATTCTCTTTGTTGAGCTTTTATAGTTCAAGGACTTATCAAGATCCGTGAGCAAGATCTTGTGGCGTTCATCATACCTCTAGTTCTTGGTTCTCTTATAACCAACGGGTCAAGGTTTCCTTTGCTCTTGGTAAGATCAAACTAAATTATCGATCTAGGGAGATCAATGCCAATCATTATACTTAGGGTTCTTGGATCATTATATCCAACGGATCTTTCGTCTTTTCCGCATCACGACTGGACTAGAAAGTAGGTCGTCCGAAGTGGTTCCGAAGTTAAGTTCAAAGGATTCTGTCTTGATCTCGGTCGACTAAGATATGTGCTCTGGTCGAACGAAGCAATGTCCGATCGATCGACCTAAGATGTGGTCTTCTGAGATTATATAGCCGTTTGAGTCTTGGAACATTCAAAAGTGACTAAGTACAAAAGACACTTCGGTTGACCAGAAAACACATGTCGATCGACCAGACTTCATCATGTCGCCCGAGGTCTAGGACCCGGCCGACCGGACTTTAGTCCATAAGTGGTTTTTCCACTTGGTCAACTTTCTAATGTACTCAAACTCATGCATAACTGTTTTTGAAAGATATTTAAAACATTTTAAAGATCTTAGGCATCAACCAACACTTAAAAGATGTTTTACAAAACCTTTGAAAGATTAAATTAAAGTAAGAAAGATGGTTTTGAAAACATGCAAGAGTATGAGCTTCATCATACTATAAAATATCATTCATCAAATAAGATTAGTCACAAGGATATACCTATGTAACTTCTTAACTAATATTCTTATTGGTCTTCAAGTCTTCTAGATGAGTTCCTCTTTGAGCTTGGACTTGAGACCTTTGATCAACCTCTTCTTGTGATGAAGTCTTTTGTAGTCTTCTTAAGTTGTAGCATCTTGGACTTCAACACTTGTTGATCTTTCTTTGAATTTGCAATATCTTCCATTAGCATTGTGGATGACCTTTAAGCTTGTGCCATGTAGACTTGCAAAAATGTAGCTTCTTGTTGTTGTAGAATGATCTTTGATGTCTACATGAAGCTATATTTCAATGCAAGTGTGAGTGTATAATATCCTATCATTGAAACACATACTCACACAAACATTAGAACTTCTCAATGTCTTGTTATCATCAAAACAAGATTGATCACATTAGCTCTTAGGGCTTACAAACCCAACCTTAGGTCTATCTTGGAAATTACATTTGCACCCTTCAACTGATCAACAAGGTCTTCAATGCGAGGAAGCATATATCTATTCTTGAAAGTGATCTTATTCAGTTCCCTAGAATCTATACACATCCTCATGCTTCCGTCTTTCTTCTCCACAAACAAGATCATTGCACCAAAAGGCGAGATGATCGGCTTGATGAACTTCTTGTGTAGCAGCTCTTGCAACTGCACCTTTAACTCCTTCAATCAAACGGTGCCATAAGGTATGGGGCCTTAGAGATAGGCTCTGCGCCTGGTTGCAGAAGAATCTCAAAATCGTTCTCCCGGGCAGGTGGTATACCCGGTAAATCTTAGGAAAACACATCCCCAAACTCCTTCACTAGTAGAACGTCCTCAAGTTGGACGTTCTTATCATCTTTCGCCACTGCATAGGCTAGGAAAGCCTCGCGACCCTTCTTAATATTCTTTCGAGCCTTCATCGCTGATATAACCGGCAAACTATGTGTCTCATGGCCTCAAGACATTTCTCAAAATCTGGACTAGGAATTTTTTTTTTTAGGTTGTAGGCTCATCGTGATTAATAAGCATAACATCTCCATGTTCTGTTATGAAAAATCCAAATTTTTCGGGTGATCTACGAATTCTACTAGACCTACGCAATTCTTGTGTTTCCAGAACTAACTCCACAACATCTTGTGTAGCTTGTTCTAATTCCACCTCGTCACTTCTGCTTTGTACTTCACCAAGTTCCCTTAGAATTTAACCAAGCTCCGGAACTCATTAAGTTCCACGTGGCTCCCACTTGTTTTCCTAGAAATGAATTCCTCTTCTAGAAAAACTCAGTTACGAGCAACAAACACTTTGTTCTTGTTTGGGATGTAGAAGTAGTACCATTTTCTTTCCTTAGGATACCCCACAAAGGTTCACTTGACCGACTTTGGACTGAGCTTGTCCAAAGCTGGACGTTTCACAAACGCCTCCAACCCAAAATATTTAAGAAATACGTACTAGGCCGCCTCCCCGTCCACATCTTATATGGTGTCGTTTCTACAGATTTAGATGGAACTCTGTTTAGTGTTAAATATGCTGCTTCTAAAGCATGTCCCCAAAAGAAGTTTCGAAGGCTCGCGACTTATCATCAATCACACAGTTCGATTTCTCCTTTCGGATACACCATTCCATTGAGGAGTAGTCGGTGGAGAAAGTTGTGAAACAATTCCACAACTCTTTAGATAGTCACGAAATTATTAACTTAAGTATTCTCCACCTCAATGAAAGGATTCATGGGCAGAAACTCGTTCTAAACACCCATGAGTCCTTCCCCGAAGGATCCGCTCATACCAAAACGAATCGAAAAATACTTACGAAAGACTTAAATTTTTCGGCTAAAGATTTTGTCTTTCGTATGTGTGCTGCTGCCACCAGAGTTCTCCCTTGCGGAATTACCCCTTACCGGTATCCACGCGACGAAACGAGCAGCGAGTGCTAGCTCTTCGTTTTTCTGAGTTTTGGAATCTAGAGAGAAAATGAGGCTGAAAAAACCAGAAATCTGATTTCGGGTGTATTTGTTTATTGCGGCTCAAGCAAACTTAGTCTAAGGTTTCGGCCAAGAGAGGATTATATAGGGTGTGAGAGTTTGTACCAAGAACAACTCCCACGTCCTATCAACCTCTTTCGGCAGTGGGAGTCTTTAACTCCCACGTCCCCTAAACTTCTGCTGGTAATGGGAGTCTTTATCGGATAATAAATCCCACGTAATCCTAGCTATAACTAAATACCAAAATGCCCCTCCATAATCTCTAATTCAAATAATAACATTTTATTATTCTCAGAGAAACAAATATCAGATACAATGAACCTTGACACATCCTAGATTCATTGAATATGGACATGAAGCTCGTTAACTCGTCTATGTGTGTGACCCTATAGGTTCATATCACAATGGCAACGAAAACACACTTAGTGACAGTATGTGTTCATAAATCACAAGCGGTCCCTAGCAGGACATTGTGACACCCAAAGTGAATGAATTTACGGTGGAACCTAATATCCATCCACTATTTAATCTCTTTGTCTCGCGATATCCTAATTAAGCATAAGGCATGGTAGTCTTCACCCTTATAAAGCTTAATTGTGTTTATGCTTGATCTCCAGGTAGACTGTTCCAACAAATAGTATTTAATAACCACTTTATCAAATACATTTGAGCACGGCCATGCATGTAGACAGTTTTCCCTATCGAGGGCCCCATGGATATCTCTCTACAATGATAGAGAGGGACAAATCCCTTACAATGCCTCTCACATTCAAGCCATGATAGGACACTACATCCGATCATCAGTCGTATTGATTACTCGATTAAAAGTAAAGTCCAACTGAGTCAAAACGTGGCTCCATTCATGCTAGAATCAATGGAGACATAAGGTCTAAGGATTCCAAAATAGTATTGAGGAAATAATACTTATGACTAAGGACCATGATTTATTACTACTCTAATGGATTACGTCCGGTGCAATATATCCCAATATATTGCATCTATGATAAGATTTGTATTCATTACACATGATTAGTAAAACATAATTATCAATCAAACATCATACTAGTTTTATTTCATTGTAAAGAACATTGCATAAAACTAGTGACAGTTAGAATAGTAATTGCATAAGCTAATGAGTTTTACTATCAAATCACACATTTGATGTTCAAGATCAAAATTAACTATTCAAAAGACATGCTCAAAAAGATATAAAACGTACAACATATGCTAATGGTCATAGGGCACTACAAATAATCTCCCACTTGCCCTAGGTCCAATCATACATGATCTTCAATCCCATTGACCTAGTATGACTCTCATGTTTAGGTTGCGGGAGTGGCTTGGTCAATGGATCTGCAATGTTGTCGTCTGTATGAACTTTACAAATTTTAACGTATCCTCTATCAATGATCTCTCTAATCAGATGGAAACGCCTGAGAATGTGTTTGGATCGTTGGTGAGATCTAGGTTCCTTAGCTTGTAAAATGGCACCACTACTATCACAATAAAGGTCCACTGGGTTCACAATGCTAGGGACGACACCTAATTCATCAACAAATTTCCTGATCCAAACAGGTTCTTTAGTTGCTTCAAGAGGCAGCCAGATACTCAGCTTCTGTTGTAGAGTCGGCCACGGTTTCTTGCTTTGAGCTCTTCCAACTCACAGCACCTCTGTTCAAACAAAACACAAAACCAGATTGCAATCTAAAGTTATCTACGTCAATCTAGAAGCTTGCGTTTGTGTAACCATTTACAACCAGACTTCCTTCCTGACCTCCGTAAACCAAGAACATATCTTTAGTCCTTCTCAAGTACTTAAGAATGCTCTTGACTGCAGTCCAATGTGACTCTCCAGGGTCAGATTGATATCTGCTAGTCATACTTAAAGCGAACGAGACATCCGGGCGAGTGCATATCATGGCATACATAATAGACTCAATGGCTGAAGCATATGTGATCTTACTCATGCGCTCCCGGTCCTCCTTTGTGGAAGGTCCTTGAGTTCTGCTGAGTTTGATGCCATGTGACATGGGCAAGAACACATTTTTAGAATCTTGCAGACTGAACCGTTTCAGTACCTTGTCAATGTATCCACTCTGGCTTAGGCCAATCATTTTGTTGGATCTATCTCTATAGATTCTTATACCCAAAATGTATGTAGCATCGCTTAAGTCTTACATGGAAAAGCACTTCCCCAACCAAGCTTTTACGCTTTGTAATGTGGGGATGTCATTTCCAATCAGTAAGATGTCATCCAATAAAGCACAAGGAACACTACTGCATTATTAGTTACTTTCTTATAAACACAAGGCTCGTCTTCATTTTTGATGAAACCTATTTCATTAATTGCTTTATCAAAGCGACGATTCCAACTTCAAGATGCTTGCTTCAATCCATAAATGGACCTTTGAAGCTTACACACTTTGCTAGGATTTGATGGATCAACAAACCCCTCAGGTTGTGTCATATACACATCCTCGAGAGGTTTCCATTAAGAAACGCAGTCTTAACGTCCATTTGCCATATCTCATAATCATAATATGCGACTTTAGCAAGTAAAATCCTAATAGACTTTATCATAACGACAGGAGAAAAGGTTTCATCATAGTCAATACCATGAATTTGTCTATAACCTTTAACTACTAGTCGAGATTTAAAAGTGTGTACATTACCATCCATGTTGTTTTTCTTTTTGAAACACCATTTGTTATCAATAACCTTACACCCTTCGGGTGGGTCAACCAAAGTCCACACTTGGTTATCGTACATGGATTGCCTCTCAGACTTCATAGCTTCTAGCCACTTATCTGACTCAGAACTACGAATTGCCTCTTTGTAGGTAGTGGGTTCATCTTTATCAATCAGTTCAATATGATGATCATCAGTCACGAGAAATCCATATCTCTCAGGCTGTTGATGTACCCGACTTGACCTCCTTGGGCCTTGTGTAAAAGATTGAAGCTCAGTATCAGCACGTGAGTTTGCTTGAAGTTCCAAATTTGGTTCAGATGTTGTTTGGGGATTTTGAATTTCCTCAAGATGGATCTTACTCCCACTATCCTCTTTGGAAATAAATTCACTTTCAAGGAATAAACCATTTCGAGCAACAAACACTTTGTTCATCGATGGAAGATAGAAGTAATATCCTTTAGTTTCTTTAGGATATCCCACAAACAAACACTTGTCGATTTAGAGGGCGAGTTTATCGGATAACAAGCGTTTTACATACGCCTCGCATCCCCAAATTTTTGAGAAATGACAAACTAGGTCGTTCCTGATCCCATATCTCATGTGGAGTTTTTACGAAACCGCTCGAAGGAACTCTATTCAATATGAATGCAGCGAGTTTCTAAGGCGTAACCCCAAAAGGAAATTGGAAGACTTGTTTGACTCATCATAGATCGAACCATATCTAGTAAGATGCGATTCCTCCGTTTACGATACACCATTCCATTGTGGTGTGCCGGGGAGGAGTTAATTGTGAAATAATTCCACAACATCTAAGATGTTCGTCAAACTCCTTGGTTAGGGTATTCGCCACCTCGATCTGATCAAGTATCTTAATACTTTTACCAAGTTGATTTTGTACTTCATTTTGAAATTCTTTGAATCTTCCAAAAGATTCTGATTTATGTTTCATTAGATAGACGTAGCCATATCTACTGAAATCATCTGTGAATGTGATGAAGTACTGAAAACCTCCTCTAGCACTTGTGTTTATTGGTCCACATACATCTATATGTATGAGGCCCAACAAATCAGAAGCTCTCTCACTTTGTCCAGTAAAAGGAGCTTTAGTCATTTTTCCGTAACAAGCAAGAGTCACACGTCTCATAAGACTCTAAGTCAAATGATGTCAAGATTCCATCTTTATGGAGTTTTCATATGCGTTTCTCGTTGATGTGACCCAAACGACAATGCCAAAAGTAGGTTGGTTTAAGTCATTTGATTTAAACCTCTTGGTATTAATGTTATAGATGGGCCTATTAATGGATTCATCGAGGTTAAGAATATAAAGCCCATTCATCAAAGAGGCATCTCCATAGAAGATACGATCTTTAAGAATGGTGCAAATTTTATTCATAATATTAATTTCAAAACCATCAATATCCGAACAAGAAACTGAAATAATATTCCTACTCAAAGTTGGAACATAAAGACAATTATTCAGTTCAATAATATGGTAACTTGGCAATACTAAATTAAATGTCCCGGTAGCTACAGTAACAACTCTTGCTCCGTTCACTACTCTTAGGTCCACTTCTCCTTTTGCCAGTGATCTACTCCTTTTGAACCCCTGCACATTTGCACAAATGTGCAATCCAAAACTGGTATCTAATACCCATGAAATAGTAGCAGACATGTTAATTTCAATAACATAAATACCTGTAGAGACAGTCAAACTGGCTTTCCTTTTTTTCTTTTCTTCCAAGTAGAGTTTGCAGTTCTGTTTCCAATGACCTGGTTCATTGCAATGGAAGCAAACTCCTTCCTTTGGTGCCTTGGCCTTGGGTTTGGGCTTGTTATTGCCTTTACCCTTCTTGGCCATGGGCTTTCCCTTTCCTTTCTTCTTGAAATTCCCCTTTTGAACCTTTAAGACTTCAGGGGTCTTCTTAATGTTCCGTTCAGCCTACTTAAGCATCATGTGTATCTCATTGATGGACTTCTCCATGGCATGCATGTTGAAGTTCATCACAAACTGGTCATACTCCTGTGGGAGTGAGCCCAAGATCATATCCGTGGCCATGTCATGACCTACAGGAGCCCCACGTTTTTCAAGCTGGTCAAGATAACCCTTCATCTTAAGAACATGTGCACTTACAACGGTGCCAGGGGCCATCTTGCAACTATTTAACGCCTTAGTAGTGAGGAATCTTTCTTGACGGGCTTGCTCTTGGAACATTTCCTTGAGCAGGACCATCATCTAGAAAGCCTCAACCCCTTCAAACTGTTTTTGAATTTCAGAGCTCATGGTGACTAACATGAGACAAGTCACGTCGTTAGAATCGTCACAATGCTTCTCCAAGCATCTTTCTCAACTCTAGGGGCGTTGTTTGCAGGCTGTTCATGAATATCCGTATCAAGAACTTATAGCTTTCTTTCCTGCTTAAGGACAATCCTTAAGTTGCGAGCCCAATCAAGGAAATTGGACCCACTCAGTTTTTCCTTCTCAAGGACGGATCGCAATGAATTGTGTGAAGTGTTGTTGCCATTATCTAAATTAAATTATTTGCAAAGTTATTAGTGAAGGGATTCATGGGCGGAAACTCATTCCAAACACCCATGAGTCCTCCCCTGAAGGATCCGCTCATACGTAAACGAATCGAAAAACCGAGAAAATGACTTACAATTTTTGGCTAAAGAATTCGATTCTTGAATGGAAGATCCTGTCTTTATGGCTAGGATGCAATGATCACCTTGAGTCCTCCCTTGCGGAATTACTCCCTACCGGTATCCACGCGACGAAACGGGCAACGAGTGCTAGCTCTCCGTTTTTCTGAGTTTCTGGAATTAGGGAGAAAAAGAGAAGGCAGAATCCAAAATCTGATTTCGGGTCTTCTTTGGTTAATTGCGGCTAAAAGCTTAATTAGCTAGGGTTTCGGCCAGGAGATCTTTATATAGGGCATGAGAGTTTGTTCCCATAACCAACTCTCACATCCTCAACTTATCTCGGCAGTGGGTCCCCCATACTTCTGCTGGTAGTGGGAGTCTTTATCGGATTATAACTCCCACGTAATCCCAGCTATTAACCAAATACCGAAAATGCCCCTTATCTATAATTCGAATAATAACGCTTTATTATTCTCAAAAAAAATAAATGTTAGATACAATGAACCTAGACACATTCTAGATTCATTGAATCTGGACATGAAGCTCGTTAGCTCATCTATGCGTGTGACCCTGTAGGTTCATCTCACAATGGCAATGAAAACACACTTAGTAGTAGTATGTGTTCATAAATCACAAGCGGTCCCTAGCAGGACATTGTGACTACCCAAAGTGAATGAATTTACGGTGGAACCTAATATCAATCCACTATTTAATCCCTTTGTCTCGCGATATCCTAATTAAGCATAAGGCATGGTAGTCGTCACCCTTATTAAGCTTAATTGTATTTATGCTCGATCTCCAGGTAGACTGTTCCAACAAATAGTATCTGATAACCACTTTATCAAATACATTTGAGCACGGCCATGCATTTAGACAGTCTTTCCCTATCGAGGGGCCCATGGATATCTCTCTCTAATAAGAGAGGGACAAATTCCTTACAATGCCTCTCACATTCAAGCCATGATAGGACACTACATCCGATCATCAGTCGTATTGATTACTCGATTAAAAGCAACGTACGACTGAGTCAAAACGTGGCTCCATTCATGCTAGAATCAATGGAGACATAAGGTCTAAGGATTCTAAAATAGTATTGAGGAAGTAATACTTATTACTAAGGACCATGAAGTATTACTTCTCTAACGGATCACGTCCGATACGATATATCTCAATACATTGCATCTATGATATGATTTGTACTCATTACACATGATTAGTAAAACGCAATCATCAATCAAACATCATACTAGTTTTATTTCATTGTAAAATAGATTACATAAAACTAGGGACAACTAGAATAGTAATTACATAAGCAAATGAGTTTTACTATCAAATCACGCATTTGATGTTCATAAGCAAAATTAACTATTCATATGAAATGCTCAAATAGATATAAAACGTACAACATATGCTAATGGTCCTAGGGCACTACTTACAATTAGTTTTTTAGCAAAACCTTTTCCACAATTTCAACACTTGATAAATAGTGGAGAAAACCATTTTACGATAGTTATAAGTAAGCTTTGGCTTAACACCCATAATTAAAGTAAAATCCACCCATGGGAATGGCATCTATATGTCCCGGCTATTTCCCATTTTATGCCCTAGGCTCAAAACTATTTTGGTAGCCAAGTTAAGTCGAACCATGTCTAAGGATATGGAAATCACTATTTTCCCATCTCCTTTTTCTTAGATAACCACTTATTTGTTGCTTTGGCAAGCAGACAAAATGATGATCCAAGCTCAAGGAGTGCTTAGGATATGGCAGGCATTTTAAGACTTAATTAAAACGATTTAATGTGACGTATAAAATCAAGCCTCATAAGACATAAAATAAGCATCACATGCAAGATATAAAGCGTAAATGTAAATGTGAGATAGCATGGCCAAATCCTATGATGACTCCCACAAGCCTTGTGGGAGCCAAGGGTCAATCTAAGTCAATACCCATCTCATGGATAGTGTCTTCGATTCGGCAACCTCCAGTCTTGTTACATAAATGCATGGGCATACCCAGCCTTCAATGTAAAGCAATAAAACTAATCTAAGAAAGCAAGTACAATTTTACAACATTAAAAACGACTCGCAGGCCTTATTGTAAAATTACAACCCAGTAAACGTAAAAGAAGAGAGGGTATAGTAGGCATGCTATTCACCATGCTAAAACTCACATAAAGCATAATAAATACTATAACGAGTACATACAGAAAGTCTTAGGTCAGTGGAACGCAGATGGTAAGCGCAACGCCTACGGTTTCTGGTATTTTTTGCGGCTCAAGCATTAGTTACTAGGGTTTCGGTTAAGAGAAGGTTATATAGGGTGTGAGAGGTTGTTTCAAACACAACTCCCATGTCCTTACCACCTCTCCTGACAGTGGGAGTCTTTAACTCCCACGTCCCCTAAACTTCTGCTGGTAATGGGAGTCTTTATCGGATAATAAATCCTACGTAATCCTAGCTATAACTAAATACCAAAATGCCCCTCCTTAATCTCTAATTCAAATAATAACATTTTATTATTCTCAGAGAAACAAATATCAGATACAATGAACCTAGACACATCCTAGATTCATTGAATGTGGACATGAAGCTCGTTAACTCGTCTATGTGTGAGACCCTATAGGTTCATATCACAATGGCAACGAAAACACACTTAGTAACAGTATGTGTTCATAAATCACAAGCGGTCCCTAGCAGGACATTGTGACACCCAAAGTGAATGAATTTACGGTGGAACCTAATATCAATCCACTATTTAATCCCTTTGTCTCGCGATATCCTAATTAAGCATAAGGCATGGTAGTCGTCACCCTTATTAAGCTTAATTGTATTTATGCTCGATCTCCAGGTAGACTGTTCCAACAAATAGTATCTGATAACCACTTTATCAAATACATTTGAGCACGGCCATGCATTTAGACAGTCTTCCCTATCGAGGGGCCCATGGATATCTCTCTCTAATAAGAGAGGGACAAATTCCTTACAATGCCTCTCACATTCAAGCCATGAAATGATACTACATCCGATCATTAGTCGTATTGATTACTCGATTAAAAGTAACGTCCGACTGAGTCAAAACGTGGCTCCATTCATGCTAGAATCAATGGAAACATAAGGTCTAAGGATTCCAAAATAGTATTGAGGAAGTAATACTTATGACTAAGGACCATGAAGTATTACTTCTCTAACGGATCACGTCCGATACAATATATCCCAATATATTGCATCTATGATTTGATTTGTATTCATTACACATGATTAGTAAAACATAATCATCAATCAAACATCATACTAGTTTTATTTCATTCTAAATAACCTTACATAATACTAAGGAAACTAGAATAGTAATTACATAAGCTAATGAGTTTTACTAACAAATCACGCATTTGATGTTCAGAAGCAAAATTAACTATTCAAATACATGCTCAAAAAGATATAAAACATACAACATATGCTAACGGTCCTAGGGCACTACTAACAGTAATAAGTCTTTGACCCATTGGTTTTTATTATAATACGGCATGCGTGTCGTGCCTTATCTAATCAATTCTTGTTGTAATTTAAATCTCGAATGTAACTCGAGAATTCTTTCAATTATGTAGAATAGGATTTTATGTTCTTACATATGTAACAAGTGATGAAGAAAGGCGTCCATCAGATGGAGGAAACCACAAGGAGGCGGAAAACAATAGATAGGTTTTATTGTTTTTCACCATTAGATTGACCTAGGATTTTTTGTTGGCTCGAAAAATCCGTATAGGGGCTATTACTATGTCACGGTTTTATTTACTGCTTTTTCATGAGATGAATGATGCATGATTTACTGCTTTTAATAGCATGTGTTTAAGACGTATAATCATATTATACACCGTTTGGTGAGACAATTTAAAAATCCCTCAATTTTAAATATTAAGTTTATTGCCTTTCAAGCGAGGCCCTCATTAAGGCGAAGATCAACAGTAGTGTGAACTTCTGAGTGGAATAAGCTCATGTCTATCCTGGTGAGGTTCGAAGGATAAGTTAGTGATATCCGTCGGTCAACCTTGGGTCATACTTAACCGGATTGCCAATACTGAGTTTTGTAGCCAAAGCTGCCTAGGTATTGGGTTGGGAGGCAAAGTGTTGAGATGTGTATTTATGTACTTAGGGTAAGTGTTACCTACTTAAACAACCAAGAGTCACATAATTGATGTGATTAGAAAACATTGCTTACCTAAACAACCATTTCTCGAGCTTTGTAGCCAAAGCTGGCTCGAGGTTGGTGATATATAGATCTTGGTCCTACTAGAAAGTTTTGAACTTTCCGAATGAATACTTGAGGGTTATTCATTTGAAGAAAATAATGGGAGAATCATTAATTAAAGTCCTATTAATGATTTTAAAATATGACAACTAAAATTTTGCAAATTCTTCTCTGTAGATCAAATGGAAAATGCAATTGTTGCATCAAACTCTTAATCATTGTGATCCGTCCTTGAGAAGGACAAACTTGAGGGAGGAAACTTCCTCGACTGGTACAGGAACTTGAGAATCATTCTCAAGCACGAGAAAAAGTTGTATGTTCTCGAGGAACAAATTCCCGATCCACCAGCTGCGGGTGCTCTAGCCGCTGAAAGAAACGCTTATCGCAAGCACTTAGATGATGCATTAGATGTGTCTAGTCTAATGTTAGTGATCATGACCTCTGAGCTTCAGAAGCAACATGAGGAAATGGGAGCTTTCAATATGATTAATCATCTAAGGCAACTCTTTCAGGGTCAAGCCCGCCAGGAGAGATTCAATGTGTCGAAGTCTCTATTTCAGTGCAAAATGGCAGAGGGAACACTTGACGGAACTCACGTTCTGAACATGATATGCTATATTGAGAGCCTCGAGAGACTTTGATTTACTCTAGGCCACGAACTATCCATTGACTTGATTCTACAATCGTTGCTTGAATCATTCAGTCAAGTTGTATTGAACTAAAATATGAATGAGATAGACAGACCTCTCCCAGAATTGTTAAACCTGTTGAGGAATGCCAAAAAGGAAATAGGCAAGTCCAAAGCCATTTACATGGTCAACAACAATAGGGGCAAAGGTTTTGGTAAGTCTAAAGGCAAGCCTTCGGGCAAACCTAAGGGCAAACATAGCCATTCTGAGAAAGCATTGAAACCCAAGGGCACTGTTTCTAAAGATGGAAATTGATTTCATTGAGGACAAAAAGGACGCTGGAAGAGAGTCTGCCCTAGTTTTCTTGCCGGGAAAAAACTTGGAAAGGGAGCAAATGTTGCTTCTGGCTCATGTATTTATGTTATTGAGATCAACTTCTCTACTACTACTTCCTCATGGGTATTAGATACCGGATGTGGTTCTCACATTTGCATGAATGTGCAAGGGACTGCAAAGGAGTATAGAGCTGGCAAAAGGCAACGTGGACCTACGTGTTGGCAATGGAGCAAGAGTTGCTGCATTAGTTGTAGGAACATATAGTCTTAGTATGTCTTCTGGAATTGTTCTAGATTTAGACAATTGTCTTTATGTACCTACATTAACTAAGAATATTATTTCGATCTCTTGTTTGGGCAAGATGGGTTTTGATATTCATATTAAAAACCAACGAATGTCGTAATCGTTAAATGATATATTTTATTGCAGTGCTACTTTGGTGAATGGTTTATACTTGTAAGATCTAGATTCACCGGTTTATAACATAAATTATTTATAAAGAGGATAAAGGCAAAATAGTCTAATCTCACATGCCTCTGGCATTGTCGCTTAGGCCATATAAATGAAAACCGCATTTCCAAACTCCATAAAGATGGATTGTTGGAATCATTTAATTTTGAATCATATGATACATGTGAACCTTGTTTAATGGGTAAGATGATTGCTTCCCTTTTACTAGAACTAGAGAACGAGTAAATGATTTGTTGGAACTAATACATAGTGATGTATGTGGTCCATTCAATATCCATACAAGAGGTGTTTATCTTTATTTCATAACTTTTACTAAAGATTTTAGGTGTTTTGGATACGTGTTTCTTATGAAACACAAGTCTGAGGCCTTTGAAAAGTTCAAAGAGTATAAGAATGAAGTAGAAAACCAGCTTGGCAAAAGTATTAAGATACTTCGATCCGATCGAGGTGGGGAATACTTAAGTTGAGAATTCCGTGACTATCTGAAGAGTTGTGGAATTGTTTCACAACTTTATCCTCCGGCAACTCCTCAACGGAATGGGGTATATGAAAGGAGAAATCGAACTCTATTAGATATGGTTCGATCAATGATGAGTCACGCGAGCCTTCCAAACTCCTTTTGGGGATATGCTTTAGAAGCAGCAGCTTTTACACTAAACAGAGTTCCATCTAAATCTATTAAAACTACACCATATCAGATATGGAATGGGAAGCATCCTAGTATGTCTTTCTTAAATATTTAGGGTTGTGAGGCGTTTGTGAAACGTCCCGCTTTGGACAAGCTCAACCCAAAGTTGGTCAAGTACACCTTTGTGGGGTATCCTAAGGAAACTAAAGGGTACTACTTCTACATCCTGAACGAGAACAAGGTGTTTGTTGCTCGTAACGGAGTTTTTCTAGAAAAGAATTCCTTTCTGGGAAAACAAGTGGCAGCCACGTGGAGCTTAATGAAGTTTCGGAGCTTAGTGAAATTCCAAGGGAACTTGGTGAAGTTCCAGGCACAAGTGACCAAGTGGAATTGGAACAAGCTACACAAGTTGTTGTGAAACTAGTTCCGGAAACACAAGAATTGCGTAGGTCTAGTAGAGTTCGTAGATCACCCAAAAAAAATAGACTTTTTATAACAAAACATGGAGATGTTATGTTTATTGATCACGATGAACCTACAACCTACAAACAAGCAAGCTTCTAGAAGTTGGAATTGACGTTTTGACAAAGCCGTATGCGAGTTCGGTTTTATCAAGAATGTTGATGCACCTTGTGTTTACAAAAATTTTAGTGGAAACTCGGTTGTATTCCTAGTTTTGTATGTATATGATATACTACTTATAGGGAATGACAATCCAACCTTAGAATCTGTAAAGATTTGGTTGGGGAAATGTTTCTCTATGAAGGACTTAAGTGAAGCAAGCTTCATCTTAGCAGTCAAGATCTATAGAGATAGATCACGTAGACTTCTTGGCCTAAGTCGAGTACATATATAGACAAAGTGCTAAATCATTTTAGCATGCAGAGTTCAAAAAGTGCTAAGACACTAGGTGAGAAAGAACGCATGACTGAGATTCCATATGCTTCGGCAATTGGATCTATCATGTATGTCATGTTGTGTACTCGCCAAGATGTCTCGTAAGCTTTGAGTATAACGAGCAGATACCAGTCTACATACGATGAACATCACTGGATAGCCGTCAAGAACATCCTTAAGTACTTGTGAAAGATTAAGGACACGTTCTTAATCTATGGTGGGGAAGACAAGCTCATTGTAAATGGTTACACTAATGCTAGTTTCCAAACCGATAGAAACAACTTTAGATCGCAATCCGGATATGTGTCTTGCCTAAACTACAACCGAAGCCGGGTATATAGCTGTATTAGATTTGTTTAGGAGATTCGGATCCGAAAGTTCATTTGATGAACTTGGTGTGGTATACTAGCATTTAGAATGTCGAATGTGATTGATCTCCATTGTGAATGGAGCCATATATCAAAGGAACCATGCGGTCTCTCCAAAGGTCCAAACATGACATAAATGATAGAGAATATGTGAAGATTTGCAAAGTTCATACGGACGGTAACACGGCCGACCCACTGACGAAGCCGCTGACACAGCAGCAGCATGATCGTCGTACTTGTAGCATGGGTATAGGATACCAAGAGAAAGAGATCGTTCTTATGTACTGTATACACTAAAAGGGCAAGGTTGTTGTTTTTAGTGTAAGTGGGAGATTGTTGTATTTTCTTTTATGTGATGAAATATTAAGGCATGAATTCCATTATTAGTGTTTTAATTACAGAAGTGCAAATGTAATTAAACATAATAATGTCCTTATGTAGTTATGTAATTGTTACATTGAACTATTCTAAAGTGTCCCTAGTCAATCATTATTGTGGAATTTTGAGGACAACAATAATGTTTGAAGACTAGTATGTGTTGTGATTAAATATGTGAAATTAAATCAAACACATGGGTATGTGATACTGGACAGACTCGACTATAAGAACACTTCATGGATTGTTATAGGAATGTCAATAGTGTTCTTATGATCATTCTGTTTGTACCTAAATCCTTCGACTTGAGATCACACACAGATTTCCTGCTTGACTAATGATATGCTTTGATGGTGTCCAACGCCGCTTGTAACTAGATGGGCTATAGAGGCATTTGTTGGGTGTATTTATGAACCATGTCAGGATGAGGTGCAATAGATAGAGGATTTGTCTCTCCTATATAACATGAGTGATATCTTGGGCCCCTTGATAGAGTAAGACTAATTCATGGCCATGAACAAGTGAATTAATATGAGATATTAATGTCATTTGATTAGTGTACTCGGGAATCAAGAAACTAACTGGTTGGACTATACAAGTTTGACATACTCCGTGACTTGTGTTCAATCTAGATATCGAGGACAAAGGGATTAGTGCAAAATATCATATTTGTGGTTACTTGAATAACTGGGACTATTTGTGAATTGAGGGAAATGATGTGTTGCTAAATACCTCTCATTACTGTTGACAAATGTTGTCATGACCAACATAGCAAATAGCTAAAGGGTTGCACACTATAATCAACTAAATTGGGCTTGTTGGAGTTTGCATTTGATATAAGTGCTCAATTAGATTGGGCAGGCTCAATTGGATTGGGCAAAATCGGACCCGGTCGACTGAGAGTTGTCTCGGGTCGATCGAACCGGTTTGTCATTCCGGTCGTCCAGAGAACAATTTCTCTAGTAAACCGGACTAGTTGGACCAGGTATAAGCCGGCCATCAACACGTGTGAGGGAGAGTGTGTGCAATGTGTGAGTGTTTGTAGTGGGAGAGAGATAAGGGAAGAGTGGGGGTTAATGGGTGATTCCACTAATACCACATGATGATGAAATGTTCATCATTCTCCACATTGACGTGTTAGTTAAAAAAACGCTCTCCTTTTCTCTCTACTTTCTTGCCGAGCCAACTATTTCATCAATGTAGTTCATCATTCTCCACATCGGGGTCCACTGTTTTATCAATGTAGTTCTTTTCCTTTCTCTGGGATGCCTTGCTGTGAAAATAAGTTGTGTTACGATCTTCTTCAGCTAACCATGTTGCTCTGCTTCAAGCCTTTCATTAGCTTTCTCTAAGCTCTTGAATTTTTTCCAGCTCTTTTGCAATTTCAAGCTTCTTAGCAAGAGAGTATTGTGGGAGGCCTCGGATATTTTGAATTGCTTTCAGTTCTCCTTGTTTAAAGGTGAGTTTTTCTCTAAGTCCCCTACAACTCTGTTGCTCCATTCCAGCAGATTATCCTGAAAATTTGAGAGGGCTAAACTAAGTCCCTCCGCAGTGACTTCGTAAGGGGATGCTCATATTTGATTGGCATATTCCACGAATTATGGCTTCTTGAACTAGAGGGGTTCAAAACGAATGGGCCTTGGTTTATTGTTGGTTTTCTTTTTTCTCTTTTTTGTGGGGGTATGCCAAGTAAAATAGGGATATGGTCACTATCTTTGGAGGCTAGATGTTGAATGGTCATTTTTGGAAATAGATTTTGCCATGAAAAAATGGCAAAATCCCTATCGAGGCGAATAAAGAGTTCTCTAGCATTGTCAAGAAAATTACACCAAGTGTAAGGACTACCAACATATCCCAAGTCACTCAAGCCACAAGTAGCCAGTGTTTGAAAGTTATTAATTTTCCTTTGACTTCGTGGAAAAAAGCCAGTTTTTTCCTCATGACTTAGGATTTCATTAAAATCGCCAATGTAGAGCCATGGAAGTAGGGGTGGAAATGAGCTGAGCTAAGACTAGCTCAGGCTCAACTCACACTAATTTTGCTCAGCTCATGGCTCAACTCGTATTTGATGTGAGCTGATTTTCTCAACTCAAGCTCAGCTCATCAATAGCTCATGAGCACCTCAACGCATCTCATTTGTCTAGAAATATTTTAGAAAAGACATAGTGATTATAATATTAGTTTAATATCTAACTGATACAAAATAAATCATTAGATTTTTTTAGCACAATGGCATATAATAGAAATTTAATATCTCTCTACTACTTATAATATGTAAAGACTATGAAAAAAGAAAACAAAAAATCTTAACAAAATATAAAATTATACCATTGTAAACCAACCAATGCTACCAAAAACTATAATCCTTATTAATTAAAAGTAAAAGTCTCTGAAGCCTTCTTATGTAAGCTATTTAATTATGTGAAATGTTTTTTCACCTGAAAAGATGAAACTACAGTATTGTAAAAAAAAATGAGTATTTTGTAGACTAATAAATTGTGATCATCAGTAACGAAAGACAAGTAGTAATATCTCATGGATTTCATCTTAATGACATAAGTGTCTCGAAGTCAATCTCCTCCACAAGTCAATGCTTGAACTATTTTAAAGGGGTTTCTTGTTTTTTTTTTCTTGTGAAGATACGCGTCTACTTTTTGTTGAGCCAGCTCATGAGCCAAATGAGAGAACTCTATCTAGCTCAAGCTTGACTCATATTCTAGATGAGCCAAAAATCTTAGCTTATGTATCGCTCATTTAGCTCATGAGTTGAGCTCGTCGAGCCAAATATCGAATCGAATCGTGAGCTACTCATGAACTGGTTCAACTCACTTCCACCCCTACATGGAAGAGAGATTAAAGAATGAAGTCTTTTAAGTAATTCCCAGGAATGAACATGCATAGTTGCTTCTGGATTTCCACAAATACCGTTGAAGCGCCATTTTAGATTTTGTTCATTTGATGTAATACAAGAGTCTATATGACCAGAAGAGTAAAATAAAATATCCAGCTTTATTGAAGAGTCCCAAAATAAACATAACCCACCACTAAGGCCCTTTCGGCTTAAAGGAAAATGAAAAACCTAACTTATTACGAACAAAATCCATTGAACGAGCCAAAGATTTTGTTTCAGATAAAAAAAAAACTATAGCTGGATGGTACACTGATATAAGCGCACTATTTCCTGAATTGTCTTAGAATTGTTAATTCCTCGACAATTCCAAGCGAGGTAACTCATAGGCCTTGGCGAGGTCGCTTGAAAAACCGCCACCTTACCTTAATTATCGGCAAGAGCCCCGAAAACAATTATACTAAAGTAAATAAATCATCAGACATATATAGATCATCAAAATCATCATTTAATTGTGAAGGTTTATGCTTACAATTTGGAGAAAAATCGAACTCTTAAATTTTAACTTGGTAATCATTCAGCCCAAATTGATAAAAATCATCGCCTGATCCAACATCTGTTTGCCCATCGTTGCTTAGTCCAATATTGAGTGGATAAGCATCGACTGGGCTCAGTCCAGAAACCAGCGCCAGCCCAGCTTCAAACCATTCTGCTATAGGTCCAGTACCACTTCCATTTTTACTTGGCGCAGAATTCCATTCCCTGTAAATTTGACGGGCTAGAGTTTTCAAGTGGCCCACTATCCGAATACACTTTAGCTGGGCTTGATGGCCCATGAGTAACAAAATAATTCCCAGATCCTTCCAGACCCAAATCTTCCCCAACCTTCTTGTTCTGTCCGTCGCCTACCTTAGCCGATTCCTTACCACGTCGCCGCCAAGTGGGTTCGCGCCGGTCTTGCTTCTTTGAGACCGACGAGCCTCTTGTGCTCCCAGACGCAGTCCTTTTCCGGTGATTCTTCCCCAGTCCCGAGGTCTCAACAAAAGATTTCCCTTGCCCATTCCCGACCCGACCCGACCCCCGAGTCTTACCATTTCCACCCCTGCGCCACTCGGCTTGCCGCTTGTCAGCCACCATTGATGATCCCATCAGCTTCTCTCCCTCTCTAAACCCTAACCTCCTCTTCACCGCTAGCCTGTCCTCCACCTCTATCAACTTCCCTTTCCCTTTCTTGTCTCCTTTCTCCGTCACAGCCCTAGATTCTGGCCTACCATCCTTGGCATTCGAAGCAGCGCTGTCCAGAGCTTCCACAAAAGGCACAATGGCACGTTAATCAACCGCCACCATATGTACGTTATCTTTAAAATGAATAGTGTGATTGGATTTTGAATTCGGGTGTCGGGATTCTTTTAATATCGCATCGTAATTGAAATTTCTTCGATCAATTGGTCAAACTCCTTGTGGCAATTCTAGACAGGTAATAAGGGCATGATCTAACATACCACAGTGGTTACAAAAACTGGAAAATCTATCATACCTGAAACATCCTTCAAAGTTTCTGATGTCTGGTGCTTCGCCTAGAAACACTCGATGAAGCGGCTCGATTACATCAACATTAATTCGGAAACGGTAAAACCAGATTCCCTCCATTGTCTCCGTTAGTTCCATAGTTACGCAATTTTCCAAAGTTTTAGCAATTCGAACTCCCATCTCGGGCGTTAAAATCACACTTGTTTTGAAAATAATTGTACCCAGAAAAGGCACTTGTTGAAATCAAGGGATTCATGGGCAGAAACCCGTTCTAAACACCATGAATCCTCCCCTGAAGGATCCGCTCATACCATAGGAATCGAAAACAGGTGAAAATTACATACAATTTTCGGTTTAAGATTCTGTTTCTCGGATGCTGTGCTGCTGCCACCAATAGCATTCCCTAGCGGAATTACTTACAATTTTCGTTTAAACGAGCATCGAGTGCTAGCTCTTCGTTTCTGAGTTTCGGGAATCTAGAGAGAAGAGAAAAGGAGAAATTTGATTTCAGGGGTTTTTGGTTTTTGCAGCTCTAGAAAGTGTAACCTAGGATTTCGGCCAAAAGAGGATTATATAGGGTCCCACGTCCTATCAACCTCTTCTGGTAGTGGGAGTATTTATCGCATAATAACTTCCACGTAATCCCAGCTCGAACCAAATACCGAAAATGCCCCTCCTTAATCTCTAATTCGAATAATAACATTTTATTTTCCTCAGAAAAATAAATGTCAGATACAATGAACCTAGACACATTCTAGATTCATTAAATCTGGATATCAAGCTCGTTAACTCGTCTATGCGTGTGACCTTGTAGGTTCATATCACAATGGCATTGAAAACGCACTTAGTAGTAGTATGTGTTCATAAATCACAAGTGGTCCCTAGCAGGGCATTGTGACTACCCAGAGTGAATGAATGTATGGCGGAACCTAATATCAATCCGCTATTTAATCCCTTTGTCTCGCGATATCCAAATCAAGTATAAGGCATGGTAGTTGTCACCCTTATAAAAGCTTAATTGTATTTATGCTCGATCTCCAGGTAGACTGTTCCAACAAATAGAATTTAATAACCACTTTATTAAATACATTTGAGCACGACCATGCATTTAAGCAGTCTTCCCTATCGAGGGCCCCACAGATCTCTCTCTCTCTCTCTCTCTCTCTCTAATAAGAGAGTGAAAAAATCCCTTACAATGCCTCTCCCATTCAAGCCATGATAAGATACTACATCCGATCATCAGTTGTATTAATTACTCGATTAAAAGTAACGTCCGACTGAGTCAAAATGTAGCTCCATTCATGCTGGAAACGATGCAGACATAAGGTCTAAGGATTCCAAATAGTATTGAGGAAGTAATACTTATGACTAAAGAACCATGAAGTATTACTTCTTTTACGGATCACGTCTGATACAATATATACCAATATATTGTATCTATGATATGATTTGTATCCATTACACATGATTAGTAAAACATAATCATCAATCAAACATCATACTAGTTTTATTTCATTGTAAAGAACATTACGTGAAACTAGGGACAATCAGAATAGTAATTGCATAATCTAATGAGTTTTACTATCAAATCACATATTTGAAGTTCAAAAGCAAAATTGACTATTCAAATGACATGCTCAAAATATATAAAACGTACAATATATGCTAATTGTCCTAGGGCACTACTAACAAAATCTGCCTCAGAAACAGGTTTGTTAATCGAAATTTTTTTGGTCACCAACAGCACGTTATCAAAGCACCAAAGCCCGTTATTAATCACATTGTTAACTTCTTTTCACTTGGGAGGAAAAAACGATATGTGTTTTTTGCAAGTTTTTGATAGGTTACCTTGCATTTCCATGAGCGGGCAAACATGATGGTAAAGTACCTAGCCAAATGGTCGATAGTACAAATGAAGCGACCTACTAACGATGCATTTGGCTCCGCCCTGGACATCCTCCTTGTCAAAAACCGTGGTACGCTTCTCGATCCCGTGAAGAGTGATGTTTTTCAATCGAGAAACGATATCGGAAACGTGCTCCATGGGTGAATTTTTTTGCGGAAAGGATAAAACAGCAAATTGAAATAGGGATTTCTCAAGATTGGTATGAGCAGAAGTTACTAGGAAGAGCCGTTTATAATACATTAGGCGTCTAGAGAAGCTTGGGGATTTCAGAAATCCCAACACCAAATTTCTTGAAATTTGGAGATAAAAACTCAAAGTTGCCATAATTCTTGCACTAAAACGTGTCTTTAATATTGCTTTCCTTATAAAGTTTCTTTTGAAGATATCTTCAATATATTTGATTGTATATGTGATTATCCTTCTTGTGAAAATCACATATATTGGAATTAATATGTGATTATCCTTCAAGAGATGCTCAAGGATTCTCAATTGAGGAAACCTCAGATAAATCCCGAGAGAGGAGAGAAATTCTCTTGAGAGAGAATTCTCTAGTGTAGCGAGTCCTAAATGAAAGGTTCACTTTTATGTATTTATTCTTTATGAATAATAATTGTTAAAATAATATTTAAGTAACCCTACAATATTTAGTATTTTAATAATCATTGCTATAGTAATTAGATTCGTTCTCCCTATTACCTATTTTATATATTAACAAGTAATCTATATAATGTTTAAGTAACTTTACAATAATTAGTATTTTAGGGATCATTATTTTTAGTAATTAAATTCGTTCTCCCTATTATCGATTTTATATATTAACAAGTAATCTATATACTGTTAAAAATACTCTACAACACTTAGTAATATATGGATTATTGTTATAGTATTTGGATTCATTCTCTCTATTACCGAATTATATAGTAACAAATAATCTCTATAATATTTAAGTAACTATACAATTGAAGTATTTTGTGGATCATTATTATAGTAATTAGGTTCATTCTCAGTATTACCGGTTTTATATATTAGCAAGTAATATATATATATATAATGTTTAAGTAACTCTACAATATTTAGTATTTTAAGGATCATTGTTATAGTAATAAGTTTTATTCTCCCAATTACCAGTTTTATATATTAACCAGTAATATATTTTCAATGTTAATTAATTATACCATTGAAGTATTTTAGGGATCATTGTTATAGTAATTAGGTTCATTCTCCGTATTACCGGTATTATAAGACTTGGTGTTATAGTACCTAGTGGTTATAACAAACACTAATTTTAGTTTGGCTACGAATTATAATTTGTTGGGATTATTTTGTAAATTTCCTATATATACTCTACAATAAATTAATAAATTATAAACATTGATCTTAGGGTCATTCTGTAAAACAAAACAAAATTTAGGTCCAAATTAATATATTGTAGGGACTTTAGAATAAGCAATTCATAATCATATATGAACTTAGGGTAAGAAATTCACTAATAGATATGGACTTTAGGGTGCAATTTGACAATGAATTTGTACTGAAAATAAAATTTGACTTTTTCCACAAATTCTTTACTTATTTCGTACCAACTTTTTTATTACCTCTACTAACATCTTCTTTAATTACCTATATTTATTTATTTTTCTCTCTGAAATATTTTGTCTATTTTCCCTCTAAATTTCAGACTTTTCTATTGGTGAGTTCATCATCATTCAGTGGTAGTCGTAGGTTCTCGTTTTCTAATTTCATAAATATACAATGATTCACTACTTCCAACCTCTCAAAAGCTCCCTCAAAATTTTGAGCTGTTTCTAGCATGAGGTGGGTGGACTTCCACATAGTAGTAACATCCAAACAAAGAAACCTTTTGCTATCAGTTTTTCAGCCGCAACACACTCCTTGAATTTTGTAAGTCTAGTCGGTGATTGTCTCACATATCTAAGTGTTACATGTATATTATCAATTAATTTTCCAACCTCTTTTATGCCATCAGTGAAAATTAGATTAACTATGTGAGTTACACACCTAACATGAAGCCATTTCCCATCTAACATAGCTTTTCCCTAATTTTGAAATTTTCCTTACATTTACTGAGCTGTCGTATCATTTGATGATTCATTTGTCCAATGTAATAGTTAAAATATTATCAACTCCCCAATCTAGAAGACACTTCTCAATTGTCATACCAAGTTCACTTCCTTTGTTGTGACTAGCGATTGGACAAAAATTGAGAATTTTCTTATTCAACCTCCAATCATTATCAATATAATGTGTAGTGAGACACATATAATTTATCTTTTGAATTGAAGTCCAAGTATCCATGGTCAAGCAAATTCTTGACCTATTATTCTTCAAAATAGTTTTTCAGTTGAATATTTTCATCTAAATACAACTGATAACAGTTCCTAGAAACTGTCCATCTAGAAGGAATTTTAAAAGTAGAACAAATAGTTTTCATCAATTTTTGAAAGCCTTTTCCCTCTACATGTTTAAAGGGCAATTCATCAACAGTTATCATGTAGGCAATACATTTCCTTATAGTCGCAGCATCGAAATTCCAACTCATAACATTACCATTGACCTCCCCCAATTTCATTTTCAGTTTCATCCACATATAATTAGCTTGAGTACTAGGTTGATTTTTGGGATTGAATTTACATTTTTATAATGCGTATTCATTGGAGTTGTACCATTATTTTTAGGATCAGCAGAAACAACCTTGCCACAGTGGTTGCACACACCATGGTGAACTTGTGCTATGTAAGTGATTGGAAAATGGGTCCAACACTTGGCTCTCTTCATGTACTCTCCTATTTTCATACATGTGTCTTGACCGCTATCCGGAGATGGAGATGATGTTTCATGTTCCAACTCGTCCTCACTTGGATTACTTTCATGACCAGAAGACATAATTACCCTGTAATCATATAAATGAACCAACAATTAGCTACATGACACATATGAAACAAAAAAGAACAACAATTCTCTTTATACAACAGTTGTAATGAGTTTGATATTACAAGCAACCATTCTCTTTCTCTCTTATAGAGACTATTCTAGTTCATTTTCTTGTGGGAACAGAACAAAGGCAACAATATACATAATAAATCTGCATAGAAAGAAACAAATGAAAAATCATCCACTATAGAAACCTAAAATGAAAACTTAGCACAAACAATTGTGAATTCAAAGCATAAAACGTATGTGTTCATCAGTAGAAGATTAAAGATCAATATATTTTTTTCATTTTTTCAATGTTCTCAACGCCTTCGATCAAATATAAAAAATACAAGATATTTTTCAATTTAAAAGGTAAAATTTCCTAATTACAAGAAAAGACCAAACCAATTTTATGTTATTAAATCAAACTGAAATAATTTTATGTTATTCTAAATATTAAAAACCCATGATTTGATTTTTGGAGTATTTTTTGGAGCAATCAATCCATCAAATCAGTCTTCCCGAACTAGAACTTGGACGACAAAGGTGATAGGCGGCGCCGGAGGATGCTGCTTTACTAGGGAGGATGGATGGTGGTTTTTAGATTTGGAGATACGGTGAGTTCAGATTTGGAGAGAATCTACGCAACTCTAATTCTCAGTTCCTCACTATTTTAGACTTCTGATTAGGGCAAAAACTTACAGGACTATATATATGATTTAAAAAGTATAAATATCTAAGATAAATAATATTTTAATACTAATTTGAATCCGAATTTGGTAAAATCGGCCTAATTAGATGGTTTCAATTCGAAATCGTGAAGGGATTCATTGGCGGAAACTCGTTCCAAACACCCATGGATCCTCCCCTGAAGGATCCGCTCATATGAAACAATTCGAAAAAGCAGCAAGAAAAACTTACGTTTTGGATTCAAGAAGTTACTTCTTGAACGGAGGATGACGTTTCTTGGATCGGATGTCGCCACCGATTGATCTCCTTTTGCGGAAAGTCCTCTACTGCAGTATCCACGCCGACTAAACGGACGACGATTGCTAGCTCTTCGTCGTTTCGATTTTCGGGAATTAGAGAGAAAAGGGGAGAGGTCGAAACTGAAATCTAATTTCAGAGAGTTGGTAATATTTCGGCTGAAAACTTAATCCCCTAGGGTTTCGGCCAAGAGATCATTATATAGGGTGTGAGAGTTTGTTCCCATAACCAACTCTCACATCCTCAACTCCTCTCGGCAGTGGGAGTCTCTAACTCCCACGTCCCCTAGACTTCTGCTGGTAGTGGGAGTCCTTATCGGATAATAACTCCCACGTAATCCCAGCTATAGTAAAATACCAAAATTGCCCCTATCTCTAATTCGAATAATAAACACTTTATTATTTTCGAAAAGACAAATGTCGATACAATGAACCTAGACACATTCTAGATTCGTTGAATCTGGACATGAAGCTTCGTTAGCTCGTCTATGCGTGTGACCTCGTAGGTTCATCTCACAATGGCAATGAAAACACACTTAGTAGTAGTATGTGTTCATAAATCACAAGCGGTCCCCTAGCAGGGACATTGTGACTACCCAAAGTGAATGAATATACAACGGAACCTAATATCAATCCACTATTTAATCCCTTTGTCTTGTGATATCCTAATTAAGCATAAGGCATGGTGGTCGTCACCCTTATTAAGCTTAATTGTATTTATGCTCGATCTCCGTGTAGATCTGCTTTTGACAAATAGCATTTGATAACCACTTTATCAAATACATTTGAGCACCCGACCATGCATTTAAACAGTCTTTCCCTATCGAGGGGCCCATGGATATCTCTCTCTAATAATATAGAGGGACAAATTCCTTGCAATGTCTCTCACATTCAAGCTATGATAGGACACTACATCCGATCATCAGTCGTATTGATTACTCTGTTACAAGTAACGTCCGATCGAGTCAAAACGTGGCTCCATTCATACTAGAATCAATGAAGACATAAGGTCTAAGGATTCTAAAATAGTATTGAGGAAGTAATACTTATGACTTAAGACCATGAAGTATTACTTCTCCGACTGGATCACGTCCCAATACAATGTATCCCTATATATTGCATCTATGATGTGATTTGTATCCATTACACATGATCAGTAAAACAAGATCATCAATCAACAATCATACTAGTTTTATTTCAAAGTAATTAAGCATTACATAAAACTAGGGACTTCTAGAATAGTAATTACATAAGCTAATGAGTTTTACTATCAAATCACACATTTGATAATCAAAAGCAAAATTAACTATTCAATTACATGCTCAAAAGATAATAAAACGTACAACATGTGCTAATGGTCCTAGGGCACTACTAACAAATCGGTAATGCCGAATTCTATAAAAACGAATACCGTATTTGAACTCTTTTTGAAGTTTTCGAATTTGATATGAACCGAATTACCTAATTGGTATGAATTACCGAATTCGATTTAACAAATTCATCTCGAATTCTGTCAGTATATCAGTTTTTACCAAATTTGCACACCTTTATTGTCACGCCCCGTGCCCGGAACACGACACATGGGCCTGGCAACACCCACGACCACCTACTTGGCACTGAACTCGCTATGCCAAAAGGAATATACCGATATGACCAAGAGTACTTAGGCCCATGTTATATATCCTTTCATATTTCTTTACTTATCCCATGTGGGATTGGGTATCACAATCATCTCTCCTTAAGACCCTAGCGTCCTCGCTAGGCGCCCCAAACATACTTAGACAATGACCAACCAGGTGTGTATGATTTTAGAGCTAGCTCCCACCCTTATGGTGTAGCACTTAGTTCCCACACGTTCGACTGGTCACCGTGCTCTGATACCATAAAATTAAAGCCCCGTGCCCGTGGGCCTGGAACATGACACATGGGTCTTGCAACACCCTTACCACCTACTTGGCAACCAAACTTTCTATGCCAAAAGAAATATCCCTAGATGACCAAGAGTACTTAGGCCCATGTTATCTAGCATTTCTCTTTCTTTAATTATCCCATGTGGGATGAGGTATCATACCAAAAAAAAATATATCCGACTCTTAAATTATGAGATACCTGATTTGAAGTTATTACCTTTGAAAATAACATTTCTTCTTCATTCTCCTTAGTGTTTATCCCTAAAATTTCATCATAAAAAATTTGTTTGTAGAATCACTTCCATATTTTTCACTTGTAATAGAATTCAACACACTACCAATATTTTTTTAAGTTTCTCCACAAACCTTAATCAAAACAATTGCACTCACCAATTATCATCGAGCACCATATACAGATAAATATGTGACAGATGAGCCACCTTGGAACAACAACAACTACAAAATTAATTTTTTCAATTTCTCAAGTTAATACCCCAATTTCCTCACTCTTTGACAAGTTATTAATGAGGGTAGGACTATGCATTGTCATACCTACAATGACATTTCATTTCATCCAACTATGACGCATAATCTCGCATTTTTTTTTTTTACTTTTTTCGAATTCCTATGCATCGTATTTTGTCAAATGTGAAACATGAAATATTAGCTATCCTTCAAAATTTGCGATGGGGTACAATGTGAATTTGAGCTTCTTCATTAATTATCAAACATAATGTAGTTGGCTATCCTTCAAGATTTAAGTCTTAGAAAGAAAATGTCTAACATGGGTTCGATACCCTTCCCCACATTTTGTTTTTTTTTTTTTTTTGTGTTTTTCACTACGCTTATAAAAGGGGGATTAAACTTTTTTTGTTTACCAAATTTCCTTCATTATTTTTTTTTAACAGAAAGTTTCCTTGGCTTCTTGAAACTCACCGAAAAAAAGAATTAATTCCAGAATTGCAACATGAAGAATGAAGAAATGGGAACATAAATTTAACTTGAAACTTACAATAAAAAATTAACACCAGAATAGTTCATAGTGAAAAAAAAAGTACACATTCTTAACCTTAGAAAAGTTTTTTAAAAAAAGTACACATTCTACCTCCTCTGTTACCAGTGTACTTTTATCATCATTTATTATCGTGTCATATAGGACAACATACTCTTTTTTTTTCTAGAATTGAAGCAAAGATGCTGCCGGTGTAAAATTAGGATTTTAAGAAGCCTTCTTCACTCCTGATAACCTCCACATTTTCGTCATTATTGTACAATGGAATTCCAAGGATCATTGCCATTGGTATCGTGTTTTTCATGATCAATAGAAATAAAAAATAGAAATTTTGTGAAGAAACAAAAGAAGAGAAGGGTAAATGAATGAGACGAAGAAATAGAAGAGGAATGAGAGAAGATATATAAAAAAAAAGGTGGAGAAGATAAAAGGTCTCAGATTATAGGGGAAATTTGACCAAAATGTGATAAGGCACCACAATTACTCTCCTGAAACTTGTTCTTTTTTTGGGATTGAATGCTCATTTAAGACTAATGTTCATGGTTCGTTGATATAATCAAGGCATGACATTTAAGGAACAAATATAAAAATTGATATTCTACATAACATGAGCAAATCTGTTGCAGTTCGCTATCTTTTAAAACATAAGTTTTAGAAAGCAATTGTGAAAAATGAGTTTGATACCCTTCCGCAACATTTTTTTTGAGTTTTTTCTTTACAATTATAAATGGTTAATAACATTTTATATTACCGTATATTAACTACATAATTACATCTACTATTAATCATTTTGAATTAACGATTATTAATGTTACATTTTTATGTGTTGTTTTTACAATTACTAATTGTTATAGTAATTAGATTCCTTCACCCTACTACTGGTATTATATATTAACATGTGATGTATATAATGTTTAAGTAACTTTACAATACTTAGTATTTTGGTGAATATTGTTATAATAATTATATTCCTTCTCCATATTGCCAGTTTTATATATTAACATGTAATCTATATAATGTTTAAGTGAATGTACAATACTTAGTATTGTAGGGATAATTGTTGTAGTAATTAGATTCATTATTTATTACCGGCATTATATAGTAACAAGTAATTTATATAATGTTTAGGTAACTCTACAATACTTAGTATTTTAGTGATCATTGTTGTAGTAATTGTAAAGAAATACAATACTTATTATTTTAGTGATCATATTATAGTAATTAGATTCATTCTTTATTACCGGTATTATATAGTAACAAGTAATTTATATCATGTTTAAGTAACTCTACAATACTTTGTATTTTATTGATCATTGTTATAGTAATTGTAAAGAATATAGATGATGCGAAACCGTTGTACGAATACAAAGGTTCGGCTTGAATGCCCGATCTTTCTCTATCTCGAACAGTTTATGGGGGAATATAAACAACCTTTCTCTCGCAAGGTTGAATATCAATGGGGGCTGAAACACCACAATAAGTATAAACCAAACTTATTGATACAGTAACTCAAACATGAATGAATTCTACCTAGAGAATCAAACACAAAGTAACTAAGGAATAACCTTAAATCAATATATCAAGTCTAACAATAACATGGCTGAAATCCCTCTTAAATAGAGTGGAATTTCGTCCAAAAATAACCACAAATAAGAGTCCTTTAAGGATTAGGACTCTACAACTCCTAGATAACTAAAAACACTACCTAACATCAAGGACAACATGTCCTATTATTTAGCTAGCTTATTTCGGCCAACATGGCTAATTAAAATAAACAATAAAGCTGAAAATATAATTAAAGTCTTTTATAGACTTTAATTTACAAGTTTCCTAAAATACCCCTTCAACCGTTTTCCTTCCAATTATGTATCTTTCCTTCAAACGATATTCGATGGCTTTGATCCCTGTGTCTAGCTTTCTTTGAAGGTTTCTTTACCTCTTGAACCTTTAGATTAGAGACTTTAAACACTTGGAACAAAGGCTTGACTTTGAAGCTCGTATTTGGGATGTATGAATTAAGGATGAGGTCATGACCTCTCTAAGCTTCACGGTTGGTACCGTATCAATAGAATACTTTGTATTTTATTGATCATTGTTATAGTAATTGTAAAGAATATATAGTACTTAGTATTTTAGTGATTATTGTTATAGTAATTAGATTCCTTCTCCCTACTACCGGTTTATATATTAACAAGTCATCTATATAATATTTAAATAACTCTACAATACTTAGTATTGTAGGGATCATTGTTATAGCAATTATATTTATTCTTTACCAACACAAGTTGGCTCAATTGGTAGGGATTTAACACGTCCTTACAAATGTCAAGTGTTCAATTCCCGCTGCCGACGTGAGGGCTGTGCTGGTGGGTGATCTGTAAGTACCCTTGTAAGCAACATATGGTCCCTAGGGCCTGGCCTGACCCGTGGTGGTGACCGGAGCCGAACCCACCCAAACTTTTGTTCACCAAAAAAAAATTATATTTATTCTTTATTGCTGGTATTATATTGTAACAAGTAATTTATATAATTCTTAAGTAAATCTACAATATTTAGTATTTTAGTGATCATTGTTATAGTAATTAGATTCATTCTCCCTATTACCGGTTTTATATATTAACAAGTAATCTATATAATGTTTAAGTAATTCTACAATACTTAGTATTGTAGGGATCATTGTTATAATAATCATATTCCTTCTTTATTACTTATATTGTAACAAGTAATTTATATAAAGTTTAAGTAAATCTACAATACTTAGTATTTTAGTGATCATTGTTATAGTAATTAGATACATTCTCCCTATCACTTGTATTTTATAGTAACAAGCAATCTATATAATATTTAAATAACTCTACAATCATTAGTATTTATGGATTAATGTTATATTAATTATATCAATTTTTTATTCCTTGTATTATTAGAACCAGTGTTATAGTACTTAGTTGTAATAATAAACACTAATTTTATTTTAGCTACTATTTATAATTTTTTGGGATCATTTTGTAAATATAAAATATATACTTAAGAAGCATTGAGTCAATTTATAAATTATAAACATTGATCTCGGGGTCATTTTGTAAAAAAATAAATAATTTTGGGGTCAAAATTAATATATTGTAGGGACTTTTGGGTAAACAAGCAATTCACAACCATATATGTACTTAGGGTAAACAAGCAATTCACAACCATATATGTACTTTATGGACCAATATGAAAAAATTTTTGGTACGTAAAAACAAATTAAAATTCATTCACCAAATTCATTGTTCTTGAACACGGCAATTCTTGACATTTATTTATGATAAATGAGACGAGGTTTTAGTGGGTCTAGAAGTCTAATAATGAACATTGTTGCAAATACATTTTTATAGATCTTAAGGCCACCTTTTTGGGGAGCCAATGCCAAGTTTTTAAGTTCTTATTTAAATTTCTTTATGATATTAAATTGCATATCCGCAACAATTGATAAGGGCAAAATGTGAATACTTTTTTTATTTATCCGATTCTTATCTAATAGGTTTTAGTCATTAATCATTACCAATATATTTATTGACGTTTGCAAATGCCCTAATATATATGTCTTTCCTGGTGTTTAAGCAAACGTGAGCAGAAGTTAATATATATATATATATATATATATATATATATATATATTATATTGTTGCAAACGCCTCAATAACTATGTCACTAAAGCCATTTTTGTTGTAGTGATTATACCCCTGTCATAAAGGGTTTTGCATCAGCCTTGATAATCTTGGCCTCATCATCATCAAAGGAATAACAACTGATGCAACGTTGATGGGGAACATTTTCTAGGGGTTATGTTAACAAGAAAAAAATGATGGCGTTATAGTCTTCTTAATGATATATGTTTTCAGGGCTATTATCCCTCTGGTTTTTAGGGACCTTCTGTATTAAGTTTTTCAGGGCCATGACATCCGTCGGTAGGAGTTCATCATTCTCCCTCCACAACTTTGTAATCATGTAAGCCAGAAAGATGTTGATGGAAGCATAGTTGTCGCCAGAATTCTAGGCAACGGTATTCCCTCAATGGTTCCCAGAACATATAGTGACTTCATGTGTTTCTTTGAACTTTCTTGAGGTTGCGTCAATTTAACCTTATAGGTTGTCCATTCCTTCTTAATAATGTGACTTCGCCTATGTCTTCCTCGACTGGCTTTGAATAATAGAGCATGAGGATCGTTGCATAGTCATCATCGATATCCTCAAACGCAATTGTTTTAGGCATTTGTTTATATATGAATAACTCCAGCAGTATATAAACCATGTCCACCATATCGGTGTCCATCTTATCGTCTGATATCTTGGGGACTTGTCCTTTTGTGGATTTCTTATCCTCTTTAGACTGGCCAGACCCCTAATAAGGCTCTGCCTTTGACCAATATTCTTGTTTTTGGCATTGCCATCTCCGTTTCTAAGCTTTGGTCAAAATTAGAGGATCTTTGCCATAAGGGGACTTTTGATGGCTAGCAGTTTGGCATCTATCAAGCCTTGTATTATATGCTTTGATATCCATTATGGAGTATAAGTCATGAAACTCCAACCTTCTTCTGGGAGCTGACCGAGGTACCCCCGACAAAATCGTACATTGGTCTGGTACTTTTATCAGTTTTGTTTATTTTCCCAAATCTATCATGGAAATGGGTTGATCTCCCCCTTAAGTTAAATCCATCGGTATATAAGTCCTTCCTAGAACTTATCATACACCTGAGTAAGATCTACTTTTGCGAGTCACACTCTTAGACGGCGAGCTGCCCCTTAGTGTATCATCTGCTAATGAAGGGAAATCAAACTTTTTGCTTGGAAGGTCTTTGTTCTTTGGACCGAACCTCTAACTACGGTTCTCACCTTCCGATGGTTTCTCAATGGTAGGTTCTTGTAATCTGTCCCTTGACAAACATCCTTGATTTTCCTTCTTTATAGTTCGGATAAACTCTAGAATACGTCGACTAATCTCGTTCAAGTGGTCATGTCCTTCGAAGGAAAATTTTGTCTTTCTTAACCCAAGTCTGAGGTTCACCTTCTATTGTAACTGTGATTTCTTCTCGATCTTCGATCAGATTTCCACAATTGGTAATAGAATTAACGACCTTGGTCACCACACTCATCAATTGGATCAACTACTTTTGGCATTCTCGACATTAATTGTCCTCCAAACACTGTTTCCCTTTGATAAAAGGATGTGCATAAACAATGTTGACTCCAATCTAATTCTAAAGAGGATTATTTTCTACTTCAGCCAACACTTCATTAGCAATTCTCAACACTCCTTTGTCGATTTGATCTTGTACTTTGTTCTTGAAAATTACACAATTAGTAATAACATGAGAAAAGGTTCCATGGTATTTATAGAATTCCTACCAGACTAGCTCTTGTGTCGTTGACTGTTGATTTCCCAGTGGGAAATTGACCCTTCCAACGGCTTCCAAATGGTTGAAAATCCCATACTATTAGTAGTGCCCTAGGACCATTAGCATATGTTGTACGTTTTATATATTTTGAGCATGTAATTGAATAGTTAATTTTGCTTATGAACATCAAATGCGTGATTTGATAGTAAGACTCATTAGTTTATGTAATTACTATTCTAGTTGTCCCTAGTTTTATGTAAGCTTCTTTACAATGAAATAAAACTAGTATGATGTTTGATTGATGATTATGTTTTACTAATCATGTGTAATGAATACAAATAATATCATAGATGCAATGTATTAAGATATATTGTATCGGATGTGATCCGTTAGAGAAGTAATACTTCATGATCCTTAGTCATAAGTATTACTTCCTCAATACTATTTTAGAATCCTTAGACCTTATGTCTCCATTGATTCTAGCAGGAATGGAGCCACGTTTTGACTCAGTCGGACATTACTTTTAATCGAGTAATCAATACGACTGATGATCTGATGTAGCGTCCTATCATGGCTTGAATGTGAGAGGCATTGTAAGGAATTTGTCCCTCTCTATTATTAGAGAGATATATCCATGGGTCCCTCGATAGGGAAGACTGTCTAAATGCATGGCCGAGCTCAAATGTATTTGATAAAGTGGTTATTAAATACTATTTGTTGGAACAGTCTACCTGGAGAACGAGCATAAATACAGTTAAGCTTAATAAGGGTGACGACTACCATGCCATATGCTTAATTAGGATATCGCGAGAGAAAGGGATTAAATAGTGGATTGATATTAGGTTCCACCGTAAATTCATTCACTTTGGGTAGTCACAATGTCCTGCTAGGGACCGCTTGTGATTTATGAACACATACTACTACTAAGTGTGTTTTCATTGCCATTGTGATATACCTACTGGGTCACACGCATAGACGAGCTAACGAGCTTCATGTCCAGATTCAATGAATCTAGAATGTGTCTAGGTTATTGTATCTGACATTTATTTTTCTGAGAATAATAAAGCGTTATTATTCGAATTAGAGATAAGGTGCATTTTCGGTATAGCTGAGATTATGTGGGAGTTATTATCCGATAAAGACTCCCACTACTAGCAGAAGTCTAGGGGACGTGGGAGTTACAGACTCCCACTACTGGGAGAGGTGGTAAGTACGTGGGAGTTGTTTTTGAAACAACTTCTCACACCCTATATAAACCTCTCTTGGCCGAAACCCTAGGTGTCAGTTTTTCCAGCCGCAAATTACCAAAACCAAGAAATCGGATTTCTGGCTTTCTGTCTCTCCTTTTCTCTCTAATTCCCGAAACTCAGAAAATCAGAAGAGCTAGCACTCGTTGATCGTTTCGTCGCGTGGATACCGGTATGGAGTAATTCCGCAAGGGAGGACACAAGGTGGTTGCAACCGAGAGCCAAAGATAGAACCTTTTCACTCAAGAAACAGATTCTTAAACCAAGAAACGTAAGTATTTTCTTGTATTTTTCGATTCGTTTTTGTATGAGCGGATCCTTCAGGGGAGGACTCATGGGTGTTTAGAACGAGTTTCTGCCCATGAATCCCTTCAGTGGTATCAAAGTATTGCTCATTCAATTCGAATTCGATATTGTTAATCACATCATAACACATATCAATTTCGATTTGGTATATGAATGTGCAAAACAGAAAAAAGACTGTTTCTTTGACTGTTTTTATAAGTTTCTGTGATTCTGATATGCATAAACTGTTATGTATGTTATTAATTCGATTATATGCATAAACTGTTTATCATTCTGCCAGTAATTCGATTACATGCATAAACTGCAACTGTTAATGTTTCTATCGTTAATCTGATTAACAAACCGCATAAACTGTTTAGGCGATTTTACTTGTTACGCTGACGCTCGTCATTCCGCTGACCTAAGACTTTGTATATGTATTATTATGCTTTATGTGAGTTTTAGCATGGTGAATAGCATGGCCTACTATACCCATCTTGTTTTACATTTATTGGGTTGTAATTTTACAATACGGCTTGCGAGTCATTTTTTTAATGTTGTAAAATTGTACTTGCTTTCTTAGATTAGTTGTATTGCTTTACATTGAAGGCTGAGTATGCCCATGCAATTATGTAACAAGACTGGAGGACACTGGATTGAAGACTTTATTCATGAGATGGATATAGACTTAGATTGACCCTTGGCTCCTACAAGGCTCGTGGGAATCATCATAGGATTAGGCCATGCTATCTCACATTTACATTTACGCTTTATATCTTGCATGCGATGCTTATTTTATGTCTTATGGGGATTGATTTTTTATACGTCATATTAAATCGTTTTAATTAAGTCTTAAAATGCCTACCATATCCTAAACACTCCTTCAGCTTGGATCATCATTTTGTCTGCTTGCCAAAGCAACAGATAAGTGGTTATCTAGGCAAGAGGAGATGGGAAAATAGTGATTTCCATATGCTTAGACATGGTTCGACTTAACTAGGCTACCAAAATAGTTTTGAGCCTAGGGCATAAAATGGGAAATAGCCGGGACATATAGATGTCATTCCCATGGGTTGATTTTACTTTAATTATGGGGATAAGCCAAAGCTTACTTATAACTATCGTAAAATGATATTTTTCACTATTTATCAAGTGTTGAAATTGTGGAAATGTTTTTGCTAAAAAACTAATAACTTTACAATAATTTAATGTAGATAATGGCAACCAATACATCACACAATTCATTGCGATCCGTCCTTGAGAAGGAAAAACTAAGTGGGACCAATTTCCTTGATTGGGGCCGCAACTTAAGGATTGTCCTTAAGCAGGAAAGAAAGCTATACGTTTTTTATACAGATATTCCTGAACAGCCTGCAAACAACGCCCCTAGAGCTGAAAGAGATGCTTGGAAGAAGCATTGTGATTACTCTAACGATGTGACTTGTCTCACGTTAGTCACGATGAGCACTGGCCTTCAAAAACAGTTTGAAGGGGTTGAGGCTTTCCAGATGATGGGCCAGCTCAAGGAAATGTTCTAAGAGCAAGCCCGTCAAGAAAGATTCCTCACCACTAAGAGGTTGAATAGTTGCAAGATGGCCCCTGGCACCTCCGTAAGTGCACATATTCTTAAGATGAAGGGCTATCTTGACCAACTTGAGAAACTTGGGGCTCCCGTAGGTCATGACATGGCCACATATATGATCTTGGGCTCACACCCACCGGAGTATGACCAGTTTTTCATGAACTTCAACATGCATGGCATGGAGAAGTCCATATATGAGGTACATGGAATGCTCGTGTTAGAGGAATAATCGGGTCTAAAACAAGTTATGCAGCGGAAATAAAACGACCCGCCTCTAATAGGATCTTTCACGAGTAAGAACCTTAGACTACGGGATAGCATTATACCTTTCGAAGTGCAGAATAAGTCCAAACGGTTTTCGGTTGTAGGTTTGTTGTCACGAACGGAACGCCACTCAACGCGAGCTCCGCTCTCCCAATATCCACTCGATCTTCCGGGGATGGTCCTCTACCGCTTGGTGCTAGCTAACGCCTCGTAGAAGTCTTGAAGACACTCTTCAAGATGGAGTATATATATATGGTGGATATAGGACATTTCGAAGAACAAGAAACAGTTTTCTTACTTCTTTTCTATTAGCCAAAGCTAGAAAACAAGTATATAGAAAAGCTGTCTTTTCTTTCTATTCAATCTCTCTTGAATGCTCTCTTTTTTCTCTCTTCTCTAACCTTTCAAAAGCTGGAGAATAATGACTTAGAATACTAGGAAAAATCAGCATTTTTCTTAATCATTCAAGGGAGAGTGGGGAGAGAGAAAGGGAGAAGTGGGAGATCATGGAGGAAACCACTCCTCCACATTCTCCACCACTTCAACCTCCTTCTAAGAGATAAGAGCTGAAAATATATACAATTTTCCAAGCATAAGGTCGGTCCAAATGGGTTGGTCGGCCCAATCATATTGGTCGGCCCAACCTGATTAAGGGCCCAATCCAATCCCGGCCCGGCCCAATCGAATTAGCGCACCTTAGATTAAATGTACTCCAACAGCTCAAGAAGGCTGAACTAAACATTAAGAAGACCCCTGAAGTCTTAATGGTTCAAAAAGGGAATTTCAAGAAGAAAGGAAAGGGAAAGCCCATGGCCAAGAAAGGCAAAGGCAATAACAAGCCCAAACCCAAGGCCAAGGCACCAAAGGAAGGAGTTTTCTTCCATTGCAATGAACCAGGTCATTGGAAACGGAACTGCAAGCTCTATTTGGAAGAGAAGAAAAAGGGAAAAGCCAGTTTGACTGTCTCTCCAGGCATTTATGTTATTGAAATTAACATGTCTGCTCCTACTTCATGGGTATTAGATACCGGTTGTGGATCTCACATTTGTGCAGATGTGCAGGGGTTCAAAAGGAGTAAATCACTGGCAAAAAGAGAAGTGGACCTGAGAGCAGCGAACAGAGCAAGAGTTGTTGTTGTAGCTACCGGGACATTTAATTTAGTTTTACCAAGTGGCCTTATTATAGAACTGAATAATTGTCTTTATGTTCCAACTTTGAGTAGGAATCACTACAAGAAAACAGTTAAATAGCGACCGACTTTAGCGACCAAAATTTTCGGTCACAAATTTAACGACGGAATACCGACCGAATAGAAACCGAAAACAAATCGGTCGTTATTCCGTCGCTCATCCGTCGGCCACATCAGTCTCGTTGACCAAATTGAAATGTCGTCGGTTTGTTCACCCTTAACGACCGAATACCGACGGATATTAACGACCGTTTACCGACGGAATATATAACGACTGAATACCGACGGAAGTTAACGACCGAATACCGACGGAATACATAACGGTGTTTATTTGTATAGTAATAAATGAAGGACACAAAACAACGTCATTTTATTTTCGTTAACGACCGACTACCGACGGACTTTAACGACGGATTACCGACGGAAAATATACCGACGGAATAACGATCGAATAACGACCGAAATTAGGTCGCTATTATTTTCCAATTCCGTCGCTATTCGGCTATTATTTTCCCGATTTCCGTTTTTTATAAAATAGTGGGGTTTTTAAGGATATATAGAAACATTTTACCTAATAGTAACTAAAATAGGAAAAATACATATACAAAGTCTTAGGTCAGCGGAACGACGAATCTGCGCTACAACTCTTCATCTACTCATCGAATGAGTTTTCAGTCCCGATTTATAAAATACCGATATATACCCAAAGCAGAACAATTCAAGTAATACATTTGTGTGTGCATTTATGTGAATCATTAAGTGATAGAGTTAAAATTTTATTAATTGATTATTAATAAACAAATAATTACTAAAATATTCATATTAGTTCGTACTCACATTTAGAACGATGTCGGTTTTCGGATTTATAAGTTTTTACTAAATCCGTCGCTATTCGGTCGCTATTAAGCTAAGGGGGCGACCGAATAGCGACGGAATTTGCGAAGGCCGTCGCTATTCGGTCGCTATCATTTTCCGATTCCGTTTTTTTATAAAATAGCGGGGTTTTTAAGGATATATAGAAACATTTTGTCTATGTTAGTTACTATTAGGTAAAATGTTTCTATATATCCTTAAAAACCCCGCTATTTTACAAAAAAACGGATTCCGGGAGAATAATAGCGACCGAATATGCTATGTCGGTCGCTATTCGGTCGCCCTACCCTAACCCTAATTCCGTCGCTATTCGGTCGCTATTATTAAATGCCTAAACGACATCTTTTTGCCATTTCGCGGGCTCATTTATTTGAAAAATTGGACAAGTGTTTAAGCATGCTAATTGGCGACCGAATAGCGACCGAATTGGCAAACTCCGTCGCTATTCGGTCGCTATTATTAAATGTCTAAACGACATCGTTTGCTTTTTCGCGGGCTCATTTACTTGAAAAATTGGACAAGTGTTAAGCATGCTAAGTGGCCACCGAATAGCGACAGAATTGGCAAATTCCGTCTCTATTCGGTCGCTATTATTAAATGCCTAAACGACATCGTTTGCTTTTTTGTGGGCTCATTTATTTGAAAAATTAGACAAGTGTTAAGCATGCTAAGTGGCGACCGAATAGCGACGGAATTTTCCATCGCGATTCGGTCGCTATTATTAAATGCCTAAACGACATCGTTTGCTATTTCGCGGGCTAATTTATTTGAAAAATTGGACAAGTGTTAAGCATGCTAAGTGGCGACCGAATAGCGACCGAATTTGCCAATTCCGTCGCTATTCGATCGCTATTATTAAATGTCTAAACGACGTCGTTTTGTGCGTTGTATTTCTATAAATATATCTAAGGCAGGAAGCCTCTCCCTCATTCTTCATTCTGCCCAGCCGCGACCTCCACCTCTTCCAACGATTTCCCCCCAAATCCCCTCCCTCATTCCAGCGCCACCACCTCCGGCACCTCCAAGACATCGCCACCACCTCCGGCACCTCCAAGGCATCGCCACCACCTCTGATTTCAGTTGGGTTTTTTAGGGTTTATGTGAGAATCTTGCATTTTCTAGCTTTTTCTTAACAATTGGAATAAATACATCTATTTTGAGAAGATTAAAACAAAAATGGAGGGGAGGTAGTACTGATTTCGCTTGGATTTTAATATATGGGTTTTCTATAATGTCTTGCAATTTTTTTTTGCCAATTCTTATAATTTCTTGCAATTTTTTTTGCCAATTCTCATAATTTTCTTTGTTTTTCAAATGTAGTTTTTTAACATCCAATGTAGTTTTCTTGGTGTATTATTGGTTTTCTTGGTGTATTATTGAAATGTATGCTAATTGTATAATATGTGAGTTTTGATAATTCAAAGTGTGTGAGTGTTGATTGTGAGTTTTGATAATTCAAAGTGTGTGAGTGTTGAAATGTAATGAGAAGTGCACACTTTGATTGTGAGTGTTGTATTGTAAATGAGAAGTGTAAACTTGTGTTTTTTGGGTTTATTGATTATTTTTGCTATTTGGGATCTTATTAATACTGTTTCTGGTTTGTATTTACATGCGTATTGCTATTTTTTTTATAATAGGGATTTAATTTAATTTCAAATTTATTTTTTTTAAATAAAAAAACAATTTAGCGATGAATAGCGACCGAATATTCGGTCGCTAAATTTCCCGTCGGTATTCGGTCGTTAACCAGTCAAAGTCAAAAGTCAACAATATTGACCATTCGGTCGCTATTCCGTCGGTAAATAGAGACCGATTATTCGGTCGCTAGACTTTCCGTCGGTATTCGGTCGTTATATAGTCAAAGTCAAAAGTCAACAATGTTGACCATTCGGTCGGTATTCGGTCGCTAGAATTTCCGTCGTATTCAGTCGTTAACCAGTCAAAGTCAAAAGTCAACAATGATGACGATTCGGTAGGTATTCGGTCGGTAAATAGCGACCAAATATTCGGTCGCTATATATTCCGTCGGTATTCGGTCGGTAATTTGCTTAGCGACGAAAAATACACGACCACGTCATTCGGTCGTCAGTTTAGCGACCGATTACCGACGGAAACGACCTTCACTGTTTCCCTGTTTTCTTGTAGTGAATATTATTTCAGTTTCTTGTTTGGATATTGATGGTTTTGAAATTAATATTATGAATAAAATTTGCACTGTTCAGAAAGATCGTATCTTCTATGGAGATGCCTCTTTGATGAATGGGCTTTATATTCTTAACCTCGATGAATCCATTAAAAGGCCTATCTATAATATTAATACCAAGAGGTTTAAATCAAATGACTTAAACCAAACCTACTTTTGGCATTGTCGTTTGGGCCACATCAACGAGAAAGGCATATCAAAACTCCATAAAGATGGAATTTTGACATCATTTGACTTAGAGTCTTATGAGACGTGTCACTCTTGCTTGTTAGGCAAAATGACTAAAGCTCCCTTTACTGGACAAAGTGAGAGAGCTTCCGATTTATTGGGCCTCATACATACAGACGTTTGTGGACCAATAAACACAAGTGCTAAAGGAGGGTTTCAGTACTTCATCACATTCACAGATGATTTCAGTAGATATGGCTACTTTTGTTGTACGTTTTATATCTTTTGAGCATGTAACTGAATAGCTAATTTTGCTTATGAACATCAAATGCGTGATTTGATAGTATGTTTTATATCTTTTGAGCATGTAACTGAATAGCTAATTTTGCTTATGAATATCAAATGCGTGATTTGATAGTAAAACTCATTAGTTTATGTAATTACTATTCTAGTTGTCCCTAGTTTTATGTAATCTACTTTACAATGAAATAAAACTAGTATGATGTTTGATTGATGATTATGTTTTACTAATCATGTGTAATGAATACAAATCATATCATAGATGCAATGTATTAAGATATATTGTATCGGATTTGATCCGTTAGAGAAGTAATACTTCATGGTCCTTAGTCATATTGTATCGGATGTGATTCGTTAGAGAAGTAATACTTCATGGTCCTTAGTCATAAGTATTACTTCTTCAATACTATTTTAGAATCCTTAGACCTTATGTCTCCATTGATTCTAGCATGAATGGAGCCACGTTTTGACTCAGTCGGACGTTACTTTTAATCGAGTAATCAATACGACTGATGATCGGATGTAGCGCCCTATCATGGCTTGAATGTGAGAGGCATTGTAAGGAATTTGTCCCTCTCTATTATTAGAGAGAGATATTCATGGGCCCCTCGATAGGGAAGACTGTCTAAATTCATGGCCGTGCTCAAATGTATTTGATAAAGTGGTTATTAAATACTATTTGTTGGAACAGTCTACCTGGAGAACGAGCATATATACAATTAAGCTTAATAAGGGTGACGACTACCACGCCTTATGCTTAATTAGGATATCGCGAGACAAAGGGATTAAATAGTGGATTGATATTAGGTTCCACCGTAAATTCATTCACTTTGGGTAGTCACAATGTCCTGCTAGGGACCGCTTGTGATTTATGAACACATACTACTACTAAGTGTGGTTTCATTTCCATTGTGATATGAACCTACAGGGTCACACGCATAGACGAGTTAACGAGCTTCATGTCCAGATTCAATGAATCTAGAATGTGTCTAGGTTCATTGTATCTAACATTTGTTTCTTTGAGAATAATAAAACGTTATTATTTGAATTAGAGATTAAGGAGGGGCATTTTGGTATTTAGTTATAACTGGGATTACGTGAGAGTTATTATTCGATAAAGACTCCCACTACCAGCAGAAGTCTAGGGGACGTGGGAGTTAAAGACTCCCACTGCCAGGATAGGTGGTAAGGACGTGGGAGTTGTGTTTGAAACAACCTCTCACACCTTATATAACATTCTCTTAACCGAAACCCTAGTCACTAATGTTTGAGCCACAAAAAATACCAGAAACCTAGAAATCAGATTTCTTGTTTTCGCTCTCCCTTTCTCTCTAAATTCCCTAAACTCAGAAAAACGAAGAGCTAGCAATCGCTGTTCGTTTTGTCGCGTGGATACCGGTAGGGAATAATTCCGCAAGGGAGGACTCAAGGTGATTGCTACTAAGAGCCCAAAGACAGAATCTTTAACCGGAAAAATGTAAGTTTTTCGTCTGCTTTCGATTCGTTTTTGTATGAGCGGATCCTTCGGGGGAGGACTCTAGAACGAGTTTCTGCCCATGAATCCCTTCACCTAGAGCATGGTTATTGCGAGATCTCATCTTGTCGGACATAGGTGAGAAGACGGATGTTGGTCGGATCCATTATGGACTCCCTGTTGTGGAGCCACTCTGCTCGAAATTTATGGGATGCCAATTTCCTAGTTCTTACAGTATAAGATGTCACCCCATGAACCCCTGGCTTTTGTGGTGGATGCAAATAGAGATTCTACCAATACTTTCAAATATCTGAACTTGTTTTCACATGGTTAATTTTGAGATTCGACTCGCTATCTCACCATATCCACTATCTTTTCCAGAGATCTGAGACATTTGGTGTATTCCCTAACAGTCTATACAAGCTGTTGGACATCATCGCTCAGTTCTTCCACACCAGTTTAAGTTTTCTTGGCATAAATGTCCGCAAATTTCTCGGTCACTTCATTGCTTGATTCAACATGAAGTCAATCATTTTGTCAAGGCTATCCACGAAAGACATTCCTACTACGGTTGATTGTCCACAAGGACCCCAATCGTTGGCCCTTAAGTTGTCGAAGATAAGAAGCCTGGTCCGTCACGGTTTGGAGTGACATATGTTCTTTGTCGGTCGAGCCCTTTGAACGCGCGATCCCATTCTCTGTCTAAACCGTTGGTCTGATAGGGATGTTCTCCTCAGAGTCCTCCAGCTACTCATCGCTCGATGAACTTGTGTTTCAGTAACTATGTCTGCTTGGTTTTAGGTCTCTCAAGATTTTACGCTTCATGTGAGTACCGATTTTCGCATTTTTGGTGGACAGATCCACTTGAAGTGTTTTCCTTGCTTCGTTGAGCATATCACCCCACATGAGTTTGTGTTTTTGGCCGACTGGTGGGATCAATATCCCGTTGTTTATGGTTTTCAGTAGTTATAACTGCGAGCTAATTTTCTAATCAGCGATCAGTCACGCTGAACGTGCCACTGTTGGAAAAAAACTACAAATAGTATGTGTGCTTTGTATGTGTGGGAATTTTAATGTTTCTTGAGGTATATTCGTCAATGTTGGTCTATGCGACACTTCTTATAATATTTTATGTATTATTTCTTAATTATAGCATTGTTCAGCCATTGTGTTTGTCTTTTTTCTATTTTAGGATATGTGAATAAAAATTTCAATAGTCAGAGTGTTATAAAAAACGTTACCATGAGTGTTGCGGAAATTCTTCACCAAATAGGGTGCATTTGACATCAATTTTTTTAGTATCCATTTTAACCTTGACCTCATATCTTCTGTTTCAAATATATTACTGGTGACAAAACTCTAAAACTAAAACCAATCCAAGTACAATAAACTCTGAAAAATATATCTTGACAAGAACATACGTGCTTTTGATCAAAGAGAAAAGCTGCCTATATATAAATAAACAATTTTTGCTTTTCTCTTTTTGTCACTAAACTTTTATTTTAGTTCTTTCTGAACATAAACTATTTTCGAACTACTACTTTTGTTAAATTAGTGTAAAACTAGTGGTTTAATGTCACTTTTAATAACATGTTACTGCGCATATCACTAGTTTTAATGATTTAAATGAACAAAAATACCCTTAAGACTGACAAACATATATAGAACACTTATTCAAAAGTGGCTGAAAACCACAAATTTTCACTAATTTGACAAATGAAGTAGTTCAAAATAATTTATTTACAGAAAGAGCTAAAATAAAAATTTAGTGACAAAAAGAGAAAAGTAAAAGTTATTTATGCATATATAGGGAGGTTTTCGAAATTTTTTATCTCGGTAGGCTACTAAGTTTATAAGTTACATCCAAACCAATAATTACATTACACGTAGGAAAGAGAATTGATATAAGTTCAATTCTCTTTCCTACCTTACTGTATTGATTGGTTTGTACGTAAGTTTTAAACTTAATAAGATAAAACTACTCGAGCTTTTCTCTTTCATCAAATTACAGTTGTCCACACAGTATATATAAAGGGTCCTTCACATGTATAATATAAATTCAAGCTCTTGCTCCCGAGATCGCTTATTGGGATCTATGCTTTTCCTTTCCATATCTTCACTGATTGGTTGCAATAATTAGCAAAAAAAAAAAAAAAAAACACGAGGAAAACAGAAAAGGCTGGGTATCTGAAATCTCCTGAATTCTGAATATCACGATCTGTAGTTTAATTGTAGTTTAGAATGGATTCATTTCTCCCTTTACACTGCAATTCGGTTCCCATTTCGACTTGTTCTTCTTCCTCTGGTAAAAGGGAATTCAGAGTACAGAGGGGAAAGAGTTTTGAATTATTCAGCTCAATCAGGCCGCCATCTTTGAATAATAAGAATTTGGGGTTCTTTATGAATCGAGGAAGTTATGGATCTAGAATTATTTGTGGGGTTTCTTCAGTTCAAACTGTAAGGTAATTCTTTATTCAATTTGTTCTTTGGAGCTACAATAATTGGTTCTTGAAATATATTACTATTATACAAGTCTAAGGAGAATGAATTGCTAATCTTTTTCGACATTTTATGCGATTCTTGGTTGAATTTGGTAATGTATTTGTTGTTGCAGGAGTGAAATTACATTGGCATGATAAGACTCCAATGTTGTCCTATATAATTTTGTAAATTACTACATCATATGAAGCCCTCTTAGCTCCTTAGCTCTCCTGTAGTTAGTTGTACTTAGAAAAAGACCTCGTGGTTGATAGTCTTTCAAATTCCACTATTTGTTGTTATATACAATTATAATGCCATTCGATAACCGTAGCAGCAAATTATTCACTATGCAGAGTTTCTTGACAACATTTTACCTTGAAACACCAGTGGAAATAATAATATGGGATTTGCTGGAAAAGCCTGGAGATAGTAAATAAAGTTTCTGGAACTTTCTCCAGCTTTATTTTCTTTTAATCTTTTTATACAGTTCGAGCTATTAGACATTTTGATTTCAGCTATTTGTTCATGACATGTAGCATATCTCCTAACAAATAGTCTCATCCTATGATCCTGAAGTGGAAATTGATCACTAGAAAGTTATGAATAGACATATACATGATTCTTCCTGTCAAGATACTTTTTACTTTAAGGATGCAATATATTAATTTAGAATAATCAAATTGCATTTGTATGCCTCTATTATTGTGTATTTTATCAATGCATATATCAATTAAAAATTCTCATTTATGAACCTGTTTTTTTTCTACATCACATGCTTCAGATACTGGTACCATGTAGAATGCGAGGTCTAATTTGTAAAAAGATACAACATCTGAAAGCTTCTAGTCCATAAAGACTCAAGTCCGTGCTAGAATGCTTCATACAAAATACTTTGAACTTACCTGGGGTACACATAAAAGATGGTGTATTGAGTTCAATTTCCTCCCTCCCTATCCTTCTTCAACACCCCTTCCCCCCGTCCCCCCAACTTTAGGTTCCTGTATGTTTATCTCTGTAAGTTGTCTTAATGACATCCTTACTCTATTTGAAATCAGATATGGCAACCATTTCCTATCATAAGTCATGGAAAAAAAAACCTAAGAATGTAATTGATCTTCTGAAGTTCAAGAAAATCCCCGTCTTTTCTTTTACTCTTTAACATTTTGCATATGAAGTTCTAGAGGTGGTTTGATTATAACTGGCGACATCAAGAAAATGAAGAATCCGAGTAATAGCATACAATAGCGCAAGAGAAAATATTATATATAGATGAAATTACAAGGAACAGTTTAATTGATAAGATAGCTGCTAAAATAATATTGTTTTTCTTTGTTGTAGCATTTTTATTTCGTTCATTAATAAAATGAGACCCTGGTGCAAACTTTAAGCAGCTTTTAAAACGTAGGATGGTTGTATTTTAGGTTTCTAGTGAAGCCATCTTTTATATTAACTTTGTTGAAAGATTTGGAACAGAAATGACAGATTAGGTTTTCGGAACAGGGAAGAAGAGAAGAACAGGAAGTCCAGGCGAGATAGCGAAAAAGTGGTGTTAATTGTTCGGCTTAATCACCAAGTTGAATTTGGGGAGCACGTTGCAATTTTGGGCTCGGCAGAGGAGCTAGGATCATGGAAGAAAAAAGTAATGATGGATTGGACAGAAAATGGATGGCTTTGTGAGTTGGAATTTAAAGGGGGTGAATCTGTTGAGTATAAATTTTTGATTGTTGGAACGGACAAGAACCTTTTGTGGGAGAGAGGAGATAATCGGGTCTTGACACTTCCAAGAAAAGGAAGTTTTGAAATTGTTTGCCACTGGAATGTGACAGGTGAGCCTGTGAATTTAGTACCTCTGGACTCGGAGGAGTTAGAGAAATTAGATGATAATGGTTCTGCAACGGCTGAAGAAATTGCTGCACCAGACGTAGTGGCAAGTCCTTTTGTGGAACAATGGCAAGGTAAGGCCATATCTTTTGTTCATTCAAAGGAGCAGCTTGACATGCAAAAGGAAAGGAAGTGGGACACATCAAGTCTTGAAGGGCTTGTTCTAAAGTTAGTTGAAGGTGATAAGAATGCTAGGAACTGGTGGCGGAAGGTAAATTTGTAATTTGCATTAGACGTTTCGAGCTTTCTCTGTACGGGTAGTTTAATGTATTGATATCTTGCATGCAAAGTTGTAAAATTTCTGCTCTTGTTACTTTCTGCGTGTTTCCTAATACCGCTCTTAGGATTTCTTGGAATTACTTCTATTTTTAAGGTCATTTGCTTTCATATCTCTGGCTCTCTCTTGATTTGAAATCTAAAGACAAATAAAGAGAGAAAAACACAAATGTCATATGGAGTTATATTTAAGAGCTATACCATGTGAAATTATTTTCTCTTTGATGCAATTGCTGCTTATTCATTCAGCTATTTGCTAAGTTCTATGATATGCTCTACAAAAATGCAAACCATTTCAAGCTTCTTATTAAATTTCTTCAGTTAATTTGTCCTAGTATTTGAGTGAACAGTGATGTTATATAAGACTGAATATTTTAGAAAGTTGAAGACTAATATTTATGTGTGTGCACTTTCTAGGCTGTTTACTAGCGCTTCACAATTTCAAGTCCTAGGTCTGCAGCTCAATTGCTATTTGGTGACTATAAGTCTATAACTCTCTCTGGGTTGAAGGCTTCTACTACTTATGAAGCTTTAAATGCCTTCCGGTAGCTCTTCATTCATTGCTTACCTAGAAGAAATTCTCTAAGCTACATAAAAACATACAATGATAATGAATCTGATATAGACCCACGTTGAAGCTATCAGAGAAATTGTGATATTAACTACTGAACTAATAGAAACATAATTCTCACAAATACAACTGATATACCTTAAAAAGAAAATATGGCCTGAGATATAGGAATTTTTGTTGGACACTGCTGTACTTTTTGTTAGAACGCGAGTTAAAACCATAGAAGGAAACTGAAAGAACTTGTCTTTACTGAAAGAAGAAAGAATTTGGGGAGAATATATTTCTGAAATGGAACAAGTAGCGTGATTTTCTCTCGGAAGATATGAGCTTAGCTACAGTTTACCCCCGGCCTCCATCTCTTTTGTATATCTATCTATTCTATGTCCGAAAAAGCCTCCATTCCTTCCTTTATAATGTTCAGATTACAGTCAGTTAATATAATACTTATCAGGCTTCTGTACCTTGCTTTCTACTGTTCTCGTATTTGGGTTTTTAAGATATCATCTACTGAAAAGGTTCCATAGGGTTGATAATCATCTGTTACATTTCTTCATCTGCATAGCTTGAAATTGTCCGGGAACTAATAGTTGGAAATGCGGAGAGTGGATACCGCTTGGATGCTCTTGCATATTCAGCTATCTATTTGAAGGTATTTTTCTGTTTCGGCTTTCCGCTAATTAGTTGGTTCAGCTTTTTGGCTTCTAATATCTTCTTGTTGCATGCAGTGGATAAACATAGGACAAATCGCCTGCTTTGAAGATGGGGGTCATCATAGGCCAAACAGGCATGCTGAGATTTCCAGGCTTATATTTCGTGAACTAGAAAGGATTTCCTACAGGAAAGACGCATCCCCTCGGGTAACTAATGGCTTCTTAAGTTTTGATTTAAGGTTTCTATCAAGTAATATAATACTAGTTTTAGTCTACCATAAGCCAGCGCTGTTTTTTTTAACTTGTCGTAGAAGGTTTGCAGATATATTCGTATACTCATATTTTCAGTCTCCAGTCTCTTTCATGGCTCAAATTTTCTTTTATTTCTATTTATTTTCGTTTATTCTGGCAAATTCTGATTATGCTCTTGTTGGGGAGTACACCGGTTGTTGAATAGGCTAGTTTTTTAGCTCTGTATACGATCTTACTGAATCTCTTTTCTTCCCTATCCTATGGCTCCATATGTCCATTTTGCAATCTACGGATATTGTCCAAGTACTTGGGAAAATTTTGAAGGAACTTGTTGACCCTTATTTGGATAATGATCTCACACGCCATAGACATGTATACAATAAGCAGTTTGATTTAAGCAGAAAAATCAAGCGGTTTGACCTTTTATGTGCGATGTTTTTAAGCATAGCCTTTCGAGTAGATACTCGATGCAATGTCTTTACCAAATGCATAGAAGTTGAATCAGAGATGGAGCTAGGGGGAAGAAGAGGGCATTGCCTGGCACCCCAAGATTTTCAAAACTGCATTTATACCCTACAGAATTTCAAAATTTACCTCACCCCTCCTTCCCCCCGGGTATGAAGCGTCCAGCTTCGTCACTATAGTTGGCTTTGTATTTTCAGAGGCTAAAAGTACATTCATTAGAATAATGCAGAACAAGCTGGTAAGTAAGAGGTGATACTCAATTTTATGTAGTGTTTACAGACAATTAAACATATGAGATATCATAGTTCCTACTTCCTATTGATATTGTGATATTTTCTTGACAAAATATTTTTTTTTCTCTCACTCTACTGCGAAGAAACTATTACTTTGTTGCTGTATTTGAGCAACTGAAAAGAAAATAATTGCAGTTAGAGAAACTGCTCTCTTCTTCTCTTTGCTCTTCAGTGAATAATTCCCTCTTTACAACGTCATCTGTTTTTTTATGTTCAATATTTTTCATCACACTTATTCTGCATTTGATCTTATGCAGGAAGTTCTTGTTATCCGCAAGATTCATCCATGTTTGCCATCTTTCAAGGCAGAATTCACTGCATCTGTTCCTTTGACGAGAATTAGGGATATTGCTCATAGAAACGATATTCCTCACGACCTCAAGGTAATGGCTGAAAGTGTGCTTTTACATATTTTTGTAGAGTCTGAGGTTAAACTTCTTTTAAACCTATAACCAGCAACAAATCAAGCATACCATACAAAACAAGCTTCACCGAAATGCTGGGCCTGAAGATCTAATTGCCACAAAAGCAATGCTTGAAAAAATTACAATGAACCCTGGGGAATATAGTGAAGCATTTATTGACCAATTCAAGATATTTTATGGTGAGCTCAAAGACTTCTTCAATGCTGGAAGGTAAACTTAGCGCAGTTACTTTGGTCCCAAAAGTTTATTACTTTTCATGGTTTATTGATGCTTGATTATCACGTTTTCCTATTTCCTTCTCAAAATTCATGTTAAGTAAATAAAACCATAGAACCACTCACTGTTATCAATAGCGGATAGCGCAGCGGCCATATGCCGCTACAAACCCATCCATAGAAGAGCGCATCATTGTTGCGGGAATAGCGGTCGCTATTGCGGCTAACATAGCGGGAATAGTGGTGCTATTTGGATAAGAGCTTAAAAAACCCATTTTTACCCTTTACAATAGTAAAAAACTTATGGGTAAATTGGGGATTTCTTGAATTTAATGGCTTTGGTTATGTTTTTATCTTGGATTAAATGACTTAGGTTATGTTTTTTATCTTGATTTTAATGAATTTTTTTAATTATTTATATTAAATTTCAAATAGCGCCGCTATCGCATCGCTATCCGCTATCCCGCTATAGCGTTTTTAGGGTCGGCCGCTACGCAACGCTACCTGGGATTGACAACACTGGAACCACTTGCAGGGTCCTTCATGTATATGACAAAATAACATGAGAAAGATATCTCCCGTAATCGTTAAACATTCTAGTAAGAGACGTCAGTCCATATTTTCTTTTCTCTCCATTTATATTCTGCCAGGCAAAACCATTTCAACTGCCCTGTGAGTTAAAATAAATGCAAAGTATGCAACTTGACGAGACATCTGTGCTGCAATTTATATTGCTGATGTACGGTAAAGCAGTCACAATGTTGCCTGGGACCTACAATAATTTGGCGGTTTTTAGGATTAAGAATTTGATCTATGTTTTCTGCTTCTTATGTTCAACTATAACGTGAGATAATGGGAAATGCCATTTATACCTGCCCATTTTTGTGTTTATGAGTCAGGCTCTCCTGAAGGATTCTCTTTCATGATTAACTCTCTGAGGACCAACTTTGAATTCTAGCATATTATCCTATTTGAGTGCTTTTGCCAAATTATCTCATACACCTTTTTCATATGCACACGGATCTCTCTTTTATGCATCTTTTTCAGGCACCGTTGAGTTACCGTTAGCTTCCAGTGTCTATCAAGTCTCTCCCTCCTTTGATTATAGCAGTTTTATCTTGCTCTTGAGCATGTGTAGTCTTAATTCAATTCCCTAAAGGTGATATTCAATAAGTTGATCTATTTGCTCAAATGCAAGACTAGAAAGAATCCAAATGCTGCCCACATAGAACTCTTTATAAGTTAGTGGTGTTCCAACACGACTATGCTCTTGGAGAACCTAATTGAAGGTGATGAATGAAAGAGGAAAGAAGACTAATACTTTATATTCTTTCCACTTCCCTCCGCCAACTCCCCAATGAAATTAAAAGAAAGTATTGGTCTTTATGTTGTAAATGGTTTCTTCAGAATCCTTTTTTCTTTTGGGTTGGGGCAGGGGCACAGGGAGGAGGGTCTTAGTTTGTTGCAGCAACGAGGCCAGTTTTGAGCTAGTTCTATCTACTTGTTGATTAGACCTTGTTGAAAGTGAAAACATGCAAAATTGTGTCCAATAGGATATGTGAAGCACTCTTGCAATATGAATCTGTTATTACATTGATCCGTTTTTGCACGTATGCCAATTCAAGGTTTGAGGATCTGCCAGTGAGGCATTGGTCTAGTGGTCAAGGCCGAGGCCTCATGATGTAGAGTTCATGAGTTCGAATCTTCCTCCCCGCTTCTTAAATCCCCCCATTTCTTGTAATAGATAGGTTCCCCTCCCCAATTAATATTTTAAAAAAAAAAAAAAAGGGTTCGAGGATCTTACACTGAATTCTACATACAATGTTTCAGTCTAGAGGAACAGCTTGATTCAATCAGGGAATCATTGGATGAGAAACGTTTGTCTGTACTTTCAGTCTTTCTGGAGTCAAAAAAGGTACTTTCTGTGTCCTTGATTACTTTCCGCATGTACATTGTTCTTATCTTGCAAAGTATGGGTGATGCATTGTTCTTGCATGCTGGGATACTTTTTTATGGCTAAGATAATCGATCTCAAGTCTCATCTCATGCACGCTTCGGTCATTCAAGTGGCATAAGTGGTGTAATTATCATCTAAATTTGACATGAAACTAGGCCATGAAATCTTCTAGGCTGTGCATTTGATATATCAAATCTTTAAGAATTCTTACCTCTGTTAGATTTAATTGTCGTTTGAGCCATTCTTTTATATTTCGTCTTTATGATGAGTAAAAATCCCAAGGATGTCTGTGGTTTAAGAAGTTTAATCGTCACAGAAATCATACTTTATACAGAATAGCAACTAAAAATAGACGATGTTCTAGGAATATGAATATATTTTAGGTGGCATGACCACTTCTGTTTTGATATCATAACAAATACTGCTGCCATAATTTAAATCCTTGTATTAATTTCTTTGCATTTAGGGCTTGGATAATGAGAGTGCAACAAGTGACATAGTAGATGGTGAAGTGACAGGACTGTTGTTAAAGACGATACAATCTCTGAACGGCATCCGTGAAGTGATAGTGAAGGGTCTTGAAAGCGGTATTCGGAATGATGCTCCTGATACTGCAATAGCAATGCGGCAAAAGGTAAGGTTGTTTTGTTCAAGTTAGTCGTTCGAAACCAGTGGAATTCTCAGGAACTAATGCCATGCAAGTGATGGTGTTTCTAGTGGCGTCTATGCGAAATTGGGCTTGAAGACTATGCATTTGTTCTTTTAAGCAGGTATGGTGACTTATACTGGTTGGCCACAATCCCGAATTTGTCAAAACAACAGAAACAATGATAGTCTAGAATTAGCTTTTAGACAACATTTCATTTTATCGAGAGCTATTTTTCTGTATTATAACGTCACCTTGTCAAACTAAAGCAACAAAATATTCTAAAGTTTAGGTGGAGAAAGTTCATTTTGCATGGAATGCTTTCAAGTCAGTTTGAACAAGATTTAGTAAAACAGAACGTAATCAGTGTTGTCTATAGCAGCCTGTAGTGGCGGAGCGGTGCGGAGCAGCATGTGACCGCTATGGACACCTCCGTAGCGTCCCGCGTCAGTGTAGCGGCCCGCTATTGCGGTTGAAATAGCGGCGCTATTTGGTTAAAAAGGTTTAAAACCCCGTTTTTCCCTCGACCACAGTCAAAATCTTATAGGTAAATTGAGAATTTCAAACCCTAAAAAACACTAGTTTGTTGAGATATGTTCAGCGACTTACAAACAAAAAAAGAAAACGCTATTTTCTCTATATTTTATGTATCGTGCTACATCTTCTCATATCCATTGGACTTCTTTCTCCATCCACTGGCGACTTAGATGCCCGTGACCCATAAGCAGACGCCTGAAATAAACTGTTATAGTTCTCCATTCTAGTACGAACTTTGTTATTCTGGTTTGTGTAAGATTTTGTCTTCAATTTAACACATGATTATTTTGCTTTCTCTAGCTCTAATTATTGTGGACTTAATGAGTTATGTTATGTTATGTAGGGCTCTGATTTGAGGTCGAAGTTTTACAATTTCTATTGAGGATTATCATATTTTTTTTCAATTTCACACCCAATTTTTTTTTCTTTCTTATCTACTCGCACCAAAATTGAACTTGTTGTCTTGATTTTCCTTTCTTTATCTTGAATTTAATGACTTGGGTTATATTTTTATCATAAATTTGATGATTTTGGTTATGCCTTTGTTTCATTGTTGTCTCGGATATTTGTTAATTATTTAAATAGAATTTCAAATAGCGCCGCTCCCGCTATTCTCTATCCTGTAATAGCGTTTTTGCGGTCGGCCGCTCCGTGCTGCTGTCTCGGGATTGACAACACTGAACATAATACGTATAGCCGCAAGAGTAAACAAATAATGACCTTGAGGGCCAGGAATTAGAGAAACGTAACAGAATTTTATCTGAGCATCATCTCCTTTTAGAAATTTAAATGGCTTAATTTGTGAGTACATTATATAGCTATGGCTGTCTATGTTACATTGTATGGAACGTTGAACAAGAAAGAGAACAAGCTGTATTCATAAGGATATTAAAGATGTATCCCTGGTAAAATCAAGCAATGTGATCAATTTAGTACATATATGGTTAATTAATTTCCGTAGAGGAAAAAAACTTAGAGAAAACCAATGTTACTTGCATTTTAAAGATGACATTTAGATGCATCAACCGGAAAGGTTAACAAGATAAAACATGGATGGTGAATATTTGTACAAGTAAATCAGCAGTAACTCAACATGGTAGATTAAAAAGATATACAACTCTGGGCTTATGAAAATAAAGGATTCGTGTATGTGTATTAGGATACGTGAGATGAAGCTTTGGTTGTATTACTGGTCGACATTGAGTAATTTGTCGGAGAACATAGTATATAATCAACTCTTTTATTTCCTTATTTTGTCCTCAAAACAGAAATAGAAACTTATACTGTTAAATTGAAAAATAACAGTTAATTATAAACGGATATGATGCAAAGTTTGGCTGATTATTTGCTATTGGTCACTTTATTTCAATATTTTCTCTTTTTCCTGAGAATACTAATATCTGGCGGAGTATTTATAGATTTCTCAATGCACTTGAAAAATTGGGAGGACCTCATCAGCTTGCGCAGAGTGTGGACTCCAACAATGTTAACTATTGGAATGATACTCTTGGAGTGCTCACCGTTGGCGTCTCACAACTGGGTCTATCTGGTTGGAAGACAGAAGAATGTAGTGCCCTCTGTAATGAACTTCATGCATGGAGAGAGAGAGGCCTACTAGAAAGAGAAGGTACTTCTTGTTTAATAGCTTTTGTATCTTCTGAACTTTTTGATGATTTGCTGAACTAATCTGTAAGATGCTATAAAGGTAATGAAGATGGGAAGATGATGTGGGCATTAAGGCTTAAGGCAACTCTTGATAGATCTAGAAGATTAACTGAAGAATACTCTGAAGCACTTCTTCAGATATTTCCTGAGAAGGTCCAGGTATACAACTTTAAGTTGTTTTTCTTTGGTTAAATTTCATCTTCATAAGCAGCCAGCACATTGAATTATTTCCTCCAAAATGAATGACTGCATACTACCTTGTTATCATGGTTGGACCTATATTATCTCATTCATGTATCACTTTGTGTATCGGTTGAAGAAATCCTGTGATCCTATATTATGTTTGCCACTTCCTGGATAATCCCCTGGGAATATGCCAGGAAGGATCAGAATCAAAACCAATCCTTTTACAGGCATGACTGACCTAGTTGTCTATTATTTTTCTCGTGATTTATTTTTTTACCATTTACTTATTTGTGGCTGGTCCTGCAGATATTAGGAAAGGCTTTTGGGATCCCGGAGAATAGTGTTAGAACTTACGCTGAAGCTGAGATACGTGCAGGGTATGATAGCATTAATCATTCCTTTTCTTCAAAGACATAAAGCTAGTCATACTTTCAGCTAACCGCTTATTATGTGTTGGCATCTGACATTTTATTTTCAATGTCATCTTTAGTGTAATTTTTCAGGTCTCAAAACTCTGTACTCTTCTTTCAAAGGCTATTAGAAATGTTCTTGGTTCTGAGGGTTGGGATGTTCTTGTTCCGGGAGATACTTCTGGACTGCTAATACAGGTATTTTCATGGTTATAACTCTCTCTCTATCTCTATAATATGCTCTGTATATTTACTACATATAAAACACCAGGAGAAAGCAACTACCAAACAAACTTGCGAAGAAATGCATATCCAGCAGATGCACTCACTGTGTCTGTGTCCCTTTGCCTATTAATAAGTTTTTTCCTTTCATTTAGTGCGATTCTTATATATTTCAGCATAAATTGGTTTTAACTTTTTGTATAATATAGGTGGATAGCATTGTCCCTGGGGCACTGCCAACATCAGTAGGAGGTCCAGTTATTCTTGTGGTGAACAAAGCTGATGGAGATGAAGAGGTTGAACTTGAGCCTGAGAATATTTTATTTATTTATTTGTTATTTTATGTTTAACTAATATGGATTTTCTGGAATTTAATTATTAGTCCTCAATTACTTTCTGAAGCAGAGAACAATCAAACATGTAGTATCTAAATTTTACTGGTGAACATCTGCAGGTAACTGCCGCTGGAAGTAATATAGCTGGAATTATACTGTTACAGGAGCTGCCTCATTTGTCTCATCTTGGCGTTAGAGCCCGTCAAGTAAGCACTTTGATTCTCTTTTCTTGTTTTTCTTTTATTCGTGCGTTATTCTTTTAATAATCTTTTTTCTGGGATCATAAGTTGGAAATAAAATGCAGGAGAAGGTTGTTTTTGTAACTTGTGATGATGCTGATAAACTTGCTGGTATAAAGGAACTCAATAGGAAATATGTTAGGTAAGTATGGAGAGCAGATGACTAGAAATTTCTCTGACTAATTTGTTAATTCTGTCTACATATTTAACTGCTGTTGAATTATTGTCTGTCTTGTCATATCATCCCTTGATATATTTTTTTTTTCTCCATATCTTTCAATTATATTTCTTTTCTTTGCTCATTGTTTCATACCTTACCTTATTGAACTTTTGACAGACTAGAGGCGTCATCTGAAGGTGTCACATTATCTCCATCTTCAGAGCATAATTCCAGTAACATGGTCACAAGATCCCCTGGTACTGTTTCGTCTAAAACTGGAAGTTCCCTTGAAGGTACTACATCATGGATTTCTGCCAAAAGTACTGAGGTATGCGAATCATGCTAGCTAATTATGCCTGTGGTAGCACTTTATCATTCTGTAGTATTGCACTATATTAACTGTAAAATAATTTTAAGTGGTCATCTTGTTTAGGTTGTACCAAAAGGTGGCGTTTTGTCGCTTCCTGAAGCAGATTTACAAACTTCTGGTGCCAAAGCTACAGCTTGTGCTCACTTAGCTTCCCTAGCAGCTTCATCTACAAAGGGTAGGATTACTACATTAGTTCTTGGAGTATATGGTTGGTTTATTGCATTTGTGCAATTCCTGTGGTTGGAAATAAATTTAGGGTGCTTTCTTCTGGCAGGAAATTATGAAGGGATAGAAAGGATCCCTTGATTTTGAATTTCATGGTCTTCTTTTTGTTTAAGTTACAAGAAAACTACAGATTTTAGATTCATATATCATCCTATGGCTATTTGCTTACGTTCCGAAACGACTCAGCTAATTTATGACTCTACATGCAGTTAAACTTCTTGTTTCTAATACCCTGTCGATGACTTTTTATGGGCAGTTTACAGTGACGAAGGGGTGCCGGCTTCATTTGCTGTCCCAGCTGGTGCAGTTCTTCCTTTTGGCTCAATGGAGTTGGCATTGGAAACAAGTAAATCAATGGAAACGTTCAGAGCTCTCCTGGAGCAGATAGAAACTGCCGAAATTGACGGTGGTGAACTTGACAAATTATGCAATAAACTGCAGGAGCTGATATCTTCCCTGCAGCCCCCTAAAGATGCCATTGAAAGTTTATCGAAGATATTTCCAGCTAATGCACGATTATACGTGCGTTCAAGTGCCAATGTTGAGGACTTGGCTGGAATGTCTGCTGCTGGGCTTTATGATTCCATCCCAAATGTCAGCCTCTCAAATCCAATAATGTTTGGACATGCTGTTGGGCGTGTTTGGGCTTCTTTATACACTCGTAGAGCAGTTTTGAGTCGAAGAGCTGCTCATGTACCTCAGAAGCAAGCTACAATGGCTGTGTTGGTACAGGAAATGCTTTCTCCAGATTTGTCCTTCGTGCTTCATACTCTCAGCCCTACAGATAATGATCGAAACACTGTTGCTGCTGAGATCGCGCCTGGTCTTGGAGAAACACTAGCATCTGGCACACGGGGAACTCCTTGGCGTTTATCTACTGGAAAATTTGATTCATCAGTTCGAACATTAGCATTTGCAAACTTTAGTGAGGAATTACTAGTTCGTGGTGGTGGACCAGCTGACGGAGAAGTTATCCATTTGACTGTAGATTACAGCAAAAAACCCTTGACAGTTGATGCAGTTTACCGGCAGCAACTTGGTCAGCGCCTTGGAGCTGTTGGTCTTTTCTTGGAGCGCAAGTTTGGTTGTCCTCAAGATGTCGAAGGTTGTTTGGTTGGCAAAGAGATATACATCGTGCAGACGCGTCCTCAACCTATGTAAAAGTTACATATTATTACTGTTCTACGCTTGTGGTCTACGAAAAATAAGCTTCATGTACGGAAATATAAGGTTTTTTCAGAGGTTTGCTGGCAATAAAGCTCATCGTTTGAGATGAAATATTGAGGCCGAGGTTGAGAAAATCCAATACAGATACACACTGATAAGGGGATCTGTTATAGAAGAGAGAACTTTGTTTTGATGTTTCTTAAAATGCATTAGAAAAACAGTTTCTGCCCTGGCCTTGTTTTATTTTTCTTGAACCAGAGGTGTCCGGTATGCATTTTCCGATAATTCGAATTGAGACTGAGTACGGTAAGGATTCATATGTCATTGCAATCTCAAATTTCATGTCCTTGTGTTATGCCTATAAATAAAAACACTTCAGACAAGATCAGTTTCTAGTTACATTACTTTTGTTATTCCATTGAAAAAGCCTTTTCCGGTAGCTAATTCAATCCTCGCCCAATCAATTTTGTAATTTTCGGACAACAAATCTAGCAGCCATAAACATTATAACTTGGCTCTTAATCTCGACTCTTGGCAAGATACTAAATTTTTTTTTAATGAAGGGAAGGAAAGATACTAAAATCCAATCGTGCTTTTCTCAGGCTATTTCATTAATACCCTTTTTCATTTTATTTTCACTTTTCCAACCAATAGTGGAGAAAGGAATCAATGTGTCACTTTTTAAATGAATTAATAGCCAATTTGGTTATAAACTTATTCGCGCTTAGTCACTTTCATCATTTCTAACATTTATTAATTTTCTGAGTCCCCAATGTATTTACGGACTGTCAAATTCACTATTTCGTATAAAACTTCGAAAAATTCCGTCAAATAAAGTGACATGGTCTAACGTTTCACTTTCATTCTCTCTCCTCGAAGTGTATTTTCAAAAAAAGTCCCTTCAACCCTCTATCAGACGGCATATAGACTGAAATAACAAGAGAACTGAAGTAAATGGATCTAGACATGGGAAGCACCAAAAGAGCCGAGATAAAAATATTTTACAGAAGCATCCGATAGCATATGACAAGAAGCAACAGACACCCAATACAAAAACGCTGAAATGGAAGCTTGAACTTGCTTTTTCCTCTGCTCTTATTGGTGAATATAATCGGGGATAAAATTTCCAAAAATAAATTACTAAATTTCAATTGTTTGGATTTTAAAAGAAACACAATGTTTTGCCCAGATTATTAAAAGAACTACTTCTGAGTTGTGAATTAATAGAAAAAATTGAGAATTGAATTGCGCAGAAAAGAGAGAGCAAAGTTATTTTACACACACACAAAGGAAAGAAAAAAAGGAAGAAGTTCTCATGTTTGTGTGCGCTTGTGTTTTTGTGATAGGATCTATTACTCTTACATTGATGAAATGGTAAGAAAGCTTCTATGGACCTCAAAGATGTTATCCTAAAACATAGAAGAAGTTACACATTACATGACTCCATGGCAAAAGCTTGAAGTGTATTTTACAAGCTTTGGAAGTAGTTGCAATGTCAAGAAGTTAAGAGTCACCCAATCACATTTGAAGTATCTTGAAGTGAGTGCTTAACCATTGAAGTGTTGAAGTCCAAGGTACAACATCCGAGAAAATTGCACAAAGGACTTCACCACAATGAAGAGGTTGATAAAGGCTTCAAGGAAAGCTCAAAGAAGTATCTACACATCTAGAAGACTTGAAGACCTAGAAGATTAGTCATATGCTATATAGGTATATCTCTTGTTGTTAGAAATTTTACTGGTTACATTGATATGGGTTTGCTACTGTTTTTAACCTTATAGCAGGAAAGGATGTAAAAAATAGTGCAGAAACTGAATACTGAATAATGCTACTGATTTTTTTATTTCTGAAGAATAAACAAAACAGTAGAAGAAAAAACAGAAGTATAACACAAATTATATTTTCTCAGATTACAGAAAATAATGAAACACAGTAAAGAGAAAAAATCAACTCAGAACCTCAACCGATATTTGGATTAATTCCTGGACGAGACAACAGTTTTTCTGATTCCCTTTAAGTTTAATATGTCATGCCTTTTATCAAATTCAGGCACTCTTGAACACTGAAATCCCAAAGTACAACGCCCAATCCTTCTGTTTCTTGGTAGCAAGAGAAGAAGAAACATTGTATCGAAGTTATTATAGAAGAACTCTTATGCAATATGCTATTAAAATATGCAAAAGAAGACAGAGAAATGCAAAGAGGAAGATAGAGCTTTTCATCGAGTTTCCTTCTGGCAGTGCAAAGGCTGCCTTTTATAGGCTCCCAAATCCGAAGTGTAACTGTTAATCAATTACTCAGCCATTAACAAAATGCCAGTTATTGAATGGATCATTATACTGCTTTAATCCTGACTGTTATAGTCAAGGATTTTAAAGATGTAATAAGTCCTATTAATTCAGAGAATTTCGAATACCAAAATTCAAACCAGTAACAAAAACGTGGCTGGTCAGGCCAGCGAGTTTTTGTCCGGCATTCGTGTACGCATGTCGCGCTTGCACACAAGTTCAAGCTATTTTGGTATCAACAGGCCTTCGATTTGCACCCCCCTGCGCGGGCGGGCACGAGGTTCTCATTTGGGGCATAGTAGTAGTAATACAATTTAAACTCATGTGGTCCACTTTTCCTAATAAAGTGATTTCCACTTCCATGAGTTTCCCATGTGGGATGTGGGTTTAAAAACCCATTTACCACATTTCATCCACCACACTTAATCAACATTCAAGGTCCCATGATAAGAGGAAGGATAAAGAGGGCTAATCAAGCTATATCTACATTTATCCGTGAAGTCAAAGTAAAAGAGAAAGCCAAGCTAAGCTTACAAGATGATATTCAAGCCAACCTCATTACTTTGGAAAGTGTCATTCACGGACCAAATCAACAGAGTGGCTAAAGTGCATTTTAGGAACTTTGTACATTATAGTCTATTCTATACTTTAATTAGTTTTCAGCATTATATTTATTATTTTAAGTCTTTATCATTGTTAAAGCCGAGTGGTGCTAGAATAAAGGACATGTTATCCAATTATTTAGATAGTGTTTCTTTTATAGCAAGTTTATTTCTCTAGAGATTGTAGAGCCCTAATTCAATTAGGACTCTTTCATTGTAAGGCCCGAATTCCACCTCTATATAAAGGGACATTCGGGCACCTTATTATTTAAGTTAAATATATGATATTTGGTAAGGTTATTTTGATGAAGGACCAGCCAAGGGTGATGCGAGACCATCCACTTATATCAAACACCCTTTATTCAACATACAAGGTCCAATGACTAGAGCAAGAGCTAGGAAAGTAGATCAAGACATCTCTGCATTGATGCGAAAGTGGAAGACTAAAGAGGAAGCTAATCTAGATCTAGAAGACGATATTCAAGTTCAACTCTTAAGTCTACAAGATATTCAATTCGGCCCAAACAAGCAAAGTGGCTAAAAAGGGAATTTTAGTCTTTTGTACATTAAAGTCTATTCTAGCCTATTCTAGACTTTAATTATTTTCAGCAAAGTTATTTACTTTATTCTAGGCGTGTCTAGCAAGCATTTGCTATAATAAAGGGCATGTTGTCCATAGTTGGTTATCTAGTTGTTAAGAGTCTCACATCTATTAGGACTCTTCACCTAGTTAGTTAATTTTCAGCTTTGTTAGTTGTTTTTGTTAGAGGAATAACCGGGTCTAAAACAGGTTATGCAGCGGAAATAAAACGACCCGCCTCTAATAGGATCTTTCACGAGTAAGAACCTTAGACTACGGGATAGCATTATACCTTTCGAAGTGCGGAAATCGTCTGAAACGGTTTCAGTTGTCACGAACGGAATGCCACCAACGCAGGCTCCGCCTCTCCCAATATCCACTCGATCTTCCGGGGATGGTCCTCTACCGCTTGGTGCTAGCCAACGCCTCGTAGAAGTCTTGAAGACACTCTTCAAGATGGAGTATATATAAATGGTGGATATAGGAACTTTCGAAGAACAAGAAACAGTTTTCTTACTTCTTTTCTATTAGCCAAAGCTAGAAAACAAGTATATAGAAAAGCTGTCTTTTCTTTCTATTCAATCTCTATTGAATGCTCTCTATTTTTCTCTCTATTCTTAGCTTTCAAAAGCTGGAGAATAATGACTTAGAATGCTAGGAAAAATCAGCATTTTTCTTAGTCATTCAAGGGATAGTGGGGAGAGAGAAAGGGGAAAGTGGGAGATCATGGAGGAAACCACTCCTCCACATTCTCCACCACTTCAACCTCCTTCTAAGAGATAATAGCTGAAAATATATCCCATTTTTCCAGCCATAAGGTCGGTCCAAATGGGTTGGTCGGCCCAACCCGATTAAGGGCCCAATCCAATCCCGGCCCGGCCAATCGAATTGGCGCACCTTAGATTAAATGTACTCTAACAATCCCAATCCAGTTGATCTATGAATGCGACCCAGGAGGTATCTATGATGTTGGCCGTGACATCATATGTCACAGGTAATGAGAGGTATCTAGCAACGCATCATTACCCCCAATTCATAAATGTCTGGTGACTATCATAATCACATCATTTGATTATGATAGTCACACTTGTATTGTCCAATCTTTTTTGTTTCTTGATTCGCGAGTAGACTAATCAAATGACATCAATATCATATACTGATTCATTTGTTCATGACCATGAATTAGTCAGACTCCATCAAAGGGGCCCAAGATATCGCTCCTGCTATATAGGAGGGACAAATCCTTTCTGCATCCCATTCATCCTGAACAAGATTCGTGATATACCCAATAAATGCCTTTATTGCTCACCCTGTTACGGATAGCGTTTAACATTATCAAAGCATAACACTAGCCATGCAAGAACTTTTGTGAGACCTCAAGTCGAAGGATCTCAAATACAACCCAGTCAAAAATTGAGAAACACCGTTGACTATTATATAACAACCCATGGTGTGTTTCTCATGTCGGGTCTGTCCAGTATAGTGATTCTCTAATCATATATACCCATGTGACGATCCGATATCTTATATCAATCACTGCACATACTAGTCTTACGCATTATTATTGTCCTCGAAGATTCCATAATAATGTTCGACTAGGGACGTTTCAGAATCATAACAATTATGAATACTATTCTAAGGACATATTATTTTATTATGTTTTTAAGAACGCAGAAACATAAAAAATAATACTGGAATTTATGCCTTTTTATTCATCAAAATGAAAATTACATAAATACGATACAATAATCTCCCACTTGCACTAAAGACCCAAAATCATCTACTGATTGGTCTTTAAGGGCATACTAATGACTGTCTTTAAAGATCAGCCCTCCAGATATCGGATACCCATGGAGCTAGTGTGACGATCATGCTGCTGCTGCGACAGTGGCTTCGTTAGTGGATCGGCGACATTGTCTGCCGAATCTACTCTACATATATGCACATCACCTCTTTCTATAATCTCGCAGATTAGGTGAAAACGCCGTAGTACATGTTTGGACCTCTGGTGAGATCTGGGTTCCCTAGATTGTGAAATAGCCCCATTGTTGTCACAATAGAGGTCTATCGGGTTCACAATACTAGGAACCACATCGAGGTCGGAAATAAATTTCCTGATCCAAACCGCCTCCTTAGCCGCTTCACAAGCTCGCTATGTACTCGGCCTCTATCGTAGAATCTGCGATGGTCGATTGCTTTGAACTGCGCCCGACTCACAAAGACCTCCATTCAAGTTAAACACATATCCCGATTGCGATCGGAAATCATCTCTATCGGTTTGGAAACTAGCATCGGTGTAACCACTTACAACGAGCTCATCCGCCCCTCCATAAATCAAGAATGTATCCTTAGTCCTTCGTAAGTACTTGAGGATATTCTTGACTGAGATCCAGTGACGTTCACCGTAATTAGACTGGTATCTGCTCGTAAGGCTTAAGGCTAACGAGACATCCCAGGCGAGTACATAACATGGCGTACATGATGGATCCTATGGCAGAAGCATAAGGGATCTCTTTCATGCGTTCTAATTCGGCAGGCGTTTTAGAATACTGTTTGTTCGACAGAACAGTACCATGTGCCATAGGACAAAGGCCCTTCTTAGACTCTTGCATGCTAAACCGCTTTAGCACCTTGTCTATATATGTACTCTGACTTAGACCAATGAGTCTCTTGGAAATATCTCTATAGATCTTGACTCCCAGAATATAGCTGGCATCGCCTAAGTCTTTCATAGAGAAACACGTACTCAACCAAGCCTTGACAGACTTTAAGGTTGGTATGTCGTTTCCAATGAGTAGTATGTCATCTACATACAAAACCAGGAATACGATTGAGCTCCCACTAACCTTCTTGGAAACACAAGGCTCATCCTCATTTCTAATGAAGCCAAACTCACAGACGGCATCATTAAAACGGATGTTCCAGCTTCGAGAAGCCTGCTTGAGTCCATAAATGGATCTCTGAAGCTTACATACTTTTCCAGCATTCTCTGGAGTGACAAAACGGTTTTGACATCCATTTTCCAGATTTCATAGTCATAGTAAGCTGCAATAGCAAGCAAAATCCGAATGGATTTGAACATAACTACTACAGGGGAAATGGTCTCATCATAGTCAATACCGTGAACTTGTTTGAAACCTTTCGCGACCAGTAGCCCCTTGTACGTTTGTACATTCCCTTCCATGTCGGTTTTAATCTTAAAAACCCATTTGCACCCTATGGGAGTTACCCCTTCAGGTGGATCAACCAAGATCCAGACTTGGTTTGTGTACATGGAGTCCATTTCAGATCTCATGGCCTCAAGCCATTTCTCAGAATCTGGGCTATTAATTGCCTGTTTGTAGGTTGAAGGTTCATCGTGATCCACAAACATAACATCACCATGTTTTGTTATGAAAAAACCAAATTTTTCCAGTGGTGGACGACGAACTTTACCAGACCTACGCAATTCTTGTGTTTCTTGAACTGGTGCTGGCTGCACAACTATTTGTGGCACCTGCTGCACAACAACTTGTCGAGTCTGTTCAATTTCCATCTTATCATTATTGCTAATTTGAGAGTATGGAACTTCATTAAGTTCTAGAAAGACTCCCGTGCGAGCAACAAACACTTTGTTTTCGTTAGGGATATAAAAGTAGTATTCTTTAGTTTCCTTAGGATAACCTACAAATATGCACTTTTCAAATTTTGGAGCTAGATTATCAGAAGCTGAGTGTTTTACAAAAGCTTCACAGCCCCAAATCTTGAGGAAAGACAAACTGGGACGCTTCCCAGTCCATAACTCGTATGGCGTCTTGGCAACTGATTTAGATGGAACGCGGTTAAGTGTTAAAGCTGTTGTCTCTAGTGCGTGTCCCCAAAAAGAATTGGGCAGGCTCGTGTGACTCATCATAGAAAGAACCATATCTAATAAGGTTATGTTCCTCCTTTCAGATACACCATTCCATTGTGGAGTAGCTGGAGGAGAAAGTTGTGAAACGATTCCACAATCCTTTAGATAGTCACAGAATTCTTGACTCAAGTATTCTCCTCCACGATCAGATCGAAGAACCTTAATACTCTTGCCAAGTTGGTTTTCTACTTCTAGTTTAAACTCTTTAACCTTAGCAAATGCTTCAGATTTGTGTTTCATCAAGAACACATATCCATACCTACTGAAGTCATCAGTAAAGGTAATGAAGTAGAGGTAACCACCCCTTGCATGTATATTAAAAGGGCCACATACATCACTATGTATTAGTCCTAATAAAGCATCGGCTCTCTCACCTAGCTTAGTGAAAGGTGATGCTGTCATCTTACCCAACAAACAAGATTCACATCGATCATAAGACATGAAGTCAAATGATTCCAATAGCCCATCTTTTTGGAGCTTGGATATGCGGTCTTCGTTTATGTGGCCTAAGCGACAATGCCAGAGGTATGTCGGATTAGAATCATTAGTCTTAATCCTTTTTTGTATTTATATTTAAAATTGGCATATCAAGGTCTAAAATATATAGACCATTAATCAAAGAGGCGCTTGCATAAAAAAATATTATCCAAAAAATAATGACAATCGTTGGTTTTTGATTGAAATCTCAAAACCTTTCTTGTCCAAACAAGAAATTGAAATAATATTCTTAGTTAAACTTGGTACATAGAAACAGCTTTTCTAAACCCCAAAACAAGCCCCTCGAAGGCAAAGTAAAAGTACAAGTCCCTACAGCTTAGGGTCGCAACATGTGCTCCGTTGCCAACTCGTAGTTCCACTTCACCCTTTGCCATCTCTCTACTCCTTTGCGGTCCCTCGCACATTAGTACAAATGTGAGAACCACATCCGGTATCAAGTACCCAAGAAGTAGTTGTATTTAAATTGATATCAATTACATTAATATCAACAACATAAATACTCGAGCCCAAAGCAACATTTGCTTTCTCCTTTTCCAAACCTTTTCCCTCGCAACATAGCTTTTGCGGTTCCTTTTCCAGATGACCCTTTTCACCACGAGTGATGACGAGATAGAGTCCTTGGCTACACCACCCTTAGATTTCAAAGTGCATTGTTGAAAGTGGTTTGCTTGCCCTCGGGCTTACCTTTCGGTTTGCCTTTGGGTTTCACAAAATCTTTGCCTTTGCCTCTTTTGCACCATCGAGTATGGTGTTGGGCTTGGACTTGCCTATTTCCTTCTCGGCAGTCCTCGGCATGTTCAACAACTCGTGCAATGGCTTGTCAATTTCATTCATGTGATAATTCGAATGAACCGATCGAATGACTCGAGCAACGATTGCAAGATCAAATCGATCGACGACTCTTGCCCCCAAAGGAAATCTCAGCTTTTTCAAGGTTCCGAACATAACCTATCATCTTAAGAACGTGAGTTCCTACTGGCATTCCTTCAGACATTTTGCATTGAAAAAGAGATTTCGATACGTCGAATCTCTCCTGGCGTGCTTGTCCCTGATATAGTTGCTTCAGGTGAGCTAGTATCTCATAAGCCCCCATGCCCTCATGTTGCTTCTGAAGCTTAGAGTTCATGGTGACAAGCATGAGGCTAGACACATCTAAAGCATCACTACAATGCTTCTGATAAGCACTTCTTTCAGCGGTCGAAGCGCGAGCCTCCCGTGTATCGAGAATAGGTCGTTCTAGAACATACGACTTTTCTTTCATGCTTGAGAACGATTCTCAAGTTCTCGAACCGATCGAGGAAGTTAACTCCCTCTAATTTGTCCTTCTCAAGGACAGAACGCAGTGATAGTGTTTGGTTTGAATTTGCCATTTTTCTACAGCAAAATACATATGCAAAGTAAGTACCGATAAAAGAAATCTTTATTAGGGCTTTTATCTTTTTTTAATGATTTCTCCCACTATTTTCTTCGAGTGAATAACCCTCATTATCAACTCGTAAAGTTCGTTAACTTTCTAGCGGGCCAAGATCCATATTTCACCTCGCTCGAAGTCACCTTTGGTCGATCGCTCGAAACTTAGTTATTTAGATAGGCAACGTTTGCCAATTACATCAAATTATGTAATTCTTGCTTAGTTGAGTGAATAACATTTATTCAAGCGTACCATTATACACTTTTCTCAACTCTTTTGCCTCTTGATCCTCAATCCATTTATTGAGATAATCCAGTTAACTAGGACCCTAAGTTTTTGCCGGCGGATATCACAAATTATCCTTCGCGCCTCACCCGGATAGACACGTATGTACAGCTTTGGCATGTCCCATACTAATGTCGATCTAGGCCTTGACGAGGGTCAAACTTAGGAAGGCACTAATTAATATTTAATTGAGGGGTTTTGTTTTTAACAATCTCACCAGAAAAGCATAAATAAAATAGTTTATGCTTATATACATATGCATCCAATACATAAAAGTAAAAATGCAATAGTAATCGCCATATCCTATTCGGTTTTTCCAAGCCAATGGAAAAACCGTGAAGTCAATCTAAGGGTGTGTAAAGAAAAATTCTATTTTACACCGTCTTCACCTTCAGGTGGTTGTCTCCAAATCATCATCATTGTTGTACCTTCTCCTAATCTAGAATTACATAATTCTAAGGAAACCTCGAGTTACATTCGAGGGGATTTGACGAGAAGAGAATTAAAACTTTTGATAAAAAGAGATAGGCACGATACGCAGATCGTATTTATAAAATAAACCAACAGGGTAAAGGCGATTACTATGCATCATGCTCTACTAACATAACAATTTATGAAAAAATGAGCAACCAGCAAAATGAACATTTCATATTCTGTTTTAGTTCGGTGGACCGGCCACCATGCTCGGTCGTCCGAACAAAGTACTGAGAGTACTCGGTTGACCGAACATACATTGAGGTCGACCGAACAGAGTACTGAGAGTACTCGGTTGACCAAAACAGGCATTTCACTTGACTGAAATTCTCGACTCTCATACATAAAAATGATGCAAAAACATGTCATACATGATATACAACATTTCTAGCAATCCTAAGGCATGCAAAATATAGATTCATAATCCATATTAAAATACTATAGCAAATTAAGTCTATAGGGTACTCGTGAGTGGCTCGATACCACTCGTTAGAGGAATAACCGACTCTAAAACAAGTTATGCAAATGAAATAAAACGACCCCGCCTCTAATAGGATCTTTCACGAGTAAGAACCTTAGACTACTGGGATAGCATTATACCTTTCAAGTGCGGAAATCGTCTCAAACGGTTTTCGAGTTGTCACGTAACTAACGCCACTCAACGCAGCTCCGCTCTCCCAATATCCACTCGATCTTCCGGGGATGGTCCTCTACCGCTTGGTGCTAGCCAACGCCTCGTAGAAGTCTTGAAGACACTCTTCAAGATGGAGCATATATGTATGGTGGATATAGGAACTTTCGAAGAACAAGAAACAGTTTTCTTACTTCTTTTCTATTAGCCAAAGCTAGAAAACAAGTATATAGAAAAGCTGTCTTTTCTTTCTATTCAATCTCTATTGAATGGTCTCTATTTTTCTCTCTATTCTTAGCTTTCAAAAGCTGGAGAATAATGACTTAGAATGCTAGGAAAAATCAGCATTTTTCTTAGTCATTCAAGGGATAGTGGGGAGAGAGAAAGGGGAAAGTGGGAGATCATGGAGGAAACCACTCCTCCACATTCTCCACCACTTCAACCTCCTTCTAAGAGATAATAGCTGAAAATATATCCCATTTTTCCAGCCATAAGGTCGGTCCAAATGGGTTGGTCGGCCCAACCCGATTAAGGGCCCAATCTAATCCCGGCCCGAAACCCGGCCCGGCCCAATCAAATTGGCGCACCTTAGATTAAATGTACTCCAACAGTTTTAACCGCCTAGATGCAAGATAATAGGACATGTTGTCTATTATCTTGTTTAAGTGTTTTACTTGATAGAAAATTGTTTTCCAGAGTCCTACTTCTTCAAGGACTCTTCTTGTTTTTGAGTTTCTAGCCGAAATCATATCTATTTAAGTATGATTTCGGCCAACTATGTAATTACGTTAGATATATTGATATTTTGGTTAAGGTTATTCCTTAGATACTTGTTTATGAATTTTCGTTAGAACTTCATATTCTTTGAGTTACTGTATCAACTAGTTAGTTTCTCTAATTGTGGTGTTTCAGCCTTCATTGTTACTTAACCTTCTTAGAGTTGTGGTGAGTAAACTACCCTAGAAACTATTTCGAGATAGAGAAAGATCTTCTAAAAGCCGAACCTTGATATAAAACATCACGGTTCCGTATCAAGTGGTATAAGAGCAAAAGGTTGATCTCTATCTTGGTATACCTTACGTTTTCAAAAAAAATTCTTGTTTGCTTGGAATAGACCGAGAAAGATAACAAAAAAAATTATTACTACCATACGCAAAAGCCACCCGTAAGTAAAGAAATTGGCAGCCGGGTTATACTATTTAGACAAGGAACAAACCAAAAACAAACTTCTTTTGTATAAAGGAATTGGCTCTTGTTCTTGAAAAGCAGTGTAAAACACAAGAGGGGGGGGGTGAATTGGGTTTTAACTAATCTTGCTAACTTTTTCGAATCTATTCAATGCAAGTGAGAGTTTAAGCAAGATGAACAAACCAAAAGCAAAACCCAACAACAAGACAAAGGATTTAGAGTGGTTCAATTCACTTAGAATCTACATCCACTACCTTGAGCCGCACCCAAGGATTTGCAACAACTTCACTAAGAAGATTTTACACTTGTGGCTAACTCACTAAGAGTTTTACAAACACAACCACAATACCAAGAAACTCACTAAGAGCTTGCCCACACCAAGTAGGACTTTTACAACAATTACCCAATCACAAAGAAAGGGAAATAAGAATGTTTAATACAAAGAATATTCACTCTTCTAAGTGAAAGATTAATACCTTTGAAGTACAAGAATTGTTGCTCTTTAGAACATATGAATTCCACTCTTTGTCTTTCTTTTGAAAGATTGCCCTTGAATGATTTTGATCATAGAAATGAAGAGCATTTACTTTGAGAGTGTTTAGACTTGATAAGAAATCAATCTATATTGTATGTGCAAGTCTTAGAATCGTTCTCTAGCTTTGGAGTATATATACATTTCAAATTTGGCTGAAAAACGACTCTTTAACGGTCAAAAAACGGCTAGTTCAACACAGAGTTCGGTTGACCGAACACGAGTTCGGATCCACTTTAACCAATCTCGGTCGACCGAATTATGCCATAGGTCGACCGACCTATGTTTGACAAACTCACTGTTTTGCCTCGGTTGATCCGAGGTAAACTCGGATGATCCGACCTCTGAGCTGATTTTTCACACATTTTGAAATCTTTTGAGGTCTTTTGAAGTCTAAAAGGTTTTCCCAAAAGTTAACATGTAAGAACACTTGGAAAACCATTTTAAAGGACTTAGACTTAGAAAAACAAGGGCTTTTAAGATACGAACACATTTAAGAATCATTTCGAAAACTAAGCCTTTTGAAAACGTGTTTGTGTGCATGCAAGACTAGAGTGTAGAGCTTATGTTCATGAGAGCAATGGTTAGAGCTTATAAGATAACGACTTATAAAGACTAAGCTTATTCTAACCAAACCTAAGTCTTCAATCTTCAATCTTGATGATATGTGCCTTGAAGATCTTGTTTATAGCTTGATTGAAGAACTTAGAGCTTCCACAACGAGTTTCGATATTCTATCACAAAGATATAAGACATTAGTCACAACATCAAATGTTTGACCATTATCAAAAACAGAGTTTGTTCGCCCTTAGGGCTTACAATCTCCCCCTTTTTGATTATGACAAACTTTGATGTAATTAGATAGAATACGAACAATAGTAAGAACAAGGAAGCATGGCAAAAAGGATTTAAAAACAATTAAGAGTGAAGACTAGTGTTTTAGAAGATAAACTTGTGAGAAATACAAACACTAGTACTTTAACTTCTTTTGCCATCACATTAGGAACTCTTAGAAGAGCCCTAAAAACCTACCATCCTCCTTTCCCCCTTCCTTCCAAAATAATAGCATTCTTGTGTGTAATATACATACCTTAAGTTTACACAAGAAGCTAACTTACCATTTTCATCAATGTTGATGTGAGTGCTAAGGATCCTATTATAAAGAACAAGCTCACTCAAACATTAGAACTATCAATGGTTTGTTATTATCAAAACAACATAGGATATTTTGCTCTTCAGGCTAACAAGCAGCCATTAATATTATCAAATCAAGGTAAGGTCTTCCTAATCCGGAGTTCTTGATATCGTGTGGCCAAGAAAAGGGTGAGTCTTTGGTAAAAGGTAAGAAAAGAAATCAAGATTCAAATTTTTTTCAAGATTTTAAAATTTGAGGTACTATTCATGCTACTGTTCATCGGAGGTTTTTAAATCAATTTTCAAGAAATCAAGAAGCGTAAAGGTCACATCTTTTTAACGATTACTCTTATATTTCTTTCTTAACTTTTTGTTTAGGTCAAGATAGGAATTCTTTCCCATATTGTTCAGCTTTTCATCAACACAACAAATTAGGAATCGTTAATTCATGTAGAGTTGAAATTCTTGACAAGTATTGTTGGAATATTGAGAGAAATTTTTTTGCTATCTAACGATTTGAGTGTTTTTCTTTGCAAAGATAATGTCTTTTAATGAAGGTTCTTCGCAACAAGGTGCCCTTGGAGGTGACAAACTATTTCAAGAATCAATACAACAAACCATGCATCAGTTGATACAAAAATTGAATGATGTAAAGGAAAGATTGGAGTATCTTGAAATCAAGAACAAAGCGGACAAAGGGAAAGCCGCAGCAGTTGATATTCAAGATGATGAAGGGTCTCAACAATCCAATGAACATTCCTTGAGAGATAATTTTCGGCAAAAAGTTGATAATAATCAATTTCAGCCGAGAGCAATACCAAGAATGGTGGACAATTTAGCCTTTGAACCGAGAGCCAATATTCAAAATCAAAGGTATGATAATAATCTTGGTGCAATCAAGACAAAGATCCCATCTTTCCAAGGTACAAACGATCCTCAACTATTTTTAGATTGGACTCGCAAAGTTAACCATGTTTTTTATGTTCACAATTATTCGGAAGAGAAAAATGTTAAATTGGCAGCCATGGAGTTTGGAGAGTATGCATCAATTTGGTGGGATAATGAGTCCAATGAACGGAGAAGATTGGGACACAGACAAATTGATTCACGGGATGATATGAAAGCGATCATGACACGGAGATTTGTACCTCAAAGTTATACTCGTGATTTATACAATAAATTACCAAGATTGAGGCATGGGACAAAGACCGTTGATGAATATTACAAAGAGATGGAGATGGCAATGATTAGATCAAATATTCATGAAGATGATGAAGCTACTTTGGCTCGGTTCTTGGCCGGTCTCAATGACAAAATCCGACCTAAGGTAGAACATGCTAATCTTTATAATCTTATTTCTATGGTTTATTATGCTGAACAGATTGAACGGCAGCAAAAAGAGAAAAGTTCAAGGACCAATTCGACAAATTTCCAATCTTGGAAACGGCCAAATCAGTTCCTAAACAATTTTGAAAAACACAAGGGGGGGGAGGGGGTGAATTGGGTTTTTAATAAAAGTGGCTTCTTTTTCTTTTCAAACTTTTGGATTGTGGAACTTGTATTTGAAGTTTGGAGATAATAGAGAAAAAGTAAAACAAGGAAAGCAAGACACGTGATTTATAGTGGTTCGATTCACAAAGAATCTACATCCACTACCTTGAGTCTTACCCAAGGATTTTCAACCACTTCACTAAGAAAAGTAATTACACAAGTGGCTAACTCACAAAGAGTTTTACACAAATAACCACAATTATAAACTCCACTCACTAAGAGTACAAAGCCTACACCAAGTAGGTCTTGACACAATAAATACCCTATCACTAAGAGAGGGAAAGATGGAGATATAAAGAGAGAGTTACACACTCAAAAAGTGGAGGATAGATACTGTTAGCCCTAAGGGCGATCGAACTCGGTTTTTGATAATGGACAAACACTTGATGTTGTGTCTAATGTTTATATCTTTGTGATAGAATATCGGAACATATATTGGAAGCTCTAAGTACTTCAATCAAGCCATGATCAAGATTCAAAGTCGTATTATTCAAGGCTCATCTTTCAAGATTGAAGATTGAAGACTTAGGTTTGGTTAGATTAGCTTTGTTGCTATAAGTCTTTATCTTATATAGCTCTAACCAAAGCTCTCATGAACATAAGCTCTACACTCTAGTCTTGCATGTTTTCATAAGCACGTTTTCAAAAGGCTTAGTTTTTGAAATGATTCTTAAATGTGTTTGTATCTTTAAAAGCCTTTGTTTTCTAAGTCTAAGTCCTTTAAAATGGTTTTCCAAGTGTTCTTACTTATTACCTTTTGGGAAAAACCTTTTAGACTTCAAAAGATTTCAAAACGTGTGAAAAATCAGCTTGGAAGTTCGGTCAATCGAGCTCAAGCTCGGATCAACCGAAGAGATACTGAGAGGTTTGACTGTTAGCTTCGGTCGACCATATAGGTAGGTCGGTCGACCGACCTTGCTGAGGATGATCTGAAGTTGGCCTCGGTCATCCGAGGTGCTCTGTTCGGTCCACCGAACTCTGTATTTTCTAGCCGTTTTTTGACCGTTGGAGAGTCGTTTTTCAGCCATATTTGAAATATATAAATACTCCAAAGCTAGAGAATTATTCGAAGACTTGTACATACATTTTACATTGATTTCTTATCAAGTCTAAACACCTTCAAAGAAAAATACTCTTCATCTCTATGATCTAAATCATTCAAGAGTATTCTTTCAAAAGCAAGACAAAGAGTGTGCTTCATATGTTTAAGAGCTGAAATTGTTTGTACTTCAAAGGTATATTTCTCACTTGTAAGAGTGATCAACCTTGTTCTTTAAACATTCAATTCCCTTTCTAAGTGATTGGGTAATTCTTGTAAAAGTCCTACTTTGTGTGGGCAATTTGTAAAGTCCTACTTAGTGTGGGCAAGCTCTTAGTGAGTTTTTCATTGTGGGGTTGTGTTGTAAAACTCTTAGTGAGTTAGCCACAATTGTAAACATTCTTCTTAGTGAAGTTGTTTGAAATCCTTGGGTGTGGCTCAAGGTAGTGGATGTAGATTCTAAGTGAATCGAACCACTCTAAATCCTTTGTCTTGTTATTGGGTTTTGTTTTGCTATTGCTCATCTTGCTCAAACTTACATTAGCATTGCAAAGAATTTGAAAAGTTTACAAGATTAGTTAAAACCCAATTCACCCCCCCTCTTGTGTTTTACAGATACCTTTAAAGATCTTACTTTAATGCTCTTAGAACTTGGGATTCAACAACTTGTGTCTTGCAAGTGAGATTTGTGATTTTGAACTTTTCAACACATTGATAAAGTTGGATATGCTTTGAAAGTGTTAAAGCTTTTTGTATAATCAATGTATATTCTTTTTGGTTGTTGTAAGAAGATTCCTCTGCAATAGAGCTTTTATACTTTTCAAAAGAATCCAAAAAACAACTTTTAAAACGGTCATATAATGGCTAGTTTTCACAGAGTTCGGTTGACCGCAAGTGATCTCGGATGATCCGATCAAAAGGATCGGACGATCCTAAGTGTACATAGGTCGACCGAGACAAACAATTCCCAAAAACTCAACTCTCTGTTTCTAGTTCGGATGATCCGTGCAAGGCTCGGATGATCCGAATTTCCTGGGCTCAAGAGATGTTGATTTTTCACAAGTTTTGAAATCTTTTAAGGTCAAAATGGTTTACTCAAAAGTAACTAATACTTGAAAAACAATTTTCAAGATCTTTAGACAATGAAACAAAAGGCTTTCAAGAAGGGAACATGTTTTAAAGACCATTTTTGAAACTGAGCTTTATGAAAACTATTTTTAAAGGTGCAAGACAATAGTGTTGTGATCCTAAGTTCATGTGAGCAATGGTTAGAGCTTTAAGACATATATAAAGAAATGCTAAGCTATTCTAACCACACCTAAGCCTTCAATCTTCACGTCTTGAGAGATGTGCCTTCAAAGAATGTAAACTTTTAGTCTTCAGCACGGCTTGATTGAAGCACTTAGAGCTTCCATCTTAGTGAACCATTATTCTATCACAACGATTGAAACCATTAGATACAACATCAGATGTTTGTACATTATTAAAAACTGAGTTTGTTCGCCCTTAGGGCTTACAAATTCTACTACATTGCCGAGCCAAAATCAAGCAAATGGCAGTTTGGGAATTGCAAAAACAACCACGGGTACAAGTGGGGCAGCAAATCTTTCAACTACATCAAAACCAACTGATTTGAGGGTTAGTACAACTACAACACATGATCGGGAATGTTTTAAGTGTAGAGGTAAGGGTCACTTTGCTCCGGATTGTCCAAATAAAATCGCAATGATCATGATGGAAGAAGGAACGAGGGTTAGTGACGAGGAGGAAACTGAGGAACGGTTTTGGAGGATGAAGCCGAGGGCATTAAGGAATTCTCACAGGATGATGATAATCTTCTTTTGGTAAATATGAACCTTTTTCATTCTAAATCATTAGATGAATTGCATCAACAGAGAAGTAATCTATTTCATACCATGTGCAAAGTTAAGGATAGAAGTTGTTTAGTTATTATTGACAATGGAAGTTGCACTAATGTTTGTTCATTTGAGATGGTAACCGCTTTAGATTTACCGATGAAAGCACATCCTATGCCATACAAGCTTTCTTGGTTAAATAATAGTGGTCATATGAAAGTAGACAAACAAGTGGAGATAGATTTCTGCATTGGGACATTCAAGGACACGGTTTTATGTCATGTGGTACCTATGACCGCAAGTCACATTATTCTGGGAAGACCGTGGCAATACGATAGGTTTGCGAATCATATTGGAAGAAAGAATGTATACATGGTTTCAAAGGATAACACATTCGTCATAATTTACAGCCTATGACACCTATTAGAGTAAGTGAGGTACAAAAGAAATTAACTGAGGGTAGAGAGAAAAGAATGAAAGAGCGTGAGTTGAAAAAAACGAGTGAACCTATCCCAGAGGTAAAAACCGAGGTAAAAATTGATAAAAAAAAAGCCGTCAGCATTGTGAGAAAAAAGGCATGCTCATAAAGAGAGAAGAAAGAATGTTTATTTATCAATTTGGGAAAGGTAGATAGGGCTTTACAAGCACACAAACCACTTGTTTTATTGATTTTTAGCGAAATCAAAAGGTTTGCTCTCACTAACAACTTTTCCTTTGATCTTATAACTTCTTCTCTACCTAGTCTATGTGTTGATGTTTTGCAGGAATTCAAGGATATTTTTCCTAAGGAGTTGCCGAAAGGTTTACCCCCATCCGTGGCATAGAACATCAAATCGACTTCATTCCGGGATCAAATCTACCAAATAGGGCAACATATAGAGCAAATCCGGATGAGACTCGAGAAATACAAAGACAAAATCGATTTACTTTTAGAGAAAGAGCAGGTACGTGAATCTTTAAGTCCTTGTGCTAGTTCGGTTATTTTAGTACCTAAGAAAGAAGGCACTTTTAGATTATGTACGGATTGTCGAGATATTAATAAGATAACTATTAAATATAGACATCCTATACCTCGCTTAGATGATATGCTAGATGAGTTAAGTGGTGCTTTAATCTTTTCTAAAATTGATTTAACTCAAGGCTATCACCAAATTAGAATGAAAGAAGGTGATGAATGGAAAACTGCTTTTAAGACTAAATATGGATTATATGAATTGATTGTTATGCCTTTTGGTCTAAGTAATGCACCTAGTACTTTCATGAGATTAATGAACTACATATTTCGGCATTGTTTTGGGAAATTTGTTGTAGTTTATTTTGATGATATTCTTGTTTATAGTAAAACCTTAGAAGATCATGTTGAACATCTTAAGCTATTTTTACTATATTAAGAGAGCAAACGTTGTATGCCAAGCTTGAAAAATGCATTTTTTGCACTAATTCTATTAACTTTCTTGGATACATTGTTAGTTCAAGTGGAATTCTGGTTGATCCGGCTAAAATAGAGACAATTATGAGCTGGCTGAGGCCAACAAATGCAACACAAGTCCAATCATTCTATGGTTTAGCAAGCTATTATAGACAATTTGTTCGTGAATTTAGCTCAATTGCCGCGCCATTGAATGAAGTTGTGAAGAAAGATATCTCATTTTTTTGGGATAAGCCGCAAGAAGAGAGTTTTACAAAGCTTAAGCCATTACTAACTTCTTCCCCTATTTTATATTTACCTAATTTTAATATAACTTTTGAAGTTGAATGTGATGCTTCATGTATAGGTATTGGGGCTGTTTTGTAACAACAAGGTAAACCTTTGGCATATTTTAGTGAGAAATTAAGTGTCGCTTCGCTTAATTATCCAACATATGATAAAGAGTTATACGCTATTGTTAGAGCATTGGCAACATGGCAGCATTACTTGATTGGAAGAGAATTTGTTGTTCATACGGATCATGAATCAATCAAGTATCTTAAAGGGCAAAGTAAGTTAAACAAGAGACATGCAAAATGAGTTTCCTTTATTGATAGCTTTCCTTATGTGATAAAATACAAGAAAGGTAAGGAAAATATTGTTGCGGATGCTTTATCTAAGGTGCACTTTACTTTCTGTTATGCATGCTAAATTACTTGGTTTTGAAAATTTAAAAGTATTGTATAGGGATGATAATGATTTTCAGATTTGTTTTAGGCTTGTGATGTTTCGGCTCAAAAAGAATTTTACAAATTTGAAGGTTTCTTGTTTAAAGGCAATAAATTATGTGTTCCCTCTTGTTCTATTAGAGATTTAATTGTTAGAGAAGCACATAGTGGCGGATTAATGGGGCATTTTGGTGTTTTTAAAACCTTAGATATTTTACAAGAACACTTTTATTGGCCTAAAATGAATAGGGATGTGAGGAAAATTTGTGAACTTTGTTTTAAGTGCAAACAGGCAAAAAGCACATCAAAAGCTCATGGATTGCTCATGCCTTTACCAATACCCTCTTCACCGTGGATTGATCTTTCAATGGATTTTATTCTAGGATTACCGACATCCAGAAGAGGTAATGATAGTATCATGGTTGTTGTTGATAGATTTTCTAAGATGGCTCACTTTATTCCTTGTAGGAAAACTAATGATCCAAAAGTGGAAGACTAAAGAGGAAGCTAATCTACATCTAGAAGATGATATTCAAGTTCAACTCTTAAGTCTACAAGATATTCAATTCGGCTCAAACAAGCAAAGTGGCTAAAAAGGGCATTTTAGTCTTTTTTGTATATTAAAGTCTATTCTAGCCTATTGTAGACTATTCTAGACTTTAATTATTTTCATCAATGTTATTTACTTTATTCTAGGCGTGTCTAGCAAGCATTTGCTATAATAAAGGACATGTTGTCCATAGTTGGTTATCTAGTTGTTAAGAGTCCCACATCTATTAGGACTCTTCACCTAGTTAGTTAATTTTCAGCTTTGTTAGTTGTTTTAACCGCCTAGATGCAAGATAATAGGACATGTTGCCTATTATCTTGTTTAAGTGTTTTACTTGACAGCAAGTTGTATTCCAAAAGTTCTACTTCTTCAAGGACTCTTCTTGTTTTTAAATTTCTAGCCGAAATCATATCTATTTAAGTATTATTTCGGCCAACTGTGTAATTACGTTAGATATATTTATATTTTGGTTAAGGTTATTCCTTAGATACTTGTTTATGAATTTCCGTTAGAACTTCATATTCTTTGAGTTACTGTATCAACTAGTTAGTTTCTCTAATTGTGGTGTTTCAGCATTCATTGTTACATAACCTTCTTAGAGTTGTGTTGAGTAAATTCCCCTAGAAACTATTTCGAGATAGAGAAAGATCTGCTAAAAGCCAAACCTTGATATAAAACATCACGGTTCCGCATCAAAGGGGCTGCCCTACTCAAAGGATTCCTTAAACAAACTACAAGGACCAATGAAATGGCTTAGGACAAGGAATGTGATTCAACTTATTATATCATTGATCCGAGTTCTAAAATACAAAGAGGACGCTAAGTTACATCTAGAAATGTTGTACAACTCAACCTCTTAAGTTAATCTAGTGTACAATTCGGCCCTATCAAGCAAAATGGCTAAGAAGAGCATTTTAGTAATCTTACAAGATGATGTGGGAATGGACAGCTTTGCGACAGTTTGGTATAATGATCACAACTTTCGATCTAGGTATCCAACGGAGCTGATTCAAGTTGCATATGAAAGATAAGAGGCAGATATACAACTTTCATGAAGATCTACAACCGAAACCGTCATGCAAGTTGGTCCAACAAGCTGTCCAGAATTGGGACGAATTTAAATGGCATTTTAGTCTTTTTGTACAATTAAAGTGTATTCTGGACTTTAATTATTTTCAGCTTTATTATTTATTATTTTTAGCCATGTTGGCGACTATTATAAGGGCTAGCTAAATAATAGGACATGTTGTCCATTATCTTAGATAGTGTTTTACTTGATAGCAAGTTTGTTATTGAAGAGTCCTAATTCTTCAAGGACTCTTCCTTTTGGTTCAATTGAGCCAAAATTCTACTCTATTTAAGAGGATTTCTGCCACCATTGTAAGATACGTTAGATATATGATATTTTGGTAAGGTTATTCCTTAGCTACTTATGAATTGAACTTCTTAATAGAATTCATTTATCTTTGAGTTACTGTATCAACAAGTTAGTTTCACTTGTTGTGGTGTTTCAGCCTCCATCGATTCTTAGCCTTCTTTAGAGTTGCGTTGAGAATATTACCTTTGAAACTAGTTCAAGAATAGAGAAAGATCCGTTTTTAAACGAAAGTGTCGAATCTTGATACTTGTTATCTCGGTTCTTCATCAAGTGGTATCAGAGCAAAAGGTTCCTCTCATTCTTGGTGTACCTTTATAGCTTTCTAGAAATTTTTCTTGTTTGCTTGAATTGACAAAAAAAAAGAAGAAGCATACGGCTTTATTTAATGAAAAACTGTCGAAATATTTAGACCAAGTGTTCAAACCAAAACCAAACTTCTTGATTCATAGTACGATAAAGACTCGTTTCAAGAATTGGGTTTTTTTTCACCCCTTGTTCTTGTCATTGCTGTGCACATAACCTAACATCAAAGGCACCTTTGATACCGTGCAACCAAGAGAAGGGTAAGTCTAGGAGGAAGAAAGTCAAGATTGAGAATTGATCTTCCTAAACACAAAAGAATACCTTTAAAAAGTATCTTCTTTTCTTTCTTTAAGCTTTTCGTGTAGGTCAAAGATAGGATATCTTTCCATTATTTTTCAGCTTTGTATCAACGCAACAAGTTAGGAACCTTTTAATTCATCTAGAGCTTGAAGTTCTTTTACGAGTAGTGTTGGAATAAAGAGAGAATTTTTCTTTGATATCTAACAGTTTGTGTGTTTCTTGAAAGTCTAAACATGTCTCAACAGATTTTTGCTACTGTTTTACCTAGCCAACACAAGGAAAAAGAGACTCAAAGGGTGACAAAATTAGCCACGGCTTCAATAGGGGCTGCCGAGACATCTTCTACAACCGGTCCATCAAATTCGAGGGTAAATTCGATTCCTAACCTTGCTATAGAATGCTTTAATTGTATATAAAGGGGCATATGGTTCGGGACTGCCCAAACGAAAATATTATGAATATATTGGATGATGGAGCATAGGTTAGTGACGATGAATTCGAGGGGGCTGATTGGGAGGAAGAAATCGAGACCTTGGAAGAACTGCCGGAAGATGGAAATCACCTTTTGGTTACGATGAATCTTCTGAAGGGATTCATGGGCAGAAACTCATTCTAAACACCCATGAGTCCTCCCCCAAAGGATCCGCTCATACCAAAACGAATCAAAATTACTTACGAAAGACTTACATTTTTCGGCTAAATATTTGTCTTTCGGATGTGTGCTGCTGCCACTAGCGTGCTCCCTTGCGGAATTACACCCTATCGGTATCCACCCGACGAAACGAGCAGCGAGTGCTAGCTCTTCGTTTTTCTGAGTTTTGGAATCTAGAGAGAAAAAGAGGCTGAAATCTGATTTCTGGGATTTTGGAATTGCGGCTCAATTAAATTGGTCTTTAGGATTTCGGCTAAAAGAGGTTTATAGAGGGTGTGAGAGTTTGTTCCCAGAACCAACTCTCACGTCCTCAACCTCTTTCAGCAGTGGGAGTCTTTAACTCCCACGTTCCAAAAACCTCTGCTGGTAGTGGAGTCTTTATCGCATAATAACTCCCACGTAATCCCAACTATAGCCAAATATCGAAAATGCCCCTCCTTAATCTCTAATTCGAATAATAACGTTTTATTATTTTCAGAAAATAAATGTCAGATACAATGAACCTGTAGATTCATTGAATCTGGACATGAAGCTCGTTAACTTGTCATATCACAATGGCAATGAAAACATACTTAGTAGTAGTATGTGTTCATAAATCACAAGCGGTCCCTAGAAGGACATTGTGACTACCCAGAGTGAATGAATATGCGGTGGAACCTAATATCAATCCACTATTTAATCCCTATGTATCGCGATATCATAATTAAGCATAAGGCATGGTAGTCGTCACCCTTATAAAGCTTAATTGTATTTATGCTCGATCTCCAGGTAGACTGTTCCAACAAACAATATTTAATAACCACTTTATTAAATACATTTGAGCACGGCCATGCATTTAAACAGTCTTTCCCTATCGAGGGGCCCATGGATATCTCTCTCTAATAAGAGAGGGACAAATTCCATACAATGCATCTCACATTCAAGCCATAATAGGATGCTACATCCGATCATAAGTCGTATTTATTACTCGATTAAAAGTAACGTCCGACTGAGTCAAAACGTGGCTCCATTCATGCTAGAATTAATGGAGACATAAAGTCTAAGGATTCCAAAATAGGATTGAGGAAATAATACTTATGACTAAGGACCATGAAGTATTACTTCTCTAATGGATCACATCCGATACAATATATCCCAATATATTGCATCTATGATATGATTTATATTCATTACAAATGATTAGTAAAACATAATCATCAATCAAACATCATACTAGTTTTATTTCATTGTAAAGAACCTTACATAAAACTAGGGACAACTAGAATAGTAATTGCATAAGCTAATGAGTTTTACTATCAAATCATGCATTTGATGTTCAAAAGAAAATTAATTATTCAAATGACATGCTCAAAAGATATAAAGCGTACAACATATGCCAATGGTCCTAGGGCACTACTAACATCTTCTTCATTCACAACCATTGGATGATGTTCATCAACAAAGAAGCAACCTTTTTTCCAAACTAAGTGTATCGTTAAAGGCAAGCTTTGTTTATTAATTATTGATAATGGAAATTGCACTAACGTTTGTTCTTATGATATGGTTACCGCGCTTGATTTACCGTGTAAGGCACATCCTGTGCCTTATAAGCTTTCTTGGTTAAATAATAATGGTGAAATTAAGGTGGATAAACAAGTGGAGATTGAGTATAGAATTGGAAGATTCTAGGATAAGGTTTTATGTGATGTAGTGCCCGTGACCGCAAGTCACATAATTTTGGGAAGGCCATGGCAATATGATAGAGATGTGGATCATATTGGGAGAAAGAATGCGTACCAAGTTACTATGGATAATATTCGATATAATTTAATTCCTTTAACACCTAGTCAAGCTTGGGAGGTACATAAACAAATGAACGAAAATAGAGAGAAAAAAATGAGAGTGAGTTGAAAAAGAAGAGTGATCCTACCCTTGAGGTAAAAAGTAAAGAAAAAGCCGAGCCTAATATGAGACAAAAGGCAAGTGCTCTAAAAGTGAGAAAAGAGTATTTGTCTATAAATCAGAGAAAGGTAGATAGGGAAATTCAAGCAAAGCAAGTAATTGTTTTGTTAGTTTTCAAAGGAACCAAAAGTTCCCTTTTTACTAGCGATTTTATTTTAACTTCTTCTTCTCTACCTAGTCTTGTTATTGATATTTTTCAGGAAATTTAAGGAGTATTCCCTAAGGAATTGCCGAGAGGGTTGCCTCCAATTAGAGGAATGGACATCAAGTTATCTTCATCCCAAGATATAGCCTTCAAAACCGTGTAAGATATAAAACCAAATCCGAATGAAAATCGAGAAATTGAAAGGCAAGTTGATTTACTTCTTGAGAAGGAGAAGGTAAGTAAGTCTTTAAGTCCTTATACTAGTCCGGTAATTTTGTACCAAAGAAAGAAGGGACTTTTAGATCATGTACGGATTGTCGATATTAATAAGATAAATATTAAGTATAGACCTCCGATACCTCGCTTTGATAATATACGTGTTTTTAGTAAAAAACATAGAGAATCATATTGAGCTTCTTAGAGCTGTTTTTACTATTCTAAAGGAACAAACTTTGTATGCTAAGCTTGAAAATTATGTTTCTTGCACTAATTCTATTAACCTTATTGAATACATTGTGAGTTCTCAAGGTATTAAAGTTGATCTTAAAAATGTTAATGCAATTGTGGAATGGCCGAGACCAACTAGTACAAGTCAAGATCGTTCATTCTAAGGGTTGGCAAGCTTGTATAGTCATTTTGTTCGTGATTTTAGCAAGATTGCTGCCCCATTAAATGAAATTGTGAAGAAAGACATCCCATTCTTTTGGGACAGCCGTAAGAAAATATCCTTGAAAGGTGAGTATGATGTACATTCTACGTTTAATTTTTCTAACTTATCCCCTTTTGATGTTGTTTTAGATTATGTTGTAGATTATGATGACGATTCGAGGATGAATCATGTTTTTCAAGGGGTAGGGGATGATGAGGAACCAGCCAAGGGGCTGCCTCTACTCAAAGGATTCCTTATACAAACTACAAGGACCAATGACGCGGCTTAGGACAAGGAACGTGAATCAACTTATTACATCATTGATCCGAGTTCTAAAATACAAAGAGGACGCTAAGTTACATCTAGAAATGTTGTACAAGTCAACCTCTTAAGTTTATCAAGTGTGCAATTCGACCCTATCAAGCAAAGTGGCTAAGAAGGGCATTTTAGTAATCTTACAAGATGATGTGGAAATGGACAGTTTTGCGACAGTTTGGTATAACTTTCGATCTAGATATCCAATGGACCTGATTCAAGTTGCATATGAAAGATAAGAGGCAGATCTACAACTTTCATGAGATCACAAGATCAGATTTTGCACCTTGATATCCGAAATCGTCGTGCAAGTTGGTCCAACAAGCTGTCCAGAATTGAGACGAATTTAAAGGGCATTTTAGTCTTTTTGTACAATTAAAGTCTATTCTAGACTTTAATTATTTTCAGCTTTATTATTTACTATTTTTAGCCATGTTGGCGAGTAGAATAAGTGCTAGCTAAATAATAGGACATGTTATCCATTATCTTAGCTAGTTTTTTACTTGATAGCAAGGTTGTTATTGAAGAGTCCTAATTCTTCAAGGACTCTTGTTTTTGGTTCAATTGAGCCGAAATCCTACTCTATTTAAGAGGGATTTCGGCCACCATTGTAAGATATGTTCGATATATGATATTTTGGTAAGGTTATTCCTTAGCTACTTGTGAATTCAACTTCTTAATAGAATTCATTCATCTTTGAGTTACTGTATCAACAAGTTAGTTTCACTTGTTGTGGTGTTTCAGCCTCCATCGATTCTTAGCCTTCTTTAGAGTTGCGTTGAGAATATTCCCCTGAAACTAGTTCAAAAATAGAGAAAGATCCGTTTTTAAACTTGAGTGTCGAATCTTGATACTTGTTATCTTGGTTCTTCATCATATTCCTTAGATACTTGTGAATTGAACTTCTATTTAGATTTTCATCCATTCTTGAGTTACTATATCAATAAGTCTAGTTTCGCTTATTGTGGCGTTTCAACCTCCATTGATAATCAAACTACTGTGTGTTGCGTTGATTATATTCCCTCGTAAACTAATTTCAAGAATAGAGAGATCTGAAATTCAACCTTCATGTTTGATCTTGATACAAGTTATCAAGGTTCTTCATCGGTTGGTATCAGAGCTCATGGTTGATATCTTTCTTGGTGTACATTTATTGCTTTCTTGATAATTTTCTTGTTTGCTTGGATAAAAAAAAAGATCAAAGGTTAAACAAATATTATAAGGCCGAGAGTTTTAGTGAACATAAGCCAAAAAGAAAACTTCTTGATTCATAGACATCATAGTCTTGTTTCAAGAATTGGCAAAAGTTTACACCTTTTATTTTGAGCCGTGACATATAATTCAATTCAAGAATTGACAAGCGTTAGAGTCTCAATTCTTGATACCATCCGGCCAAGAAAAAGGTTACAAAAGAAAAAGAAAGAAAGAAAAGATTCAAGAACAAGAATCAAGAAGCATAAAGATTGAGATCTTCTTTTTCCTAAAGTATCTTCTTTTCTTGTTAGGTCTAGGATTTTCAAGATTACTCTTTATTTTCTTTCTTTAAGCTATTTGTTTAGGTCTAGGAATTATATTCTTCTATTTTTCAGCTTTGTCTCAACGCAACATATTAGAACCTTCTAGAGTTGAAGTTCTTGAGTTGACAAGCGTTAAAGTTGAAGTTCTTTTTACAAGTATTGTTGGAATATTGAGTGGATTCTTTTTTTTTCTTTCTATCTAACAATTTGAGTGTTTTTAAGTAATGATGTCTCAACAGGGAGGTTCTTCAAGGAAAGATGAAATCTTTGGGGATGATAAGCTTTTCCAAAAAGCTGCACCTCAAATGTTTCAAAGGATGATTCAAAGATTGGATGAGATTGCCGAAAGGATGAATCATGTTCAAACAATAGTTAAACCATTGACTCAAAGGCAGCTGTATGTCCCTAGAAGAGGTAATAAAGTTGACACACGAGATGATCAATTTGATGCCAAGATTGATGGTATGAGTCACATGAATCCAATGAGCCAAGGAGGGACAACATTCGACCAAGGATGGAATTTATTCCACATCAGACGAGAGCAAGACAACCATATAATAGAGTGGATGACAATCTTTCTTTCGAGCCAATGATGCCGAGAAGGGGAAATAATTTTCAAAGATTTTACAACAATCTTGGTGCAATCAAGACCAAAATTTCCTCTTTTCAAGGTACGAATGATCCCGTATTATTTTTAGATTGGATTCGTAAATTTGATCATGTTTTTTCCGTTCACAACTATTCGGAGGACAAAAAGGTAAAGTTGGCAGCCATGGAGTTCTCGGATTATGCCTCAATTTGGTGGGAAAAGGAGGCTAATACAAGGAGAAGGGCTGGACAACATCAAATTGAAACTTGGGATGAGATGAAAGCGGTGATGAAGCGAATATTTGTTCCCCAAATTATACTAGGGAACTTTTGAATAGCTTACAAAGATTAAAGCAAGGCTCTAAATGTTAGTAGTGCCCTAGGACCATTAGCATATGTTGTACGTTTTATATCTTTTTGAGCATTTCATCTGAATAGTTAATTTTGCTTATGAACATCAAATGCGTGATTTGATAGTAAAACTCACTTGCTTATGTAATTACTATTCTAGTTATCCCTAGTTTTATGTAATCTACTTTACAATGAAATAAAACTAGTATGATGTTTGATTGATGATTATGTTTTACTAATCATGTGTAATGAGTACAAATCATATCATAGATGCAATGTATTGAGATATTTCGTACCGGGCATGATCCGTAAGAGAAGTAATACTTCATGGTCCTTAGTCATAAGTATTACTTCCTCAATACTATTTTAGAATCCTTAGACCTTATGTCTCCATTGATTCTAGCATGAATGGAGCCACGTTTTGACTCAGTCATACGTTGCTTTTAATTGAGTAATCAATAATACTGATGATCGGATGTAGCGTCCTATCATGGCTTGAATGTGAGAGGCATTGTAAGGAATTTGTCCCTCTGTATTATTAGAGAGAGATATCCATGCGCCCCTCGATAGGGAAAGACTGTCTAAATGCATGGCCGTGCTCAAAAGTATTTGATAAAGTGGTTATCAGATACTATTTGTTGGAACAGTCTACCTGGAGATCGAGCATAAATACAATTAAGCTTAATAAGGGTGACGACTACCATGCCTTATGCTTAATTAGGATATCGCGTGACAAAGGGATTAAATAGTGGATTGATATTAGGTTCCACTGTAAATTCATCTACTTTGGGTAGTCACAATGTCCTGCTAGGGACCGCTTGTGATTTATGAACTCACACTACTACTAAGTGTGTTTTCATTGCCATTGTGATATGAACCTACAGGGTCATACGCGTAGACGAGTTAATGAGCTTCATGTCCAGATTCAATGAATCTAGAATGTGTCTAGGTTCATTGTATCTGACATTTATTTTCTGAGAATAATAAAGTTGTTATTATTTCGAATTAGAGAGAATGAGGGGTATTTTTGGTATTTGGTTTTAACTGGGATTACGTGGGAGTTATTATCCGATAAAGACTCCCACTACCAGTAGAAGTCTAGGGGACGTGGGAGTTGAAGACTCCCAGCTGCTAAAGAGTGGATAGGGACGTGGGAGTTGTTCTTGAAACAAACTCTCACAACCTATATAAACCTCTCTTGGCCGAAACCCTAGAATTAATGCTTGAGCCGCAATAAACCAATCTTTCCCGAAATCAGATTTCAGGATTTCTGCCCTTCTCTTCTTTCTATATTCACTAAACTCATAAACGAAGAGCTAGAACTCGCTGCTCGTTTCGTCGCGTGGATACCGGTAGAAAGTGATTCCGCAAGGGAAGGCTTTTGGTGGCAGCAGCACACATCCAAAAGACAACATCTTTAGCCAAAAAATGTAAGTGATTTTTCGCTGTTTTCGATTCGTTTTTGTATGAGCGGATCCTTCAGGGGAGGACTCATGGGTGTTTGGAACGAGTTTCCGCCCATGAATCCCTTCACTAAATCGGTGGATATTCTACTACAAAGAGATGGAGATTGCCATGATTAGAGCGGATATTCAATAGGATAATGAGGCTACTTTGGCGAGATTCTTGTGGGTCTAAATGATAAAATTCGACTAAATGTAGAACGTGCTAACCATGATAATCTTATTGCAATGGTTTATTATGCAGAACAAATAGTTTGGCAATTAAAGGAGAAACGTTTAAGGACTTATTCGACTAATTTCTAATCTTGGAAAAATTCGAATCATCCCCTAAATAATTCATCTATTTTGCCGAGCCAAATCAAAGAAAATGGAGACATTTGGAGCTGCCAAAACAGCCACGACATTAAATGGGGTAGCCAAGATTTCTTCTACATCAAATTCAAGGTTAAGTACCACTCATAACCTTCAAAATAAATGTTTTAAGTGTAGAGTAAAGAGTCAGTTTGCTAGGGACTGCCCAAATAAAAGCGTAATGATTATGCAAGATGATGGAACATGGGTAAGTGACGAGGAGGCCGAGGAATAAGATTTTGATGATGATGCCGAGATCTTAGAGGCAAAATCCGAGGAAGGGAATCAACTTTTGGTGTCTATGAAGCTTCTACATACTCAACCATTAGATGAGCAACATCTTCAAAAGGAGCAATCTTTTCCAAACAAAGTGCAATGTCAAAGGCAAGCTTTGTCTTCTTATTATTGATAATGGTAGTTGTGCTAATGTTTGATCTCTTGATATGGATATCGCTCTTGATTTACCTTGGAAAGCTCATCCCCATCCTTATAAGCTTTCTTGGTTAAACAATAGTGGTGAAATCCGTCTGGATAAACAGGTTGAGATTGATTTTCAATTGGGAAGTTCAAAGACAAAGTTGTGTGTGATGTGGTTCCTATGACCGCAAGTCACATTATTTTGGGGTGACCACGACAATATGATAGAAACGCGGATCATCTTGGAAGAAAGAATGTTTATCAAGTTACCATGGATAAAGTAAGGTTTAATTTACATCCTTTAACCCCGAAGCAGCTAGTCAGGTTCATCAAATTATGGTCGAGAATAGAGAGAAAAGAATGAGGGATGAGATGCAAAAGAAGAGTGATCGAAGAAATTCGAAGCTTTTGACAAACCACCAGCTAAGACTCCGGTAGATCGAGTCTACACTTAACCAAAAATAGAGGAGACCTAGTATCTCAAATGAAATATACAAGGATCATTGGGAGTTTGATGTACCTAACAAATTATGCATGCCTTGTCATTGCATATTCAGTTAGAAAGCTTAGTAGATTTACGAGCAATCCAGGAAATGATCACTGGCTAGCTCTGGAAAGGGTTCTAAGGTACTCAAAACATACCTTAAACCATGGCATGCTTTATACATGATATTTAGCTGTATTGGAAGGATAGAATGATGCGAATTGGATATCAGACACTAAAGACTCTAAATATACTAGTGTTTACGTATTCATCATATGTGGAGGAGTTGTGTCCTGGAAATCCTCTAAACAAACGTGTATAGCTGGATCCACCACGTATTCAGAGTTTATAGCATTAGATCAAGCTAGGGAAGAAGCTGAATGGAACAGAAACTTCCTAGAGGATTTTTCTTGTTGGAACAAGATCGTGTCTCCCTGTAGTGATGCATTGTGACAGCATGTTAGCAATCAGGAGATAAAAAAAAAGTATGTGATGAAGAACATTGTGCATTTCGATGCAAACTAAAAGTTCAACACAAAAGAGTATGAAGGATATTTCTCTAACTTGACTTAGTTCTCGAGAATGCCTTCACTAACACCTCTAAGCAGCATAAGCACCTAGCAACACTAGCAGAAGGACTTGAAAAGAATTCAACACACAAGATCTCAAGACAACATGAGCATCAAGCAACCCTGGTTGAAGAATTCTAGATGGATGATGAAACACCACAACAATGGAACTAACTTGTTGATACAGTAACTATGAAAGAAGATCTAAAGAGAAATTCAATCACAAAGAGTTTAAGGAATAACCTCACAATATTATATCAGGTCTCAATAATATGTTGGTCGAAATCTCTCTTAACTAGAGAAGGAAGATTTCGGCTAAGGGATTACAAAGAGTCCTAATTGGACTAAAACTAAAGCAATCACAAGTATAGTAAACTAACATAAACTAGTACTTTCTATAATCTAAACAACTAATGGATCACATGTCTTTTATTCTAGCTTACTCGATAATAATAATAATAATAATAATAAAAGCTGAAAATAAAATTAAAGTCTAGGATAGACTTTAATTGACAAACTTTCTAAAAATGCACTCTAACCACTTTAAAGTGATGAGATGAACTTGTTTTGAATATGTAGAGTTACTTGAAGGCTGTCTTTCTTCCTTTTTAGTTTGAACCTCTTGAATTAAAGTAGTTAAAGCTTGGTTCATGGACTTCCTTCTAGCTCTTGTCATTGGACCTTGAATGTTGATCAATGGATCACTTGAATGTCTTTTCTTAGGCAGCTTGGAAGTGTCCTCATCATTCCCTCCCTCTTCAAAAGGATTCGTCCTTGAATCTTCTAGATCTGTGTCAAAATTAAAGGAAGCACTTACACCATAGTCTCCTCTTAAATCAAGCTTGTAAGCATTGCAACTGATCTTTGAAATAACTTGAAAAGGTCCGTCTCCTATTGGGTGCAATTTAATCTTTCTTGCATTAGGAAATCTTTCTTTCCTTAGATGCACCCAAACCTAATCTATTGGCTCAAAGGAAATTGACTTGCGGCCCTTGTTTCCATTCTTAGCATAGGATGCACTCTTCTTGGCAATTTGTTCACTTACTTGTTGATTTATCTTTTGTATATAATTTGCCCTAGAAAATATTTCTACATTTAAATACCCAGCAACATGTAAAGGAGTTAGATCTAAAGGGGTTAGAGGATTAAAACAATAAACAATTTCAAAAGGAAAATGATTTGTAGTAGAGTGTATAGTTCGATTATAAGCAAATTCAGCAATAGGTAAACACTCTTCCCAACTTTTTAAATTGTTTTGAACAAGTGCTCTTAGAAGAACCCATAAAGTCCTATTTGTTACCTTGGTTTATCGGTTTGTGGATAACTTGATGTAGAAAATAGTAGTTTAGTCCCTAGCTTACCCCACAAAGTCTTCCAAAAGTAGCTCAATAACTTGACATCTCTATCACTTACAATTGTTCATCGAACTCCATGAAGCCGAATGACCTATTTCATGAACAATTCTGCTACATGACTTGCATAATTTGTTTTCATACAAGGAATAAAGTGTGACATCTTAGAAAATCTATCAACAACAACAAAAATACTATCCATACCTCTTTGATACCATGGTAAACCAAGAATGAAATCCATGGAAACATCTATCCAAGGGGAGGTTGGAATGGGCAACGACATGTACATTCTATGGGGATTACTTGTACTCTTGGCCTGTTTACACTTTAAACAAATTTCACAAATTCTCTTAACGTCTCTCTTAATGTGAGGCCAATAAAAGTATTCATGGAATATGTCCAAAGTCTTAACAATCCCAAAATGTCCCATTAATCCACCAGAATGTGCTTCCCTAACAAGTAATTCACGTAAATAACAAGAAGGAATGCACAACCTATTTTCCTTAAATAAAAATCCTTTATTCCAAAAGAATTTTTGAAAAGATGAAGTACTACATGCTTGATAAATATGTGAAAATTCAGAATCATTCTCATATAAATCTTTAATATGTTCAAATCCAAGCAATTTAGTACTCATACAAAAAATCAAAGTATATCTTCTAGACAATGCATCGACTACAATGTTATCTTTTCCCTTTTTATACTTGATAACATAAGGAAAAGTATCAATGAAAGAAATCCATTTAGCATGTCTTTTATTCAACTTCCCTTGCCCTTTTAGATATTTAATAGGCTCATGATCCATATGTACAACAAACTCTTTAGGCATTAGGTAATGTTGCCATTTTTCCAAAGCTCTAACAATGGCATATAATTCCTAATCATAAGTTGGATAATTAAGAGTAGCACCACTTAGTTTCTCACTAAAGAAAGCCAAAGGTCGGTTGTTTTGTTGCAAAACAACCTTAATACCTATTCATGAAGCATCACATTCAACTTCAAAAGTTAGATCAAAATTAGGAAAATCAAGTATAGGAGAAGAAGTAAGTAAATATTTAAGCCTTCCAAATGAATCTTGTTGCGGATTTTCCCATTTAAAGCCAACTTCCGTTTTAACAACTTCATTTAATGGGGCAGCAATAGTACAAAAACAACGTACAAAACATCTATAGAAACTAGCTAAACCATGAAAGGGTCTTACTTGACTTGCATTGGCTGGAATCGACCATTCTAGTATTGCATTTTTTTTTTATCTTTGAGGGATCCAACACTCATTCCATTATAACTGATGAGGAACCTTGATAACAAGTATCAAAGATTTGACACAAAAGGTTGAAACGGATCTTTCTCTAACTTGAACTCAGTTTACGGGGGAATATAATCAACGCAACTCCAAAAAGGTTGATTATCAATGGGGGCTGAAACACCACAATAAGAGTAAACTAAACTTATTGATACAGTAACTCAAAGAACTAATAAAAGAATCCACTATGAAAAGTTTCGATTCTCGAAAGAACCATGAAAGGTAAAAACCTCACATTATATTTCCAAAAATATATTGTATATAACTTTAATAATAGGTGGCCGAATTCCCCTTTATTTAGAAGTGGAATTCGGCTATCTTAGCCTTACAAAGGAAGAGTCCTGATTGAATTAGAGCTCTTCAATCTCTAGCATAACAAACTTACTGTAAAAAAAACACTATCTAAGATAATGGACAACACGTCCTATTATCTAGACACCACTCTAAACTAATTAAAAGGACAATTAATAAAGCTGCAATTCCCTAATTAATATTAATTAAACTTGGACAGCAAGATATAAATTCGTCAAAAATGTGGACAGCCTGTTGTATCAACTTGCGCGACGATTTCGGACACCAAAATGGTAGAATCTGATCTTGTGATCTCGTGAAAGTTGTAGATCTGCCTCTTAGCTTTCAAATGCAACTTGAATCAGCTCCATTGAACTATTGTATCTATAGTTATGACCATTATACCAAACTGTCGCAAAGCTTTCCAATCGCTCAGCATTCTCCCTTTCTTCAAAATGATTCGTCCTCGAATATTGATCGTTGTGGTAAGATGAACAGTAAGGGAATGATTCTTTATTTTACTTTAGACTTACCCTTTTGTTGGCCGAACATTATCTAGAATTCGGGCTTGAAGGCTCTACAATTCTTGATTTATGGGAATGTGCACGGCAAAACAAGAAATAAGGGGTGAACAAAAACCAATTCTTGAAATGAGTATTAAAGTTCTATGAATCAAGAAGTTTTCTTTTGTATTGCTCCCTTGTGTCTTTTGAATCTCGGCTGACTTTTTCTTTTTTTTAAAACCAAATGCCTTTTTTTTTCTGTCAACTCAAGCAAAGAAGAAAAATTTCAAGAAAGCGATAAAGATACACCAAGAGAGAGATAAACCTTTTTCTCTGATACCACTTGATGAGGAACCTTGGTAACAAGTATCAAAGATTCGACACTAGTTTGAAACAGATCTTTCTCTAACTTGAACTCAGTTTACGGGGGAATATAATCAACGCAACTCCAAGAAAGTTGATTATCAATGGGGGCTGAAACACCACAATAAGCGTAAACTAAACTTATTGATACAGTAATTCAAAGAATCCACTATGAAAAGTTTCGATTCTCGAAAGAACCATGAAAGGTAAGAACCTCACATTATATTTCCAAAAATATATTATATAGAGGTGGAATTCGGCTATCTTAGCCTTACAAAGGAAGAGTCTTAATTGAATTAGAGCTCTTCAATCTCTAGCATAACAAACTTGATATAAAAGAAACACTCTCTAAGATAATGGACAACATGTCCTATTATCTAGCGACCACTCTAAACTAATTAAAAGGAATTCAAATAACAATTAATAAAGATGAAATTCCCTAATTAATATTAATTAAACTTGGACAGCAAGATATAAATTAGCCCAAAATCTATACAGCTTGGTGTATCAACTTGCACGACGATTTCGGACACCAAGATGGTAGAATATGATCTTGTGATCATCATGAAATTGTAGATCTGCCTCTTATCTTTCATATGCAATTTGAATCAGCTCCATTGGATACCTAGATAGAAAGTTATGACCATTATACCAAACTGTCGCAAAGCTGTCCAATCTCTCATCAAGAACTCACAATGTATCCAAGAAAATTAACACTATTAGTGCAAAAGACACAATTTTAAATCTTGGCATATATGGTTTATTAATCTCATGAAAGTACTTGGAGCATTATCTAATCCTAAAGGCGTGTCAATCCATTCATATAAACCATCGTTAGTCTTAAAAGCAGTTTTCCATTCATCGCCTTCTTTCATGCAAATTTGATGGTATTCTTGAGTTAAATCTACCTTAGAAAATATCATGGCATCATCTAAAGGGCTGCTTAGCACAAATGATCCTTTGATCAACATAAAAGGTCCAAAGACAATAACTCAACATAAGAGAATGATGCTAGCTCTACATTCATTAGAGAGGTTCAAACTAAAGAACAAGCAAAACCACCAAATCAAGAAGTCATCATCATTTCATTTGAAGGCATTCTTCACGAGTCATCAAGTGGCTAAAGTACATTTATGGCAAGTTTCTTAATTAAAGTCTATCTTTGACTTTAATTATATTTTTCAGCTTTAATTATTTAATTAGTTTAGTCGAGTTCAATAATCAAGGACATGTGGTCCATCTAGTTATTTAGTTTATAGCAAATACTAGTTTTAATTAGTTTACTATACTTGTGATTGTTTAGTTCTTAGTCCAATTAGGACTCTACTTTGTAATGCTCATAGCCAAATTCCTTCTCTATTTAAGAGAGAATTCGGTCAACATTATGATAAAGTTAGTTATATGATATTTGGAAAGGTTATTCCTTAGATATTTGTGAATTGGAATTCTACATAGAACTTCATTCATTCTTGAGCTACTAATCAACAAGCTTAGTTTCACTTGTTGTGGTGTTTCAGCCTCCATTGAAATCAAACTACTTAGTGTTGCGTTGATTTATTCCCTAGTAAACTATTTTCAAGAAGGGAAATATCGGACTTCAACCTTTTGTGTTGAATCTTGATACAAGTTATCAAGGTTCTTGATCACCACTTGTTGTAAATAAGCAATCTCTTGACTCATGGCATTTCCTTCATTTTTTTCCCACTCTCATCTCTTCTTTTTTCCCCTCAAGGGGTGGATCACTCGTTTCTTTCAACTCATCTCTCATTCTTTGCTCTCTTCTCTCGGCCATCTTTTTATGAACCTCACAAACTTCACTAGGAGTTAAGGGATACAAAGTTACAAGTTTCTTGTCCATAAAAAAATTGATAGACATTCTATCTACCATGATGATCCGCACTTCTATCATATTGCCATGGTCTCCCCAAGATTATGTGACTAGCAGTCATAGGAACTACATCACATAAAACTTTATCTTTATACTTTATTACCTTAAAGAGAGTTTCAACTTGTCTTTCCACTCTTATTTTCACCACTATTGTTTAACCAAGAAAGTTTATAAGGATTATGATGCTTCTTCCAAGGTAAATCAAGCGTAGTAACTAAATCTAAAGAACAAACATTTGCACAACTACCATTATCAATAATAAGAAGACAAACCTTACCTTGGACATGGCACTTAGTATGAAAAAAAGTTGATCCTTTTAATGTGTTGCTCATCTTTTGGTTGTGTGTGCAAGATCTTCATATAAACCAAGATTTCTCCATCAACGGGAGTTGCATGAATTCCATCTTCGCCATTGTTTTCGGCTCCATCTTGTTCCCCTTCACTTACCCATGTTCCATTGGGAAGTCCCTAGCAAAGTGTCCCTTTCCCCTGCACTTGTAGCATTCTTTTTTAAGGGAAGATGAAGTACTTGACCTCCAATTTGATGAATTGGAAGACGCATCTTTCTTGACTGTCCCAACTTGTGATGAGGCTGTTTTGGCTGTCCCACAACTCTCTTTGTTGTCTATTTTGCTCGGTCAAGGACTAGTATTAGAAGGGGGCTGATTTGGCCTTTTTCAAGATGGAAATTTAGCCGAATTGGTCCATTTCTGTTTCTCTTTTAGTTGCCTCTCAATTTTCTCCGCATAGTAGATCATCCCGACAAGATCAAAATTATTTTCTCTTTCCCGTTTTGGCCTAATATCATCATTCAAACCTGCCAAGAATCTAGCCAAAGTGGCTTCTCTATCTTCTTGTACATCCGCTCGAATCATAGCTATTTCCATCTCTTTGTAATAGTCATCAACGGATTTTGTACCTTGCCTAAGCCTTTGTAAACGATCAAAAAGTTTCCTAGTGTAATGTTGGGGAACAAATCTTTGTTTCATCAAGGCTTTCATATCATCCCAATGATCAATAGGACATTGTCCCGCTCTTCTCCTAAGAATGTTCTCTTGGTCCCACCAAATAGATGCATAATCCGAAAATGTTGGCCGAAATCTCTCTTAAATAGAGAAGGAAGATTTCGGTTAAAGGCTTACAAAGAGTCCTAATTGGACTAAAGCTAAAACAATCGCAAGTATAGTAAACTAACATAAACTAGTACTTGCTATAATCTAAATAACTAATGGACAACATGTCCTTTATTCTAGCTTACTCAATAATAATAATAATAATAATAATAATAAAAGCTGAAAATAAAATTAAAGTATAGGATAGACTTTAATTGACAAACTTTCTACAAATGCACTCTAGCCACTTTCTTGATTTGAGCCGTGAGTAGCACACTTAAAAGTGATGAGATGAACCTTTTTTGAATATGTAGAGTTTCTTCAAGGTTGTTTTTCTTCCACTTTAGTTTGAACCTCTTGAATTATATTAGTTAAAGCTTGGTTCATGGACTTCCTTCTAACTCTTGTCATTGGACCTTGAATGTTGATCAATGGGTCACTTGAATGTCTTGTCTTAGGCAACTTGGATGTGTCCTCACCAGTATGTACAACGGTAAGTCTTGACACATCTAGAGGAGACATAACACCGTTAGACAATTGATTTCTCGTGGTATAAATACCATTGATTATGTGAAGTCCAATGACAACATAGATGATCCTTCGACGAAAGGAATTAACAAAGATCCCACACATTAAAGAACATTCATAGCGGTAACTCAACCATGGTGAAAGGAGATCCCACAAACTTGGTTCAATGACACAACTAAGATATTAATGGTTCAGATGCTCACTTGGAACCCATCTAGCATCTCATTCTAGAAGTTGTCCAAGTGCTAACCTGCAGAGGTGAGGTTAGGGTAAGCGTCTACGATTTTAATGACTCTTATGCATGGTAAATGTGGAGTATTTCATGATACTCTTGATAGGAGGTCACCTATGTAAGTGTGAAGTTGGGGCCGCTTCAAATGGAAAACACTTATGAATCCAAGATATGGTCCATGACCAAAACGGACAAATCGTGAGAACTAAAGATATTAGAACTATTATTGTGTAAATGCTATTGTTTCGGTTTACATAAAAAGCTGACCAGTCAAGGCACCGCGTTCACTACGCAACGAGTAAATCCGATATTATCTTACTAGGGAAGGTTAAAAAACGTAAGCTACCTATCACGATTTAATAACATTCCGTCAGAGTTTTGTTAAAAGTGCATGTACACACATGCATTAATTATCATTCACGTAGGGGATTGTTAGAAATTGGCTTAGTAAAGTTGGTTGTGGACCAACTTTCGAGCATTTTTAAATTAACGTTACATTCGTTGAAAATGGATTTAAGTTGAAAATTCGAAATCACGTTTTAAGTACATTACTCTAGTGCGTTTATTTTCTCAAATCCAATTTCGGATGAATGAGAAATTAATGTCTAAAGTTAGCAACTTAAGCTGAAAATGGTGGATGTACTCGTGACCCTTCGGGGAAATGGTGGATGAAGAAGTGCGGGCAAATTTGGCAAGCCGAAGGGATGCCTCCTCGGCCTAAAATATGCAAGCAAAGGCTGTCTGAACCGAAGCAGCCCGAGCAAAAGCCATCAATTACCTATAAATAGATCCCCTTGACAACATCATTCTTCACTCAACTACAACATTGCATAAGCATTCATTAGCAATTTGTAGTTCCTCTCTCTCTAAGAAGTTTCGAGTATCTAATAGTTTGCTGAGGCTTCTGGACTTGTTGTGCTACCATACTTAAGTGCGAAAGTCGTTGTATCTTGGGGACAATTGTCGAAAATCAAAAGCACTAATAATGGGAAATTTCGTCTTATAGACAGAGAGTCTAACTGTTGCCTCGACTAATTTGTTTAAATATCAGAATTTCCAAATCATGTATTATTAATTTAAAGCTGTTTCTTTTACATGTTAGTACGTCCAAGGAAAAACACTCATACAACAGAAATAAATCATCATAGTGATTGAAACAAGCTATGAATTTCGCGCATCTTTATTCACTTATTACTAGAGGGATACATATCCCCAGAAAATGACTAGAGGAGCTCAAGGAAAATAGCAGCGACTGAACTTAAAAGGGAGAATTATTGATCTTTGAAAACTTGGTCTTGATGAGATCAATAATGGTCTGATTCACTTGGAGAGCTTTGATGAGAGCTTGACCAATGATCTCAATTCTCGAGTTTTGACTATTGAAAGAAGCATAGAAACAAGCATTTCCTTCTCCAACATTAAGCTGGAATTGTACAACTCCTGGTGGAATAATGAACAATGCTCCAGCAGACATAACTTTCCTATAGAGAGTATAATCAGTCGAAACCTACCCTACAAAGATTTTACCCTCCGTGACTAAAGTTAACTCGGTTGCACGAGGGTGAATATGGGGGTGGATTGAGCCCTCACAGAAAGAAAAGCAACTCGATTCATGAAGATTCCCATAGTATTGACGGCAGGAAATTGATGGACATTAACTTGGGTGAGGTGTACAGTAAGATGATCGAAATGATTAGGCTTTTCGACTAGACCTTCATAGAAGAAATATTTTGAAGTGATCTTAGGAGGGGGTTTTTCTAGGGAAAGCCATTTAGAAGGGGAGGGGATTTCAGATCAACCACGCATAACTCTTGCAAGGGAGCTGGATCGGAAGAATGGGAAAGAAATGGGAGCAGAAGCAACGAGAGTATGAGCAAAGGGAGAATACGATGGGTACTGGAAGTCATGCCTTAATAGCTTGGTTGTTTCTTAAGCTTGAAGTAGTATGCACGAGAGAATAAAAAGCAATGTATTTAATAGATGGTTTGGAGGTATCTCTAGTCAGTTGTCAACTGGTCCCTTTGAGTACTTATTAAGGAGGGCGGAGTAGGTATATACCCCAGTATGTTTGAGAATTTGATATTTCTCTCTAATTTTCACACCTCGTAACCTGGGTGATGACATGACAATATCTCATTGGTAGATGAGACACCAAAACCCACAACAGAGTTACTAAAAAGGAAATTCATTTATGAAATAACCCAAAAATAAGAGTTAAACATCGGAATTAATGTCTACATGTGAAATAATTCCAACTATTACATTTATTGAAAGGAAACTAATTGTTCCAAATGAAATTGAAGGGATTCGTGGGCAGAAACTCGTTTCTAAACACCCATGAATCCTCCCTTGAAGGATCCGTTCATACTATGGGAATCGAAATTTGACGAAAAAGACTTACGTTTATCGTTAATGGTTTCTAATTTCGGGTGCTTAGCTGCAACCACCTAAAGTTCTCCCTTGTGGAATTACTCTCTACCGGTATCCACGCGAACGAAATGAGCAGCGAGTGCTAACTCTTCGTTTTCTGAGTTTCATGAATCTAGAGAGAAAGGAGACAAAAATCTAATTTCGGGTGATAGGGTTTTGCGACTATCAGAAGTCTAACCCTAGAGTTTCGGCCAAAAGATATTATATAGGCGTGAGAGTTGGTTCCGAAAACCAACTCCCACGTCATTCCTACCTCTCCTGGTAGTGGGAGTTTTTATCGCATAATAACTCCCACGTAATCCCACCGAAAGACAAATACCAAAATTGCCCCATCATTAATCTCTAATTGGAATAATAACATTTTATTATTCTCAGAAAATAAATGTCAGATACAATGAACCTGGACACATTTTAGATTAATTGAATCTGGACATGAAGCTCGTTAACTAGTCTATGCGTGTGACCCTATAGGTTCATATCACAATGGCAATGAAAACACACTTAGTAGTAGTAGTAGTAGTAGTAGTATGTGTTCATAAATCACAAGCGGTCCCTAGCAGGACATTGTGACTACCGAGAGCGAATGAACGTACGGTGGAACCTAATATCAATCCACTATTTAATCCCTTTGTCTCGTGATATCCAAATTAAGCATAAGGCATGGTAGTTGTCACCCTTATAAAGTTTAATTGTATTTATGTTCGATCTCCAGGTAGATTGTTCCAACAAATAGTATTTAATAACCACTTTATTAAATACATTTTAACACGACCATGCATTTAAACAGTTTTCCCTATCAAGGGGCCCATGGATATCTCTCTCTAATAAGAAAGGGACAAATCCTTTACAATGCCTCTCGCATTCAAGCCATGATAGGATACTACATCCGATAAACAATCGTTTTAAGTACTAGATGAAAAGTAACGTCCGACTGAGGCAAAACGTAACTCCATTCATGCTGGAAATGATGGAGGCATAAGGTCTAAGGATTCCAAATAGTATTGAGTAAGTAATACTTATGACTAAGGAACCATAAACTATTACTTCTCTTTCGGATCACGTCTGATACAATATATCACGATATATTATATTTATGATATGATTTGCATCCATTACACATGATTAGTAAAACATAATCATTAATCAAACATCATACTAGTTTTATTTCATCTTATATAACATTACATAAAACTAGGGACACTCAGAACAGTAATTGCATAAACTAATGAGTTTTACTATCAAATCACGCATTTGTTGTTCAAAAGAAAAATTAACTATTCAAATGACATGCTCAAAAATATATAAAACGTACAACATATGCTAATGGTCATAGCGCACTACTAACAGAAATAACTAAATAATGAATTAAAGTCCAGCAACTATGTAGATTAGAATCACTCCTCGTATGGCCCCTCCCAGGTATCATCCTCGTAATAAGGCTCAACATCTACATCACCTACACAGTAAGAAAGCGAATAGACTGAGCTTCGGGGCTCAGTAAGGACCAAAATAATCACATAGATAAATAACAAATAGACACAACAGTTTCCCATTTCCCAAAATACTCCCTTTGGAAAATACACTCTTGATACGACACAACAAACACTTTGTAAACATTATAAATTTACTGATAAACATTGCACAAGTCCCACAGGACATTGAACACGGACACTAGAAAGACAGAGAGGAAAACCTCACGAGACAGAATCAAACACAACTCACTGTGACCTTCCGGTCGACCACACCCGTAGTTTGGTCGACCAGTGGTCATTCTGGATCAAACAGACAGAAAGCTGAGGCTCCGCTCATTCGTCTGCGGCTTTGTTTGTGTAAGATAGTAGTTACTGTCATTCTCCTGACGAACCCTAGGACGAATGGATCGTCCGTGACTTGCGAAAAACAGAAAAACAAGTGCAATTTCGTACACAAGTGTACCAATCTTGCACCAAAACATTCCCAACCCAAAATACATGTTTAAAGTCTCAATACCAAGTATGAAATATGACCCAAACAAGAACAAACAAGTTAAAACAACATTTAAGCTAAATAACCATACTCTTCATGTCTAAGCACTTACACAACCTAATGTACGACAAGCACCATGCTCTGCCCATACATTATGCACAATTATACATTTGCTTAGACACTACGAGCATAGCTACCGTTGTGACACGACTTGCCACCATCTAAGCTCAAGTATCTAGTCACGACTCTACGACAATAACTGTAACAGTCCAAGTTGAAAGGGATTCATGGGCAGAAACTCGTTCTAAACACCCATGAGTCCTCCCCAGAAGGATCCGCTCATACCATAGGAATCAAAAAAAAATCTAGACAGAAACTTACTTTTCGGGTTCAAGAATCTGATTCTTGAATGGAAGTTGCTGTTTCTTGAGTTGGATATGTGCTGCTGCCACCAAAAGCCTTCCCTTGGGAATCGCTTTCTACCGGTATCCACGCGGCGAAATGGGCAGCGAGTGCTAGCTCTTCGTTTATGAGTTTCGGGAATATAGAAAGAAGAGAAGGGCAGAAATCCAGAAATCTGATTTCGGGAGAAAAATTGGTTCATTGCGGCTCAAGCATTGATTTCTAGGGTTTCGGCCAAGAGAGGTTTATATAGGTTGTGAGAGTTTGTTTCAAGAACAACTCCCACGTCCTATCCACCTCTTTTGGCAGTGGGAGTCTTCAACTCCCACGTCCCCTAGACTTCTACTGGTAGTGGGAGTCTTTATCGGATAATAACTCCCACGTAATCCCAATTAAAATCAAATACCAAAAATACCCCTCATTCTCTCTAATTCGAAATAATAACAACTTTATTATTCTCAGAAAATAAATGTCAGATACAATGAACCTAGACACATTCTAGATTCATTGAATCTGGACATGAAGCTTGTTAACTCGTCTATGCGTGTGACCTTATAGGTTCATATCACAATGGCAATAAAAACACACTTAGTAGTAGTGTGAGTTCATAAATCACAAGCGGTCCCTAGCAGGACATTGTGACTACCCAAAGTGAATGAATTTACGGTGGAACCTAATATCAATCCACTATTTAATCCCTTTGTCTCGCGATATCCTAATTAAGCATAAGGCATGGTAGTCGTCACCCTTATTAAGCTTAATTGTATTTATGCTCGATCTCCAGATAGACTGTTCCAACAAATAGTATCTGATAACCACTTTATCAAATACATTTGAGCACGGCCATGCATTTAGACAGTCTTTCCCTATCGAGGGGTACATAGATATCTCTCTCTAATAATAGAGAGGGACAAATTCCTTACAATTCCTCTCACATTCAAGGCATGATAGGACGCTACATCCGATCATCAATCGTTTTGATTACTCGATTAAAAGTAACGTCCGACTGAGTCAAAACGTGGCTCCATTCATGCTAGAATCAATGGAGACATAAGGTCTAAGGATTCTAAAATAGTATTGAGGAAGTAATACTTATGACTAAGGACCATGAAGTATTACTTCTCTAACGGATCACGTCCGATACGATATATCTCAATATATTGCATCTATGATATGATTTGTACTTATTACACATGATTAGTAAAACATAATCATCAATCAAACATCATACTAGTTTTATTTCATTGTAAAGTAGATTACATAAAACTAGGGACAACTAGAATAGTAATTACATAAGCAAATGAGTTTTACTATCAAATCACACATTTGATGTTCATAAGCAAAATTAACTATTCAGATGAAATGCTCAAAAGATATAAAACGTACAACATATGTTAATGGTCCTAGGGCACTACTAACACTAGTTATAATTCAAACCAGGAAGGCCCACAAATTCCAACACATGGGTTCAGTTTCACTCCTGAACGAATGGGTTCACACTTTAAAGAATCATCCTACATTGTATCATTATCAAACACCTTGGACTTCACAAAACCGTTACAATCCTAATGATTTCCCCCCATCGGGTGAAGGTACATGAAATGCTACACATATCACATGATTTCCCATGATCAACGTACCTCACGTTTTCACGTGTTCACATTTACATAGTTCGAACAAGTACTGTCATATAGTAGATCCTAGACATGAGTTGAAAATGGGGCAACGACTCGGTCGACCAAAACCACATATGACTGAAGACGACAAGACCAAATAAGTCGACTAAAGCGATAACCATTTAAGACGACCAAAGCGATAAACAAACTAAAAGAGTTTTAAAAATAACCCACGATCCACAATTCACAACAATGAAACACACACACACACACACACACACACATATATATCACAAGTAGATAACAATAACTGAAATTCAGATTATGGCAACACAATTGTTCTCTCAAGCTGCCAGAAATTCTAATCTCTCAAAGTCTATTTTTCTTTCTGTTTCTCCCACATCTCAACCGTTACTCTTCTCTCTCTCTCTCTCTTCTTTTGTTTTGTATGATTCCCAATCCCCTCTTGTCCCACGTTGCTTGTTTCTTTTTTTTTTTTTTGTTTAATTTCCCCTTCCTTGATTCTCTCTATATATATGCTTTCCTTTTATTTTATTTTATTTTAATTATGGTACTTTCCCAATCCTATTAGGATTCCTAATTAATTCCAATTCCAATTCCACATCTAATCAACTACTCCTCTAAGTGAATCACAACTAAATCCCTCAACTACGATACTCGTGCGAAACGGCCCTCAACAAATGTATACCCATATAACACGCAACAAGTATAAAATTAAATAGACACGTAATCACATAATCGCACGGAATAAATCACAAGTACACTCTTAATCATGCAAAAATTAATTACTCATAAATAACACGTAAGCAAAAAGTTACGGGTATCACATTCTTTTCCACTTACCAAAGTTTGTCCCCGAAACTCGCACTTCCTACGACATAGATACTAACACTCCCCACTAAATGAAAAAGGTTCTATAATCATACAAATAGCAAGGAATATGATAACCACATAATCACATAAATGTACATGTCAGTGTACCCGTATCGTTTCCCTCCCTTTGCTGAGGAAGGGCAAAGACCCGAGCATTAGGCTTAGCCCCGATGCCTCCTACCTTTGGTGACAACCCTGAAGTCTGTCCCGTGACCTGGAGTAGAGCTGTACACTGACTAACTTGGTGACTCATCTTTCCACGTCTAAAACATGCCCCCTAGAAATCCATCTGCAATCTCCGCAATGTCTCCTTCCACATTTATAACACTCCCTGAAAGTCTGAGACGTTTGTAGTGCCCCCGTGGGTCCCGCAACTCTGGCCAAACTAGAGCATGTCCCTTCTCCCGGTCTAAATGTGTTGGTTAGTCTCGAGGTGGAAGCAAACCTCTTCTGAGCCGCATGGTTAGCTGAGTTAGGACAAGAATCTTGGCCTTGTGACATAGCTGAATAAGGCCTCTTCCTATCCGTCTCGGTACTCTTAAACTCCTCATTTATATCACAACCCCTTTGATACGCGTTCATAAAGGTAGTGAGACGGTACCTTGACAATCTACCTCCAATACAAGGCAGCAACCCTCACACATACCTCTGAGTCCTCATCTCCCCATCATGTATGATATCAGTAGCATACTTACCCAACCAGTTAAACTTATTAGCATAGGCTGAAATCGACATCCTCTTAGGCTGCCTCAAGTCAAAGAATCATTCTGCCTAGCAATCATGAAAGTCTTTGTGAAATATTGGTCCAAGAAGGCTTTCTTAAATATATCCTAAGGGATAGGACCATCTTGAGCATAAATTGGCCCCACTTCTTTCCACCACTCAGATGCTTCGGCAGTTAAAAAAAGGCACAACTACATCTGCTTTCATATTCTCAAGCACCCTTATAATATGAAAGTGTTGTTATATCTTCTCTAACAAAGTTTCTACCTGATTTGGACTCATGTCCCCATCAAAAGAAACCATTCTCATCTTTTTCATATGATCACAATACATTCTCGGGTCTGCCTCAACTCTCCAAGCCCGTGGAGCCCCGACATTATGATTTTGTGGCTGTTGTTGTTGCTGCTGCTATTGGGGTTGGAACATCTGGGCTAACATAACAAAGGCAGTTGCTAAGTCAGGAGTCGCCACTGTATTGTTTGGTAGGTTGGTTGTGGTACATTATACTAAGGATGTGGCACATTTGATGGTGGAGAAGGTGGTTCGTTATGTGGTGGAAGTACATTATATTGTGGCTGTAGTGGTGGGATGTTATATTGTGGTGGTGGTTCGTTATACTCCGTCTCATATATGGTTTCACTTCCCCTAACCGTTGCCCGTAGAGGAATTAGATCCCTTCTTTGCTGTTGACTAGACGACCCCACATACTGTCTACAAGCTCCCGTCGGACCCCGACGAATCAATATAGCAAGCGGTGTACTAGAGTCGCTGCTCTCGATGTTGTCTCCTTCTTGGCGATCCATTTCCCCCCCCCCAACAATTATATAGATAAGGTAAACAATAAACAACTAACAAGTTGAACATGTGCAACACATAAATGTACATCATGGTATAACGCATGATAATGGTATAGCAGGTAATATATACAAATTAACATATGATACAGGTAATCACATATATGAAGCAATAATAAACAAGTACATCCTAATCCATGGTCTCTACCCATCACACACCTCACATTATGTGTCCTTGTTATCCTATGTTCATTCATTTAATCCTAAGGTTCGACATGCTCCGATACCACTTATGTCACATCCCGTAACTTGGGTGATGACATGGCAGTGTCCCATTGGTCGATGAGAAACCAAAGCCCACAATAGAGTTACTAAAAGGGGAATTCATTTATGAAATAATAATAAAATAAGAGTTAAACAACGGAATTAATGTACTACAAGTGAAATAATTCTAAGTATTACATTTATTGAAAGGAAACTAATTGTTCAAAATGAAATAACTAAACAATGAATTAAAGTCCAGCAACTATGTAGATTAGGATCACTCCTCGTATGGGCCCTCTCAGGTATCATCCTCGTAATAAGGCTCAACATCTACATCACCTGCACAACAAGAAAGCAAATGGACTGAGCTTCGAGGCTCAATAAGGACCAATATAATCACAGAGATAAATAACAAAGAGACACAACAGTTTCCCGTTTCCCAAAATACCCCCTTTGGAAAATACACTTTTGACACGACACAACACACACTTTGAAAACACTATAAATTTAATGATAAATAATGCATAAGTTCCACAAGACACTGAACATGGATACTGGAAAGACAGAGCGAAAAACCTCACGAGACAGAACACAACACAGCTCACTTTGACCTTCCGATCGACCACACCCGTAGTCCGGTCGATTGGTGGTCATCCAGGATCAAACAGACAGAAAGCTGAGGCTCCGGTCGACCGAAGGTACCCGCGGACGAATGGATCAAATATGACCAAAAAAAAAACAAACAAGTTAAAACAACAATTAAGCTAAATAACATTACTCTTCATGTCCAAGCACTTACACAATACGACAAACACCATGCTCTGCCCATAGTGTGCGCGAGATTACACACTTGCTTAGACAATACGAGCATAGCTACCGTTGTGACACGACTTCCCACCGTCCGAGTTCAAGTATCTAGTCACGACTCTACGACAATAACTGTAACGGTCATAATTATAAACCAAACTAGGAAGGTCCACAAATTCCAACACATGGGTTCAGTTTTATCCTCTGAACGAACGGGTTCACACTTTAAGGACTCATCCTACATTGTATCATCATCCAACACCTTGGACTCCACAAAACGATTACAGTCCCAATGATTTTCCCTCATCAGGTGAAGGTCCATGAAGTGCTATATATATACTAGAATTATGACCCGTGCTATGCATAGAAAAAAAATTTTAGTAAAAAAAATTAATAATACCTGTTTGTGTTTTTAAATTGTACTGATACTTCAATCTAACTCAATCAGTTCATGGTAATTTTTTAACCATCTTCAAAGCAATCCCTAACCCGTGTACAAAATCATCATTTTGTTAATCATTATAATCTTAAAGAACTCTTCAGTTCCTCACCATTCCTGGATTACTTTTCAAAAATCAATTTATATTCACACAAAATACATAAACGCCTTCCATCCAGTAAAGGTGAGCACCTTAGGCGACTTAGATTCCTGGGCTATTCACATAAAATCAACCCAAGTTCCTAAACTTACCTATAAAATAATGATTCTTGATATTGTATGAAAACTAAATGCATAAAAAAGTGATTCACAAAAAATACATTCATATCATCCATCACTATAGAGGCTTCATTCAAAGAATTTCAATATATTATATCATCTATTATTTGCACATAAATATGATCTCAGATTGACATTACATCATCCACTGTTTTCCAATACTTCTTGGACGCTTTGTCGCCGTCATTCATTAATCCTTCAGAGGTTTGATTCTCTTGCTCAAGATTTATGTGTGTAGCTCCACAGATACACACATATCTTTATGTCGGATCTGAAGACAGCTTAAAGTAAAGCTCTCATTCAAATTTAATAAGAAAAATTAATGATAAGAAAGGGGAAAAGTTTTAAAAGGAAGAGAAATATCTAGCAACTTGCTCTAACTTGTAAAAATACCCCTCTCCTCGAACATGAACCCCTTCTCCATCTCAAAAAGAAAAATATAAAAATTAAGAAAGGGAAGGAAACAAATCCTCCTTCCCGGCATTCAATTATCATTTATCTGGCTTTAATTATCTAATATAAATATTTTGGAGACTTTAGCGCCCCTGCATTAATAAAAATATAGTAAGGTACAAAAGTGATAATTAATCAAATATGAGGAAAAAAGAGCACTAAGATATAAAAATCTTATGATTGGAAAGGAAAAAAGAAAAATCTTATGTTCACCTTTACTGACTTTCACCTTAATGATCATTTTCTACAGGATCATTCATGATTTCGAATAATTTTGGTTGATTAACAACACTGCCTTCAAAATCCTCAAAATGTCACTGACATGGAAAATGTCTTGCATGCGGAAGTGGATCTAAAGGCTTACTTTCTTCATGGTGAGGGTCGAGTATTATATCCTCCTGAAGTATACTCCGAATTATACATGTTTATATTGTAAAATTTTCAAGCCCTAATTCAATCGAGGGAAAAAACATATGAAATCAAAAAACAAAAAAATGAAGCAAAACCATCCGAAACTTACTAAGTTGTTGGATAGAAACGATTAAAGCAAAGGATTCTATCGGATCCATGACCGCAATGTTAAAATTAAATAGATTATAAAAATGCAAATCTTGCTTGAAGTAAGAAAGAAAAAAGCGAGATCTAAATGACCTCAATAAATGATATAATCAAGCAACAGAGTAACATAAGATCTCTACAATCTAAATCATAGGTAGTACCTGGAGAAGAGAGAATATATGTTAGTTGTTCTTACAATGAAATAATACCCAAATAAATTTTAAAAAAAATCATTTTCTGTTGCAAGAAAATTGAAAAACTAAAAACATATGATTGTTGATTCCTTGGTAATAGTAACCTTTCTTGCAATGCCCAGTTACTCAACTGATGTATTCTCAACTAACAGACCCAAGTCGCTAGCTTGGTACTCGGCTCCTGCAAGAAATCAACAAAGCCAAAATTATGAAAATCAGATACTCACATAATTTCAGAATGAATCTTTCAGTAGAGTTTTCAGTCGAAAAATAGAAAGATAGGTTAAAATTGAAGAAGTCCTTCGACACCAAATTGTTTTATGATGATTAGGAAAGAAACCAAGAAACCAGCCAGAAATTTGCTTAGATTTGTTCATTAGCTTGAAAAGACAATGGCAAAGAAACTAACATATTAATTAAAACTACCCCTATTTACCAATCCAACCAAAAAATAGAAAGTAAACGGGCAGGAAAAACAATGTTACCAGTTAGAATGGCGATATCTTGAAGAATGGTCTTCCTTCTCTCACCAAATCCAGGATCTTTGATAGCAACAACATTAAGGATACCAAAAACGTTGGAGACTATAGAACACCTTGAATTTGTGAAATAAAAAGACAATTCGAATTAAACAAATTGAAAGAAAAGCAAGATGATGAAAGATGTATCTTTTTTTTGGTCAGTACCTTAATTCTCTCCTAAAGAATTTTATTTGCCTCACGTAGGAGGCGGGTGTCGAACTTGGGACATCATGGTCTTAGGTCAAGGCTTGCTCCACTGGGCCACGGCCTTCTTGACGATGAAAGAAATATGTATCTTACTCCTTTTGATGATGGATGGGGAGTAGTTTATGTGTTGTGATCATGGGGAGGTTATTGTGACGATGGATCGTGGGAGTACTTTACGTGATAATGGGAGGAGGTTATTGTGAGATGGTAGGAGTAAAACTCATTGATTTGAAATGAGAGTCAAACTCTTTTTAATAGGTTTGAATTTATCTTTAATTGAAAAATAAAAAGGAATTATAGATGTAGTATAGATAAAGATTATAAACTTGAAAAAATGAAAAGAGCTTTTGTAATTAATATATATATATACACACACACACACTAGCATAAAAACCCGTGTTATGCACGGGGATTTAACTTTTACTTTTTTCCCTATATGGAAACCTAATTAACTTTTTCTGGAAAAATGGTAAAGCAACATCTATTTGAGTTTTTTAAATAATATTATTATGTTAAAAATACATGTTGTGTCTAAAAATAATTATATGTTCTTATTTTAGGTAAAATGCACACTTCACAATAAGGAACAAATACATCTTTAACCAAACTAATTCCATAAAATAAAGAGTGAATGGCCCTTCATAAACCTAAACAATTTTTTCTTTTCTCTTTTTAGACATAAACAATTTTTTTGTACATTTGTAGACACGAACAATTTATGAGACTGCCGTTATAGATTTTTTTGACATTTCCGGCAAAAAACTACTTGTGAGCAAAACAACGTAGTTTAGTCCAGGGGTATTTCAGAGAAATCCTTTTAATTATTTTTATTTGTAATTTTCACTCTCATCCACATTTGTACCCGACCCAACCCACATGAGCTATCTTCTTCTTCATCCAAAAGAAGCTCCATATCCTTCGCCAAAATCCCAACCCCCTTATATGACGGTGACTCCTCCTAACACCGCCACAACTTCTTCACGAATTATTTACCCAATTTCCTGACAAGCCCAAATGGAAAATTTTCAAATAATTCAAGAACCAATTCACAATACATCAACCAAACAGTCACTCAAGAACAGTTAAGAAAAAACAAATAAGAAACTTTTCAATCCCATTTAATTTATGAAACTTTTAATAGAAGAGGTAGAATGGTGGTCTGAAATTGAAAAAGAGGGAGACCGGGATGGTGGCTAGGCGAAGGAGAGTGAACAAAGCAGAACAATAAATTAAAAAAATTAGAAAAGGGAAATCGAGAACTAGGCTAAGCTCGACGACGAATGGGGAACAGAAACGTCAAGTAGTGGCCATTACAGTCGTCGGAGACAGAAAAGACAACGGTGAGGGAGGTGTGAATCTGTTGGTGGTTGTGGTGCAAGATGAATATGGATGGAGAGTTCACTCTTACCCCACATCCATTCCATCTCTATCTCCCTCATTTCCCTCGTCCTTCACCCTCCTCAACATCACCGTCTAACAATATCGCCACCGCACACCACCTTCCGGACCTACCTCAGTCCCCACCCCCAAATACTTGACAAACCCCTATGCAATTAGCCAAAAGCATCTGCAAAAAAAAAAAAAAAAACCGAATTAGCACAAATTCAAACGGGAAAAACCTATAAAGGTGAAAGCTTTTCACTGCATGGGATTTAAAGTAGATCAAACAATCAAGGAGTATCTCCTGCGAGCTCGGGTTTCCGGTTGAATTGGAGAAGGGATTTGATTTTGAAGGTGGGTAGGGTTTTGAGGGTTTGGGAGGGTGAAATGGGATTGAGATTGGGAGGGGTGAAATGGGAGATGGAGCAGAGGGCGGCTATGCGGGTCGGTCCGGGTCGGATACTATGAATTAAAAGTGGGTAATATGTTTTAATATGTTAATTGATATTTTTACCCCTAGGAAGACCTGCACATGTTGGTCACGTGCATGTCTTTTGCCGGAAATGTCAAAAAAATCTATAACGGCAGTCTCATAAATTATTCGTGTCTATAAATGTACAAAAAAATTGTTTATGTCTAAAACGAGAAAAGCAAAAATTGTTTAGATCTATAAAAGGCCATTCACTCTAAAATAAAATGAACAACAAAAATTAAAGATATGGATGTGTAGGGAGCTTTCAGATTACATAGTTCATTCACTTCTTTAAAGACCTAATAAAAAATTCCTTACAGATTTTGTTAGATATAACTACAAATGACTTTAAACATGTCCTTCCAAGGCACTTGGTTTCTTAAATACAATATAAAGTGATTTGATCTCATAAATACAAAGCGTCCGAGAGAGGATTTTTCAATCCTTGGTTATTGTTGAAGATATTTAAACTTTTTATCTACTTTTAAATCTACTCGTAATTCCTTTGTGTTAATGAAGTGAAAACTTGCATGTGGTCACCTTCTAGACTACAAACTCCTACACTGTATAAGAAAGAAAAGAAGGACAAAAATTGTACACTACGTTATTAAAGTAAAAAGCACATTTAATCCCTCGAATAATATACTATAAATCCTGTATTATGTGTGGTAAAAGTTGTATGGTTTTTTTGTTGTGAAGTATAAACCAATAGCCATCCTCGAGTATCAAGGTAATAATAAATTACAACATATGATACATTCAACAATTTCTATGTACTCTTAATTTCTTTTAGTTGGACCTTACCACATAATATTTGTATCAATCACGCCTATCATTTTTTAAGGGTAAAAAGTGTAAACAATTCAATTAATATCGACATTTCAAGCATGGTTACTTTTAAAATGATACTCCTCCATTCCCATTCAATTGTCTCTCGTTTAGGAGATGTGTATGTATCCAAATTAATTGTCATTTACATGTCTTTTATTAGGTGTCAATTTATTTCAATTATACCCTAAACATATCTTTTATTGAAAAATGAAAGAGAAGGAGGAAGGAATGAGTATTATCGGAATTATGGTGGAAAAATTATTGTTTGTTTGAGTTCCTTAATTTTTTCAAAGTGTCCTATTTCAGGAATGGAGGGAGTATCACCTAAATATCAAATCTCCATGTGGGACAAACAATACAATAATTCATGAGAACTTAGAAAGAGACTAATTCAAAACATCAATTATAACTTGGTCAACATAAAGCTTAAATCACTACTGCAAAAATATAATTATATTATACTTAAAGAACGCACCTAGCATGAAAGCAATAGTGAGACTTTGTTTTTTCTCTTCAACTGAGACCTAATATGAATATTAGATCTTGGAGGGGAAGTAGATGTTCTTCAAGAGAAACAATCCTAAGACCCGTTCAAATCATTTAGTTCAACATCCCAAATAAATATTATATCATGATAATGAAAAAATGAAAAAATGAAAAAATGAAAAAATGAAAAAATGAAAAAATGTATCATGATTTTTACTCTAATAAACAAATATCATCTTTCGAAGGCATAAAAATTTGAATATACTGTATCAGAATCTTAATAGATATCTATATTGTTACAGAGATAATCAAATGAACTCAACCCATAACTGAAAAATAAGAAGAGCAAAGAGTACATGAAAAGAAAAGTTCTGGCCTTGAATATCCTTAGATTTGCCTCCCCCATCCCATGATAACAAAATAAATCCTACATGGTAAAACCAATCATGCGTTTGATTCTGAATTGATTAGTTTTTCTCCTCTTGGTTAATTATATACAATGACATCATATCATCAAATTTACACAATTCATCTGGACAGTCTCGGCTTTGATGCAAACTCAATTAACATAGAAATTCAAATACGGAATAAAACAGAAAAATTAAATTTCTAAACACAAATACTATCCACATTCATCATTCACAGTTAAAAAGATGATCCTGCAAATGGTCATAGAATTTGAAACGAAAAGGTCAAAACAGGATAACAAATACGCGAAAAATTACGAAATATACGCATGGAGTGAGTTTTCCTATTGTGCTTTTCACTCATAGAAGAAGACCACAATGTAAAGAAAAGTCAAAAAGATTTAGAAATAAAAAAGAAGAATTACAATATAACTCTATATTCTAATATTGGAAAGAAATTAGATCTTGACTTGTAAAACACCCCATTTTTCTGTAATTACATGTAAAAGAGATGAATAAAAAAATTTAAGGATGAAACATAATAAGTGTAATACTAAAATAATGAAAAAAAATCAAGATAGGCAAGTGAATGTGCTATGAAGAAAGATTTTCTAAAGACATCATTTTTTTCCTCTTTACTGCTATGTATGATGTTGAAATTATTTTTTTTGTAGCAAAAATAGGGCATATCTGTTAGTAGTGCCCTAGGACCATTAGCACATGTTGTGCGTTTTGTTATCTTTTGAGCATTTAATTGAATAGTTAATTTTGCTTTTGATTATCAAATGTGTGATTTGATAGTAAAAACTCATTAGCTTATGTAATTACTATTCTAGTAGTCCCTAGTTTTATGTAATGCTTAATTACTATGAAATAAAACTAGTATGATTGTTGATTGATGATCTTGTTTTACTGATCATGTGTAATGGATACAAATCACATCATAGATGCAATATATAGGGATACATTGTATTGGGACGTGATCCAGTCGGAGAAGTAATACTTCATGGTCTTAAGTCATAAGTATTACTTCCTCAATACTATTTTAGAATCCTTAGACCTTATGTCTTCATTGATTCTAGTATGAATGGAGCCACGTTTTGACTCAGTCGGACGTTACTTGTATGAGTAATCAATACTGACCGATGATCGGATGTAGTGTCCTATCATAGCTTGAATGTGAGAGACATTGTAAGGAATTTGTCCCTCTCTATTATTGAGAGAGATATCCATGGGCCCCTCGATAGGGAAAAGACTGTTTAAATGCATGGCAGTGCTCAAATGTATTTGATAAAGTGGTTATCAAATGCTATTTGTCGAAACAGTCTACCTGGAGATCGAGCATAAATACAATTAAGCTTAATAAGGGTGACGACCACCATGCCTTATGCTTAATTAGGATATCGCGAGACAAAGGGATTAAATAGTGGATTGATATTAGGTTCCGTTGTATATTCATTCACTTTGGGTAGTCACAATGTCTTGCTAGGGACCGCTTGTGATTTATGGACTCACACTACTACTAAGTGTGTTTTCATTGCCATTGTGAGATGAACCCTACGTGGTCACACGCATAGACGAGCTAACGAGCTTTATGTCCAGATTCAATGAATCTAGAATGTGTCTAGGTTCATTGTATCTGACATTTGTCTTTCTGGAAATAATAAAGTGTTTATTATTCGAATTAGAGATAGGGGCAATTTCGGTATTTTACCTATAGCTGGGATTACGTGGGAGTTATTATCCGATAAGGACTCCCACTACCAGCAGAAGTCTAAGGGATGTGGGAGTTGAGGACTCCCATTGCCGAGAGGAGTTGAGGACGTGAGAGTTAGTTCTGGGAACAAACTCTCACACCCTATATAATAAACTCTTGGCCGAAACCCTAGACCTCAATTCTTTTAGCCGAAATTAACCAAGAAACCCGAAATTAGATTTCAGTTTCAGCCTCTCCCTTTTCTCTCTAATTCCCGAAAAACAGAAAAGACGAAGAGCTAGCAATCGCTGCCCGTTTCGTCGCGTGGATACCGGTAGAGGGACTTTCCGCAAGGGAGATCAATTGGTGGCAGATTAGCATCCAAGAAACGCCATCCTCCATTCAAGAAGCAGCTTCTTGAATCCGTAAAATGTAAGTTTTTACCGCTATTTTCGATTCGTTTTATATGAGCGGATCCTTCAGGGGAGGATCCATGGGTGTTTGGAACGAGTTTCCGCCCATGAATCCCTTCAATATCAACTTGATTTTATTTAGCTAAAAGAAATAATTTAGCTAATGAAAAAGGCAGTAATATCCAAACTAACAAATTATGTCATTACCAAGAAGACAACAGTTGCATAATACTTGAGAAATGCCCAAACTATTTCTTCTAATGAATAGGAAATTGTTGGTTTCACTTCATTATAAAGAAATATGCTCAGATCAATCTTCTCCTACTCATAGATCTTGTTTTTCTTTTTTTTCTTTCTTGATTTTCTTATTTCTTTTGTCTACTATGAGAATAAAACTATTAGAACAAATGAAAAAAAAAAAAGAAGCTAGAATAAACAATATGATGTACACTTGAACTTGTGACTGTAATTGCATTTTAATTTGTTTCTACAAACATTTATATATCAAGAAATTTCTCAAAATTTACATCCTAGAGCATCCATCAAATACGTAAAATACTAAGTATCCTAAGAAAAATAAATATTTGGTTAGAAACGAAAAGGAAAGGCACACTGGAAATTGAAAGAAAACTTTCTTTACAAAATCTACCTTTTTGCTTTAGTTTAGGGAATTCTGACTTTAGATCACTCTGGATGCTGCAAACTAAAAACAAATCTACAAACTGTTTCAATAATAATAATAATCAACCATAAGAGGAAAAATGAATGGAAGAAATATATATGCAAAAATAGGTCACTGTGATTACCCGTGAATAAGTAGCTTGAAGACTAATTGGAGGAGAAAGAAAATAAAACCTTCCAAGACAAATATCCTGCATTTTATTACAAATGATTCCAAGAGAAAATACAATGATTATAAAAAAGAAGAAAATAATACATGGAAGTTACATTTTAATTTGTCTTTGCAAACTTCTATATATCAAGAAAATTTAAAAAAAATATACACCCCAACCTCCATTGGATGCTTAAACTAACAAAATATCTTAGAAAAAACTATTTTTTTGTCAGAAAAGGAAAAGAAAGCCAAGCCTAAATATAACATAAATGTTTTGATACAAATTTTACTCTTTTTTTTTTTTTTTTTTTGCTTTAGTTTATTGAATTCGGGCTTCAAAATACCATAAATGTTGCATACAAAAGAATCTACAAATTGTTTAAATAAAATCAAAATCAAGCATACCAGTAAAAAGTAATGGAATAAAAATATGCAAATGTAGGAATTTTTTAGTACCAACTCAAAAGTCGTCATAATGATAGCTGGAAGACCAATTGGAGTAGAAAGAAAACAAAATCTTCAAAGATATAATATCCTGCATTTTATCACAAATGATTCTAATAAAAACTGAATGATGTCAAAATCTTCCAAAATGCAAAATATAGAGAAATATTAAGAAGATTAAAAAATATTATGGGAGAAGAAGATGAAGTTGGATGTACAAATAGTGGCAAAGATAGTATTAGGAAGAAAAATATGAATTCCATCACCAAGAAAAAAAAATGCGCAGGAAAAACAGTTAGAGGTGGGAAGTAGTGATGTAGTGGGATTGAGGGTAGTAGTGATGTAGTGGGATTGAAGGTAGTGGGAGTAAAAAGTGGTAACTCGTGCTATACACGGGATTCCATTTTACTATATAATTAAGAGTATATGAAAATCAAATAGCTCTGTGAGCTAATTGTTTTTTTAAAAAAAAAAATTTACTATTGGAATGAAAAAGTTAAAAAGTAAACTGAGTTTGCCACTGAATTTAATGGCTAAAAACCAACCCACCAATTCATTCAATTGAAAAGCATGCTCAACCCCTTTACTTATAATGTTGTCAAACTCCAAAAATTTCGTACATTTTCAATGTGGATCTTGAATAATATTGAAAAAGAAAAAGAAAAATGTAGAAATTTATAATAGAAGAAAAGAAAAACAATAAAAATATTAAATTGTAGAATTTAATTTTAATAAGTTAAAGATATCAATCAATACTTTTAAAATAATTATAAAAAAAATAAAAAAAATTTGGAAATTAGACTGAGGACCCGAAAACTCTATAGTGCTTTGAAAAACTGGAAATTCCTTTGCTGATATCATATATAAATTTTATACACATTAATTTTCTTTTATAGTCTTGTCATTTATCAAGTTTTAAAAATAATAACTATTTTTTTTATGTAGGAGTCTTTATTGTTGTCAATTCTCTTATTTGACTTTAGATTAATATTTGACTTTTTTATTTTATTAAAAATTAAAATTTCTACAAATTAATACTTTAATTTTAGAGAGTTTAGAAGAAGATTCACTTAATTTTTGCAGTATAAACGAAGCGAATTGATATTTTTTCCATTTTTAAATATCCATATTTATTTAATTTTTAAAAGATATTATGAAAATAAAAATGTTGCATAAGAATAAAAAAAAGCAAAAAAAATGAACATTGCATAAGTCTAAGCTAAATCGAACTTCATTCTAAGTTCAATCGGAATTCAGAGGACCCGCTCATCTGAATTACCTGTTATTTGTTAAAACTTTAACCATTTATATTTATATAAATACAAAATATAAGAAGCAAATAAGTGTGTTTCCCCAATTTCCCACTCAAAACAACATGTGAAAGTAGTCTCTTTATAGTGTTGTCAAACTCAACAAACAATCTAACTTTTCAATGTGGGATGCATTTACTCCTTATATAAGAGTTCTTAATCTTCTCCTTTTATTTTATTAAAAAAAATACAGAACAGTCGGAAATTACGCGTAGAATTCTAGAGAATGTGATTGGTTAAAAAATAAAAACACCTTATGTAATATAAATATAGTTAGATTAGATAGTCTAATAATATGTGCTATGCTCGGGATTCCATTTTACCATATAATTATGAGTAATTGAAAACATTGGCTCTTTAAGCTTTTTTTTTTTTGAAGTGTTGACTCTTTAAATGAAAAACAAAATAATAAGTAGGTTTTCTCGCAGGTTCTACCAAAAATCAAATTTTTTGTTTTAAATTTTATTTTGACTATTGGAATGAAAAAGTTGAAAAGCAAATTGAGTTTGCCACTGAATTTAATGGGCTAAATATCAACCCATCAATTCATTCAATTGAAAAACATTCTCAACCCTCTATTCATAGTGTTGTCAAACTCCAAAAATTGCGTACACTTTCAATGTGCGATTTTGAATAATATTGAAAAGGAAAAAGAAAAATATAAAAAAATAAAATAGAAGAAAAGAAAAACAATAAATATATTAAAAACCATAACTTTAGATTAATATTTTTTACTTATTTTTATTTTATTAAAAATTAAAATTTCTACAAATTAATACTTTAGTTTTAGAGAGTTTAGAAAGATATTTACTTGTTTGCAGTATAAATGAAGCGAATATTCATTTTTAAATATCCATATTTATTTACTTTTCAAAAAACATTATGAAAATAAAAATGCTGCATAAGAATAAAAAAACAAAAAATGAACATTGCATAAGTCTAAGCTAAATCGAACTTGATTGTAAGTTGAATCGGAATTCAGAGGACCCGGTCATCTGAATTACCTGTTATTTGTTAAAACTTTACCTATTTATATTTATATAAATAAAAATATAAGAAGCAAATAAGTGTGCTTCCCTAATTTGATTGGCTGAAATGTCAGCCCAATTTCTCTCTCAAAACATGTGAAAGTACTCTCTTTTATAGTATTGTCAAACTCAACAAACAATCTAACTTTTTAATGTGGGATACTTTTAAGAGGCAATCAAAAGAGTACAACAAAAGTAAAAATTAACCAACCAATCAAAATTTTAAAATTGAACCAAAATTCATGGAAATTACACGTAGGATTTAGAAGAATGTGATTGGCTGAATTTGAAAATAGGCTATCTTTAATTTTATTTATTTTTTGAAGCCCAAACGGGCGTACACCCCAAAGGGGAGAGTAGCACCTCACAAGAGGAGAAGGAGATAACCCTAGAAAGGGAGACAATTTAAAGCATGCCCCATGCGCGGGAAGGGTATCGAACCCACGACCACGACCAGGCCATTGCCCCACTGGGCTAAGGACCTTGTGATGAAAACAGAGCTATCTAATATATATATATATATATATATATATATATATATATATATATATATATATATATATATATATATATAACTTAAATTCGATTATGACAACACGTAAAAAATTGATCAATCCAAACAGGAATCAAATAATCAAAACAATTAAACACGATTAATGCAATAGTTCGTAATTCCAAAAGTTTATGCAATAATTTATGCTTAATCAATCCATAAACAATCCCAAAACAATACCCAATATATATACAATATATATATATACACACACACACACACACACACACACACACACAAAATTCCAGGTAGAAAATAATAGAAAGATTGGGTCATTACCTCTAACGAAAGAGATAAACAACAAATACCCGAAAACTGCACTACCAGTTCCGCTTTCAGTGCGATAACTTTCAACCCCGAACTCCGAATCATGTTGCGCCTGCGCTCACTCAAAGTTAATTTCGTTGCGATCACTCAAAACGATTAAACACGATTAATGCAATAGTTCGTAATTCCAAAAGTTTATGCAATAATATATGCTTAATCAATCCATAAACAATCCCAAAACAATACCCCAATATATACACACACACACACACACACAATTCCAGGTAGAAAATAACAGAAAGATTGGGTCATTACCTCTAACGAAAGAGATAAACAACAAATACCCGAAAACTGCACTACCAGTTCCGCTTTCAGTGTGATAACTTTCAACCCCGAACTCCGAATCATGTTGCGCCTGCGCTCACTCAAAGTTAATTTCGTTGCGATTGTTTTGATATAACGTGTGATTACAGGATCATATGTGAAGCGTGAAGAGGTCATTTGGATAAATGACCTCATCTTTAACTCATACACGCCAAATACGAGCTTCCGAATAAAGCCTTTCTTCCGGGTATTTAAAGTCATTACTATAAAGGCTCAAGAGACAAAGAAGCCTTCCAAGAATGCAAGGCACAAGGATCAAACACACCTAATAGCATTTGAAGGCAAAATACATAATTGGAAGAAAAACGGTTGAAAGGGTATTTTAGTCATTTGATAATTAAAGTCTATTCTAGACTTTAATTATATTTCAGATTTATTATATTGTTTAATTAGCCATGTTGGCCGAAATAAGCTAGCTAAATAATAGGACATGTTGTCCATGATGTTAGGTAGTGTTTTTAGTTATCTAGGAGTTGTAGAGTCCTAATCCTTAAAGGACTCTTATTTGTGGGTTATTTTTGGACGAAATTCCACTTTATTTAAGAGGGATTTCAGCCATGTTATTGTTAGACTTGATATATTGATTTAAGGTTATTCCTTAGTTACTTTGTGTTTGATTCTCTGGGTAGAATTCATTTTACTGTATCAATAAGTTTGGTTTATGCTTATTGTGGTGTTTCAACCCCCATTGATATTTAACCTTGCGGGAGAAAGGTTGTTTATATTCCCCTATAAACTGTTCGAGATAGAGAAAGATCGGGCATTCAAGCCGAACCTTCGTATTCGTACAACGGTTTCGCATCAACGTGCGTCGAAATCGAACACCGATAGCCCACTCAATTATTCTTTCCAGATGCCAGCAATTCTAATCTCTCAAAGGCTATTTTTCATTCTGTTTCTCACACGGCTCAGCCGTTAGTCTTCTCTCTGTCTTCTTTTGTTTTGCACGATTCCCAATCCCCTCCTCTCTCTCTCTCTCTCTCTCTCTCTCTCTCTCTCTCTCTATATATATATATATATATATATATGCTTTCCTTTTATTTTATTTTAATTATGCTACTCTCCCAATCCTATTAGTATTCCTAATTAATTTCAATTCCAATTCCACATCTAATCAACCACCCCTCTAAGTGAATCACAACTAAATCCCCAACTACGATACTTGTGGGAAACGCCCCTTAACAAACGTACACAAATATAACACGCAACAAGTATAAAATTAAATAGACATGTAATCACATAATCACCACGAAATAAATTATGCCTACGCACTTAGTCACATAAAAATTAATTACTCGTAAATAACACGTAAGTAAAAAATTACGGGTATCACACTAATGTGAATTATCTATCAGATAAAAAATATTTCTGTTTTTAATGAAACAATAATAATTTTTTCTTACAAATTAGTTGTCTCTAATCAACTTTCCTATTAGATTGGTCAAAGTATAGCTAACCTTCCAATCATACCAGTTTAGCAAAATTCCCTGATGCCCGTATGAAAACAAGATGCTAGTAACGTTAGTTTTTCTATTCGAGTAACCAATAAACTAATCGAATAACAAAAAAAGCATCTGAAAACTTTGAATACAATGAATATTAAAAAATATTGTAAAAATAAATAAATACTATTATAAATTTATAAGAAGACAATTAACTTGTGATTAGAAAAAAAAATATGTTTTGAAACAATTAATTTTGAAAGAAGAAAGTAAGACAAAAGGAAAACGTTATTACCAATACATAGTTACTTAATAGACGTAGTAAAGGCTGTTTAGATTACAATTTAAGAGCTTGTCGCATAATTTAAGATATCAGAGTCTAGCCCTTACATCAAAGGTATCTTAACCCAGCGGGGGAGGCGCTTGCACACGGCCTTGAGGTAGTGAGTTCGATACCCTTCGCCTGCGTGTGGCAAACTTTAAATCTCCCTTTCTAGGGCTATCTCCTCCTCGTCTGAGACAGTTCTCTCTCCCCTATATGGGGCAACCGCCCAATCGGGCTTAAAAAAAAGAGTCTAGCCCTTACAACTAAAATAAAATATATCTTTTTTTTTTTTAAAGATAGTTACTAAGATAATTTAAGATAGTTATACTAAGATATCTTTGCTAAATATATAATTTAAGATATCAGAGTCTAACCCTTACTACTAAAATAAAATTTATGGTGAAGAATAAGAGAATTAGATGCAACTAGTGAAGGGATTCATAGACAGAAACTAGTTCTAAACACCCATGAATCATCCCCGGAAGGATCCGTTCATATTATGGGAATCTAAAATAACCAAAAAAGACTTACAATTTTCGGATTGGAATCTGGTTTTAGATGCTGCGTTGCAACCACCAAAAGTTGTCCCTAACAGAATTGCTCTCTACTGGTATTGATGCGGTACCAACCTCGGGGCTTCCCAACTCAAGGGAACGTGTATTAAGATACAAAGAGGACTCTAAATTACATCAAGGAATGTTGTACAAGTTAACCTCTTAAGTATCGCAAGGAATGGACAGCTTTGCTACAGTTTGGTATAATGATCATAACTTTCGATATAGTTATCCAATGAAGCTGATTCTAGTTGCATATGAAAGATAAGAGGCAGATCTACAACATTCATGAGATCACAAGACAAGATTCTGCCTTCTTGATATCCAATATTGTCGTGCAAGTTGGCCCAACAAGCTGTCCAGAATTGGGACGAATCTAAAAAGGGCATTTTAGTCTTTTTACACATTAAAGTCTATTCTACCCTATTCTAGACTATTCTAGACTATAATTACTTTCAGCAATGTTATTTACTTTATTAATAGGCGTGTATAGCCTAATTGCTATAATAAAGGACATGTTGTCCAAGTGTTGGTTAGTTAGTTATTAAAGAGTCCTCATACTTCAAGGACTCTTCATTTGTTAGTTATTCTAGCCGCCTAGAATGCAAGATAATTGGACATGTTTGAAGGGATTCATGGGCGGAAACTCGTTCCAAACACCCATGAGTCCTCCCCTGAAGGATCCGCTCATACAAAACGAATTGAAAATTACATAGAAAAAGACTTACATTTGTTGGCTCAAGAATCCGATTCTTGAATGGAAGATTCTGTCTTTAAGGCTCGGATGCAATGATCACCTTGAGTCCTCCCTTGCGAAATTACTCCCTACTGGTATCCACGCGACGAAACGGGCAGCGAGTGCTAGCTCTTCGTTTTTCTAAGATTCATGAATTAGATAGAAAGGGAGAGGCAGAACAAGAAATCTGACTTCTGGTGGTTTTGGTATTTCGGCTGAAAATTTTCTCACGCTAGGGTTTCGGCCAAGAGAGGTTTATATAGGGAGTGAGAGGTTGTTTTCAGCCTCCATTGATAATCAACCTTCTTGGAATTGCGTTGATTATATTCCCCTGTAAACTGATTTCAAGAAAGAGAAAGATCCGTTTCAACCTTTTGTGTCGAATCTTTGACCTTAAAAATCAAGGTTCTTCATTACAAAGTGTCACACACGGTCCAATACAACAAAGTGGCTAAAAGGGCATTTTTGGAACTTTGTACATTAAAGTCTATTCTAGACTGTAATTAGATTTTCAGCTTTCTATTTATTATTTTTAGTCTTTTATGTCGAGTAATGTTAGTAGTGCTAGAATAAAGGATATGTTGTCCATTTATTTAGTTAGTGTTTCTTTTATAGCAAGTTTGTTATGCTAGAGATTGAAGAGCCCTAAAAGAACATGACTCTTCCTTTGTAAGGCTTTTGAGCTGAATTGTTCCTCTATATAAAGAACAATTCGGCCACCTTTATACTTACATTAGATATATGATATTTTGGTTAAGGTTATTCTTTAGATACTTGTGAATTGAACTTCTATTTAGATTTTCATTCATTCTTGAGTTACGGTATCAGTAAGTTAGTTTCACTTATTGTGTTGTTTCAGCCCCCATTGATAATCAATCTACTTAGCGTTGTGTTGATTATATTGCCCTCGAAACTATTCAAGAAGAGAAAGATCCGAATTCAACCTTTCGTTGTTGAATCTTGATACAAGTTATTAAGGTTCTTCATCATTGATGGTCAAATAGATTGATAAGATATAAACCAAAAGATCATATCTAAAGGCCAAAAATATTTTGAAGAATGAATATGTTTGAATAAGCTTGGTTGATTTCAAAATAATGGGAGTCCATAATGACACATAAAGTTAAAGATGGTCATATGGCTCAAAAATGAAACATCAACCTAAGCTAAAATCAAAGGAGATAAAGGAATATAATCTTGAAGTACAATCTCACTGTTTTACCTAAACACAACGTTAGCTAGTTTAGATGAAAGCAAGTTGAAAATCATTGCTAACAAAGTAAGAATGGATGTGATACCATGAATATACAAGTTAAGCACATGTATCACAATCAAAAGAACTAGAGGAAGTGTAAGATAACACTTTAAAGCACATTCCTCTATAAGTTAGTGGTTAGCTTAAAAGAGTATAACAACTCTTAAAGCATGAGGCTAACCAAGAACTATTTATTGTTAGTAGTGCCCTAGGACCATTAGCATATGTTGCACATTTTATATCTTTTTGAGCATTTCATCTGAATAGTTAATTTTTCTTATGAACATCAAATGCGTGATTTGATAGTAAAACTCATTTGCTTATGCAATTACTATTCTAGTTGTCCCTAGTTTTATGTAATCTACTTTACAATGAAATAAAACTAGTATGATGGATGATTGCTGATCATGTTTTACTGGTCATGTGTAATGAATACAAATCATATCATAGATGCATTATATAGGGATACATTGTATTGGACGTGATCCGTTAGAGAAGTAATACTTCATGGTCCTTAGTCATAAGTATTACTTCCTTAATACTATCTTCGAATCCTTAGACCTTATGTCTCCATTGATTCTATCATGAATGGAGCCACGTTTTGACTCAATCGTACGTTGCTTTTAATCGAGTAATCAATAGGATTGATGATCGGATGTAGTGTCCTATTATGGCTTGAATGTGAGAGGCATTGTAAGGAATTTGTCCCTCTCTTATTAGAGAGAGATATCCATGGGCCCCTCGATAGGGAAAAACTGTTTAAATGCATGGCCGTGCTCAAATATATTTGATAAAGTGGTTATCAAATGCTATTTGATGGAACAGTTTACCCGGAGATCGAGCATAAATACAATTAAGCTTAATAAGGGTGACGACTACCATGCCTTATGTTTAATTAGGATATCGCGAGACAAAGGGATTAAATAGTGGATTGATATTAGGTTCCGTTGTATATTCATTCACTTTAGGTAGTCACAATGTCCTGTTAGGGACCGCTTGTGATTTATGAACTCACACTACTACTAAGTGTGTTTTCATTGCCATTGTGATATGAACCTACAGGGTCACACGCATAGACGAGCTAACGAGCTTCATGTCCAGATTCATTGAATCTAGAATGTGTCTAGGTTCATTGTATCTGACATTCATTTTTCTGAGAATAATAAAGCGTTATTATTCGAATTAGAGATAAGGGGCATTTACGGTATAGCTGGGACTACGTGGGAGTTATTATCCGATAAGGACTCCACTACCAGCAGAAGTCTATGGGACGTGGGAGTTAAGGACTCCCACTGACAGAAGAGGTGGAGTGGACGTGGGATTTGTTCTGGAAACAACCACTCACTCCCTATAAAAACCTCTCTTGGCCGAAACCCTAGGGTTAGACAATTTTCAGCCGAAATACCAAGAAATTCAGAAAACTGTTTTCTGCCTACCTTTCTCCCCAATTCCCGAAACTCAGAAAAACTCAGAGCTAGCACTCGCTGCCCATTTCGTCGCCTGGATACCGGTAGGGAGTAATTCCGCAAGGGGAGACTCAAGGTGATCGTTGCTGAGAGCATAAAGACAGAATCTTTCATTCAAGAATCAGATTCTTGAGCCAAGAAACGTAAGTCTTTTTCTTGTTTTTCCGATTCGTTTTGTATGAGCGGATCCTTCAGGGGAGGACTCATGGGTGTTTGGAACGAGTTTCCGCCCATGAATCCCTTCAGTGGTATCAGAGCCTTGCTCAATACGATTCGAATTCGATATTGTTAATCACATCATAACTGATGTGAAACCGTGATGTTTTATATCAAGGTTCGACTTTTTAGCAGATCTTTCTCTATCTCGAAATAGTTTCTATGGGAATATACTCAACACAACCCCGGGCAGGCTAAGTATCAATGAAGGCTTAAACACCACAACTAGAGAAACAAGCTAGTTGATACAGTAACTCAAAGAATATGAAGTTCTACCGGAAATTCATAAACAACCATCAAAGGAATAACCTTAATCAAAATATCAATATATCAAGTCTAAGTATAAATGTGGCCGAAATCTCCCTTAAATAAGTTGAGATTTCGGTTACAACAATAAAGGGAAATAAGAGTCCTTGAAGGATTAGGATTCTTGAAAACAAATAAGAGTCCTTGAAGAATTAGGACTCTTGAATAACAACTTGCTATCAAGTAACTACCTAAACAAGATAATAGACACATGTTCCTATTATCTTGGCAGCCAGAAAGTAAATAACTAGCAAATCTATGAAGAGTCCTAGTTGCATTAGGACTCTTATTAACCAACTAACTCACACATGGACAACATGTCCTTTATTATAGCAAATACTTGCTATTACACGGCTAAAATAGGAAAGAATAATGCTGAAAATAATTAAAGTCTAGAATAGTCTAGAATAGGCTAGAATAGACTTTAATGTGTAAAAAAACTAAAATGCCCTGTTTAGCCACTTTGCTTGTTTGGGCCGAATTGAATGTCTTTGAGAGTTAGAAGTTGAACTTGTACTTCATCTTCTAGATGTAGCTTGGCTTCTTCTTTAAACTTTAACTCTCGGATCAATGTAGATAGTTCTTGTTCCATTTGAATGGTTCTTGATCTTGTCATTGGTCCATTGATGCTTGATAAAGGATGCTTGTAATGAGGTAGTCTTCTAGATGGTCCCGTATCAATAACATATATCAAATTCGATTTGGTATGTGTATTTGTGAAAAAAACAGAAAAGATTGATTCTTTGACTGCCTATCATATGTTTCTGTGATTATAATATGCATAAACTGTTTATGATTCTGTCAATAATCCGATTATACAGCATAAACTGTTTATGAATCTGTCTTTAATTCCATTATACCGCATAACCTGTTTATGTTATCGTTTAATTCGATTAATTCGGTTATGATTCCTGCGTTAATCAGATTAACCTATGCATAATTCGATTATGAATGTTAGCCAATTTAGGGTTAAATTGGGGCAGAAAAACTCATTCGATGAGCTGATGTAGAATCAGATTTTTCTTCCAGGGACGCTGCCCCCTTGACCCCCCGCCCGCTAACCGGCTAGATTCGTCGTTCCGCTGACCTAAAACTTTGTATGTGTACTCGTTGTTAATTTCATTGTGCGTTATGTGATTTTTAGCATGGTGAATAGCATGGCCTACTATACCCATTGTTTTACATATTTTGGGTTGTAATTTTATAATACGGCCTGCGAGCTGTTTTTCAATGTTGTAAAATTGTAATCACTTTCTTAGATTAGCTTTATTGCTTTACATTGAAGGCTGGGTATGCCCATGCAACTATGTAACAAGGTTGGAGGCTGCTGGATCGAAGACTTTATCCATGAGATGGATATTGACTTAGATTGACCCTTGTCTCCCACAAGGCTCGTGGAGTCATCATAGGATTAGGCCATGCTATCTCACGTTTAATTTTTATGCTTTATATATTGCATGAGATGCTTGTATAATTGTATTACGAGTTTTAATGTCTTATTCAAACTGAATGTTTTAACTAAGTCTTAAAATGCCTACCATACTCTAAGCACTCATTGAGCTTGGATCATCATTTTGTCTGCTTGCCAAAGCAACAGACAAGTGGTTATCTAAGCAAAAGGAGATGGGAAAATAGTGATTTTCATAAGCTTAGACATGGTTCAACTTAGCTAGGCCATCAAAATAGTTTTGGGCCTAGGGCATAAAATGGGAAATAGCTGGGACATATAGATGTCATTTCCATTAGATGATTTTACTTTAATTATGGGTGTTAAGCCAAAGCTTTCCTATAACTATTGTAAAATGTTTTTCCCCACTATTTATCAAGTGTTGAAATTGTGGAAAGGAATTTTTTCTCAAAACTAATAACTTTGCAAATAATTTAATGTAGATAATGGCAACCAATACTTCACACAATTCATTGTGATCCGTCCTTGAGAAGGAAAAACTAGGCGGGACCAATTTCCTTGATTGGGCCTGCAACTTAAGGATTGTCCTTAAGTAGGAAAGAAAGCTATACGTTCTTGATACGGACATTCCTGAACAGCCTGCAAACAACGCCCCTAGAGCTGAAAGAGATGCTTGGAAGAAGCATTTTGATGACTCTAACGATGTGACTTGTCTCATGTTAGTCACAATGAGCACTGACCTTCAAAAACAGTTTGAAGGAGTTGAGGCTTTCCAGATGATGGGCCAGCTCAAGGAAATGTTCCAAGAGCAAGCTCGTCATGAAAGATTCCTCACTACTAAGGTGTTGAATAGTTGCAAAATAGCCCCTGGCACCTCTGTAAGTGCACATGTTCTTAAGATGAAGGGCTATTTTGACCAACTTGAGAAGCTTGGGGCTACCGTAGGTCATGACATGGCCACAGATATGATCTTGGGCTCACTCCCACCGGAGTATGACCAATTTGTTATGAACTTCAACATGCATGCCATGGAGAAGACCATACACGAAATACACGGGATGCTCAAGCAGGCTGAACTGAACATTAAGAAGACCCCTGAAGTCTTAATGGTTCAAAAAGGGAATTTCAAGAAGAAAGGAAAGGGAAAGCACATGGCCAAGAAGGGCAAAGGCAAAACAAGCCCAAACCCAAGGCAAAGGCACCAAAGGAAGGAGCTTGCTTCCATTGCAATGAACCAAGTCATTGGAAACGGAACTGCACACTCTATTTGGAAGAGAAGAAAAAGGGAAAATCCAGTTTGACTGTCTCTCCAGGTATTTATGTTATTGAAATTAACATGTTTGCTCCTACTTCGTGGGTATTAGATACCGGTTGTGGATCTCACATTTGTGCAAATATGCAGGGGTTGTTAGTAGTGCCCTAGGACCATTAGCACATGTTGTGCGTCTTTATTATCTTTTGAGCATGTAATTGAATAGTTAATTACGCTTTTGATTATCAAATGTGTGATTTGATAGTAAAACTCATTAGCTTATGTAATTACTATTCTAGAAGTCCCTAGTTTTACGTAATGCTTATTTACTATGAAATAAAACTAGTATGATTGTTGATTGATGATCTTGTTTTTCTCGATCATGTGTAATGGATACAAATCACATCATAGATGCAATATATAGGGATACATTGTATTGGGCGTGATCCGTTTGAGAAGTAATACTTCATGGTCTTAAGTCATAAGTATTACTTCGTCAATACTATTTTAGAATCCTTAGACCTTATGTCTTCATTGATTCTAGTATGAATGGAGCCACGTTTTGACTCGGTCGGGACGTTACTTGTAGCAGAGTAATCAATACGGCTGATGATCGGATGTAGTGTCCTATCATAGCTTGAATGTGAGAGACATTGTAAGGAATTTGTCCCTCTCTATTATTGAGAGAGATATCCATGGGCCTCGATAGGGAAAAGACTGTTTAAATGCATGGCCGTGCTCAAATGTATTTGATAAAGTTGTTATCAAATGCTATTTGTCGAAAGCAGTCTACACGGAGATCGAGCATAAATACAATTAAGCTTAATAAGGGTGGCGACCACCATGCCTTATGCTTAATTAGGATATCGCGAGACAAAGGGATTAAATAGTGGATTGACAATAGGTTCAGTTGTAAATTCATTCACCTTGGGTAGTCACGATGTCCCTGCTAGGGGCGGCTTGTGACTTATGAACTCACACTACTACTAAGTGTGTTTTCATTGCCATTGTGATATGAACCTACGGGGTCACACGCATAGACGAGCTAACAAGCTTCATGTCAGATTCAATGAATCTAGAATGTGTCTAGGTTCATTGTATCCGACATTTGTTTTTTCGAAAATAATAAAGTGTTTATTATTCGAATTAGAGATAAGGGCAATTTTGGTATTTAACTATAGCTGGGATTAAGTGGGAGTTGTTGTCAGATAAAGACTCCCACTACCCAGTGAAAGTCTAGGGGACGTGGGAGTCGAGTCTCCCACGGCAGGAAGAAGTTGAGTAGACGTGGGAGTTGTTACGGGAACAAACTCCCACACTCTATATAACATCTTTTAGCCGAAACCCTAGGGGACTAAGTCATTCAGCCGAAATTAAACAAGTAACCCGAAATCAGATTTCGGATTTCTCACCCTCTCCCTTTTCTCTCTAATTCCCGAATCTCGAAAAGACGAAGAGCTAGCAATCACTTGCTTGTTTCAGTCAGCGTGGATACGGTAGAGGGAAATTCCATGAGGAATTCCGTTGGTGAAAAGAAAGCTTCCAAGAATCGTCATCCTCCATTCAGAAGTAGTTTCTTGAATCCGAAAATTGTAAGTTTTTACCGCTGTTTTTCGATTCGTTTTGTATGAGCGGATCCTTCAGGGGAGGATCCATGGGTGTTTGGAACGAGTTTCCGCCCATGAATCCCTTCAGGGGTTCAAAAGGAGTAGATCACTGGAAAAATGAGAAGTGGACCTGAGAGTAGCGAACGGAGCAAGAGTTGTTGTTGTAGCTACCGGGACATTTAATTTAGTTTTGCCAAGTGGCCTTATTATAGAACTGAATAATTGTCTTTATGTTCCAACTTTGAGTAGGAATATTATTTCAGTTTCTTGTTTGGATATTGAAGGCTTTGAATTAAATATTCTTAATAAAATTTGCACCATTCATAAAGATCGTGGACCAATATATACAGATGAGAGAGCTTCCGATTTATTGGGCCTCATACATACAGATGTCTGTGGACCAATAAACACAAGTGCTAGACGAGGGTTCCAGTACTTCATTACATTCACAAATGATTTCAGTAGATATGACTACGTCTATCTAATGAAACATAAATCAGAATCTTTTGGAAGATTCAAAGAATTTCAAAATGAAGTACAAAATCAACTTGGTAAAAGTATTAAGATACTTCGATCAGATCGAGGTTGCGAATACCTTAACCAAGAGGTTGTGAAATTGTTTCACAACTAACTCCTCCTGTCACACCACAATGGAATGGCGTGTCAGAACGGAGGAGTCGCACCTTATTAGATATGGTTCGATCTATGATGAGTCAAACAAGTCTTCCAATTTCCTTTTGGGGCTACGCCCTAGAAACTGCTGCATTTATATTGAATAGAGTTCCTTCTAAAGCGGTTTAGAAAACTCCATATGAGATATGGACTGGGAAACGACCTAGTTTGTCATTTCTCAAAATTTGGGGATTTGAGGCGTATGTAAAACGCTTGTTATCTGATAAACTCGCCCCTAAATCTTACAAGTGTTTGTTTGTTGGATATCCTAAAGAAACTAAAGGATATTACTTCTATCTTCCATCAGAGAACAAAGTGTTTGTTGCTCGTAATGGTTTATTCCTTGAAAGGGAATTTATTTCCAAAGAGGATAGTGGGAGTAAGATCCATCTTGAGGAAATTCAACAACCCCAAGCAACATCTGAACCAAATTTGGAAGTTCAAGCAAGCTCACGTGCTGATACTAAGCTTCAATCTTTGACACAAGGCCCAAGGAGGTCGAGTCGGGTACATCAACAGCCTGAGATATATGGATTTCTCGTGGTCGATGATCATCGAGTTGAGCCCGATTGATCAAGATGAACCCACTACCTACAAAGAGGCAATTCGTAGTTACGAGTCGGATAAGTGGCTAGAAGCTATGAAGTCCGAGATGCAATCCATGTACGATAACCAAGTGTGGACTTTGGTTGACCCACCCGAAGGGTGTAAGGTCATTGATAACAAATGGTGTTTCAAAAAGAAAACCGACATGGATGGTAATGTACACACTTTTAAATCTCGACTAGTAGTTAAAGGTTATAGACAAGTTCATGGTATTGACTATGACGAAACCTTTTCTCCTGTCGTTATGGTAAAGTCTATTAGGATTTCACTTGCCATAGCCGCATATTATGACTATGAGATATGACAAATGGACGTTAAGACTGCGTTTCTTAATGGAAACCTTCTCGAGGATGTGTATATGACACAACCTGAGGGGTTTGTTGATCCAACGAATCCTAGCAAAGTGTGTAAGCTTCAAAGGTCCATTTAGGGATTGAAGCAAGCATCTCTAAATGTAGATAGTTCTTGTTCCATTTGAATGGTTCTTGATCTAGTCATTGGTCCATTGATGCTTGATAAAGGATGATTGTAATGCTTGTAGTCTTCTGGATGGTCCCGTATCATCCCCTCCCTCTTGAAAAGGATTCGACCTCGAATCATCATCATCATCTATGTAATCTGAAACATCAAAGGAAGATAAATCAGTAACATTAAAAGTGGAATGAACACCATACTTACCTTGCAAGTTGATTTTGTATGCATTGTCATTAATCTTTTTAACAACTTGAAAAGGTCCATCTCCTCGTGGATGTAGCTTTGACTTTCTTTCCTTAGGAAATCTGTCTTTCCTAAAGTATATCCAAACCCAATCTCTAAGTTCAAAAGTAAGTGCCTTGCGGCCTTTGTTGGCTTTAGTTGCAATTTTGTCATTCTTCTTCTTAATGTTTTCGGCTACTTGATAATGTATTCTTTGAATAAAGTCAGCCCTTGAATCTCCTTCTATATTATAATGCTCATCAATAGGAAGAGGGGTTAGATCTAAAGGGGTAAGGGGGTTAAAACCGTAAACAACTTCAAAAGGTGAATTATTAGTAGTTGAATGTAACGTACGATTATAAGAAAATTCAGCAATAGGTAAACATTCTTCCCACCTTTTCAAATTCTTTTGAATGAGTGCCCTAAGTAGAGCCCCTAAAGTTCTATTTGTTACCTCAGTTTGGCCATCGGTTTGGGGGTGACTTGATGTAGAAAATAGCAGCTTAGTCCCCAACTTACTCCATAAGGTCTTCCAAAAATAACTTAGGAACTTTACGTCCCTATCACTTACGATTGTTTTTTGGAATACCATGCAACCGAATGACTTCTTTGAAGAATAGATCCGAAACATGGCTTGCATCATTTGTTTTCCTACAAGGTATAAAATGAGCCATTTTAGAAAATCTATCAACAACAACCATAATACTATCATTACCTCTCCTGGATTGCGGTAATCCTAGAATAAAATCCATTGAAAGATCAATCCATGGGGAAGAAGGTATTGGTAGAGGCATGAGCAATCCGTGAGCTTTTGAAGTACTTTTTGCTTGTTTGCACTTAAAACATAGTTCACAAATTTTCTGCACATCTCTTTTCATCTTGGGCCAAAAAAAGTGTTATTGTTATATATCCAATGTTTTAAAAACACCAAAATGTCCCATTAATCCGCCACTATGTGCTTCTCGAACAATTAATTCTCTAATAGAACAAGAGGGAACACACAATTTGTTACCTTTAAACAAGAAACCTTCAAATTTGTGAAAATCTTTTTGGGCCGAAACCTCACAAGATTTGAACAAATCTTAAAAATCATTATCATCTTCATACAATGCTTTTAAATGTTCAAAACCAAGTAATTTAGCATGTAGAACAGAAAGTAGAGAGTACCTTCTAGATAAAGCATCGGCAACAATGTTTTCCTTACCTTTCTTGTATTTGATCACATATGGAAAACTATCAATGAAGGAAACCCACTTTGCATGTCTCTTGTTTAACTTACTTTGTCCTTTGAGATACTTGATTGATTCATGATCCGTGTGAATCACAAACTCTCGGCCAACCAAGTAGTGCTGCCACGTTTCCAAAGCTCGAACAATAGCGTATAACTCTTTATCATACGTAGGATAATTAAGGGCAGCGCCACTCAATTTCTCACTAAAATTTGCTAAAGGTTTACCTTGTTGCAAAACAGCCCCAATACCTATACCTGAAGCATCACATTCAACTTCAAAAGTTAGTGTAAAATTAGGTAAAGATAAAATAGGGGAAGAAGTTAGTAATTGCTTAAGCTTATTAAAACTGTCTTCTTGCGGCTTATCCCAAAAGAATGAGATATCTTTCTTCACAACTTCATTCAATGGTGCGGCAATTGAGCTAAAATCACGAACAAAGCGTCTATAAAAGCTTGCTAAATCATAGAATGATCGGACTTGTGTTGCTGATGTTGGTCTCGGCCAGCTTATGATGGACTCAATTTTGGCCGGATCAACCTGAATACCACTTGAACTAACAATATATCCAAGAAAGTTAATAGAATTAGTGCAAAAAACGCATTTTTCCAACTTGGCATACAATGTTTGCTCTCTTAATATAGTAAAAACAGCCTTAAGATGTTGAACATGCTCTTCTAAGGTTTTACTATAAACAAGAATATCATCAAAATAAACTACAACAAATTTACCAAAACAATGACGGAATATGTAGTTCATTAATCTCATGAAAGTACTAGGTGCATTACTCAGACCAAAAGGCATTACAATCCATTCATATAATCCATATTTAGTCTTAAAAGCAGTTTTCCATTCATCACCTTCTTTCATTCTAATTTGATGATAGCCTTGAGTTAAATCAATTTTTGAAAAGATAACAGCGCCACTTAACTCATCTAGCATATCATCTAAGCGAGGTATAGGATGTCTATATTTAATGGTTATCTTATTAATATCTCGACAATCCATACGTAATCTAAAAGTGCCTTCCTTTTTAGGTACTAAAATAACCGGACTAGCACAAGGACTTAAAGATTCACGTACCTGCTCTTTTCTAAGAGTAAATTGACTTGCCTTTGGATTTCTCGTGTCTCATCCGTATTTGCTCTATAGGCTGCCCTATTTGGAAGATTTGATCCCGGAATGAAGTCGATTTGATGTTCTATGCCTCGGATTTGAGGTAGGCCTCTCGGCAGCTCCTTGAATTCCTGCAAAACATCAAGACATACACTAGGGAGAGAAGAAGTTAAATCATCAAAGTTGAAATTGTTAATTAGAGATAACCTCCCGGTGTCTCTGAAAACAAGTAAAACAAGGGGTTTATTTGCACGTAAAACTCTATCTACTTTTCCAAAATTGATAAACAAACATTCTTTCTTCTCTTTTAGTGAACATGACTTCTTCCTCACAATGCTCTCGGCTTTGTCATCCTTTTTTACCTCGGTTTGTACCGTAGGGATGGGTTCACTCTTTTTTTTCAACTCTTGCTCTTTTAATCTCTTTTCTCTCCCCTCGGCTAGTTTTCTTTAAGTCTCACAAACCTGATTAGGTGTCATAGGATGCAATGTGTACCTAATGTTATCTTTTGTAGCCATGTAAACATTCCTTCGACCAATATGATCCGCGAACATATCATATTGCCAAGGTTTTCCCAGAATAATGTGACTTGCGGTAATAGGTACCACATCACATAAAACTATATCCTTAAAGTTCCCAATGCGCAAGTCAATCTCTACTTGCTTATCCACTTTAATTTCCCCGCTATTGTTTAACCAAGAAAGCTTGTATGGCATCGTATGTGCTTTCATAGGTAAATCTAAAGCGGTTACCATCTCATAAGAACAAACGTTAGTGCAGCTACCATTATCAATAATAACCAAACATGTTCTATCTTTAACATTGCACTTAGTTTGAAAAAAGATTACTGCGGTGTTGATGCAAATCATCTAATGGTTGAGAATGTAAAAGTTGCATATTAACCAAAAGAAAATTACCATCATAGGGATTAAAATCTGTAATGATCAATAGGATAACAAGGACACGTAATGTGAGGTGTGTGATGGGTAGAGACTATAGACTAGGACTCTTCTGTTGTTTAAGCGCTCATATGTTCTGCTAACTGTTATATTCAGCTACTTTATGATTTTACAAGTATATGATGTCTTCCTTAACTGAGTTACATATTATGTGGTTATCGGGTTTATATAATTCTTTACCTATTCATGTCTTACATATTAACTTGTTATGTTTTATCACCTATCTTAATTGTGGCATGATATCTTGTATTATGTGATACTATGCTCTAAATGTGCATGTTTTGCGTGTTTACCTTGTTAATTGTTCTGTCGCCTATCGTATTTGTTGCTATATGTTATGTTACAGTATTCTATAAGTATACATGTTATATGTTTCCTTGCCTTGTACTATACCATGTCATTCTCTAATTGCTCTTGCCTCACACGTTTTGTTGTTAAGTGTTTTATCGCTTATCTTACTTATCTGTCACTATGCATATCTGTTGGGGTTAGAATGGATCCGAACTAGGGTAACAGTGATGACTACGAACTTCTTATCATTGACTATGGCCAACGTGGGTATGAGGTGGAAGAAGACAGGTCGTCGGTTCTTCAAGTCAGCAACCTGAAGCTTCGCATCAGAATCAAGATAACAATGTTGTTGGGTTTGAACCACCCCCACCACCGCAAACTCTCCCACCACCACCACCACCCTATATAACCCACCGCAAAATCAGAACTTACCACCACCACCTCAATATAATGCACCACATCAGCATAACACACATCCGCAATACAGCCAACCTCCCCCACAATACTATGCACCCCCACCATAGCATCCCCCTCATTATAACGTACCACCGCCTACTCCACCTGTCAATGAAGGAGCAACTCCGACTTGGCCACTACTTTTGTGATGCTAACCCAAATGTTTCAAACCCAGCATCAGTAGCAACTACAGTTTCAGCAGCAACAACAACTGCAGCAGCAACATCAGCAACAACAACAACATAATCAGTCTGCTGCGATTCCTAGAGGTCCGAGAGTTGAGGCTGATCCGGGGTCGTACTGTGGACGCATAAAGAAGATGCGGGTAGCTTCTTTTGATGGAGGTGTAGGTCCTGTCCAAGCTGAGAATTGGTTGGAGACGGTTGAGCAACACTTCCGGATCATTAAGGTACTGGAGGAGATGAAGGTTGATGTAGTGGTTCCCTTTTCTCATGTCCAAGGCATCAGAATGGTGGAAAGGAGCAGAGCCGGTATATGCTTTGGGAGGACCGGTTACTTGGGTTAGGTTCGGGGAGGCTTTCCTTGATCAGTACTTCCCTGAGACCTTCAAGGATGCAAAGCATAACGAGTTCTTTGACTTGAGGCAGACAGAGAGTATGACTATCTCCGCATATACTAGCAAGTTTAACCGTTTGGGTAAGTATGCTACTACTATCATCCAGGATGATAAGATGAGAACTCGGAGGTTCGTGCGAGGGCTGTTGCCTAGTATTCGGGGTGTGTTATCAGGGTACCGTTCCACCTCATTTATGGATGCGTACCAGAGGAGTCTGGATGTGGAGGCTGAGTTCAAGACTACTGAGACTGATAGGAAGGGACCTTATCCTTTTGGGGGCACATGGTCAGAGTTTTTGTCCCAACTCCTCTGCACCTTTGGATAGGGAGAGGTTTGCTTCCACACTGGGACCAACCAACACCTATAGTCCAGAAGCAGGGACTGGAGCTAACTTGATCAGGATTGGGGGACCCGCATGGGCACCAAGTACAGGTCAGCCTAAGGTAGTATGTGGTAGGTGTGGGGGGACTCACATTGGGAGCTGCAGATGGGCATCTGGGGCTTGTTTCAGGTGTGGCAAGGTAGGCCACAAGATCGGTGAGTGTCCAGAGCCACCACCAGCTACGGGTCAGACTTCTGGGACTGCACCAAAAGCAGGTAACACCGGGACTAAGCCCAATTATCGAGTCTTCGCCCTCCCTCAGCACAATGGGAGAAGTGTTACTAGTACACCGGAAGGTACATTTATGTGAATATTTGATTATCATATTTCTTATACTGTTAGGTTGCATTTAGTACCGTACTTCTAATTTGTGTACCGATAGAGCCTTTTCATTTAGTGGAGAGTGTTAGTATGCATGTTTTAGGGAGTGCAAGTTTCGAGGATGAAACTTTTGTAAGGGGGGAAGGATGTGATACCCGGGATTTGTCCACAATTTGATTTATGTGATTAAGTGATTTAATTGTATAATTTTGTGCTTATATTAAATGTCATATTAAATGCTATATGACTATGTGTCATTTTATTTTTATAACATGTTACGTGTTACTTTTGTGCATATTTTATGGATGGACATTTCACACACGTATCGTAATTAAGTGACTTAAATTGTGTTTCACTTAGATAATGGATTGGAATTAGTTAGGAATTTATTGGGATTAGAAAAATCACCATAATAATTATATAGGACATAAAATGAATTAAAATAAATTTAAGGAAAGATATTTAATATAGAGAATAATTTAGAATTGGATTTAAAAAAAAAAAAAAAAAAAAGAGGAAGAAGGTGCTGCGTGTAACATGGTGAGAAGCAGGGGTTCATGGGCTCTCATTTGTGGCATCGTGCAAAAAAAAATAAAAAAAATAAATAGAAAATAAACAGTAGCATATACATATAGGACTTCGTGGAAGTAAAACAAAAAAAATATAATTAAGAAAAAAAAAGAGTAGGCTGCTAGGTACTCCCTCCATTCCCTATTAATTGTCGTTTAGGAGACATCTAGGTATCCAAATTAATTGTCGTTTAAGGTTATTTTATTAGTTGTCAACAATTTATTCTAATTATACCCTCAACATTTTCCTTTCTTTATGACAAAGAAGTGAGAGAGAGGGAGGGTGGGGGATAATATTGGAAGTTTAGGTGAAAATGACAACTTCCTTAATTTTCTCAAATTGTCTAAAGAGTCTTATATTTAGGAATGGAGGGAGTATCTTATTTCGGGAATCGTGAAGAGAAAAAACAACATGAAGAAAAATTGAGCGGCGGCTCTCCCTTCTCGGCGGCGATTCTCTATCTCGGCTGGCAGCAAGGAAACACATTTAATTGTCTTCTCTCGGGAATCGTGCAAATTAAAACACATTTATATATATTTCTGGCTAGAATTTGACACCCGCAAGCCTTATTTTTAGATATTTTTTTCTTCATTTTTTCACCGTAACGGTAGGGACCCTACGTCATTTAATTCTCGTATATAACTGCACAGTAAAAGCGAATAAACTATTATATTTACAAAATCGTTGCACGAATTGTGTTTATTGCTTTCGATATTGTATAAACTGTTTTGGGCATCATTTAAATTCATTATAATTTGATTTGTAAATTGATTATTGCGCTCTTGTTATTGCCTTATGTAAATTGTCATAATTAACTGATAATTGTGAATTTTGGATTAATTGAGTTTATATTCAATTTGCATAAATGTTACCGCTTTGGTCGTCATATTTTGGATTCATTGATTTTAGTCCTATGTGGTTTGGTCAACCGAGTCGTCACCCTCTATTGAGCTGCGTTTAGGAACGAGTAGTTAGCAGGATCTGTCCGCCTTCTGTTCTGATCTGCTCTGCGACCCAAGAGGTCTTCTGCTCTGTACTGTCCGGGGTCCGCATCTGATGGGGCAAATCATCAGATACGGTAGTGGTTATGTGGAGTCTCTGGTTGGGGAAGATGATACAATGTAATGGATGGATCCTTAAACCCGGGTCCTTTCGTTCGGGGGGAAATCCGAACCCACGTGTTGATACTGTACTTTCCTAGTTTGGTTGATAACTGGGACCACTATCGTTATTGCTGAGTATGAGTGACTAAACGAGTAAGCTCACGTGGGGGGATTCTGTGCCATAGCCTTAGCGATGTTCTAAGTATTTAAGACGAGTATGTGATTGGGTGTACCGGATGGGCAACGCGATGTGCTTGTCGTATACTCGGTTATGGAATTGTTTAGGTGCGAAGAATGTTGTAATTGCTTAATTGTTGCATTATATGTGTTCGTCCTTGTTTTGGGTCTTTAATTGCTGTTTGCTTGGAGTCTATTTGGTCGCATATGAGTTGGGATGATTGGGTATTGTTTAGTGCACTTTTGCACAAGTTTGCATCTCATTTTTCTGGAAACCGCAATGATGCAATCCACTTTTCCATAGTGGTATTTTGGGAAACGGGCATCTGCATTATCTGTATCTGAATATGTTGTGTCTGTTCTGGTATGTCTATATATATTGCTATTGTTATTACTGTTTTTAGGTCCCTACTGAGTACCAGAGCTCAGTCCATCCGCTTTTTACTGTGCAGGTGATGTAGATGTTGAACTTGTTCATGATGATGATACCTGGGAGGGGCCATTTGAGGAGTGATCCTAATCTACGTAGCTGCTAGACTTTATTTCCTTTTCAGTTATTCCTTTTAGAACGCTTAGACTTATTCCAATAATGTAATAAGTAGATTCATTTTCAGTTATGTATTTAGGTTTATGTTGTTAAACCTTTACTTTGGATTTAATGCATAATGAATTGCCTTTTTAGTAACTATGTATTGTAGGCTTGGGTGTCTCATCGACCAATGAGACACTGCCATGTCATCACCCTGGGTTACGGGGTGTGACAATTATCTACATTAATATTATTTGCAAAGTCATTAATTAGTTTTGAGCAAGAACTTTTTTATCAATTTCAACACTTGATAAATAGTGGAGAAAACCATTTTACGATTGTTATAAGTAAGCTTTGGCTTATCACCCACAATTAAAGTAAAATCAACCCATGAGAATGACATCTATATGTCCCGGCTATTTCTCCATGTTATGCCCTAGGCCCAAAACTATTTTGATAGCCTAGTTAAGTCGAACCATGTCTAAGCTTATGGAAATCACTATTTTCCCATCTCTGCGTGCTTAGATAACCACTTATCTGTTGCTTTGGCAAGCAGACAAAATGATGATCCAAGCTCAAGAAGTGCTTAGGATATGGTAGGCATTTTTAAGACTTAAGTAAAACCATTTAGTTTGAATAAGTTGTTAAGCCCCCATAAGACAAGAATATAAGCATCACATGCAAAATATAAAACATAAATGTAAATGTGAGATAGCATGGCCTAATCCTATGATGACTCCCACGAGCCTGGTGGGAGCCAATGGTCAATCTAAGTCAATACCCATCTCATGGTTAATGTCTTCGATCTAGCGTCCTCCAGTCTTGTTACATAAATGCATGGACATACTCAGCCTTCAATGTAAAGCAATAAAACTAATCTAAGAAAGCAAGTACAATTTTACAACATTGAAAAATGACCTGCAGGCCGTATTATAAAATTACAACCTAATAAATGTAAAGCAAGAAGGGGTATAGTAGGCCATGATATTCACATGCTAGAACTCACATAAAGCATAATAAATATGGTAACGAGTACAAATACAAAGTCTTAGGTGTTGCCACTACGCATAGCAGTCGGCGGTCCCATACATAATCAGTTTATGCAGTAGTTAATCGGATTAACAACAGGAAACGTGCAATCACAGTTTATACGTAATTAATCGTATTAATAACAGATATAATCATGCCATAACAGTTTATGCAATATAATCGAATTAACAGCAGAATAACATATATCATAATCAAAGAAACAATCTTTTATGTTTCACACATACACATACCAAATCGAAATTCATACGTGTTATTATGTGAATAACATAATCGAATTCGAATAGTACGAGCAAGGCTCTGATACCAATGAAGGGATTCATGGGCAGAAACTTGTTCTAAACACCCATGAGTCCTCCCCTGAACGATCCGCTCATACCATAGGAATCTATAAACAAGCGAAAATCACTTACAATTTTTTATTTCTGATGATGTGCTGCTGCCACCAATAGCCTTCCCTTACGTAATTGCTCTCAACCGGTATCCACACGACGAAACGAACATTGAGTGCTAGCTCTCCGTTTATGAGTTTAGGGAATCCAGAGAGAAGAGAAGGGCAGAAAAGAAGATATCTAATTTCAGAGGTTTTTGGTTTATTGCGGCTCAAGCAAGGATGACTTAGGGTTTCGGCCAAAAGAGGATTATATAGGGTGTGAGAGTTTGTTCCAAGAACCAACTCCCACGTGCTATCAACCTCTGCTGGTAGTGGGAGTCTTTATCGCATAATAACTCCCACGTAATCCCAGCTATAACCAAATACCGAAAATGCCCGTCCTTAATATGTAATTCAAATAATAACGTTTTATTATTCTAATAAAAGTAAATGTCATATACAATGAACCTAGACACATTCTCGATTCATTGAATATGGACATAAATCTTGTTAACTCGTCTATGCGTGTGACCCTGTAGGTTCATATCACAGTGGCAATGAAAACACACTTAGTAGTAGTATGTGTTCATAAATCACAAGCGGTCCCTAGCATGACATTGTCACTACATATAGTGAATGAATGTACGGTGGAACCTAATATAGATCCACTACTTGATCCCTTTGTCTCACGATATCCAAATTAAGCATAAGGCATAGTAGTAGTCACCCTTATAAAGCTTAATTGTATTCATGCTCGATCTCTAGGTAGACTGTGTCTAACAAATAGTATTTACTAAGCACTTTATTAAATACATTTGAGGACGGCCATGCATTTAAACAATCTTCCCTATTAAGGGGCCCATGGATATCTCTCTCTAATAAGAGATTGACAAATCCCTTACAATGTCTCTAACATTCAAGCCATGATAGCATACTACATTTGAACATCAGTCGTGTTAATTACATGATTAAAAGTAACGTCCGACTGAGTCAAAACGTAGCTCCATTCATGCTGGAAACGATGGAGACATAAGGTTTAAGGATTCCAAATAGTATTGAGGAAGTAATACTCATGACTAAAGAACAATGAAATATTACTTCTCTTCTTGAAGATAGTTCAAGTGTATGCCTTACTACAACCTGCAAGCAGCGATAAGCACTTGACTACCTAGGCAGAAGAACACTAGATGGATGATGAAACACCACAACAAGGGAAATAGCTTGTTGATTAGTAACAGTGAAAGGAAGATCTAAAAAGAAATTCAATTCACAAAGTAACAAAGGAATAAACCTCACAATTATATTATATCAAGTCTAAGTAACAAAGAGCCAAAATTATGAGGAACCATGTATAGGGCTGCCCTACTCAAGGGATCCCTTAGCCAGCATCGAAGGATCTATAACAAGATCAAGGGCAAAGAGGTCTCATGAAGAAATCTCTACATTCATCCGAGAAGTCAAAGCTAAAGAGGAAGCAAATCTACACTTAGAAGATGATGTTCAAGTCAACTTCTTAACTTTCCAAAGTGATACATTCAGCCCTAAACAAGCGATGTGGCTAAAAGGGACATTTTAGAAAACTTGTAAATTAAAGTCTATTCTAGACTTTAATTAGATTTTCATCTTTATGTTATTTATTATTTAGAGTATTTAGCCGCATTATCTTAGTGATGCTAGAATAAAGGACATGTTGTCCATGTGTTTAGATAGTGGTTCTTTCATAGCAAGTTTTAGTTCTCTAGGATTCTTAGAGTCCTAATTTACATATGACTCTTCTTTGTAAGGCTAATATAGCCGAATTCCTACTCTATTTAAGAGGGAATTCGGCCACCCTTATGATTACGTTAGATATATTCCCTTGTGTTAGGTTATTCCTTAGATACTTGTGAGTTGAACTTCTTATTAGATTTTCATTCATTCTTTACTTACTGTATCAACAAGATAGTTTCGCTTGTTGTGGTGTTTCAGCCCCATTGATAATTGACCTTCTTATAGTTCCGTTGATTATATTCCCCTTGGAAACTAGTTCAAGAAATACAAGTTATCAAGGTTCCCTCATCAGTTGGTATCAGAGCACAAGGTTGATCTCTTTCTTGGTGTACCTTTATTGCTTTCTTGAAAATTTTCTTTTTTGCATGGATAAAAAAAAAGAGCTAAGAAAATTATTCTAAGGTCGAGAGTTATTTATATTTGTGAACAATAAAGCAAAAAGAAAACTTCTTGGTTCATAGTGTAGGAGCCTCGTTCCAAGAATTGGCAAACGTTCACCCCTTTATTTTTTAGTCGTGAGATACATTACTATAAATCAAGTATCGATAGCGCTCGAGCCTCTATTCTTGATAAATTTCGGCCAAGAAGAAGGGTAAGTCAAAAGAAAAAGAAAGAAAGAAAATATTCAAGAACAAGAATCAAGAAGTGTAAAGATTGAGATCTTCCTTTTACTAAACACAAAAGGATACCTTTAAAAGTATCATCTTTTCTTGATTAGGTCTAGGATTTTTAAGATTATTATATTATTCTTTCTTTAAGCTATTTCGTATAGGTCTAGGGATTTTTTTCCATTATTTTTCATCTTTGTCTCAACGCAACAAATTTAGGAACCTTTAATTCATCTAGAGTTGAAGTTCTTTTATGAGTATTGTTGGAATAAAGAGTGAATGTTTTTTCTATCTAACAGTTTGAGTGTTTTCTTTAAGTCAATATGTCTCAACAGGAAGGATCTTCAGTACAAGATGAAATCTTTGGGGATGATAAACTCTTTAGAGAAGTTTCCCCTCAAATGTTTCAAAAGATGATGCAACAAATTGTGGATATATCCGAAAGATTGAGACTTCTTGAGATGCCAAAGCAACCATATGCACCTAGAAGAGGTAAACAAGTTGAGACACAAGGTGTTGAGGTCGAGAGTGATGATGAGGAATCACATGAATCCAATGAGCCAATAAGGGGTAACATTCAGCCAAGGTTAGATTTAAATCCACCACAGCCGAGAGCTAGGCAATAATTCGGATGGTGGATAATTTTTCTTTTGAGCCGAGAAGAGGTGATCAATATCAAAGGGTTGACAATAATCTTGGTGCAATAAAGACCAAAATTCCCTCTTTTCATGGTACGAATGATCCCGAATTATTTTTAGATTGGATTCGTAAAGTTAACCATGTTTTTGTCGTGCATAATTATTAGGAGGAGAAAAAGGTTAAGTTGGCAGCCATGGAATTTTCGGATTATGCATCAATTTGGTGGGACAAAGAAGCCGAAACAAGGATAAGGGTTGGCCAACGTCAAGTTGATACTTGGGATGCGATGAATGCGGTCATGAAGCGTAGATTTGTTCCCCAAAATTACACTAGGGAAGTTTTCAATTTCTTGCAAAGATTAAAGCAAGGTACTAAGTCGGTGGATGAGTATTACAAATAGATGAAGATTGACATGATTAGAGCGGGTATTCAAGAAGATGAGAAGGCTACATTGGCACGGTTCTTGGCGGGTCTAAATGATAAAATTAGATCAAAGGTAGAACATGCTAACATTAGTAATCTTATTTCTATGGTATATTATGCAGAGAAAATTGAAAGGCAACAAAAAGAGAAGAGTTTAAGGACTTATTCGACACATTTCCAATCTTGGAAAAAGCTTAATCATCCCCTAAATAATTCTACATCTTTGCCGAGCCAAAACAAAGCAAAGGACACTTTTAGTGCTGCCAAATCAGTCACGACATCAAGTGGGGCCGCCAAGACATCTTCTACATCAAATTCGAGGTTAAGTACTACTCCTAACCTTGCAAAAGAGTGTTTTAAATGTAGAGGAAAGAGTCACTTTTCTAGGGACTGCCTGAATATAAGCGTAATGATCATGCAATATTATGGAAATTGGGTAAGTGATGGGGAAGCCGAGGAGTCTATTTTGGAGGATGAAACCGAGACATATGAAGAAATACCCGAAGATGGAAATCAACTTTTGGTGACTATGAAGCTTCTTCATTCTCAACCATTAGATGATGCACATCAACAAAGGAGCAATCTCTTCCAAACTAAGTGCAACGTCAAAGGCAAGCTTTGTTTACTTATTATTGATAATGGAAGTTGTACCAACGTTTGTTCTCTTGATATGGTCACCGCTCTTGATTTACCTTGGAAAGCTCATCCTATGCCTTATAAGCTTTCTTGGTTGAACAATAGTGGTGAAATCAAAGTGGATAAACAGGTTGAGATTGAATTCGGGATTGGAAGGTTCAAGGATAAAGTGGTATGTGATGTGGTTCCAATGACCGCAAGTCACATTATCTTAGGGAGACTATGGCAATATGATAATTGTGTTATTGGGAGAAAGAATGTTTATCAAGTCACCATGGATAACATACAGTTTACATTGCATCCTTTGACACCAAGTGTCGCAAGTGAGGTTCATAAACAAATGGCCGAGAATAAAGAGAAAAGAATGAGAGATGAGTTGAAAAAGAAGAGTGATCACACCCATGAGGTAAAATCCGAGGTAAAAATTGATGAAAAAGTTGAGCCTATTATGAGAAAACAGGCAAGTGCTCAAAAGGTGAGAAAATAGTGTTTATTTATCAATCCGGGAAAGTTAGATAGGGCTAATCGAGCAAAACAACTCATTGTTTTGCTAATATTCAAAGGAGACGAAAGGTCCCTAACTACTAATACTTTTGAACTAACTTCTTCTTCTCTACCTAGTCTTGTTTATGATCTATTGCATGAATTCAAAGATGTATTCCCCAAGGAGTTGCGAAAGGATTACCTCCAATTAGAGGGATTGTGAATCAAATCGACTTCATCCCAGGATCTAGTCTTCCAAACCGTGCGGCTTATAGAGAAAATCCGGATGAAACTTGTGAAATCCAAAGGCAAGTTGATATACTTCTTGTGAAAGAGCAGGTAAGAGAATCTTTAAGTCCTTGTGCTAATCCGGTATTTTAATACTTAAAAAGGAAGACACTTTTAGATTATATACGAATTGTCGCGCTATTAATAAGTTAACTATTAAATATAGACATCTGATGCCTCTCTTAGATGATATACTTGAAGAGTTAAATGGTGCACAAATCTTTTCTAAAATTGATTTAACTCAAAGATATCACCAAAGTAGGATGAAAGAAGGCGATGAATGGAAAACTGCATTTAAGACTAAATATGGATTATATGAATGGATTGTTATGCCTTTTGGTCTTACTAATGCACCTAGTACTTTCATGACATTAATGAACTACATATTTCGGCATTATTTTGGCATATTTCGGTATTAGTGTTGATCCAGCCAAAATCAAAGCTATTTTGGAATGGCCGAAACCTACAAGTGCACGCCAAATAAGACCATTCCATGGGTTAGCTAGTTTTTATAGACGTTTTGTACGTGATTTTAGCACTATTGCTGCCCCTTTGAATGAAGTTGTGAAGAAGGATACTCAATTCTTTTGGGAAAATCCGCAACAAGAGAGCTTTGATAAGCTCAAAAAGTTACTTACTTCTTCCCATATTCTTGCTTTACCTAACTTTGATTTAACTTTTGAAGTTGAATGTGATGCTTCAGGAATAGGTATTGGAGCTATTTTACAACAACAAAACAAACCTTTGGCATATTTTAGTGAGAAATTAAGTGGACCTACACTTAACTATCCAACTTATGACAATGAGTTGTATGCAATTGTTAGACCTTTAGAGACATGACAACACTACTTGATTGCAAAGGAATTTGTGATACGCACGGACCATGAATCCATCAAATACCTAAAAGGGCAAAGTAAGTTGAATAAAAGACATGCTAAATGGGTTTCATTCATCGATACTTTTCCTTACATCATCAAGTACAAAAAAGGTAAGGAAAACATTGTAGTCGATGCTCTATCTAGCAGGTATATTTTACTTTCGGTTATGCATGCTAAATTGCTAGGTTTTGAACATCAAAAAACTTTATATGAGCACGATAATGATTTTTCAGATTTATTTAAGGCTTGTGAGCTCTTGGCTCAAAAAGGTTTTTTTTTAGATTTAATGGCTTCTTATTTAAAGAGAATAAATTGCATTCCATCTTGTTCAATTAGAGATTTACTTTCTAGGGAGGAACATTGTGGCGGCTTAATGGGACATTTTGGAGTTGTTAAAACAGTAGACATATTACACGAACACTTTTATTGGCCAAAGATAAAAAGAGATGTTAGGAAAATTTGTGAACTTTTTTTTAAATGTAAACATGCTAAAAGTACAAGCAAAGCTCATGGATTATACATGCCTTTATCTATTCCATTGTCACCATGGATTGATGTGTCTTTGGATTTTATCCTTGGATTGCCGAGATCCCAAAGTGGTATGGATAGTATAATGGTTGTTGTAGATCGTTTTTCCAAAATGGCTCACTTTATTCCTTGCAGAAAAACAAGTGATGCAAGTCATGTAGCAAATTTGTTCTTAAAGGAAATCATTCGGCTACATGGAGTTCCAAAGACCATTGTGAGTGATAGAGATGTTAAGTTCCTAAGTTACTTCTGGAAGACATTATGGAGTAAGTTGGGTACAAAATTGTTGTTTTCTAAATCAAATCACCCACAAACGGATGGCCAAACCGAGCAATAGAACTTTAGGGGTTCTACTTATAACACTCATTCAAAAGAACTTCAAAAGGTGGGAAGATTGTTTACCTATTGCTGAATTTTCTTATAATAGGACTTTGCACTCTACTACTAATAATTCACCTTTTGAAGTTGTTTATGGCTTTAGCCCTTTAACCCCTTTAGATCTAACTCATTTACCTGTTGCTAAGTACTATAATGTTGAATGTGATTCTAGGGCAGATTATATACAAAAGTGATGAGGAACCTTGATAACAAGTATCTAAGATTCGACACAGTTGTTAATTCGGATCTTTCTCTATTCTTGAACTAGTTTCAATGGGAATATACTCAACACAACTCTAAAGAAGGCTAAGTATCGATGTAGGCTGAAACACAACAAGTGTAACTAACTTGTTGATACAGTAACTCAAGAAATGAATGAAGTTCTAAAAGAAGTTCAATTCACGAGGATCTAAGGAATAACCTTACCAAATAGCATATATCTAACGTAATTACAATGGTGGCCGAAATCCCTCTTAAATAGAGTAGGATTTCGGCTAGCATAGCCTTACAAAGAAGAGTCCTTGAAGAATTAGGACTCTACAACTCCTAGATAACTAACACTATTCTAGCCACTATCTAACACATGGACAACATGTCCTTTATTATAGAAACACTAAGAGATAATGCGGCTATCACACGACTAATAAATAGAAATAAAGGTGAAAACTAATTAAAGTCTAGACTTTAATTTACAAGATGACTAAAATGCCCTTCTTAGCCACTTTGCTTGATAGGGTTGAATTGTCCACTTTGTAAAGTTAAGAGGTTGACTTTAACATCATCTTCAAGCTGTAACTTAGCTTCCTCTTTAGCCTTTACATCTCATATCAATGTTGCAATTCCTTCTAGAGTCCTCTTTGTCCTTGCTCTTGTCATAGGCCCTTGAAGGTTGACTAATGGATCCTTTGAATAGGGCAGCCCCTTGGATGGTCCCTCATAAAAAGATTCATCAACAAGTTCAAAATACAATTGCAAAGTGGAATGAAAAATATGCAAAGTATGTCAACAAGGGCCGCAAGCATATTTCTTTTGAAGTTGGAGATTGGGTTTGGTTGCATCTTAGGAAAGAAAGATTTCCTAATGAAAGAAAGTCTAAGTTACACCCAAGAGGAGATGGACCTTTTCAAGTTGTTGCTAAGATCAATGACATTGCATACAAGAAAGACTTGAAAAGTGAGTATGGTGTAAGTTCTACTTTCAATGTTGCTGACTTGTCCCCTTTTGATTTTGAATCAGGTTATGTTGATGATGATGATGATTCGAGGATGAATCTTTTTCAAGGGGGAGGGAATGATGAGGAACCATCTATAGGGTTGCCCTACTCAAGGGATCCTGATGAGGGATCATACATGAAGCTAAAAGAGGTCAATCATCCAAATTACCAAGTTCTTAACTCATGCATTCCAAATCCAAGTCCCCGAAGAAATCCTTTGTTCCAAGTACTTAAAGTATTTAATCTAAAGGTCTATGGGACAAAGAAGCCTTCAAAGAATGCAAGACACAAAGATCAAATCCATTTAATCGCGTTTGAAGGCAAGATACACAATTGGAAGGAAAATGGTTAAAGGGCATTTTAGGATACTTGTAAATTAAAGTCTGTTCTAGACTTTAATTAGAATTTCAGTGTTATGTTATTTACTTATTATAGTTTAGCCGCATTATCTTTAGTAGGGCTATAATAAAGGACATGTTCTCCATGTGTTTAGATAGTGGTTCAATTATAGTAGTTTACTATTTTAGAATAGGAGAATTCTAACTTAATTAGGATTCTTCCTTGGTGGATTCATTAGCATTGCAATTCCACTCTATTTAAGAGGGAATTCGACATAGTTATTACTTAGACTTGATATATTATATTTCTCAAGGTTATTCCTAAGTAACTTATGAATTGAACTTCTATGTAGAACTTCATTCATTTTTTGAGTTACTGTGTCAACAAGGTAGTTTCGCTTGTTGTGGTGTTTCAGCCTCCATCGATACTTAGCTTTCTTTAGAGTTGTGTTGAGTATATTCCCCTTGGAAACTAGTTCAAGATAGAGAAAGATCCGAACTTAAGCCTTTTGTGTCGAGTCTTTGATACTTGTAATCAAGGTTCTTCATCAGATCCCTTAGACAACATTCAAGGACCTACGACAAGATCAAGGTCAAAGAGGACTCATGAAGGAGTCTCTACATTCATCCGAGAAGTTAAAGCTAAAGAGGAAGAAAAGCTACACTTATAAGATGATATTCAAGTCAACCTCTTAACTTTCCAAAGTGATACATTCGGCCCAAACAAGCAAAGTGGCTAAAAGGGCATTTTAGGAAACTTGTAAATTAAAGTATATTCTAGACTTTAATTAGATTTTCAGCTATATGTTATTTATTATTTAGAGTATTTAGCCGCATTATCTTAGAAAGGCTAGAATAAAGGACATGTTGTCCATGTGTTTAGATAGTGGTTCTTTCATAGCAAGTTTTAGTTCTCTAGGATTCTTAGAGTCCTAATTTACATAGGACTCTTCTTTGTAAGAAGATAGCTGAATTCCTACTCTATTTAAGAGGGAATTTGGTCACCTTTATGATTACGTTAGATATATGCTATGGTAAGGTTATTCCTTAGATACTTGTGAATTGAACTTCTTATTAGATTTTCATTCATTCTTTAGTTACTCTATCAACAAGATAGTTTCGTTTGTTGTGGTGTTTCGGCCCCCATTCCCATTGATAATTGACCTTCTTAGAGTTGCGTTGATTATATTCCCCTTGAAAACTAGTTCAAGAAGAGAAAGATCCTAGTTTAACCCTTTTGTTGTTGAATCTTGATACAAGTTATCAAGGTTCCTCATCACGAAATCTCTCTTTAAATAGAGGAAGATTTCGGTCTAGAAACTCTAACAAACTAAGTCCTAATTGGACTAGGAAATAAAGCAATTACAAGTATAGTAAACTAACTAATACTTTCTATAAAATAAACAACTATTTGGACCACATGTCCTTTATTAATACGGAAAAACAAATAAAGTAAATAAAGCTGAAAATTAATTAAATTCTAAGATATATTTAATTTACAAATTGTCTAAAATGCCCTTAGCCACTTTGTATGTTGTAACCGTGTGATCCTAACTTCAAAGTGATGAGATGGACTTGTCTTTGATCATGTAAATGCAACCTTGCTTCTTCCTTGGTTTGAACCTCTCGAATTAATGTAGATAAAGCTTGGTTCATTCTTGTACTTCTAGCTCTTGTCATTGGACCTTGAATGTTGATCATTGGATCACTTGAATAGCTTGTCCTAGGCATGTCCTTATCATAGCTACCTTGGCATAAGAACACTAGATGGATGATGAAACACCACAACAAGGGAACTAACTTGTTGATTAGTAACGATAAAAGGAAGATCTAAAAAGAAATTCAATTCACAAAGTAACAAAGGAATAAACCTCACAATTATATTATATCAATATAACTATAAAAGTAGCTGAAATCTCTCTTTAAATCGAGAAGGAAATTCGGCTAGAAGCTTACAAAAATGAGTCATAATTGGACTATAACTAAACAATCACAAGTATAGTAAACTACCTTAAACTAGTACTTGCTATAAACTAAATAACTAAATGGACCACATGTCCTTTATTATAGTAATAATTGGAAATTAATAAAGTACTAAAATCTGAAAAGATTAATTCTCGCCTAAAATCTGGACAACATGATGTAGTATGATGCGAAACCTTGATGGATTATATCAAGATTCGGCTGAAAACAGATCTTTCTCTATCTCGAATAGTTTCTATGGGAATACACTTAACACAATCCCGGAAAGGCTAAGTATCAATGGAGGTTGAAACACCACAACTAGAGAAACCAACTAGTTGATACAGTAACTTAAAGGAATATGAAATTCAACCGGAAGTTCATAAACAAGTATCAAAGGATTAACCTTAATAAAAATATCAATATATCAAGTCTAAGTAATAACATGGCTGAAATCCCTCTTAAATAGAGTGGAATTTCGTCCCAAAATAACCCACAAATAAGAGTCCTTTAAGGATTAGGACTCTACAACTCCTAGATAACTAAAAACACTACCTAACATCAAGGACAACATGTCCTATTATTTAGCTAGCTTATTTCGGTCAACATGGCTAATTAAACAATATAATAAATCGGAAATATAATTAAAGTCTAGAATAGACTTTAATTATCAAATGACTAAAATACCCTTTCAACCGTTTTCCTTCCAATTATGTATCTTTCCTTCAAATGCTATTAGATGGCTTTGATCCTTGTGTCTAGCTTTATTTGAAGGCTTCTTTAACTCTTGAACCTTTATAATAGATACTTTCAACACTTGGAACAAAGGCTTTACTTGGAAGCTCGTATTTGGAATGTGGATGAGGTCATTTATCCAAATGATCTCTTTAAGCTTCATATATGATCCCGTATCATTCTCTCCTTCTTGAAAATCTTTCATATCCCCTCCCTCTTTTAATGGATTCGTCCTCGAATCTTCAAGATCGTGGGATGTAATTACAATATCAATATTTTCTTCTGAATCGTTACTCTTTTCTTTCAACTCTTCATTTGGCAAACTTTCTAATTTTGGCTCGGCTTCATCCTTGTCTTCTTCACTTTCCAAATTTGTATCATCTTGTATTATATCATTATTTGGCAAGCTTTCTACTATGGTATTGGCTTCTTCTTGAATTTCCCCATTTTTGATGCATTCATCTAATCGTTCCATGCATTTCCATAGTTCTTTCATAGATTCCTTCGCTTTGATTTGCATCTCAATTTGCTCCGCATGATCGACCATCTCCATAACATCAACATGACAAGCTATTTCCACTATTGGCCTAATGTCATCATTCAAACCTGATAAGAACCGATTCAATGCAATTTTCCTATTTTCTTGAATGTCAAGTCGATTCATGGCTAACCTCATCGCTTCATAATATTCATCTACCGATTTAGAACCTTGTGTAAGCATTTGTAAACGTTTGGTTTGTTCCTCTAAGTAATATAGGGAAACAAATCTCCGTTTCATCTCAGCTTTCAATTCATTCCAACTATCAATAGGTCGTTGTCCCACTCTTCTCCTAATTATACTTTCATCTTGCCACCAATTTGATGCATTACCAAAAAACACTTTGGCTGCCATCTTTACCTTTATACCCTCCGAATAATCATGACAAGCAAACATATCATTAAGTTTATGTATCCATTCAAATAATAATTCCGGCTCATTTGTACCTTCAAAAGATGGAATCTTGATTGCACCAATAGGGTTGCCAACTTGCTGAAATTTTGGATCCCTTTGCGGCTCGTATGGATAAAAATAAGAATCATCATATCTTGATTTTGTTATATGTGGGAAGCCATACCTTTTATCATCATAATCAAAGTTGTCATCTTCTTGATTAAATTGTTGCCACATCTTTGCATGAATTTGTTGAAATCTTTAAAAAGATGGAGTCTTTAAGCTTCTTGATTTTCTTGATTCTTGATTTTTTGGTTCGGATGAACAGTACCCGAAAATCTGTTTTGGCGCTCGGATGAACAGTGCCGTGAACAGTAACGATGAACAGTGTTTTTTTTTTGTTTGTAATTTTCTGCCCAAATTTTTTAAAGAAAGCAATAAAGATACACCAAGATAGAGATAAACCTTTTGCTCTGATACCACCTTATGCGAAACCTTGATGGGTTATATCAAGATTCGGCTGAAAACAGATCTTTCTCTATCTCTAATAGTTTCTATGGGAATACACTTAACACAATCCCGGAAAGGCTAAGTATCAATGGAGGTTGAAACACCACAACTAGAGAAACCAACTAGTTGATACAATAACTTAAAGGAATATGAAATTCAACCGGAAGTTCATAAACAAGTATCAAAGGATTAACCTTAATCAAAATATCAATATATCAAGTCTAATTAAAATATGGCTGAAATCCCTCTTAAATAGAGTGGAATTTCGTCCCAAAATAAACCACAAATAAGAGTCCTTTAAGGATTAGGACTCTACAACTCCTAGATAACTAAAAACACTACCTAACATCAAGGACAACATGTCCTATTATTTAGCTAGCTTATTTCGGTCAACATGGCTAATTAAACAATATAATAAATCGGAAATATAATTAAAGTCTAGAATAGACTTTAATTATCAAATGACTAAAATACCCTTTCAACCGTTTTCCTTCCAATTATGTATCTTTCCTTCAAATGCTATTAGATGGCTTTGATCCTTGTGTCTAGCTTTATTTGAAGGCTTCTTTAACTCTTGAACCTTTATAATAGATACTTTCAACACTTGGAACAAAGGCTTTACTTGGAAGCTCGTATTTGGAATGTGGATGAGGTCATTTATCCAAATGACCTCTTTAAGCTTCATATATGATCCCGTATCATAGTAACTTGAACGACAATTTAGGACACCAAAACGGAAGAATCTTATCTTGTGGCCTTCATGAACGTTGTAGATCTGCCTCTTAGCTTTCCATAGCAACTTGAATGAGCTGCATTGGATTCCTGGATCAGAAGTTATGACCATTACACCAAACTGTCTCAAAGCTGAAATTAATGTTGATCCAAGTTGATGAGAGTTCTCATTACGTAGAGTCTTTGGGTCTCCAAAAATGAGTGATGTGATGTAATGATGCGGAACCGTGATGTTTTAAGGTTCGGCTTTTAGCAGATCTTTCTCTATCTCGATTTAGTTTCCAAGGGGAATATACTCAACGCAACTCCAAGAAGACTAAGTATCAATGAAGGCTGAAACACCGAAACTAGCGAAACTATCTAGTTGATACAGTAACTCAAAGAATATGAAGTTCTACCGGAAATTCATAAACAAGTATCTAAGGAATAACCTTAACCAAAAAATCAATATATCTAACGTAAAAAGTATGTTGGCCGAACCCTCCCTTAAATAGAGTAGAATTCGGTTCCAAGCAACAATAAAGAAGTGTCCTTGAAGAAGTAGGGCTCTTGAACAACAACTTTCTATCAAGTAAAACAGCTTAAACAAGATAATAGACAACATGTCCTATTATCTTGTATCTAGGTGACTAGAAAGGCTGAAAATTAACTAACTATGTTAGAGTCCTTCAAGGTGTAGAACTCTTTAATAACTAGATAACTAACTTCCGTAACCATTATGGACAACATTTCCTTTATTATAGCAACTACTTGCTATATGCGCCTAAATAAAAGAAATAACATTCTTGAAAAATAATTAAAGTCTAGAATAGGCTAGAATAGACTTTAATGTACAAAAAGACTAAAATGCCCTTTCAATTAGTCCCAATTCTGGACAGCTTGTCGGGCCAACTTGCACGACAATTTCGTCTATCAAGAAAGCAGAATCTGGTCTTGTGATCTCCACAAAAGTTGTAGATCTGCCTCTTATCTTTCATATGAAAAGGGAATCAGCTCCATTGGATAACTATAGCGAAAGTTGTGATCATTATACCAAACAGTAGGAAAGCTGTCCATTCCTTGTACACTTGTGATACTTAAGAGGTTGACTTGTACATTCCTATGTGTAATTTAGAGTCCTCTTTGTTTCTTAATACACGATCCCTTGAGTTGGGCAGCCCCGAGGTTGGTACCGCATCATCCCCTCCCTCTTGAAAAGGATTCGTCCTCGAATCATCCCAAAAATCAGCGTTATAATCTGAAAAATGAATATAAGGGAGAAGTTAGAAATATGGAAAGTAAAAATTGCATTGTTCTTACCTATCAAGGAGATTCTCTTGCGGCTGTCCCAAATAAATGGTGTCTTTTCCTTCTTAATTGCAATTAATGGGGCAGCAAGCTTGCTAAAATCGCGAACAAAACGTTTATAAAAGCTTGCCAACTCATATGTTGAACGAACTTGAAGGATACTAGTTGTTCGCGGCCATTCCTTTATTTCATTATCTTTTTCCGGATCAACTTTAATACCTTGAAAACTCACAATGTAACTAAGAAGGTTAATAGAATTAGTGTAAGAAACATAATTTCCAATCTAAGCATACAAAGTTTGTGCTTTTAAAATAGTAAAAACAGCCCTAAGATGTTCAATATGATTATCTCGGTTTTTACTAGCAACAAGTATATTATCAAAGTAAGGAATCGGATGTCTATACTTAAAAGTTATGTTATTAATATTGATACTATCCGTATATAATCTAAAAGTCCTTTCTTGCTTTGGTACAATTTTTGCCGGATTAACATAAGGACTGAAAGACATACTTACCTTCTTCTTTTCAAGAATTAAAAAATCTTGCCTTTGAATTTTCTGATTTTTACCCGAAGATGGCTTATATCTTTCACGATTTTGAGGGCTAACTAACAACCTTCTCGGCAACTTCTTGGTAAAATTATCCTTGAATTCCTGTAAAACATCAATGCATAGACTAGGTAGAGAAGAAGTTACAAGATCAAAAGAAAAGTTGTTAGAATGAACCAACCTTGCGGTTTCTCTTAAATTCAGCAAAACAATGAGTTTGTTTGCTTTTAAAGTCCTATCTTCCTTTCCCAAATTAACTAATAAACTCTCGTTCCTCTCTTTTTCTGAGCATGCCTTTTTTCTCACAATGCTCACGGATTTTTCATCACTTTTTTACCTCTTTGGTAGGATCACTCATTTTTTGCAACTCACGCTCTTTCATTTTTTTTCTCTATTCTCGGCTAATTTCTATTGTATCTCACTTACTCTTTGAGGTGTCATTGGAAGTAAAGTATGACGTATTTTATTCTTTGTAATCATGTACTCATTCTTTCTCCCAATATGATCTGCAAACCTATCATATTGCCATGGTCTTCCTAGAATAATGTGACTTGCGGTCAGAGGTACCACATCACATAATACCGTGTCTTCAAATGTCCCAATTCTGAAATCTATCTCCAGCTTGTTTATCTACTTTGATAACACCACTATTATTTAACCAAGAAAGTTTGTATGGCATAGGATGTGCCTTCACCGGTAAATCTAAAGTGGTCACCATCTCAAATGAACAAACATTAGTGCAACTTCCATTATCAATAATGACTAAACAACCTCTATCCTTGACTTTGCATATTGTATGAAATAGATTACTTCGATGTTGATGCAATACATCTAATGGTTTAGAATGTAAAAGGTTCATATTTACCAAAAGAATATTATCATCGGAGGGGAATTGGTGAGTGCCCTCGGCTTCTTCCACAAAAACCGTCTCCTTGGTTTCTTCCTCATCACTCATCCATGTTTCATCATCATTATCCGCTTCAATATCATCTTGCTGTGATGATCCTCTCGGCTGGTTTGGATTAAAATCCAATCTTTGCCGCAAATTGTCTCTCAATGGCTCATTAGAGTCGTGTGATTCTCCATCATCATCTTCAACAGCCACAGTTTCTCGTTTTTCAAATTTCTTTTGAATTTCAAGAACTCCCAATCTTTCTTGAATGTCAACCATCTTTTGCATCATTCTCTTCATGATTTTGTTGCATTGAATTCATGAACAATTTTTTATCACCTATAATGGCATCTTGATGTGATGAACCTTCAATAAAAGACATTATCTTTGCAAAGAAAAATCACACAAACTGTTAGATAGAAAAAAAATTCTCTCAATATTCCAACAATACTTGTCAAGAACTTCCAGCTCTAGACGATTTAGAGATTCCTAACTTGTTGCGTTGATGAAAAGCTGAAAAATATGGGAAAGAATTTCTATCTTGACCTAAACAAAACGTTAAGAAAGAAATATAAGAGTAATCGTTTAAAAAGATGTGATCTTTACGTTTCTTGATTTTTTGAAAATTGACTTTTAATTCTCGGATGAATAGTGCTGTGAACAGTACCGAAAATTTTAAAAATCTTGAAAATCTTGTTTCTTGATTTCTTTTCTTACATTTTTACCCAAGACTTACCCTTTTCTTGGCCACGCTTTATCAAGAACTCCGGATTAGGAAGATTTTACCTTGATTTGATGAGTTTGATGGCAGCTAATTCAAGAACAAGAGGGAACAAGAGCCAGTTCCTTTGTGTCCAAACGGACAAGGAAGTTTCCTTTTGGTTTGATCCATGTCTATATTGGATAACCCGGCTGCCAATTTCTTTACTTCCGGGTGGCTTTTGCATGTGGTAGTAATAATTTTTTCGTTATCTTTCTCGGTCTATTCCAAGCAAACAAGAATTTTTTTTTAAAACGTAAGGTACACCAAGATAGAGATCAACCTTTTGCTCTGATACCACTTGATACAGAACCGTGATGTTTTATACAAGGTTCGGCTTTTAGCAGATCTTTCTCTATCTCGAATTGGGGAATATACTCAACGCAACTCCAAGAAGACTAAGTATCAATGAAGGCTGAAACAACACAACTAGCGAAACTATCTAGCTGATACAGTAACTCAAAGAATATCAAGTTCTACCGGAAATTCATAAACAAGTATCTAAGGAATAACCTTAACCAAAATATCAATATATCTAACATAAAAAGTATGTTGGTCGAACCCTCCCTTAAATAGAGTAGAATTCGGTTCCAAGCAACAATAAAGAAGTGTCCTTGAAGAAGTAGGGCTCTTGAACAATAACTTGCTATCAAGTAAAACACTTAAACAAGATAATAGACAACATGTCTTATTATCTTGTATCTAGGCGACTAGAAAGGCTGAAAATTAACTAACTATGTAAGAGTCCTTCAAGGAGTAGAACTCTTTAATAACTAGATAACTAACTTCCTTAACCATTATGGACAACATGTCCTTTATTATAGCAACTACTTGCTATATGTGCCTAAATAAAAGAAATAACATTCTTGAAAATAATTAAAGTCTAGAATAGTCTAGAATAGACTTTAATGTACAAAAAGACTAAAATGCCCTTTAAATTCGTCCCAATTCTGGACAGCTTGTTGGGCCAACTTGCACGACAATTTCGCATATCACGAAAGAAGAATCTGGTCTTGTGATATTCATGAAAGTTGTAGATCTGCCTCTTATATTTCATATGCAACTGGAATCAGCTCCATTGGATAACTATATCGAAAGTTATGATCATTATACCAAACAGTAGGAAAGCTGTCCATTCCTTGTACAATTGTGATACTTAAGAGGTTGACTTGTACAACATTCCTATATGTAATTTAGAATCCTCTTTGTATCTTAACACACGTTCCCTTGAGTTGGGCAGCCCCGACGTTGGTACCGCATCATATAAGAGATCGATTCCTATATCTCCTTTTGAGACATTATCCAAGTCTCATCATTTGGATCACATTTACTTGGAATTGGAATTGGAATGAATGAGTTCAGAACTTGATCATTTGAATGAATGATCTTGGGTAGCTTTAAGGATGAGTCTCTTATCTTCAAGGAAGTGCTCTCATCATTCCCTCCCTCTTCAAAAATATTCGTCCTCGAATCTTCTAAATCTGTGTCAAAATCAAAGGAAGATAAATTAGTTACATTAATAGAAGTATTTATACTATACTCACCTTGTAACTCAAATTTGTAGGTATTGATTTTGGAAACATCTTTAAATGAACCATCTCCTTTTGGATTCATTGGAATACTCCGAGCCACCTTCTTTTTCACAATTTGTTCATGCAATAGGTCTATGTATTCCTGTGAAAATTTAGCAAAAATACTTGAAAGCGAATGAGTTGTTAGTTCAATAGAAATAAAAGAGATAAACTTTGTTTCGATGTTCGGAAAATCATCTTGTCAAGAGGTTGAATTGTCCTATCTACCTCACCAATGGAAACAAGTAAACACTATTTTCTCACTTTTTTTATAGAGTCGGCCGTCTCCCTTGACTTGTGGCTTTTCTCTCAATTTTTTTATCACTCAAACTTGTTATTTTTCTCTCAAGTGTAACACTCTTTTCTTTCAACTCATCACTCATCATTCTTTTTTATCAACATTGGTCTCGGCCACCCTATTTTCTTTTTTATTAACCCAAGTTACGTCATCTTGCATTATCATACATTTATTTGGGCAGTCCATAGCAACGTGGCCTTTTGCTTGACACTTAGAGCATTATGTTTGATTTGAAGATGAACAGTTTGGCTTCCAAGTTGAAGAAATATTCGTGGATGTTTGGGCAGCCTCAAGTTGAGCCGTTGCTATTTTGGTAACTTTTAATGGCTCTTAATTCTCTATTTGGCTCGGCCAAGAAGATGAATCGGAAAGGAGGCTGTTTCGGTCTTTTCCGTTCTTGGAATTTGGCTGAATTTGCCCCTTTCTTTTTCTCTTTGATTTTTCCTTTCAATTTGCTCCGCATAGTACACCATATCATGAAGCTCAATGTTTTTAGCTATTTCCACTTTTGGCATTATTTCATTATTTAATCCTGCCAAGAATCCATTCAAAGTAACCTCCCTATCCACTTGAATATCAGCCCTAATCATGGCTACTTTCATCTCTTTATAATATTCATCTATTGATTTAGTAGCTTGTTTAAGCATTTGTAAACGATTGACATGTTCCCTATTGTAATGTTGGGAAACAAATTTCCGTTTCATCAAAGCTTTCATATCATCCCAACTATCAATAGGTCGTTGACGTCTCTTGATTCCACCAATTTGATGCATAATTAGAAAATCTCATGGCTGCCATTTTTACCTTTTTACCCTCCGAATAATTATGGGTATCAAATATATGATCAAATTTATGTTCCCATTCTAAATAAAATTCAGGATCATTCGTACATTTGAAAGAATGGATCTTGGCCTTGTTTCTACCAAGATTGTTGTCAAACCTTTGTTGTTCATCTCTTTTTCTCGGCCTCTCCTTCCTATAATCATCTTGGGGTCTATGATGTGCTCTCCTTGAATTTTCTGAATGTTGAGAGCCATTACCTTTTATCATCATCATCATCAAAGTTTCCCTCTCCTTTATCAATTTGTTGTGCCCTTCTTGGAACATGGGCCTGCCTTTCGGGGATTTGTTGTCTCCACCTCTGCTCATTTTTTTTTATCAACCAATTGTATTTGCTCAGTAAGTGCATCAATTTTGTCAATGAGCCTTTGGAAGGGTTGAGCTTGTGCATCTCTAAGGAATTTGTCATCAACTAAGCTATCAGATTGCTTATATGTTGAGAAATATTTAATCACTCAATTTATAAGTAAATCTCTCAATATTCCTTGAAACTTTGAAAAAATAATTTCAACTCTAGAAGGATTTATGATGATGAACCATACATGAAGCTAAAAGAGTTCATTCATTCAAATGACCAAGTTCTTAACTCATTCATTCCAAATCTAAGTTCCCGAAGAAAGCCTAAGTTCCAAGTTCTTAAAGTATTTAATCTAAATGTTCATGGGACAAAGAAACCTTCAAAGAATACAAGACATAAAGTTCAAATCTATTTAATCTCGTTTGAAGGAAAGAAACACAATTGGAAGGAAAATGGTTAAAGGGCATTTTAGGAACTTTGTAAATTAAAGTCTATTCTAAACTTTAATTAGATTTTCATCTTTTTAATTATTGTAATTATTAAGTGTTTATAGGCGCATCATGTAGTGGTGCTAGAATAAAGGACATGTTGTCAATGTGTTTAGATAGTGGTTCTATTATAATTAGTTTGTTATTCTAGGATTGAAGAATTCTATCTAGACTAGGATTCTTCCTTTGTGGGTTCATTGCACCCAAAATTGCACTCTATTTAAGAGGGAATTTGGCCACACTATTATTTAGACTTGATATATGATATTTGTTAAGGTTATTCCTTGGATACTTGTGAATTGAACTTCTATGTAGAACTTCATTCATTGTTGAGTTACTGTATCAACAAGCTAGTTTCACTTGTTGTGGTGTTTCAGCCCCCATTGATAATTGGCCTTCTTAGACTTGCGTTGATTATATTCCCCTTTGAAACTATTTTAAGAAAGAGAAAGATTTGTTTCAGCCTTTCGTTGTTGAATCTTGATACAAGTTGTCAAGTTTTTTCATTAGTTGGTATTAGAGCACAAGGCTGATCTCTTTCTTGGTGTACCTTTACCGCTTTCTTGAATTTTTTTTTTTTTTTGCTTGGATAAAAAAAAAGAGGTGTCGGCCTGAAAACAGAAAAATAGTCAAGAGTTTGTGAACAATAAGCCAAAAGCAAACTTCTTGAATCCTTCTAGAAAACGTTTACCCCTTTCTTCTTGCTAGCCATGACATTAATTCCAAAATCAAGAATTGTAGAGCCTTCAAGCCTGAATTCTTTGATATAGTTCGGCCAAGAAAAGGGTAAGTTCAAAGAAAAAGAAAGCAAAGATTCAAGAACAAGACTCAAGAATCAAGAAACATAAATATTGAGATCTTCTTTTTCCTAAACACAAAAGGATACATTTAAAAGTATCTTCTTTTCTTGATTAGGTCTAGGATTTTCAAGATTATTCTATAATTCTTTCTTTAAGCTATTTTGTTTAGGTCTAGGATTTCTATTCCTCAAATTTTCAGTTTTGTCTCAACGCAACAAATTAGGAATCTTTAATTCATCTAGAGTTGAAGTTCTTTCACGAGTATTGTTGGAATATTGAGTGAATTGTTTTTTTATCTAACAAATTTGAGTGTTTAGTAATCATGTCTCAACAGGGAGTCTATATGATGAAGAACCTTGACGGAATCAAGATTCGACACAAGGAAAAGAGGATATTTCTGTAACTTGAATTTAGTTCTCGTGAATGCCTTACTACAACCTCCAATCAATGATAAGCACTTGACTACTATAGCAAAGGACTTTCAGAGTATTCAACACACTAGACCTCCAAGTAGCGATAAGCACTTGGTTACCTAGGCAGAAGAACACTAAATGGATGAAGAAACACCACAACAAGGGAACTAACTTGTTGATTAGTATCAATGAAAGGAAGATCTAAATAGAAATTCAATTCACAAAGCAACAAAGGAATAAACCTTACTATATCATTAATGTCAAGTGTGTCTAATAAGTGGTTGAAACCTCTCTTTATATAGAGGAGGATTTCGGCTGAAAACCCTAACAATTTAAGTCCTAAATGGAGTAGGAAACAAGCAATTGTTTCAGCTAACACTTGCTAAACAAAAGAATATACTTGCTAAAAAAAGAATATACCTATTTGGATAATCATGTCCTTTATTTCAGCTATTCTAAAAGAAATGATAAAACATAAAGCTGAAAATTAATTAAAAGTCTAAGATAGACTTTTAATTGTACAAAATGTCCAAAATGTCCTTAGGCACTTTTTGTATTTGAGCCGTTAGCTTCCATCTTAAATATGATGAGATGAACTTGTACTTGATCTAAATGTAACCTTGCTTCTTCTTTGACTTGAGTCTCTCGGATAAAAGTTGATAACACTTGATTCAACCTTTCTCTTCTAGCTCTTGTCATGGGACCTTAGATGTTGATCATTGGATCTGATGCGGTACCAACCTCGGGTGATGAAGAACCGCAAGGTTCGACTTAAGTTTGAGCCCGATCTTTCTTCAATTCTTGAACTAGTTTCTATGGGAATTTAATCAACGCAACACTAAGGGAGGTTAATTAACAATGGAGGCTGAAACACCACAACTAGAGAAACAAGCTAGTTGATACAGTAACTCAAGAATGAATGAATTTCTATCTAGAAGTTCAAACACGAGAAGCTAAGGAATAACCTTACCAAAATATCAATATATCTAACATAAATATTAAAGTGGCCGAAGTCTCCCTTAAGTAAGGTTGAGATTTCGGTTACAACCAATAAAAGAAATAAGAGTCCTTAAAGGATTAAGACTCTTGAAACAAATAAGAGTCCTTGAAGAATTAGGACTCTTGAATAACAACTTGCTATCAAGTAACTACCTAACAATAAAGTGGCGGCTAGAAAAGATACTAACTACCAAATCTATGAAGAGTCCTAGTTGCATTAGGACTCTTTATTAACAAACTAACGAACAAATGGACAACATGTCCTTTATTATAGCAACTACTTGCTATACACGAAATTAAGTAATTAAATATGCTGAAAATAATTAAAGTCTAGTATAGACTTTAATTGTACAAAAAAAGTCTAAAATGCCCTTTTAAATTCGTCCCAATTCTGGACAGCTTGTTGGGCCAACTTGCACGACGATTTCGGATGTCAAGAAGGCAGAATCTGATCTCGGGTTCTTCATGAAAGTTGTAGATATGCCTCTTATATTTAATATGCAACTGGAATCAGCTCAATTGGATAAACGGATAGAAAGTTATGACCATTCTTCCAAACTGTTGTAAAGCTGTCCAATCCCTTATCATCTTGTATGATTACTAAAATACCCTTCTTAGCCTCTTTGCTTGATAGGGCCTATTTGTACACTTGTGAACTTGAGAGGCTGACTTGTACAACATTCCTAGATGTAACTTAGCATCCTCTTTATACTTTAGAACTCGGGTCAATGATGTAGATAGTTGATTCACGTCCCTTGTTCTAAGTCTCGTACTTAGTCGATGTATGTGCTCCTTTGACTTGGGCAGCCTCGAGGTTGGTACCGTATCATCGGGGCTGCCCAATTCAAGGGAACATGTATTAAGATACAAAGAGGACACTAAGTTACATCTAGGAATGTTGTACAAGTCAACCTCTTAAGTATCATAAGTGCACAAGGAATGTACAGCTTTACTACTGTTTGGCATAATGATCATATCTTTTGATATAGGCATCCAATGGAGCTGATGCCGGTTGCATATTAAAGATAAGAGGCAGATCTACAACATCTATGAGATCACAAGATCAGATTCTTCCTTCTTGATATCCAAAATAGTCATGCAATTTGGCCCAACAAGCTGTCCAGAATTGGGACGAATTTAGAGGGGATTTTAGTCCTTTGTACATTAAAGTCTATTCTTGCCTATTCTAGACAATTCTAGACTTTAATTACTTTCAGCATTATTGTTATTCTATTTTAGGCGCATATAGCAAGTAGTTTCTATAATAACGGACGTGTTGTCCATAACCGTAATGGTTAAGGAGTTGGTTATCTAGTTGTTAAGAGTTCTACTTCTTGAAGGACTCTTCACATTAGTGGTTAGTTTCAGCCGTATTAGTTAGTTTAGGCGCCTTATATGCTAGATAATAGGACATGTTGTCTATTATTTTGTTTAAGTGTTTTACTTGCTAGCAAGTATTGTTGTTCAAGAGTCCTACTTCTTCAAGGACTCTTCTTTATTGTTGCTTGGAACCGAATTCTATTCTATTTAAGGGAGGGTTCGACCAACATATTTTTGAACGTTAGATATATTGATATTTTGGTTAAGGTTATTCCTTAGATACTTGTTTATGAATTTCCGGTAGAACTTCATATTCTTTGAGTTACTGTATCAACTAGATAGTTTCGCTAGTTGTGGTGTTTCAGCCTTCATTGAAACTTAGCCTTCTTGGAGTTGCGTTGAGTATATTCCCCTTGGAAACTAATTCGAGATAGAGAAAGATCTGCTAAAATCTGAACCATGATATAAAACATCACGATTCCACATCACTAACCCATGTTCCGTCGTCCATGGATTCTTGAGATTCTTCATCATCTTGAACATCAAGTGCTGCAGTTTTCCCTTATACTGTTTTGCAGAGCCAAAGCAAGGGTAAATAGGTCATAAATGGTGCAAAAATAGCCACGTGTCAGTTTGAGGCAGTAAGGTCACAAAATCCCACCAATTCAGCCAATACGAGGGTAAATTCTACTCCAAAACTTGTTCGGGAATGTTTTAAATGTGGGGGCAAATGACACTTTTCTATGGATTGCCCTAACAAGAGTACAATGATAAAATTGGATGATGGATCGTGGGTAAGTGATGAAGAAGCCGAAAGGGCTGTTTTAGAGGAGAAAAAAGAGCGTGAGAGAAAAGAAACGAGTGATCCTACCAATTAGTTAAATTCGAGGGAAAAAAGGATACAAAAGCCGTGAGCTTAGTGAGAAAAAAGGAAAGCTCACAAAAAGAGAGAGAATAGTATTTATTCATTAATCCCGGAAAGGTAGATAGGACAATTCAAGCAAAACAACTTGTTATTTTGTTAGATTTGAAAGGAACCTTTTTACTAACACTTTTTCTTTTGATCTAACATATTTTTCTATATCTAGTCTTGCTATTTTTCAGAAAATTCAAGAAATGTTTCCCAAGGAGTTGCCGAGAAGGTTGCTTATTAGCCTTCAAAATCGTGAAAGGTATAAACCATCTTCGGGTACAAATCAACAAATTCAAAACCAAGGTGAGTTGATTCGTGCAAAAAAGGATGTACGTAAGTCTTTAAGTCCTTATTTTAATCTGGGAAATATCGTACCGAAGCATGTAGGGACTTTTAGAATATATACGGATAGTCTAAATATTAATCACATAACTTTTAAGTATAGACATCCGATTTCTTGCTTTCATAATGAGCTTGTTTATAGTAAAAACCGAGAGCCTCATATCAAACATCTTAGGGCTATTTTTACTATTTTAAAAGATAATACTTTGTATGCTAAGATTGGAAATTATGTTTCATACACTAATTCTTTTAACTTTCTTAGTTATATTGTGAGTTTTCAAGGTCTTAGAGTTGATCCGGAAAAAGTTAATGCAATTGAGGAATTGCCGCAAACAACTAGTGCAATTCAAATGCATTCATCATACGAGTTAGCAAGCTTTTACAAACATTTTGTTCATGATTTTTGCAAGCTTACTGCCCCATTAAATGCAATTGAGAAGGAAGAGATACCATTCTTTTGCGACTGCCGCCATAAAGTATCTTTAAAAGGTAAGTACGGTGAACATTCTACTTTCTATATTTCTAACTTGCTCCCTTTTAATAATTTTTCAGATTATAAAGCTGGTTGTGATGATGATTCGAGGACGAATCAAGCTTTTCAAGGGGGAGGGATGATAGTACCAACCTCGGGGCTGCCCAATTCAAAGGATCATATACATAGACCAATAACGAGGCTTAGAATAAGGGACGATAAGAAACTATCTACATCATTGATTCTAGCATGAATGGAGCCACATTTTGACTCAGTCGGACGTTACTTTTAATCGAGTAATCAATACGACTGATGATTGGATGTAGCGTCCTACCATGGCTTGAATGTGAGAGGCATTGTAAGGAATTTGTCCCTCTCTATTATTAGAGAGAGATATCCATGGGCCCCTCGATAGGGAAGACTGTCTAAATGCATGGCCGTGCTCAAATGTATTTGATAAAGTGGTTATTAAATACTATTTGTTGGACCAGTCTACCTGGAGATCTAGCATAAATACAATTAAGCTTAATAAGGGTGACGACTACCATGCCTTATGCTTAATTAGGATATCGCGAGACAAAGGGATTAAATAGTGGATTGATATTAGGTTCCACCGTAAATTCATTCACTTTGGGTAGTCACAATGTCCTGCTAGGGACTGCTTGTGATTTATGAACACATACTACTACTACTAAATGTGTTTTCATTGCCATTATGATATGAACCTACATGGTCACACGCATAGACGAGTTAACGAGCTTCATGTTCAGATTCATTGAATCTAGAATGTGTCTTGGTTCATTGTATCAGATATTTATTTCTCTGAGAATAATAAAGAGTTATTATTTGAATTAGAGATTAAGGAGGGGCATTTTCGGTATTGAATTATAGCTGCGATTACGTGGGAGTTATTATCCGATAAAGACTCCAACTACCAGCAGAAGTCTAGAGGACGTGGGAGTTAAAGACTCCCACTGCTGGGAGAGTTGGTAAGGATGTGGGAGTTGTTTTTGAAACAACCTCTCACACCCTATATTAACTTCTCTTGGCCGAAACCCTAGAGTGTAATTTTTCAGCCGCAAAATACCTAAAAATGGAAATCAAATTTCAGGTCTTGCAGCCTCCTTTTCTCTCTAGAATCCAAAACTCAGAAGAACGAAGAGCTAGCACTCGCTGCCCGTTTCGTCGCGCGGATACAAGTACGGAGTAATTCCGCAATGGAGGACTCAAGGTGGTTGCTGCTGAGAGCCGAAAACCAGAATCTTTCACCAAGAAAACCAGAATCATTCATCAAGAAACGTAAGTCTTTTTGATTTTATTCGATTCGTTTTTGTATGAGCGGATCCTGAAGGGATTCATGGGCGGAAACTCGTTCCAAACACCCATGAGTCCTCCCCTGAAGGATCCGCTCATACAAATCGAATCGAAAAATAGCAAGAAAAGACTTACAATTTCGGGTTCAAGAAGCTACTTCTTGAATGGAGAATGAAGTTTCTTGGATGCTTTGTTGCCACCAACGGGATTCCCTTTGCGGAATATCTCTCTACCGGTATCCACGCGACGAGACGGGCAGCGAGTGCTAGCTCTTCGTCTTTCTGAGTTTCGGAATTATGAGAGAAAAGGGAGACCGAAAACTGAAATCCAATTTCAGAGAGTTGGTGTTTTTTTTTTCGGCTGAAAAATTGATTAGCTAGGGTTTCGGCCAAGAGATCATTATATAAGGTATGAGAGTTTGTTCCCATAACCAACTCTCACACCCTCAACTCCTCTCGGCAGTGGGAGTCTTTAACTCCCACGTTCCCTAGACTTCTACTGGTAGTGGGAGTCCTTATCGGATAATAACTCCCACGTAATCCCAACTATACCGAAAATGCCCCTTATCTCTAATTCGAATAATAACGCTTTATCATTCTCAGAAATGTGAATGTCAAGATACAATGAACCTAGACACATTCTAGATTCATTGAATCTGGACATGAAGCTCGTTAGCTCGTCTATGCGTGTGACCCTATAGGTTCATCTCACAATGGAAATGAAAACACACTTAGTAGTATGTGTTCATAAATCACAAGCGGTCCCTAGCAGGACATTGTGACTACCCAAAGTGAATGAATATACAACGGAACCTAATATCAATCCACTATTTAATCCCTTTGTCTCGCGATATCCTAATTAAGCATAAGGCATGGAAGTCGTCACCCTTATTAAGCTTAATTGTATTTATGCTCGATCTCCAGGTAGACTGTTCTAACAAATAGTATCTGATAACCACTTTATCAAATACATTTGAGCACGACCATGCATTTAGACAGTCTTTCCCTTTCGAGGGGCCCATGGATATCTCTCTCTAATAAGAGAGGGACAAATTCCTTACAATGCCTCTCACATTCAAGCCATGATAGGACACTACATCCGATCATCAGTCGTATTGATTACTCGATTAAAAGTAACGTACGACTGAGTCAAAACGTGGCTCCATTTATGCTAGAATCAATGGAGACATAAGGTCTAAGGATTCTAAAATAGTATTGAGGAAGTAATACTTATGACTAAGGACCATGAAGTATTACTTCTCGAACGGATTACGTCCAATACAATGTATCCCTATATATTGCATCTATGATGTGATTTGTATTCCTTACACATGATTAGTAAAACGTAATCATCAATCAAACATCATACTAGTTTTATTTCATTGTAAAATAGATTACATAAAACTAGGGACAACTAGAATAGCAATTAAATAACCAAATGAGTTTTACTATCAAATCACGCATTTGATGTTCATAAGCAAAATTAACAATTCATATGAAATGCTCAAAAAGATATAAAACGTACAACATATGCTAATGGTCCTAGGGCACTACTAACAGATCCCTCAAGGGAGGACTCATGGGTGTTTAGAACGAGTTTCTGCCCATGAATCCCTTTAATATCATCATTGAGGCCGGTAAAAAATCTAGCCAAAGTAGCCTCATCATCTTCTTGAATTTCAACCCTTATCATGCAAATCTCCATCTCTTTGTAGTATTCATCAACGTACTTAGATCCTTGCTTAAGCCTTTGTAAGCAGTTGAAAAGTTCCCTAGTATAATGTGAGGGAACAAATCGACGTTTCATCAAAGCTTTCATGTCATCCAATTGATCAATAGGCCTTTGTCTCGCTCTCCTTCTAAGGACATTCTCTTGATCCCACCAAATTGAAGCATAATTCGAAAACTCCATGGCGGCTAGTTCAGCCTTTTTCTCCTCGGAATAATTATGCACCGCAAAAACATGGTCAACTTTTCTAATCCAATCCAAAAAGAGTTTGGGATCATTCGTACCTTGGAAAGATGGGATCTTGGTCTTAATGGCACCAAGATTGTTGTCATTCCTTTGTTCTTGCCAAAATTTCCTCGGCCTAGCTTGATTATTATCTCTAGGATGCCTATTTGGTGCTCTTCTTGACCGGTTGGATGAGTTGGTTGCATACCCTTCATCATCACCTTCAAAATCACCTTCTTCTTCTTCAATATATCGGCCTCTTCTTGGAGCATAAGTCTGCCCTTGTGGTATTTGGCGTGGTGGCACTTGTGGTGGTGGAACTTGTGCATCCATTCGAAGAGTAAGAGTTTGCACGGCTTTTTGGAGCTCGTTTATTTGTTGAAGAAGAGCATCCCGTACAAATTGTCATCTACCAAGCTTTCGGATTGCTTAGAAGTTGACATATTTGTTCTCTCAATTTTTAAGTGAATCTCTCAATTATTCTTTGAAACTTTGCAAAAGAATTTCAACTCTAGAAGGATTTAAAGATGAAAGCCAAGTATTGAATCCTAAAGAGGGGGTGGGGGTACGCCTGAAATAAAATGAAGAATATAGAAGTCCTGGACCTATAAGGAACAGGAAAAAGAAAAAGGAAAAGGAAAAGGATAGTAATAAGAATAAGAAATCCTAGACCAAAAAGGAAAAGTAAAAGGGGAATTCTAGTCCTAAGAGGAAAGAACTACCTTGAAGTTTCCTTGTGTATGTAGGACTCTTTGACCTGAATCTTTCTTTGTTGGTTTTTGGGAACAACTTTAAAAAAGTTCCCTAGCCTTTTCTTGTTCTTTTGCTCTTTGTAATAATTTTTGCCGAAATAGGGAGACCAATATAAGAAAATTTGGCTCCTTTCTTTCTTTCTTTTTTTTTCAAGAAACCAAGAATTCATGATGACTGGTTCTTGTCTTTGATTTTATTCTCGCTAAATATAATAAATTAGAGCAGAACTTTTTATTTTTTTTAATCAAGAAAGCAAGAAAAAGGTACACCAAGAAAGAGATCAACCTTGAGCTCTGATACCAATATGATGAAGAACCTTGACAGAATCAAGATTCGACACAAGGAAAAGAGGATATATCTCTAACTTGAATTTAGTTCTCGTGAATGCCTTACTACAACCTCCAAGCAGCGATAAGCACTTGACAACTATAGCAAAGGGCTTTCAGAGTATTCGACACTCTAGACCTCCAAGCAGCGATAAGCACTTGGCTACCTAGGCAGAAGAACACTAAATGGATGAAGAAACACCACAACAAGGGAACTAGCTTGTTGATTTGTAACAATGAAAGGAAGATCTAAATAGAAATTCAATTCACAAAGAAACAAAGGAATAAAACTTACTATATCATTAATATCAAGTGTGTCTAATAAGTGGCTGAAACCACTCTTTATATAGAGGAGGATTTCGGCTGAAAACCCTAACAATTTAAGTCCTAAATGGATTAGGAAACAAGCAATTGTTTCGGCTAACACTAGCTAAACTAAAGAATATACCTATTTGGATAATCATGTCCTTTATTTCGACTATTCTAAAAGAAATGATAAAACATAAAGTTGGAAATTAATTAAAAGTCTAAGATAAACTTTTAATTGTACAAAATGTCTAAAATGTCCTTAGCCACTTTGTGTATTTGAGCCGTGAGCTTCCATCTTCAATGTGATGAGATGAACTTGTACTTGATCTAAATGTAACCTTGCTTCCTCTTTTACTTGAGTCTCTCGTATAAAAGTTGATAACACTTTATTCAACGTTTCTCTTCTAGCTCTTGTCATGGGACCTTGGATGTTGATCATTGGATCACTAGAATAGCTTGGCCTATGGATGTCCTCGTCACTATACATCAAATCAAGATGAGATCTTTAAAGATGATAACCTCTTGAGCCGATTTATCCAACAATTAGAAGAGGTAAACGAAAGATTGACACGTGTTGAAGCCCAAAGACAACCCTATGTTCCAAGAAGGAAACATCAAATTGATGAAGAAGAGGGCAACTTTGATTATGATGATAAAAGGTAAGGCTACCAACATGCAACAAAATCAAGAAGAGCACATCAAAGACACGAAGATGATCATTGGCAAGAGAGGCCGAGAGAAAGGGAACAATTTTAATGGTTTGATGATAATTGTGATTTTTATCCTTGTGAGCTGAGAAAGGGTGATAAATTTCATAGATTTGACAACTCTATTGGTGCAATAAAGATCCCATATTTTGAAAGTACGAATGATCCTGAATCTTTTTTTTTCAATGGATACATAAACTTAATCATATGTTTTCTATTCATGATTATTCGGAGGGTAAAAAGGTAAAAATGGCAGCCATGGGATTCTATAGTTATACATCAAAGTGGTGGGAAGAAGAAAGTATACTTAGGAGAAGAGAGGGTCAACGACCTATTGTGATGTGGGACCATCCACGGGGCTGCCTTACACAAAACATCCCTTATCAAACATTCAAGGTCCAATGACAAGACAAAGAGCAAGGAAAGTGGCTCAAGTTATTTCTACATTGATCCTAGAATTGAAGGCTCAAGAGGTAGATAAATTACATCTAGAAGATGATATTCAAGTTCAACTCTTAAGTTTGCAAGATATCCAATTCGGCCCAAACAAGCAAAGTGGCTAATAGGGGCATTTTAGTCTTTTTGTACATTAAAGTCTATTCTACACTTTAATTGTATTTTCACCTTTATTATTTACTATTATGAGACATGTTGGCCGAGTAGAATAAATGCTAGCTAAATAATAGGACATGTTGTCCATTATCTTAGATAGTGTTTCATTTTTAGCAAGTTTACTTAAGTTAAATTAGGACTCTTCCTTTGTTGGTTCATTGAGCCGAATTCTTCCCTCTATTTAAGAGAGAATTGCCTTTACATTAGATATATGATATTTTGGTTAAGGTTATTCCTTAGATACTTGTGAATTGAACTTCTTATAGAATTCATTCATTCTTGAGTTACTGTATCAACAAGATAGTTTCTCTTGTTGTGGTGTTTCATCCCCCATCGATACTTAGCCTTCTTTAGAGTTGCGTTGAGTATATTCCCCTTGGAAACTAGTTCAAGTTAGAGAAAGATCCATTTTAAACCTTTTAGTGCCGAATCTTGATACATTGTATCTCGGTTCCTCATCAAGTGATATAAGAGAAAAATGTTTATCTCTATCTTGGTGTATCTTTACCGCTTTCTTTAAATTTTTCTTGTTTGCTTGAAGTGACAAAAAAAAAGGATACGGCTTAAAATAGAAAAAGCAGCCGAAATTATTTATAGACAAGGAGAAATCCAAAAGCAAACTTCTTGGTTCATAAGAACATTCAAGAATTGGTTTTTGTTCTTCTTTCTTCTTGTCATTGCCAGTGGCGGCTAACAGGGAGTTCAAAGTGACTGACCGCACAGGGCCTCCAAAAATCCGGCCCCCAAATTTTTTTTTGTATATATATATACAAAAAAAAAAAACTCGAGCCCCTAATTTTTTGCTAAGTATATATATATAGCCAAAAATTCAGGGCCCAATTTTTTTTTGTTTATATATATATAGTCAAAAATCCGAGGCCCCAAAATTTGTTTTTTAGGTTATATAGGGCCTTAATTTAAAATTTGGCACAGGGACCCCAAAACGTTTGAGCCGCCCCTAGTCATTGTCGTGCACATAACCACATATCAAGGATTGAAGCGTCTTCAAACCTGAGTTCTTGATACCGTGCAGACAAGAAAATGGTAAGTCTTTGAGAAAAGAAAAAAAAAGAAGTCTAGAATCAAGTTTCAAGAAGCGTAAAGATTGAATTTTGTTTTTTTAAAAGATTACTCTTTTATTCTTTCTTTACCTTTTCGTTTAGGTCAAGATAGGTATTCTTTCCTTTATTTTTCAGCTTTGTCTCAACGCAACAAGTTAGGAACCCTTAATTCATCAAGATTTGAAGTTCTTTACAAGTATTGTTGCAATAAAGAGTGATTTTTTTTTTTCTATCTAACGATTTGAGTGTTTTCTTTTCAAGATTAACATGTCTTTTAATGAAGGATCATCGCAGCAAGATAACATCATAGGTGATCAAAATTTATTCATGGAATCAATGCAGCATAGCATGAAGAGAATGATGCAACAAATGGATGACATCCAAGAAAGGTTCCTAGGAGAGGTAAACAAATTGATGTTGATGCGGGGAATGATGATGGAGAGTCACACGAATCCAATGAGCCTTTGAGGGAAAACTTTCGGCCAAGAATGGATTTTAATCCAAACTTGCCGAGAGGTCCAATTTGGATGGAGGACAACCTTGCTTATGACCATAGAATGGGACAACAAGTGCAAAGGTATGATAATAATCTTGATGCAATCAAGACAAAGATCCCATCTTTCCAAGGTACAAACGATCCTGAATTATTTTTAGATTGGATTCGTAAATTTAACATGTTTTTGCCGTGCACTATTATTCCGAGGAAAAGAAAGTAAAATTGGCATCCATGGAATCTGGAGAATATGCATCAATTTGGTGGGACAAAGAAGCCAAAACAAGGAGAAGGATTGGTCAAAGGCAAATTGATACTTGGGAAGAGATGAAAGCGGTCATGAATCGGAGATTTGTTCCTCAAAGTTACACTAGAGATCCATTCAATAGGTTGCAAAGATTGAGGCAAGGAACAAAGATTGTTGATGAATATTACAAGGAGATGGAGATCGCGATGATTAGGGCGGATATTCGTGAAGATGAAAGAAGTCTAGAATCAAGTTTCAAGAAGCGTAAAGATTGAATTTTGTTTTTTAAAAGATTACTCTTTTATTCTTTCTTTACCTTTTCGTTTAGGTCAAGATAGGTATTCTTTCCTTTATTTTTCAGCTTTGTCTCAACGCAACAAGTTAGGAACCCTTAATTCATCAAGATTTGAAGTTCTTTACAAGTATTGTTGCAATAAAGAGTGATTTTTTTTTTTCTATCTAACGATTTGAGTGTTTTCTTTTCAAGATTAACATGTCTTTTAATGAAGGATCATCGCAGCAAGATAACATCATAGGTGATCAAAATTTATTCATGGAATCAATGCAGCATAGCATGAAGAGAATGATGCAACAAATGGATGACATCCAAGAAAGGTTCCTAGGAGAGGTAAACAAATTGATGTTGATGCGGGGAATGATGATGGAGAGTCACACGAATCCAATGAGCCTTTGAGGGAAAACTTTCGGCCAAGAATGGATTTTAATCCAAACTTGCCGAGAGGTCCAATTTGGATGGAGGACAACCTTGCTTATGACCATAGAATGGGACAACAAGTGCAAAGGTATGATAATAATCTTGATGCAATCAAGACAAAGATCCCATCTTTCCAAGGTACAAACGATCTCGTAAATTTAACATGTTTTTGCCGTGCACTATTATTCCGAGGAAAAGAAAGTAAAATTGGCATCCATGGAATCTGGAGAATATGCATCAATTTGGTGGGACAAAGAAGCCAAAACAAGGAGAAGGATTGGTCAAAGGCAAATTGATACATGGGAAGAGATGAAAGCGGTCATGAATCGGAGATTTGTTCCTCAAAGTTACACTAGAGATCCATTCAATAGGTTGCAAAGATTGAGGCAAGGAACAAAGATTGTTGATGAATATTACAAGGAGATGGAGATCGCGATGATTAGGGCGGATATTCGTGAAGATGATGAGGCTACATTGGCGCGGTTCTTGGCGGGTCTAAATGAAAAAATTAGACCTAAGGTAGAACGTGCAAACCTTGGTAATATTCTTTCTATGGTTTATTATGCAGAGAAAATTGAACGGCAACAAAAAGAGAATAGTTCAATGACTTATTCTTCAAATTTCCAATCTTGGAAATGGCCGAATCAGTCCCTAAACAATTCTACATCTTTACCTAGCCAAACTCAAGCAAAAGGGAGATTAGGGGCTGCCAAAACAAGCACGGTTCAAATTGGGGCAGCCAAGCCTTTATATACATCAAATTCATCTGATTTGAGGTCTAGTGCATCTACGAACCTTTCTCGGGAATGTTTTAAGTGTAGAGGTAAGGGTCACTTTGCTCGGGATTGTCCATATAAGAGCGTAATGATCATGCTAGATGACGGGACTTGGGTTAGTGATGATGACGCCAAGGAGGACAATTTGGAGATTGAGGCTGAGAGTGTGGAAGAGCAACCGGATGATGGAAATCTTCTTTTGGTAAATATGAAACTCTTAAATTCACAACCATTAGATGATTTACATCAACAAAGGAGCAATCTTTTTCAAAGAAAGTGCAAAATTCAAGGCAAGATTTGTTTACTTATTATTGATAATGGAAGTTGTACTAACGTTTGCTCTTATGATATGGTCACCGCTCTTGATTTACCTTTGAAAGCACATCCTATGCCATATAAGCTTTCTTGGTTAAACAATAGTGGTGATATTAAAGTTGATAAACAAGTGGAGGTTGAATTCGGCATTGGGAGATTTCAAGACAAGGTTTTATGTGATGTGGTTCCCATGACCGCAAGTCACATTATTTTGGGAAGACCTTGGCAATATGATGGGTGTGCATATCACATTGGTGGAAAGAATGTTTACCGAGTCACATTGGATAACATTCGGTTACATTGGTGGAATTAATGTTTACCGAGTCACATTGAATAACATTCGGTTACATTGGTGGAATTAATGTTTACCGAGTCACATTGGATAAGGGTGACGACTACCATGCCTTATGCTTAATTAGGATATCGCGAGACAAAGGGATTAAATAGTGGATTGATATTAGGTTCCACCGTAAATTCATTCACTTTGGGTAGTCACAATGTCTTGCTAGGGACCGCTTGTGATTTATGAACACATACTACTACTAAGTGTGTTTTCATTGCCATTGGGATATGAACCTACAAGGTCACACGCATAGAGGAGCTAACGAGCTTCATGTCCAGATTCAATGAATCTCGAATGTGTCTAGCTTCATTGTATCTGACATTTATTTTTCTGAGAATAATAAAGCGTTATTATTCGAATTAGAGATAAGGGGCATTTTCGGTATAGCTGGGATTATGTGGGAGTTATTATCCGATAAAGACTCCCACTACCAGCAGAAGTCTAGAGGACGTGGGAGTTATAGACTCCCACTGCCAAAAGAGTTGGATAGGACGTGGGAGTTGTTTTTGAAACAAACTCCCACTCCCTATACAAACTCTCTTGGCTGAAACCCTTATGACTTATGCTTAAGCCACAACAATACGAAAACAAAACAAATCAGATTTCTTGTTCTCTATCTCTCCTTTTCTCTCTAATTCCCGAAACTCAGAAAAACGAAGAGCTAGCAATCGCTGTTCGTTTCGTCGCGTGGATTCCGGTAGGAAGTAATTCCGCAAGGGAGGACTCAAGGTGATCGTTGCTAAGAGCCCAAAGACACAATCTTTCACTCAAGAATCAGATTCTTGAACCAAGAAACGTAAGTTTTTCTTTGCATTTTTCGATTCGTTTTGTATGAGTGGATCCTTCAGGGGAGGACTCATGGGTGTTTAAAACGAGTTTCTGTCCCATGAATCCCTTCAGTGGTATCAGAGCCTTGCAAATGCAATTCGAATTCGATATTGTTAATCACATCATAACACATATCAATTTCGATTTGGTATGTGTATGTGTATAAACAGAAAAAAAAAGATTGTTTCTTTGACTGTTTTTATAAGTTTCTGTGATTCTGATATGCATAAACTGTTATATATGTTATTAATTTGATTATATGCATAAACTGTTTATCATTCTGCCAGTAATTCGATTACATGCATAAATTGTAACTGTTTATGTTTCTATCGTTAATCCGATTAACAAACCGCATAAACTGTTTAGGCGATTTTACTTGTTAGGCGATATAGGGTTAAAATCGGGGCAGAAAACTCATTTGATGAGCTGATGAAGAATCCGATTTTACTTATTAGGCGATATAGTGTTAAAATCGAGACCGCCGTTACAGCTGACGCTCGTCGTTCCGCTGGCCTAAGACTTTGTATATGTATTATTATGCTTTATGTGAGTTTTAGCATGGTGAATAGCATGACCTACTATACCCATCTTGTTTTACATTTATTGGGTCGTAATTTTACAATACGGCCTACGAGTCATTTTTTTAATGTTGTAAAATTGTACTTTCTTTCTTAGATTAGTTTTATTACTTTACATTGAAGGCTGGGTACGCCCATGCAATTATGTAACAAGACTGGAGGACACTGGATCGAAGACTTTATTCATGAGATCGATATAGACTTAGATTGACCCTTGGCTGCCACAAGGCTCGTGGGAGTCATCATAGGATTAGGCCATGCTATCTCACATTTACATTTACGCTTTATATCTTGCATGTGGTGCTTATTTTATGTCTTATGGGGATTGATTTTTTATACGTCATATTAAATCGTTTTAATTAAGTCTTAAAATGCCTACCATATTCTAAGCACTCCTTCAGCTTGGATCATCATTTTGTCTGCTTGCCAAAGCAACAAATAAGTGGTTAGCTAGGCAAGAGGAGATGGGAAAATAGTGATTTCCATATGCTTAGACATGGTTCGACTTAACTAGGCTATCAAAATAGTTTTGGGCCTAGGGCATAAAATGGGAAATAGCCGGGACATATAGATGTCATTCCCATGGATTGATTTTACTTTAATTATGGGGATAAGCCAAAGCTTACCTATAACTATCGTAAAATGATATTTTTCACTATTTATCAAGTGCTGAAATTGTGGAAAGGTTTTTGCTAAAAAAAACTAATAACTTTGCAAATAATTTAATGTAGATAATGGCAACCAATACACCACACAATTCATTGCGATCCGTCCTTGAGAAGGAAAAACAAAGTGGGACCAATTTCCTTGATTGGGCCCACAACTTAAGGATTGTCCTTAAGTAAGAAATAAAGCTATACGTTCTTAATACGGATATTCCTGAACAGCCTGCAAACAACGCCCCCAGTGCTGAGAGAGATGCTTGGAAGAAGCACTCTGATGACCCTAACGATGTGACTTGTCTCATGTTAGTCACAATGAGCACTGACCTTCAAAAACAGTTTTAAGGGGTTGTGATACGGGACCATACCAAGGGCAACCCCACTCCAAAGACCCACTAAAGAACCTTCAAGGACCAATAACAAGATCAAGGGAAAAGATGACAATGGACAAGGTCTCATCATTGATCCGAAGTATCAAAACAATAGAGGAAGCTAAACGTCATCTATAAGAAGACATTCAAATCAACCTCTTGAGTTTTACAAGTGTTCAAAACGGTTCAACCAAGCAAAGTGGCTAAAAGGGCATTTTAGTCTTTTTGTACAATTAAAGTCTATTCTAGACTTTAATTATTTTTCAGCTTTGTTAAAGTTACTTTATTCATTATTTTCGTGTAACAACAAGTAGTTGCTATAATAAAGGACATGTTGTCCATGTGTTAGTTAGTTGGTTATTGAAGAGTCCTAATGCAACTAGGACTCTTCATAAGATGGTTAGTTTATTCTAGAATAGTCTAGACTAGCCGCCTATTATTGCAAGTGCTTTACTTGATAGCAAGTTGTTTTGTTCAAGAGTCCTACTTTTTCAAGGACTCTTATTTATTGTTGCTTGTAACCGAATTGTTACTCTATTTAATAGAGGGTTAGGCCAAGATGTACTTTTACGTTAGATATATTGATATTTTGGTAAGGTTATTCCTTAGTTTCTCGTGTTTGAACTTCTAAGTAGAAATTCATTCATTCTTGAGTTACTGTATCAACAAGAATAGTTTCTCTTGTTGTGGTGTTTTAGCCTCCATTGTTAATTAGCCATCCTTAGCGTTGCGTTGATTAAATTCCCATAGAAACTAGTTCGAGAATTGAAGAATGATCGGGCTCAAACTCAAAGTCGAACTCTTTGGTACTTAGTACCATTCGGTTCTTCATCAGGTGGTATGGTTATTCCGGGTAATAAGGTTAGTCGCCACAATGTGCTTCCCTAACAATTAATTCTCTAATAGAACATGATGGAATACACAATCTATTGCTTTTGAACAAGAAATCTTCAAATCTGAAACCTGCTAGGGACCTGATGAAGAACCGAATGGTACTAAGTACCAAAGAGTTCGACTTTGAGTTTGAGCCCGATCATTCTTCAATTCTCGAACTAGTTTCTATGGGAATTTAATCAACGCAACGCTAAGGATGGCTAATTAACAATGGAGGCTAAAACACCACAACAAGAGAAACTATTCTTGTTGATACAGTAACTCAAGAATGAATGAATTTCTACTTAGAAGTTCAAACACGAGAAACTAAGGAATAACCTTACCAAAATATCAATATATCTAACGTAAAAGTACATCTTGGCCTAACCCTCTATTAAATAGAGTAACAATTCGGTTACAAGCAACAATAAATAAGAGTCCTTGAAAAAGTAGGACTCTTGAACAAAACAACTTGCTATCAAGTAAAGCACTTGCAATAATAGGCGGCTAGTCTAGACTATTCTAGAATAAACTAACCATCTTATGAAGAGTCCTAGTTGCATTCGGACTCTTTAATAACCAACTAACTAGCACATGGACAACATGTCCTTTATTATAGCAACTACTTGCTATTACACGAAAATAATGAATAAAGTAACTTTAACAAAGCTGAAAAATAATTAAAGTCTAGAATAGACTTTAATTGTACAAAAGACTAAAATGCCCTTTTAGCCACTTTGCTTGGTTGAGCCGTTTTGAACACTTGTAAAACTCAAGAGGTTGTTTTGAATGTCTTCTTCTAGATGAAGTTTAGCTTCCTCTATCACAATTTGCTCAGACAAAAAATACTAAAAATTCTCTCTCTAAAAAACATCCCTATGCCGCCACTCTTTTTCTAACACCATGACACAGCCACCGGTGCCGCCGCCTGGGGGTGGGGCTTGGCCGCGAAAAATCCTTCTCGGACATCCTCACCCCTTCACTACCCGCGGCTAATATCCCCATCAAACAACTCGGTACATTCAAAGGAGAACCTTCTCTCCTTATTGAAGACAAAGATTTAGATGTCCTAGAAACACCATGGAAAAGGGCCTTGGTGGGAAAAATTTCTAGGAGAGCACCACTCATTGAAAACTTGAGAAAGGATTTTCATAGGCTCCAATTCAAAGGAACTTTTTGGATTGGTTGGATCGACTCACGCCATGTTATTATTCGGTTTGATCTAGAAGAAGACTATTGTCGTTTTTGGCGGAAAGGGGTTTGGATCTTTGGAGGATCTAAAATGAGGGTTTTTAAGTGGACTTAGAATTTTAATACTACGGTAGAATCTTCAATTGTTCCTTGTTGGATTCGTTTTGAAGGACTTCCGATTCATCTTTTTCAAAAATCCTATATTTTCTCACTAGCAAGGGCGGCGGGAACACCGCTAGTGTTAGATGAGCCCATAACTAATGTCACTCGCCCTAGTGTTGCTAGGGTGTGTGTTGAGGTTGATTTGATGAAACCTATTTGCAAAAGAGTTTGGATTGCCCACGCTAGATCGGGGAAAGGTTTTTGGCAATCAATTGATTATGAACAACTACCGGATTATTGTTCATCTTGTTGGAAAGTGGGACACAAAAATAATGATTGTAAAAAAGATACTATTGTTCATGGCGGGGAGACAAGGGCTGACGTCACCCGTTCACTTCCAATTGGACCAGCCGCTTGGGCTGATGTAACTGTCCTAAAAAACCCCAATCGTGAGAAGGGGGGAGGTTTCCAAGTGATTCAATCTAAGAAGAAGGTTTCTTTTCAAGTTAAGAATATTGAGTCCAAACAAACTGTTGCCTCGGCACCGACTGTTTTACCAGCACCGGATAGAGGTAAGGGTCCGGCGGTTGCTGAGCCGGAAAAGAGGGATATCGCTGAAACTAGCACTTCCCAAAATACCCCTGATGTGAATGTGGTGTCGGATCCTTTACCTTTTTTGCAAGATCAGGAGGTACAACCTTTTTCAGAGGATTTAATTTCAAATAATGATATTATCCATATTGAGAATGATTCTGTGATAATTCCTCAAGATTTTACTATTTTGGATAATATGATTAACGATGAAGATATACAATTAATGGAGAAAGAGCCTATTATGGAGGTTAATGATGATATAGGGGTTAGAGGAAATATTCCCTCCAAGAAAATAGGAACTGGTGATCTTCATTTATTCAAATCAACACTGGCGAAGATATCAAATCAAAGGCGGATATCTTCAGCCAACAAAGTTAAGGAAATATCTATTGAAATTATGGAAGGGGGTTGGAAAATCTTTGAAGATTTTGCTCGTAATCTGCGGAAATCTCGAATGGAGGGAGACACGGATGAGACCATGGTTGCGGAGAACATTGCCAGAGAATTTGTGAAGATGGTGCCGGCTGTAGATAATCAAATTACTATATCTGGACAAGGTAATGAGAACTCTATGACTTTTTTGGAACAACCAAAAATTAATAATGGTAAAAAGAAGCAGAATATTGTGGAATCAGAAAAACGTAAGTCTAATAGACTTGCGAAAAAAGGTAATATCCCGATTTGGGGATGTCTTTGAGGTTTTATTTTTTTGGTCTTATGAATTGTATTATTTGGAACGTTAGGGGAATTGCTAATAATGCTTCGATGGCTAGAGTAAAACGTCTTTGTCGTGAACATAGAATTTCGATTTTGGTTCTTTTAGAACCGTTGGTGCATATAGATGATATTTCGATTTATGCTAATGGATTGGGCTTTGATTTTTCCTTTAGCAATCTTTTGGGAAAAATATGGATATTTTGGAATGGAACAGTTGATTTGACTATTGTGGGGGATAATGAGCAGATTGTGCATGCTAAAGTGATAAACTTCTCTGGTACCCCTATTTATTTATCTTTTGTCTATGCAAAATGCCAATATACACATCGTAGGGATCTCTGGGCTGAGATGATTAACTTTAGTACTCAACATAATAGTCTGTGGATGATTGGTGGGGATTTTAATGTTGTTTTGAAAAGTACTGAATGTCTGGGGTCGATACCTGCCACTCTTCCTATGACTGAATTTTCTGAGGCGGTTCATGACAGTGGTTTACTAGAAGTTTCTTTTACGGGTTCTCCTTTTACCTGGTGTAAAAGTGCAGCTCCGCCTCTTCTTAAAAGGTTGGACAGAATTTTGGTTAATTCTCATTGGAATAGTCTTTTTGGTGTAACCCGTATGGAGCATCTTCAAAGGTCACTATCGGATCATTTTCCTATGTTGGTTTCTTTTAAAGTGAGTGATGTCCGGGGTAAGTCGGCTTTTCGTTTTCAAGAGATGTGGTGCAAACATAAAGATTTTCAAAATATTGTAAAATCTTCTTGGGGGGAAGAAGCTATTGGAAATGGCATGACTAAATTAAGGAGATTAAAGGGTATTCTTGCTATGTGGAATAAGGAGATTTTTGGCAATATTCACTCCAATTTAGATAATGCCGAAAAGGAAGTCAAGGATATGGAGAATAATTTTGATCGAGACCCTTCTCAAGCTAATAGTTTGGCCTTACAATCAGCACAACAAACTTACTCCAAATTTTTAATGCTTGAAGAGATATTTTGGAGACAACAGTCGAGGGTTAAATGGCTCAAGGAAGGTAACTCTAATACTAAATATTTTCATTATCTATGTAGCAATCGTAGAAAGAGAATGGCTATTACTAAAATTCAAGATAGTCAGAGTAATTGGATCACAGAGAATTCCGAATTAGGCCATGAGGGCACTCATTTCTTTCAGGAGTTATTTACCTCAGATAGTCCTTATGTGGAAGATCTGGATTTATTGAAAGTCATTCCCGAGGTGATTGTTGAGGAGGAAAATCGTAAACTTGCTTCCTTGCCGAGGCTAAATGAAGTTAGGGAAGCGGTTTTTTCTCTTTGTAAGCATAGTGCTTCTGGTCCTGATGGTTTTACGGGGGCTTTTTTCCAAAGTTGTTGGGATATTATTGGCACGGATATTACTCAAGTGGTTTGTGATTTTTGGGCGGGGATCCCTATGCCTAAATCTATGTCTAGCGCTCTCATTGTTCTCATTCCAAAGGTACAAAATCCTATTTCCTTTGGTGATTTCCGCCCAATCTCTCTTTGTAATTTTGTTAATAAGGTGATTTCTAAAGTTTTGGCTTTGAGATTGGCACCTTTGTTGCCTCGTATTATTTCTCATAATCAATCAGGGTTTGTGAAAGGCAGACTTATTTCTGATAATATCCTTTTGGCTCAAGAGATGGTGCAACAGTTGAATAGGAAAGCGAGAGGGGGTAACTTAGTCATCAAATTGGATATGATGAAAGCCTTTGACAGAGTTTCGCATCTATTCTTGCTTTCTGTGCTTAAAAGATTCGGTTTTGGGGCTCATTTGTTAAATTTGATTGGTAATCTATTGAAACATAACTGGTTTTAGGTTTTAATAAATGGTCAACCTTATGGATTTTTCAAGTCGACAAGGGGTGTTGAACAAGGTGATCCGTTATCGCCTCTTTTGTTCATAGTGGCGGCTAAAGTATTTTCTCGGGGTATCAATTATATGGTTGCTCAAAATCGGTTAATACCTTTTTCTTTGCCAAGAGGAGCTCTTCAAGTTTAACATCTTAGTTTTGCTGATGATGTTATTATTTTCACTAATGGGGATAAGAGAAGTTTGGATAAACTTATGGCTTTCTTTACTAAATATGAGACTAGTTCGGGGCAGCGTATCAATAGGGGCAAGAGTTCTTTTCTTACTTCTTCTACAATTAGCCAAACACATGCTAATATGATCCAACAGGTTACTGGTTTTGTTCACAGTGATTTCCCGCTTAATTATTTGGGATGTCCTCTTTACTCGGGAAGAAGTAAGGTGATGTATTTTCAAGGTATTATTGAAAGGATTAGAGACCGATTAGAGGGGTGGCAAAATAAATTGTTGGATATGGGTGGCCGGCTGGTGTTAATTAAGCATGTTTTATATTCGATGTTGCTTCATATCTTAGCAGCCTCTTTTCCTCCAAAGCTTGTGTTAGACAAAGTGGAGAAATTATTTGCTAATTTTTTATGGGGATCGTCTAATGGGTACGGGAGAACTCATTGGATGTCTTGGGCTAGGATCTGTATGGATACTAATCATAATGAATTGGGTCTCCTTTCTTTATCACAAATTTCTTGCATTTATACTATGAAAATGTGGTGGAGATATAGGCATGGTGATTCTTTATGGGCTATTTTTCTGAAATCAAGGTATGGCGGAAATGTGGTGGAGATACAGGCATGGTGATTCTTTATGGGCTATTTTTCTGAAATCAAGGTATGGCGGAAACTCTCATGAGACTATTAGTGAGGTTAGGCATGGTTGTTCAGTAGCTTGGAAACACATGATTGCTTGCAAAAAAGATGTTGAGGATAATATGGGATTGTTGATTCGGGATGGAGCTTCTCTATTTTGCTATGAGAATATCACTATGAAGGGTAGTCTTCATTCCACTCTTCCTGCTATTCCTTATAACCTTCAGGATCGGAAAATATGTGAGGTTATGGATCAAAATGGGTGGCGGTCTACCACACTAAGCTCTTTGCCGAGAGAATCCTTGGAGGAGTTGCCTAAGACCACGCTTAAACCTGGTAAGGATAATTTGATTTGGCTTTTGGAATCTAATGGTACTTTTACCATGAAATCAGTGGCATCTTGGTTAAGGAAAGAGGATGTGGGTATTTTATCCAGAAAACTTATTTGGTCTCCGTGTTTACCTCTCTCTTTATCGATATTTTTATGGAAATTTCTCAACTCTTTCTTGGCTTTGGATGAAGTTCTTTGGAAAAAGGGTTTCTTGACAGTTTCTCGTTGCTCTTGCAAGAACGGTTCAGACTCTTATCTTCATATTTTTGTACAATGTCGTTTTGCAAAGAAATTATGGTCTCATGCGGCTGCTAGAATTGGAGTTCGAGTTGATAATTCACACCATTCAGCTATTGGTTTGTTAAAGTTTGTTTGGCTGAATGCTAATGGTTCTAACAAGGCTTTGGATATTCTTGTCCCAAGTGCGGTTCTTTGGATGTTATGGAGAGTTAGATGTCGTTTTTTCTTTGAGGGGAGGGCAACTACTGAAAGGATCCTGATGAAGGACATGGATAGCTACATTGATGCGGTTTGTAAAGCAAAGAAAATTGTTACGGTTTCTCAAGGATTGAAGATACAGCCGAGGCCTATGATTTTGTATTGGCTTCCAAGGGTGGTCGGTCCAGAGGTGATTCTTAATATGGATGGAGCTTCTAGGGGTAATTCGGGAGAGGCTGGTATTGGTTGTATAATTCGATCTCGGGATGGTAAATTTATAGGAGCTTTATCTGCTTACATTGGTCATTGTACAAATTCTTGGGCGGAATTGGAGGCTTTAATTCGAGGATTGCAACTTGCGAGAAGGCTGGGAGTGGGAGATTTGATCATACAATCGGACTCAAGCTTTGTGGCAACTCAATCAAATCCAAAAGAATTAACTCGTGGTATTTAGATTCTATTTTTTATATGGCTTTGTCTTTGATTATCGAATCTTCTATTGAGCATGTTTACAGGGAAGTGAATGCAGTAGCGGACTGTTTGGCGAACATTGGTTGCGATACGAGGCTACACACTGATTATAACACCTTTGATGATCTTCTCAGTCAAGCTCGGGGTTTATGTAATTTAGATCGTCAAGGTTTGGCCACAATTCGGCTTTAATTGTTTTGTTTATTGTTCATTAGCATTTCATATTAGTACAGGGAAATTTGTATCACCTAAGTCATTTTATAAATGGCTTAGTCTATTTATGTTTTTGCATTTTATTATTCTGCTTGCATTTAAATTTCTTGCAGGGCTAATATTTCTACTAAGCTATAAGATAAATAGCTTAGATTTTGTGTGGGTTTCAACTATGCTTATGTTCCATGCTAGTTTAGGAACTTTGTATCACCTAAGTCATATTATAAATGGCTTGGTTTATTGCATTTGTTCCTTTTCTTGTATGAAGTGGATTTGTTTCCACCTTTATGGAGGTTTTGGCTTAGTCCCCCTCCATGTATCTTTTTTGCCTATTTTGGCTTATTAATAAACGGGGGTCCGCCCCACCACGCTGGTGGTTTTTTTTAAAAAAAAGTTTAGCTTCCTCTTTAGTTTTGATACTTCGGATCAATGATGAGACCTTGTCCATTGTCATCTTTGCCCTTGATCTTGTTATTGGTCCTTGAAGGTTCTTTACTGGGTCTTTGGAGTGGGGCTGCCCTTGGTATGGTCCCGTATCAGGTTGAGGCTTTCCAGATGATGGGCCAGCACAAGGAAATGTTCCAAGAGCAAGCTCGTCAAGAAAGATTCCTCACCACTAAGGGGTTGAATAGTTGCAAGATGGCCCCTGACACCTCTGTAAGTGCACATGTTCTTAAGATGAAGGGCTATCTTGACCAACTTGAGAAACTTGTGGCTCTCGTTTGTCATGACATGGCCACAGATATGATCTTGGGCTCACTCCCACCGGAGTATGACCAGTTTGTCATGAACTTCAACATGCATGGCATGGAGAAGTCCATACATGAGATACACGGGATGCTCAAGCAGGCTGAACTGAACATTAAGAAGACCCCAGAAGTCTTAATGGTTCAAAAAAGAAATTTCAAGAAGAAATGAAAGGGAAAGCCCATGGCCAAGAAGGGCAAAGGCAATAACAAGCCTAAACCCAAGGCCAAGGCACCAAAGGAAGGAGTTTGCTTCCATTGCAATGAACCAGGTCATTGGAAAGCGGGACTCGCAAGCTCTATTTGGAAAGAGAAGAAAAAGGGGAAAGCCAGTTTGACTGTCTCTCCAGGTATTTATGTTATTGAAATTAACATGTCTGCTCCTACTTCAAGGGTATTAGATACCGGTTGTGGATCTCACATTTGTGCAAATGTGCAGGGGTTCAAAAGGAATAGATCACTGGCAAAAGGAGAAGTGGACTTGAGAGTAGCGAACGGAGCAAGAGTTGTTGCTATAGCTACCGGGACATTTACTTTAGTTTTGCCAAGTGGCCTTATTATAGAACTGAATAATCGTCTTTACGTTCCAACTTTGAGTAGGAATATTATTTCAGTTTCTTGTTTGGATATTGATGGTTTTGAAATTAATATTATGAATAAAATTTGCACCGTTCATAAAGATCGTATCTTCAATGGAGATGCCTCTTTGATGAATGGGCTTTATATTCTTAACCTCGATGAATCCATTAAAAGGCCCATCTATAACATTAATTCCAAGAGGTTTAAATCAAATGACTTAAACCAAACCTACTTTTGGCATTGTCGTTTGGGCCACATCAACAAGAAACGCATATCAAAAATCCATAAAGATGGAATTTTGACATCATTTGACTTAGCGTCTTATGAGACGTGTGACTCTTGCTTGTTAGGCAAAATGACTAAAGCTCCCTTTACTGGACAAAGTGAGAGAGCTTCTGATTTGTTGGGCCTCATACATACAGATGTATGTGGACCAATAAACACAAGTGCTAGAGGAGGTTTTCGATACTTTCATCACATTCACAGATGATTTCAGTAGATATGGCTACGTCTATCTAATGAAACATAAATCAGAATCTTTTGGAAGATTCAGAGAATTTCAAAATGAGGTACAAAATCAACTTGGTAAAAGTATTAAGATACTTCTATCAGATCGAGGTTGTGAATACCTTAACCAAGAGTTTGACGAACATCTTAGGGGTTGTTGAAGTGTTTCACAATTATCTCCCCCTGGCACACCACAATGGAATGGTGTATCGGAACGGAGGAATCGCACCTTACTAGATATGGTTCGATCTATGATGAGTCAAACAAGTCTTCCAATTTCCTTTTGGGGCTACACCCTAGAAACTGCTGCATTTATATTGAATAGAGTTCATTCGAAAGCGGTTCAGAAAACTCCATATGAGATATGGACTGGGAAACGACCTAGTTTGTCATTTCTCAAAATTTGGGGATGCGAGGCGTATGTAAAACACTTATTATTTGATAAACTTGCCCCTAAATCTGACAAGTGCTTGTTTGTAGGATATCCTAAAGAAACTAAAAGATATTACTTCTATCTTCCATAAGATAACAAAGTGTTTGTTGCTCGAAATGGTTTATTCCTTGAAAGGGAATTTATTTCCAAAGAGGATAGTGGGAGTAAGATCCATCTTGAGGAAATTCAAGATCCCCAAACAACATATGAACCAGCTATGGAACTTCAAGCAAGCTCATGTGCTGATACTGAGCTTCAATCTTTGACACAACGCCCAAGGAGGTCAAGTCAGGTACATCAACAGCCTGAGAGATATGGATTTCTCGCGACTGATGATCATCATATTGAACTGATTGATCAAGATGAACCCATTACCTACAAAGAGGCAATTCATAGTTCTAAGTCAGCTAAGTAGTTAGAAGCTATGAAGTCTGAGATGTAATCCATGTACGATAACCAAGTATGGACTTTGGTTGACTCACCCGAAAGGTGTAAGGTTATTGATAACAAATGGTTTTTCAAAAAGAAAACCGACATGGATGGTAATGTACACACTTATAAATCTCGGCTAGTAGTTAAAGGTTATAGACAAGTTCATGGAATTAACTATGATGAAACCTTTTCTCCTGTCGTTATGATAAAGTCTATTAGGATTTTACTTGTCATAGCTGCATATTATGACTATGAGATATGGCAAATGGACGTTAAGACTGTATTTCTTAATGGAAACCTTTTCGAGGATGTGTATATGACACAACCTGAGGGGTTTGTTGATCCATTGAACCCTAGCAAAGTGTGTAAGCTTTAAAGGTCCATTTATGGATTGAAGTAAGCATCTCGAAGCTGGAATCGTCGCTTTGATGATCGTATTAAATAATTCGGTTTCATCAAAAACAAAGACGAGCCTTTTATTTATAAGAAAGTAACGAATAATGCAATAGTGTTCCTTGTGCTTGATGTGGACGACATCTTACTGATTGGAAATGACATTCCCACATTGCAAAGCGTAAAAGTTTGGTTAGGGAAGTGTTTTTCTATGAAAGACTTAGGCGAGGCTACATACATTTTGGGTATAAGAATCTATAGAGATAGATCTAACAAAATGATTGGCCTAAGCAAGAGTGGATACGTTGACAAGGTACTGAAACGGTTCAATTTGCAAGACTCCAAAAAGGGATTCTTTCCCATGACACATGGCATTAAACTCAGCAGAACTTAAGGACCTTCCACAAAGGAGGACCAAGACCGCATGAGTAAGATCTCATATGCTTCAGGCATTGGGTCTATTATGTATGCGATGATATGCACTCGCCCGGATGTCTCTTTCGCAATAAGTATGACTAGCAGATATCAATCTGACCCCCTGGAGAGTCACATTGGACTGCAGTCAAGAGCATTCTTAAGTACTTGAGAAGGACTAAAAATATGTTCTTGGTTTACGGAGGTCAGGAAGGAAGTCTGGTTGTAAATGGTTACACATACGCAAGCTTCCAAACCGACGTAGATGACTTTAGATCGCAATTTGGTTTTGTGTTTTGTTTGAATAGAGGTGCTGTGAGCTAGAAGAGCTCAAAGCAGGAAACCGTGGCCGACTCTACAACAGAAGCTGAGTATCTAGCTGCCTCTGAAGCAGCTAAAAAAGTTGTTTGGATCATGAAGTTTGTTGATGAATTAGGTGTCGTCCCTAGCATTGTGAACCTAGTGGACCTTTATTCTGATAGTACTGGTGCCATTTCACAAGCTAAGGAACCTAGATCTCTCCAACGATCCAAACACATTCTCAAGCGTTTCCATTTGATTAGAGATATCATTGATAGAGGAGACGTTAAAATTTGCAAAGTTCATAGAGACGACAACATTGCCGATCCATTGACCAAGCCACTCCCGCAGCCTAAACATGAGAGTCATACTAGGTCAATGGGATTGAGGATCATGTATGATTGGACCTAGAGCAAGGGGGAGATTGTTAGTAGTGCCCTAGGACCATTAGCATATGTTGTACGTTTTATATCTTTTTGAGCATTTCATATGAATAGTAAATTTTGCTTATGAACATCAAATGCGTGATTTGATAGTAAAACTCATTTGCTTATGTAATTACTATTCTAGTTGTCCCTAGTTTTATGTAATCTATTTTACGATGAAATAAAACTAGTATGATGTTTGATTGATGATTACGTTTTACTAATCATGTGTAATGAATACAAATCATATCATAGATGCAATATATAGGGATACATTGTATTGGACGTGATCCGTTAGAGAAGTAATACTTCATGGTCCTTAGTCATAAGTATTACTTCCTCAATACTATTTTAGAATCCTTAGACCTTATGTCTCTATTGATTCTAGCATGAATGGAGCCACGTTTTGACTCAGTCGGACGTTACTTTTAATCGAATGATGATCGGATTTAGCGTCCTATCATGGCTTGAATGTGAGAGGCATTGTAAGGAATTTGTCCCTCTCTTATTAGAGAGAGATATCCATAGGCCCCTCGATAGGGAAGACTATCTAAATGCATGGCCGTGCTCAAATGTATTTGATAAAGTGGTTATTAAATACTATTTGTAGGAACAGTCTACCTGGAGATCGAGCATAAATACAATTAATCTTTATAAGGGTGACGACTACCATGACTTATGCTTAATTAGGATATCGCGAGACAAATGGATTAAATAGTGGGTTGATATTAGGTTCCACCGTAAATTCATTCACTTTGGGTAGTCACAATGTCCTGCAAGGGACCGCTTGTGATTTATGAACACATACTATTACTAAATGTATTTTCATTGCCATTGTGATATGAACCTAAAGGGTCACACGCATGGATGAGCTAACGAGCTTCATGTCCAGATACAATGAATCTAGAATGTGTCTAGCTTCATTGTATCTGACATTTATTTTTCTGAGAATAATAAAGCGTTATTATTCGAATTAGAGATAAGGGTCATTTTCGGTATAGCTGGGATTATGTGGGAGTTATTATCCGATAAAGACTCCCACTACCAGCAGAAGTCTAGAGGACGTGGGAGGTATAGACTCCCACTTCCAAAAGAGTTGGATTGGACGTGGGAGTTGTTTTTGAAACAAACTCCCATTCCTTATATAAACTCTCTTGGACGAAACCCTTATGACTTATGCTTGAGCTGCAACAATACGAAAACAAAAGAAATCAGATTTCTTGTTCTCTGTCTCTCATTTTCTCTCTAATTCCCGAAACTCAGAAAAACGAAGAGCTAGTAATCGTTGGTCGTTTCGTCGCGTTGATACCGGTAGGGAGTAATTTCGCAAGGGAGGACTCAAGGTGATCGTTGCTAAGAACCCAAAGACAGAATCTTTCACTCAAGAATCAGATTCTTGAACCAAGAAACGTAAGTTTTTCTTTGCATTTTTCGATTCGTTTTTTATGAGTGGATCCTTTAGGGGAGGACTCATGGGTGTTTGGTAAGGTTATTCCTTAGTTTCTCGTGTCTGAACTTCTTTTAAGAATTCATTTATCTTTGAGTTACTATATCAACAAGATTAGTTTCTCTTGTTGTGGTGTTTCAGCCTCCATCGATAATTAGCCTTCCTTAGCGTTGCGTTGATTATATTCCCCTTGAAACTAGTTCGAGAATTAGAGAAAGATCCAGCACAATCAAAGATGTCGAACCCTTTGGTACTTTGCACCTAACGGTTCTTTATCAGGTGGTATCAGAGCAAAAGATTCATCTCAATTCCGGTGTACATTTATCGTTTTTCATAATTTTTTTATTGTTTGCAGAAATTGACAGAAAAATCAGAAAAAGCATTACGGCATATATAAAAAGCAGCCGATGTATAAAAGCCTCTTGGTGTAAAGAAATTGGCAGCCAAGTATAGATTAGAATAGAGAACTATAAAGCCATTAGCAAACTTCTTGCAAACGAAAGCGTTAGAGCCTCGTCCCTGAATTGGCAAACGTTCCCCCTTTTGTTTTGAGATGTGTTCTATAATCAAAGACATTAAGTGTTGAAAGTGTGAGAGCCTCACCACTTGATACCTTCGGCCAAGGTTAAGGGAAAATTCAAGAAAGATAAGTACTGTTCATCCGAATCAAGAACATCAAGAAAAGACAAGAACTGGTTTGCATTCTCGGTTAGGATTTCGTTTCTTCATCTTTTTCTTTGTAAATCTTTTCCTTTAGGTCAAAGATAGGATTTCTTTCCTTATTTTTCTGCTTTGTGTCAACGCAACAAGTTTGGAACCCATTCTTTCATCTAGAGTTTGAAGTTCTATACGAGCGGTGTTGGAATAAAGAGTGAATCTTTCTTTGCTATCTAACATTTTTGAGTGGTTTTCTTGCATTATAAATATGTCTTTTCAGGGATCTCCATCAAAGAAAGGTGAAGCCTTTGATCCGAAAAAGTTATATAAGATGATTGCGGACATGGCGGAACATGTGGCTGATTTAACGGGACAATCAAAGCTGTTGAATCCTTTGGTACTTTGTAGCTCACGGTTCTTCATCATTCTTTCTTCCCCTCATGATCCGCACCTCTATCAAATTTCCGCGGTCTTCCAAAAATTATATGACTGGCGGTCATGGGTACAACATCACCTAGAACACTATCTTTATACTTGCCAATTTCAAAAGTAATTTCGACTTGCCTTTCCACCCTTATTTCTCCATTATTTGACAACCAAGATAGCTTATAAGGATTTGGGTGTTTCTTCCAAGGTAAGTCAAGAGTGTTAACTAAATCGGAAGAACAAACATTAGCACAACTACCATTGTCAATGATAAGAAGACAAACCTTGCCTTGAACATGGCACTTAGTATGGAAAACGTTGCTCCTTTGAAGATGTGTATCATTCCTTGGTTGTGTGTGCAAAATCCGCATGGCCACTAAAATTTCTCCACTAACGGGAGTTGCATGAAGGTCCTCTTCATTGTCTTCTTCCAGATTGTCCTCGGCTTCCTCTTGTTCCTCCTCACTTACCTAAAGTCCATCTTCTTGCATCATCATTATACTCTTGTTAGGGCAGTCCCTAGAAAGGTGTCCCTTGCCCCTACATTTATAGCACTCTTTTTGGATGGAATTTGTAGAACTGGATCTCCACTTTGAGGAACTTGAAGGTGCGGCTGTTTTGGAATTTCCACTTAAAGTTGGGGCTGTTTTGGCAGCTCCAACACTTCCTTTAAACTCACTTTGCCGCTGCCAAGAATTATAATTAGAAAAGGATTGATTTGGATTTTTCCAAGTTGAAGATCTAACCGAATTAGCCCCTTTCATTTTCTCTTTGTTTTACATCTCTATTTGCTCCGCATAATACAACATTCCTACAAGATCAACATGATGTGTTCTTTCCACCTTTGGCCTAATATCTGTTAGTATTTCCCTAGGACCATTAGCATATGTTGTACGCTTTATATCTTTTGAGCATGTAATTGAATAGCTAATTTTGCTTATGAACATCAAATGCGTGATTTGATAGTAAAACTCATTAGTTTATGTAATTACTATTCTAGTTGTCCCTAGTTTTATGTAAGCTTCTTTACAATGAAATAAAACTAGTATGATGTTTGATTGATGATTATGTTTTACTAATCATGTGTAATGAAGACAAATCATATCATAGATGCAATGTATTGAGATATATTGTATCGTACGTGATCCGTTAGAGAAGTAGTACTTCATGGTCTTTAGTCATAAGTATTACTTCCTCATTACTATTTTAGAATCCTTAGACCTATGTCTCTATTAATTCTAGCATGAATGGAGCCACGTTTTGACTCAGTCGGACGTTACTTTTAATCGAGTAATCAATACGACTGATGATCGGTTGTAGCGTCCTATCATGGCTTGAATGTGAGAGGCATTGTAAGAAATTTGTCCCTCTCTTATTAGAGAGAGATATCCATAGGCCCCTCGATAGGGAAGACTGTCTAAATGCATGGTCGTGCTCAAATGTATTTGATAAAGTGGTTATTAAATACTATTTGTTGGAACAGTCTACCTGGAGATCGAGCATAAATACAATTAAGCTTTATAAGGGTGACGACTACCATGCCTTATGCTTAATTAGGATATCGCGAGACAAAGGGATTAAATAGTGGGTTGGTATTAGGTTCCACCGTAAATTCATTCACTTTGGGTAGTCACAATGTCCTGTTAGGGATCGCTTGTGATTTATGAACACATACTACTACTAAATGTATTTTCATTGCCATTGTGATATGAACCTAAAGGGTCACACGCTTGGACGAGCTAACGAGCTTCATGTCCAGATTCAATGAATCTAGAATGTGTCTAGGATCATTGTATCTGACATTTATTTTTCTGAGAATAGTAAAGCGTTAGTATTCGAATTAGAGATAAGGGGAATTTTCGGTATAGCTGGGATTATGTGGGAGTTATTATCCGATAAAAACTCGCACTACCAGCAGAAGTCTAGAGGACGTGGGAGTTATAGACTCCCACTGCCAAAAGAGTTGGATTGGACGTGGGAGTTGTTTTTGAAACAAACTCCCATTCCCTATATAAACACTCTTGGACGAAACCCTTATGACTTATGCTTAAGCTGCAACAATACGAAAACAAAAGAAATCAGATTTCCTGTTCTCTGTCTCTCCTTTTCTCTCTAATTCCCGAAACTCAGAAAAACGAAGAGCTAGCAATCGTTGTTCGTTTCGTCGCGTGGATACCGGTAGGGAGTAATTCCGCAAGGGAGGACTCAAGGTGATTGTTGCTAAGAACCCAAAGACAGAATCTTTCACTCAAGAATCGGATTCTTGAACCAAGAAATGTAAGTTTTTCTTTGCATTTTTCAATTCGTTTTTTATGAGCGGATCCTTCAGGGGAGGACTCATGAGTGTTTAGAAAGAGTTTCTGCCCATGAATCCCTTCAATTTCGCCAATGCTTTGGAGAATTTGTTGTAGTTTATGTTGATGATATACTTGTTTATAGTAAAAACTTAGAGGATTATATTGAGCATCTTAAAACTGTTTTTACCATTCTAAGGGAGCAAACTTTGTATGCAAAACTTGAAAAGTGTGTTTTTTGCACTAATTCTATTAACTTTCTTGGATACATTGTTAGTTCTCAAGGTATAAGTGTTGATCCAGCAAAAATTCAAGCAATTATAGATTGGTCGAGACCAACAAGTGCTACTGAAGTTCATTCATTCTATGGTTTAGCAAGCATTTATAGGCGTTGTTCGTGATTTTAGCGCCATAGTCGCCCCATTGAATGAAGTTGTGAAGAAAGATATCCCATTCTTTTGGGACAAACCGCAAGAAGATAGCTTTGAGAAGCTTAAACAATTACTTACTTGTTCCCCTATTTTATCTTTACCTAACTTTGATCTAACTTTTGAAGTTGAATGTGATGCTTCAGGGATAAGTATTGGGGTTGTTTTGCAACAACAAGGCAAACCTTTAGCATATTTTAGTGAGAAACTAAGTGGCACTTCACATAACTATCCTACGTATGATAAAGAGTTATACGACATTGTTAGAGCTTTGGAGACATGGCAACATTACTTGATTGCAAGGGAATTTGTTATCCACACGAACCATGAATCCATCAAGTATCTTAAGGGGAAAAGTAAGTTGAACAAGAGACACGCTAAGTGGGTTTCCTTCATTGATACCTTTCCATATGTTATCAAATACAAGAAAGGAAAGAAAAACATTGTCTCCGATGCTCTTTCTCGAAGGTATAGTTTACTTTCCGTTATGCATGCTAAATTACTTGGATTTGAACATCTTAAAGCATTGTATAAGGAGGATAATGATTTTTCAGATTTGTATCTTTCTTGTGAGATCTCGGCTCAAAATATTTTTATAGGTTTGAAGATTTCTTGTTTAAAAGCAATAAGTTGTGCATTCCCTCTTGTTCTATTAGAGATTTAATTGTTAGAGAAGCACATTGTGGCGGTTTGATGGGTCATTTTGGTGTTGTTAAAACATTAGACATATTACATGAACACTTTTTTTGGCCTAAGATGAAAAGAGATGTTAGGAAAATTTGTGAACTTTGTTTTAAGTGTAAACAAGATAAAAGTTCAAGTTAAGCTCACGTATTATACATACCTTTACTGTTAGTAGTGCCCTAGGAACATTAGCATATGTTGTACGTTTTATATCTATTTGAGCATTTCATATGAATAGTTAATTTTGCTTATGAACATCAAATACTTGTGAATTGAACTTCTTATAGAATTCATTCATTCTTGAGTTACTGTATCAACAAGATAGTTTCGCTTGTTGTGGTGTTTCAGCCCCCATCGATACTTAGCCTTCTTTAGAGTTGCGCTGAGTATATTCCCCTTGGAAACTAGTTCAAGTTAGAGAAATATCCGTTTTAAACCTCTTAGTGTCAAATCTTGATACTTTGTATCTCGGTTCCTCATCATATTGATAGTTGGAATGATATGAAAGCTGAGATGAAACAGAGATTTGTTTCCCAACATTACATTAGGGAACATGTCAAACGTTTACATATGCTTAAACAAGGTACTCAATCAATAGATGAATATTATAGAGAGATGAAATCAGCCATGATTAGGGTTGATATTCAAGAAGATATGGAATCTACTTTGGATCGATTCTTGGCGGGTTTAAATAAGGAAATAAGGTCAAAAGTGGAAAGAGTTCATCACATTGATCTTCATGATATGGGGTCTTATGCGCGGCAAATTGAAAGACAAATCCAAGAGAAAAAGAGGGGGGCAAAGTTGTCCAAATTATAATCTTGGAAAAGACCAAATAACCCCTCATCTAATTCACCTTATTTGCCGATCAAGATATGTTAGTAGTATTAGCATATGTTGTACGTTTTATATCTTTTTGAGCATTTCAGATGAATAGTAAATTTTGGTTATGAACATCAAATGCGTGATTTGATAGTAAAACTCATTTGCTTATGTAATTACTATTCTAGTTGTCCCTAGTTTTATGTAATCTATTTTACAATGAAATAAAACAAGTATGATGTTTGATTGATGATTACGTTTTACTAATCATGTGTAATGAATACAAATCATATCATAGATGCAATATATAGGGATACATTGTATTGGACGTGATCCGTTAGAGAAGTAATACTTCATGGTACTTAGTCATAAGTATTACTTCCTCAATACTATTTTAGAATCCTTAGACCTTATGTCTCCATTTGATTCTAGCATGAATGGAGCCACATTTTGACTTCGATCAAATGCGTTGCTTTTAATCGAGTAATCAATACGACTGATGATCGGATGTAGCGTCCTATCATGGCTTGAGTGTGAGAGGCATTGTAAGGAATTTGTCCCTCTCTTATTAGAGAGAGATATCCATGGGCCCCTCGATAGGGAAGACTGTCTAAATGCATGGCCGTGCTCAAATGTATTTGATAAAGTGGTTATCAGATACTATTTGTTGGAACAGTCTACCTAGAGATCGAGCATAAATATAATTAAGCTTAATAAGGGTGACGACTACCATGCCTTATGCTTAATTAGGATATCGCGAGACAAAGGGATTAAATAGTGGATTGATATTAGGTTCCGTTGTATATTCATTCACTTTGGGTAGTCACAATGTCCTGCTAGAGACCGCTTGTGATTTATGAACTCACACTACTACTAAGTGTGTTTTCATTGTCATTGTGATATGAACCTACAGGGTCACACGCATAGACGAGCTAACGAGGTTCATGTCCAGATTCGATGAATCCAGAAAGTGTCTAGTTTCATTGTATCTGACATTTGTCTTTCTGAAAATAATAAAGTGTTTATTATTCAAATTAGAGATAGGGGCAATTTCGGTATTTTACCTATAGCTGGGATTACGTGGGAGTTATTATCCGATAAGGACTCCCACTACCAGCGAAAGTCTAGGGAACGTGGGATTCTGAGACTCCCACTGCCGAGAGAAGTTGAGTAGAGGTGGGAGTTGTTCTAGTAACAAACTCTCACACTCTATATAACATTTCTTAGCCGAAACCTAGAAGGCTAATGTTTTTCAGCCGAAATACGATATAGAATCAGAAAACCGTTTTCTATTCCTTTTTCTCCCTTTTCTCTCTGATCCCCTAACTTTGGAAAGACGAAGAGCTAGCAATCACTGCCCGTTTCGTCGCGTGGACACCGGTAGAGGGACATTCCACAAAGGGAATTCCATTGGTGACAGCAAAGAATCCAAGAAACGTGATCTTCCATTCAAGAAGTAGCTTCTTGAATCCGCAAAAGTAAGCTCTTTATTGCTGTTTTTCGAATTGTTTCATATGAGCGGATCCTTCAGGGGAGGACTCATGGGTGTTTGGAACGAGTTTCCGCCCATGAATTCCTTCAGTGGTATCAGAGCCTTGCTCATACGACTCGAATTCGATATTGTTTATCAGACAATAACACTATCAATTCCGATTTGATATGTGTATGTTTCAAAACAGAAAAATCGTTTCTTTGATCATGAAAGATGCATAAACTGTTTAAATGCGTTTAAAGAATGTATCTTTTGATGAATATATGTGATATATGCATAAATTGCTCTCGGTTTAATCATGTTTATATTGTTATATGAACTGTTATGATATAAACTGTTTTCGAGTTTTGACTATGCATGAACTGCGTAAGCATGATTCAGTTCTGTGGATTTAATTCGATTATTTGGCATAAACTATTTCTGCGAATATTGATTCTGCATAAACCGTATATGTGAATCTGAAATTAATTTGATTAAATTCTGTTATTGCGCATAAACTGTTTCTGTTAATCCGATTAACCAATACATAATCCGATTATGTAAGTAAGGCAATTGAAGGGTAAATATGGGAGGAAAAACTCATTCGATGAGCTGATGTAGAATCAGATTTTCCTTCTAGGGGCGCTGCCCCAGCGGGACCGCCGTCTGTGTCGCCCCGATTCGTCGTTCCCCCCGAATTAAGACTTTGTGTATGTACTCGTTGTTAATTTCATTGTGCTTCATGTGATTTTAGCATGGTGAATAGCATGGCCTACTATACCCCTTGTTTTACATATTTTGGTTGTAATTTTATAATACGGCCTGCGAGCCGTTTTCAATGTTGTAAAATTGTAATCGCTATATTAGATTAGCTCTACTGCTTTACATTGAAGGCTGGGTATGCCCATGCAAATATGTAACAAGGCTGGAGGCTGCTGGATCGAAGACTTTATCCATGAGATGGATACTGACTTAGATTGGCCCTTGGCCCCCACAAGGCTCGTGGGTGTCATCATAGGATTAGGCCATGCTATCTCACGTTTATTTTTATGCTTTATATATCGCATGAGATGCTTGTATAATTGTATTATGCGTTTTAAAGTCTTATTCAAACCGAACGTTTTAATTAAGTCTTAAAAATGCCTATCATATCCTAAGCACTCCATGAGCTTGGATCATCATTATGTCTGCTTGCCAAAGTAACAAATAAGTGGTTATCTAGGCAAGAGGAGATGGGAAAATAGTGATTTACATATGCTTAGACATGGTTCGACTTAGCTAGGCTATCAAAATAGTTTTGGGCCTAGGGCATAAAATGGGTAAAAGCCGGGACATATAGATGTCATTCCCATTAGATGATTTTACTTTAATTATGGGTGTTAAGCCAAAGCTTTCCTATAACTATTGTAAAATGTTTTTCCCCACTATTTATCAAGTGTTGAAATTGTGGAAAATGTTTTTGCTCAAAAACTAATAACTTTGCAATTAACTTAATGTAGATAACGGCAACCAATACATCACACAATTCATTGCGATCTGTCCTTGAGAAGGAAAAACTAAGCGGGACCAATTTCCTTGATTGGGCCCGCAACTTAAGGATTGCGTAGGAAAGAAAGCTGTACGTTCTTGATACGGACATTCCCTGAACGACCTGCAAACAACGCCCCTAGAGCTGAAAGAGATGCTTGGAAGAAGCATTTCGATGACTCTAACGATGTGACTTGTCTCATGTTAGTCACAATGAGCACTGACATTCAAAAACAGTTTGAAGGAGTTGAGGCTTTCCAGATGATGGGCCAGCTCAAGGAAATGTTACAAGAGCAAGCTCGTCATAAAAGATTCCTCACAACTAAGGCGTTAAATAGTTGCAAAATGGCCCCTGACACCTCTGTAAGTGCACATGTTCTGAAGATGAAGGGCTATTTTGACCAACTTGAGAAACTTGGGGCTCCCGTAGGTCATGACATGTCTACAGATATGATCTTGGGCTCACTCCCACCGGAGTATGACCAATTTGTTATGAACTTCAACATGCATGCCATGGAGAAGACCATACATGAAATACACGGGATGCTCAAGCAGTCGAACCCGAACATTAAGAAGACCCCTGAAGTCTTAATGGTTCAAAAAGGGAATTTCAAGAAGAAAGGAAAGGGAAAGCCCATGGCCAAGAGAGGCAAAGGCAAAGGCAATGACAAGCCCAAGCCCCAGCCCCAGCCCAAAGCCAAGGCACCAAAAGAAGGAGTTTGCTTCCATTGCAATGAACCAGGTCATTGGAAACGGGAACTCGCAAGCTCTATTTGGAAAGAGAAGAAAAAGGGAAAGGTCGGCTTTGACTGTCTCTCCGGGTATTTATGTTATTGAAATTAACATGTCTCGCTCCTACTTCATGGGTATTAGATACCGGTTGTGGATCTCACATTTGTGCAGATGTGCAGGGGTTCAAAAGGAGTAGATCACTGGCAAAATGAGAAGTGGACATGAGAGTAGCGAACGGAGCAAGAGTTGTTGCTGTAGCTACCGGGACATTTAATTTAGTTTTTGCCAAGTGGCCTTATTATAGAACTCGAATAATTGTCTTTACGCTCCAACTTTGAGTAGGAATATTATTTCAGTTTCTTGTTTGGATATTGATGGTTTTGAAATTAATATTATGAATAAAATTTGCACCGTTCATAAAGATCGTATCTTCTATGGAGATGCCTCTTTGATGAATGGGCTTTATGTTCTTAACCTCGATGATTCCATTAAAAGGCCCATCTATAACATTAATACTAAGAGGTTTAAATCAAATGACTTAAACCGGACTCTAATTTTGCACTCGTCGTTTGGGCCACATAAATGAGAAACGCATATCAAAGCTCCATTCAGATGGAATTTTGACATCATTCAACTTAGAGTCTTATGAGACTTGTGATTCTTGCTTGTTAGGCAAAATGACTAAAGCTCCCTTTACTGGACAAAGTGAGAGAGCTTCCGATTTATTGGGCCTCATACATACAGATGTTTGTGGACCAATAAACACTAGTGCTAGAGGAGGGTTTCAGTACTTCATCACATTCACAGATGATTTCAGTAGATATGGCTACGTCTATCTAATGAAACATAAATCAGAATCTTTTGGAAGATTCAAAGAATTTCAAAATGAAGTACAAAATCAACTTGGCAAAAGTATTAAGATACTTCAATTAGATCGAGATGGCGAATACCTTAACCAAAAGTTTGACGAACATCTTAGTGGTTTTGGAATTGTTTCACAATTAACTCCTCCTGGCACACCACAATGGAATGGCGTGTCAGAACGGAGGAATCGCACCTTATTAGATATGGTTTGATCTATGATGCACTACTAGAAATATAGCTTGTTGCGACAAGACTTTTTGCGTCGGGCGTTTACCATTACAAATAACTGTCATTTGGTCAAGAATGACACACCAACACATATAACGATACGACGTCGTTTCGTGATATGCATTTACGACAGCTAATTAATATTTGTGTCAGCAAATCAATTAGTCGTGAAAAGGGGATTATATGCGATGGGCTTCAGTCGACGCAAGAAGTTTCGCCACAAATAATCAAAATTTGCGACGGGATTCTCCCGTCACATATGAAGTTGATGCAAATGACCAAATTTGCAACGAGTTTCGTTCGATGCAAAAGGTTTTGCCCCAAATAACCAAAAATTGCGATGGAATTCTCCCGTCACATATAAAGTTGATGCAAATGATCAAAATTGCATTATTAGTTTTGGTGGTGGATTTTCTTGTCGCATCCCGTAAAATAATTATTTAGTCTACAAATATCAAATTAAAGTTACTTTTATTTTTTATAAATGTTCAATGAATACAATCTTTATTTATTTATATTTACTTAGAATAAAAGTTTTTGAAGTGTTATTTTTGTTTTTTTACAGTTGGGAACAAAAATATTAGTCTGGCTATAATGCTTTAGGGTTATTTATAAGTTGATATGTAAAGAAGGGGAATTGCTAGATTGTTGTTTCGACGACTCGGATTAAAGGTAAATTCACAAAACTATTCATTAATAAGTTAGAAAGTTATGTGAGATCACTTTTATTATAGACAACAGATCAAGCAATCCGACGGTCGTAAGTAATTAGTACCCTTGAAACAATAAACATGATTATAGTTAATTATGTCTTTTGTTCTTGAAGACCAGAAACTTTTCAGGAGAAGGAATTTATCTTCCCGCGATGTTCCCAAAAATTCTTCCCGCAAAATTTGATGAAAAATCTTCCCATGTTCGGAAATCATGGTCTCAAGATTTGGAGATTCTCCTTCGTGGTCTCAAGATTTCAATAAGTATATATTCTCCCTCTTCCACTCTCTTAGTCTTTGAAATTATTAATTTAAGCTAGATTTTTTTTGAGCAAATCGCCTTTTTTTAAACCTCAACAATTTATACTTTCTCGCTATTTAGACATAAAGTTTTATTTGTCTCTGGCATGGACTCTAAATATTTATGATTAGTCCGATATCGATTAATTTCAAAATTGTACTAACACATTAGGACTCAACCCTACCCGAAAGTTAAACCCGACCATCCATATTCCAACTCGAATATGAAACGGGTATCACTACATTCTAAACACGCTTTTAACAACAACAAAAAAACCCAAATCTATACTCATCAGCCTCCTCTCACAAAACCCTAACAGAGAGTTCGTATGTTGAATCATGATCTGGAGCAGTTTCAATTAGTAGAGAGTCGAAGTTAAATAGAGGAGTTGAAATTGGTAAGGAATTTGATTGTGTTGAGAGATTTATTGGAAAAATTATTAGTGAAAAGGTGAAAAAATATGAAAATTTAGTGAATTTTGATCAAAACAAAGTTAATGTAGAAGGAACTGAATAAGCTTCAGAAACTGTGAATCAATCAAAAATTTCCGTTGAAGTTTCCGGCGATGATTCAAAAATCGGAGCAAAAAGTTTCTGGCAATGATTCAAACATCTGATTTTGACACTGACGACTATACCCCATCCATTTGGTCTGATTCCGGCATCAGCCAATTCTCCGAAAATTCTAATAAGAGTCCTTCGCCGACGTTTCAACTGTTCCTCAAGTTCTCTCAAGAGTTTTGCAAATCGAGCATCGGTTCAGAATCTACTGCTAAATCCTCTGCTTCGTTAGAAGATGATGATACTAATGAAATCACTGTGAGTTCTTTGTATTTCAAATTCCTTAATTTGCTTCATATTTGCTTGGAAATTGGTAGTGTAACAGTTGGAATTTAATTTTTATTTTATGAATATGCGCTCAATTATGTAATTGAATTCAATTTCTAGACGCGTTAGTGATAACCTTTAGTAGTGTCTCAATTTCCTTGTATGGATCAAGTGGTTAAGAATTTGGTTTTACTAGTTATGTTCCTCATTTTTTTTTTATTTAATTGATCTTTTGATGAAGTTGTTGGGCTTGGATAGAAAAGAAGAACATGGGAGCTACAAAATGTTAAGAAACAGGGAGAAAAGATGGAAGGAGCCGGGTTAATGGGGGAGAAGAAATGATGAAGAATTGCTCAATATATGGTTATATCATTATCAGATGTGTTTTGACAATTTTGCCCTTAAGCAAAACGTTGACGTTTTAGATTATGTACCCTTTTTTGTCGGAATTTTGGAAAAAAATATATATCGCGCTAATCGTAAATTGTGTCCATACCAGAAACAAATAAAACCTTATGTTTAATTTGCGAAAAGCACAAATTGTTGAGGTCTAAAATAGACGATTTGCTCTATTTGTTTTGCCCAAAAAGGTATGTTATTCCTTTAATTCTTCAATTTACTTAGTTTATCCATTAGTTTTGTTGTAGTTATTGCTATGCAACTTGCATAATTTTTGTTTGGTATTGTGAATTGGTATAACGGACTTGTGTTGTAATTCTCTCTTGAAGAATGAATTTGCGATAATGTGTTCTATCTTGAAAAAATCGTTGTTGGGTTGTATCTTGGAAGATCCTGGGCTTATCTTTATATACTTGCTTTGTTTGTCTTGGTATTATGTGAGTTCATGGCATATGTGCTCTTAAGGATTGATATCCTGTGTATATGTTTATATCCCTTTTGTGATGAGTTTTGAAAAAAGTTATATATTAACCGACAACCTCATATTCTTTCCTAGTTATCCTATGGTAGCTTGGTTGAACTCTGTTTTTTTAAAAGAAAAAAGAAAAAAATGATGTCATCCTTAGATGTTTCTCAATGTTTTTCATTTTAATAACCAAAGGGGTGATTTGAGTGAGTTGTGTGATGTTTTGAATTGGTTTTTATCTTATAAAAGTTGCTCAAAATGGTATTAAGTTGTTTGGAAAAAGGTTTAGAGATTCCTAGCATCATCAGCAGAGCTCTTTTTCACCCTAACTAATTTGTTTTGGTGAAAATCAATTCATGAAGTTTGTTAGAGATTGGAATTTTCTCAAATGTTTACATGACTTCGTTTGTCCTTTTTTAGTTAGGAACTCAACTAGAATATGTACTTGTAAACTTTAAAACATGTCCTTATTTTTTTTTATATTATTCTCATTGTTGGTGGCAATTGGATGTTCTTGTCCTGCTCATTCTGCTGTGACTAAACACTCAGCTAAGTCTTCATGCCTCTGTTCTTGAGAACTTTTGAGTATGGTGAAATCATCGATTATTAATTTATAATAAGATTAGAAATTTTACACTAAAAAAAAAGTATTGTTAGATTTCTAGTACATGTACTTATCGCGAAGTTTACTACATATCGTCGTTTACATTTAAGCGCATTGAATTTGAGTGGCAATGTTTAGATGTCTCATCTTGTATTTTTCTTGGTTGTACCATAATTAGAGGGATGCTATTGTTGTTTTTTTTCTATATCAATGATGGTGTTGTTCTTTGTCTACACATTCTATAAGAAATACAATTGTACTTGAAACAAAAAATTCAATGTTTTCATTTGTTTGTTAATGTTTTAGCAGCCATCAGTATGGGATGCAAAAGAAAGTCTGCTGCGCTATTATGGTGGTTTTTAGTGCATCACCTGGTTTTTATCTCTTTTGCTCTTGTTCCACAGTGTCACCCACGGGCTGCTACATTCCATGACCAGATAATCTAGTTACAAGCTTCCTTATTTTTATTCGTCTTAATTCTTTCGAAAGCCTATATCTTTTCACTCCAAGCAGTTTTTACTTATTTTGCAGTCGTTTTTGCTACAAAAAATTCACGAAGAGGTTCATTGTATTCCTTTACTCCCTACTTTGGTTCATTATCTACAAACCTATAGCCTTTCTATGTCTGTATCGGAAGCTTTAAGAAATTTTTGTATATTTGTCTATATCTCTCCGGTATTTTTTCGAGTGATGGGCATTATGCATTATTCAGGGAGAGCCACCATTTGAAGTTCAGCCACCTTGTGGGTTCAGTTTTCCATAAGCCTTTAGAAGTCAATTTTGATTGGTGATTTATAATATCATATAAAGATGCCTAACAACTTTGATTTTTTGCACGAGCTCTTCTCGGATTGTGAAGGGCATAGATGTCATTACTGAGGGAACAGTTGGTGCAAATAATGTCATTCCATGGGATTTGAAATCCCAGCACCTATGTTCAATATGGTTCTTATCCTCGGAACCCCCTAAGGACTGCAACACTTCTACCAACAATAACCGGAGGATAAAGTCATATTGAAAAATGTTCGTAAAATTATCGAGTTCTTAACTTCTGGAACTGTAGCCTCATCAAATCAGGTACTTCAAACTCTTTGCTTGAAAACTGAAAAAGTGATTCTTTAGATAGAGGATTCTGATATATTTTTCCTTGTCGGTGAATGATGTTAGAAATTTTTGAATACATAAACATCATATGATAATATTTTGTTTTATTAATAGAATTGGATTAGTTGGGAATCTGCTTGTGAATACTTGAAATCTTGATTAACACTCTTGATTTCTTATTTTGAGAGTAGAATTCAGAACTTGTCCTGATGGGTGAATTTTTCGATAGGTCGCTCCTAGTTGTTCACCTCATACCCAACAACTTCGTGTGTCTCCAACAAATCGTCTTTGCATATACATTTTCATTACTCGACAGCTGAGGACACTATCTTGAAAATGACTATCACATAGGTTCTTGACACTTGTTTTTTAGTTTCCGTTCTGATGTAACCAACATCTTTGTAATCCTAAATCTCTCAGCACATATGGAATTTGTTTATATTGAAATATTTTTTTGTTTTCTCTGTTTGTTCGAGTGACCATAAACCACTTTCTTTTCCAAACTTCATCCAAACAACACTTTCTCACTTTCAAAGCCTTATATATAAGCAAATACAAATGTCCAAATTTTGTTCCTATGAATGAGACTACCCTCTTATACTATTAGTCAAGATATTGTCATATTATTTTTCTATCTTATGGAGTAATTTGCAATGAGATCATTAAGTCATACACTGCGACAGAAAAGCCAAACAGTTTTAAGTTGTATAGCCTTCCGCTTGAACATTACAGTAATTATTCTTGTTTGCCTCTACAGGGTGTAAATGTTGCTCAAGTCTTTGAAGAACTGCTTCCCATTTTACCCGGTCTCTCCATCAAAGTTGTGCCTGAAGTGCTCAGCCGGTTATCTTTACGGGTATTGGCACGTTTACTCCGAGACATTACTGTAATTAGTCACATTGTTGGTTTAAGCACTTGCAAGAAGGTGCAGATTTTCCATTTATAGGATATACTTTCTTGTATATGTTAGAAGAAAATTTCATGTAAAGTTGGAGCAAAGAAAATATAAAAGCTAACTATTATTTTCGACAATTTTCATTGGATGGGAAAATTAAAATTATTCTTATTTTTGCAACGGAAATATTTTATCTCGCCAGTGTAAAAATAATTTGAGTTTTGTTATGCGTCGAGATAAATGTTATATGCGACAGATTGTCCCATTGCAAAAAATAATAAATATAATACTATTATATCATTTGCGGCGGTTAAAAAACTATTTTTGTCAGATTGTGCCATTGCAAAAAATTAATAAACAAATTTTATTATAATACTTGCGACGCTGAAAAACTATTTTCTACAGTATATCAGGTGTTGCAAAAATTGTTTTTTTTTTGTGTCGGTTGTTGCGTCGGATATTATAAACGACAAAAAGTAGTCGTTTTTGCTAAGTTTTCATGTCGAAAAAAGCACGTCGCAAATAGACAAATTCCCGTTGCAAAAACTAATTGCGTCAGACGCTTTCCGTCGCGAAGTTTTTGCGGCGCCTTTACTTGCGACCCTTCAATTGCTGTTGCATGACCGACGCAAAAGGGTTTTCTTGTCGGCAAAGGTACTTTTTGCGGCAGGCGCCGCCTGACGCAAAAGTTGATTTTTTTAGTAGTGATGAGTCAAACAAGTCTTCCAATTTCCTTTTGGGGCTACGCCCTAGAAACTGCTGCATTTATATTAAATAGAGTTCCTTCTAAAGCGGTTCGAAAACTCCATATGAGATATGGGACTGGGAAACGACTCTAGCTTGTCATTTCTCAAAATTTGGGGATGCGAGGCGTACGTAAAACGCTTGTTATCCGATAAACTCGCCCTCAACCGACAAATGTTTGTTTGTGGGATATCCTAAAGAAACTAAAGGATATTACTTCATCTTCCATCGGAGAACAAAGTGTTTGTTGCTCGAAATGGTTTATTCCTTGAAAGGGAATTTATTTCCAAAGAGGATAGTGGGAGTAAGATCCATCTTGAGGAAATTCAAGATCCCCAAACAACATCTGAACCAACTTTGGAAGTTCAAGCAAGCTCACGTGCTGATACTGAGCTTCAATCTTTGACACAAGGCCCAAGAAGGTCGAGTCGGGTACATCAACACCTGAGAGATATGGATTTCTGGGATCGATGATCATCGAAAGTTGAACCGATTGATCAAGATGAACCCTCTACCTACAAAGAGGCAATTCGTAGTTCTGAGTCAGATAAGTGGCTAGAGGCTATGAAGTCTGAGATGCAATCCATGTACGATAACCAAGTATGGACTTTGGTTGACCTACCCGAAGGGTGCAAGGTCATTGATAACAAATGGTGTTATAAAAAGAAGACCGACATGGATGGTAATGTACACACTTTTAAATCGCGACTAGTAGTTAAAGGTTATAGACAAGTTCATGGTATTGACTATGACGAAACCTTTTCCCCTGTCGTGATGATAAAGTCAATTAGGATTTTACTTGCCATAGCCGCATATTATGATTATGAGAAATGGCAAATGGATGTTAAGACTGCGTTTCTTAATGGAACACTTCTCGAGGATGTGTTTATGACACAACCTGAGGGGTTTGTTGATCCAACAAATCCTAGCAAAGTGTGTAAGCTTCAAAGTTCCATTTATGGATTGAAGCAAGCATCTCGAAGCTGGAATCGTCGCTTTGATGAATGTATTAAAGAATTCGGTTTCATCAAAAACAAAGACGAGCCTTGTGTTTATAAGAAAGTAACTAATAATGCAGTAGTGTTCCTAGTGCTTTACGTGGACGACATCTTACTGATTGGAAATGACATCCCCACATTACAAAGCGTAAAAGCTTGGTTGGGGAAGTGCTTTTCCATGAAAGACTTAGGCGAGGCTACATACATTTTGGGTATTAGAATCTATAGAGATAGATCTAACAAAATGATTGGCTCGAGCTGATTTGATAGATTGACAAGGTCATCAAACAGTTCGCTTTGCAAGACTCCAAAAAGGGATTCTTGCCCATGTCACATGGCATTAAACTCAGCAGAACTCAAGGACCTTCCACAAGGGAGGACCAAGAGCGCATGAGTAAGATCCCATATGCTTCGACCATTGGGTCTATTTTGTACGCCATGATATGTACTCGCCTGGGATGTCTCATTTGCTTTAAGTATGACTAGCGGATATCAATCGACCACTGGTGAGTCACATTGGATCTGCAGTCAAGAGCATTCTCAAGTACTTGAGAAGGACTAAAGATATGTTCTTAGTTTACGGAGGTCAGGAAGGAAGTCTGGTTGTAAATGGCTACACAGACGCAAGCTTCTAGACCGACGTAGACGATTATAGATCGTGTTTTGCTTGAATGGAGGTGTTGTGAGCTGGAAGAGCTCAAAGCAAGAAACCGTGGCCGACTCTACAAATGTAGGGCTGAGTATCTAGCTACTCTCAAGGCGACTAAAGAAGTCGTTTAGATCGAGAAGTTTGTTGATGAATTAGGTGTCATCCTCAGCATTGTGAACCCGGTGGACCTCTATTGTGATAGTACTGGTGCCATTTCACAAGCTAAGGAACCTAGATCTCACCAACGATCCAAACACATTCTCGAGTGTTTCCATCCGATTAGAGAGATCATCGACGGAGAGACGTTAGTATTTGCAAAGTTCATACTGAGACGACAACATTGCAGATCCATTGACCAAGCCACTCCCACGAGCCTAAACATAAGAGTCATACTAGGTCAATGGGATTGAGGATCATGTAAGATTGGACCTAGGGCAAGTGGGAGATTGTTAGTAGTGCCCTAGGACCATTAGCATATTGATGAAGAACCGCAAGGTTTGACTTAAGTTGAGCCCGATCTTTCTTCAATTCTCGAACTAGTTTCTATGGGAATTTAATCAACGCAACTCTAAGGGAAGGTTAATTAACAATGGAGGCTGAAACACCACAACTAGAGATACAAGCTAGTTGATACAGTAACTCAAGAATGAATGAATTTCTATCCACAAGTTCAAACACGAGAAGCTAAGGAATAACCTTACCAAAATATCAATATATCTAACGTAAGTATTACAATGGCCGAAATCTCCCTTAAGTAAGGTTGAGATTTCGGTTGAAACTCATAAAAGAAATAAGAGTCCTTAAAGGATTAAGACTCTTGAAAACAAATAAGAGTCCTTGAAGAAGTAGGACTCTTAAATAACAACTTGCAATCAAGTAACTACCTAACAAGAAAGTGGCGGCTAGAAAGGATACTAACTACCAAATCTATGAAGAGTCCTAGTTGCATTAGGACTCTTTATTAACAAACTAACTAACACATGGACAACATGTCCTTTATTATAGCAACTACATGCTATTACACGACTAAAAGGGAAATAACAATACTTAAAATAATTAAAGTCTAGAATAGTCTAGAATAGGCTAATATAGACTTTAATATGTAAAAAGACTAAAATGCCCTTTTTAGCCACTTTGCTTCTTTGGGCCGATTTGTATCTTTTGGAAAGTTAAGAGGTTGACTTTGTCATTATCTTCTAGATGAAGGTTCATTTCCTCTTTAACTTTAATATCTCGTATTAGGGCTGCCATATTCTTTAGAGTCTTGATCGATCTTGATCTTGGCATTGGTCCTTGAATGTTGACAAGAGGATCTTTAAAGTAGGGCTGCCCTTGTCTTGGTCCCGTATCATCCCCTCCCCCTTGAAAAGCATGATTCGTCCCCGAATCATCATCGTGATCAGCCACCAAGTCTTCATCAAAATCAAAAGGAGATAAGTCAGAAACATTAAAAGTAGAATGTACACCATACTCACCTTTTAAATCGATTTTGTATGCGTTATCATTGACCCTTGAAACAACTTGGAATGGTCCATCGCCCCTTGGATGTAATTTACTCTTTCTTTCATTTGGGAAACGATCTTTCCGAAGATGTAACCAAACCCAATCACCAATATCAAAGGAAATGTGCTTGCGGCCCTTGTTGGCTTTATTTGCCATTTGTTGATTCCTTTTCTTGATATTCTCGGCTACTTGTTGATGTAACCTTTGTATATAATCAGCTCTAGAATCACCTTCTATATTATAATACTCATCAACAGGTAAAGGAGTTAAATCCAACGGGGTTAAGGGATTAAAACCATAAACAACTTCAAACGGAGAATTATTTGTAGTGGAATGTAGAGTTCTATTATATGCAAATTCAGCAATAGGTAAACATTCTTCCCATCCTTTTAAGTTCTTTTGAATTAAAGCACGAAGTAAGACCCCTACTGATTCTATTTGTTACCTCAGTTTGGCCGTCGGTTTGAGGATGACTAGATGTGGAAAATAGCAATTTAGTCCCCAATTTATTCCATAATGTCTTCCAAAAGTAACTTAAGAACTTTACGTCCCTATCACTTACTATTGTTCTCGGAATTCCATGAAGCCGCACTACCTCTTTTAGGAATAAATCTGCCACATGACTTGCATCGTTTGTTTTCCTACAAGGAACAAAATGAGACATTTTAGAAAAAATGATCTACTGACGACCATGATACTATCATTACCTCTTTGAGATCTCGGTAATCCTAAGATGAAATCCATGGATAAGTCAATCCAAGGTGAAGAAGGAACAGGTAAAGGCATATATAATCCATGAGCTTTGCTTGTACTTTTAGCTTGTTTACATTTGAAGCAAAGTTCACATATTTTCCTAACATCCCTTTTCATTTTAGGCCAATAAAAGTGTTCATGTAAAATATCTAAAGTTTTAAAAACACCAAAATGACCCATTAAACCGCCACAATGTGCTTCCCTAACAATTAACTCTCTAATAGAACATGAGGGAATACACAATCTATTGTTTTTAAACAAGAAATCTTCAAACCTATAATATGAATTTTGAGCCGAGAGCTCACATTAGGCATATAAATCTGAAAATTCTGAATCATCCTTATATAATGCTTTGATATGATCAAACCCAAGTAATTTAGCATGCATTAAAGAAAGTAAAGTATATCTTCTAGAGAGAGCATCGGCAACGATGTTTTCTTTACCTTTCTTGTATTTGATGATGTAAGGAAAAGTATCGATAAAAGAAACCCACCTTGCATGTCTTTTATTCAACTTACTTTGGCCTTTAAGATACTTGATTGACTCGTGGTCAGTATGAATGACAAATTCTCTTGCGATCAAATAGTGTTGCCAAGTCTCCAAGGCTCGAACAATGGCATATAGTTCTTTATCATAAGTAGGATAATTAAGCGAAGCATTGCTTAATTTCTCACTAAAATATGCTAAAGGCTTACCTTGTTGTTGCAAAACATCCCCTATACCTAAACCTGAAGCATCACATTCAACTTCAAACATTAAATCAAAATTAGGTATAGCTAAAATGGAACAAGTAAGTAATTGTTTCATCTTCTCAAAACATTCCTCTTGCGGCTTGTCCCAAAAAAATGAGACATCCTTCTTCATTACTTCATTTAATGGGGCAGCCATCGTGCTAAAATCACGAATAAAACGCCTATAAAAGCTTGCTAACCCATAAAACGATCTAACTTGTGTCACACTTGTTGGTCTCGGCCATTCTTGAATGGCTTGTATTTTAACCGGATCAACACAAATACCTTGAGAACTAACTATATAGCCAAGAAAGTTAACCGAATTAGTGCAAAAAACACATTTTTCAAGTTTGGCATATAAGGTTTCTTCTCTTAAAATAGTAAAAACAGCTTTAAGATGTTCTAGATGCTCCTCTAAGCTTTTACTATAAACAAGAATATCATCGAAATAAACTACAACAAACTTGCCAAAACAGTGTCTAAATATGTAGTTCATTAATCTCATGAAAGTACTAGGTGCATTAGTAAGACCAAAAGGCATAACAATCCATTCATATAATCCATATTTAGTCTTAAAAGCGGTTTTCCATTCATCACCTTCTTTCATTCTAATTTGGTGATAGCCTTGAGTTAAATCAATTTTAGAAAATATCAAAGCGCCACTTAACTCATCTAGCATATCATCTAAGCGAGGAATCGGATGTCTATATTTAATAGTTATTTTATTAATATCACGACAATCCGTACATAATCTGAAAGTCCCTTCTCTTTTAGGTACTAAAATGACAGGACTAGCACAAGGACTTAAAGATTCTCTTACCTGCTCCTTTTCAAGGAGTAAATCGACTTGCCTTTGTATTTCTCGGGTTTCATCCGGATTGGCTCGGTAGGCAGCCCGGTTTGGCAAACTTGCTCCCGGAATGAAGTCGATTTGATGCTCGATTCCTCTAATTGGAGGCAGCCCCCTCGGCAATTCCTTGGGAAATACATCTTGGAATTCCTTCAAAAGATCAAAAGCAAGACTAGGAAGAGAAGATGATGTTAGATTAAAAGAAAAATTATTAGAAGGGAGAGACCTTTCGGTTTCTCGGAATACCAACAAAACAAGGGGTTGTTTTGCTCGTATTGCCCTATCTACCTTTCCTTGGCTTGTAAACAAACACTCTTTTCTCTCTTTGATGGAACTTTCCTTTTGTCTCACTAAGTTCACGGCTTTTACCTCATTTTTCCTCTCGGTTTTTACCTCAAGGTTTGGAACACTCGGCTTTTTCCCCTCACTCTCTTTTCTTTGCTTTTCACTCTTCTCTCTATTGATGGCCATTTGTTTATGAATCTCACAAGCTGCATTTAAAGACAAAGGAATTAGTTTAAACTTTACATCATCTTTTTGAAGCACATATGTATTTTCTCTACCCATGTGATTTGCACTTCGATCGTATTGCCATGGCCTTCCTAATATTATGTGACTTGCAGTCATCGGGACTACATCACATAAAACCGAGTCCTTATATCTCCCGATCTCGAACTCTATCTCAACTTGCTTATCTACCTTGATTTCACCGTTATTATTCAACCACGATAATTTATAAGGCATAGGATGTGCCTTACATGGTAAATCAAGTGCAGAAACCATATCATAAGAGCAAACATTTGTACAACTTCCATTATCAATAATGACTAAAACAGATTGACCTTTTACCTCACATTTGATTTGGAAGAGATTACTTCTATGTTGGTGAAGATCATCCAAAGGTTGAGAATAAAGAAGTTTTCGTGTAACCAAAATGTTCCCACTACCCGAATCTTCCTCACATTGTTCGGTTTCTTCCTCCAAATTGGGTGTCTCGGCTTCTTCATCACTTACCCACGATCCATCGTCCAACATTATCATTGTATGCTTTGTAGGGCAGTCCCTAGCAATATGTCCTCTGCCCCTACATTTAAAGCATTCACGAGGCACAATTGGAGTCGAATTTACCTTTGTATTGCCCGGATTTGATGTGTTTTGAGACCTTACTTCCCCAAACTGTCCCGGGGCTGTTTTGCCCTCATAAAATACCTCTTTGCCTTTGTTTTGGCTCGGCAAAACAGTAGAAAATTGCTGATTTGAATTCGGCTTCCTCCAAGCTTGGAAAGTTGTCGGTTTTGCATTTAAACCCTTCTCCTTTTGGTGCCTTTCAATTTGTTCAGCAAAATATAACATATCAGTAATATTATCAAGGTTAGCACGTTCTACCTTCATCCGTATTTTGTCATTAAGGCCAGCCAAGAACCGAGCCATTGTTGCCTCATCACTTTCACAAATATCGGCGCGAATCATTGCAATTTCCATGGCTTTGTAGTATTCATCGATGGATTTATCGCCTTGCTTTAATCTTTGTAGGCGGTTGTAAAGTTCCCTTAAGTAGTTTAAAGGAACAAAACGTCGTTTCATAACCGCTTTCATCTCAACCCAAGTGGAAATTTCCGGTTGTTCCACTTTTGCCCTTGTTGCGGATTCTTTGTCCCACCAAATGGATGCATATCCATAAAACTCCATGGCTGCTAACCTTACTTTATTTTCTTCCGAATAGTTATGAACAGTAAAAACATGGTTAATTTTACGAATCCAATCTAAAAATAACTCGGGATCATTTGTACCTTCAAAAGGGGGAATCTTGATCTTGATGGAACCAAGATTGGCATCAACTTGCTGAATGTAATCCCCTCTTCTCGGCTGATATACCGGATTGTTGATAATCCGATTTGCTTGAATTGCCGGAATTGCCGGATTTGCCACATTTACCCTCGGCAATTGTGGTGCCCTTGGCGGTTCCATGTTCTCAACCCTTTGAATATGGTTCTCGGCATTGTCTTGAGGAAGACGTTGCTGATTATCAATTTGTTGAACATGTTGATTTGTCTCGGCAAGTTGGCCTTGCAATGAATCAATTTTACTTGTCATGGCAGCCATGTTTCTCGTCATATCTTCTATCATTTTGTACATCTTTTCTTGATCAAAGGTTTCACCTTTCTTTGATGGAGATCCTTCAAAAGACATTGTTATAAGATAAGAAAAACAAAAGAAAACACTCAAAAACGTTAGATAGCAAAGAAAGTTTCACTCTTTATTCCAACACCGCTCGTATAGAACTTCAAACTCTAGATTTAAAGAATGGGTTCCTAACTTGTTGCGTTGACACAAGGCTGAAAAATAAGGAAAGAAATCCTATCTTTGACCTAAACAAAAAGCTTTAGAAAGAAAAAGATGAAGAAACGAATTCCTAATCGAGAAAAGAAACCGGTTCTTGATGATCTTGATCTTCTTGATGTTCTTGATTTTCTTGATCTTCTTGATGTTCTTGTTTGCTTGAATTTTCCCTTGATCTTGACCGAATTTATCAAGTAGTGAGGCTCTATCGCTATCAAAACTCAATTTATGGTATTATTTCGGCTCAAAAGTACAAGGAGGAACATTTGCCAATTCTTGAACGAGGCTCGATCGCTATCAATCCAAGAAGTTTGCTTATGGCTTTATAGTTCACTATTCAATCTATACTAACTCGGCTACCAATTTCTTTAGACCGAGAGGCTTTTTCTTTTAATGACACTCGGCTGCCCAATATTTCCTTTTTTTTTATGCCGCGGCTTTTGTATTTTGTTTTGGTCAATTTCTGCAAACAAGAAAAAAAATTTTTGCGTAGGGTACACCGGGAATTGGAGAAGAACCTTTTGCTCTGATACCACCTGATGAAGAACCGCAAGGTTCGACTTAAGTTGAGCCCGATCTTTCTTCAATTCTCGAACTAGTTTCTATGGGAATTTAATCAACGCAACTCTAAGGGAAGGTTAATTAACAATGGAGGCTGAAACACCACAACTAGAGAAACAAGCTAGTTGATACAGTAAATCAAGAATGAATGAATTTCTATCCACAAGTTCAAACACGAGAAGCTAAGGAATAACCTTACCAAAATATCAATATATCTAACGTAAGTATTACAATGGCCGAAATCTCCCTTAAGTAAGGTTGAGATTTCGGTTGAAACTCATAAAAGAAATAAGAGTCCTTAAAGGATTAAGACTCTTGAAAACAAATAAGAGTCCTTGAAGAAGTAGGACTCTTAAATAACAACTTGCTATCAAGTAACTACCTAACAAGAAAGTGGCGGCTAGAAAGGATACTAACTACCAAATCTATGAAGAGTCCTAGTTGCATTAGGACTCTTTATTAACAAACTAACTAACACATGGACAACATGTCCTTTATTATAGCAACTACTTGCTATTACACAGCTAAAAGGGAAATAACAATACTTAAAATAAATAAAGTCTAGAATAGTCTAGAATAGGCTAATATAGACTTTAATATGTAAAAAGACTAAAATGCCCTTTTTAGCCACTTTGCTTCTTTGGGCCGATTTGTATCTTCTGGAAAGTTAAGAGGTTGACTTTGTCATTATCTTCTAGATGAAGGTTCATTTCCTCTTTAACTTTAATGTCTCGGATTTAGGCTGCCATATTCTTTAAAGTCTTGATCGATCTTGACCTTGTCATTGGTCCTTGAATGTTGACAAGAGGATCGTTGAAGTAGGGCTGCCCTTGTCTTGGTCTAGTATCACATATGTTGTACATTTTATATCTTTTTGAGCATTTCATATGAATAGTAAATTTTGCTTATGAACATCAAATACGTGATTTGATAGTAAAACTCATTTGCTTATGTAATTACTATTCTAGTTGTCCCTAGTTTTATGTAATCTATTTTACAATGAAATAAAACTAGTATGATGTTTGATTGATGATTACGTTTTACTAATCATGTGTAATGAATACAAATCATATCATAGATGCAATATATAGGGTTACATTGTATTGGACGTGATCCATTAGAGAAGTAATACTTCATGGTCCTTAGTCATAAGTATTACTTCCTCAATACTATTTTAGAATCCCTAGACCTTATGTCTCCATTTGATTCTAGCATGAATGGAGCCACATTTTGACTTCGATCGTGACGTTGCTTTTTAATCGAGTAATCAATACGACTGATGATCGGATGTAGCGTCCTATCATGGCTTGAGTGTGAGAGGCATTGTAAGGAATTTGTCCCTCTCTTATTAGAGAGAGATATCCATGGGCCCCTCGATAGGGAAAGACTGTCTAAATGCATGGCCGTGCTCAAATGTATTTGATAAAGTGGTTATCATATACTATTTGTTGGAACAGTCTACCTAGAGATCGAGCATAAATATAATTAAGCTTAATAAGGGTGACGACTACCATGCCTTATGCTTAATTAGGATATCGCGAGACAAAGGGATTAAATAGTGGATTGATATTAGGTTCCGTTGTATATTCATTCACTTTGGGTAGTCACAATGTCCTGCTAGGGACCGCTTGTGATTTATGAACTCACACTACTACTAAGTGTGTTTTCATTGCCATTGTGATATGAACCTACAGGGTCACACGCATAGACGAGCTAACGAGCTTCATGTCCGCATTCGATGAATCCAGAAAAGTGTCTAGTTTCATTGTATCTGACATTTGTCTTTATGAAAATATAAAGTGTTTATTATTCGAATTAGAGATAGGGGGCAATTTCGGTATTTTACCTATAGCTGGGATTACGTGGGAGTTATTATCCGATAGGGACTCCCACCACCAAAGTAAAGTCTAGGAACGTGGGATTACGAGACTCCCACTGCCGAGAGAAGTTGAGTAGAGGTGGGAGTTGTTCTAGTAACAAACTCTCATACTCTATATAACATCTCTTAGCCGAAACCTAGAAGGCTAATGTTTTTCAGTCGAAATACGATATAGAATCAAAAAACCGTTTTCTATTCCTTCTTCTCCCTTTTCTCTCTGATCCCCGAACTTTGGAAAGACGAAGAGCTAGCAATCACTGCCCGTTTTGTCGCGTGGATACCGGTAGAGGGACATTCCGCAAAGGGAATTCCATTGGTGACAAAGAAAGAATCCAAGAAACGTGATCTTCCATTCAAGAAGTAGCTTCTTGAATCCGCAAAAGTAAGCTCTTTATTGCTGTTTTTCGAATTGTTTCATATGAGCGGATCCTTCAGGTGAGGACTCATGGGTGTTTGGAACGAGTTTCCGCCCATGAATCCCTTCAAGATAGAGGTTAAAGACCTTTTAGGGGCTGCCAAAACAGCCACGACTCAAATAAAGGAAGACAAAACAGCCGCCATCTTTTCTTCAACTTGGAAGACAAATTGCTCATCTTCAATTCAAACGGAATGCTCTAAGTGTCACGAGCAAGGCCATTTGGATATGGACTGCCCAAATAAACGTATAATGATAATACAAGATGATGAAAATTGGGATAGTCAAGAAGAAAAGTGTGAAGCTGAGAACAAGATAGATAAAGGAAGTATGACGAGGGATGTGTTGAAAGACAAAAGTGATCTTACACTTGCATTACAAGACTTAACAGATTCGAGGACGAATCTCTTTAAAAAATGGGAGAATGATGAGGGAACTTTTCAAGGGAGAGGGAATGATGAGGAACCATACATGAAGCTAAAAGAGGTCATTCATTCAAATGACCAAGTTCTTAACTCATTCATTCCAAATCTAAGTTCCCGAAGAAAGCCTAAGTTCCAAGTTCTTATAGTATTTAATCTAAATGTTCATGGGACAAAGAAAACTTCAAAGAATGAATGCAAGACATAAAGATCAAATCCATTTAATCTCGTTTGAAGGCAAGATACACAATTGGAAGGAAAATGGTTAAAGGGCATTTTAGGAATTTTGTAAATTAAAGTCTATTCTAGACTTTAATTAGATTTTCAGCTTTATTATTATTATTATTAAGTGTTTTTAGGCGCATCATGTAGTGGTGCTAGAATAAAGGACATGTTGTCCATGTGTTAAGATAGTGGTTCTATTATAGTTATTTTGTTATTCTATGATTGAAGAATTCTATCTAGACTAGGATTCTTCCTTTGTGGGTTTATTGTAGCTGAAATTCCCACTCTATTTAAGAGGGAATTCGGCCAAACTATTATTTAGACTTGATATATGATATTTGTTAAGGTTATTCCTTAGATACTTGTGAATTGAACTTCTATGTAGAACTTAATTCATTCTTGAGTTACTGTATCAACAAGCTAGTTTCACTTGTTGCGGTGTTTCAGCCCCCATTGACAATTGATCTTCTTAGAGTTGTGTTTATTATATTCCCCATTGTCAAGGTTTCTCATCACTTTAAAGATGAAAGCCAAGAATTAGAAAATGGGGGAAGGGATGGGGGATTGCGGCTCAAATAAAGAAAAAGAATTAGAGTAGAAAAGAATTACTAGACCTAAAGGAAAAAAGAGGATCTAAAGAAAAAGAAATAAAAATCTGAATCCTAGACCTAAAAGGAAGAGAACACTTTGAGGTATCCTTTTGTGTTTAGGACTCTTTAATCTCAATCTTTCCTTTTTTATTTTGGAAACGCTTTTGGAAAAGTTTCCTAATCTTTTCTTGCCCCTTTTCTCTTGTATCTTTTTTTTTTTTGCTGAAAATCAATGGACCAAGAGTTGCTAATTTGGCTCTTTTCTTTTCTTTCTTTTTCTGTCAAAAATCAAGAGACCAAGAATTGGTAATTTAGCTCTTGTGTTTTTTTTCTTTTTTTTTGTCAGCTGTAAGCAAATAAAATAGAGCAGAAATATATATTTATTTATTTTTATCAAGAAAGAAAGAAAAGATACACCAAGAAAGAGATCAACCTTTAGATCTATTACCAATATGATGAAGAACCTTGACAATTAGATTTATCAGGATTCAACACAAAAGGGAAAGAAATGATCTTTCTCAAACTTGAAAAGAAGTTCACGTGAATGCCTCACTAAGACCTCCAAGCAGCGATAATTACTTGACTTCCTTACCATAGAGCTTTCAAAGTATTCAACACACAAGACCTCTAAGCAGCGATAAGCACATAGCTATCTTGGCAGAAGAACACTAGATGAATGATGAAATACCACAACAAGGGAACTAACTCGTTGATTAGTAACAATGAAAGGAAGATCTAAAAAGAAATTCAATTCACAAAGTAATAAAGGAATAAACCTCACAATTATATTATATCAATCTAACTATAAAACTAGCCGAAATCACTTTTTAAATAGAGAAGGGAATTGGCTATAAGCTTACAAAAAGGAGTCCTAATTGAACTAGAACTAAATAATCACAAGTATAGTAAACTACCTTAAACTAGTACTTTATATAAACTAAATGACTAAATGGACCACATGTCCTTTATTATAGTAATAATTCGAAATTAATAAAGTACTAAAAGATGAAAATTAAATAATAACTAAACTTGGAAAAACAAGATTAATTCTCGCCTAAAATCTGGACAGCATGATGTAGTAACTTCAACGACGTTTTAGGACAGCAAAACGGCAGAATCTGATCTTGTGGTCTTCATGAACGTTGTAGATCTGCCTCTTAGATTTCCATAGCATCTTGAATGAGCTCCATTGGATTCCTGGATCAAAAGTTATGACCATTACACCAAACTGTCTCAAAGCTGAAATTAATGTTGATCCAAGGTCTTTGGTTCTCCAAAATAAGTGATGCGATGTAAGTGAAGGGATTCATGGGAAGAAACTCGTTCTAAACACCCATGAGTCCTCCCTTGAGGGATCCGCTAATACTAAAACGAATCGAAAAATACTTACGAAAGACTTACATTTTTCGGCTAAAGATTGGTCTTTCGGATGTGTGTTGCTGCCACCAAGTCCTCCCTTGTGGAATTACTCCCTACCGGTATCCACGCGACGAAACGAGCAGCGAGTGCTAGCTCTTCGTTTTTCTGAGTTTTGGAATCTAGAGAGAAAAGGAGGCTGAAATCTGATTTCTGGGATTTTTGGAATTGCGGCTCAATTAATTAGTCTTTAGGGTTTCAGCTAAAAGAGGTTTATATAGGGTGAGAGAGTTTGTTCCCAGAACCAACTCTCACGTCCTCAACCTCTTTCGGCAGTGGGAGTCTTTAACTCCCACGTTCCATAAACCTCTACTGGTAGTGGGAGTCTTTATCGCATAATAACTCCCACTTAATCCCAGCTATTGCCAAATATCGAAAATGCCCCTCTTAAATCTCTAATTCGAATAATAACGTTTTATTATTCTCAGAAAATAAATGTCAGATACAATGAACTTAGACACATTCTAGATTCATTGAATCTGGACATGAAGCTCGTTAACTCGTCTATGCGTGTGACCCTGTAGGTTCATATCACAATGGCAATGAAACATACTTAGTAGTAGTATGTGTTCATAAATCACAAGCGGTCCCTAGCAGGACATTGTGACTACCCAGAGTGAATGAATATGCGGTGGAACCTAATATCAATCTACTATTTAATCCTTTTGTCTCGCGATATCCTAATTAAGCATAAGGCATGGTAGTCGTCACCCTTATAAATCTTAATTGTATTTATGCTCGATCTCCAGGTAGACTGTTCCAACAAACAATTTTAATAACCACTTTATTAAATACATTTGAGCACGGCCATGCATTTAAACAGTCTTTCCCTATTGAGGGGCCTATGGATATCTCTCTAATAAGAGAGGGACAAATTCCTTACAATGCCTCTCACATTAAAGCCATAATAGGATGTTACATCCGATCACCAGTCGTATTGATTACTCGATTAAAAGTAACGTTCGACTGAGTCAAAACGTGGCTCCATTCATGCTAGAATCAATGGAGACATAAGGTCTAAGGATTCCAAAATAGTATTGAGGAAATAATACTTATGACTAAGGACCATGAAGTATTACTTCTCTAACGGATCACGTCCGATACAATATATCCCAATATATTGCATCTATGATATGATTTGTATTCATTACACATGATTAGTAAAACATAATCATCAATCAAACATCATTCTAGTTTTATTTCATTGTAAAGAACCTTACATAAAACTAGGGACAACTAGAAAAGTAATTACATAAGCTAATGAGTTTTACTATCAAATCACGCATTCGATGTTCAGAAGCAAAATTAACTATTCAAATGACATGCTCAAAAGATATAAAACGTACAACATATGCCAATGGTCCTAGGGCACTACTAACAGTAAGAGCTTGATTCCTAGATCTTCTTTGAGATATTATCCAAGTCTCATCATTTGGATCACATGTCCTTGGAATTGGAATGAATGAGTTCAGAACTTGATCATTTGAATGAATGATCTTGGGTAGCTTTAAGGATGAGTCTCTTAGATTCAAGGATGTTCTCTCATCATAAATCCTTCTGGACGACCCCGGACGACCTGGCACTCATGTCGGTCGACCGGAGTGTCTAATGAGGTGGTAGATACTAGTCGTTCAAGCACTAAATGCAACTCAATTTTGAATCCCTTATATGTACTAAATGTGATTTATTGCAAACCAACTAAGTTATTCAAAGTATTCAAGTTCCACTCTTTTATACAAGTATTCAATTCACATTTATTACACTTGAATGTGCTAAACAAGGGTGATCAAAATCTTTTGAGCATATAAAGTTTGTGCTATACATTTGTAACAATCCATCACAAAATGTGTGAAATCTTTGGTTATATGATGAAGAACCGAGATAAAAAGTATCAAGATTCGACACTAGAAGGTTTAAAAAGGATCTTTCTCTAACTTGAACTAGTTTCAATGGGAATATACTCAGCGCAACTCTAAAGAAGGCTAAGTATCGATGGAGGCTGAAACACCACAACTAGTGAAACTAACTTGTTGATACAGTAACTCAAAGATGAATGAATTCTATAAAGAAGTTCAATTCACAAGTAGCTAAGGAATAACCTTACCAAAATAGCGTATATCTAACGTAGCTTACAATGGTGGCCGAAATCCCTCTTAAATAGAGTAGGATTTTGGCTCAATGGAACCAAAAGGAAGAGTCCTTGAAGAATTAGGACTCTTCAATAACAAACTTGCTATCAAGTAAAACACTATCTAAGATAATGGGCAACATGTCCTATTATCTAGCAATCACTAAGAACATGCGGCAAACATGGATAAAAATAGTAAATAGAATGCTGAAAATATAATTAAAGTCTAGAATAGACTTTAATCTACAAAAGACTAAAATGCCCTTCTTAGCCACTTTGCTTGGTAGGGCCGAATTGAATACTTTGTAAACTTAAGAGGTTGACTTGAATATCATCTTCTAGTCAAAGTTTAGCTTCCTCTTTAGTCTTCCACTCTCAGATCAGTGTAGTGATAGCTTGAATCACTTTCCTTGCTCTTTGTCTTGTCATTGGTCCTTGAATGTTTGATAAAGGATCCTTTGAGTAGGGCAGTCCCTTGGATGGTCCCTCATCATCCCCTCACCCTTGAAAAGCATGTTTCATCCTCGAATCATCATCATCATCATCATGTATCAAAATCAAAAGGGGACAAGTCAGAAACATTAAACGTAGAATGTACACCATACTCACTTTTCAAGTCTATCTTGTATGCATTATCATTGATCTTTGCAACAACTTGAAAAGGACCATCTCCCCTTGAGGTGTAATTTACTCCTTCTTTCATTAGGAAATCTATCTTTCCTAAGGTGTAACCAAACCCAATCACCAACTTCAAAGGTTATTCTCTTGCCTTTATTGGCATATTTTGCAAATTGCTCATTCCTCTTTGTAATGTTCTCGGGTACTTGTTGATGCATTATTTGTATATAATCTTCCCTAGAATCACCTTCTACATTACAATAATCATCAACAGGTAAAGGAGTTAGATCCAAAGGGGTTAAGGGGTTAAAACCATAAACAACTTCAAAAGGAGACTTATTTGTTGTAGAATACAAAGTCCTATTGTTAGCAAATTCAAAAATAGGTAAACAATATTTCCACCTTTTAAGTTATTTTGAATTAAAGCTCTAAGTAATACCCCAAAGTCCTATTTGTTACCTCAGTTTGGCCATCCGTTTGTGGGTGACTTGATGTAGAAAACAACAATTTAGTCCCCAACTTGCTCCATAAGGTCTTCAAAAAGTAACTTAGGAGCTTTACATCCCTATCACTCACAATGGTTTTCGAAATACCATGTAGCCATACCACTTCTTTTAAAAACAAATTCGCAACATGACTTGCATCATTTATTTCCTGCAAGGAATAAAGTGAACCATTTTAGAAAAAACGATCTACAATAACCATTATACTATCCATACCTCGTTGAGATCTCGGCAATCCAAGAATAAAGTCCAAGGATATGTCAATCCAAGGTGAAGATGGAGTAGGAAAATGCATGTATAATCCGTGAGCTTTGCTTGTACTTTTAGCCAGTTTACAATTGAAACAAAGTTCACATATCTTTATAACATCTCTTTTCATTTTAGGCCAATAAAAGTGTTCTTGTAAAATATCTAAAGTTTTAACAACACCAAAATGAACCATTAATCTGCCACAATGTGATTCTTAATAATTAAATCTCTAATAGAACAAGATGGAATGCACAATCTATTGCATTTAAACAAGAAATATTCAATTCTATAAAATTCTTTTTGAGCCGAGAGCTCACAAGATTTGTATAAATCTGAAAAAATCATTATCTTCCTTATACAGTCAATGCTTTAAGATGTTCAAAACCAAGTAATTTAGCATGTATAACGGAAAGTAAAGTATACCTTCGAGAGAGAGCATCGGCTACAATGTTTTCCTTACCTTTCTTATATTTGAGGATGTATGGAAAGGTATCAATGAAGGAAATCCACCTAGCATGTCTCTTGTTCAACTTACTTTGCTCCTTTAGATACTTGATGGATTCATGGGTGATGCGGTACCAACCTCGGGGCTGCCCAACTCAAGGAAACGTGTATTAAGATACAAAGAGGACTCTAAGTTACATCTAGGAATGTTGTACAAGTCAACCTCTTAAGTATCATAAGTGCACAAGGAATGGACATCTTTGCTACTGTTTGGCATCATGATCATATCGTTCGATATAGGTATCAAATGGAGCTGATTCTAGTTGCATATTAAAGATAAGATGCAGATCTACAACTTCTATGAGTTCACGAAATCAGATTCTGCCCGCTTGGTGTCCGAAATCGTCGTGCAAGCTGATCCAACAATCTGTCCAGAATTGGGACGAATTTTAGTCTTTTTACATTAAAGTCTATTCTAGATTTTAATATATTTCGATTATAGTATTTACTATTATTACTCATGTTGTCCACCTCGAATAAAGGAGTTTGTTACATAATAGGACATGTTGTCCATCATGTTAGGTAGAATTCTATTTAAAGTAGTTTACTTAAGTTTGTTCAGCAAGAGTCCTACTTCTTCAAGGACTCTTCCTTTTTGTTATTGTTGTAACCGAAATCCCTCTATTTAAGAGTGATTTCGGCTCCCTTATTATTTACGTTAGATACATTGATATTTTGGTTAAGGTTATTCCTTAGATACTTGTTTATGAATTTCCGGTAGAACTTCATATTCTTTGAGTTATTGTATCAACTAGCTTGCTTCTCTAGTTGTAGTGTTTCAGCCTTCATTGATACTTAGTCTTCTTGGAGTTGTGTTGAGTATATTCCCATAGAAACTATTTCGAGATAGAGAAAGATCTGCTAAAAAGCCGAACCTTGATATAAAATAAAATTAGCCGAGGGGAAGAGAAAATAGATTAAAAGAGCATGAGTTGAAAAACAACGAGTGAACCTATCCCTGAGGTAAAATCTGAGGTAAAAAAGGATGAAAAAGCTGTGAGCATTGTGAGAAAAAAGGCATGCTCACTAAGAGAGAAGAAAGAATGTTTATTTATCAATTTTGGAAAGGTAGATGGGCATTACGTGCAAACAAACCCCCTATTTTATTGATTTTCAGATAAACGGAGAGGTTTACTCTAACTAACACCTTTCCTTTTGATCTTTTAACTTCTTCTCTACCTAGTCTATGTGTTGATGTTTTGCAGGAATTCCAGGATATTTTTCCTAAGGAGTTGCCGAGAGGTTTACCCCCAATCCGAGGCATATAACTGAAGGGATTCATGGGCGGAAACTCGTTCCAAACACCCATGAATCCTCCCCTGAAGGATCCGCTCATATAAAACGAATCGAAAAACAGCAAGAAAAGACTTACAATTTCGGGTTCAAGAAGCTACTTCTTGAATGGAGGATGACGTTTCTTGGATGCTTTGTTGCCACCAACAGAATTCCCTTTGCGGAATTTCCCTCTACCGGTATCCACGCGACGAGACGGGCAACGAGTGCTAGCTCTTCGTCTTTCTGAGTTTCGGAATTATGAGAGAAAAGGGAGACCGAAAACTGAAATCAGATTTCAGAGAGTTGGTTTTTTTTTTCGGCTGAAAAATTGATAGACTAGGGTTTCGGCCAAGAGATCATTATATAAGGTATGAGAGTTTGTTCCCATAACCAACTCTCACACCCTCAACTCCTCTCGACAGTGGGAGTCTTTAACTCCCACGTCCCCCAGACTTCTGCTGCTAGTGGTAGTCCTTATCGGATAATTACTCCCACGTAATCCCAGCTATACCGAAAATGCCCCTGATCTCTAATTCGAATAATAACGCTTTATCATTCTCAGAAAAGTGAATGTCATATACAATGAACCTAGACACATTCTAGATTCATTGAATCTGGACATGAAGCTCGTTAGCTCGTCTATGCGTGTGACCCTGTAGGTTCATCTCACAATGGCAATGAAAACACACTTAGTAGTACTATGTGTTCATAAATCACAAGCAGCCCCTAGCAGGACATTGTGACTACCCAAAGTGAATGAATATACAATGGAACCTAATATCAATCCACTATTTAATCCCTTTGTCTCGCGATATCCTAATTAAGCATAAGGCATGGTAGTCGTCACCCTTATTAAGCTTAATTATATTTATGCTCGATCTCTAGGTAGACTGTTCCAACAAATATTATCTGATAACCACTTTATCAAATACATTTGAGCACGGCCATGCATTTAGACAGTCTTTCCCTATCGAGGGGCCCATGGATATCTCTCTCTAATAATAGAGAGGGACAAATTCTTTGCAATGCCTCTCACATTCAAGTCATGATAGGATGCTACATCCGATCACCAGTCGTATTGATTACTCGAATAAAAGCAACGTACGACTGAGTCAAAACGTGGCTCCATTCATGCTAGAATCAAATGGAGACATAAGGTCTAAGGATTCTAAAATAGTATTGAGGAAGTAATACTTATGACTAAGGACCATGAAGTATTACTTCTCTAACGGATCACGTCCAATACAATGTATCCCTATATATTGCATCTATGATATGATTTGTATTCATTACACATGATTAGTAAAACGTAATCATCAATCAAACATCAAACTAGTTTTATTTCATTGTAAAATAGATTACATAAAACTAGGGACAACTAGAATAGTAATTACATAAGCAAATGAGTTTTACTATCAAATCACGCATTTGATGTTCATAAGCAAAATTTACTATTCATATGAAATGCTCAAAAAGATAAAACGTACAACATATGCCAATGGTCCTAGGGCACTATTAACAATCTCCCACTTGCCCTAGGTCCAATCATACATGATCTTCAATCCCATTGACCTAGTATGACTCTCATGTTTAGGCTGTGGGGGTGGCTTGGTCAATGGATCTGCAATGTTGTCGTCTGTATGAACTTTGCAAATACTAACGTCTCCTCTATCGATGATCTCTCTAATCAGATGGAAACGCCTGAGAATGTGTTTAGATCGTTGGTGAGATCTAGGTTCCTTAACTTGTGAAATGGCACCAGTACTATCACAATAGAGGTCCACTGGGTTCACAATGCTAGGGACGACACCTAATTCATCAACGAACTTCCTAATCCAAACAGCTTCTTTAGCTGCTTGAGGCGACTAGATACTCGACTACATTGTAGAGTCAGCCCACGGTTTCTTTCTTTGAGCTCTTCCGACTCACAGCACCTCCATTCAAACAAAACACAAAACCCAGATTGCGATCTATAATCATTTACGTCGAGTCCGGAAGCTTGCGTCTGTGTAACCATTTACAACTGGACTTCACTTCCCGACCTCCAGTAAACTAAGAACATACCTTTAGTCCTTCTCAAGTACTTAAGAATGCTCTTGATTGCAGATCCAATGTGACTCTCCGAGGGTCGATTGATATCTCGCTAGTCATACTTAAAGCAAATGAGACATCCGGGCGAGTGCATATCATGGCGTACATAATAGACCCAATGGCTGAAGCATATGGGATCTTACTCATGCGCTCTTGGTCCTCCCTTGTGGAAGGTCCTTGAGTTCTGCTGAGTTTAATGCCATGTGACATGGGCAAGAATCCATTTTTAGAGTCTTGCAAACTGAACTGTTTCAGTACCTTGTCAATGTATCCACTCTGGCTCAGACCAATCATTTTGTTAGATCTATCTCTATAGATTCTTATACCCAAAATGTATGTGGCCTCGCCTAAGTCTTTCATGGAAAAGCACTTCCCCAACCAAGCTTTTACTCTTTGTAATGTGGGGATGTCATTTCCAATCAGTAAGATGTCGTCCACATAAAGCACAAGGAACACTATTGCATTATTAGTTACTTTCTTATAAACACAAGGCTCGTCTTCGTTTTTGATGAAACCGAATTCTTTAATACGTTCATCAAAGCGACGATTCCAGCTTCGAGATGCTTGCTTCAATCCATAAATGGACCTTTGAAGCTTACACACTTTGCTAGGATTTGTTGGATCAACAAACCCCTCAGGTTGTGTCATATACACATCCTCGAGAAGGTTTCCATTAAGCAACGCAGACTTAACATCCATTTGCCATATCTCATAGTCATAATATGCGGCTATGGCAAGTAAAATCCTAATTGACTTTATCATCACGACAGGGGAAAAGGTTTTGTCATAGTCAATACTATGAACTTGTCTATAATCTTTAACTACTAGTCGAGATTTAAAAGTGTGTACATTACCATCCATGTCGGTCTTCTTTTTATAACACCATTTGTTATCAATGACCTTGCACCCTTCGGGTGGGTCAACCAAAGTCCATACTTGGTTGTCGTACATGGATTGCATCTCCGACTTCATAGCTTCTAGCCACTTACCTGACTCAGAACTACGAATTGCCTCTTTGTAGGTAGTGGGTTCATCTTGATCAATCGGTTCAACTCTGATGATCATCGATCACGAGAAATCCATATCTCTCAGGCTGTTGATGTATCCGACTCGACCTCCTTGGGCCTTGTGTCAAAGATTGAAGCTCAGTATCAGCACGTGAGCTTGCTTGAACTTCTAAAGTTGGTTCAGATGTTGTTTGGGGATCATGAATCTCCTCAAGATGGATCTTACTCCCACTATCCTCTTTGGAAATAAATTCCCTTTCAAGGAATAAACCATTACGAGCAACAAACACTTTGTCAGATTTAGGGGCGAGTTTATCAGATAACAAGCGTTTTACGTACGCCTCGCATCCCCAAATTTTGAGAAATGACAAGCTAGGTTGTTTCCCAGTCCATATCTCAGATGGAGTTTTCTGAACCGCTTTAGAAGGAACTCTATTTAATATAAATGCAGCAGTTTCTAGGGCGTAGCCCCAAAAGGAAGTTGGAAGACTTGTTTGACTCATCATAGATCGAACCATATCTAATAAGGTGCGATTCCTCCGTTCTGACACACCATTCCATTGCGGTGTGCCAGGAGGAGTTAATTGTGAAACAATTCCACAACCACTAAGATGTTCGTCAAACTCTTGGTTAAGGTATTCGCCACCTCGATCTGATCGAAGTATCTTAATACTTTTACCAAGTTGATTTTGTACTTCATTTTGAAATTATTTGAATCTTCCAAAAGATTCTGATTTATGTTTCATTAGATAGACGTAGCCATATCTACTGAAATCATCTGTGAATGTGATGAAGTACTGAAACCCTCCTCTAGCACTAGTGTTTATTGGTCCACAAACTTCTGTATGTATGAGGCCAATAAATCGGAAGCTCTCTCACTTTGTCCAGTAAAGGGAGCTTTAGTCATTTTGCCTAACAAGCAAGAATCACAAGTCTCATAAGACTCTAAGTCAAATGATGTCAAAATTCCATCTGAATGGAGCTTTGATATGCGTTTCTCATTTATGTGGCCCAAACGACAGTGCCAAAAGTAGGTCTGGTTTAAGTCATTTGATTTAAACCTCTTAGTATTAATGTTATAGATGGGCTTTTATTGGAATCATAGACGTTAAGAACATAAAGCCCATTCATCAAAGAGGCATCTCCATAGAAGATACAATCTTTATGAACGGTGCAAATTTTATTCATAATATTAATTTCAAAACCATCAATATCCAAACAAGAAACTGAAATAATATTCCTACTCAAAGTTGGAACATAAAGACAATTATTCAGTTCTATAATAAGGCCACTTGGCAAAACTAAATTAAATGTCCCGGTAGCTACAGCAACAACTCTTGCTCCGTTCGCTACTCTCGAGTCCACTTCTCCTTTTGCGGTGATCTACTCCTTTTGAACCCCCTGCACATTTGCACAAATGTGAGATCCATAACCGGTATCTAATACTCATGAAGTAGGAGCGAGACATGTTAATTTCAATAACATAAATACCGGAGAGACAGTCAAAGCTGGCTTTTCCCTTTTTCTTCTCTTCCAAATAGAGCTTGCGGTTCAGTTTCCAATGACTCGGCTCATTGCAATGGAAAGCAAACTCCCTCCTTTGGTGCCTTGGCTTTGGGTGGGGGCTTGGGCTTGGGCTTGTCATTGCCTTTGCCTTTGCCTCTCTTGGCCATGGGCTTTCCCTTGCCTTTCTTCTTGAAATTCCCTTTTTTGAACCATTAAGACTTGAGGGGTCTTCTTAATGTTCGATTCAACTCTACTTGAGCATCCCGTGTATTTCATGTATGGTCTTCTCCATGGCATGCATGTTGAAGTTCATAACGAATTGGTCATACTCCGGTGGGAGTGAGCCCAAGATCATATACGTGGCCATGTCATGACCTACGGTTGCTCCAAGCTTCTCAAGTTGGTCAAAATAGCCCTTCATCTTAAGAACATGTGCACTTGACGGAGGTTCCCTGGGGCCATTTGCAACTATTTAATGCCTTAGTTGTGAGGAATCTTTCATGGCGAGCTTGCTCTTGGAACATTTCCTTGAGCTGGCCCATCATCTGGAAAGCCTCAACTCCTTCAAACTGTTTTTGAAGGTCAGTGTTCATTGTGACTAACATGAGACAAGTCACATCGTTAGAGTCATCGAAATGCTTCTTCCAAGCATCTCTTTCAGCTCTGGGGCGTTGTTTGCGGGATGTTCGGGAATGTCCATTTCAAGAACGTACTGACTTTCTTTCTCGCTAAGGACAATCCCTTAAGTTGCGGGCCCAATCAAGGAAATTGGTCCCGCTTAGTTTTTCCTTCTCAAGGACGGATCGCAATGAATTGTGTGATGTATTGGTTGCCATTATCTACATTAAGTTAATTGCAAAGTTATTAGTTTTTGAGCAAAAACATTTTCCACAATTTCAACACTTGATAATAGTGGGGAAAAACATTTTACAATAGTTATAGGAAAGCTTTGGCTTAACACCCACAATTAAAGTAAAATCATCTAATGGGAATGACATCTATATGTCCCGGCTATTTCCCATTTTATGCCCTAGGCCCAAAACTATTTTGATGGCCTAGTTAAGTCGAACCATGTCTAAGCATATGGAAATCACTATTTTCCCATCTCCTCTTGCCTAGATAACCACTTATCCGTTGCTTTGGCAAGCAGACATAATGATGATCCAAGCTCATGGAGTGCTTAGGATATGGTAGGCATTTTAAGACTTAATTAAAACTTTCGGTTTGAATAAGACTTTAAAACGCATAATACATTCATACAAGCATCTCATGCAGTATATAAAGCATAATAATTAAACGTGAGATAGCATGGCCTAATCCTATCATGACTCCCACGAGCCTTGTGGGGAGCGAGGGTCAATCTAAGTCGAGTATCCATCTCATGGATAAAGTCTTCGATCCAGTGACCTCCGACCTTGTTAAATATTTGCATGGGCATACCCGACCTTCAATGTAAAGCGATAAAGCTAATCTAATAAAGCGATTACAATTTTACAACATTGAAAACGACTCGCGAGCCGTATTATAAAAAGTACAACCAAAATATCTAAAACAAGGGGTATAGTAGGCCATGCTATTCACCATGCTAAAAATCACATAAAGCACAATGAAATTAACCACGAGTACATACACAAAATCTTAATTCAAGGGGGAACGACGAATCGAGGCGACTGAATCCGATTCTACATCACTCATCGAATGAGTTTTTCCTCCCAAATTTACCCCTCTTCACCTTTTACTTACATAATCGGATTATGTATTGGTTAATCGGATTAACAGCAGGATTAATCGAGTTAATTATAGTTTATGCGTGAGAATAGAATTAATCGATTAATTCCCGATTCACGAATACGGTTTATGCGAGAATCAATATTCACGAAGCATGATTTAAGTCGAATCAATATTCACGAAGCAGATTTATGCATAATCAAAAACCGAAAAAAATTTATATCATAATAGTTCATATAACCGTATAAACATGATGAACCGAGAAGAGTTTATGCGTATACTCATCAAAAGATACAATCTTTAAATGCGATTAAACGAGTTTATGCATTTATCATGATCAAAGAAACGATCTTTTTCGTTTTCAAACATACACATACCAAATCGGGAATTGATAGTGTTATTGTCGATTAACAATATCGAATTCGAATCGTATGAGCAAGGCTCGATACCATCGAAGGGATTCATGGGCGGAAACTCGTTCCAAACACCCATGAATCCTCTCCTGAGGATCCGCTCATACAAAAGCGAATCGAAAAAACAGCAAGAAAAGACTTACAATTTCGGGTTCAGAAGCTACTTCTTGAATGGAGGATGACGTTTCTTGGATGCTTTGTTGCCACCAACGGAATTCCCTTTATGGAATTTCCCTCTACGCAGTATCCACACGACGAGACGGGCAGCGAGTGCTAGCTCTTCGTCTTTTCCCGAGTTTCGGAATTATGAGAGAAAAGGGAGACCAAAAAGCTGAAATCAGATTTCAGAGAGTTGGTGTTTTTTTTTCGGCTGAAAAATTGATATACTAGGGTTTCGGCCAAGAGATCATTATATAAGGTATGAGAGTGTGTTCCCATAACCAACTCTCACACCCTCAACTCCTCTCGGCAGTGGGAGTCTTTAACTCCCACATCCCCCAGACTTCTGCTGCTAGTGGTAGTCCTTATCGGATAATTACTCCCACGTAATCCCAAACTATACCCGAAAATGCCCCTTATCTCTAATTCGAATAATAACGCTTTATCAGTCTCAGAAAAGTGAATGTCATATACAATGAACCTATACACATTCTAGATTCATTGAATTTGGACATGAAGCTCGTTAGCTCGTCTATGCGTGTGACCCTGTAGGTTCATCTCACAATGGCAATGAAAACACACTTAGTAGTAGTATGTGTTCATAAATCACAAACGGCCCCTAGCAGGACATTGTGACTACCCAAAGTGAATGAATATACAGCGGAACCTAATATCAATCCACTATTTAATCCCTTTGTCTCGCGATATCCTAATTAAGCATAAGGCATGGTAGTCGTCACCCTTATTAAGCTTAATTATATTTATGCTCGATCTCTAGGTAGACTGTTCCAACAAATATTATCCCGATAACCACTTTATCAAATACATTTGAGCACGGCCATGCATTTAGGCAGTCTTTCCCTATCGAGGGGCCCATGGATATCTCTCTCTAATAATAGAGAGGACAAATTCTTTGCAATGCCTCTCACATTCAAGTCATGATAGGGACGCTACATCCGATCACCAGGTCGTATTGATTACTCGAATAAAAGCAACGTCACGAGCGAGTCAAAAGCGTGGCTCCATTCATGCTAGAATCAAATGGAGACATAAGGTCTAAGGATTCTAAAATAGTATTGAGGAAGTAATACTTATGACTAAGGACCATGAAGTATTACTTCTCTAACGGATCACGTCCCAATACAATGTATCCCCTATATATTGCATCTATGATATGATTTGTATTCATTACACATGATTAGTAAAACGTAATCATCAATCAAACATCAAACTAGTTTTATTTCATTGTAAAATAGATTACATAAAACTAGGGACAACTAGAATAGTAATTACATAAGCAAATGAGTTTTACTATCAAATCACGCATTTGATGTTCATAAGCAAAATTTACTATTCATATGAAATGCTCAAAAAGATAAAACGTACAACATATGCCAATGGTCCTAGGGCACTATTAACAATCTCCCACTTGCTCTAGGTCCAATCATACATGATCTTCAATTCCATTGACCTAGTATGACTCTCATGTTTAGAGTCGTGGGGAGTGGGCTAGTCAATGGATCTCGCAATGTTGTCAGTCTGTATGAACTTTGCAAATACTAACGTCTCCTCTATCGATGATCTCTCTAATCAGATGGAAACGCCTGAGAATGTGTTTAGATCGTTGGTGAGATCTAGGTTCCTTAACTTGTGAAATGGCACCGATATTATCACAATAGAGGTCCACCGGGTTCACAATGCTAGGGGACGACACCTAATTCATCAACGAACTTCCTAATCCAAACGAACTTCTTTAGCCGCTTGCGAGGCGACTAGATACTCGACCTACATTGTAGAGTCACCACGGTTTCTTTCTTTGAGCTCTTCCAGCTCACAAGCACCTCCATTCAAACAAAACACAAAACCAGATTGCGATCTATAATCATCTACGTCGGTCTCGGAAGCTTGCGTCCGTGTAACCATTTACAACCGGACTTCCTTCACGACCTCCGTAAACTAAGAACATACCTTTAGTCCTTCTCAAGTACTTAAGAATGCTCTTGATTGCAGATCCAATGTGACTCTCCGAGGTCGATTGATATCTCGCTAGTCATACTTAAAGCAAATGAGACATCCAGGGCGAGTGCATATCATGGCGTACATAATAGACCCAATGGCTTAAGCATATGGGATCTTACTCATGCGCTCTTGGTCCTCCCTTGTGGAAGGTCCTTGAGTTCTCTTGAGTTTAATGCCATGTGACATGGGCAAGAATCCATTTTTAGAGTCTTGCAAAGCTGAACCGTTTCGAGTACCTTGTCAATGTATCCACTCTAGCTCAGGGCCAATCATTTTGTTAGATCTATCTCTATAGATTCTTATACCCAAAATGTATGTGGCCTCGCCTAAGTCTTTCATGGAAAAGCACTTCCCCAACCAAGCTTTTACTCTTTGTAATGTGGGGATGTCATTTCCAATCAGTAAGATGTCGTCCACATAAAGCACAAGGAACACTATTGCATTATTAGTTACTTTCTTATAAACACAAGGCTCGTCTTCATTTTTTGATGAAACCGAATTCTTTAATACGTTCATCAAAGCGACGATTCCAGCTTCGAGATGCTTGCTTCAATCCATAAATGGACCTTTGAAGCTTACACACTTTGCTAGGATTTGTTGGATCAACAAACCCCTCAGGTTGTGTCATATACACATCCTCGAGAAGGTTTCCATTAAGCAACGCAGACTTAACATCCATTTGCCATATCTCATAGTCATAATATGCGGCTATGGCAAGTAAAATCCTAATTGACTTTATCATCACGACAGGGGAAAAGGTTTTGTCATAGTCAATACTATGAACTTGTCTATAATCTTTAACTACTAGTCGAGATTTAAAAGTGTGTACATTACCATCCATGTCGGTCTTCTTTTTATAACACCATTTGTTATCAATGACCTTGCACCCTTCGGGTGGGTCAACCAAAGTCCATACTTGGTTGTCGTACATGGATTGCATCTCCGACTTCATAGCTTCTAGCCACTTACCTGACTCAGAACTACGAATTGCCTCTTTGTAGGTAGTGGGTTCATCTTGATCAATCGGTTCAACCTAATGATCATCGATCACGAGAAATCCATATCTCTCAAAGTCGTTGATGTATCCGACTCGACCTCCTCGGGGCCTTGTGTCAAAGATTGAAGCTCGATGATCGGCACGTGAGCTTGCTTGAACTTCTAAAGTTGGTTCGGATGTTGTTTGGGGGATCATGAATCTCCTCAAGATGGATCTTACTCCCACTATCCTCTTTGGAAATAAATTCCCTTTCAAGGAATAAACCATTACGAGCAACAAACACTTTGTCGATTTAGGGGCGAGTTTATCGGGATAACAAGCGTTTTACGTACGCCTCGCATCCCCCAAATTTTGAGAAATGACAAGCTAGGTTGTTTCCCTAGTCCATATCTCGGATGGAGTTTTTCGAACCGCTTTAGAAGGAACTCTATTTAATATAAATGCAGGGCAGTTTCTAGGGCGTAGCCCTCAAAAGGAAGTTGGAAGACTTGTTTGACTCATCATAGATCGAACCATATCTAATAAGGTGCGATTCCTCCGTTCGACACACCATTCCATTGCGGTGTGCCGAGGGAGGAGTTAATTGTGAAACAATTCCACAACCACTAAGATGTTCGTCAAACTCTTGGTTAAGGTATTCGCCACCTCGATCCGATCGAAGTATCTTAATACTTTTACCAAGTTGATTTTGTACTTCATTTTGAAATTATTTGAATCTTCCAAAAGATTCCCGATTTATGTTTCATTAGATAGACGTAGCCATATCTACTGAAATCATCTCGTGAATGTGATGAAGTATCGAAACCCTCCTCTAGCACTAGTGTTTATTGGTCCACAAACTTCGTATGTATGAGGCCAATAAATCGGAAGCTCTCTCACTTTGTCCAAAGTAAAGGGAGCTTTAGTCATTTTGCCTAACAAGCAAGAATCACAAGTCTCATAAGACTCTAAGTCAAATGATGTCAAAATTCCATCCGAATGGAGCTTTGATATGCGTTTCTCATTTATGTGGCCCAAACGACGATTGCCAAAAGTAGGTCTGGTTTAAGTCATTTTGATTTAAACCTCTTAGTATTAATGTTATAGATGGGCTTTTATTGGAATCATAGACGTTAAGAACATAAAGCCCATTCATCAAAGAGGCATCTCCATAGAAGATACAATCTTTATGAACGGTGCAAATTTTATTCATAATATTAATTTCAAAACCATCAATATCCAAACAAGAAAGCTGAAATAATATTCCTACTCAAAGTTGGAACATAAAGACAATTATTCGGTTCTATAATAAGGCCACTTGGCAAAACTAAATTAAATGTCCCGTAGCTACAGAGAACAACTCTTGCTCCGTTCGCTACTCTCGAGTCCACTTCTCCTTTTGCCAGTGATCTACTCCTTTTGAACCCCTGCACATTTGCACAAATGTGAGATCCACAACCGGTATCTAATACTCATGAAGTAGGAGCAGACATGTTAATTTCAATAACATAAATACCTGGAGAGACAGTCAAACTGGCTTTTCCCTTTTTCTTCTCTTCCAAATAGAGCTTGCAGTTCCGTTTCCAATGACCTGGCTCATTGCAATGGAAGCAAACTCCCTCCTTTGGTGCCTTGGCTTTGGGCTGGGGCTTGGGCTTGGGCTTGTCATTGCCTTTGCCTTTGCCTCTCTTGGCCATGGGCTTTCCCTTGCCTTTCTTCTTGAAATTCCCTTTTTGAACCATTAAGACTTCAGGGGTCTTCTTAATGTTCAGTTCAGCCTACTTGAGCATCCCGTGTATTTCATGTATGGTCTTCTCCATGGCATGCATGTTGAAGTTCATAACGAATTGGTCATACTCCGGTGGGAGTGAGCCCAAGATCATATCTGTGGCCATGTCATGACCTACGGTTGCTCCAAGCTTCTCAAGTTGGTCAAAATAGCCCTTCATCTTAAGAACATGTGCACTGACAGAGGTTCCTGGGGCCATTTTGCAACTATTTAATGCCTTAGTTGTGAGGAATCTTTCATGACGAGCTTGCTCTTGGAACATTTCCTTGAGCTGGCCCATCATCTGGAAAGCCTCAACTCCTTCAAACTGTTTTTGAAGGTCAGTGTTCATTGTGACTAACATGAGACAAGTCACATCGTTAGAGTCATCGAAATGCTTCTTCCAAGCATCTCTTTCAGCTCCAGGGGCGTTGTTTGCAGGACGTTCAGGAATGTCCATTTCAAGAACGTACGACTTTCTTTCCCCGCTAGGACAATCCTTAAGTTGCGGGCCCGAATCAAGGAAATTGGTCCCGCTTAGTTTTTCCTTCTCAAGGGACGGATCGCAATGAATTGTGTGATGTATTGGTTGCCATTATCTACATTAAGTTAATTGCAAAGTTATTAGTTTTTGAGCAAAAACATTTTCCACAATTTCAACACTTGATAATAGTGGGGAAAAACATTTTACAATAGTTATAGGAAAGCTTTGGCTTAACACCCACAATTAAAGTAAAATCATCTAATGGGAATGACATCTATATGTCCCAGCTTATTTCCCATTTTATGCCCCTAGGCCCAAAACTATTTTGATGGCCTAGTTAAGTCGAACCATGTCTAAGCATATGGAAATCACTATTTTCCCATCTCCTCTTGCCTAGATAACCACTTATCCGTTGCTTTGGCAAGCAGACATAATGATGATCCAAGCTCATGGAGTGCTTAGGATATGGTAGGCATTTTAAGACTTAATTAAAACTTTCGGTTTGAATAAGACTTTAAAACGCATAATACATTCATACAAGCATCTCATGCAGTATATAAAGCATAATAATTAAACGTGAGATAGCATGGCCTAATCCTATCATGACTCCCACGAGCCTTGTGGGAGCCAAGGGTCAATCTAAGTCAGTATCCATCTCATGGATAAAGTCTTCGATCCAGCAGCCTCCAGCCTTGTTAAATATTTGCATGGGCATACCCAGCCTTCAATGTAAAGCAGTAAAGCTAATCTAATAAAGCGATTACAATTTTACAACATTGAAAACGACTCGCAGGCCGTATTATAAAAGTACAACCAAAATATCTAAAACAAGGGGTATAGTAGGCCATGCTATTCACCATGCTAAAATCACATAAAGCACAATGAAATTAACCACGAGTACATACACAAAATCTTAATTCAAGGGGAACGACGAATCAGGGCGACGAATCTGATTCTACATCAGCTCATCGAATGAGTTTTTCCTCCCAAATTTACCCCTCTTCTGCCTTACTTACATAATCGGATTATGTATTGGTTAATCGGATTAACAGCAGGATTAATCGAGTTAATTATAGTTTATGCGTGAGAATAGAATTAATCAGATTAATTCCAGATTCACAGATACAGTTTATGCAGAATCAATATTCACAGAAACAGTTTAAGCCGAATCAATATTCACAGAAACAGTTTATGCATAATCAAAAACCGAAAAAAATTTATATCATAATAGTTCATATAACCGTATAAACATGATGAACCGAGAAGAGTTTATGCGTATACTCATCAAAAGATACAATCTTTAAATGCAGTTAAACAGTTTATGCATTTATCATGATCAAAGAAACGATCTTTTCTGTTTTCAAACATACACATACCAAATCAGAATTGATAGTGTTATTGTCTGATTAACAATATCGAATTCGAATCGTATGAGCAAGGCTCTGATACCACTGAAGGGATTCATGGGCGGAAACTCGTTCCAAACACCCATGAATCCTCTCCTGAAGGATCCGCTCATACAAAACGAATCGAAAAACAGCAAGAAAAGACTTACAATTTCGGGTTCAAGAAGCTACTTCTTGAATGGAGGATGACGTTTCTTGGATGCTTTGTTGCCACCAACGGAATTCCCTTTGCGGAATTTCCCTCTACCGGTATCCACGCGACGAGACGGGCAGCGAGTGCTAGCTCTTCGTCTTTCTGAGTTTCGGAATTATGAGAGAAAAGGGAGACCGAAAACTGAAATCAGATTTCAGAGAGTTGGTGTTTTTTTTTCGGCTGAAAAATTGATATACTAGGGTTTCGGCCAAGAGATCATTATATAAGGTATGAGAGTGTGTTCCCATAACCAACTCTCACACCCTCAACTCCTCTCGGCAGTGGGAGTCTTTAACTCCCACATCCCCCAGACTTCTGCTGCTAGTGGTAGTCCTTATCGGATAATTACTCCCACGTAATCCCAGCTATACCGAAAATGCCCCTTATCTCTAATTCGAATAATAACGCTTTATCAGTCTCAGAAAAGTGAATGTCATATACAATGAACCTATACACATTCTAGATTCATTGAATTTGGACATGAAGCTCGTTAGCTCGTCTATGCGTGTGACCCTGTAGGTTCATCTCACAATGGCAATGAAAACACACTTAGTAGTAGTATGTGTTCATAAATCACAAACGGCCCCTAGCAGGACATTGTGACTACCCAAAGTGAATGAATATACAACGGAACCTAATATCAATCCACTATTTAATCCCTTTGTCTCGCGATATCCTAATTAAGCATAAAGCATGGTAGTCGTCACCCTTATTAAGCTTAATTATATTTATGCTCGATCTCTAGGTAGACTGGTTCCAACAAATATTATCGATAACCACTTTATCAAATACATTTGAGCACGGCCATGCATTTAGACAGTCTTTCCCTATCGAGGGGCCCATGGATATCTCTCTCTAATAATAGAGAGGGACAGATTCTTTGCAATGCCTCTCACATTCAAGTCATGATAGGACGCTACATCCGATCACCGGTCGTATTGATTACTCGAATAAAAAGCAACGTACGGCGAGGTCAAAACGTGGCTCCATTCATGCTAGAATCAAATGGAGACATAAGGTCTAAGGATTCTAAAATAGTATTGAGGAAGTAATACTTATGACTAAGGACCATGAAGTATTACTTCTCTAACGGATCACGTACAATACAATGTATCCCTATATATTGCATCTATGATATGATTTGTATTCATTACACATGATTAGTAAAACGTAATCATCAATCAAACATCATACTAGTTTTATTTCATTGTAAAATAGATTACATAAAACTAGGGACAACTAGAATAGTAATTACATAAGCAAATGAGTTTTACTATCAAATCACGCATTTGATGTTCATAAGCAAAATTTACTATTCATATGAAATGCTCAAAAAGATAAAACGTACAACATATGCCAATGGTCCCTAGGGCACTACTAACAAGAACATCAAATCGACTTCATTCCGGGATCAAATCTTCCAAATAGGGCAGCCTATAGAGCAAATCCGGATGAGACCCGAGAAATACAAAGGTAAGTCGATTTACTCTTAGAAAAAGAGCAGTACGTGAATCTTTAAGTCCTTGTGCTAGTCCGGTTATTTTGGTACCTAAGAAAGAAGGCACTTTTAGATTATGTACGGATTGTCGAGATATTAATAAGATAACTATTAAATATAGACATCCTATACCTCGCTTAGATGATATGCTAGATGAGTTAAGTGGTGCTTTATTCTTTTCTAAAATTGATTTAACTCAAGGCTATCACCAAATTAGAGTGAAAGAAGGTGATGAATGGAAAACTGCTTTTAAGATTAAATATGGTTTATATGAATGGATTGTTATGCCTTTTGGTCTAAGTAATGCAACTAGTACTTTCATGAGATTAATGAACTACATATTCCGGCATTGTTTTGGAAAATTTGTGGTAGTTTATTTTGATGATATTCTTGTTTATAGTAAAACCTTAGAAGGTCATGTTCAACATCTTAATGCTGTTTTTACTATATTAAGAGAGCAAACATTGTATGCCAAGCTTGAAAAATGCGTTTTTTGCACTAATTCTATTAACTTTCTTGGATACATTGTTAGTTCAAGTGGAATTCAGGTTGATTCGGCCGAAAATTGATTCAATTGTGAGCTGGCCGAGACCAACAACTGCAACACAAGTCCGTTCATTCTATGGTTTAGCAAGCTTTTATAGGCGATTTGTTCGTGATTTTAGCTCAATTGCCGCACCATTGAATGAAGTTATGAAGAAAGATGTATCATTTTTTTTTGGGATAAGCCGCAAGAAGAGAGTTTCAATAAGCTTAAGCAATTACTAACTTCTTCCCCTATTTTATCTTTACCTCAATTTAATCTAACTTTTGAAGTTGAATGTGATGCTTCAGGTATAGGTATTGGGGCTGTTTTGCAACAACAAGACAAACCTTTGGCATATTTTAGTGAGAAATTAAGTGGCGCTTCACTTAATTATCCTACATATGATAAAGAGTTATACGCTATTGTGAGAGCTTTGGAAACATGGCAACATTACTTGATTGCAAAAGAATTTTTCATCCACACAGATCATGAATCAATCAAGTATCTCAAAGGACAAAGTAAGTTAAACAAGAGACATGCAAGGTGGGTTTCCTTTATTGATAGCTTTCCTTATATTATCAAATACAAGAAAGGTAAGGAAAACATTGTTGCGGATGCGTTATCTAGAAGGTACACTTTACTTTCAATTATGCATGCTAAATTACTTGGTTTTGAACATTTAAAAGCATTGTATAAAGATGATAAAGATTTTTCAGATTTGTATTCAACGTGTAATGTTTCGGCTAAAAAGGACTTTTACAAATTTGAAAATTTCTTGTTTAAAGGCAATAGATTATGTGTTCCCTCTTGTTCTATGCGAGAATTATTTGTTAGAGAAGCACATAGTGGCGGCTTAATGGGGCATTTTGGTGTTTTTAAAACTTTAGATATTTTACAAGAACACTTTTAATGGCCTAAGATGAAAAGAGATGTGAGGAAAATTTGTGAACTTTGTTTTAAGTGCAAACAGGCAAAAAGTACATCAAAAGCTCACGGATTGCTCATGCCTTTACCAATCAATACCCTCGTCACCTTGGATTGATCTTTCAATGGATTTTATTCTTGGATTGCCGACATCCATAAGAGGTAATGATAGTATAATGGTTTTGGTTGATAGATTTTCTAAAATGGCTCACTTTATTCCTTGTAGGAAAACTAATGATGCTAGCCATGTTGCGGATCTATTCTTCAAAGAAATCATTCGGTTGCATGGTATTCTAAAAACAATCGTAAGTGATAGGGACGTAAAGTTCCTAAGTTATTTTTGGAAGACCTTATGGAGTAAGTTGGGGACTAAGTTATTGTTTTCCACTTCAAGCCATCCCCAAACCGATGGCCAAACAGAGGTAACCAATAGAACTCTAGGGGTTCTACTTAGGGCACTTGTTCAAAAGAATTTAAAAAGTTGGGAGGAATGTATACCTATTGCTGAATTTTCATATAATCGTACGTTACATTCAACTACTAATAACTCTCCTTTTGAAGTTGTTTACGGTTTTAACCCCCCTAACCTTTTTAGATCTAATTCCTCTTCCTATTGATGAGTACTATAATATAGAAGGTGATTTAAGGGCTGATTTTGTTCAAAGAATTCATCAAGAAGTTGCCGCCAACATCAAAAAGAAGAATGAACAAGTTTAACTCAAAACCAACAAAGGCCGCAAGAAAGTGATTTTTGAAGTTGGTGATTGGGTTTGGTTACACTTTAGGAAAGACAAATTTCCTAAAGAAAGGAAGACAAAGTTACATCCTCGCAGAGATGGACCTTTTCAAGTGGTGACAAAGATCAATGACAATGCATATAAAATAAACTTGGAAGGTAAGTATGGCGTACACTATACTTTTAATGTTGCTGACTTATCTCCTTTTGATCATGATTCAGATTATGTTGCGGATAAAGATGATTCGAGGTCGAATCCTTTTCAAGAAGGAGGGGATGATGCGGGACCATCCACGTATGTCAAACACCCTTTATCCAACATACAAGGTCCAATGACTAGATCAAAGGCAAGGAAAGTAGAACATGCCATCTATGTATTGATCCGAGAGTTGAAGACTAAAGAAGAATCTAATCTATATCTTGAAGATGATATACAAGTTCAACTCCTAAGTATCAAAGACATACAATTCTGCCCAAACAAGCAAAGTGGCTAAAAGGGGCATTTTAGTCTTTTTACACATTAAAGTCTATTCTAGCCTATTCTAGACTTTAATTATTTTCAGCAATGTTATTTACTTTATTTAGGCATGTTTAACATAATTCCTAGAACAAAGGACATGTTGTCCAAGTGTTTGTTAGTTAGTTATTAAAGAGTCCTAATACTTCAAGGACTCTTCACTAGTTTGTTATTTTCTAGCCGCCTAGATGCAAGATAATAGGACATGTTGTCTATTATCTTGTTTAAGTGTTTTACTTGATAGCAAGTTGTTTTCCAAGAGTCCTACTTCTTCAAGGACTCTTCATTTTATTTGTGTAAACCGAAATCTCACTCTATTTAAGGGAGATTTCGGCCACCTTTATACTTACATTAGATATATTGATATTTTGGTTAAGGTTATTCCTTAGATACTTGTTTATGAATTTCTGTTAGAACTTCATATTCTTTGAGTTACTGTATAAACTAGCTTGTTTCTCTAGTTGTGGTGTTTCAGCCTTCATTGATACTTAGCTTGCTTGGAGTTGTGTTGAGTATATTCCCATAGAAACTATTTCGAGATAGAGAAAGATCTGCTAAAAAGCCAAACCTTGATATAAAACATCACGGTTTCGCATCAATGGGTATGTATCACGAATTCCCTTGCGATCAAATAGTGCTGCCATGTTTCCAAAACTCTAACAATGGCGTATAACTCTTTATCATATGTAGGATAATTAAGCAAAGCACCACTTAATTTCTCACTAAAATATGCTAAAGGTTTTCCTTCTTGTTGCAAAATAGCCCTAATACCTATCCCAGATGCATCACATTCAACTTCAAAAGTTAAATCAAAATTAGGTAAAGATAAAACAGGGGAAGAAGTAAGTAATTGCTTTAGCTTCTTGAAGCATTCTTCTTGCGGCTTATCCCAAAAGAATGGGACATCTTTCTTCACTGCTTCATTTAATGGGGCAGCAATCATGCTAAAATCACGAATAAAACGCCTATAAAAGCTTGCCAACCCATAGAATGAACGAACTTGAGTAGCACTTGTTGGTCTCGGCCAATCTACAATTGCTTGAATTTTTGCTGGATCAACACTTATACCTTGAGAACTAACAATGTATCCAAGAAAGTTAATAGAATTAGTGCAAAAACACACTTTTCAAATTTAGCATACAAAGTTTGTTTGTTTAATATAGTAAAAATAGCCCTAAGATGTTCAATATGATCTTCTAGATTTTTACTATAATAAACAAGTATATCATCAAAATAAACTACAACAAATTTTCCAAAGCAATGTCGAAATATGTAGTTCATTAATCTAATGAAAGTGCTAGGTGTATTAGTAAGACCAAAAGGCATAACAATCCATTCATATAACCCATATTTAGTATTAAAAGCAGTTTTCCATTCATCACCTTCTTTCATTCTTATTCGGTAATAGCCTTGAGTTAAATCAATTTTAGAAAAGATTAAATCATCACTTAACTCATCTAGCATATCATCTAAGCGAGGCATCGGATGTCTATATTTAATAGTTATTTTATTAATATCGCAACAATCCGTACATAATCTAAAAGTCCATTCTTTCTTAGGTACCAAAATAACTGGACTAGCACAAGGACTTAAAGATTCACTTACCTGTTCCTTCTCCAAAAGTAAATCAACTTGCCTTTGAATTTCTCGAGTTTCATTCGGATTTGCTCTATAGGTCGCACGGTTGGGAAGGCTTGCTCTCGGAATGAAGTCGATTTGATGCTCAATTCCCCGAATTGGAGGCAGCCCCTTCGGTAATTCTTTGGGAAATACATCCTTGAATTTCTGCAAAAGATCAATAGCAAGACTAGGTAGAGAAGAAGAAGTTAGATCAAAAGAAAAAGTGTTAGTGACGAGACACCTTTCGGTTTCCCTCGGATTTTACCTCATGAGTAGGAGCACTCTTCTTTTTCAACTCGCTTTCTTTTTATCTTAATCTTTTCTCTCTATTCTCGTTCATTTGTTTATGTACTTCCCAAGCTTGACTAGGTGTTAATGGATGTAAATTATAATGAATATAATCCATAGTAACTTGGTACACATTATTTCTCCCAATATGATCCGCATATCTATCATATTGCCATGGCCTTCCCAATATAATGTGACTTAAGGTCATTGGAACCACATCACATAGAACCCTATCTTTGAACCTTCCAATTCAATACTCAATTTCCACTTGCTTATCCACCTTGATTTCACCACTATTATTCAACCACGAGAGTTTATAAGGCATATGATGTGCCTTGCAAGGTAAATCGAGCGTGGTAACCATATCATGAGAACAAACGTTAGTACAACTCCCATTATCAATAATTAATAAACAAAACTTGCGTTTAACGTTGCACTTAGTTTGGAATAGGTTGCTTCTTTGTTGATGAACATCATCCAATGGTGGTGAATGAAGAAGATTCATCGTAACCAAAAGGTGATTTCCATCTTCCGGAAGTTCTTCCAAGGTCTCAATTTCTTCCTCTAAATCAGCCCCCTCGGGTTCATCATCACTATCCCACGTTCCATCATCCAACATGGTCATAACACGTTCATTTGGGAAATCCCAATCAATATGCCCCTTTTCTATACTATTAAAGCATTCTATAGCAAGATTAGGAGTCGAATTTACCCTCGAATTTGATGGACCGGTTGTAGAAGATGCCTCGGCAGCCCCTATTGAAGCCGTGGCTGATTTTGTCACCCTTTGAGTTTCTTTTTCCTTATGTTGGCTCAGTAAAACAGTAGCAAAAATACGTTGAGACATGTTATACTTTCAAGAAACACACAAACTGTTAGATAGAAAAAAAATTCTCTCTTTATTCCAACAATACTCGTAAAAGAACTTCAACTCTAGATGAATTAAAGCTTCTTAACTTGTTGCGTTGAGACAAAGCTGAAAAATAATGGAAAGAATACCTATCTTGACCTACACGAAAAGGTAAAGAAAGAATAAAAGAGTAATCTTTAAATCATAACTCAATCTTTACGCTTCTTGATTTTCTTGAAACTTGTTTCTTGACTTATTTTTCTTTCTTTTACTTTAGACTTACCCTTTTCTTGGCCGCACATTATCAAGAACTCAGGTTTGAAGACGCTTCAATTCTTGATGTTTGGGAATGTGCACAGCTATGACAAGAACAATGGATGAACAAAAACCAATTCTTGAAACGAGGCTCGAAGCACTTGGAATCAAGAAGTTTGTTTTGGATTGTTCACTTGTGTCTAATAAATAGACTGCTTTTTTTTTTTTTTATAAAGTCGTATGCTTTTTTTTTTTTTTTTTGTCAATTCAAGCAAACAAGATTTTTGTTAAAGAAAACGGTAAAGATACACCAAGAGAGTGATAAACCTTTTGCTCTGATACCACTTGAAGAAGAACCGAGATAACAAATATCAAGATTCAACACTAAAAGATTTAAAACGGATCTTTCTCTAACTTGAACTAGTTTCAATGGGAATATACTCAACGCAACTCTAAATAAGGCTAAGTATCGATGGAAACTGAAACACCACAACAAGTGAAACTAACTTGTTGATACAGTAACTCAAAGATGAATGAATTCTATAAAGAAGTTCAATTCACAAGTAGCTAAGGAATAACCTTACCAAAATAGCATATATCTAACGTATCTTACAATAGTGGTCGAAATTCCCTCTTAAATAGAGTAGGATTTCGGCTCAATGGAACCAACAGGAAGAGTCCTTGAAGAATTATGACTCTTCAATAACAAACTTGCTATCAAGTAAAACACTATCTAAGATAATGGACAACATGTCCTATTATCTAGCAATCACTAAGAACATTCGGCCAACGTGGCTAAAAATAGTAAATAGAATGCTGAAAATATAATTAAAGTCTATAATGGACTTTAATGTACAAAAGACTAAAATGCCCTTCTTAGCCACTTTGCTTGGTAGGGCCGAATTGAATACTTTGTAACTTAAGAGGTTGATTTGAATATCATCTTCTAGTTGAAGTTTAGCTTCCTATTTAGTCTTCCACTCTCGGATCAATGTAGAGATAGCTTGAATCACTTTCCTTGCTCTTTGTCTTGCCATTGGTCCTTGAAAGTTTGATAAAGTATTATTTGCGTAGGGCAGCCCATTGGATGGTCCATCATCATTATATATTTCCCTCATCTCTTTATGAGTTAGATCTTTGTGAGTTAGAAAGCTCTTAGTCAGGAGCTCTCTTTGTGAGATTGTAAAATCTCTTTGTGATTTTTGCTCTTTGTGAGCTAGTGAAGTAGTTGTTGTGTAAAACTCTTTTTGAGTTAGCCACTTTTGCAATATATGTTTGATCCCACCTTCATTAAGTTGTAAAGGGAAGTTAGTGTATTGTTGAAATCCTTGGGTTAGTCTCAACAAGTAGTGGACGTAGATTCTTAGTGAGTAGCACCACTATAAATCGTTTGTCTTTGATCTTCTGTTTATAGCTTTCATATCTTGTTTTTGTTTAACTATTTTATCTTCATTTGGAAGAAAGTTTAAAAGTTTACAAAAACCCAATTCACCCCTCATTCGCTTAGGTTTTTCAAGCTTTTATCGTCCATCAAAGGTGATTCCCCACTCTCATCAACTTGCTAATATTGTACATGCATAATGGGAACCATGGAAGGCGAACCCACACAATGGTAGTCTTGATCATTTCATCTTCTGATCGGAATAACGGTGTCCATTTAGAGACAGTCAGATAGTGCCTCATGATAATCCACTGGTCCATTCTCTAGGACATGGAGATAATCCTTCTTATCAAAAAATTGGATTGCAAAATAACCATCTTCCATGTCAACAATATCGCAACCTAGAGCTAGCTTCCAAAAATCCTTCACCCCCTACATAAGGATTCCGAGGCTAATATATTGCCCAATAGCTTGACAACTAGAGTCCTTCTCCACGGCTTCCACCATTCACCAGACTCGCCCTAGCCAACGTCAACGGAGGGCCATGCATGGTTTCCTTTGGAAGGGCTAGCAAATACCTTCTATCTCGAATGCAGTCAACGTTGCTTCATCCATAGGAGCATCCTCCCCTTCCTACGTATACACACATCGGCACGTCGCGGAATGTGTGAGCACGTCCGAGAATTTCTTTGCATTCCACGGATTGTCCATGCTAGGGAAATCCAATTTTTCCACAGAGCTTATTACTAGCAGGTTTATCCATATCAATCGGATCATTCGACTGGTGGCGTCTATATTTTTTTAGTGCTCCGGCAGAGTTGAATACACCCCTAAGACATTGAAATTTTCCATTATGGAAAATTGGACTTCTGTTGTGTCTGGCAACTTCAAATTCGAAAATCAATAGAACTGAGCTTTATTGATCACAGAGAAACCAAATTACAAACACAAAGGTGAATTATATCTACTGAATTACAATAAATGGTAAGGAATTCGGAGAGATTGAATAAGAATTCAATCTAGAGTTCACAAGAGAGAAATTGGGGAAAAGAGAGGGAAATGAGAGAATGCTAACTGCTTTTCCAAAATATCTGAATGGTCTTTCCCTCCCAGACTTGGCCTATTTATAGCCACAGATAATCCGGGTCAAAAGGATCCGCGAGACTTCTCCCAACCTGCACCGCCAGTCACTTATTAGGTGCCAGGATCTAATCCTCCTTATGCCTTCTTCAACTTATAAAATCCTCCAACATAACACTCTTCCCCCCTTGAATTTCAGCTTGTCCTCAAGCTGAAAGCTGAAACTGATGGGATGACCAACTAAAGTTTGGCCATTTCTTGAAGAAGGAATTAGCATCCTCCCAAGTGGCATCCTCCACAGGAAGGTTGCTCCAAGAGATTAGCCACTGCACAACAAGTTTAGTATGCTTGTTAATCAACCTCATATCCAAAAAGCTCACTGGTTCAACCAAAATCTGGCCTTCAGCGTTAGTCTCAGGTAAATCCACTACTGCCACTTGATCAGTACCAATCTTGAGCTTCAACTGGCTCACATGAAATATTGGGTGGAGCTTGGACTTAGCTAGAAGAGCTAGTTCATAAGCTACAGCCCCAATCTTCCTTTTGATTTGATAAACACCAAAAAATCTAGGAGAGATTTTCTGATTTTTCCTTATAGCCAATGAGTGTTGTCTATAAGGTTTGAGTTTGACAAACACAAACTCCCCAACCTCAAAGACATTCTCTATCCTGTGCTTGTCTTCCTGCTGCTTCATCCTGTTGGCAGCCAAAACCAACTGTTCCTTGATAACAGCATCCAACCTCTGTCTTTCCTCTAACATGTGAGACACTTCTCCATGCTTGACTTCTGCTAACATAATATTCTCTCCAAATCCTTGAGGTTTGAAGACATAGAGTGCTTCAAAATGAGTCATCCTTATAGCTGTGTGGTAACATGAATTATACCACCAAGCAGCTAAGGACAAGTACTTGTGCCAAGTCTGTGGTTTCTGAGCTGCAAAACATCTCAGGAACATTTCCAGGCATTGATTGACCCTTTCAGTTTGGCCATCTGTCTGGGGATGATATGTAGTGCTCATTCTAAGTCTAACTCCCAAAGTAGAGAATAGATCCTTCAAAAAATGACTGGTGAATATTCTGTCTCTATCACTGATGATGCTACTGGGTAAACCATGCATACAAAAAATAGTCTTCATGAATTCCTCTGACACTTTCGTAGCTGTAAAAGGATGTGTTAAGCCAATGAAGTGGCTAAACTTGGTGAATTTATCCACCACCACTAAAATGACATCCTTCCCCTCAGACTTAGGCAATCCCTCAATAAAGTCCATGCTAATCTGAGTAAAAGGATGCGCATGGACTTCCAAAGGTTGTAACATACCAGTATAAGGGGTGTGATCATGTTTGCACCTTTGGCAAACTTCACACTGTTTCACATTATCTTGAATCTACTTCTGCATAAGTGGCCAATAAAAAAGTTTCTTCAACCTCTGATAGGTGGCTTGAACTCCAGAGTGTCCACCCACCACAAAACTATGTATGGAATCAATAAGTTGATCCCTATAGCTTCCTTGATTTCCCACATAAATTCTCCCCTGACTCCTAGGATGTCATTCACATAAGTGAAGTCTGGAAGCTCCTTTCCCAAAAGCAGTTGTGCAATCCATTCTTGAGCCTCTATATCCCCATCATAGCTCAACTTGATGTCTTCTATCCACTCAGACACCATCACTGTTATGGCATTGCATTCAGTCTTCCTAGACAAGGCATTTGTCACTTTGTTCTCCACACCTTTCTTATATTGGATTTCAAAATCAAATCCAAGTAGCTTAGATATCCACTTTTGTTGGGCTGCAGTGGAAATCTTCTGCTCAAAAAGATGTTTCAAGCTCTTATGATCAGTTCTGATCACAAAGGCATGGCCATCCAAGTAATGTTTCCACTTAAGAATGGAAGTGGATAATGCCATTAATTCTCTCTCATAAGTAGACATAGTGATGCGAAACCGTGATGTTTTATATCAAGGTTCGGCTTTTAAGCAGATCTTTCTCTATCTCGAATTAGTTTCTATGGGAATACACTTAACACAACCCCGGGCAGGCTAAGTATCAATGGAGGCTGAAACACCACAACTAGAGAAACAAGCCAGTTGATACAGTAACTCAAAAGAATATGAAGTTCTATCGGAAGTTCATAAACAAGTATCAAAGGAATAACCTTAATCAAAATATCAATATATCAAGTCTAATTAAAAAGGTGGCCGAAATACTCTTTAAGTAGATGTATTTTCGGTTCCAACTTGACTAGGAAAAGGGAAATAAGAGTCCTTCAAGAATTAGGACTCTTGAATAACAACTTGCTATCAAGTAACTACCTAAACAAGATAATAGGCATATGTTCCTATTATCTTGGCGGCACAGAGTAAAGTAACTACTAAAATAATGAAACTAGGACTCTTAATAACCAACTAACTAACGCATGGACAACATGTCCTTTATTATAGCATCTACTTGCTATACACGGCTGAAATAATAAAATAACAATACTAAAAATAATTAAAGTCTAGAATAGGTTAGAATAGGCTAGAATAGACTTTAATGTGTGAAAAAGACTAAAATGCCCTTTTTAGCCACTTTGCTTGTTTGGGCCGAAGTAAGTATCTTTGAGAGTTAGAAGTTGAACTTGTACTTCATCTTCTAGATGTAGCTTGGCTTCTTCTTTAGACTTTAACTCTCGGATCAATGTAGATAATTCTTGTTCCATTTGAATGGTTCTTGATCTAGTCATTGGTCCATTCTTGCTTGATAAAGGATGTGGGTAATGATGTAGTCTTCTAGATGGTCCCGTATCACATAGCCATGTTCTTAGGTCCAAAGGATTTGTTGAAATATGCAAGTGGTCTTCCATCTTGCATAAGCACAGTCCCCATCCCTGTGTCACAAGCATCAGCTTCAATGACAAAAAAAATTCCAAAATTGGGAAGGGCTAAGACTGGTGGACTGCTGAGAGCTTGTTTCAATCTCATAAAGGCTTTCTCAACTTCTGGCCTCCAACAGAAACTATTCTTCTCGAGTAAAGAAGTTAAAGGTTTGCTCATCAACCCATAATGCTTGATGAACCTTCTATAGCATCCTGAAAGACCAAGAAATCCCCTCAGTTGCTTGATGTTAGAAGGACTTTGCCAATTCATCATGTCATGGATATGTCCCAAATACTCCACCTCCCTTTGGCCAAATGAGCATTTGCTCAACTTCCCATAAAGCTGGTTGTCCTTCAAAGTCTTTAATACCACCATCAAGTGTACCTGTGTGTGTCTAAGTCAGGACTGTATATGAGTATGTCATCAAAGAATACAAGGACAAACTTCCTTAAGTATTCTCCAAAAATCTTATTCATCAAGGATTGAAACTGTGGCAGGAGCATTGGTAAGCCCAAAAGGCATTACCTTAAATTCAAACAACCCAAAATAGGTGTTGAAAGCAGTCTTCTGGATGTCTTCCTTCTTCATCCTAATTTGGAAATAACCAGCCCTTAAATCAATCTTTGAGAAATATGTGCCCCATGTAGTTCATCAATGAGGTCATCCACCATAGGTATAGGGAATTTGTCTTTGATTGTCATCACATTAAGCTGTCTATAGTCCACACAGAATCACCAAGTCCCATCCTTCTTCTTGACAAGGATGATTGGAGATGAAAAAGGACTATTACTAGCTTGTATGATTCCTTCTTGTAACATCTCTTTAACCTGTCTCTCAACCTCATCCTTCTGAGAGTGAGACACTCTATAAGATCTGAGCTTGACATGTTGTGTTAGTAGTGCCCTAGGACCATTAGCTATGTTGTACGTTTTATATCTTTTTGAGCATTTCATCTGAATAGTTAATTTTGCTTATGAACATCAAATGCGTGATTTGATAGTAAAACTCATTTGCTTATGTAATTACTATTGTAGTTGTCCCTAGTTTTATGTAATCTACTTTACAATGAAATAAAACTAGTATGATGTTTGATTGATGATTATGTTTTACTAATCATGTGTAATAAATACAAATCATATCATAGATGCAATATATTGAGATATATCGTATCGGACGTGATCCGTTAGAGAAGTAATACTTCATGGTCCTTAGTCATAAGTATTACTTCCTCAATACTATTTTAGAATCCTTAGACCTTATGTCTCCATTCATTCTAGCATGAATGGAGCCACGTTTTGAATCAGTCGGACGTTAATTTTAATCGAGTAATCAAAACAACTGATGATCGGATGTAGCGTCCTATCATGGCTTGAATGTGAGAGGCATTGTAAGGAATTTGTCCCTCTCTATTATTAGAGAGAGATATCCATGGGCCCCTCGATAGGGAAAGACTGTCTAAATGCATGGTCGTGCTCAAATGTATTTGATAAAGTGGTTATCAAATACTATTTGTTGGAACAGTCTACCTGGAGATCGAGCATAAATGCAATTAAGCTTTATAAGGGTGACAACCACCATGCCTTATGCTTAATTAGGATATCGTGAGACAAAGGGATTAAATAGTGGATTGATATTAGGTTCCTGTTAGAGGAATAACCGGGTCATACACATAAGCGCAGCGGAAATAACTTTGACCCGCCTCTATCAGGATCTTTCACGAGTAAGTACCTACGACTATGGGATAGTGTTTTACCTTATATGGATGCTAGAATGGCTGAAACGCTTTCAGCGGTTTGTTGTAACGAACGGAACACCACGCTTGCAGGCTCCGTCTCTTCCGGTATCCACTCGATCTTCCGGAGATGGTCTTCTACTGCTTGGTGCTAGCCAACGCCTTGTAGAAGCTTTGAAGACACTCTTCAATGGATGGAGTACGAACGACCTTTTTCAAGAACAAGAAACAAGCTTTCTAACTTCTTTTCTATTAGCAAAAAATGCAAGAAAAAAGTCCAGAAATTTTTCTTGTCTTTTTCTCTCTAAAACTCACTTTTTCTCTCTATTCTCTTAGCTTCAAAAGGCTGGAGAAAACTGATTAGAATGATAGGAAAAATTTGAATTTTTCCTCTAGTCTATCAAGAGAGAGCGGGGGTGAGATAATGGGGGAAGTGGGAGATCATGGAGAGAATTACTCCTCCACTCTCTCCACCACTTCAATCACCATCAAGAGGGCTGAATTTATGTCTAACATTCCAGCCATAAGGTCGGTCCAAACGGGTCGGTCGGCCCAATCATATTGGTTGGCCCAACCCGATTAAGGGCCCAATCCAATCCCGGCCCGGCCCAATCGAATTGGCGCACCTTAGATTAAATGTACTCAACAAGCCCGATCCGGTTGATCTATGAGTGCGACCCAAGAGGTATCTATGATGTTGGCAGTGACATCATATGTCACGAGTAATGAGAGGTATCTAGCAACGCATCATTACCCCCGATTCATAAATATCCGGTGATTTATCATAATCACAACATTTGACATTTGTAGTTAAATCCTTTTTGTCCTTGATATCTAGATTGAACACAAGTCATGGAAAAGTCACACTTGTATTGTCCAATCTTTTAGTTTCTTGATTCGCGAGTAGACTAATCAAATGACATCAATATCATATCTTGATTCACCTGTTCATGGACATGAATTAGTCAGACTCCATCAAGGGGCCCGAGATATCACTCCTGCTATATAGGAGGGACAAATCCTTTCTGCATCCCGCTCATCCTGAACAAGATTCGTGATATACCCAATAAATGCCTTTATTGCTCACCCGATTACGGATATCGTTTAACATTATCAAAGCATAACACTAGCCATGCAAGAACTCTTGTGAGACCTCAAGTCGAAGGATCTTTCATACAACCCTGAGTCAAAATTTTTGAGAAACACCGTTGACTATTATATAACAACCCATGATGTGTTTCTCATGTCGAGTTGCATCGATTATAATGATTCTCTAATCATATATACCTATGTGACGATCCGATATCTTATATCAATCACTGCACATACTAATCTTGCGCATTATTATTGTCCTCGAAGATTCCATAATAATGTTCGACTATGGACGTTTGGAATAGTATTTCATAACAATTATGAATACTATTCTAAGGACATATTATTTATTTATGTTGTTTAAGAGCGTGAAACATAATGAATAATCTTGGGAATTAATTGCCTTTGATTCATCAAAATGAAAATTACATTAAATACGGTACAATAATCTCCCACTTGCACTAAAGACCCAAATTATTATTACAATAAATGGTCTTTAGGGCATACTAATATTTGTCTCTAAAGATCGGTCCCTCCGGATATCGGATACCCATGGAGCTAGTGTGACGATCATGCTGGCTGCTGCTGGCAGTGGCTTCGTCGGTGGATCGGCGACATTGTCTGCCGAGTCTACTCTACATATATGCACATCACCTCTCTCTATAATCTCGCGGATTAGGTGAAATCGCCGTAGTACATGTTTGGACCTGCGGTGAGATCTAGGTTCCCTAGATTGGGAAATAGCCCCATTGTTGTCACAATAGAGGTCTATCGGGTTCGCAATACTAGGAACCACATCGAGGTCGGAAACAAATTTCTCGATCCAAAGCTGCCTCATCAGTTTGCTTCACAAGCTGCTATGTACTAAACCTCTGTCGTAGAATGCTGCGATGGTCGATTGCTTTGAAGCTGCGCCCGACTCACGGCACCTCCATTCAAGTTAAACACATATCCCGATTGCGATCGGAAATCATCTCTGTCGGTTTGGAAACTAGCATCGGTGTAACCCGATTACAACGAGCTCATCCGCCCCTCCATAAATCAAGAATGTATCCTTAGTCCTTCGTAAGTACTTGAGGATATTCTTGGTCGAGATCCGGTGGCGTTCACCGTAATTAGGTCGGTATCCGCTCGTAATGCTTAAAGGCAAACGAGACATGCAGGCGAGTACATATCATGGCGTACATGATTGATCCTATGGCGAAGCATAAGGAATCTCTTTCATGCGTTCTAATTCGGCGAGCGTTTTAGAACACTCGTCCCTTTCTTAGACTCTTGCATGCTAAACCGCTTTAGCACCTTGTCTATATATGTACTCGACTTAGGCCAATGAGTCTCCCTGGATCTATCTCTATAGATCTTGACTCCCGAGAATATAGCTGGCTTCGCTTTAAGTCTTTCATAGAGAAACACGTACTCAACCAAGCCTTTACAGGACTTTAAGGTTGGTATGTCGTTTCCAATGAGTAGTATGTCATCTACATACAAAACCCGAGGAATACAATTGAGCTCCCACTAACCTTTTTGTAAACACAAGGCTCATCCTCATTTCTAATGAAGCCAAACTCACGGGACGGCATCATTAAAAGCGGATGTTCGGCTTGAGAAGCTCTGCTTGAGTCCATAAATGGATCTCTGAAGCTTACATACTTTTCCGGCATTCTCCGGGAGTGACAAAACCTTCAGTTTGTGTCATATACACATCCTCATCAAGTTTTCCATTAAGGAAAGCGGTTTTGACATCCATTTGCCGAGTTACGTAGTCATAGTAAGCTGCGATAGCAAGCAAAATCCGAATGGATTTGAACATAACTACGGGGGAAAAAGTCTCATCATAGTCGATACCATGAATTTGTTTGAAACCTTTCGCGACCGATCGCCCCTTATGCGTTTGTACATTCCCTTCCATGTCGGTTTTAATCTTAAAAACCCATTTGCACCCTATGGGAGTTACCCGCCCAGGTGGATCAACCAAGATCCAGGACTTGGTTTGTGTACATGGAGTCCATTTCGAATCTCGTGGCCTCAAGCCATTTCTCGAATCCGGGCTATTAATTGCTCGTTTGTAGGTTGAAGGTTCATCGTGATCCACAAACATAACATCACCATGTTACGTTATGAAAAATCCAAATTTTTTCGGAGGTGGACGACGAACTCTACCGGACTCTACGCAATTCTTGTGTTTCTTGAGCTGAGTCTTTGTTTGCATAGCTGTTTGTGGCTTTTCTTTGCACAACAACTTGTGGAGTCTGTTCAATTTCCATCTCATCATTAGTGCTAGTTTGAGAGTCCGGAACTTCGATAAGTTCTACGCTACTCCCACTTGTGTTTCTAGAAACAAATTCTTTTTTTTTCTAGAAAGACTCCCGTGCTGAGCAACAAACACTTTGTTCTCGTTAGGGATATAAAAAGTAGTATCCTTTAGTTTCCTTAGGATAACCTACAAATATGCACTTTTCAGATTTTGGAGCCGACTTATCGGAAGGTGAGCGTTTCTAAGCAGCTTCACGGCCCCAAATCTTGAGGAAAGACAAAGCTGGGGACGCTTCCCGAGTCCATAGCTTTCGTATGGTGTCTTTGCAGCTGATTTAGATGGAGCAGCGGTTAAGTGTTAAAGGCTGCTTGTCTCTAGTGCGTGTCCCCCAAAAGGGAATTGGGCGAGGCTCGTGTGACTCATCATAGAGCGAACCATATCTAATAAGGTTACGTTCCTCCTTTCGAGATACACCCGTTCCATTGTGGAGTAGGCTGGAGGAGAAAGTTGTGAAAGCGATTCCACAAGCTTTTAGATAGTCACGAGAATTCTTGACTCAAGTATTCTCCTCCTCGATCGGATCGAAGAATCTTAATACTCTTGCCAAGTTGGTTTTCTACTTCAAGTTTAAACTCTTTAAACTTAGCAAATGCTTCGGTTTGTGTTTCATCAAGAACACATATCCATACCTACTGAAGTCATCGAGTAAAGGTAATGAAGTAGAGGTAACCACCCCTTGCATGTATATTAAAAGGGCCACATACATCACTATGTATTAGTCCTAATAAAGCATCGGCTCTCTCACCTAGCTTAGTGAAAGGTGATCTTGTCATCTTACCCAACAAACAAGATTCGCATCGATCATAAGACTCGAAGTCAAATGATTCCAATAGCCCGTCTTTATGGAGTTTGGATATGCGATCTTCGTTTATGTGGCCTAAGCGACAATGCCGAGGTATGTCGGATTAGAATCATTAGTCTTTAATCCTTTTTGGTATTTATGTTTAAAATTGGCATATCAAGGTCTAAAATATATAGACCATTAATTAAAGAAGCGCTTGCATAAAACATATTATCCGAAATAACGACAATCGTTGGTTTTTGATCGAAATCTCAAAACCGTTCTTGTCGAACAAGAAAGCTGAAATAATATTTTTAATTAAACTAGGTACATAGAAAGCAGTTTTCTAAACCTAAAACAAGCCACGAAAGGCAAAGTAAAAGTACAAGTCCCTACAGCTAGAGAACGCGACACGTGCTCCGTTGCCTACTCGTAGTTCCACTTCACCCTTTGCCAACTCTACTCCTTTGCAAGTCCACTGCACATTAGTACAAATGTGAGAACCACATCCGGTATCAAATACCCGAAGTAGTTGTATTTAAATTGATATCAATCATATTAACATCAATAACATAAATACACGAGCAGAAGCAACAATTGCCTTCTCCTTTTCCGACCTTTTTTGTTGCAAGATAGCTCTTGCAGTTCCTTTTCAGTGACCCTTCTCACCACGGTGATGACATATAGAGTCCTTGGCTACACCACCCCTTAGGTTTCGAGTGCATTGTTGAAAGTGGTTTGCTTGCCCTTGGGCTTACGCTTTCGGTTTGCCTTTGGATCTCACAAAACCTTTGCCTTTGCCACTTTTGCACCATCGGTATGGTGTTGGGCTTGGACTTGCCTATTTCCTTCTCGGCGAGTCCTTAGCATATTCAACAACTCGAGCGATGGCTTGTCAATTTCATTCATATGATAATTTAGAATGAGCTGATTGAATGATTCGAGCAGCGATTGCAAGATCAAATCGATCGGCGACTCTTGTCCCCAGAAGAAACCCCGAGTTTTTCAAGGTTTTGAACATAACCTATCATCTTAAGAACGTGAGTTCCTACTGGCATTCCCTCGGACATTTTTGCCTTTGAAAGAGATTTTGACACATCGAATCTCTCTGGCGCGCTTGTCCACGATATAGTTGCTTCGGATGAGCCGGCATCTCATAAGCCCCCCATGTCCTCATGTTGCTTCGAAGCTCGAGTTCATGGTGACAAGCATGAGGCTAGACACATCTAAAGCATCACTAACATGCTTCGATAAGCGAGTCCTATCAGCGGCCGAGCGCGAGCCTGCGGTATAGCGAGGAATAGAGTCATTCCCAAGACATACTGACTTTCTTTCATGCTTGAGAGCGATTCTCAAGTTCTGAACCCGATCGAGGAAGTTAACTCCCTCTAATTTGTCCTTCTCAAGGACGAGCGATGATAGTGTTTGGTTTGAATTTGCCATTTTTCTACAACAAAAATATGCATATACAAAAGTAAGTACCGATTAAAATCATTATTAGGTCTTTATCTTTTAATGATTTCTCCCACTATTTTCTTGAGTGAATAACCCTCAATATCAACTCGGAAAGTTCGTTAACTTTCTAGCGGGCCAAGATCCATATTTCACCTCGTTTCAAAGTCGGCTTTGGTGATCGCCCAAAACTTAGTTATTTAGGTAGGCAACATTTGCCAATTACATCAAATTATGTAATTCTTGGTTAGTTGAGTGAATAACATTTATTCAAGCGTATCATTATACACTTTTCTCAACTCTTTTGCCTCTAGATCCTCAATCCATTTATTGAGATAATCCGAGTTAATTAGGACCCTAAGTTTTAGCAGGCGGATATCACAACTTATCCTTCGCGCCTCACTCGGATAGACATGTATGCACGGCTTTGGCATGTCCCATACTTATGTCGATCTAGGCCTTGACGAGGGCCAAACTTAGGAAGGCACTAATTAATATTTTAAATGAGGGATTTTGTTTTTAACAATCTCACCGGGAAAGCATAAATAAAAGCAGGTTTATGCTTATATACATATGCATCAATACATAAAAGTAAAATGCAATAGTAATCGCCAAGATCCTATTCGGTTTTCCAAGCCAATGGAAAAACCGTGAAGTCAATCTAAGGTGTGAAAAGAAAAACATCTATTCTACACCGTCTTGACCTTCGGTTGGTTGCCTCCATATCTTCATCATCTCAATTTGTACCTTCTCCTAATCTAGAATTACAAAATTTCTAAGGAAACCTCGAGTTACATTCGAGGGGATATTCAAAGGAAAAATTACAACTTTTGATATTTAAAAAGGCACGATCACGCGAGATCGTATTATAAAATAAAACCAACGAGGGGTAAAGGCGATTACTATGCATCATGCTCAATTAACATAACAACTTATGAAAAATAATGAGCAAAAGCAGTAAAATGAACATTTCATATTACGCTTGGGTTCGGTTGACCGACCACTAGCTCGGTCGACCCGAAAAAGTGCTGAGAGTACTCGGTCGACCAAGCGAGCACTTCGGTCGACCGAAGACCAACTCGGATCGACCAGAAGACCAACTCGGTTGATCCGAACCTAATACCATTTAGCTCTTGTCTTGCCTCGGTCGACCGAATATGAGTCCCGGGTCGATCAAGTGACGAAGCGAGAGTTTTTCCGACTTTTGAATGACTTCAAAAATGGAAATTCTCAACGAATATACTTACAAAAAAGTTTGGAAAAGCATGTCATACATGGTTTTAACAACATTTCTAGCAATCCTAAGGCATGCATAACATAGATTCAAAATCTATAAAAACAACTATAGCACATTAAAGTCAATAGGGTACTCGTGAGTGGCTCCGATACCCATTGTTAGAGGAATAACCGGGTCATACACATAAGCGCAGTGGAAATAACTTTGACCCGCCTCTATCGGGATCTTTCACGAGTAAGTACCTACGACTATGGGATAGTGTTTTACCTTATATGGATGCTAGAATGGCTGAAACAGCTTTCAGCGGTTTGTTGTAACGAGACGGAACACCACGCTTGCGAGCTCAGTCTCTTCGGTATCCACTCGATCTTCGGGAGATGGTCTTCTACTTGCTTGATGCTAGCCAACGCCTTGTAGAAGCTTTGAAGACACTCTTCAATGGATGGAGTACTGAACGACCTTTTTCAAGAACAAGAAACAAGCTTTCTAACTTCTTTTCTATTAGCAAAAAATGCAAGAAAAAAAGTCCAGAAATTTTTCTTGTCTTTTTTCTCTAAAACTCACTTTTTCTCTCTATTCTCTTAGCTTCAAAAGGCTGGAGAAAACTGATTAGAATGATAGGAAAAATTTGAATTTTTCCTCTAGTCTATCAAGAGAGAGCGGGGTGAGATAATGGGGGAAGTGGGAGATCATGGAGAGAATTACTCATCCACTCTCTCCACCACTTCAATCACCATCAAGAGGGCTGAATTTATGTCTAACATTCCAGCCATAAGGTCGGTCCAAACGGGTCGGTCGGCCCAATCATATTGGTTGGCCCAACCCGATTAAGGGCCCAATCCAATCCCGGCCCGGCCCGGCCCAATCGAATTGGCGCACCTTAGATTAAATGTACTCCAACAGTTCCACCGTAAATTCATTCACTTTGGGTAGTCACAATGTCCTGCTAGGGACCGCTTGTGATTTATGAACACATACTACTACTAAGTGTGTTTTCATTTCCATTGTGATATGAACCTACAGGGTCACACGCATAGACGAGCTAACGAGCTTCATGTCCAGATTCAATGAATCTAGAATGTGTCTAGGTTCATTGTATAGGACATTTATTTTTCTGAGGACAATAAGACGTTATTATTCAAATTAGAGATAATGGGGCATTTTCGGTATAGCTGGGATTATATGGGAGTTGTTATCCGATAAAGACTCCCACTACCAGCAGAAGTCTAGGGGACGTGGGAGTTAAAGACTCCCACTACCAGAAAAGGTGAAGCGGACGTGGGAGTTGTTCTGGAAACAACCTCTCACTCCCTACAAAAATCTCTCTTGGCCGAAACCCTAGGGTTAGACAATTTTTCAGCCGAAATACCAAGAAATCCAGAAAAATGCTTTTTGCCTCCCTCTCTCTCTGATTCCTGGAACTCAGAAAAACGAAGAGTTAGCAATCGCTGCCCGTTTCGTCGCGTGGATACCGGTAGGGAGTAATTCCGCAAGGGAAGACTCAAGGTGATCGTTGTTGAGAGCCTAAAGACAGAATCTTTCATTCAAGAATCAGATTCTTGAGCCAAGAAACGTAAGTCTTTTTCTTGTAATTTTCGATTTCTATTGTATGAGCGAATCCTTCAGGGGAGGACTCATGGGTGTTTGGAACGAGTTTCCGCCCATGAATCCCTTCAGGTTGTGCTCCTTCTTTGAGCACAATTTGATGCTCATGACTCCTGCTTGGGGGCAGACCTTTAGGAGTCTCAAATACTTCAGGAAATCTGTCCAGAACTTCTTGGATAAATTCATGAATCCCCTATGATTCACCCACTTCTGAAACCAAAGAACTCAATTGTCCAATCCAAACTTCTGAAGAATCTCCTAAGCTCTTGATAAGCTTCTTGGCTGATACTTCCTTTAATGATTTAGGAGGATGATTACTCTTAACCTCCAACTCCTCTCCATCTTTAATGAATTTTCAGCCCGATCCTTGTAGTCCAGCATGATTGGATTGTGATCTTGCAACCAGTCACCACCCAAAATCATATCACTCCCCCTAGAGTGAGCACATAAAGGTCTTGACAAAACTTCCTTCCTTCTATCTTCCAAATCACCTCCCTCCAGCACTCACCATACCATCCCTTCTCCCCATTACCCAACATGATAAGTAATGGTTTGGTATTCTCAACCCTCAACCCCAGATTCTTGACCAGTTTTGGGTCAATAAAACTGTGTGTGCTGCCAGGGTCAATAAGGATTGACACCTATAGATTCTTTGCCACCACACCTGGAATCCTGAAAATCTCACCCCTGTCATTCCATTCAAAGCATTCAGGGTGATATGTGAGAATTCAGCTATCTCCTCCCCCAAGTACCCTTCCTCATCACTCAAGTGTGAGTGTAGGAACTGCAACACAGCCTCCTCACTACTCTTCTCCACCTGTTCACAAATATATAGCATGTTCACTTCAGCTAAGGAACACTTGTGTTGTGGAGAATATTTTTCTCCACATTTGAAGCACAAGTTTTGCTCCCTCTTCTTTTGCAACTCCTCGCTACTCAGCCTTTTGAACTTGATAGGTTCTTTGTTGAAAGTCTTAGCTCCCCAAGATTGTGATCCAGCAGGTTTGGTCACAGATGACCCACTAGTAACAGACTTCTGAGCAACATAAGTGTATTAAGACCTTGTGCTGGACTTAGCAGTAATCCCCAAACACATCTCCTGCTCTACTGCTAATCTAAAGGAATCTATCAAGGTAGTAGGCCTGTGCATGCCTACAATGCCCTTGATCTCATCTTTCAAGCCACTCAGGAAAAGTTCTATGCAGAACTCAAGAGCTGCTCTAGTCCAAGTGGTGACAAAAATGGCTTTGAGAGCTTCAAACTTCCTCATGTAGGTGTGTACATCAGAAGTTTGTTTCAACTTAGAGAATTCCCCCACAATGCCAGCCAAGGACTTGGCATCAAACCTGGCATATAGAGCTTTGATGAACCCTAGCCAGTCCTGAGTTCCAAACTCAGCAACATAGCTATGTCCCCAAAGACAAGCTTCTCCCCTCAAATACATCAAAGCAATATCTAACTTCAATGGATCTGGAATTCTATGAAGCTTAAAATATTGATTAGCCTGTATAGTCCATTCCCTAGGTGATTTACCATCAAATTTAGGAAAGTCTAACTTAGGCAATTTCACTCCACCTCTATCCACATTTCCTAAGTCAAACCTAACTTTAGTGTGCTGAACATTAGGCAAGTTAGGTTCATTATCATTTCCATAGTTGTAATCAGTTCTCAGCTGCCTAACTGGTGGAGTAGTAGTTCTGACTCTACTAGTATCAGCCAAACAGGTTTTATCCTTGAGCAATTTAGTCAAATCATTTAATTGTTCCATCATGTGGCTGGTTTTTCCATCAGTTTCTACTTTTCCATTTTTAATCATTTCACATCAACACTCACAGATGAAACCGAATTACAAACACAGAGGTGAATTATATCTATTGAATTACAAGAAATGGTAAGGAATTCGGAGAGATTGAATCAGAGTTCACAAGAGAGAAATTGGGGAAAAGAGAGGGAAAGAGAGAATGCTAACTGCTTTTCCAAAATATCTGAATGTTCTTGCCCTCCCAGACTTGGCCTACTTATAGCCACAGATAATCCGGGTCAAAAGGATCCGCGAGACTTCTCCCAACCCGCACCGCCAATCACTTATTAGATGCCAGGATCTAATCCTCCTTATGCCTTCTTCAACTTATAAAATCCTCCAACATAACAACTTGGACCTTGAAATCTTCGGTCCCAGTAAATGCAGGGGACCTCCCCCATGAATCAGCCCATGTCACAAAACTGGACTTATAAATATTGGAGCCCACAAAGTACAGCTATTTGAAAATCCCTCCAAACACACACTAATCACACACACAACCAACGGAGATGAAGGGAAAAAAGTGCTCATGCCTGAGAGGTCGATTAATGGAATTCCTCATTTTCTGTAGCCATGTAAGTATTCATGTGATCCATTGATTTTTTTCTTTCATTTTCGCGTGTGATTTTTTTGTAATTCTAATTATTTTAATTGTATTATTATGAAAAAATAGGAACTGAAAGTTTCTGCCAGGGTGAAATACTCGGCATTAACCATCTTTGCAGAACGTTTTTATCCATCGCTATCCAGGTGCAAAAGTTAGTTTCTGTTTCTAATGGTTTCCTTTCAGGTTGTTAATTTTATTTTGGTGCATTATCTTTTAGTTTAGGGATTTCAGTTTGTATTCTTCGATATTAAAGGTCTTAGATATTTTATATTTAAATCTCTATTGAACTTTATGAAATTTAATGGGTTGTGTAGTGCTATATGTAATAAAACTTCGTGTTTAAGTTATTTCTTGGTTAATTTCTAATTGCATAATTTTTTTTTCAATAAACAAATACTTTGCAGGTAATTTGTTTTAATTTTCTCCTCTATTTAATTTCTAAGAACATTTTGAATCCAATAGTTATCCGTTTGTATCAATATTTCATTACCAATAATGACGTCCATGGTGATCAAGTTAAAACAATTGGGCATAACAAGAACTGTTTGCTTATGCTAGGTTTTTTTCTTACCAAAATTAGTTATTAACATGGGCTTGATTGAGTTTGTGCCTGATCCGGTAATATTACCCAAGTTTAATTGATTTACTCAAAAATTATTCGCTTTAAGATAATAAAATATGATTTAGGTTGAAATAAATGGTAAAAGTTATTTTATCTGCCTGCTGCACAAGAATTATTAGTTCATTTAGTTTCTTATTTATTTTTTAAACATATGGTTTATTTCTTCAGACCTATCTTTAGGTCAATAGTACTTTCAGCAATGAAGTTCCTCTGCAACTTTAGGTAGAATTCCAAATTATTATTTTAATGAGACATTTCTTTTTCTTTACTTGTTTTATGGATGATTCCTTATGAAATTCAAAGATGATAAGATATCTATGTGCATTTTGGTGTCAATTCATTTCCTGAGCCATCATAATAATGGGGAATTTAGATAGACTACATAATATTCCTGAATAATTGATAAAATGCTTACATTCTGTTTGCCTTTGTGAAACAATAGAAAGAATGACCATAAGATACGGCAAACCATATATTACATTCTATAGAATGGAATGTGCTGCACCTTTTGTTTTAGCAATTATAGAATTGCTTATTGATGGTGGTGGATTATTTATGAACTTTTTCTATTCTTCTTTGAAGACTGCAGGAAGACAATTCCCTTGGTAGCTGCTGGCTTTTGCATCCCGTGACAGAGAGCAACCTTCAACTATTTGCACTTACTTCCATATGGATCTCAAGCAAAGTAATTCTGTTCTGGTCACATACTTCATACTTGTTGTCTGTTGATATCATCAATTTGTCTTGCTTCTTAACTGAATGACTTTTTAGTTCCATGGTTCTCCTTCGCTGTCTGTCAAACTTTTGAAGTCTTTGGGTGACAAATGCATTAAAGAGCAGCATTTTACAACACGGGATTTCAATGAAGCCGTAAGCTAGTTATTCAAAATTGCCTTGCTTTTTTAGGATAGTAAGTTCTACTATGAACATTATCACGGTAGCTGATGAAGTGTTGTGTAGGAGGTGACTTTAATGCAGGTATGTGAAATTTGTTGAAATGTAATATTATTCATTTCTTCAACATAAATATATATATATTTTTTTTGCCTTAAGAGACTGAAAAATCAAAATCGATTTAGGAAGTGAATCTCTGAGAAAACCTAATTTCTATTTTGGTAGGTTTTAAATTTTGGGATTGGCACATTGAATATTGCTCTTGTATTTTTGGAAGAGCTCCTTGACCAGTTAAAGTGAGTTTCTTTGTTGGCATAAAGCTTAACATCTTCACTGATTGAACAGGTTCATTTAATATCTTCTTTTTTTCCTTATGTAGAGGGGTTTTGCTAGCTGGAGAATTTGTGAAGCTTGAAGTATGCTGTGATATTATGGATTTACTATACGAAAAGGAGGAGTCACTAGACCTTTTCAATTCTCCCTGTTCACTTGCTGCATCTGTATTGGCATGTCTTTTAACTATGTTTGATTCTACATAATGCTAACCTAAATATGTTCATTACTTTCAAATCTTTCTGAAAGCTCCAGTGGTTGACAGGTAGCTGCATATATTATCACAGTTCCAACTCAAAGGTGGGAATTTCCTGTTCTTCCATGGGGTAAGAAATTATTGCTCCTTGTTGATTATTCTCTTTCTTGATTCTATTTTCTTTCGGTTGTTTTCTTCCTGTGCTGGATCTCGCAATATCACTTATGTTACAGGTACACATGATTATCATTGCTTAGAACAATATCTCATATCATTATAGCTTTTTCTGTATCAAGGATAATACATTCATTGAAGTATTCAGCCAATTTGAGAACTGAACTTTTATGGAAAAGGAAAAGAATAATATGATGAGCTTGTGATGATTACTGAACTCTATAAGTTCTCTGAATTTCTTTTGAAGAATTTTAACTTCCTTGGTTGTGTTAGAAATAAGATGATTAATACATTCATGCCTTCAGAATGAGCAAATAGCTGTTCGGTTTATGCCCTGTCAAGATCAGGAAAGCTTTAATCACCTTATCAATCTGTTATTACCTTGTTTAGGGCTTAGTTCACTTTCTGCAAAACTAATCAGAAAAATCTGTAAGGAAAGGGTACATTGGTGTCTTGACTTTCAATAGCGTAATTATACTTGAATAAGATGTGCACATGGCCACCGTGTTCAGGATTTGCAGCTTCCCTTGGAAAATGAAAATGAGAACAATTTGAAACAATAGAGTTATATTAGAACGTTGTTGCTAGAATTAACTCGAGGATAAAGCTTTGCAAAGTCTAAACTGTTACTCTTTTACTTTCATCACAACAATGTGGAGAAGCTTGATGCGCCAGTTATTATTTTCTTAGATTCTACTAATTTTGGGAACAATGTTTAAAAGGCATAAGAGTGGTACAAGCATGCTTGCTAACTTAAAATGACAGTTTCAAAAGAGTGAAGCTCATCACGTTCTTTATATTTTTGCCACTCTTTTCTCCTTTTCTAGGATATATAGCTAACATTTCAATCCTGATATGCAAGTTTGAGCATGCAGTGTACTCCTGTTCTCCCCCAACACAACAAACCCCCCCCCCAAGAAATAAAAATTCCTACATAGTCTCATTAAAGACTATTCATTTTGGTGGAGATACTAATATCAACAAACACAGAGAAAGAAAATATGGATATTTTTTTTCTGCAGTTGTGTACGGATTTTTTCATGGATTGGACCGAGTGTTATCTGGGGAATACTGTAAGGCTTTACTGAATTAGCATTGCAGGATTTTGGACTAGTTTCCAGCACCACCAGTTCTGTCATGTTTGATGTACTTGTTTCTTTTCCTTTCCATTCTTCAGATTGTGTTGATATATTATGCTGAGTAATTGTTCCTGTATTGAGGTTTATTTCATTTCTGGGGTTGTTGATCCGTGGACAGAGCAGTGACTAATAAATAAACTGGAAAAATGAAACTATAACGAAGAAATAATAGAATTTAAAAGAATAGCTATGGTGTTGAGATGTTAAAGAGGAAGAGTAACAGAAATTTAATAGGAGACATTCCCTATACTAGATCTGATATCAACTATCTAAACTCCAGTAGGGTCCTTGATTTTGTACCTCAGTGTATTCAGACGTGATGTTTCTGTGGTGCAAGAAGCATTTAAAGGGTGTGTCAAGAGAAGGAAATTCGACGAAATTTGAATTTACTTCTGGTTTGAGGAAAGTTCAGTACTTCTGCAGCCTGTATATATATATATATATATATATATATATATATATATATATATATATATATATATATATATATATATATATATATATATGTAGATAGTTAGGTATAAGTATTATAAGCATTTTATTATGCCAATACCATTTAGCATGGCTCGTCCGGTTCTGAAGACAACAATGTAGGGCTTATGTCATATATCTATCTGTCTACATTAGCACTGTCAAACGGGCCGGTGGTCCGCGGACCGGCCCGTGGTCCGCAAAATATGGACGGATTTGGACCATGTATAAGTTGGTCCATATAAATGCGGGCCAAAATAGCCCGCTCCGTTTGGACCGCGGACTAATGCGGACCGGACCGGGTTGGACACGGACCAAAACGGACCACCGGGTCACCCGATAACCCGACCCAATACCAAATTAACTATACTATATATACCCCTCTTAAAAATTTACCCTGCCAAAACCCTAACTCCCTAAATCACTTCTCTCTTTCTCTCTCACTCTCAGGCTCTCAGCCTCCACCCACCCGCCACCACAGCCCCTCAGTAGCCACCCACCCGCCACCACAACCCTCTCCCCTCAGCCTGCACCCACCCCCCCACCACAGCCCCTCCCTTCAGCAGCCACCCACCCGCCACCACAGCCATCCCCCCTCAGCCTCCACCCACCCACCCACCACCACAGCCGCTCCCTTCAGCAGCCACCCACCCGCCCACCAACCCCTCCCTTCAGTAAATTGTTTTTGATTTTTCAGTTTTTGTTTTTTGTTTTTTTGATTTGAGTTTTATTTTTTGATTTTGTTTTAATTTTCTGATTTTGTTTTAACTTTATGATTTTGTTTTATTTTTATGATATTGTTTTATTTGATGATTTTATTTTATTTTGTGATTTTGTTTTTTGATTTGTGTTTAATTTTTTGCTTTTGTTTTAATTTTCTGATTTTGTTTTAAAACACTGATTTATTTTTATTTTTCTGATTTTGCCATTTTTTTCCATTAAAAAAAATTTGAAACTGGACTGGTTGTGGTCCGCGGACCGGTCCGTTGGCCCGCGGATTTCAACTGGACGGGCTTGGACCACCATTTTGTTGGTCCGCAAAAATTGGTCCAAATCCGCTCCGGTCCGTTTTAGGGTAATCCGTGATGGACTGGACCGGACCGGACCGGACCGGCCCGTTTGACAGTGCTAGTCTACATGCAGGCAGAAATTGTCGGAAGAAGCGTGTAGTTGTAAACCTTAGCTACCGCTAAAACTTTCGTAAGGGTATTTAGGATGTTGTCCGCTATTAATGATCCTATGCTAATCAACCTAATAGATGTCTGCAATAAAGGTTGCAGTCACCTGCTAATTGTGAAAGATTGTAATTTTCTTATAATCTTTGTCAATGAAGTTGCGCTTGAACAAGAAGTGGAAAGGGGAAACACGAGAGTGAACTGAAAAGAAAAAAGAGAGACAGTGGTGGGGTTATTGCAGACTTTTGGGTTTATTGGTGTGATGGAAGTAACTTCCCTTTAGACACTGAGGCAGAAAGAAAAAAGACAATTTGGAACGGTCAAGCTTAATCAATAATGGAGTCTCAAGAGTTTTAGAAACTAAATGTCTTTCCATCCTTCACAATATCGAAGTTTCACCCTGTTTCCTGCTAGCCGATGTAGTATTGTATTGATATTTGATTGCCACTTCACTGTGTCTATCCTTAACACATTGTTGGTCTTTCTGATGATCTGTTTCACTCTCATAGATAAGGTTGTAATGGCCATAAGAATCATATAGGACATTCTTGGTCTATTTTTTCTTGAACTTTGAAGAATCTCTTCCTTAGAATTTCCTTACAAAATCTGCTAAGGTGGAAAATTTAATTAGTGCTAGTCACATATATAAGCCAATCATTTTTTTGTCGAGTGGTTGTGGTTCTTTTGATCATTGTAACTATATAATTCAGTGCTTTATTTAGGCAGTCAAGTAGGATATTTGAAGCATTAACATCGGGTTTCAAATTTTCTTTACTGGTCCATGGCTCTTCTACTGTTCAATCATGTCCCGTTCGGCTTCATGGTGTTCCTTTTTTTTTTTTTGAGGAATTAGAGTAGATGGAGCTGTTAATCTATCTCATACCACACGTGTGAACTGTGAATACTATTAATACTGACTAGGTTTGTTGAGAGGGTAGCTGTGGGGATTTTAGTACTCCCTCTTTAATGCATCTCTTTTCTTCTCTTCCTTCCCTTCCCTAATTTATGTTAAAATATTAAAAAATGTCTTGTTTCATAAAGGAGTATCTCATTATCAGTTAGTGTGGCCTTAGTTTAGAGATTATAATCTGTTAGGTGTCTTTCAGAAGGGTTGTTGACTGATGATTTATTTATTTATTTATTTCATATGAAGATAATATGTGAAGTAGGGAAAGAGGGCCACCTTCACCCACCATTCCTTCCTTCATTTAGTATTCTTGTTTTCCCACTGTTAGTTGATGTTTCTGTACTATTATTCTTTACCAACTTCTTTATCCTCAGCTTTATGTCGTCAAATATTCATCATTCTTTTTTCTGATTAATAGGTTCACCTGAATCTAACTCTCTTTATTCATCATTCTTTGTTCAATTTTACATAATGAAGAACCTTTTTTGTTAGAACTTAGAAAAACCGCTATATGTATATACTAAATTTTTTTGCTTTTCTCTAAATAGTATTAACTTTAAAAAAAACGGTTTTAGCGTAACAATTTTACGTTTTTACTCTGATTGTCAAATTAAGGATTCCGGTAAAAAATCAGGCCAAAATGATCACTGCTTCGCACATGTGACCGATTTTAAGGATATTTTTATCCGACTTTTTATTTCCCTCTAACCCGATACAAGATCTACCCAAACTTGCCCGGCCCGGCCTCCTCATCCTCTTCTCTTCTTCAAGAAGAATCCAAACTTGCAAACTCCAGCCATAATCAATATCAACATTCTATCCAAACTTGCAAGAAAATCATCTACTCCAACCATACGATTCTTAAAATCCAATCCCAGAACATCATCAATATCCCTTTTTTCCTCATTCCTATTAGCCCCTTCTTCATCATCAGTCCCCTCTTTGAAAAAAATTTCATCCAAGCTAACTTTAATCCCTTTTCCCATCACTTTCTCGGTAGCTCACATTACTCTGATTTTCAACATCACCCAATGTTTTCGTTTCCTCACAATTGACATTAATCCCAGAAATACCCCCATCCAGTTAATTCGAAACCCATAACCATTTCTTCAAATTGGGACTTTTTAAGAAAAACTCGACTCCCAAAAGCAGAGTAAATTACTGTTCCGGGCTTAAATCCGGCGAGCCAATTAGTAATCACAAAAGGGTACTCTCTGAAAGGCTAATTCAACACCCCAAAAACATCCTGCTCCGAATTGAGCAAACTGTTGACCCGGAGCTGGTATATCATCATCTGGGCCTTGAGCGATTGATGAAGAATCCATGGAGGATTCTGTTGGGTTACTAGGGGTTCCGAAACCCAACTTGTTTAGCCAACTCATTTTGGGGGAAGAATTTAGAGAAGCGGGTTTGGTGCGATGGGTTGTGGGTCTGAAGGGGACAGTGAAGGTGGGTTTGGAGAGAGAAAGTGATGGTTTAGAGAGAGAGAAAGGAGGAGACGAGGTGGTTGTTGTCTTGATAAGGAACATTTTGATTTTATTTATTTTATTATATTATAGAGTGAAAAAAAATGGACATTTTTATCTTTTTTTTACGCCCGAAGGCGATTGCCCCATATAAGGGGAAGAGTGGAGAGTACCCTAGATAGGGAGATTGTAGCATGCCCCATGTAGGGGTGAGCAAATTTGGTAAATACCGATTTACCGACCGAATTCGATTTGAATTCTAGAAATCGAAATCTGTAATTGGACCAATTCGGTAATTCGGATCATACCGAATTGAAGTTTTCAATTCAATTCGAATTCGGTATATGAGTTTTGGTGAATTCGGTATTACTGAATTCGAATTCAAAAAATATTTTAATAAATAATACTAAAATAAATACACTATAAATACTCTACTAAAATAAATACACTATAAATACTCTCCTAAATCCCTACTTCTAACAAAAAATGTCACCCACACTAGATTACTCCCCTTTTTTCTTCCTCTTTTTCTAAAAATTTCTTTTTTTTCCTTCTCTAAAAGCCGAATCGGTAATTCGATGAACCGATCGAGTCCGAATTCGCTAATTCGTAAATCGAATTCGTAAATCGAATTCGGTTCGAAAAAGTCGATAATACATGTGAAATTCGACTCGAATTCAGTCGATTCAATTCGAATCTAGAATCGAAGTCGATGCTCACTTACTAGCCCATGCCCGGGAGGGAATTTAGCCTCACAAGGAGAAGAATTTATTTGCCCCACAAGGGGAGATACGGGAATCGACCACGGGATCTCCATCCCAGTGGCCGGGTAGCCTTACCACTTGGGCTACCCGATTCCCATGACATTACCTTTAAAATGGGTCACATGTATCTTGCACGTGACGATTTTGGCATTTTTTTTTGCCGGAATCCTTAATTTGACAATCATAGTAGAAACGTAAAATTGTTACGCTAAAACCGCTTTTTATTAAAGTTAATGTTATTTAGAGAAAAACAAAAAAAAGTTAGTGTATATATATAACAGTTTTTTCTTAGAACTTATAAGCCATTAAGCACTTTTTGGAAAGAAAAAAAAAGTAAAGTTGTCCATAGTGGTAAATTTGATTATTTTAGAATAGATGGTAAAATACAAGACTGAAAGCGAGTGCCCCCATCATTTTTGTTGGAATTCTAAATCTGTTACGCTATGAAATCCATATCTTGGCACATTTTGCAAGACAGGATTTTTTATCCTTTATGGTATGACCCACCAATCTTTTTCTCTTTCTTGTGTAATTTTGTTGCAGTGAAGTTTGTGACATCATGCAAAGAAGAGGACATTTTGAACTCTGTAAAGCACATTTTGAAGCAAGTGTTTGAAACTGATGCAGTATGAACTGTACTTAATGGTATGTCACAACTTTCAGAGGCAAATGGAAACATATGATGTATTGTGGAATTTACAATTATAGATGCACAGCGTTGTTCTTATTAAAGGTAAATCATTATGAAAGATATTAATTAGGGGTTCTCGAGATTGTTTGATATTTTTTTATTTTTTTTTTGGAGAAAGGGCAAAAAGAGAGTATCATCTTAACTGTGGTAGGGGCCAATTTGTACAATTCGCTCATCATTGATTTGTTCTAAGATCACAAGGTCCTTAGCACAATGGACGACGGTCTGACCACGATCTTAAGGTCGTGGGTTCGATACTCTCCCTGCGCATGGGGTATGCTTTAAATTGTCTCCCTTTCAAAGGTTATCTTTTTCTCCTCTTATGAGGTGCTACTCTCTCCTCTCTTGGGGTGTACGCCCTGTTGGGCTTAAAAAAAAAGATTTGTTCTAAGAATATTTATCTTGAGCGTGTGCACTTTATGAGGATGCATTTGTATTGAAAAGCTTTCTTTACGGCACCATTTGTATTAAGACTAGCCTCCCACCAGTTGAGCAGTTGGGTCACCTTGATTAATATCCTCCACAATTCTTGTCGGATCGGGAGGTGGGGGCGTGAGTATGTCCTTTTGTGTACAAGGAGAGAATATGCAAATCTATAATATATAAAGTTATGTCAAGTTGAGGTAAAAGCTTCATGATGTGACATGTGTGCATATTATAAGATGTGTTCCAATCATAAGCTTCCATGTGGCAACTTTGTCAATAATTTTCTTTTAAAAATAGTGCTTCATGAGCTATTATTTACATCTTCATTCTAAAGTTACTATGAAGATGAATAGTTTAGCTATAATCTTCATCTTCATTCTAAAGTTACATATTTATAGATTATAGAAAAAGTAAGTAACATAAATGAATTGAAGTTCAATGGTTTTTTTTAATGAAGAAGTTGAATGGTTTCTTTTTTAATGAAGAAGTTCATTGGTTCTTTTAAATAAAGAAGTTGAATGAGTTTTTTTAAATAAAGAAGTTCAATAGTTTTCTTTTTTTAATGAAATAGATTTAATGTATATAGTAATTCTAAAAGTCTTACATCATAAAGTAGATTTAATATTTTAAGAAAAAAACATGTATATAGGAATTCTAAAAGGCTATATAGCATAAATGAATTGAATTTAAATGAAGAAGTTCAATAGTTTTTTTCAATGAATAAGTTAAATGGTTTTCTTTTTTAATGAAGTAGATTTAAAGTATATATGAATTCTAAAAGTCTTCCATGATAAATTAGATTTAATATTCTAAGAAAATAACATGTATATATGAATTCTGAAAGGCTATGTAAAATAAGTGAATTGAATTTAAATGAAGAAGTTCAATGGTTTTTTTCAATGAATAAGTTGAATGGTTTTTTTTTTAATGAAGAAGTTCATTGGTTCTTTTTAAATGAAGAAATTCAATAGTTTTCATTTTTAATGAAGTAGATTTAATGTATATAGGAATTCTAAAAGTCTTCCATCATAAAGTAGATTTAATATTCTACGCTTACATTAAAAAATATGCATAATGAATGTTTAGATTCGTATTCATGCATATAGGAATTAATAAAAGACTTGTATTATGAAGTAAATTTAATGTTCCAAGAAAAAAACGGAATTCTTATTCATGTATGTATGAATTCTAAAAGTCTTTCATCATAAGGAATTTTAAAAGTCTTGCATCATAAATTAGATTTAATATTTCAAGAAAATAACTGATGAAGAACCGCAAGGTTCGACTTAAGTTGAGCCCGATCTTTCTTCAATTCTCGAACTAGTTTGTATGGGAATTTAATCAACGCAACTCTAAGGGAAGGTTAATTAACAATGGAGGCTGAAACACCACAACTAGAGAAACAAGCTAGTTGATACAGTAACTTCAAGAATGAATGAATTTCTATCCGGAAGTTCAAACACGAGAAGCTAAGGAATAACCTTACCAAAATATCAATATATCTAACGTAAGTATTATAATGGCCGAAATCTCCCTTAAGTAAGGTTGAGATTTCGATTTACAACTAAAATAAAGAAATAAGAGTCCTTAAAGGATTAAGACTCTTGAAAACAAATAAGAGTCCTTGAAGAAGTAGAACTTTCTTGAATAACAACTTGCTATCAAGTACTAACTAACAAGAAAGGTGGCGGCTAGAATATATTCTAACTACTGAAATCTATGAAGAGTCCTAGTTGCAGTTAGGACTCTTTATTAACTAACTAACTAACACATGGACAACATGTCCCTTTATTAAATAACACGATTTGGAATATTAAATAACAATACTAAAAAATAGTTAAAGTCTAGAATAGTCTAGAATAGGCTAGAATAGACTTTAATATGTAAAAAAGACTAAAATGCCCTTTTAGCCACTTTGCTTGGTTGAGTCAGTGTTGAACACTTGTAGAAACTTAAGAGGGTGAATTGAATGTCTTCTTCTAGGTGAAGATTAGTTTCCTCTTTAGTTTTGATACTTCGGATCAATGATGATACTTTGTACATTGTCATCTTTGCCCTTGATCTTGTAATTGGTCCTTGAAGGTTCTTTAAGGGATCTTTGGAGTAGGGCTGCCCTTGGTATGATCCCTTATCAATAACCGACTATATAAACAAAAATCAGCCATGCATTCCCTCACAAAAAACAAAAAATACCATCAAAACAAACATTATGGGGAAATCAAGACTTCAATATGTATATCTCAATGAACTTAGAAAAGGCAAACAAGAAAAGAGAATATTATTTCGAGTAACTAGATTATGGAACACTTTCAATGCCCAGAAACCTGACGATTTAATGAGTGATGATTCTTTGATTTTGGATGAAAATGTAAGATTAATTCTAACTTATTTTGTTGTTGTAATCATGATTATTCATTAGAAATATAACCGTGCATCGTGCGGACATGAAACCTAGTCTAAGAAGGGGGAATGGCTGATCCCAAAATTTTGAAAACTCTGTTTACTCAAAATTAAAAAAATTTAAACAAAACAAAATATTAAAATATCTTATCTTTCAACATTTTAAGAATTCTGTAAATTTTATTACATTATCCATTCTTTTATATCTATCTATATTTATATTACAGAACATTTTTCAGTTTCAACTAATTACAAACCTCCACAATCTCACGTGTATTTTTCTGGATTTTTTTTTTAATTAGTTTAAAAAATATGATTGGTTGAGATAATTTTTTTTTTAAATTAATGATATAGCGTGACATCTTTGACTTATTCAAATGAAATTGTTAAATTTAATATTTTTAATGATTTTGTATTTTTCCTATTCTATTTTATTCTTTTTCTCTTTTCAATACTATACAAGATCCTACATCGAAAGTTTATGAAGTTTTTGAAATTTGACAACATTATAAATAATTGGTTGATAATGGGTTTTTATTGAATGAATTGTTTGAGTTGGGTTTTAGTCAATTAAATTAAGTGACAAATCCAATTTTCTTTTCTATTTTATCATTCAAATAGTTAAAGTTTTAAAGAAAAATAATTAACCGAATCATTTAGTTTTATATTGAACTTGCATGCCTCACTAAACTTTCTTCATTAAAAGAGTAAAAACTTTTAAAAAATAACTTTTGTTGATCGAGCCATTATTTTTCAGAGGTATCAATAACTAAGTTGTAATTTGCCCAATGAATTGGAGATGCAGACTTTATATGACTTTCTGATTGTTCAATTAAACAATTTTTTCCCAAGAAAATTACCATCCCGTCCTTGAGTCTTCATTCAAAGAAACCCTTGAAAAAAATAATCACTAGATTTAAAAGTCACTCAAGGACATGAAAGAATAATCGCAGGACTTGAGCAACCAATAAACTAATTTTGAATTTTTCTAATTAATTTAAAATATTTTGATTGGTTGAATAATTTTTTATCCATTAAATTAAAAGTAAGCTTGACATATTTGTCTTATTCAAATTAAATTATATATTTAAAAAAAAATTAATTTTTTTTAATTTTCCTATTCTAATTTTTTCTTTTTTCGATATTATCCAAGATCACACATCGAAAGTGTATGAAGACTTTGAAATTTGACAATATTATGAATATAGTGTTAGTAGTGCCCTAGGACCATTAGCACATGTTGTACGTTTTATATCTTTTTGAGCATGTCTTTGAATAGTTAATTTTGCTTTTGAACATCAAATGTGTGATTTGATAGTAAAACTCAATAGCTTATGCAATTACTATTCTAATTGTCCCTAGTTTTATGTAATGTTCTTTACAATGAAATAAAATTAGTATGATGTATGATGTATGATTGATGATTATGTTTTACTGATCATGTGTAATGTATACAAATCATATCATAGATGCAATATATTGGGATACATTGTATCGGACGTGATCCGTTAGAGAAGTAATACTTCATGGTTCTTTAGTCATAAGTATTACTTCCTCAATACTATTTTGAATCCTTAGACCTTATGTCTCCATTGTTTCCATCATGAATGGAGTTACGTTTTGACTCAGTCGGACGTTACTTTTAATCGAGTAATCAATACGACTGATGATCGGATGTAGTATCCTATCATGGCTTGAATGTGAGAGACATTGTAAGGGATTTGTCCCTCTCTTATTAGAGAGAGATATCCATGGGCCCCTCGATAGGGAAGACTGTTTAAATGCATGGCCGTGCTCAAATTTATTTAATAAAGTGGGTATTAAATACTGTTTGTTGGAACAGTCTACATGGAGATCGAGCATAAATACAATTAAGCTATATAAGGGTGACAACTACCATTCTGATGCGGATAGGACGAAGGACCCATTGGATATAATGATCCAAGAACCCTAAGTATAATGATTGGCAGCGGTCTCCCTAGATCGAGAATCTAGTTTGATCTTACCAAGAGCAAAGGAAACCTTGACCCGTTGGTTATAAGAGAACCAAGAACCAAGAACCAAAGGTATGAACGCCACAAGATCTTGCTCACCGATCTTGATAAGTTCTTGAACTATAGAAGCTAAACAAAGAGAATTTAATCTCACAAGACAAATGCCTATTTCTATTTATCAAAGTCTGAATTTTACATAGCATTAGATGGCCTTTTATAGGCAAACATGAAGGCTTTTCAAGTGAATCCCGAAATTCAGCTTACCTAAGGGAATTCAAAGGCCTCTTTGACTGAATTTAATACATTTAGGAAATAGAAATGACTTCTTGAAACTATAATAAGAGACTCCTTGAATAACTAAAGAGTTTGACTAATGAAATGGCTAAAAATGACTATTTCTAGGCTGAAAATTAAATACTAACTGAACTTGGAAAACAAGATATAATTCTCGCCTAAAATATGGACAGCATGATATAGCAACTTGAATGACGATTTAGGATTCTAAAAAGACATAATCTGATCTTGTGGTCTTCAAGAAAGTTGTAGGCCTGCCTCTTAGCTTTCTAATGCATCTTGAATGAGCTCCATTGGATTCCTGGATCAAAAGTTATGACCTTTACACCAAACTGTCTCAAAGCTGAAATTAATGTTGAAGCATCCGTATATGAGTTCTCATCAGGAATAACATTAAAATATCATAAATCAAGTCTAGTCTATAACTTGGCCGAATTCCCTCTCAAATAGAGTAGGAATTTCGTTGCCAATAGCCCACAAATGAAGAATCCTAATTAAGTTAGAATTCTTCTATCTAAGAATAGCAAACTACTCTAATTGAACCACTAACTAAACACGTGGAATACATTCCCTTTATTATATAGCCTTATCTAGATAAAGAGGCGCCTAAAAACACTTTAATAATAAAAATAATAAATCTGAAATTCTAATTGAAGTCTAGAATATACTTTAATTTACAAGTTTCCTAAAATGCCCTTTAACCGTTTTCCTTCCAATTGTGTATCTTGCCCTCAAATGCTATTAGATGGATTTGATCATTGTGCCTTGCATTCTTGGAAGGATTCTTTGTCTCTTGAGCCTTTAGATTAAATACTTTAAACACTTGGAACAAATGCATTGCTCGGAAACTCGTATTTGGAATGCATGAGTTAAGGACTTGGTCATTTGGATGAATGAACTACTTTATCTTCATGGATGATCCCTCATCATAAGCATTTGTAAACGTTCCCTAATGTAATGTTGGGAAACAAATCTCCGTTTCATCTTAGCTTTCATCTCATTCCAACTGTCGATAGGTCGTTGACCCACTCTTCTTCTAAGTATACTTTCTTTTTTCCACCACTTTGATGCATAACTATAAAACCCCTGGCTGCCGTCTTTACATTTTTACCCTCCGAATAATCAATAATAGCAAACATACAATTAAGTTTATGTATACATTCAAATAAGGATTCAGGATCATTCGTACCTTTAAAAGATGGGATCTTGGATTTCTGAATTTTGTCTTCCATTCTCGGCTCACAAGGATAAAATTCACCATTATCATCAAATCTTTGAATTTGTTCCCCTTTCGTAGTCGTACCTTTTATCATCATAATTAAAGTTGCCATCTTCTTCATAACTTTGTTGCCTTATCTTGCGCAAGAATTGTTGATTCTTAAATCTTTACGTTTCTTGAATCCTTTATTTCTTTTTTCTTGACTTACCCTTCTTATATGCCGAGATGTGTCGAGAATGAGGCGCCTACACTATCAATTCTCGATGTATAGTAATGAAGGTCACGGCTAAAATATTAAAGGGGGAACGTTTGCCGATTTTTGGAACGAGGCTCCTACGCTATGGACCAAGAAGTTTTCTTTTTGGCTTTATAGTTCCTAAAACTCTCGGCTGCTTTTTGATGACGAGCATTGATTTTTAAGGTCATGTTTCGACACAAAAGGTTAAAGTTCGGATCTTTCTCTTTCTCGAATTAGTTTCCATGGGGAATATAATCAACGCGACTCCAAGAAGGTTGATTATCGATGGAGGCTTAAACACCACAACAAGCGAAACTAAGTTGTTGATACAGTAACTCAAAGAATGAATGAAGTTCTATGATGCGGAACCGTGATACAAAGTATCAAGATTCGTCACTAAAAGGTTTGAAACGGATCTTTCTCTATCTCGAACTAGTTTCCAAGGGGAATATAATCAACGCAACTCTAAAGACGGCTAATTATCAATGGGGACTGAAACACCACAACAAGCGAAACTATCTTGTTGGTACAATAACTCAAGAATGAATGAATTCTATAAGAAGTTCAAACACAAGTATCTAAGGAATAACCTTAACCAAAATATCAATATATGTAACGTAAGTATTATGTTGGCCGAAATCTCTCTTAAATGGAGCGAAGATTTTCGGTTCCAAGCAACAATAAAGGAAGAGTCCTACATTAGGCAAGACTCTTGAATCCTAACTTAAGCAAAGTTCCTAAAACAAAACACTACCTAACATCATGGAAAACATGTCCTTTTATTTAGCTATCATTATTTTTATTCGGCCAACATGGTTAATAATAGTAAACAATAAAGCTGAAAATATAATTAAAGTCTAGAATAGACTTTAATGTACAAAAAGACTAAAATGCCCCTATTATCCACTTTGCTTGGTTGGGCCGAATTGAATACCTTGTAAACTTAAGAGTTGAACATGAATATCACCTTCTAGATGTAATTTCGCTTCCTCTTTAGCCTTCAACCCTCGGATCAATGTAGAGATGGCTTGATCTACTTTCCTTGCTCTTTGCCTAGTCATTGGACCTAGTATGTATGATAAGGGATGCTTGATATGAGGCGGCCCCGTAGATAGTCCCGCGTCATTCTGCATAGAAGTTCAATTCACAAGTAACTAAGGAATAACCTTAAAATATCATAAATCAAGTCTAACCTATAACTTGGCCGAATTCCCTCTCAAATGGAGTAGGAATTTCGTTGCCAATGACCCATAAATGAAGAATCCTAATTATGTTAGAATCCTTCTATCTAAGAATAGTAAACTACTCTAATTGAACCACTAACTAAACACATGGAATACATTCCCTTTATTATATAGCCTTATCTAGATAAATAGGCGCCTAAAAACACTTTAATAATGAAAATAATAAATCTGAAATTCTAATTAAAGTCTAGAATAGGCTTCAATTTACAAGTTTCCTAAAATGCCCTTTAACTGTTTTCCTTCCAATTGTGTATCTTGCCCACAAATGCTATTGAATGGATTTGATCCTTGTGCCTTGCATTCTTAGAAGGCTTCTTTGTTTCTTGAGACTTTAAATTAAATACTTTAAACACTTGGAACGAAGGCTTTGCTCGGAAACTCGTATTTGGAATGCATGAGTTAAGGACTTGGTCATTTGGATGGATGACCTCTTTTATCTTCAAGGATGATCCCTCATCTAAAGCATTTGTAAACGTTCCCTAATGTAAAATGTTGGGAAACAAATCTCCGTTTCATCTCATCTTTCATATCATTCCAACTATCGATAGGTCGTTGACCCACTCTTCTTCTGAGTATACTTTCTTCTTTCCACCACTTTGATGCATAAATATAAAATCCCATGGCTGCCGTCTTTACATTTTTACCCTCCGAATAATCAAGAATAGCAAACATACAATTTAGTTTATGTATACATTCAAATAAAGATTCAGGATCACTCGTACCTTCAAAAGATGGGATCTTGGATTTGGATTTCTGAATTTTGTCTTCCATTCTCGGCTCACAATGATAAAATTCACCATTATCATCAAATCTTTGGATTTGTTCCCTTTCGTAGCCGTACCTTTAGTCATCATAATTAAAGTCGCCATCTTCTTCATAACTTTGTTGCCTCATCTTGTGCAAGAATTGTTGATTCTTCAATCTTTACGTTTCTTGATTCTTGTTCTTGAATCTTTTCTTTCTTTTTTCTTGAGGATGCGAAACCGTGATGTTTTATATCAAGGTTCGGCTTTTTAGCAGATCTTTCTCTATCTCGAAATAATTTCTATGGGAATATACTCAACATAACTCCAAGCAAGCTAAGTATCAATGAAGACTGAAACCCACAACTAGAGAAACAAGCTAGTTGATACAGTAACTCAAAGAATATGAAGTTCTACCGGAAATTCATAAACAAGTATCTAAGGAATAACCTTAATCAAAATATCAATATATCAAGTCTCCTCTTAAAGGTGGCCGAAATTTCTGTTTAAGTAGAGGAATTTTGGTTCCAACAATAAAAAGGAAAAGCATAAAAGAGTCCTTGAAGAAGTAGGACTCTTGGAAAACAATTTTCTATCAAGTAAAACACTTAAACAAGATAATAGGCACATGTTCCTATTATCTTGCGGCTAATCCATAACAAACTAATAAATCTATGAAGAGTCCTAGTTGCATTAGGACTCTTATTAACCAACTAACTACACATGGACAACATGTCCTTTATTATATAGCAAATACTTGCTATTACACGGCTAGAATGGGAAATAACAATGCTTAAAGTAATTAAAGTCTAGAATATGCTAGAATAGACTTTAATGTGTAAAAAGACTAAAATGCCCTTTTTAGATTAGTCCCAATTCTGGACAGATTGTTGGGCCAACTTGCACGACGAGTTAGGATATCAAGCAGGCAGAATCTGATCTTGTGATCTTCATAGAAGATGTAGATCTGCCTCTTATCTTTAATATGCAATTGGAATCAGATTCATTGGATGCCTATATCGAAAGATATGATCTTTATACTAAACAATAGCCAAGCTGTCCATTCCTTGTACACTCGTGATACTGAAGAGGTTGACTTGTACAACATTCCTAGATGTAACTTAGAGTCTTCTTTGTATCTAAATGCACGTTCCCTTGAGTTGGGCAGCCCCGAGGTTGGTACCGCATCATCCCCTCCCTCTTGAAAAGGATTCGCCCTCGAATCATCCCTCGAATCAGCTTTATAATCTGAAAAATGAATTAAAGGGAGCAAGTTAGGAATATATAAAGTAGAAGGTGCACCGTGCTTACCTTTTAACTTGAATTTATGGCAGCTGTCCCAATAAAAGTCTTCTTTCTTCCTCGGATTCAAGGCAGCAAGCTTGCTAAGATTATGAACAAAACGTGTACAAAAACTTGCCATCTCAAATGTTTATCTAGTTTTATTTGACCTAGTTGAATTCCTCAATTGTATTAACTCTTGCCGGGTCAACTTGAATACCTTGTAAACTTAACATGTAACTAAGAAGATTAATAGAATGAGTGTAATAAACATAATTATCCATCTTAGCATACAAGGTTTGTGTATTTATAATAGAAAAAATAGCTCTAAGATGTGTACTAACATGTTCTCGGTTTTGACTATTAATAAATATTTTTTCAAAGCAATAAATTGGATGTCTACTGAAAAGTTATGTGATTAACATGTAGACTATCCGTATATGTTCTAAAAGTCCTTTCATGCTTAGGTTCAATAATTACCGGATTAAAATAAGGACTTAAAGACTTTCTTACCTCCTTCTTTGCACAAATTAACTCACCTTGGTTTTAAATTTGCTGATTTGTACCCCGAAGATGGTTTATACCTTTCACGATTTTGAAGGCTAATAATGATAAGGGATTGGACAGCTTTGCAACAGTTTGGTATAAACGTCATATCTATCAATCCAGGAATCCAATGGAGCTGATTCCAATTGCATATTAAAGATAAGAGGCAGATCTACAACTTTCATGAGATCACGAGATCAGATTCTGCCTTCTTAATATCCGAAATCGTCGTACAAATTGGCCCAACAAGCTGTCCAGAATTTGGACGAAATTAAAGGGCATTTTAGTCTTTGTACAATTAAAGTCTATGCTAGACTTTAATTATTTTCAGCATATTATTTACATTATTTTCGTGTATAGCAAGTAGTATTGCTATAATAAAGGACATGTTGTCCATGTGTTAGTTAGTTGGTTATCTAGTTGTTAAGAGTACCACATCTACTAGGACTCTTCTTGTTTAAGTGTTTTACTTGATAGCAAGTTGTTTAATCAAGAGTCCTAATTCTTTAAGGACTCTTATTTGTTGTTGTTTGGAACCGAATTATTACTCTATATAATGGAGGGTTCGGCCAACATAATATTAAGTTTAGTTGTTTTAATACAAGATATTTTTGGAACATGATGTGAGGTTTTACCTTGTCATTCCTTTTTGAGTTACTGTATCAACTAGCTTGTTTCTCTAGTTTTGGTGTTTCAGCCTTCATTGATACTTAGCCTGCCCGGGGTTGTGTTGAGTATATTCCCATAGAAACTATTTCGAGATATAGAAAGATCTGCTTAAAAGCCGAACCTTGATATAAAACATCACGGGTTCACATCAAATAAGTAACCTTCTCGGCAACTCCTTAGGGAAGACTTCATGAAACTTCTGAAAAATAGCAAGACTAGATGTAGAAAAAGATGTTAGAGTAAAACAAAAAGTGTTAGTAAATAGGTCCCTTGCGGTTCCTTTCAAATCTAACAAAACAACAAGTTGTTTTGCTTGAATTGTCCTATCTACCTTTCCGGATTTAATGAACAAACATTCTTTTCTCACTTTTGGAGCTATTGCTTATTTTCTCACTTTTAGCTCGGCTTTTTTGTCCTTTTTTCTCTCGGTTTTTACCTCTTGGGTAGGATCACTCGTTTTTTGCAAATCATGCTCTTTCATTCTTTTCTCTCTACCCTCGGCTAATAACTTTTGATGCTCACGAACTTGAATTGGTGACATAGGATGTAAAGTATACCGAATGTTATCTTTTGTAGCCATGTAAACATTCCTTCGACCAATATGATCCGCGAACCTATCATATTGCCAAGGTCTTCCCAGAATAATGTGACTTGCGGTCATAGGTACCACATCACATAAAACTGTATCTTTAAACTGCCCAATGCGGAAATCAATCTCCACTTGCTTATCCACTTTAATTTCTCCGCTATTATTTGACCAAGAAAGCTTGTATGGCATTGGATGTGCTTTTATGGGTAAATCCAAAGCGGTTACCATCTCATAAGAACAAATGTTAGTGCAACTACCATTGTCAATAATAACCAAACATGTTCTATCCTTAACATTGCACTTAGTTTGAAAAAGATTACTGCGGTGTTGATGCAAATCATCTAATGGTTGAGAATGTAAAAGTTGCATATTAACCAAAAGAAAATTACCATCATCCGCGGGAAATTCTCCATTGCCCTCGGCTTCATCTCCCAAAAATGGTTCCTCGGTTTCCTCTTCATAACTAACCCACGTTCAGTCTTCCATCATGATCATGGCACTTTTAGTTGGACAATCCTGAGCAAAGTGACCTTTACCTTTACACTTAAAACATTCCCGATCATGTGATGTAGTTGAATTAGCCCTCAAATCGGTCGGTTTTGATGTAGTTGGTACCCTTGCTGCCCCAAAAGGAATCGTGGCTGTTTTTGCATTTCCCAAACTGCCGTTTGCATGATTTGGGCTCGGCAAAACAGTAGAATTGTTTAGGGACTGATTTAGCCGTTTTCAAGATTGGAAATTTGCCGAATAAGTCCTTGAACTCTTCTCTTTTTGCTGCCTCTCAATTTGTTCAGAAAAATAAACCATATCAATAAGATTAGTAAGGTTAGCACGTTCTACCTTGGGTCTAATTTTGTCATTTAGACCAGCCAAGAAACAGGCCAAAGTTGCCTCATTATTTTCCCGGATGTTTGATCTAATCATGGCTATCTCCATCTCTTTGTAGTATTCATCAACTGTCTTTGTCCCTTGCCTCAATCTTTGGAGTTGATTGTACAAATCACGATTAAAACTTTGAGGTACAAATCGTCGTGTCATGACCGCTTTCATATCCTCCCATGAATCAATTGGTCTTTGCCCCGATATTCTCCGTTCATTTTTCTCATTATCCCACCAAAGAGATGCATAATCTCCAAACTCCATGGCTGCCAATTTAACCTTTTTCTCCTCCGAATAATTATGAACATAAAAAACATGGTTAACTTTTCGTGTCCAATCTAAAAATAATTGAGGATCATTTGTACCTAGGAAAGGAGGGATCTTGGTTTTGATAGCACCAAGATTATTATCATACCTTTGATCTTGAACATTTGCTCTCGGATCATACCTTTGGTTGTGAGCATTTGGTCTCGGATCAAACCTTTGATCTTGATGATTTGCTCTCGGCTAAAATCTTTCATCATGAACAAATGGTCTCGGATCATACCTTGGATTTTGCTGATTTGGCCTCGGTTCATAGGCAAAATTGTCCATCATCCTTGGAATAACTCTCGGCTGAAAATCTTTATTGTGCTGAAAGTTGTCCCTTGCATTTTGCACAAAGGATTCTTGAGAATCTTGATCTTCTTTTGCTGCCCCTTTGCCTTTATCCGAATGGTTCTTGATTCTAGAACCTCCAACCGATCTTTAATTTCATTGATGGATTGCACCAAAGCTTTCATTGTTTGTTGTATTGATTCTTTGAAAAGTTTGTCACCGTCCATGGCACCTTGCTGTGAAGTACCTTAATCAAAAGACATTATCTTTGCAAAGAAAAAATCACACACAAAAAAAAAAAAAAAAACGTTAGTAGAAAAAAAAAACATCACACAATTTTATTTTTTTTCCTCTCAAAATTCCACAAATACTTGTCAAGAACTTCCAACTCTAGATGATTTAGAGAAATTGAATTGTTGTGTTGATGGAAGGCTAAAAAAATATGGAAAGAAATCCTATCTTGACCAACACAAAAAGTCCAAGGAAGAAATATAAGAGTATTTGTAACAAAAACAAGAAAAAAGATGTGATCTTTACGTTTCTTGATTTTTCTTGAAATTGCATTTTTGACGATTTGTTTTTCTTACCTTCTTACCCGAGACTTACCCTTTTCTTGGCCACACGATATCAAGAACTCCGGATTAGGAAGATTTTACCTTGATTGAAGATGTTGATGGCGGCTAATTCAAGAACAAGAGGGAACAAGAGCCAATTCCTTTAGACAAAGGAAGTTTTCTTTTGGATTGATTCCTTGTCTAATTTGAGATAACCCGGCTGCCAATTTCTTTACTTCCGGGTGGCTTTTGCGTTGGGTAATGAACCCGTATTGTAGTTAACCCGGCTGCCAATTTCTTTACTTCCGGGTGGCTTTTTCGTTGGGGTCGTAATAGCTTTTTTGTTATCTTTCGGTCTATTTCAAGCAAACAAGAAATTTTCAAGAAAAACGTAAAGGGTACACCAAGATAGAGATCAACCTTTTGCTATAATACCACTTTATGCGAAACCGTGATGTTTTATATCAAGGTTCGGCTTTTTAGCAGATCTTTCTCTATCTCGATATAGTTTCTATGGGAATATACTCAACACAACTCCAAGCAGGCTAAGTATCAATGAAGGCTGAAACACTACAACTAGAGAAACAAGCTAGTTGATACAATAACTCAAAGAATATGAAGTTCTACCGGAAATTCATAAACAAGTATCTAAGGAATAACCTTAATCAAAATATCAATATATCAAGTCTCCTCTTAAAGGTGGCCGAAATTTCTCTTTAAGTAGAGGAATTTCGGTCCAACAATAAAAAGGAAAAGCATAAAAGAGTCCTTGAAGAAGTAGGACTCTTGGAAAACAACTTGCTATCAAGTAAAACACTTAAACAAGATAATAGGCACATATTCCTATTATCTTGCGGCTAATCCATAACAAACTAATAAATCTATGAAGAGTCCTAGTTGCATTAGGACTCTTATTAACCAACTAACTAACTCATGGACAACATGTCCTTTATTATAGCAAATACTTGCTATTACATGACTAAAATGGGAAATAACAATGCTGAAAGTAATTAAAGTCTAGAATAGTCTAGAATATGCTAGAATAGACTTTAATGTGTAAAAAGACTAAAATGCCCTTTTAGATTAGTCCCAATTCTGGACAGATTGTTGGGCCAACTTGCACGATGATTTAGGATATCAAGCAGGCAGAATCTGATCTTGCGACCCATAGAAGTTGTAGATCTGCCTCTTATCTTTAATATGCAATAGGAATCAGCTTCATTGGATGCTATATCGAAAGATATGATCATTATACCAAACAGTAGCAAAGCTGTACATTCCTTGTACACTTGTGATACTGAAGAGGTTGACTTGTACAACATTCCTAGAAGTAACTTAGAGTCTTCTTTGTATTTGAATGCACGTTCCCTTGAGTTGGGCAGCCCTGAGGTTGGTACCGCATCACTTGGCTTACCCTTCTTCTTGGCCGAGATGTGTCGAGAATGAGGCGCCTACGCTATCAATTCTCGATGTATAGTAATGAAGGTCACGGCTAAAATATTAAAGGGGGAACATTTTCCGATTCTTGGAACGAGGCTCCTACGCTATGGACAAAGAAGTTTGCTTTTTGGCTTTATATTTCCTAAAACTCTCGGCTGTTTTTTGATGAGGAACCTTGATTTTTAAGGTCAAGATTCGACACAAAAGGTTAAAGTTCGGATCTTTCTCTTTCTCGAATTAGTTTCCATGAGGAATATATTCAACGCGACTCCAAGAAGGTTGATTCGATGGAGGCTTAACCACCACAACAAGCGAATGTACCTTGTTGATACATTAACTCAAAGATTGAATGAAGTTCATTGATGCGGAAACGTGATACAAAGTATCAAGATTCGACACTAAAAGGTTTGATACGGATCTTTCTCTATCTCGAACTAGTTTCCAAGGGGAATATAATCAACGCAACTCTAAAGACGGCTAATTATCAACGGGGGCTGAAACACCAAAACAAGCGAAACTAACTTCTAGGTACAGTAACTCAAGAAAGAATGAATTCTATAAGAAGTTCAAACACAAGTATCTATGGAATAACCTTATCCAAAATATCAATATATCTAACGTAAGTATTATGTTGGCCGAAATCTCTCTTAAATAGAGTGATGATTTCGGTTCCAAGGAACAATAAAGGAAGTTTCCTACTTTAGGAAAGACTCTTGAATCCTAGCTTAAGTAAACTTCCAAAAACAAAACACTACCTAATATCATGGAAAACATGTCATTTTATTTAGCTAGCATTATCTTTATTCGGCCAACATGGCTAATAATAGTAAACAATAAAGCTGAAAATATAATTTTAATGTACAAATGACTAAAATGCCCCTATTATCCACTTTGCTTGTTTGGGCCGAATTTAATATCTTGTAAACTTAAGAGTTAAACCTGAATATCATCTTCTAGATGTAATTTAGCTTCCTCTTTAGCCTTCAACCCTCGGATCAATGTAGAGATGGCTTGATCTACTTTCCTTGCTCTTTGTCTAGTCATTGGACCTAGTATGTATGATAAGGGATGCTTGATATGAGGCGGCCCCGTAGATGGTCCCGCGTCATTCTACATAGAAGTTCAATTCACAAATAACTAAGGAATAACCTTAAAATATCATAAATCAAGTCTAGTCTATAGCTTGGCCGAATTCCCTCTCAAATAGACTAAGAATTTCGTTGCCAATGACACCACAAATGAAGAATCCTAATTAAGTTAGAATTCTTCTATCTAAGAATAGAAAACTACTCTAATTGAACCACTAACTAAACACATGGAATACATTCCCTTTATTATATAACCTTATCTAGATAAAGAGGCGCCTAAAAACACTTTGATAATAAAAATAATAAATCTGAAATTCTAATTGAAGTCTAGAATATACTTTAATTTACAAGTTTCCTAAAATGCCCTTTAACCGTTTTCCTTCCAATTGTGGATCTTGCCCTCAAATGCTATTAGATGGATTTGATCATTGTGCCTTGCATTCTTGGAAGGCTTCTTTGTCTCTTGAGCCTTTAGATTAAATACTTTAAACACTTGGAACAAAGGCTTTTCTCGAAACTCGTATTTGGAATGCATGAGTTAAGTACTTGGTCATTTGGATGAATGACCTCTTTTATCTTCATGGATGATCCCTCATCAAAAGCATTTGTAAACGTTCCCAATGTAATATTGGGAAAAAATCTCCGTTTCGTCTAAACTTTCATCTCATTCCAACTGTCGATAGGTCGTTGACCCACTATTCTTCTAAGTACACTTTCTTCTTTCACCACTTTGATGCATAACTATAAAATCCCATGGCTTCCATCTTTACATTTTTACCGTCCGAATAATCAAGAATAGCAAACATACAATTAAGTTTATGTATACATTCAAATAAAGATTCAAGATCATTTGTACATTCAAAAGATGGGATCTTGGATTTGGATTTCTGAATTTTGTCTTCCATTATCGGCTCACTATGATAAAATTCACCATTATCAACAAATCTTTGAATTTGTCCACTTTTGTATCCGTACCTTTTATCATCATAATTAAAGTTGCCATCTTCTTCATAACTTTGTTGCCTCATCTTGCGCAAGAATTGTTGATTCTTCAATCTTTACGTTTCTTGATTCTTGTTCTTGAATATTTTCTTTCTTTTTTCTTGACTTACCCTTCCTCTTGGTCGAGATGTGGCGAGAATGAGGCCCCTACGCTATCAATTCTCGATGTATAGTAATGAAGGTCACGGCTAAAATATTAAAGTTGGGACGTTTTCCGATTCTTGGAACGAGGCTCCTACGCTATGGACCAAGAAGTTTGCTTTTTGGCTTTATAGTTCCTAAAACTCTCGGCTGCTTTTTGATGAGGAACCTTGATTTTTAAGGTCAAGATTCGACACAAAAGGTTAAAGTTCGGATTTTTCACTTTCTCGAATTAGTTTCCATTGGGAATATAATCAACGCGACTACAAGAAGGTTGATTATCGATGGAGGCTTAAACACCACAACAAGCGAAACTACCATGTTGATACAGTAACTCAAAGAATGAATGAAGTTCTATGATGCGGAACCGTGATACAAAGTATCAAGATTCGACACTAAAAGGTTTGAAACAGATCTTTTTCTATCTCGAACTAGTTTCCAAGGGGAATATAATCAACGCAACTCTAAAGACGGTTAATTATCAATGGGCCTGAAACACCACAACAAGCGAAACTAACTTGTAGGTACAGTACCTCAAGAATGAATGAATTCTATAAGAAGTTCAAACACAAGTATCTAAGGAATAACCTTACCCAAAATATCAATATATCTAACGTAAGTATTATGTTGGCCGAAATCTCTCTTAAATAGAGTGACGATTTCGGTTCCAAGCAATAATAAAGGAAGAGCCCTACTTTAGGTAAGACTCTTGAATCCTAACTTAAGTGAACTTCCTAAAACAAAACACTACCTAACATCATGGAAAACATGTCCTATTATTTAGCTAGCATTATCTTTATTCGGCAACATGGCTAATAATAGTAAACAACAAAGCTAAAAATATAATTAAAGTGTAGAATAGACTTTAATGTACAAAAAGACTAAAATTCCCCTATTATCCACTTTGCTTGTTTGGGCCGAATTGAATATCTTGTAAACTTAAGAGTTGAACCTGAATATCATCTTCTTGATGTAATTTAGCTTCCTCTTTAGCCTTCAACCCTCGGATCAATGTAGAGATGGCTTGATCTACTTTCCTTACTCTTTGTCTAGTCATTGGACCTAGTATGTTTGACAAGGGATGCTTGATATGAGGCGGCCCTGTAGATGGTCCTGTGTCATTCTTTCAATTCACAAGTAACTAAGGAATAACCTTAAAAGATCATTAATCAAGTCTAGTCTATAACTTGGCCGAATTCCCTCTCAAATAGAGTAGGAATTTCGTTGCCAATGACCCACAAATGAAGAATCCTAATTAAGATAGAATTCTTCTATCTAAGAATAGTAAACTACTCTAATTGAACCACTAACTAAACACACGGAATACATTCCCTTTATTATATAGCCTTATCTAGATAAAGAGGCGCCTAAAAACACTTTAATAATAAAAATAATAAATCTGAAATTCTAATTAAAGCCTAGAATATACTTTAATTTACAAGTTTCCTAAAATGCCCTTTAACCGTTTTCCTTCCAATTGTGTATCTTGCCCTCAAATTCTATTAGATGGATTTGATCATTGTGCCTTGCATTCTTGGAAGGCTTTTTTGTCTCTTGAGCCTTTAGATTAAATAATTTAAGCACTTGGAACAAAGGCTTTGCTCGGAAACTCGTATTTGGAATGCATGAGTTAAGGACATGGTCACTTGGATGAATGATCTCTTTTATCTTCATGGATGAACCCTCATCATAAGCATTTGTAAACGTTCCCAAATGTAATGTTGGGAAACAAATCTCCGTTTCATCTCAGCTTTCATCTCCTTCCAACTGTCGATAGGTCGTTGACCCACTATTCTTCTAAGTATACTTTATTCTTTCCACCACTTTGATGCATAACTATAAAATCCCATGGCTGCTGTCTTTACATTTTTACCCTCCGAATAATCAAGAATAGAAAACATACAATTAAGTTTATGTATACATTCAAATAAAGATTCAGGATCACTCGTACCTCAAAAGTTTGAATCTTGGATTTGGATTTCTGAATTTTGTCTTCCATTCTCGGCTCACAGTGATAAAATTCACCATTATCATCAAATCTTTGAATTTGTTCCCTTTCGTAGCAGTACCTTTTATCATCATAATTAAAGTTGCCATCTTCTTCATAACTTTGTTGCCTCATCTTGCGCAGGAATTATTGATTCTTCAATATTTACGTTTCTTGATTCTTGTTCTTGAATCTTTTCTTTCTTTTTTCTTGACTTACACTTCTTCTTGGCCGAGACGTGTCGAGAATGAGGTGCCTACGCCATCAATTCTTGATGTATAGTAATGAAGGTCACGGCTAAAAAATTAAAGGGGGAACGTTTGCCGATTCTTGGAACGAGGCTCCTACGCTATGGACCAAGAAGTTTGCTTTTTGGCTTTATAGTTCCTAAAACTCTCGGCTACTTTTTGATGAGGAACCTTGATTTTTAAGGTCAAGATTCGACACAAATGGTTAAAGTTCGGATCTTTCTCTTTCTCGAATTAGTTTCCAAGGGGAATATAATCAACGCGACTCCAAGCTCGAATTAGTTTCCAAGGGGAATATAATCAACGCGACTCCAAGAAAATTTGATTATCGATGGAGGCTTAAACACCACAACAAGCGAAACTACCTTGTTGATACAGTAACTCAAAGAATGAATGAAGTTCTATGATGCGGAACCGTGATACAAAGTATCAAGATTCGACACTAAAAGGTTTGAAACGGGTCTTTCTCTGTCTCGAACTAGTTTCCAAGGGGAATATAATCAATGCAACTCTAAAGACGGCTAATTATCAATGGGGGCTGAAACCCCACAACAAGCGAAACTAACTTGTAGGTACAGTAACTCAAGAATGAATGAATTCTATAAGAAGTTCAAACACAAGTATCTAAGGAATAACCTTAGCCAAAATATCAATATATCTAACGTAAGTATTATGTTGGCCGAAATCTCTCTTAAATAGAGTGAAGATTTCGGTTCCATGCAACAATAAAGGAAGAGTCCTACTTTAGGTAAGACTCTTGAATCCTAACTTAAGTAAACTTCCTAAAACAAAACACTACCTAACATCATGGAAAACAAGTCCTATTATTTAGCTAGCATTATCTTTATTCGGCCAACATGGCTAATAATAGTAAACAATAAAGCTGAAAATATAATTAAAGTCTAGAATAGACTTTAATGTACAAAAAAACTAAAATTCCCCTCTTATCCACCTTGCTTGTTTGGGCCGAATTGAATATCTTGTCAACTTAAGAGCTGAACATGAATATCATCTTCTTGATGTAATTTGGCTTCCTCTTTAGCCTTCAACCCTCGGATCAATGTAGAGATGGCTTGATCTACTTTCTTGCTCTTTGTCTAGTCATTGGACCTAGTATGTTTGACAAGGGATGCTTGATATGAGGCGGCCTCGTAGATGGTCCTATGTCATTCTACATAGATGTTCAATTCACAAGTAACTAAGGAATAACCTTAAAATATCATAAATCAAGTCTAGTTTATATCTTGGCCGAATTCCCTCTCAAATAGACTAGGAATTTCGTTGCCAATGACCCACAAATGAAGAATCCTAATTAAGTTAGAATTCTTCTATCTAAGAATAGTAAACTACTCTAATTGAACCCCTTACTAAACACACGGAATACATTCCCTTTATTATATAGCCTTACCTAGATAAAGAGGCGCCTAAAAACACTTTAATAATAAAAATAATAAATCTGAAATTCTAATTATAGCTTAGAATATACTTTAATTTACAAGTTTCCTAAAATGCCCTTTAACCGGTTTCCTTCCAATTGTGTATCTTGCCCTCAAATGCTATAAGATGGATTTGATCCTTGTGCCTTGCATTCTTGGAAGGCTTCTTTGTCTCTTGTGCCTTTAGATTAAATAATTTAACCACTTAGAACAAAGGCTTTGCTCGGAAACTCGTATTTGGAATGCATGAGTTAAGGACATGGTCATTTGGATGAATGACCTCTTTTATCTTCATGGATGAACCCTCATCATAAGCATTTGTAAACGTTCCCTAATGTAATGTTGGGAAACAAATCTCCGTTTCATCTCAGCTTTCATCTCCTTCCAACTATCGATAGGTCGTTGACCCACTCTTCTTCTAAGTATACTTTCTTCTTTCCACCACTTTGATGCATAATTATAAAATCCCATGGCTGCCGTCTTTACATTTTTACCCTCCGAATAATCAAGAATAGAAAACATACAATTAAGTTTATGTATACATTCAAATAAAGATCCAGGATCATTCGTACCTTTAAAAGATGGGATCTTGGATTTGGATTTCTGAATTTTGTCTTCCATTCTCGGCTCACAGTGATAAAATTCACCATTATCATCAAATCTTTGAATTTGTTCCCTTTCGTAGCAGTACCTTTTATCATCATAATTAAAGTTGCCATCTTCTTCATAACTTTGTTGCCTCATCTTGCGCAAGAATTGTTGATTCTTCCATATTTACATTTCTTGAATCTTCTCTTTCTTTTTTCTTGACTTACTTACCCTTCTTCTTGGCCGTGACATGTCGAGAATGAGGCGCCTACGCTATCAATTCTCGATGTATAGTAATGAAGGTGACGGCTAAAAAATTAAAGGGGGAACGTTTGCCGATTCTTGGAACGAGGCTCCTACGCTATGGACCAAGAAGTTTGCTTTTTGGCTTTATAGTTCCTAAAACTCTCGGCTGCTTTTTGATGAGGAACCTTGATTTTTAAGGTCAAGATTCGACACAAAAGGTTAAAGTTCGGATCTTTCTCTTTCTCGAATTAGTTTCCATGGGGAATATAATCAACGCGACTCCAAGAAGGTTGATTATCGATGGAGGCTTAAACACCACAACAAGCGAAACTACCTTGTTGATATAGTTGTTAGTAGTGTCCTATGACCATTAGCACATGTTGTGCGTTTTATTATCTTTTGAGCATGTAATTGAATTGTTAATTTTGCTTTTGATTATCAAATGTGTGATTTGATAGTAAAACTCATTAGCTTATGTAATTACTATTCTAGAAGTCCCTAGTTTTATGTAATGCTTAATTACTATGAAATAAAACTAGTATGATTGTTGATTGATGATCTTGTTTTACTGATCATGTGTAATGGATACAAATCACATCATAGATGCAATATATAGGGATACATTGTATTGGACGTGATCCGTCAAAGAAGTAATACTTCATGGTCTTAAGTCATAAGTATTACTTCCTCAATACTATTTTAGAATCCTTAGACCTTATGTCTTCATTGATTCTAGTATGAATGGAGCCACGTTTTGACTCAGTCGGATGTTACTTGTAACAGAGTAATCAATAGGACTGATGATCGGATGTAGTGTCCTATCATAGCTTGAATGTGAGAGACATTGTAAGGAATTTGTCCCTCTCTATTATTAGAGAGAGATATACATGGGCCCCTTGATAGGGAAAGACTGATTAAATGCATGGCCGTGCTCAAATGTATTTGATAAAGTGGTTATCAAATGCTATTTGTCGAAACAGTTGTTAGTAATGCCCTAGGACCATGAGCATATGTTGTGCGTTTTATTATCTTTTGAGCATGTAATTGAATAGTTAATTTAGCTTTTGATTATCAAATGTGTGATTTGATAGTAAAACTCATTAGCTCATGTAATTGCTATTCTACTTGTCCCTAGTTTTATGTAATACTCATTTACTATGAAATAAAACTAGTATGATTGTTGATTGATGATCTTGTTTTACTGATCATGTGTAATGAATACAAATCACATCATAGATGCAATATATAGGGATACATTGTATTGGACGTGATCCGTCAAAGAAGTAATACTTCATGGTCTTAAGTCATAAGTATTACTTCGTCAATACTATTTTAGAATCCTTAGACCTTATGTCTTCATTGATTCTAGTATGAATGGAGCCACGTTTTGACTCAGTCGAACGTTACTTGTAACAGAGTAATCAATATGACTGATGATCGGATGTAGTGTCCTATCATAACTTGAATGTGAGAGACATTGTAAGGAATTTGTCCCTCTCTATTATTAGAGAGAGATATCCATGGGCCCCTCGATAGGGAAAGACTGTTTAAATGCATGGTCGTGCTCAAATGTATTTGATAAAGTGGTTATCAAATGCTATTTGTCGAAAGCAGATCTACACGGAGATCGAGCATAAATACAATTAAGCTTAATAAGGGTGACGACAACCATGCCTTATGCTTAATTAGGATATCGCGAGACAAAGGGATTAAATAGTGGATTGACAATATGATGAAGAACCGCAAGGTTCGACTTAAGTTGAGCCCGATCTTTCTTCAATTCTCGAACTAGTTTCTATGGGAATTTAATCAACGCAACTCTAAGGGAAGGTTAATTAACAATGTAGGCTGAAACACCACAACTAGAGAAACAAGCTAGTTGATACAGTAACTCAAGAACGAATGAATTTCTATCCAGAAGTTCAAACACAAGAAGCTAAGGAATAACCTTACCAAAATATCAATATATCTAACGTAAATATTAAAGTGGCCGAAATCTCCCTTTAATAGGTTGAGATTTCGGTTACAACCATAAAAAGAAATAAGAGTCCTTAAAGGATTAAGACTCTTGAAAACAAATAAGAGTCCTTGAAGAATTAGGACTCTTGAATAACAACTTGCTATCAAGTAACTACCTAAACAAATAAAGTGGCGGGTAGAATCAATCTAACTACCAAATCTATGAAGAGTCCTAGTTGCATTAGGACTCTTTATTAACCAACTAACTAACACATGGACAACATGTCCTTTATTACAGCAACTACTTGCTATACACGAAATTAAGTAAATAATAAAGCTGGAAAATAATTAAAGTCTAGCATAGACTTTAATTGTACACAAAAAGTCTAAAATGCCCTTTTAAATTCGTCCCAATTCTGGACAGCTTGTTGGGCCAACTTGCACGACGATTTCGGATGTCAAGAAGGCAGAATCTGATCTCGGGTTCTTCATGAAAGTTGTAGATCTGCCTCTTATCTTTAATATGCAACTGGAAACAGCTCCATTGGATAAACGGATAGAAAGTTATGACCATTCTGCCAAACTGTTGTAAAGCTGTCCAATCCCTCATCATCTTGTATGATTACTAAAACACCCTTCTTAGCCTCTTTGCTTGATAGGGCCTAATTGTATACTTGTGAACTTGAGAGGCTGCCTTTTATATTCTATGTGTAACTTAGCATCCTCTTTGTACTTTAATATACGAACCAATGATGTAGTTATCTGCTTCATATTCCTCGTTCTACGCTTCGTCCTTGGTCTATGTATGTGACCCTTTGACTTGGGAAGCCTCGAGGCTAGTACCGTATCATCCCCTCCCCCTTGAAAAGCCTGATTCTTCCTCGAATCATCATCACGATCCGTCACATAATCTGACAAATTTGTAAATGGGAGCAAGTTAGAATGATAGAAAGTAGAACGTTCACCGTATGTACCTTTTAAGGAAATTCTCTTGCGGCTGTCCCAAAAAGAATTGTATCTCTCTTTTCTCTATTGTGGCAGCAAGCTTGCTATGCTCACGAACAAAACGCTTAAAGAAACTTGTCAATTCAAATGATGAACTAATGAGATTTGAACTAGTTGTGTTCGGCCATTCCTCTATTGTTGTAACTTACGCCGGTTCAACTTTAATACTTTGAAAACTCATGATGCAACTAAGAAGGTTAATAGAATGAGTGTAATAAACATACTTTTCTATCTTAGTATCCAAGGTGTGTGCATTTAGAATAGAAAAAAACAGCCCTAAGATGTTTACTAAAAACGCTCTCGGTTTTCACTATAAATGAACATTTTATCAAAGCAATAAATCGAATGTCTATGCTTAAAAGTTATGTGATTAATATGTAGACTATCCGTATATATTCTAAAAGTCCTTTCATGCTTTAGTATAATATTTTCCGGATTAAAATAAGGACTTAAAGACTTACTTACCTTCTTCCTTGCAAGAATTAACTCACCTTGGTTTTGACTTTTCTGATTTTTAACCAAAGATGGATTATACCTTTCACGATTTTGAAGGCTAATAAGCAACCTTCTCGGCAACTCCTTAGGGATGACTTCTTGGAATTTCTGAAAAATAGCAAGACTAGATGTAGAAAAAGATGTTAGAGTAAAAGAAAAAACGTTAGTAAAAAGGTTCCTTGCGGTTCCTTTTAAATCCAACAAAACAACAAGTTGTTTTTCTTGAATCGCACTATCTACCTTTCCGGAATTAACGTACAAACATTCTTTTCTCACACTTAGAGCGATTGCCTTTTTTCTCACTTTTGGCTCGGCTTTTTCTATGCTTTTTACCTCTGATTTTACCTCATGGGTAGGATCACTCGTATTTTTCAACTCACTCTCTTTTTTCTCTCTTGGAACATCATCTAAAGGTTGTGAATGAAGTGGATTTATCGTAAACAAAGGTTGATTCCCATCTTCCGGAAGCTCCTCTAACTTGTCGGTTTCTTTCTCAAAATCAGATTCTTCGGTTTTGTTATCACTAACCCACGTTCCATCATCCAACATGATCATAGTACTCTTGTTAGGGCAGTCCCTAGCAAAGTGTCCTTTGCCCATACATTTAAAACATTCCCGAACAAGATTTGGATTAGAATTTACCCTCGTATTGGCCGAAACGGTTGAATTTTGTGACCTTACTGCCCCAAACTGCCCCGTTGCTGTTTTTGCATCATTAAATATCTCTTTACCCTTGCTTTGGCTCGGCAAAACAGTAGAAAAATTCTGGGGTGGATTCGGCTCCTTCCAAGGTAGGAAAGTTGCCGATTTTGCCCTTAAACTCTTTTCCTGTTGCTGTCTTTCGACCTGCTCTGCATAATATAACATAGAAGTAATATTATCAAGATTAACACGTTCTACCTTTGTTCAGATTTTGTCGTTTAGACCAGCCAAGAACCGAGCCATTGTTGCCTCATCTCCTTCATTAATATCGGCCCGAATCATTGCAATTTGCATTGCCTTGTAATACTCATCGACCGAACTCTCTCCTTGCTTTAACCTTTGTAAACGGTTGTAAAGTTCCTTTATGTAATCTAGAGGAACAAAACGCCGTTTCATCACCGCTTTCATCTCGGCCCAAGTTGCAATTTCTGGTTGTTCAACTTTTACCCGTGTCTTGGTTTCATTATTCCACCAACTAGAAGCATATCCATAAAACTCCATGGCTGCTAGCTTTACTTTCGTTTTCTCCGAATAGTTATGAACATCAAAAACATGGTTAACTTTATAAATCCAATCAAAAAACAATTTGGGATCATTTGTACCTTCAAAAGACGGAATCTTCGTCTTGATTGAATCAAGATTGTTGTCATAACACTGAAATTGGTCCCCTCGTCTCGGCTCAAAGATTCCATTGGTGATCAACCGATTTGGTGGCGGATTTGGAGGTGGCCTAGGCTGCTCAACTTCATCAACTAATTGAAGATTGTTCTCGGCTAGTTCACCTTTTAAGTCATCAATTTGTTGAACATGTTGATTTGTCACGGCTATTTGGCCTTGTAACGAATCAATTTTACTTGTCATGGCAGCCATGTTTCACGTCAAATCTTCTATCATTTTGTACATCTTTTCTTGATCAAAGGTTTCACCTTTCTTTGATGGAGATCCTTCAAAAGACATTGTTATAAGATAAGAAAAACAAAAGAAAACACTCAAAAACGTTAGATAGCAAAGAAAGTTTCACTCTTTATTCCAACACCGCTCGTATATAACTTCAAACTCTAGATTTAAAGAATGATTTCCTAACTTGTTGCGTTGACACAAGGCTGAAAAATAAGGAAAGAAATCCTATCTTTGACCTAAACAAAAAGCTTTAGAAAGAAAAAGATGAAGAAACGAATTCCTAATCGAGAAAAGAAACCGGTTCTTGATGATCTTGATCTTCTTGATGTTCTTGGTTTTCTTGATCTTCTTGATTGCTTGAATTTTCCCTTGATCTTGACCGAATTTATCAAGTAGTGAGGCTCTATCGCTATCAAAACTTGATTTATAGTATGTGTGTCGGCTCAAAATTACAAGGAGGAACGTTTGCCAATTCTTGAACGAGGCTCGATCGCTATCAATCCAAGAAGTTTGCTTATGGCTTTATAGTTCGCTATTCAATCTATACTAACTCGGCTACCAATTTCTTTAGACCGAGAGGCTTTTTCTTTTAATGACACTCGGCTGCCCAATTTTCACTAATATGCCGCGGCTGTTTTTTTTGTATTTTGTTTTTGTCAATTCCTGCAAACAAGAAAAAAAATTGTGCGTAGGGTACACCGGGAATTGGAGAAGAACCTTTTGCTCTGATAACACCTGATGAAGAACCGCAAGGTTCGACTTAAGTTGAGCCCGATCTTTCTTCAATTCTCGAACTAGTTTCTATGGGAATTTAATCAACGCAACTCTAAGGGAAGGTTAATTAACAATGTAGGCTGAAACACCACAACTAGAGAAACAAGCTAGTTGATACAGTAACTCAAGAACGAATGAATTTCTATCCAGAAGTTCAAACACAAGAAGCTAAGGAATAACCTTACCAAAATATCAATATATCTAACGTAAATATTAAAGTGGCCGAAATCTCCCTTTAATAGGTTGAGATTTCGGTTACAACCATAAAAAGAAATAAGAGTCCTTAAAGGATTAAGACTCTTGAAAACAAATAAGAGTCCTTGAAGAATTAGGACTCTTGAATAACAACTTGCTATCAAGTAACTACCTAAACAAATAAAGTGGCGGGTAGAATCAATCTAACTACCAAATCTATGAAGAGTCCTAGTTGCATTAGGACTCTTTATTAACCAACTAACTAACACATGGACAACATGTCCTTTATTACAGCAACTACTTGCTATACACGAAATTAAGTAAATAATAAAGCTGGAAAATAATTAAAGTCTAGCATAGACTTTAATTGTACACAAAAAGTCTAAAATGCCCTTTTAAATTCGTCCCAATTCTGGACAGCTTGTTGGGCCAACTTGCACGACGATTTCGGATGTCAAGAAGGCAGAATCTGATCTCGGGTTCTTCATGAAAGTTGTAGATCTGCCTCTTATCTTTAATATGCAACTGGAATCAGCTCCATTGGATAAACGGATAGAAAGTTATGACCATTCTTCCAAACTGTTGTAAAGCTGTCCAATCCCTCATCATCTTGTATGATTACTAAAACACCCTTCTTAGCCTCTTTGCTTGATAGGGCCTAATTGTATACTCGTGAACTTGAGAGGCTGCCTTTTATATTCTATGTGTAACTTAGCATCCTCTTTGTACTTTAATATACGAACCAATGATGTAGTTATCTGCTTCATATTCCTCGTTCTACGCTTCGTCCTTGGTCTATGTATGTGACCCTTTGACTTGGGAAGCCTCGAGGCTGGTACCGTATCACAATAGGTTCCGTTGTAAATTCATTCACCTTGGGACCGCCACCAGCTTTGCGTAGTGGCAACACATATAAACTTGTATTTATATCCACGAATTATTTATGTCATGTTTTATGTGATATTAGCATGGTGAATAGCATGGCCTACTATACCCCTTGTTTTACATATTTCGGTTGTAATTTTATAATACGACCTGCGAGTCGTTTTTCAATGTTGTAAAATTGTAATCGCTTTATTAGATTAGCTTTACTGCTTTACATTGAAGGCTGGGTATGCCCATGCAAATATGTAACAAGGCTGGAGGTGCTGGATCGAAGACATTATCCATGAGATGGATTTTGACCTAGATTGACCCTTGACTCCCACAAGGCTCGTGGGAGTCATTATAGGAATAGGCCATGCTATATCACATTTACATTTTCGCTCCATATCCTGCGTGTGATGTTTATTTTATGTCTGGATGGATTTAATTTTGAACGTCACATCAAATGGTTTTAATTAAATCTTAAAGTGCCTACCATAACCTAAGCACTCCATAAGCTTGGATCATCATTTTTCTGCTTGCCAAAGCAACAGATAAAGTGGTTACCTAAGTAAAAGGAGATGGGAAAATAGTGATTTCCATAATGCTTAGACATGGTCCGACTTAACTAGGCTATCAAAATAGTTTTGGGCCTAGGGCATAAAATGGGAGATAGCCGGGACATATAGATGTCAATCCCATTAGATGATTTTACTTTAATTGTGGGTGTTAAGCCAAAGCTTTCCTATAACTATTGTAAAATATTTTTCCCCACTATTATCAAGTGTTGAAATTGTGGAAAATGTTTTTGCTCAAAAACTAATAACTTTGCAATTAACTTAATGTAGACAAATGGCAACCAATTCATCACACAATTCATTGCGATCCGTCCTTGAGAAGGAAAAACTAAGCGGGACCAATTTCCTTGATTGGGCCCGCAACTTAAGGATTGTCCTTAAGCAGGAAAGAAAGATGTACGTTCTTGATACGGACATTCCTGAACAGCCTGCCAATAACGCCCCTAGAGCTGAAAGAGATTCTTGGAAGAAGCATTTCGATGACTCTAACGATGTGACTTGTCTCATGTTAGTCACAATGAGCCCTGACCTTCAAAAAAGGTTTGAAGGAGTTGAGGCTTTCCAGATGATGGGCCAGCTCAAGGAAATGTTCCAAGAGCAAGCTCGTCATGAAAGATTCCTCACAACTAAGGCATTAAATAGTTGCAAAATGGCCCCTGGCACCTCTGTAAGTGCACATGTTCTGAAGATGAAGGGCTATTTTGACCAACTCGAGAAACTTGGGGCTCCCCGTAGGTCATGACATGTCCACAGATATGATCTTGGGCTCACTCCCACCGGAGTATGACCAATTCGTAATGAACTTCAACATGCATGCCATGGTGAAGACCATACACGAAATTCACGGGATGCTCAAGCAGGCTGAACTGAACATTAAGAAATCCCCTGAAGTCTTAATGGTTCAAAAAGGGAATTTCAAGAAGAAAGGCAAGGGAAAGCCCATGTCTAAGAGAGGCAAGGGCAAAGGCAACGACAAGCCCAAGCCCCAGCCCAAAGCCAAGGCACCAAATGAGGGAGTTTGCTTCCATTGCAATGAACCGGGTCATTGGAAACGGAATTGCAAGCTCTATTTGGAAGAGAAGAAAAAGGGAAAGGCCAGTTTGACTGTCTCTCCAGGTATTTATGTTATAGAAATTAACATGTCTGCTCCTACTTCATGGGTATTAGATACCGGTTGTGGATTTCACATTTGTACAAATGTGCACGGGTTCAAAAGGAGTAGATCACTGGCAAAAGGAGAAGTGGACCTCAGAGTAGCCAACGGAGCAAGAGTTGTTGCTGTAGCTACTGGGACATTTAATCTAGCTTTGCCAAGTGGCCTTATTATAGAACTGGATAATTGTCTTTATGTTCCAACTTTGAGTAGGAATATTATTTCAGTTTCTTGTTTGGATATTGATGGTTTTGAAATTAATATTATAAATAAAGTTTGCACCGTTCATAAAGATCGTATCTTCTATGGAGATGCCTCTTTGATGAATGGGCTTTATGTTCTTAACCTCGATGATTCCAATAAAAGGCCCATCTATAACATCAATACTAAGAGGTTTAAATCAAATGACTTAAACCAGACCTACTTTTGGCACTGTCGTTTGGGCCACATAAATGAGAAACGCATATCAAAGCTCCATTCAGATGGAATTTTAACATCATTTGACTTAGAGTCTTATGAGACTTGTGATTCTTGCTTGCTAGGAAAAATGACTAAAGCTCCCTTTTCTGGACAAAGTGAGAGAGCTTCCGATTTATTGGGTCTCATACATATAGATGTTTGTGGACCAATAAACACTAGTGCTAGAGGAGGGTTTCAGTACTTCATCACATTCACAGATGATTAGATATGGCTACGTCTATCTAATGAAACATAAATCTGAATCTTTTGGAAGATTCAAAGAATTTCAAAATGAAGTACAAAATCAACTTGGTAAAAGTATTAAGATACTTCGATCGGATCGAGGTGGCGAATACCTTAACCAAGAGTTTGACTGAACATCTTAGTGGTTGTGGAATTGTTTCACAATTAACTCCTCTCGCACACCACAATGGAATGGAGTGTCGAACGGAGGAATCACACCTTATTAGATATGGTTCGATCTATGATGAGTCAAACAAGTCTTCCAATTTCCTTTTGGGGCTACACCCTTGAAACTCGCTGCATTTATATTAAATAGAGTTCCTTCTAAAGCGGTTCGTAAAACTCCATATGAGATATGGACTGGGAAACGACCTAGTTTGTCATTTCTCAAAATTTGGGGGATGCGAGGCGTATGTAAAACGCTTGTTATCCGATAAACTCGCCCTCTAAATCGACAAATGTTTGTTTGTGGGATATCCTAAAGAAACTAAAGGATATTACTTCTATCTTCCATCGAGAGAACAAAGTGTTTGTTGCTCGTAATGGTGTATTCCTTGAAAGGGAATTTATTTCCAAAGAGGATAGTGGGAGTAAGATCCATCTTGAGGAAATTCAAAATCCCCAAACAACATCCGAACCAACTTTAGAAGTTCAAGCAAGCTCACGTGCCGATCATCGAGCTTCAATCTTTGACACAAGGCCCAAGAAGGTCGAGTCGGGTACATCAACGACTGAGAGATATGGATTTCTGTGATCGATGATCATCGAGTTGAACTCGATTGATCAAGATGAACCCACTACCTACAAAGAGGCAATTCGTAGTTACGAGTCGGATAAGTGGCTAGAAGCTATGAAGTCCGAGATGCAATCCATGTACGACAACCAAGTATGGACTTTGGTTGACCCACCCGAAGGGTGCAAGGTCATTGATAACAAATGGTGTTACAAAAAGAAGACCGACATGGATGGTAATGTACACACTTTTAAATCGCGACTAGTAGTTAAAGGTTATAGACAAGTTCATGGTATTGACTATGACGAAACCTTTTCCCCCAGTCGTGATGATAAAGTCAATTAGGATTTTACTTGCCATAGCCGCATATTATGACTATGAGATATGGCAAATGGATGTTAAGACTGCGTTTCTTAATGGAAACCTTCTCGAGGATGTGTATATGACACAACCTGAGGGGTTTGTTGATCCAATAAATCCTAGCAAAGTGTGTAAGCTTCAAAGGTCCATTTATGGATTGAAGCAAGCATCTCGAAAGCTCGGAATCGTCGCTTTGATGAACGTATTAAAGAATTCGGTTTCATAAAAAATGAAGACGAGCCTTGTGTTTATAAGAAAGTAAATCGATAATGCAGTAGTGTTCCTTGTGCTTTATGTGGGACGACATCTTACCGATTGGAAATGACATCCCCACATTACAAAGCGTAAAAGCTTGGTTGGGGAAGTGCTTTTCCATGAAAGACTTAGGCGAGGCTACATACATTTTGGGTATTAGAATCTATAGAGATAGATCTAACAAAATGATTGCCTAAGCCGAGTGGATACATTGACAAGGTATCGAAAGCGGTTCGGTTTGCAAGACTCAAAAAGGGATTCTTGCCCATGTCACATGGCGTTAAACTCAGTGAGAACTCAAGGACCTTCCACAAGGGAGGACCAAGAGCGCATGAGTAAGATCCCATATGCTTCGACCCATTGGGTCTATTATGTACGCCATGATATGTACTCGCCCTGGGATGTCTCATTTGCTTTAAGTATGACTAGCAGATATCAATCGACCCGAGTGAGTCACATTGGATCTGCATCAAGAGCATTCTTAAGTACTTGAGAAGGACTAAAGATATGTTCTTAGTTTACTGAGGTCGGGGAAGGAAGTCCAGTTGTAAATGGTTACACAGACGCAAGCTTCCAAACCGACGTGAGACGATTATAGATCGTAATCTGGTTTTGTGTTTTGTTTGAATGGAGGTCGTTTGTGAGCTGGAAGAGCTCAAAGCAAGAAACCGTGGCCGACTCTACAATGAAGCTGAGTATCTAGCTGCCTCTGAAGCACTAAAGAAGCTCGTTTGGATCGGGGAAGTTTGTTGATGAACTAGGTGTCGTCCCACAGCATTGTGAACCCAGTGGACCTCTATTGTGATAGTACTGGTGCCATTTCACAAGCTAAGGAACCTAGATCTCACCAGCGATCCAAACACATTCTCGAGCGTTTCCATCCGATTAGAGAGATCATCGACAGAGGAGGCGTTAGTATTTGCAAAGTTCATACAGGGACAACAACATTGCAGATCCATTGACCAAGCCACTCCCACAGCCTAAACATGAGAGTCAAACTAGGTCAATGGGATTGAGGATTATGTATGATTGGAACTAGGGGCAAGTGGGAGATTGTTAGTAGTGCCCTAGGACCATTAGCACATGTTGTGCGTTTTGTTATCTTTTGAGCATGTAATTGAATAGTTAATTTTGCTTTTGATTATCAAATGTGTGATTTGATAGTAAAACTCATTAGCTTATGTAATTACTATTCCAGAAGTCCCTAGTTTTATGTAATGCTTAATTACTATGAAATAAAACTAGTATGATTGTTGATTGATGATCTTGTTTTACCGATCATGTGTAATGGATACAAATCACATCATAAATGCAATATATAGGGATACATTGTTTTGGACGTGATCCGTTAGAGAAGTAATACTTCATGGTCTTAAGTCATAAGTATTACTTCCTCAATACTATTTTAGAATCCTTAGACCTTATGTCTTCGTTGATTCTAGTATGAATGGAGCCACGTTTTGACTCAGTCGGACGTTACTTGTAACAGAGTAATCAATACGACTGATGATCGGACGTAGTGTCCTATCATAGCTTGAATGTGAGAGACATTGTAAGGAATTTGTCCCTCTCTATTATTAGAGAGAGATATCCATGGGCCCCTCGATAGGGAAAGACTGTTTAAATGCATGGCCGTGCTCAAATGTATTTGATAAAGTGGTTATCAAATGCTATTTGTCGAAACAGTCTACCTGGAGATCGAGCATAAATACAATTAAGCTTAATAAGGGTGACGACCACCATGCCTTATGCTTAATTAGGATATCGCAAGACAAAGGGATTAAATAGTGGATTGATATTAGGTTCCGTTGTATATTCATTCACTTTGGGTAGTCACAATGTCCTGCTAGGGACCGCTTGTGATTTATGAACACACACTACTACTAAGTGTGTTTTCATTGCCATTGTGAGATGAACCCTACGTGGTCACACGCATAGACGAGCTAACGAGCTTTATGTCGCAGATTCAATGAATCTAGAATGTGTCTAGGTTCATTGTATCTGACATTTGTCTTTCTGAAAATAATAAAGTGTTTATCATTCGAATTAGAGATAGGGGCAATTTCGGTATTTTACCTATAGCTGGGATTACGTGGGAGTTATTATCCGATAAGGACTCCCACTACCAGTAGAAGTCTAGGGGACGTGGGGGTTAGAGACTCCCACTGCCGAGAGGAGTTGAGGATGTGAGAGTTGGTTATGGGAACAAACTCTCACACCCTATATAATGATCTCTTGGCCGAAACCCTAGGTTATGATATTTTCAGCCGAAATATTACCAAGTCTCTGAAATTAGATTTCAGTTCCAGCCTCTCATTTTTCTCTCTAATTCCCGAAAATCAGAAAAGACGAAGAGCTAGCAATCGCTGCCCGTTTCGTCGCGTGGATACCGGTAGAGGGACTTTCCGCAAAGGGAGATCAATCGGTAGCAACATCCGATCCAAGAAACGTCATCCTCCATTCAAGAAGTAGCTTCTTGAATCCAAAACGTAAGTTTTTCTTGCTGCTTTTTCGAATTGTTTCATATGAGCGGATCCTTCACAGGGGAGGATCCATGGGTGTTTGGAACGAGTTTCCGCCCATGAATCCCTTCATGACGACCACCATGCCTTATGCTTAATTTGGATATCGCGAGACAAAGGGATTAAATAGTAGATTGATATTAGGTTCCGTTGTATATTCATTCACTTTGGGTAGTCACAATGTCCTGCTAGGGACGGCTTGTGATTTATGAACTCACACTACTACTAAGTGTGTTTTCATTGCCATTGTGATATGAACCTACAGGGTCACACGCATAGACGAGCTAACGAGCTTCATGTCCAGATTCAATGAATCTAGAATGTGTCTAGGTTAATTGTATCTGACATTCACTTTTCTGAGAATAATAAAGTGTTATTATTCGAATTAGAGATAAGGGGCATTTTCGGTATAGTTGGGATTAGTCATTATCCGATATAGAATCCCACTGCCAAAAGAGGTTGATAGGACGTGGGAGTTTAGACTCCCACTGCTGAGAGAAGTGGAGGACGTGAGAGTTGGTTATGGGAACAAACTCTCACACCCTATATAATTAACTCTCAGCCGAAACCCTAGTCCTTCCTTACTTCAGTCGCAATTAAACAATTCACCCGAAATTAGATTTCGAATTTTTTCTGCCTCTCCCTTCTCTCTAATTCCCGAATCTCAGAAAAAGAAGAGCTAGCAATCGCTGCCCGTTTCGTCGCGTGGATACCGGTAGGGGGACATTCCGCAAAGGGAATTTAGTTGGTGTCAGATTAGCATCCAAGAAACGTCATCCTCTATTCAAGAAGTAGCTTCTTGAATCCAAGAAACGTAAGTTTTTCACTGTTTTACCGAATCGGATTTGTATGAGCGGATACTTCAGGGGAGGACTCATGGGTGTTTGGAACGAGTTTCCGCCCATGAATCCCTTCAACAGTAACTCAAAGAATGAATGAAGTTCTACGATGCGGAACCGTGATACAAAGTATCAAGATTCGACACTAAAAGGTTTGAAACAGGTCTTTCTCTATCTCGAACTAGTTTCCAAGGGGAGTATAATCAACGCAACCCTAAAGAGGCGAAACTAACTTGTAGGTACAGTTACTCAAGAATGAATGAATTCTATAAGAAGTTCAAACCCAAGTATCTAAGGAATAACCTTAGCCAAACTATCAATATATCAAACGTAAGTATTATGTTGGCCGAAATCTCTCTTAAATAGAGTGAAGATTTCGGTTCCAAGCAACAATAAAGGAAGCGTCCAACTTTAGGTAAGACTCTTAAATCCTAACTTAAGTAAACTTCCTAAAACAAAACACTACCTAACATCATGGAAAACATGTCCTATTATTTAGCTAGCATTATATTTATTCGGCCAACATAGCTAATAATAGTAAACAATAAGGCTGTAAATATAATTAAAGTCTAGAATAGACTTTAATATACAAAAAGACTAAAATGCCCCTATTATCCACTTTGCTTGTTTGGTCCGAATTGAATATCTTGTAAACTTAAGAGTTGAACCTGAATATCATCTTCTAGATGTAATTTAGCTTCCTCTTTAGCCTTCAACCCTGGGATCAATGTAGAGATGGTTTGATCTTCTTTCCTTGTTCTTTGTCTAGTCATTGGACCTAGTATGTTTGATAAGGGATGCTTGATATGAGGCGGCCCCGTAGATGGTCCCGCGTCATTCTACAAAGAAGTTCAATTCACAAGTAACTAAGGAATAACCTCAAAAGATCATAAATCAAGTCTAGTCTATAACTTGGCCGAATTCCCTCTCAAATAGAGTAGGAATTTCGTAGACAATGACCCACAAATGAAGAATCCTAATTAAGTTAGAATTCTTCTATCTAAGAATAGTAAACTACTCTAATTGAACCACTAACTAAACACATGGAATACATTCCCTTTATTATATAGCCTTATCCAGATAAAGAGGCGCCTAAAGACACTTTAATAATAAAAATAATAAATCTGAAATTCTAATTAAAATGTAGAATATACTTTAATTTACAAGTGTCCTAAAATGCCCTTTAACCGTTTTCCTTTCAATTGTGTATCTTTCCCTCTAATGCTATAAGATGGATTTGATCCTTGTGCCTTGCATTCTTGGAAGGCTTCTTTGTCTCTTTTACCTTTAGATTAAATAATTTAAACACTTGGAACAAAGGCTTTGCACGAAAACTCGTATTTGGAATGCATGAGTTAAGGACTTGGTCATTTGGATGAATGACCTCATTCATCTTCGTGGATGAACCCTCATCATAAGCATTTGTAAACGTTCCCTAATGTAATGTTGGGAAACAAATCTCCGTTTCATCTCAGCTTTCATATCGTTCCAACTGTCGATAGGTCGTTGACCCACTCTTCTTCTAAGTATACTTTCTTCTTTCCACCACTTTGATGCATAACTATAAAATCCCATGGCTGCCGTCTTTACATTTTTACCCTCCAAATAATCAAGAATAGCAAACATACAATTAAGTTTATGTATACATTCAAATAAAGATTCAAGATCATACGTACCTTCAAAAGATGGGATCTTGGATTTGGATTTCTGAATTTTGTCTTCCATTCTCGGCTCACAATGATAAAATTCACCATTATCATCAAATCTTTGAATTTGTTCCCTTTCGTAGCCGTACCTTTTATCATCATAATTAAAGTTGCCATCTTCTTCATAACATTGTTGCCTCATCTTGCGCTGGAATTGTTGATTCTTCAATATTTACGTTTCTTGATTCTTGTTCTTGAATCTTTTCTTTCTTTTTTCTTGACTTACCCTTCTTCTTGGCCGAGACGTGTCGAGAATGAGGAGCCTACGCTATCAATTCTCGATGTATAGTAACGAAGGTCTCGGCTAAAAAGTTAAAGGGGGAACGTTCACCTATTCTTTGAACGAGGCTCCTACGCTATGGACTAAGAAGTTTTCTTTTCGGCTTTATAGTTCCTAAAACTCTCGGCTGCTTTTTGATGAGGAACCTTGATTTTTAAGGTCAAGGTTCGACACAAAAGGTTAATGTTCGGATCTTTCTCTTTCTCGAATTAGTTTCCATGGGGAATATAATCAACGTGACTCCATGAAGGTTGATTATCGATGGAGGCTTAAACACCATAACAAGCGAAACTACCTTGTTGATACAGTAACTCAAAGAATGAATGAAGTTCTACGATGCGGAACCGTGATACAAAGTATCAAGATTCGACACTAAAAGGTTTGATACGGGTCTTTCTCTATCTCGAACTAGTTTCCAAGGGGAATATAATAAACGCAACTGAAAAGACGGCTAATTATCAATGGGGGGCTTAAACCCCACAACAAGCGAAACTAAGTTGTAGGTACAGTAACTCAAGAATGAATGAATTCTATAAGAAGTTCAAACACAAGTATCTAAGGAATAACCTTAGCCAAAATATCAATATATCTAACTCAAGTATTATGTTGGCCGAAATCTCTCTTAAATAGAGTGAAGATGTCGTTTCAAGCAACAATAAAGGAAGAGTCCTACTTTAGGTAAGACTTTTGAATCCTAACTTAAGTAAACTTCCTAAAACAAGACACTACCTAACATCATGGAAAACATGTCCTATTATTTAGCTAGCATTATCTTTATTCGGCCAACATGGCTAATAATAGTAAACAATAAAGCTGAAAATGTAATTAAAGTCTATTCTAGACTTTAATGTACAAAAAGACTAAAATGCCCCTATTATCCACTTTGCTTGTTTTGGACGAATTGAATATCTTGTAAACTTAAGAGTTGAACCTGAATATCATCTTCTAGATGTAATTTAGCTTCCTCTTTAGCCTTCAACCCCCTCGGATCAATGTAGAGATGGCTATATCTACTTTCCTTGCTCTTTGTCTAGTCATTGGACCTAGTATGTTTGATAAAGGGATGCTCGAAATGTGGCAGCCCCGTAGATGGTCCCGCGTCATTCTACATAGAAGTTCAATTCACAAGTAACTAAGGAATAACCTTAAAATATCATAAATCAAGTCTAGTCTATAACTTGGCCGAATTCCCTCTCAAATTGAGTAGGAATTTCGTTGCCAATGACCCACAAATGAAGAATCCTAATTAAGTTAGAATTCTTCTATCTAAGAATAGTATACTACTCTAATTGAACCACTAACTAAACACATGGAATACATTCCCTTTACTATATAGCCTTATCTAGATAAAGAGGCGCCTAAAAACACTTCAATAATAAAAATAATAAATCTGAAATTCTAATTAAAGTCTAGAATATACTTTAATTTACATGTGTCCTAAAATGCCCTTTAACCGTTTTCCTTTCAATTGTGTATCTTTCCCTCTAATGCTATAAGATGGATTTGATCCTTGTGCCTTGCATTCTTGGAAGGCTTCTTTGTCTCTTGAGCCTTTAGATTAAATAATTTAAACACTTGAAACAAAGGCTTTGCTCGGAAACTCGTATTTGGAATGCATGAGTTAAGGACTTGGTGAAGGGATTCATGGGCGGAAACTCGTTCCAAACACCCATGAGTCCTCCCCTGAAGGATCCGCTCATAAAAAAAACGAATCGGAAAAATTACAAGAAAAGACTTACGTTTTGAGTTCAAGAATCGGATTCTTGAATGGAAGATGCTATCTTTATGGCTCGGATGCAATGATCACCTTTAGTCCTCCCTTGCGGAATTACTCCATACCGGTATCCACGCGACGAAACGGTCAGCGAGTGCTAGCTCTCCGTTTTTCTGAGTTTCGGGAATTAGGGAGAAAAGGAGGCAGAACAAGAAATATGATTTCTTGTGGGTTTTGGTATTTCGGCTGAAAAACTCTTACCCTAGGGTTTCGGCCAAGAGTGGTTTATATAGGGTATGAGATTTTGTTCCCATAACCAACTCTCACATCCTCAACTTCTCTCGGCAGTGGGAGTCTTTAACTCCCACGCCCCCTAGACTTCTGCTGGTAGTGGGAGTCTTTATCGGATAATAACTCCCACGTAATCCCAGCTATTAACCAAATACCGAAAATGCCCCTTATCTATAATTCGAATAATAACGCTTTATTATTCTCAGAAAAATAAATGTCAGATACAATGAACCTATACACATTCTAGATTCATTGAATCTGGACATGAAGCTCGTTAGCTCGTCTATGCGTGTGACCCTGTAGGTTCATCTCACAGTGGCAACGAAAACACACTTAGTAGTAGTATGTGTTCATAAATCACAAGCGGTCCCTACCAGACATTGTGACTACCCAAAGTGAATGAATTTATGGTGGAACCTAATATCAATCCACTATTTAATCCCTTTGTCTCGCGATATCCTAATGAAGCATAAGGCATGGTAGTCGTCACCCTTATTAAGCTTAATTGTATTTATGCTCGATCTCTAGGTAGACTGTTCCAACAAATAGTATCTGATAACCACTTTATCAAATACATTTGAGCACGGCCATGCATTTAGACAGTCTTTCCCTATCGAGGGGCCCATGGATATCTCTCTCTAATAAGAGAGGGACAAATTCCTTACAATGCCTCTCACATTCAAGCCATGATAGGACACTACATCCGATCATCAGTCGTATTGATTACTCGATTAAAAGCAACGCATCTGATCGAGTCAAAACGTGGCTCCATTCATGCTAGAATCAATGGAGACATAAGGTCAAAGGATTCTAAAATAGTATTGAGGAAGTAATACTTATGACTAAGGACCATGAAGTATTGCTTATCTAACGGATCACGTCCAATATAATGTATCCCTATATATTGCATCTATGATATGATTTGTATTCATTACACATGATTAGTAAAATGTAACCATCAATCAAACATCATACTAGTTTTGTTTCATTGTAAAATAGATTACATAAAACTAGGGACAACTAGAATAGTAATTACATAAGAAAATGAGTTTTACTATCAAATCACGCATTTGATGTTCATAAGCAAAATTAACTATTCATATGAAATGCTCAAATAGATATAAAACGTATAACATATGCTAATGGTCCTAGGGGCACTACTAACAATCTCCCACTTGCCCCTAGGTCCAATCATACATGATCCTCAATCCCATTGACCTAGTATGACTCTCATGTTTAGAGTCTGTAGGAGTGGCTTGGTCAATGGATCTGCAATGTTGTTGTGCTGTATGAACTTTGCAAATACTAACGCCTCTCTCGTCGATGATCTCTCTAATCGGATGAAAACGCTCGAGAATGTGTTTGGATAGTTGGTGAGATCTAGGTTCCTTAGCTTGTGAAATGGCACCGATACTATCACAATAGAGGTCCACTCGGGTTCACAATGCTAGGGGACGACACCTAGTTCATCAACAAACTTCCCGATCCAAACAGACTTCTTTAGTTGCTTCTGAGGCGGCTAGATACTCGGGGTTCACATTGTAGAGTCGGCCACGGTTTCTTGCTTTGAGCTCTTCCAGCTCACAAAGCACCTCCATTCAAACAAAACACAAAACCAGATTGTGATTTATAATCATCTACGTCGGTCCGGAAGCTTGCGTCTGCGTAACCATTTACAAACTGGACTTCCTTCCTGACCTCCGTAAACTAAGAACATATCTTTAGTCCTTCTCAAGTACTTAAGAACGCTCTTGACTGCAGTCCAATGTGACTCTTCAGGGTCAGATTGATATCTGCTAGTCATACTTAAAGCAAATGAGACATCTGGGCGAGTGCATATCATGGCGTACATAATAGACCCAATGGCTGAAGCATATGGGATCTTACTCATGCGCTCTTGGTCCTCCCTCGTGGAAGGTCCTTGAGTTCTACTGAGTTTAATGCCATGTGACATGGGCAAGAATCCCTTTTTGGAGTCTTGCAAACTGAATCGTTTCAGTGCCTTGTCAATGTATCCACTCTGGCTTAGGCCAATCATTTTGTTAGATCTATCTCTATAGATTCTTATACCCAAAATGTATGTAGCCTCGCCTAAGTCTTTCATGGAAAAGCACTTCCCCAACCAAGCTTTTACGCTTTGTAATGTGGGGATGTCATTTCCAATCAGTAAGATGCCATCCACATAAAGCACAAGGAACACTACTGCATTATTAGATACTTTCTTATAAACACAAGGCACGTCTTCGTTTTTGATGAAACCGAATTCTTTAATACGTTCATCAAAGCGACGATTCCAGCTTCGAGATGCTTGCTTCAATCCATAAATGGACCTTTGAAGCTTACACACTTTGCTAGGATTTGTTGGATCAACAAACCCCTCAGGTTGTGTCATATACACATCCTCGAGAAGGTTTCAGTAAAGGAAGAGTCCTACTTTAGGTAAGACTCTTGAATCCTAACTTAAGTAAACTTCCTAAAACAAAACACTACCTAACATCATGGAAAACATGTCCTATTATTTAGCTAGCATTATCTTTATTCGGCCAACATGGCTAATAATAATAACAATAAAGCTGAAAATATAATTAAAGTCTAGAATAGACTTTAATGTACAAAAAGACTAAAATGCCCCTATTATCCACTTTGCTTGTTTTGGCCGAATTGAATATCTTGTAAACTTAAGAGTTGAACCTGAATATCATCTTCTTGATGTAATTTCGCTTCCTCTTTAGCCTTCAACCCTGGGATCAATGTAGAGATGGTTTGATCTACTTTCCTTGCTCTTTGTCTAGTCATTGGACCTAGTATGTTTTATAAGGGATGTTTGATATGAGGCGGCCCCGTAGATGGTCCCGCGTCATTCTACATCGAAGTTCAATTCACAAATAACTAAGGAATAACCTTAAAAGATCATAAATCAAGTCTAGTCTATAACTTGGCCAAATTCCCTCTCAAATAGAGTAGGAATTTCGTTGCCAATGACCCACAAATGAAGAATCCTAATTAAGTTAGAATTCTTCTATCTAAGAATAGTAAACTACTCTAATTGAACCACTAACTAAACACATGGAATACATTCCCTTTATTATATAGCCTTATCTAGATAAAGAGGCGCCTAATAACACTTTAATAATAAAAATAATAAATATGAAATTCTAATTAAAGTCTAGAATATACTTTAATTTACAAGTTTCCTAAAATGCCCTTTAACCGTTTTCCTTCCAATTGTGTATCTTGCCCTCAAATGCTATAAGATGGATTTGATCCTTGTGCCTTGCATTCTTGGAAGGCTTCTTTGTCTCTTGAGCCTTTAGATTAAATAATTTAAACACTTGGAACAAAGGCTTTGCTCGGACACTCGTATTTGGAATGCATGAGTTAAGGACTTGATCATTTGGATGAATGGCCTCTTTTATCTTCATGGATGAACCCTCATCATAAGCATTTGTAAACGTTCCCTAATGTAATGTTGGGAAACAAATCTCCGTTTCATCTTAGCTTTCATCTCATTCCAACTGTCGATAGGTCGTTGACCCACTCTTCTTCTAAGTATACTTTCTTTTTTCCACCACTTTGATGCATAACTATAAAATCCCATGGCTGCCGTCTTTACATTTTTACCCTCCGAATAATCAAGAATAGCAAACATACAATTAAGTTTATGTATACATTCAAATAAAGATCCAGGATCATTCGTACCTTTAAAAGATGGGATCTTGGATTTGGATTTCTGAATTTTGTCTTCCATTCTCGGCTCACAATGATAAAATTCACCATTATCATCAAATCTTTGAATTTGTTCCCTTTCGTAGCCGTACCTTTTGTCATCATAATTAAAGTTGCCATCTTCTTCATAACTTTGTTGCCTCATCTTGTGCAAGAATTGTTGATTCTTCAATCTTTACGTTTCTTGATTCCTGTTCTTGAATCTTTTCTTTCTTTTTTCTTGACTTACCCTTCTTCTTTGCCGAGACGTGTCGAGAATGAGGCGCCAAAGCTATCAATTCTCGATGTATAGTAACGAAGGTCACGGCTAAAAAGTTAAAGGGGGAACGTTCGCCTGTTTTTGGCTTTAAAGTTACTAATACTCTCGGCTGCCTTTTGATGAGGAACCTTGATTTTTAAGGTCAAGATTCGACACAAAAGGTTAAAGTTCGGATCTTTCTCGAATTAGTTTCCATGGGGAATATAATCAACGCGACTCCAAGAAAGTTGATTATCGATGGAGGCTTAAACACCACAACAAGCGAAACTACCTTGTTGGTACGGTAACTCAAAGAATGAATGAAGTTCTACGATGCGGAACCGTGATACAAAGTATCAAGATTCGACACTAAAAGGTTTGAAACGGGTATTTCTCTATCTCGAACTAGTTTCCAAGGGGAATATAATCAACGCAACTCTAAAGACGGCAAATTATCAATGGGGGGCAGAAACCACACAATAAGCGAAACTAACTTGTAGGTACAGTTACTCAAGAATGAATGAATTCTATAAGAAGTTCAAACCCAAGTATCTAAGGAATAACCTTAGCCAAACTATTAATATATCAAACGTAAGTATTATGTTGGCCGAATATTAATTGTGGCTTATTTTTAGACGAAATTCCACTCTATTTAAGTGGGATTTCAGTCATGATATTAATTAGACTTGATATATTGATATTTTGATTTAAGGTTATTCCTTAGTTACTTTGTGTTTGATTCTCTGGGTGGAATTCATTCATGTTTGAGTTACTGTATCAATAAGTTTGGTTTATACTTATTGTGGTGTTTCAGCCCCCATTGATATTCAACCTTGCGGGAGAAAGGTTGTTTATATTCCCCCATAAACTGTTCGAGATAGAGAAAGATCAGGCATTCAAGCCGAACCTTCGTATTTGTACAACGGTTCCGCATCAGGTGGTATCAGAGCAAAAGGTTGATCTCTATCTTGGTGTATCTTTATTGCTTTCTTTAAATTTTTTTGGGTAGAAAATTACAATTTTTTTTTACTGTTTGCGGATTACTGTTAACGGCACTGTTCTCACGACACTGTTCATCCGAGAGCTAAATCAGATTTTTGGGTAATGTTCACGCTACTGTTCATCCGAACCAAAAATCAAGAAAATCAAGAAACGTCAATATTGATTCGAATTTCTAGGGGTAGTCGTGAGTTCAAGAAGATCAACTTTCAATTAAATCAAGAAGCTTAAAGACTCCATATTTTTAAAGATTTCAACAAATTCATGCAAAGATGTGGCAACAATTTGATCATGAAGATACAACTTTGATTATGATGATAAAAGGTATGGCTTCCCACATATAACAAAATCAAGATATGATGATTCTTATTTTTATCCATATGAGCCGCAAAGGGATCCAAAATTTCAGCAAGTTGGCAACCCTATTGGTGCAATCAAGATTCCATCTTTTGAAGGTACGAATGAGCCGGAATTATTATTTGAACGGATCCATAAACTTAATGATATGTTTGCTTGTCATGATTATTCGGAGGGTATAAAGGTAAAGATGGCAGCCAAGGGATTTTTTGGCAATGCATCAAATTGGTGGCAAGATGAAAGTATAATTAGGAGAAGAGTGGGACAACGACCTATTGATAGTTGGAATGAATTGAAAGCTGAGATGAAAGGGAGATTTGTTTCCCTATATTACTTAGAGGAACAAACCAAACTTTTACAAATGCTTACACAAGGTTCTAAATCGGTAGATGAATATTATAAAGCGATGAGGTTAGCCATGAATCGAGAGTCCTACTTTAGGCAAGACTCTTGAATCCTAACTTAAGCAAACTTCCTAAAACAAAACACTACCTAACATCATGGAAAACATGTCCTTTTATTTAGCTATCATTATCTTTATTCGGCCAACATGGTTAATAATAGTAAACAATAAAGCTGAAAATATAATTAAAGTCTAGAATAGACTTTAATGTACAAAAAGACTAAAATGCCCCTATTATCCACTTTGCTTGGTTGGGCCGAATTGAATACCTTGTAAACTTAAGAGTTGAACCTGAATATCATCTTGTAGATGTAATTTCGCTTCCTCTTTAGCCTTCAACCCTCGGATCAATGTAGAGATGGCTTGATCTACTTTCCTTGCTCTTTGCCTAGTCATTGGACCAAGTATGTATGATAAGGGATGCTTGATATAAGGCGGCCCCGTAGATGGTCCCGCTTCATTCTGCATAGAAGTTCAATTCACAAGTAACTAAGGAATAACCTAAAAATATCATAAATCAAGTCTAGTCTATAACTTGGCCGAATTCCCTCTCAAATGGAGTAGGAATTTCGTTGCCAATGACCCATAAATGAAGAATCCTAATTAAGTTAGAATCATTCTATCTAAGAATAGTAAACTACTCTAATTGAACCACTAACTAAACACATGGAATACATTCCCTTTATTATATAGCCTTATCTAGATAAATAGGCGCCTAAAAACACTTTAATAATAAAAATAATAAATCTGAAATTCTAATTAAAGTCTAGAATAGGCTTCAATTTACAAGTTTCCTAAAATGCCCTTTAACCGTTTTCCTTCCAATTGTGTATCTTGCCGTCAAATGCTATTGGATGGATTTGATCCTCGTGCCTTGCATTCTTGGAAGGCTTCTTTGTCTCTTGAGGCTTTAGATTAAATACTTTAAACACTTGGAACGAAGGCTTTGCTCGGAAACTCGTATTTGGAATGCATGAGTTAAGGACTTGGTCATTTGGATGAATGACCTCTTTTATCTTCATGGATGATCCCTCATCATAAGCATTTGTAAACGTTCCCTAATGTAATGTTGGGAAACAAATCTCCGTTTCATCTCAGCTTTCATATCGTTCCAACTGTCGATAGGTCGTTGACCCACTCTTCTTCTAAGTATACTTTCTTCTTTCCACCACTTTGATGCATAACTATAAAATCCCATGGCTGCCGTCTTTACATTTTTACCCTCCGAATAATCAAGAATAGCAAACATACAATTGAGTTTATGTATACATTCAAATAAAGATTCAGGATCATTCGTACCTTCAAAAGATGGGATCTTGGATTTGGATTTCTGAATTTTGTCTTCCATTCTCGGCTCACAATGATAAAATTCACCATTATCATCAAATCTTTGAATTTGTTCCCTTTCGTAGCCGTACCTTTAGTCATCATAATTAAAGTTGCCATCTTCTTCCTAACTTTGTTGCCTCATCTTGTGCAAGAATTGTTGATTCTTCAATCTTTACGTTTCTTGGTTCTTGTTCTTGAATCTTTTCTTTGTTTTTTCTTGAGGATGCGAAACCGTGATGTTTTATATCAAGGTTCGGCTTTTTATCAGATCTTTCTCTATCTCGAAATAGTTTCTATGGGAATATACTCAACACAACTCCAAGCAAGCTAAGTATCAATGAAGACTGAAACACCACAACTAGAGAAACAAGCTAGTTGATACAGTAACTCAAAGAATATGAAGTTCTACCGGAAATTCATAAACAAGTATCTAATGAATAACCTTAATCAAAATATCAATATATCAAGTCTCCTCTTAAAGGTGGCCGAAATTTCTCTTTAAGTAGAGGAATTTCGGTTCCAACAATAAAAAGGAAAAGCATAAAAGAGTCCTTGAAGAAGTAGGACTCTTGGAAAACAACTTGCTATCAAGTAAAACACTTAAACAAGATAATAGGCACATGTTCCTATTATCTTGCGGCTAATCCATAACAAACTAATAAATCTATGAAGAGTCCTAGTTGCATTAGGACTCTTATTAACCAACTAACTACACATGGACAACATGTCCTTTATTATATAGCAAATACTTGCTATTACACGGCTAGAATGGGAAATAACAATGCTGAAAGTAATTAAAGTCTAGAATATGCTAGAATAGACTTTAATGTGTAAAAAGACTAAAATGCCCTTTTTAGATTAGTCCCAATTCTGGACAGATTGTTGGGCCAACTTGCACGATGAGTTAGGATATCAAGCAGGCAGAATCTGATCTTGTGATACTCATAGAAGATGTAGATCTGCCTCTCATCTTTAATATGCAATTGGAATCAGATTCATTGGATGCCTATATCGAAAGATATGATCTTTATACCAAACAGTAGCCAAGCTGTCCATTCCTTGTACACTCGTGATACTGAAGAGGTTGACTTGTACAACATTCCTAGATGTAACTTAGAGTCTTCTTTGTATCTAAATGCACGTTCTCTTGAGTTGGGCAGCCCCGAGGTTGGTACCGCATCATCCCCTCCCTCTTGAAAAGGATTCGCCCTCGAATCATCCCGAAAATCAGCTTTATAATCTGAAAAATGAATTAAAGGGAGCAAGTTAGGAATATATAAAGTAGAAGGTGCACCGTGCTTACCTTTTAACTTGAATTTATGGCAGCTGTCCCTATAAAAGTCTTCTTTCTTCCTCGGATTCAAGGCAGCAAGCTTGCTAAGATTATGAACAAAACGTGTACAAAAACTTGCCATCTCAAATGTTTATCTAGTTTTATTTGACCTAGTTGAATTCGGCCATTCCTCAATTGTATTAACTCTTGCCGGTTCAACTTGAATACCTTGTAAACTTAACATGTAACTAAGAAGATTAATAGAATGAGTGTAATAAACATAATTATCCATCTTAGCATACAAGGTTTGTGTATTTATAATAGAAAAAACAGCTCTAAGATGTGTACTAACATGTTCTCGGTTTTGACTATTAATAAATATTTTTTCAAAGCAATAAATTGGATGTCTACTGAAAAGTTATGTGATTAACATGTAGACTATCCGTATATGTTCTAAAAGTCCTTTCATGCTTAGGTTCAATAATTACCGGATTAAAATAAGGACTTAAAGACTTTCTTACCTCCTTCTTTGCACAAATTAACTCACCTTGGTTTTAAATTTGCTGATTTGTACCCCGAAGATGGTTTATACCTTTCACGATTTTGAAGGCTAATAATGATAAGGGATTGGACAGCTTTGCAACAGTTTGGTATAAACGTCATATCTATCAATCCAGGAATCCAATGGAGCTGATTCCAATTGCATATTAAAGATAAGAGGCAGATCTATAACTTTCATGAGATCACGAGATCAGATTCTTCCTTCTTAATATCCGAAATCGTCGTACAAGTTGGCCCAACAAGCTGTCCAGAATTTGGACGAAATTAAAGGGCATTTTAGTCTTTGTACAATTAAAGTCTATGCTAGACTTTAATTATTTTCAGCATATTATTTACATTATTTTCGTGTATAGCAAGTAGTATTGCTATAATAAAGGACATGTTGTCCATGTGTTAGTTAGTTGGTTATCTAGTTGTTAAGAGTACCACATCTACTAGGACTCTTCTTGTTTAAGTGTTTTACTTGATAGCAAGTTGTTTAATCAAGAGTCCTAATTCTTTAAGGACTCTTATTTGTTGTTGTTTGGAACCGAATTATTACTCTATATAATGGAGGGTTCGGCCAACATAATATTAAGTTTAGTTGTTTTAATACAAGATATTTTTGGAACATGTGTGAGGTTTTACCTTGTCATTCCTTTTTGAGTTACTGTATCAACTAGCTTGTTTCTCTAGTTTTGGTGTTTCATCCTTCATTGATACTTAGCCTGCCCGGGGTTGTGTTGAGTATATTCCCATAGAAACTATTTCGAGATATAGAAAGATCTACTTAAAAGCCGAACCTTGATATAAAACATCACGGGTTCGCATCAAATAAGTAAACTTCTCGGCAACTCCTTAGAGAAGACTTCATGAAACTTCTGAAAAATAGCAAGACTAGATGTAGAAAAAGATGTTAGAGTAAAACAAAAAGTGTTAGTAAATAGGTCCCTTGCGGTTCCTTTCAAATCTAACAAAACAACAAGTTGTTTTGCTTGAATTGTCCTATCTACCTTTCCGGATTTAATGAACAAACATTCTTTTCTCACTTTTGGAGCTATTGCCTATTTTCTCACTTTTAGCTCGGCTTTTTTGTCCTTTTTTCTCTCGGTTTTTACCTCTTGGGTAGGATCACTCGTTTTTTGCAAATCATGCTCTTTCATTCTTTTCTCTCTACCCTCGGCTAATAACTTTTGATGCTCACGAACTTGAATTGGTGACATAGGATGTAAAGTATACCGAATGTTATCTTTTGTAGCCATGTAAACATTCCTTCGACCAATATGATCCGCGAACCTATCATATTGCCAAGGTCTTCCCAGAATAATGTGACTTGCGGTCATAGGTACCACATCACATAAAACTGTATCTTTAAACTGCCCAATGCGGAAATCAATCTCCACTTGCTTATCCACTTTAATTTCTCCGCTATTATTTAACCAAGAAAGCTTGTATGGCATTGGATGTGCTTTTATGGGTAAATCCAAAGCGGTTACCATCTCATAAGAACAAATGTTAGTGCAACTACCATTGTCAATAATAACCAAACATGTTCTATCCTTAACATTGCACTTAGTTTGAAAAAGATTACTGCGGTGTTGATGCAAATCATCTAATGGTTGAGAATGTAAAAGTTGCATATTAACTAAAAGAAAATTACCATCATCCGCGGGAAATTCTCCATTGCCCTCAGCTTCATCTCCCAAAAATGGTTCCTCGGTTTCCTCTTCATAACTAACCCACGTTCCGTCTTCCATCATGATCATGGAACTTTTAGTTGGACAATCCCGAGCAAAGTGACCTTTACCTTTACACTTAAAACATTCCCGATCATGTGATGTAGTTGAATTAGCCCTCAAATCGGTCGGTTTTGATGTAGTTGGTACCCTTGCTGCCCCAAAAGGAATCGTGGCTGTTTTTGCATTTCCCAAACTGCCGTTTGCATGATTTGGGCTCGGCAAAACAGTAGAATTGTTTAGGGACTGATTTAGCCGTTTTCAAGATTGGAAATTTGCCGAATAAGTCCTTGAACTCTTCTCTTTTTGCTGCCTCTCAATTTGTTCAGAAAAATAAACCATATCAATAAGATTAGTAAGGTTAGCACGTTCTACCTTGGGTCTAATTTTGTCATTTAGACCAGCCAAGAAACGGGCCAAAGTTGCCTCATTATTTTCCCGGATGTTTGATCTAATCATGGCTATCTCCATCTCTTTGTAGTATTCATCAACGGTCTTTGTCCCTTGCCTCAATCTTTGGAGTTGATTGTACAAATCACGATTAAAACTTTGAGGTACAAATCGTCGTGTCATGACCGCTTTCATATCCTCCCATGAATCAATTGGTCTTTGCCCCGATATTCTCCGTTCATTTTTCTCATTATCCCACCAAAGAGATGCATAATCTCCAAACTCCATGGCTGCCAATTTAACCTTTTTCTCCTCCGAATAATTATGAACATAAAAAACATGGTTAACTTTTCGTGTCCAATCTAAAAATAATTGAGGATCATTTGTACCTAGGAAAGGAGGGATCTTGGTTTTGATAGCACCAAGATTATTATCATACCTTTGATCTTGAACATTTGCTCTCGGATCATACCTTTGGTTGTGAGCATTTGGTCTCGGATCAAACCTTTGATCTTGATGATTTGCTCTCGGCTAAAATCTTTCATCATGAACAAATGGTCTCGGATCATACCTTGGATTTTGCTGATTTGGCCTCGGTTCATAGGCAAAATTGTCCATCATCCTTGGAATAACTCTCGGCTGAAAATCTTTATTGTGCTGAAAGTTGTCCCTTGCATTTTGCACAAAGGATTCTTGAGAATCTTGATCTTCTTTTGCTGCCCCTTTGCCTTTATCCGAATGTTTCTTGATTCTAGAACCTCCAACCGATCTTTAATTTCATTGATAGATTGCACCAAAGCTTTCATTGTTTGTTGTATTGATTCTTTGAAAAGTTTGTCACCGTCTATGGCACCTTGCTGTGAAGTACCTTCATCAAAAGACATTATCTTTGCAAAGAAAAAATTACACACAAAAAAAAAACGTTAGTAGAAAAAAAAAACATCACACAATTATTTTTTTTCCCTCTCAAAATTCCACAAATACTTGTCAAGAACTTCCAACTCTAGATGATTTAGAGAAATTGAATTGTTGTGTTGATGGAAGGCTAAAAAAATATGGAAAGAAATCCTATCTTGACCTACACAAAAAGTCCAAGGAAGAAATATAAGAGTATTTGTAACAAAAACAAGAAAAAGATGTGATCTTTACGTTTCTTGATTTTTCTTGAAATTGCATTTTTGACGATTTGTTTTTCTTACCTTCTTACCCGAGACTTACCCTTTTCTTGGCCACACAATATCAAGAACTCCGGATTAGGAAGATTTTACCTTGATTGAAGATGTTGGTGGCGGCTAATTCAAGAACAAGAGGGAACAAGAGCCAATTCCTTTAGACAAAGGAAGTTTTCTTTTGGATTGATTCCTTGTCTAATTTGAGATAACCCGGCTGCCAATTTCTTTACTTCCGGGTGGCTTTTGCGTTGGGTAATGAACCCGTATTGTAGTTAACCCGGCTGCCAATTTCTTTACTTCCGGGTGGCTTTTTCGTTGGGGTCGTAATAGTTTTTTTGTTATCTTTCGGTCTATTTCAAGCAAACAAGAAAATTTTCAAGAAAAACGTAAAGGGTACACCAAGATAGAGATCAACCTTTCGCTATAATACCACTTGATGCGAAACCGTGATGTTTTATATCAAGGTTCGGCTTTTTAGCAGATCTTTCTCTATCTCGAAATAGTTTCTATGGGAATATACTCAACACAACTCCAAGCAAGCTAAGTATCAATGAAGGCTGAAACACCACAACTAGAGAAACAAGCTAGTTGATACAGTAACTCAAAGAATATGAAGTTCTACCGGAAATTCATAAACAAGTATATAAGGAATAACCTTAATCAAAATATCAATATATCAAGTCTCCTCTTAAAGGTGGCGAAATTTCTCTTTAAGTAGAGGAATTTCGGTCCAACAATAAAAAGGAAAAGCATAAAAGAGTCCTTGAAGAAGTAGGACTCTTGGAAAACAACTTGCTATCAAGTAAAACACTTAAACAAGATAATAGACACATATTCCTATTATCTTGCGGCTAATCCATAACAAACTAATAAATCTATGAAGAGTCCTAGTTGCATTAGGACTCTTATTAACCAACTAACTAACTCATGGACAACATGTCCTTTATTATAGCAAATACTTGCTATTACATGGCTAGAATGGGAAATAACAATGCTGAAAGTAATTAAAGTCTAGAATAGTCTAGAATATGCTAGAATAGACTTTAATGGGTAAAAAGACTAAAATTCCCTTTTAGATTAGTCCAATTCTGGACAGATTGTTGGGCCAACTTGCACGATGATTTAGGATATCAAGCAGGCAGAATCTGATCTTGTGACCCATAGAAGTTGTAGATATGCCTGTTATCTTTAATATGCAATAGGAATCAGCTTCATTGGATGCTATATCGAAAGATATGATCATTATACCAAACAGTAGCAAAGCTGTACATTCCTTGTACACTCGTGATACTGAAGAGGTTGACTTGTACAACATTCCTAGAAGTAACTTAGAGTCTTCTTTGTATTTGAATGCACGTTCCCTTGAGTTGGGCAGCCATGAGGTTGGTACCGCATCACTTGGCTTACCCTTCTTCTTGGCCGAGATGTGTCGAGAATGAGGCGCCTACGCTATCAATTCTCGATGTATAGTAATGAAGGTCCCGGCTAAAATATTAAAGGGGGAACATTTTCCGATTCTTGGAACGAGGCTCCTACGCTATGGACAAAGAAGTTTGCTTTTTGGCATTATATTTCCTAAAACTCTCGGCTGTTTTTTGATGAGGAACCTTGATTTTTAAGGTCAAGATTCGACACAAAAGGTTAAAGTTCGGATCTTTCTCTTTCTCGAATTAGTTTCCATGAGGAATATATTCAACGCGACTCCAAGAAGGTTGATTATCGATGGAGGCTTAACCACCACAACAAGCGAATGTACCTTGTTGATACATTAACTCAAAGATTGAATGAAGTTCATTGATGCGAAACCGCGATACAAAGTATCAAGATTCGACACTAAAAGGTTTGATACGGATCTTTCTCTATCTCGAACTAGTTTCCAAGGGGAATATAATCAACGCAACTCTAAAGACGGCTAATTATCAACGGGGGCTGAAACACCACAACAAGCGAAACTAACTTCTAGGTACAGTAACTCAAGAAAGAATGAATTCTATAAGAAGTTGAAACACAAGTATCTATGGAATAACCTTATCCAAAATATCAATATATCTAACGTAAGTATTATGTTGGCCGAAATCTCTCTTAAATAGAGTGAAGATATCGGTTCCAAGGAACAATAAAGGAAGTTTCCTACTTTAGGAAAGACTCTTGAATCCTAGCTTAAGTAAACTTCCTAAAATCAAAACACTACCTAACATCATGGAAAACATGTCCTTTTATTTAGCTAGCATTATCTTTATTCGGCCAACATGGCTAATAATAGTAAACAATAAAGCTGAAAATATAATTTTAATGTACAAATGACTAAAATGCCCCTATTATCCACTTTGCTTGTTTGGGCCGAATTTAATATCTTGTAAACTTAAGAGTTAAACCTGAATATCATCTTCTAGATGTAATTTAGCTTCCTCTTTAGCCTTCAACCCTCGGATCAATGTAGAGATGGCTTGATCTACTTTCCTTGCTCTTTGTCTAGTCATTGGACCTAGTATGTATGATAAGGGATGCTTGATATGAGGCGGCCCCGTAGATGGTCCCGCGTCATTCTACATAGAAGTTCAATTCACAAGTAACTAAGGAATAACCTTAAAATATCATAAATCAAGTCTAGTCTATAGCGTGGCCGAATTTCCTCTCAAATAGACTAAGAATTTCGTTGTCAATGACCCACAAATGAAGAATCCTAATCAAGTTAGAATTCTTCTATCTAAGAATAGAAAACTACTCAAATTGAACCACTAACTAAACACATAGAATACATTCCCTTTATTATATAACCTTATCTAGATAAAGAGGCGCCTAGAAACACTTTAATAATAAAAATAATAAATCTGAAATTCTAATTGAAGACTAGAATATACTTTAATTTACAAGTTTCCTAAAATGCCCTTTAACCGTTTTCCTTCCAATTGTGTATCTTGCCCTCAAATGCTATTAGATGGATTTGATCATTGTGCCTTGCATTCTTGGAAGGCTTCTTTGTCTCTTGAGCCTTTAGATTAAATATTTTAAACACTTGGAACAAAGGCTTTTCTCGGAAACTCGTATTTGGAATGCATGAGTTAAGTACTTGGTCATTTGGATGAATGACCTCTTTTATCTTCATGGATGATCCCTCATGTAATATTGGGAAACGTTCCCTAATGTAAACGTTACCCTTCCTCTTGGCCGAGATGTGGTGAGAATGAGGCCCCTACGCTATCAATTCTCGATGTATAGTAATGAAGGTCACGGCTAAAATATTAAAGTGGGGACGTTTTCCGATTCTGGGAACAAGGCTCCTACGCTATGGACCAAGAAGTTTGCTTTTTGGCTTTATAGTTCCTAAAACTCTCGGCTGCTTTTTGATGAGGAACCTTGATTTTTAAGGTCAAGATTCGACACAAAAGGTTAAAGTTCGGATCTTTCACTTTCTCGAATTAGTTTCCATTGGGAATATAATCAACGCGACTACAAGCTCGAATTGGTTACCAAGGGGAATATAATCAACGCGACTCCAAGAAAATTTGATTATCGATGGAGGCTTAAACACCACAATAAGCGAAACTACCTTGTTGATACAGTAACTCAAAGAATGAATGAAGTTCTATGATGCAGAACCGTGATACAAAGTATCAAGATTCGACACTAAAAGGTTTGAAACGGGTCTTTCTCTGTCTCGAACTAGTTTCCAAGCGGAATATAATCAATGCAACTCTAAAGACGGCTAATTATCAATGGGGGCTGAAACCCCACAACAAGCGAAACTAACTTGTAGGTACAGTAACTCAAGAAAGAATGAATTCTATAAGAAGTTCAAACACAAGTATCTAAGGAATAACCTTAGCCAAAATATCAATATATCTAACGTAAGTATTATGTTGGCCGAAATCTCTCTTAAATAGAGCGAAGATTTCGGTTCCAAGCAACAATAAAGGAAGAGTCCTACTTTAGGTAAGACTCTTGAATCCTAACTTAAGTAAACTTCCTAAAACAAGACACTACCTAACATCATGGAAAACATGTCCTATTATTTAGCTAGCATTATCTTTATTCGGCCAACATGGCTAATAATAGTAAACAATAAAGCTGAAAATGTAATTAAAGTCTATTCTAGACTTTAATGTACAAAAAGACTAAAATGCCCCTATTATCCACTTTGCTTGTTTGGGACGAATTGAATATCTTGTAAACTTAAGAGTTGAACCTGAATATCATCTTCTTGATGTAATTTGGCTTCCTCTTTAGCCTTCAACCCTCGGATCAATGTAGAGATGGCTTGATCTACTTTCTTGCTCTTTGTCTAGTCATTGGACCTAGTATGTTTGACAAGGGATGCTTGATATGAGGCGGCCACGTAGATGGTCCTGCGTCATTCTACATAGAAGTTCAATTCACAAGTAACTAAGGAATAACCTTAAAATATCATAAATCAAGTCTAGTCTATATCTTGGCTGAATTCCCTCTCAAATAGACTAGGAATTTCCTTGCCAATGACCCACAAATGAAGAATCCTAATTAAGTTAGAATTCTTCTATCTAAGAATAGTAAACTACTCTAATTGAACCCCTTACTAAACACGCGGAATACATTCCCTTTATTATATAGCCTTACCTAGATAAAGAGGCGCCTAAAAACACTTTAATAATAAAAATAATAAATCTGAAATTCTAATTATAGCTTAGAATATACTTTAATTTACAAGTTTCCTAAAATGCCCTTTAACCGTTTTCCTTCCAATTGTGTATCTTGCCCTCAAATGCTATAAGATGGATTTGATCTTTGTGCCTTGCATTCTTGGAAGGCTTCTTTGTCTCTTGTGCCTTTAGATTAAATAATTTAACCACTTAGAACAAAGGCTTTGCTCGGAAACTCGTATTTGGAATGCATGAGTTAAGGACTTGGTCATTTGGATGAATGATCTCTTTTATCTTCATGGATGAACCCTCATCATAAGCATTTGTAAACGTTCCCTAATGTAATGTTGGGAAACAAATCTCCGTTTCATCTCAGCTTTCATCTCCTTCCAACTGTCGATAGGTCGTTGACCCACTCTTCTTCTAAGTATACTTTCTTCTTTCCACCACTTTGATGCATAATTATAAATTCCCATGGCTGCCGTCTTTACATTTTTACCCTCCGAATAATCAAGAATAGCAAACATACAATTAAGTTTATGTATACATTCAAATAAAGATTCAGGATCATTCGTACCTTCAAAAGATGGGATCTTGGATTTGGATTTCTGAATTTTGTCTTCCATTCTCGGCTCACAATGATAAAATTCACCATTATCATCAAATCTTTGAATTTGTTCCCTTTCGTAGCCGTACCTTTTTTCATCATAATTAAAGTTGCCATCTTCTTCATAACTTTGTTGCCTCATCTTGCGCAAGAATTGTTGATTCTTCAATATTTACATTTCTTGAATCTTTTCTTTCTTTTTTCTTGACTTACTTACCCTTCTTCTTGGCCTAGACATGTCGAGAATGAGGCGCCTACGCTATCAATTCTCGATGTATAGTAATAAAGGTCACGGCTAAAAAATTAAAGGGGGAACGTTTGCCGATTCTTGGAACGAGGCTCCTACGCTATGAACCAAGAAGTTTGCTTTTTGGCTTTATAGTTCCTTAAACTCTCGGCTTCTTTTTGATGAGGAACCCTGATTTTTAAGGTCAAGATTCGACACAAAAGGTTAAAGTTCGGATCTTTCTCTTTCTCGAATTAGTTTCCATGGGGAATATAATCAACGCGACTCCAAGAAGGTTGATTATCGATGGAGGCTTAAACACCACAACAAGCGAAACTACCTTGTTGATACAGTTGTTAGTAGTGTCCTATGACCATTAGCACATGTGTGTTTTATTATCTTTTGAGCATGTAATTGAATAGTTAATTTTGCTTTTGATTATCAAATGTGTGATTTGATAGTAAAACTCATTAGCTTATGTAATTACTATTCTAAAAAGTCCCTAGTTTTATGTAATGCTTAATTACTATGAAATAAAACTAGTATGATTGTTGATTGATGATCTTGTTTTACTGATCATGTGTAATGGATACAAATCACATCATAGATGCAATATATAGGGATACATTGTATTGGACGTGATCCGTCAGAGAAGTAATACTTCATGTTCTTAAGTCATAAGTATAACTTCCTCAATACTATTTTAGAATCCTTAGACCTTATGTCTTCATTGATTCTAGTATGAATGGAGCCACGTTTTGATTCAGTCGGATGTTACTTGTAACAGAGTAATCAATAGGACTGATGATCGGATGTAGTGTCCTATCATAGCTTGAATGTGAGAGACATTGTAAGGAATTTGTCCCTCTCTATTATTAGAGAGAGATATCCATGGACCCCTCGATAGGGGAAGACTGATTAAATGCATGGCAGTGCTCAAATGTATTTGATAAAGTGGTTATCAAATGCTATTTGTCGAAACAGTTGTTAGTAATGCCCTAGGACCATGAGCATATGTTGTGCGTTTTATTATCTTTTGAGCATGTAATTGAATAGTTAATTTAGCTTTTGATTATCAAATGTGTGATTTGATAGTAAAACTCATTAGCTCATGTAATTGCTATTCTAGTTGTCCCTAGTTTTATGTAATACTCATTTACTGTGAAATAAAACTAGTATGATTGTTGATTGATGATCTTGTTTTACTGATCATGTGTAATGAATACAAATCACATCATAGATGCAATATATAGGGATACGTTGTATTGGACGTGATCCGTTTGAGAAGTAATACTTCTTGGTCTTAAGTCATAAGTATTACTTCGTCAATACTATTTTAGAATCCTTAGACCCTATGTCTTCATTGATTCTAGTATGAATGGAGCCACGTTTTGACTCAGTCGGACGTTACTTGTAACGAGTAATCAATATGACTCGATGATCGGATGTAGTGTCCTATCATAGCTTGAATGTGAGAGACATTGTAAGGAATTTGTCCCTCTCTATTATTGAGAGAGATATCCATGGGCCCCTCGATAGGGAAAGACTGTTTAAATGCATGGCAGTGCTCAAATGTATTTGATAAAGTGGTTATCAAATGCTATTTGTCAAAGCAGTCTACACGGAGATCGAGCATAAATACAATTAAGCTTAATAAGGGTGGCGACAACCATGCCTTATGCTTAATTTGGATATCGCGAGACAAAGGGATTAAATAGTGGATTGACAATAGGTTCCGTTGTAAATTCATTCACCTTGGGTAGTCACAATGTCCCTGCTAGGGGCCGCTTGTGACTTATGAACTCACACTACTACTAAGTGTGTTTTCATTGCCATTGTGATATGAACCCTACAGGGGTCACACGCATAGACGAGCTAACAAGCTTCATGTCCAGATTCAATGAATCTAGAATGTGTCTAGGTTCATTGTATCGACATTTGTTTTTCGAAAATAATAAAGTGTTTATTATTCGAATTAGAGATAGGGGGCAATTTTGGTATTTAACTATAGCTGGGATTAAGTGGGAGTTGTTATCAGATAAAGACTCCCACTACCAGTCAGGTCTAGGGGACGTGGGAGTCGAGTCTCCCATGGCCGAGAGAAGTTGAGTAGACGTGGGAGTTGTTCGGGAACAAACTCCCACACTCTATATGACATCTCTTAGCCGAAACCCTAGGTTACAAGGTCATTCAGCCGAAATACCAATACTAAAAAGGAAAAATGTTTTCTTTCTGTTTTTCCCTTTTCTCTCTAAATTCCCGAACTTCAGAAAGACGAAGAGCTAGCAATCACTGCTTGTTTCAGTCAGCGTGGATACTCGGTAGAGGGAAATTCCGCAGAGGGAATTCCGTTGGTGAAAAGAAAACTTCCAAGAATCGTCATCCTCCATTCAAGAAGTAGCTTCTTGAATCCGAAAATTGTAAGTTTTTACCGCTGTTTTCGAATTGTTTCATATGAGCGGATCCTTCAGGGGAGGATTCATGGGTGTTTGGAACGAGTTTCCGCCCATGAATCCCTTCAACAGTCTACCTAGAGATCGAGCATAAATACAATTAAGCTTAATAAGGGTGACGACTACCATGCCTTATGCTTCATTAGGATATCGCGAGACAAAGGGATTAAATAGTGGATTGATATTAGGTTCCACCATAAATTCATTCACTTTGGGTAGTCACAATGTCATGCTAGGGACCGCTTGTGATTTATGAACACATACTACTACTAAGTGTGTTTTCGTTGCCACTGTGAGATGAACCTACAGGGTCACACGCATAGACGAGCTAGCGAGCTTCATGTCCAGATTCAATGAATCTAGAATGTGTCTAGGTTAATTGTATCTGACATTCACTTTTCTGAGAATAATAAAGTGTTATTATTCGAATTAGAGATAAGGGGCATTTTCGGTATAGTTGGGATTAGTCATTATCCGATATAGACTCCCACTGCCAAAAGAGGTTGATAGGACGTGGGAGTTTAGACTCCCACTGCTGAGAGAAGTGGAAGACGTGAGAGTTGGTTATGGGAACAAACTCTCACACCATATATAATTAACTCTCAGCCGAAACCCTAGTCCTTCCTTACTTCAGTCGCAATTAAACAATTCACCCGAAATTAGATTTCGGATTTTTTCTGCCTCTCCCTTTTCTCTCTAATTCCCGAATCTCAGAAAAAGAAGAGCTAGCAATCGCTGCCCGTTTCGTGGCGTGGATACCGGTAGGGGGACATTCCGCAAAGGGAATTTCGTTGGTGTCAGATTAGCATCCAAGAAACGTCATCCTCCTTTCAAGAAGTAGCTTCTTGAATCCAAGAAACGTAAGTTTTTCACTGTTTTACCGAATCGGATTTGTATGAGCGGATCCTTCAGGGGAGGACTCATGGGTGTTTGGAACGAGTTTCCGCCCATGAATCCCTTCAACAGTAACTCAAAGAATGAATGAAGTTCTACGATGCGGAACCGTGATACAAAGTATCAAGATTCGACACTAAAAGGTTTGAAACGGGTCGTTCTCTATCTAGAACTAGTTTACAAGGGGAATATAATCAACGCAACTCTAAAGAAGCGAAACTAACTTGTAGGTACAGTTACTCAAGAATGAATGAATTCTATAAGAAGTTCAAACCCAAGTATCTAAGGAATAACCTTAGCCAAACTATCAATATATCAAACGTAAGTATTATGTTGGCCGAAATCTCTCTTAAATAGAGTGAAGATTTCGGTTCCAAGCAACAATAAAGGAAGCGTCCAACTTTAGGTAAGACTCTTAAATCCTAACTTAAGTAAACTTCCTAAAACAAAACACTACCTAACATCATGGAAAACATGTCCTATTATTTAGCTAGCATTATATTTATTCGGCCAACATAGCTAATAATAGTAAACAATAAGGCTGTAAATATAATTAAAGTCTAGAATAGACTTTAATATACAAAAAGACTAAAATGCCCCTATTTTGCACTTTGCTTGTTTGGTCCGAATTGAATATCTTGTAAACTTAAGAGTTGAACCTGAATATCATCTTCTAGATGTAATTTAGCTTCATCTTTAGCCTTCAACCCTCGGATCAATGTAGAGATGGCTTGATCTACTTTCCTTGCTCTTTGTCTAGTCATTGGACTTGATAAGGGATGCCTGACATGAGGCGGCCCCGTAGATGGTCCCGTGTCAATCTACATAGAAGTTCAATTCACAAGTAACTAAGGAATAACCTTAAAATATCATAAATCAAGTGTAGTCTATAACTTGGCCGAATTCCCTCTCAAATTGAGTAGGAATTTCGTTGCCAATGACCCACAAATGAAGAATCCTAATTAAGTTAGAATTCTTCTATCTAAGAATAGTATACTACTCTAATTGAACCACTAACTAAACACATGGAATACATTCCCTTTATTATATAGCCTTATCTAGATAAAGAGGCGCCTAAAAACACTTTAATAATAAAAATAATAAATCTGAAATTCTAATTAAAGTCTAGAATATACTTTAATTTACATGTTTCCTAAAATGCCCTTTAACCGTTTTCCTTCCAATTGGGTATCTTGCCATCAAATGCTATAAGATGGATTTGATCCTTGTGCCTTGCATTCTTGGAAGGCTTCTTTGTCTCTTTTGCCTTTAGATTAAATAATTTAAACACTTGGAACAAAGGCTTTGCACGAAAACTCGTATTTGGAATGCATGAGTTAAGGACTTGGTCATTTGGATAAATGACCTCATTCATCTTCATGGATGAACCCTCATCATAAGCATTTGTAAACGTTCCCTAATGTAATGTTGGGAAACAAATCTCCGTTTCATCTCAGCTTTCATATCCTTCCAACTGTCGATAGGTCGTTGACCCACTCTTCTTCTAAGTATACTTTCTTCTTTCCACCACTTTGATGCATAACTATAAAATCCCATTGCTGCCGTCTTTACATTTTTACCCTCCAAATAATCAAGAATAGCAAACATACAATTAAGTTTTTGTATACATTCAAATAAAGATTCAGGATCATTCGTACTTTCAAAAGATGGGATCTTGGATTTGGATTTCTGAATTTTGTCTTCCATTCTCGGCTCACAGTGATAAAATTCACCATTATCATCAAACCTTTGAATTTGTTCCCTTTCGTAGCCGTACCTTTTATCATCATAATTAAAGTTGCCATCTTCTTCATAACATTGTTGCCTCATCTTGCGCAGGAATTGTTGATTCTTCAATATTTACGTTTCTTGATTCTTGTTCTTGAATCTTTTCTTTCTTTTTTCTTGACTTACCCTTCTTCTTGGCCGAGACGTGTCGAGAATGAGGCGCCTACGCTATCAATTCTCGATGTATAGTAACGAAGGTCTCGGCTAAAAAGTTAAAGGGGGAACGTTCACCTGTTCTTGGAACGAGGCTCCTACGCTATGGACTAAGAAGTTTTCTTTTTGGCTTTATAGTTCCTAAAACTCTCGGCTGCTTTTTGATGAGGAACCTTGATTTTTAAGTTCAAGGTTCGACACAAAAGGTTAATGTTCGGATCTTTCTCTTTCTCGAATTAGTTTCCATGGGGAACATAATCAACGCGACTCTATGAAGGTTGATTATCGATGGAGGCTGAAACACCATTACAAGCGAAACTACCTTGTTGATACAGTAACTCAAAGAATGAATGAAGTACTACGATGCGGAACCATGATACAAAGTATCAAGATTCGACACTAAAAGGTTTGATACGGGTCTTTCTCTATCTCGAACTAGTTTCCAAGGGGAATATAATCAACGCAACTGAAAAGACGGCTAATTATCAATGGGGGCTGAAACCCCACAACAAGCGAAACTAAGTTGTAGGTACAGTAACTCAAGAATGAATGAATTCTATAAGTAGTTCAAACACAAGTATCTAAGGAATAACCTTAGCCAAAATATCAATATATCTAACGTAAGTATTATGTCGGCCGAAATCTCTCTTAAATAGAGTGAAGATGTCGGTTCCAAGCAACAATAAAGGAAGAGTCCTACTTTAGGTAAGACTTTTGAATCCTAACTTAAGTAAACTTCCTAAAACAAAACACTACATAACATCATGGAAAACATGTCCTATTATTTAGCTAGCATTATCTTTATTCGGCCAACATGGCTAATAATATAAACAATAACGCTGAAAATATAATTAAAGTCTAGAATAGACTTTAATGTACAAAAAGACTAAAATGCCCTTATTATCCACTTTGCTTGTTTGGGCCGAATTGAATATCTTGTAAACTTAAGAGTTGAAACTGAATATCATCTTCTAGATGTAATTTAGCTTCATCTTTAGCCTTCAACCCTCGGATCAATGTAGAGATGGCTTGATCTACTTTCCTTGCTCTTTGTCTAGTCATTGGACCTAGTATGTTTGATAAGGGATGCCTGACATGAGGCGGCCCCGTAGATGGTCCCGTGTCATTCTACATAGAAGTTCAATTCACAAGTAACTAAGGAATAACCTTAAAATATCATAAATCAAGTCTAGTCTATAACTTGGCCGAATTCCCTCTCAAATTGAGTAGGAATTTCGTTGCCAATGACCCACAAATGAAGAATCCTAATTAAGTTAGAATTCTTCTATCTAAGAATAGTATACTACTCTAATTGAACCACTAACTAAACACATGGAATACATTCCCTTTATTATATAGCCTTATCTAGATAAAGAGGCGCCTAAAAACACTTTAATAATAAAAATAATAAATCTGAAATTCTAATTAAAGTCTAGAATATACTTTAATTTACATGTTTCCTGAAATGCCCATTAACCGTTTTCCTTTCAATTGTGTATCTTGCCCTCTAATGCTATAAGATGGATTTGATCCTTGCGCCTTGCATTCTTGGAAGGCTTCTTTGTCTCTTGAGCCTTTAGATTAAATAATTTAAACACTTGAAACAAAGGCTTTGCTCGGAAACTCGTATTTGGAATGCATGAGTTAAGGACTTGGTGAAGGGATTCATGGGCGGAAACTCATTCCAAACACCCATGATGAAGGGATTAATGGGCGGAAACTCGTTCCAAACACCCATGGATCCTCCCCTGAAGGATCCGCTCATATGAAACAATTCGAAAAACATCAAGAAACAGCAAGAAAAACTTACGGTTTTGGATTCAAGAAGCTACTTCTTGAATGGAGGATGATGTTTCTTGGATCGGATGTTGCTACCGATTGATCTCCCTTTTGCGGAAAGTCCCTCTACCGGGTATCCACGCGGCCAAAGCGGGCAGCGATTGCTAGCTCTTCGTCTTTTCTAATTTTCGGGAATTTAGAGAGAAAAGGGAGAGGCGGAAACTATTTCGGCTTCTTAGGTATTTCGGTGAAATAGCATTGAAGTCTAGGGTTTCGGCCAAGAGTTTATTATATAGGGTGTGAGAGTTTGTTCCCCGGAACTAACTCTCACGTCCTCAACTCCTCTCGGCAATGGGAGTCCTTAACTCCCACGTCCCCTTAGACTTCTGCTGGTAGTGGGAGTCCTTATCGGATAATAACTCCCACGTAATCCCGACTATAAGTAAAATACCGAAATTGCCCTCTATCTCTAATTCGAATAATAAACACTTTATTATTTTGAGAAAGACAAATGTCAAATACAATGAACCTAGACACATTCTAGATTCATTGAATGCTGACATAAAGCTCGTTAGCTCGTCTATGCGTGTGACCACGTAGGTTCATCTCACAATGGCAATGAAAACACACTTAGTAGTAGTATGTGTTCATAAATCACAAGCGGTCCCTAGCGAGGACATTGTGACTACCCAAAGTGAATGAATATACAACGGAACCTAATATCAATCCACTATTTAATCCACTTTGTCTCGCGATATCCTAATTAAGCATAAGGCATGGTGGTCGTCACCACTTATTAAGCTTAATTATATTTATGCTCGATCTCCCGGGTAGATTTGTTTCGACAAATAGCATTTGATAACCACTTTATCAAATACATTTGAGCACGACCATGCATTTAGACAGTCTTTCCCTATCGAGGGGCCCATGGATATCTCTCTCTAATAATAGAGAGGGACAAATTCCTTACAATGTCTCTCACATTCAAGCTATGATAGGGACACTACATCCAATCTCGGTCGTATTGATTACTCTGTTACAAGTAACGTCCGAGTCGAGTCAAAACGTAGCTTCATTCATACTAGAATCAATGAAGACATAAGGTCTAAGGATTCTAAAATAGTATTGAGGAAGTAATACTTATGACTTAAGACCATGAAGTATTACTTCTCGACGGATCACGTCGATACAATGTATCCCTATATATTGCATCTATGATGTGATTTGTATCCATTACACATGATCAATAAAACAAGATCATCAATCAACAATCATACTAGTTTTATTTCATAGTAATTAAGCATTACATAAAACTAGGGACTACTAGAATAGTAATTACATAAGCTAATGAGTTTTACTATCAAATCACACATTTGATAATCAAAAGCTAAATTAACTATTCAATTACATGCTAAAAAGATAATAAAACGCACAACATGTGCTAATGGTCCTAGGGCACTACTAACACATGAGTCCTCCCCTGAAGGATCCGCTCATAAAAAAAAAACGAATCGGAAAAATTACAAGAAAAGACTTACGTTTTGAGTTCAAGAATCGGATTCTTGAATGGAAGATGCTATCTTTATGGCTCGGATGCAATGATCACTGTAAGCCCTAAGGGCGAACGAACTCTGTTTTTGATATTGGACAAACATTTGATGTTGTGTCTAATGATCTTAATCTTTGTGATAGAATATTGGAAATCTTGTAGGAAGCACTAAGTACTTCAATCAAGCCATGTTCAAGATTCAAAGTCATACTATTCAAGGCTCATCTATGAAGATTGAAGATTGAAGACTTAGTTTGGTTAGTTTAGCTTTGTCGTCTTTAGTCGTAATCTTTAAAGCTCTAACCAAAGCTCTTATGAACATAAGCTTCTCACTCTAGTCTTGCATACATGATTTCATAAACACGTTTTCAAAAGGCAAAAGTTTCAAATGTGTTCTTATCCAAAAAGCCTTTGATTTCATAGATAAGTCTTTTAGAAAAGTTTTCCAAGTATTCTTACTTGTTATCTTTTAGGAAAACCTTTTTAGACTTCAAAAGACTTCAAAAGATTTCAAAACGTGTGAAAAATCACTTTGGAAGTTCGGTCAGCCGAGCTCAAGTTCGGATCAACCGAGCGAGACCCGAGAGCTCAGTCGGTCAGCCGGTCGACCTAATTGGCTGGTTCGGTCGACCTATGGTCTTGGTCGGTCGACCGACCTAAGCTTCGGCTCAACCGACCTTGGTTCGGTCAACCGAGAGTCCTTTGACGGTCTCACCGAAGTGCACTTTGTTACTAGCCGTTTTTTCGACCAGTTAAAGAGTCGTTTTTCAGCCAAATTTGAAATGTATATATTCTCCAAAGCTAGAGAAACATTCTAAGGCTTGCATATCAAATATTCATTGATCTCTCATCAAGCCAAAACACTTTCAAAGCAAAATACTCTTCATCCTTATGATCTAAAGCATTCAAGAGTATTCTTTCAAAAGCAAGACAAAGAGTGAACTTCATATGTTCAAGAGCTAAATTGTTTGTGCTTCAAAGGTACTATATCTTTCACTTAGAAGAGTGAACAACCTTGTACTTAACCTTTCTTAATTCCCTTTCTTAGTGATAGGGTTATTATTGTAAGTCCTACTTTGTGTGGGCATCCTTTGGTTGTAAAGTCCTACTTTGTGTGGGCAATTGTAAAAGTCCTACTTTGTGTGGGCATCTTCTTAGTGAAGTGTTTGAAATCCTTGGGTGCGGCTCAAGGTAGTGGAGGTAGATTCTAAGTGAATCGAACCACTATAAATCCTTTGTCTTGTTGATTGGGTTTTGCTTTAGCCTTTGTTCATCTTGCTTATACTTTCACTTGCATTGCAAAGATTCGAAAAAAGTTGCCAAGATTAGTTAAAACCCAATTCACCCCCCTCTTGTGTTTTACAATTGGTATCGAGCTTCGTCTTCAATTTTAGTTTAACCACTAGAAGCAAAGATCATGGCGGTATTTCGCTTTAGCCTACCAAGAGGGTTCTTCTACAAATAGACCACCACTCTTTGATGGAAACAACTATAATGCTTGGAAAAACCGATTCAAGATATATGTGTGCTCCATTGATTATTCTCTATGGCATATATTTGAAGAAGGTCCTTTTATTCCATTGAAGATTGTTGATGGTACTTTAATGTCAAAACCGGATAATGAGCTAAATGAAGTTGAGTCCAAGAAAATGACTCGAAATTATATGGCAATGAACATTCTAAGTTGTGCCTTGAATCCGGATGAGTACAACCGTGTTCGTGGAAGCAAATCGGCTCATGCTATGTGGAAAATGCTTGAAGTTACTCATGAAGGCACAAATCAAGTGAAAGAGTCAAAGTTGAATTTGCTAGTTAGAGAGTTTGAGCTATTCTCCATGGAGCCAAATGAATCAATCAATGAGATGAATACAAGATTCACCAATGTGGTAAATGGTTTGAAGTCATATGGTAAAGATTACACTTTGGGTGAAATAAATAGGAAGATTCTCAACTCTCTTCCCAAAAAGTTGGGAAGGAAAAGCTCTAGTCATTGAAGAAGCCAAGGACTTGAAAACATATCCTACGGAGGAGCTTATTGGTTCTCTTCTCACATATGAGCTAACTCACAAAAAAGGAAGAGCGTATTGACAAGTCCAAGATGAATATTGCTCTAAAATCTTTTCTTGATCTAGAGGAATCAAATTGCTCAAGTGATGAGGAAGACATCAACCTAGATGATGAGACTATGGATTTAATGGTAAAACGAATGAAAAAGATGTTTTCCTGGGAAAGGAAGAAAATTCCATCAAAATAGAAGAGAACTAAATCCTAATGGGATGGAATGCTATGAGTGTGGAAGCAATCAACATCTCTTAGGAAATTGCCCAACCGCCAAAGCAAAGGGGCCTCAAGGAAGACAAAAAGAAAAAAAATTCTTCAAATCAAAGAATGCAAAGGGCATGCTATGCACATGGGATCAAGATGAGAGAGAAAATGAAGAAGGAGAGGAAAACTCAAATGTTTGCTTCATGGCTTTTGGTAATGAGGTACATCTTTCTCCCTCCCCTTCATATTCTAATGATGATGATGATGAGGAAGATCCTAATGAGCTTTTATATGATATGTATGAGCAAATGAAAAAATGTGCAAAGCAAAACAAAGAGATGAAACTTAAAATTGAATCCTTGCTTGATGAAAGATCAAAGTTGATTAATGAAAATGAAAAAATTGTGTGATGATGTTAAATGCTTGAAATGTGAAAATGAAAATCTCATTACTACTTGCAAAACATCTTCATTACAATACAAAGAAGCATGTGATAAAATGTCATCTCTTGAAATGTCAACTTGTTGAATTTGATAGTTTGAAAATCAAAGTTGTTGAGCTTACTTCACTAGTTGACAAGTTCTCCAAAGGAACACAAAAGCTTGATCATATTCTTGTTATGCAACGTGCTTCACATGATAGACATGGTCTTGGTTATAATGCTAATCACTTTGATCATGCTAGCTTTTCTAAGTTGCCTAAGAATAACTTTGTGCATGCTAGTTCCTCACATAGGCAAAATAGATATCATGAGCATGTTCACAAATCTTCTAAGCCACACACTTGTTGCACTTATTGTGGAAAACATGGTCATTTTAGTGTTAGATGCCATGTGAAGAAGAAGATTGAAAAAGGGGTAAAAACTGTTTGGAAAGTTAAACGTTTTTTAACTAACCCCCATGGACCCAAACAAAAGTGGGTACCAAAAGCTACTCTTCCCTTGATCTTATAGGTTCTTATAAGTTAGATGTATGCCACCAAGCTTCAATGGACTTGATTCAAAGAGAAGTGGCATTGGGGAAGAAATCAAAGGAGATGTGCCAAATGGAAGAAATTCAAAAGCACTCCTTAACACTTGGATTCTCAAAGCTCAAATGGTAATTAAATTGGAGAACCAAGTTGGTTAAAATACTTAGAGCAAAGCATCAAGTGATGACAAGAGCCAAAGTGTCAATCCAATGTCTTCATCACTTGGTAAGAAAGCAAAGGTATCAAAATCATCTTCTCATAACATTTTGATTAATGAGTTAAGTGTTTTTGATATATATACATGCTTGCTCTTATATAAATGTTGCATCTCACATGCTTGAATTCAATAATTATATAGATGACCTTTAGCATGCTCTTGTTTATTCATGTCTATTGAGCTAAGGTATCTATGAGATGTAGCATATGCAACTTGATTGATTCTTGTTTTGTTATGTCATATTCATTTAAGAATCTATCTAGTTGTTTTGGTTTTTGATAACCATGATCCTTAAGCATATATGTGTTACTTGATGATATTGAGCTAATCATGAAGGACCTTTAAAAAGGTACCAAATTTGTCATCAAGAATTCCTTGTAGGTAACAAAGAGTTCTATCCTTCAAGTAGAAGATATGAACTACAAGGAATGGCACAAGTGAGCTAAGACTCCAAGAAAAGAGTCAAATGCTAAGGATTACAAAATTGTGATGATCAATGAAAGTGATCACACAAAAGGCCTCAATGGACTTGTTGATAAATAAGATCTACCAAAATGGTAAGAAGTCCAAGCTCAAAGAGCGTTGAGGTACAAGGCTTAACTCATCCTTTGATTAGTGATCATTATGTTGTTTTTTGATCCTTATGAGCTATAACTTCCCTATATGATGAGTTTAGTTAAATGGCTAAGAAGTATTTGCTCATTCAATTTTCAACTTGCATGATCACTTTGTGGATTGTTAGTGCAAGTAGTTTATGATATACTTCTAGTCTTTGTAAGACAAAGAGAGTTTGTGCATTTTTGCTTATGGTTTATGTACATCATATTGTGCTTGTCAATATGCTTATTGTTCATTCCAAACTTGACAAGAATGATGATTTAAAAGCATAAACTTGATTATTGAAACTCTCTGTTTTTATGTGCATGGGTTCTTTTATCTTGATAATGTGTCTTGTGTTCTACTTATAAGATCTTAATTGCTTAAAGTACAAACACAATCACAATTGATATCAATATCTTCAAGAATGCACATACCATATCTCTTTGGTGCTTGATCCTCATTTACATATGTTTAACATGATGTGCTTGATCGTTATCATCCTTGATCATCATGTTAAAATGTTGCATCATTTAGAGTTATTAACAATTGTTGGCTTGGTTTTTCTTCTTTCATATCCTTTAGCCAATATGTGTTAGTTATTTTGGGAGTTACACATGTTATACATGTTCATACTCTAACATGTGTTCTTCTTAAATAACCATGAGATCATAGTCTTTACAATTGGTATTCATTTCCTTTGTGATCTCATTAGAGTTGTTGGTTAGTCTAGCTTCTAGAGTTGTAATACTCATTTAGCTAACCATTAACTTATTAGAGGGATGTACTTGAAGTGTCATCTTATACTTCCTCTAAATCTTTTGGTTGCAATACATATGCTTTACTTATGTATTTATGGTATTGCTTCCAACTCTTGTTAGCTATATTTTCAAATGTATTTCACAATTGGTATCTATGTGTTTATGACTATTACTATTGGTATTCAACTTGTTTCCATCTCAAATAGCTAACATGGTATGTTTGATAAAAGGGGAGATTGTTCTTTTAAGTTTTATTCCTTATCTCCTTTTGTCTTAGCTTCACAACAAGCATGTGTATCCCTTTTCCACCACCAAAGCGGACTAAATAGCTGTCGGTAGTTGATGTGCTAGAATTTTATGGATATTACATACTCTTGTTGTTGGATGAATTCAAGCTGTGTTTACTAGCATGTTCCCATGTTCTTAAGCTGTCATATTTTTTCTTTGGTGTTTGAAATCTTTTTTGATTATGCCAAAGGGGAGAAATTTAGGGAGTTATCTTTACATGCTTCTAGCTTGAATGTAGAAAAAGGGAAAAGATATGTAAGGAAGTTTTATTAACATGTTTCTATCTATATTGTATCTTTTCACCCGGCATGTTTTGAGGGGGAGCTTTTATATGTTTGTATATATCATTTGTCTCAAAACTTGCTTTTGATGGAAGGAAGGAGGCAAGGAGGATGGTTGGGAAATAGGGCTCTTCTAAGAGTCCCTAGTTTATATGGCAAAAGAACTTATAATGCTAGTGCTTATGTCTTTGCATATATTTGTCTTTACAATTGGTATCGTATACAATTGGTATCTTCTAAGCATTAGTCTTTGTACTTATTTTTTCTTAGATCCTTTTGCCATGCTTCCATGTACTTACATTGTCCATATTCTATCTTATTACATCAAAGTTTGTCATAATCAAAAAGGGGGAGATTGTAAGCCCTAAGGGCGAACGAACTCTGTTTTTGATATTGGACAAACATTTGATGTTGTGTCTAATGATCTTAATCTTTGTGATAGAATATTGGAAATCTTGTAGGAAGCACTAAGTACTTCAATCAAGCCATGTTCAAGATTCAAAGTCATACTATTCAAGGCTCATCTATGAAGATTGAAGATTGAAGACTTAGTTTGGTTAGTTTAGCTTTGTCGTCTTTAGTCGTAATCTTTAAAGCTCTAACCAAAGCTCTTATGAACATAAGCTTCTCACTCTAGTCTTGCATACATGATTTCATAAACACGTTTTCAAAAGGCAAAAGTTTCAAATGTGTTCTTATCCAAAAAGCCTTTGATTTCATAGATAAGTCTTTTAGAAAAGTTTTCCAAGTATTCTTACTTGTTATCTTTTAGGAAAACCTTTTTAGACTTCAAAAGACTTCAAAAGATTTCAAAACGTGTGAAAAATCACTTTGGAAGTTCGGTCAACCGAGCTCAAGTTCGGATCAACCGAGCAGAAACTGAGAGCTCAACTGACTGGCTTCGGTCGACCTAATTGGCTGGTTCGGTCGACCTATGGTCTTGGTCGGTCGACCGACCTAGGCTTCGGCTCAACCGACCTTGGTTCGGTCAACCGAGGTCCTTTGACGGTCTACCGAAGTGCACTGTTACTAGCCGTTTTTCTGACCGTTAAAGAGTCGTTTTTCAGCCAAATTTGAAATGTATATATTCTCCAAAGCTAGAGAAACATTCTAAGGCTTGCATATCAAATATTCATTGATCTCTCATCAAGCCAAAACACTTTCAAAGCAAAATACTCTTCATCCTTATGATCTAAAGCATTCAAGAGTATTCTTTCAAAAGCAAGACAAAGAGTGAACTTCATATGTTCAAGAGCTAAATTGTTTGTGCTTCAAAGGTACTATATCTTTCACTTAGAAGAGTGAACAACCTTGTACTTAACCTTTCTTAATTCCCTTTCTTAGTGATAGGGTTATTATTGTAAGTCCTACTTTGTGTGGGCATCCTTTGGTTGTAAAGTCCTACTTTGTGTGGGCAATTGTAAAAGTCCTACTTTGTGTGGGCATCTTCTTAGTGAAGTGTTTGAAATCCTTGGGTGCGGCTCAAGGTAGTGGAGGTAGATTCTAAGTGAATCGAACCACTATAAATCCTTTGTCTTGTTGATTGGGTTTTGCTTTAGCCTTTGTTCATCTTGCTTATACTTTCACTTGCATTGCAAAGATTCGAAAAAGTTGCCAAGATTAGTTAAAACCCAATTCACCCCCCCTCTTGTGTTTTACAATCACCTTTAGTCCTCCCTTGCGGAATTACTCCATACCGGTATCCACGCGACAAAACGGTCAGCGAGTGCTAGCTCTCCGTTTTTCTGAGTTTCGGGAATTAGGGAGAAAAGGAGGCAGAACAAGAAATATGATTTCTTGTGGGTTTTGGTATTTCGGCTGAAAAACTCTTACCCTAGGGTTTCGGCCAAGAGTGGTTTATATAGGGTATGAGATTTTGTTCCCATAACCAACTCTCACATCCTCAACTTCTCTCGGCAGTGGGAGTCTTTAACTCCCACGCCCCCTAGACTTCTGCTGGTAGTGGGAGTCTTTATCGGATAATAACTCCCACGTAATCCCAGCTTTATTAACCAAATACCGAAAATGCCCCCTTATCTATAATTCGAATAATAACGCTTTATTATTCTCGAAAAAATAAATGTCGAGATACAATGAACCTATACACATTCTAGATTCATTGAATCTGGGACATGAAGCTCGTTAGCTCGTCTATGCGTGTGACCACTGTAGGGTTCATCTCACAGTGGCAACGAAAACACACTTAGTAGTAGTATGTGTTCATAAATCACAAGCGGTCCCCTACCAGGGACATTGTGACTACCCAAAGTGAATGAATTTATGGTGGAACCTAATATCAATCCACTATTTAATCCCTTTGTCTCGCGATATCCTAATGAAGCATAAGGCATGGTAGTCGTCACCCTTATTAAGCTTAATTGTATTTATGCTCGATCTCTAGGTAGACTGTTCCAACAAATAGTATCTGATAACCACTTTATCAAATACATTTGAGCACGGCCATGCATTTAGACAGTCTTTCCCTATCGAGGGGCCCATGGATATCTCTCTCTAATAAGAGAGGGACAAATTCCTTACAATGCCTCTCACATTCAAGCCAAGATAGGACACTACATCCGATCATCAGTCGTATTGATTACTCGATTAAAAGCAACGTACGACTGAGTCAAAACGTGGCTCCATTCATGCTTGAATCAATGGAGACATAAGGTCTAAGGATTCTAAAATTGTATTGAGGAAGTAATACTTATGACTAAGGACCATGAAGTATTACTTCTCTAACGGATCACGTCCAATAAAATGTATCCCTATATATTGCATCTATGATATGATTTGTATTCATTACACATGATTAGTAAAATGTAATCATCAATCAAACATCATACTAGTTTTGTTTCATTGTAAAATAGATTACATAAAACTAGGGACAACTAGAATAGTAATTACATAAGCAAATGAGTTTTACTATCAAATCACGCATTTGATGTTCATAAGCAAAATTAACTATTCATATGAAATGCTCAAATAGATATAAAACGTACAACATATGCTAATGGTCCTAGGGCACTACTAACAATCTCCCACTTGCCCTAGGTCCAATCATACATGATCCTCAATCCCATTGACCTAGTATGACTCTCATGTTTAGGCTGTAGGAGTGGTTTGGTCAATGGATCTGCAATGTTGTTGTCTGTATGAACTTTGCAAATACTAACGTCTCCTCTGTCGATGATCTCTCTAATCAGATGGAAACGCCTGAGAATGTGTGATAAGTTCATATTTTCTATATAAATTATACTACCTTTTCACTTAGTTTTTACCTAAATAATATTATATTTCCATATTTTAGAGTCAATTTAATGTCAACTTCTTAATATATTTATTGTGATTTGATTGATATATTTTAGGTATTTTCATATGCTAAATAGAAACATTTTATTAAGAATCTTTATTTTAGAATTATATTATATTTTCTTAAATTTATTTGGCAGGAAATCATCTTAATTAGATACTAGTTGATATGGAAAAGGAAACAAAGACTCACATCTCTATCTCTATAAAAAGAAGGCGAAGCCTTAAGGGGAAAAAAGGCCGGGCATCAACCATCACAAGGAGCCGATCAGAGCCCCGAATTAGGACCCCAAGCAGCCGCATAATTTCACGGCATCAACATCTTGAGCAGCAAAAGTCATCATCAATTTTGATCACCAATCATCATCAATTTTGATCACTGCCATCGTCTTATTCCAATTTAAACCGTGGAGATAAATTTCGACATCAAGTTGTAATCTAAACTCGTTCCTTTTTATTATTTTCTTGATTCGTAATTTTCTCATGTTTAAATTAATTGCTATGGTTGGTTGCTACACGATGATTGGCTAAACTTTCTAGTTGATTAGGCTTGTGAAAACTTTGTTGGAACAATGATTTAGTTTATTATTTTTCCCTTAATATTGTGTTCAATATTCCCTTAATCCCTATTTTATTAATTATTTTTATGGTGTGTTTAATGCTTGTATGGATTTGATCACTCTATACATGATCTCATAATTTAATTGCGAAGGACCGGGAGGTGAAGTAATTAATTAGGAACTAAGTAACTACGGGGATCTATCTCTATAGATTCTTAATTCGGTTTCTATTGAGTGGTTTCCAAAAGTAAATAACTACGGGGATTGAAATTGGGGAATTTCATAAATCGTTAATGCTGTCTCATTAATCAATTTCATATAGACATATGGTTTTTGTTAATTGAGATTAGGGGGTTTATTGCAAGGAATTGAATAAAACCTAGATTAGGGAATTTTACCGTTAATGAATTAGAATAAATTTAAGGGAATTTGACACATTAAAAAGGGAATCTTTTAAACTAATCATTAGGAAAACAAGTTGGATCAATGTCCTAATCAACCTTTCTCTCATTATTTGATATCTTCTTTCTTATTTGTTTCATTTAGTTGTTATTTAATTTTAAGCATTAGTTAGTAAACTCTCAAAAATATTTGTAGGTCTAAATTAGGATAATAAACAATTTTGGTACTTAATTATAATCTCTGTGGGATCGACACTTGTCTGTATGAACTTTGCAAATACTAACGTCTCCTCTGTCGATGATCTCTCTAATCAGATGGAAACGCCTGAGAATGTGTTTGGATAGTTGGTGAGATCTAGGTTCCTTAGCTTGTGAAATGGCACCGATTACTATCACAATAGAGGTCCACTGGGGTTCACAATGGTAGGGGACGACACCCTAGTTCATCAACAAACTTCCCCGATCCAAATAGCTTCTTTAGTCGCTTCGGAGGCGGCTAGATACTCGGCTCTACATTGTAGAGTCGGCCACGGTTTCTTGCTTTGAGCTCTTCCAGCTCACGAGCACCTCCATTCAAACAAAACACAAAACCCAGATTGTGATTTATATTCATCTACGTCGGTCCGGAAGCTTGCATCTGCGTAACCATTTACAACCCGGACTTCCTTCCCGACCTCCGTAAACTAAGAACATATCTTTAGTCCTTCTCAAGTACTTAAGAATGCTCTTGACTGCAGATCCAATGTGACTCTTCAGAGTCGATTGATATCTGCTAGTCATACTTAAAGCAAATGAGACATCTGGGCGAGTGCATATCATGGCGTACATAATAGACCCAATGGCTGAAGCATATGGGATCTTACTCATGTGCTCTTGGTCCTCCCTCGTGGAAGGTCCTTGAGTTCTGCTGAGTTTAATGCCATGTGACATGGGCAAGAATCCCTTTTTGGAGTCTTACAAACTGAATCGTTTCAGTACCTTGTCAATGTATCCACTCTGGCTTAGGCCAATCATTTTGTTAGATCTATCTCTATAGATTCTTATACCCAAAATGTATGTAGGCTCGCCTAAGTCTTTCATGGAAAAGCACTTCCCCAACCAAGCTTTTACGCTTTGTAATGTGGGGATGTCATTTCCAATCAGTAAGATGTCATCCACATAAAGCACAAGGAACACTACTGCATTATTAGATACTTTCTTATAAACACAAGACACGTCTTCGTTTTTGATGAAACCGAATTCTTTTATACGTTCATCAAAGCGACGATTCCAGCTTCGAGATGCTTGCTTCAATCCATAAATGGACCTTTGAAGCTTACACACTTTGCTAGGATTGGTTGGATCAACAAACCCCTCAGGTTGTGTCATATACACATCCTCGAGAAGGTTTCAATAAAGGAAGAGTCCAACTTTAGGTAAGACTCTTGAATCCTAACTTAAGTAAACTTCCTAAAACAAAACACTACCTAACAACATGGAATACATGTCCTATTATTTAGCTAGCATTATCTTTATTCGGCCAACATGGCTAATAATAATAAACAATAAAGCTGAAAATATAATTAAAGTCTAGAATAGACTTTAATGTACAAAAAGACTAAAATGCCCCTATTATCCACTTTGCTTGTTTGGGACGAATTGAATATCTTGTAAACTTAAGAGTTGAACCTGAATATCATCTTCTTCATGTAATTTAGCTTCCTCTTTAGCCTTCAACCCCCTCGGATCAATGTAGAGATGGCTATATCTACTTTCCTTGCTCTTTGTCTAGTCATTGGACCTAGTATGTTTGATAAAGGGATGCTCGAAATGTGGCAGCCCCGTAGATGGTCCCGCGTCATTCTACATAGAAGTTCAATTCACAAGTAACTAAGGAATAACCTTAAAATATCATAAAGCAAGTCTAGTCTATAACTTGGCCGAATTCCCTCGCAAATAGAGTAGGAATTTCGTTGCCAATGACCCACAAATGAAGAATCCTAATTAAGTTAGAATTCTTCTATCTAAGAATAGTAAACTACTCTAATTGAACCACTAACTAGACACATGGAATACATTCCCTTTATTATATATAGCCTTTTCTAGATAAAGAGGCCCCTAAAAACACTTTAATAATAAAAATAATAAATCTGAAATTCTAATTAAAGTCTAGAATAGGCTTCAATTTACAAGTTTCCTAAAATGCCCTTTAACCGTTTTCCTTCCAATTGTGTATCTTGCCCTCAAATGCTATAAGATGGATTTGATCCTTGTGCCTTGCATTCTTGGAAGGCTTCTTTGTCTCTTGAGCCTTTAGATTAAATAATTTAAACACTTGGAACAAAGGCTTTGCTCGGAAACTCGTATTTGGAATGCATGAGTTAAGGACTTGGTCATTTGGATGAATGACCTCTTTTATCTTCATGGATGAACCCTCTTCATAAGCATTTGTAAACGTTCCCTAATGTGATGTTGGGAAACAAATCTCCGTTTCATCTCAGCTTTCATCTCATTCCAACTGTCGATAGGTCGTTGACCCACTCTTCTTCTAAGTATACTTTCTTCTTTCCACCACTTTGATGCATAACTATAAAATCCCATGGCTGCCGTCTTTACATTTTTACCCTCCGAATAATCAAGAATAGCAAACATACAATTAAGTTTATGTATACATTCAAATAAAGATCCAGGATCATTCGTACCTTTAAAAGATGGGATCTTGGATTTGGATTTTTGAATTTTGTCTTCCATTCTCGGCTCACAATGATAAAATTCACCATTATCATCAAACCTTTGAATTTGTTCCCTTTCGTAGCCGTACCTTTTGTCATCATAATTAAAGTTGCCATCTTCTTCATAACTTTGTTGCCTCATCTTGTGCAAGAATTGTTGATTCTTCAATCTTTACGTTTCTTGATTCTTGTTCTTGAATCTTTTCTTTCTTTTTTCTTGACTTACCTTTCTTCTTTGCCGAGACGTGTCGAGAATGAGGCGCCAAAGCTATCAATTCTCGATGTATAGTAACGAAGGTCACGGCTAAAAAGTTAAAGGGGGAACGTTTGCCGGTTTTTGGCTTTAAAGTTACTAATACTCTCGGCTGCCTTTTGATGAGGAACCTTGATTTTTAAGGTCAAGATTCGACACAAAAGGTTAAAGTTCGGATCATTCTCTTTCTCGAATTAGTTTCCATGGGGAATATAATCAACGCGACTCCAAGAAAGTTGATTATCGATGGAGGCTTAAACACCACAACAAGCGAAACTACCTTGTTGGTACGGTAACTCAAAGAATGAATGTAGTTCTACGATGCGGAACCGTGATACAAAGTATCAAGATTCGACACTAAAAGGTTTGAAACGGGTATTTCTCTATCTCGAACTAGTTTCCAAGGGGAATATAATCAACGCAACTCTAAAGACGGCAAATTATCAATGGGGGCAGAATCCACACAACAAGCGAAACTAAATTGTAGGTACAGTTACTCAAGAATGAATGGATTCTATAAGAAGTTCAAACCCAAGTATCTAAGGAATAACCTTAGCCAAACTATCAATATATCAAACGTAAGTATTATGTTGGCCGAATATTAATTGTGGCTTATTTTTAGACGAAATTCCACTCTATTTAAGTGGGATTTCAGTCATGATATTAATTAGACTTGATATATTGATATTTTGATTTAAGGTTATTCCTTAGTTACTTTGTGTTTGATTCTCTGGGTAGAATTCATTCATGTTTGAGTTACTGTATCAATAAGTTTGGTTTATACTTATTGTGGTGTTTCAGCCCCCATTGATATTCAACCTTGCGGGAGAAAGGTTGTTTATATTCCCCCATAAACTGTTCGAGATAGAGAAAGATCAGGCATTCAAGCCGAACCTTCGTATTCGTACAACGGTTCCGCATCGGTGGTATCAAAGCAAAAGGTTGATCTCTATCTTGGTGTATCTTTATTGCTTTCTTTAAATATTTTTGGGCAGAAAATTACAATTTTTTTTTACTGTTTGCGGATTACTGTTCACGGCACTGTTCTCACGACACTGTTCATCCGAGAGCTAAATCAGATTTTTGGGTAATGTTCACGCTACTGTTCATCCGAACCAAAAATCAAGAATCAAGAATCAAGAAAATCAAGAAACGTCAATATTGATTCGAATTTCTAGGGGTAGTCGTGAGTTCAAGAAGATCAACTTTCAATTAAATCAAGAAGCTTAAAGACTCCATATTTTTAAAGATTTCAACAAATTCATGCAAAGATGTGGCAACAATTTGATCATGAAGATACAACTTTGATTATGATGATAAAAGGTATGGCTTCCCACATATAACAAAATCAAGATATGATGATTCTTATTTTTATCCATATGAGCCGCAAAGGGATCCAAAATTTCAGCAAGTTGGCAACCCTATTGGTGCAATCAAGATTCCATCTTTTGAAGGGAATGAGCCGGAATTATTATTTGAACGGATACATAAACTTAATGATATGTTTGCTTGTCATGATTATTCGGAGGGTATAAAGGTAAAGATGGCAGCCAAGGGATTTTTTGGCAATGCATCAAATTGGTGGCAAGATGAAAGTATAATTAGGAGAAGAATGGGACAACGACCTATTGATAGTTGGAATGAATTGAAAGCTGAGATGAAACGGAGATTTGTTTCCCTACATTACATAGAGGAACAAACCAAACTTTTACAAATGCTTACACAAGGTTCTAAATCGGTAGATGAATATTATAAAGCGATGAGGTTAGCCATGAATCGACTTGACATTCAAGAAAATAGGAAAACTGCATTGATATAATACAAGATGAATGCATCAAAGATGGGGAAATTCAAGAAGAAGCCAATACCATAGTAGAAAGCTTTCCAAATAATGATATAATACAAGATGATACAAATTTGGAAAGTGAAGAAGACAAGGATGAAGCCGAGCCAAAATTAGAAAGTTTGCCAAATGAAGAGTTGAAAGAAAAGAGTAACGATTCAGAAGAAAAGATTGATATTGTAATTACATCCCACGATCTAGAAGATTCGAGGACGAATCCATTAAAAGAGGGAGGGGATATGAAAGATTTTCAAGAAGGAGAGAATGATACGGGATCATATATGAAGCTTAAAGAGGTCATTTGGATAAATGACCTCATCAACATAAAGCCTTTCTTCCGGCTATTTAAAGTCATTACTATAAAGGCTCAAGAGACAAAGAAGCCTTCCAAGAATGCAAGACACAAGGATCAAACACACCTAATAGCATTTGAAGGAAAAAAACATAATTGGAAGGAAAACGGTTGAAAGGGTATTTTAGTCATTTGATAATTAAAGTCTATTCTAGACTTTAATTATATTTCAGATTTATTATATTGTTTAATTAGCCATGTTGGCCGAAATAAGCTAGCTAAATAATAGGACATGTTGTCCTTGATGTTAGGTAGTGTTTTTAGTTATCTAGGAGTTGTAGATTTCTAATCCTGAAAGGAATCTTATTTGTGGGTTATTTTTAGACGAAATTCCACTCTATTTAAGAGGGATTTCAGCCATGATATTAATTAGATTTGATATATTGATATTTTGATTTAAGGTTATTCCTTAGTTACTTTGTGTTTGATTCTCTGGGTAGAATTCATTCATGTTTGAGTTACAGTATCAATAAGTTTGGTTTTATACTTATTGTGGTGTTTCAGCCTCCATTGATATTCAACCTTGCGGGAGAAAGGTTGTTTATATTCCCCCACAAACTGTTCGAGATAGAGAAAGATCGGGCATTCAAGCCGAACCTTCGTATTCGTACAACGGTTCCGCATCAGGTGGTATCAGAGCAAAAGGTTGATCTCTATCTTGGTGTATCTTTATTGCTTTCTTTAAATTTTTTTGGGCAGAAAATTACAAAAAAAAATTACTGTTTGCGGATTACTGTTCACGGCACTGTTCAAACGACACTGTTCATCCGAGAGCTAAATCAGATTTTTGGGTAATGTTCACGCTACTGTTCATCCGAACCAAAAATCAAGAATCAAGAATCAAGAAAATCAAGAAACGTCAATATTGATTCGAATTTCTAAGGGCAGTCGTGAGTTCAAGAAGATCAACTTTCAATTAAATCAAGAAGCTTAAAGACTCCATATTTTTAAAGATTTCAACAAATTCATGCAAAGATGTGGCAACAATTTGATCATGAAGATGACAACTTTGATTATGATGATAAAAGGTATGGCTTCCCACATATAACAAAATCAAGATATGATGATTCTTATTTTTATCTATATGAGCCGCAAAGGGATCCAAAATTTCAGCAAGTTGGCAACCCTATTGGTGCAATCAAGATTCCATCTTTTGAAGGTACGAATGAGCCGGATTTTTTATTTGAGTGGATACATAAACATAATGATATGTTTGCTTGTCATGATTATTCGGAGGGTATAAAGGTAAAGATGGCAGCCAAGGGATTTTTTGGTAATGCATCCAATAGGTGGCAAGATGAAAGTATAGTTAGGAGTAGAGTGGGACAACGACCTATTGATAGTTGGAATGAATTGAAAGCTGAGATGAAACGGAGATTTGTTTCCCTATATTACTTAGAGGAACAAACCAAACGTTTACAAATGCTTACACAAGGTTCTAAATCGGTAGATAAATATTATGAAGCGATGAGGTTAGCCATGAATCGACTTGACATTCAAGAAAATAGGAAAACTGCATTGAATCGGTTCTTATCAGGTTTGAATGATGACATTAAGCCAATAGTGGAAATAGCTTGTCATGTTGATGTTATGGAGATGGTTGATCATGCGGAGCAAATTGAGATGCAAATCAAAGCGAAGGAATCTGTGAAAGAACTATGGAAATGCATGGAACGACTAGATGAATGCATCAAAGATGGGGAAATTCAAGAAGAAGCCAATACCATAGTAGAAAGCTTTCCAAATAATGATATAACACAAGATGATACAAATTTGGAAAGTGACGAAGACAAGGATGAAGCCGAGCCAAAATTAGAAAGTTTGCCAAATGAAGAGTTGAAAGAAAAGAGTAACGATTCAGAAGAAAAGATTGATATTGTAATTAAATCCCACGATCTAGAAGATTCGAGGACGAATCCATTAAAAGAGGGAGGGGATATAAAAGATTTCAAGAAGGAGAGAATGATACGGGATCATATATGAAGCTTAAAGAGGTCATTTGGATAAATGACCTCATCAACATAAAGCCTTTCTTCCGGCTATTTAAAGTCATTACTATAAAGGCTCAAGAGACAAAGAAGCCTTCCAAGAATGCAAGACACAAGGATCAAACACACCTAATAGCATTTGAAGGAAAAAAACATAATTGGAAGGAAAACGGTTGAAAGGGTATTTTAGTCATTTGATAATTAAAGTCTATTCTAGACTTTAATTATATTTCAAATTTATTATATTGTTTAATTAGCCATGTTGGCCGAAATAAGCTAGCTAAATAATAGGACATGTTGTCCTTGATGTTAGGTAGTGTTTTTTAGTTATCTAGGAGTTGTAGAGTCCTAATCCTTAAAGGAATCTTATTTGTGGGTTATTTTTAGACGAAATTCCACTCTATTTAAGAGGGATTTCAGCCATGATATTAATTAGATTTGATATATTGATATTTTGATTTAAGGTTATTCCATAGTTACTTTGTGTTTGATTCTCTGGGTAGAATTCATTCATGTTTGAGTTACAGTATCAATAAGTTTGGTTTTATACTTATTGTGGTGTTTCAGCCACCATTGATATTCAACCTTGCGGGAGAAAGGTTGTTTATATTCCCCCACAAACTGTTCGAGATAGAGAAAGATCGGGCATTCAAGCTGAACCTTCGTATTCGTACAACGGTTCCGCATTAGGTGGTATCAGAGCAAAAGGTTGATCTCTATCTTGGTGTATCTTTATTGCTTCCTTTAAATTTTTTTGGACAGAAAATTACAAAAAAAAATTACAGTTTGCGGATTACTGTTCACGGCACTGTTCTCACGACACTGTTCATCCGAGAGCTAAATCAGATTTTTGGGTAATGTTCACGCTACTATTCTTCCGGATCAAAATCAAGAATCAAGAAACGTCAGTATTGATTCCAATTTCTAGGGGCAGTCGTGAGTTCAAGAATATCAACTTTCAATTAAATCAAGTAGCTTAAAGACTCCATATTTTTAAAGATTTCAACAAATTCATGCAAAGATGTGGCAACAATTTGATCATGAAGATGACAACTTTGATTATGATGATAAAAGGTATGGCTTCCCACATATAACAAAATCAAGATATGATGATTCTTATTTTTATCGATATGAGCTGATGAAGAACCGCAAGGTTCGACTTAAGTTGAGCCCGATCTTTCTTCAATTCTCGAACTAGTTTCTATGGGAATTTAATCAACGCAACTCTAAGGGAAGGTTAATTAACAATGGAGGCTGAAACACCACAACTAGAGAAACAAGCTAGTTGATACAGTAACTCAAGAATGAATGAATTTCTATCAAGAAGTTCAAACACGAGAAGCTAAGGAATAACCTTACCAAAATATCAATATATCTAACGTAAGTATTACAATGGCCGAAATCTCCCTTAAGTAAGGTTGAGATTTCGGTTGAAACTCATAAAAGAAATAAGAGTCCTTAAAGGATTAAGACTCTTGAAAACAAATAAGAGTCCTTGAAGATGTAGGACTCTTAAATAACAACTTGCTATCAAGTAAATACCTAACAAGAAAGTGGCGGCTAGAAAGGATACTAACTACCAAATCTATGAAGAGTCCTAGTTGCATTAGGACTCTTTATTAACAAACTAACTAACACATGGACAACATGTCCTTTATTATAGCAAGTACTTGCTATTACACGGCTAAAAGGGAAATAACAATACTTAAAATAATTAAAGTCTAGAATAGGCTAATATAGACTTTAATATGTAAAAAGACTAAAATGCCCTTTTTAGCCACTTTGCTTCTTTGGGCCGATTTGTATCTTCTGGAAAGTTAAGAGGTTGACTTTGTCATTATCTTCTAGATGAAGGTTCACTTCCTCTTTAACTTTGATGTCTCGGATTAGGGCTGCCATATTCTTTAAGGTCTTGATCGATCTTGATCTTGTCATTGGTCCTTGAATGTTGACAAGAGGATCTTTGAAGTAGGGCTGCCCTTGTCTTGGTCCCGTATCATCCCCTCCCCCTTGAAAAGCATGATTCGTCCCCGAATCATCATCGTGATCAGCCACCAAGTCTTCATCAAAATCAAAAGGAGATAAGTCAGAAACATTAAAAGTAGAATGTATGCCATACTCACCTTTTAAATCGATTTTGTATGCGTTATCATTGACCCTTGAAACAACTTGAAATGGTCCATCGCCCCTTGGATGTAATTTACTCTTTCTTTCATTTGGGAAACGATCTTTCCGAAGATGTAACCAAACCCAATCACCAATATCAAAGGAAATGTGCTTGCGGCCCTTGTTGGCTTTATTTGCCATTTGTTGATTCCTTTTCTTGATATTCTCGGCTACTTGTTGATGTGACCCTTGTATATAATCAGCTCTAGAATCACCTTCTATATTATAATACTCATCAACATGTAAAGGAGTTAAATCCAACGGGGTTAAGGGATTAAAACCATAAACAACTTCAAACGGAGAATTATTTGTAGTAGAATGCAGAGTTCTATTATATGCAAATTCAACAATAGGTAAACATTCTTCCCATCATTTTAAGTTTTTTGAATTAAAGCACGAAGTAAGACCCCTACAGTTCTATTTGTTACCTCAGTTTGGCCGTCGGTTTGAGGATGACTAGATGTGGAAAATAGCAATTTAGTCCCCAATTTATTCCATAATGTCTTCCAAAAGTAACTTAAGAACTTTACGTCCCTATCACTTACTATTGTTCTCGGAATTCCATGAAGCCGCACTAATTCTTTTAGGAATAAATCAGCCACATGACTTGCATCGTTTGTTTTCCTACAAGGAACAAAATGAGACATTTTAGAAAAACAATCTACGACGACCATGATACTATCATTACCTCTTTGAGATCTCGGTAATCCTAAGAAGAAATCCATGGATAAGTCAATCCAAGGTGAAGAAGGAACAGGTAAAGGCATATATAATCCATGAGCTTTGCTTGTACTTTTAGCTTGTTTACATTTGAAGCAAAGTTCACATATTTTCCTAACATCCCTTTTCATTTTAGGCCAATAGAAGTGTTCATATAAAATATCTAAAGTTTTAACAACACCAAAATGACCCATTAAACCGCCACAATGTGCTTCCCTAACAATTAACTCTCTAATAGAACATGAAGGAATACACAATCTATTGTTTTTAAACAAGAAATATTCAAACCTATAATATGAATTTTGAGCCGAGAGCTCACATTGAGCATATAAATCTGAAAATTCTGAATCATCCTTATATAATGCTTTGATATGATCAAACCCAAGTAATTTAGCATGCATTAAAGAAAGTAAAGTATATCTTCTAGAGAGAGCATCGGCAACGATGTTTTCTTTACCTTTTTTGTATTTGATGATGTAAGGAAAAGTATCGATAAAAGAAACCCACCTTGCATGTCTTTTATTCAACTTACTTTGGCCTTTAAGATACTTGATTGACTCGTGATCGGTATGAATGACAAATTCTCTTGCGATCAAATAGTGTTGCCAAGTCTCAAATGCTCGAACAATGGCATATAGTTCTTTATCATAAGTAGGATAATTAAGCGAAGCATTGAAATATGCTAAAGGCTTACCTTGTTGTTGCAAAACAGCCCCTATACCTAAACCTAAAGCATCACATTCAACTTCAAACATTAAATCAAAATTAGGTATAGCTAAAATGGGAGAACAAGTAAGTAATTGTTTCATCTTCTCAAAACATTCCTCTTGCGGCTTGTCCCAAAAAAATGAGACATCCTTCTTCATTACTTCATTTAATGGGGCAGCCATCGTGCTAAAATCACGAATAAAACGCCTATAAAAGCTTGCTAACCCATAAAACGATCTAACTTGTGTCACACTTGTTGGTCTCGGCCATTCTTGAATGGCTTGTATTTTAACCGGATCAACACAAATACCTTGAGAACTAACTATATAGCCAAGAAAGTTAACCGTAATAGTGCAAAAAACACATTTTTCAAGTTTAGCATATAAGGTTTCCCCTCTTAAAATAGTAAAAACAGCTTTGAGATGTTCTAGATGCTCCTCTAAGCTTTTACTATAAACAAGAATATCATCGAAATAAACTACAACAAACTTGCCAAAACAGTGTCTAAATATGTAGTTCATTAATCTCATGAAAGTACTAGGTGCATTAGTAAGACCAAAAGGCATAACAATCCATTCATATAATCCATATTTAGTCTTAAAAGCAGTTTTCCATTCATCACCTTCTTTCATTCTAATTTGGTGATAGCCTTGAGTTAAATCAATTTTAGAAAATATCAAAGCGCCACTTAACTCATCTAGCATATCATCTAAGCGAGGAATCGGATGTCTATATTTAATAGTTATTTTATTAATATCACGACAATCCGTACATAATCTGAAAGTCCCTTCTCTTTTAGGTACTAAAATGATAGGACTAGCACAAGGACTTAAAGATTCTCTTACCTGCTCCTTTTCAAGGAGTAAATCGACTTGCCTTTGTATTTCTCGGGTTTCATCCGGATTGGCTCGGTAGGCAGCCCGGTTTGGCAAACTTGCTCCTGGAATGATGTCGATTTGATGCTCGATTCCTCGAATTGGAGGCAGCCCCCTCGGCAATTCCTTGGGAAATACATCTTGGAATTCCTTCAAAAGATCAAAAGCAAGACTAGGAAGAGAAGATGATGTTAGATTAAAAGAAAAATTATTAGAAGGGAGAGACCTTTCGGTTTCTCGGAATACCAACAAAACAAGGGGTTGTTTTGCTCGTATTGCCCTATCTACCTTTCCTTGGCTTGTAAACAAACACTCTTTTCTCTCTTTGATGGAACTTGCCTTTTGTCTCACTAGGTTCACGGCTTTTACCTCATTTTTCCTCTCGGTTTTTACCTCAAGGGTGGGGACACTCGGCTTTTTCCCCTCACTCTATTTTCTTTGCTTTTCTCTCTTTTCTCTATTGATGGCCATTTGTTTATGAATCTCACAAGCTGCATTTAAAGATAAAGGAATTAGTTTAAACTTTACATCATCCTTTTGAAGCACATATGTATTTTCTCTACCCATGTGATTTGCACTTCGATCGTATTGCCATGGCCTTCCCAATATTATGTGACTTGCAGTCATCGGGACTACATCACATAAAACCGAGTCCTTATATCTCCCGATCTCGAACTCTATCTCAGCTTGCTTATCTACCTTGATTTCACCGTTATTATTCAACCACGATAATTTATAAGGCATAGGATGTGCCTTACATGGTAAATCAAGTGCAGAAACCATATCATAAGAGCAAACATTTGTACAACTTCCATTATCAATAATGACTAAAACAGATTGACCTTTTACCTCACATTTGATTTGGAAGAGATTACTTCTATGTTGGTGAAGATCATCCAAAGGTTGAGAATAAAGAAGTTTCCGTGTAACCAAAATGTTCCCACTACCCGAATCTTCCTCACATTGTTCGGTTTCTTCCTCCAAATCGGGTGTCTCGGCTTCTTCATCACTTACCCACGATCCATCGTCCAACATTATCATTGTATGCTTTGTAGGGCAGTCCCTAGCAATATGTCCTTTGCCCCTACATTTAAAGCATTCACGAGGCACAATTGAGTCGAATTTACCTTTGTATTGCCCGGATTTGATGTGTTTTGAGACCTTACTGCCCCAAACTGTCCCGGGGCTGTTTTTCCCTCATAAAATACCTATTTTCCTTTGTTTTGGCTCGGTAAAACAGTAGAAAATTGCTGAGTTTAATTCGGCTTCCTCCAAGCTTGGAAAGTTGTCGGTTTTGCATTTAAACCCTTCTCCTTTCGGTGCCTTTCAATTTGCTCAGCAAAATATAACATATCAGTAATATTATCAAGGTTAGCACGTTCTACCTTCATCCGGATTTTGTCATTGAGGCCCGCCAAGAACCGAGCCATTGTTGCCTCATCACTTTCACAAATATCGGAGCGAATCATTGCAATTTCCATGGCTTTGTAGTATTCATCGACGGATTTGTCGCCTTGCTTTAATCTTTGTAGACGGTTGTAAAGTTCCCTTAAGTAGTTTAAAGGAACAAAACGTCGTTTCATAACCGCTTTCATCTCAACCCAAGTGGAAATTTCCGGTTGTTCCACTTTTGCCCTTGTTGCGGATTCTTTGTCCCACCAAATGGATGCATATCCATAAAACTCCATGGCTGCTAACTTCACTTTCTTTTCTTCCGAATAGTTATGAACAGCAAAAACATGGTTAATTTTACGAATCCAATCTAAAAATAATTCGGGATCATTTGTACCTTCAAAAGGGGGAATCTTGGTCTTGATGGAACCAAGATTGGCATCAACTTGCTGAATGTAATCCCCTCTTCTCGGCTGATATACCGGATTGTTGATAATCCGATTTGCTTGAATTGCCGGATTTACCACATTAACTCTCGGAATTTGTGGACCTCTTGGCGGTTCCATGTTTTCAACCCTTTGATCATGAGTCTCGGCATTGTCTTGTTGAAGACGTTGCTGATTTGCAATTTGTTGAAAACCGGCCATTTGTCCTTGCATTGAATCCATTCTTCCCGACATCTCCGCCATCATTTGAAGCAACTTTTCCATATCAGAAATTTCACCTTTCTTTGATGGAGATCCTTCAAACGACATTGTTATAAGATAAGAAAAACAAAAGAAAACACTCAAAAACGTTAGATAGCAAAGAAAGATTCACTCTTTATTCCAACACCGCTCGTATAGAACTTCAAACTCTAGATTTAAAGAATGGGTTCCTAACTTGTTGCGTTGACACAAGGCTGAAAAATAAGGAAAGAAATCCTATCTTTGACCTAAACAAAAAGCTTTAGAAAGAAAAAGATGAAGAAACGAATTCCTAATCGAGAAAAGAAACCGGTTCTTGATGATCTTGATCTTCTTGATGTTCTTGATTTTCTTGATCTTCTTATTTGCTTGAATTTTCCCTTGATCTTGACCGAATTTATCAAGTAGTGAGGCTCTATCGCTATCAAAACTCAATTTATGATATGTGTGTCGGCTCAAAATTACAAGGAGGAACGTTTGCCAATTCTTGGACGAGGCTCGATCGCTATCAATCCAAGAAGTTTGCTTTTGGCTTTATAGTTCACTATTCTATCTATACTAACTTGGCTGCCAATATCTTTACACCAAGAGGCTTTTTCTTTATAACAATCGTCTGCCAATATTCATATAATGCCGCGGCTTTTGTATTCTGTTTTGGTCAATTTCTGCAAACAAGAAAAAAAATTGTGCGTAGGGTACACCGGGAATTGGAGAAGAACCTTTTGCTCTGATACCACCTGATGAAGAACCGCAAGGTTCGACTTAAGTTGAGCCCGATCTTTCTTCAATTCTCGAACTAGTTTCTATGGGAATTTAATCAACGCAACTCTAAGGGAAGGTTAATTAACAATGGAGGCTGAAACACCACAACTAGAGAAACAAGCTAGTTGATACAGTAACTCAAGAATGAATGAATTTCTATCAAGAAGTTCAAACACGAGAAGCTAAGGAATAACCTTACCAAAATATCAATATATCTAACGTAAGTATTACAATGGCCGAAATCTCCCTTAAGTAAGGTTGAGATTTCGGTTGAAACTCATAAAAGAAATAAGAGTCCTTAAAGGATTAAGACTCTTGAAAACAAATAAGAGTCCTTGAAGAAGTAGGACTCTTAAATAACAACTTGCTATCAAGTAAATACCTAACAAGAAAGTGGCGGCTAGAAAGGATACTAACTACCAAATCTATGAAGAGTCCTAGTTGCATTAGGACTCTTTATTAACAAACTAACTAACACATGGACAACATGTCCTTTATTATAGCAAGTACTTGCTATTACACGGCTAAAAGGGAAATAACAATACTTAAAATAATTAAAGTCTAGAATAGGCTAATATAGACTTTAATACGTAAAAAGTCTAAAATGCCCTTTTTAGCCACTTTGCTTCTTTGGGCCGATTTGTATCTTCTGGACAGTTAAGAGGTTGACTTTGTCATTATCTTCTAAATGAAGGTTCACTTCCTCTTTAACTTATGTCTCGGATTAGGGCTGCCATATTCTTTAAGGTCTTGATCGATCTTGATCTTGTCATTGGTCCTTGAATGTTGACAAGAGGATCTTTGAAGTAGGGCTGCCCTTGTCTTGGTCCCGTATCAGCCCCCATTGATATTCAACCTTGCGGGAGAAAGGTTGTTTATATTCCCCCACAAACTGTTCGAAATAGAGAAAGATCGGGCATTCAAGCCGAACCTTCGTATTCGTACAACGGTTCCGCATCAGGTGGTATCAGAGCAAAAGGTTGATCTCTATCTTGGTGTATCTTTATTGCTTTCTTTAAATTTTTTTGGGAAGAAAATTTAAAAAAAAATTACTGTTTGCGGATTACTGTTCACGGCACTGTTCATCCGAGAGCTAAATCAGATTTTTGGGTAATGTTCACGCTACTGTTCATCCGAACCAATAATCAAGAATCAAGAATCAAGAAAATCAAGAAACGTCAATATTGATTCGAATTTCTAGGGGCAGTCGTGAGTTCAAGAAGATCAACTTTCAATTAAATCAAGAAGCTTAAAGACTCCATATTTTTAAAGATTTCAACAAATTCATTCAAAGATGTGGCAACAATTTGATCATGAAGATGACAACTTTGATTATGATGATAAAAGGTATGGCTTCCCACATATAACAAAATCAAGATATGATGATTCTTATTTTTATCCATATGAGCCGCAAAGGGATCCAAAATTTCAGCAAGTTGGCAACCCTATTGGTGCAATCAAGATTCCATCTTTTGAAGGTACGAATGAGCCGGATTTTTTATTTGAGTGGATACATAAACTTAATGATATGTTTGCTTGTCATGATTATTCGGAGGGTATAAAGGTAAAGATGGCAGCCAAGGGATTTTTTGGTAATGCATCAAATTGGTGGCAAGATGAAAGTATAATTAGGAGAAGAGTGGGACAACGACCTATTGATAGAAGGAATGAATTGAAAGCTGAGATGAAACGGAGATTTGTTTCCCTATATTACTTAGAGGAACAAACCAAACGTTTACAAATGCTTACACAAGGTTCTAAATCGGTAGATGAATATTAAGAAGCGATGAGGTTAGCCATGAATCGACTTGACATTCAAGAAAATAGGAAAACTGCATTGAATCGGTTCTTATCAGGTTTGAATGATGACATTAGGCCAATAGTGGAAGTAGCTTGTCATGTTGATGTTATGGAGATGGTTGATCATGCGGAGCAAATTGAGATGCAAATCAAAGCGAAGGAATCTATGAAAGAACTATGGAAATGCTTGGAACAACTAGATGAATGCATCAAAGATGGGGAAATTCAAGAAGAAGCCAATACCATAGTAGAAAGCTTTCCAAATAATGATATAATACAAGATGATACAAATTTCGAAAGTGAAGAAGACAAGGATGAAGCCCAGCCAAAATTAGAAAGTTTGCCAAATGAAGAGTTGAAAGAAAAGAGTAACGATTCAGAAGAAAAGATTGATATTGTAATTAACACCCACGATCTAGAAGATTCGAGGACGAATCCATTAAAAGAGGGAGGGGATATGAAAGATTTTCAAGAAGGAGAGAATGATACGGGATCATATATGAAGCTTAAAGAGGTCATTTGGATAAATGACCTCATCAACATAAAGCCTTTCTTCCGGCTATTTAAAGTCATTACTATAAAGGCTCAAGAGATAAAGAAGCCTTCCAAGAATGCAAGACACAAGGATCAAACACACCTAATAGCATTTGAAGGAAAAAAACATAATTGGAAGGAAAACGGTTGAAAGGGTATTTTAGTCATTTGATAATTAAAGTCTATTCTAGACTTTAATTATATTTCAGATTTATTATATTGTTTAATTAGCCATGTTGGCCTAAATAAGCTAGCTAAATAATAGGACATGTTGTCCTTGATGTTAGGTAGTGCTTTTAGTTATCTAGGAGTTGTAGAGTCCTAATCCTGAAAGGAATCTTATTTGTGGGTTATTTTTAGACGAAATTCCACTCTATTTAAGAGGGATTTCAGCCATGATATTAATTAGATTTGATATTTTGATATTTTGATTTAAGGTTATTCCTTAGTTACTTTGTGTTTGATTCTCTGGGTAGAATTCATTCATGTTTGAGTTACTGTATCAATAAGTTTGGTTTATACTTATTGTGGTGTTTCAGCCCCCATTGATATTCAACCTTGCGGGAGAAAGGTTGTTTATATTCCCCCACAAACTGTTCGAGATAGAGAAAGATCGGGCATTCAAGCCGAACCTTCGTATTCGTACAACGGTTCCGCATCGGGTGGTATCAGAGCAAAAGGTTGATCTCTATCTTGGTGTATCTTTATTGCTTCTTTAAATTTTTTTGGGCAAAAAATTACAAAAAAAAAAATTATTTTTTTGCGGATTACTGTTCACGGCACTGTTCATCCGAGAGCTAAATCAGATTTTTGGGTAATGTTCACGCTACTGTTCATCCGAACCAAAAATCAAGAATCAAGAATCAAGAAAATCAAGAAACGTCAATATTGATTCGAATTTCTAGGGGCAGTCGTGAGTTCAAGAAGATCAACTTTCAATTAAATCAAGAAGCTTAAAGACTCCATATTTTTAAAGATTTCAACAAATTCATTCAAAGATGTGGCAACAATTTGATCATGAAGATGACAACTTTGATTATGATGATAAAAGGTATGGCTTCCCACATATAACAAAATCAAGATATGATGATTCTTATTTTTATCCATATGAGCCGCAAAGGGATCCAAAATTTCAGCAAGTTGGCAACCCTATTGGTGCAATCAAGATTCCATCTTTTGAAGGTACGAATGAGCCGGATTTTTTATTTGAGTGGATACATAAACTTAATGATATGTTTGCTTGTCATGATTATTCGGAGGGTATAAAGGTAAAGATGGCAGCCAAGGGATTTTTTGGTAATGCATCAAATAGGTGGCAAGATGAAAGTATAATTAGGAGTAGAGTGGGACAACGACCTATTGATAGTTGGAATGAATTGAAAGCTGAGATGAAATGGAGATTTGTTTCCCTATATTACTTAGAGGAACAAACCAAACGTTTACAAATGCTTACACAAGGTTCTAAATCGGTAGATGAATAAAGGTATGGCTTCCCACATATAACAAAATCAAGATATGATGATTCTTATTATTATTGATATGAGCTGATGAAGAACCGTAAGGTTCGACTTAAGTTGAGCCCGATCTTTCTTCAATTCTCGAACTAGTTTCTATGGGATTTTAATCAACGCAACTCTAAGGGAAGGTTAATTAACAATGGAGGCTGAAACACCACAACTAGAGAAACAAGCTAGTTGATACATTAACTCAAGAATGAATGAATTTCTATCAAGAAGTTCAAACACGAGAAGCTAAGGAATAACCTTACCAAAATATCAATATATCTAACGTAAGTATTACAATGGCCGAAATCTCCCTTAAGTAAGGTTGAGATTTCGGTTGAAACTTATAAAAGAAATAAGAGTCCTTAAAGGATTAAGACTCTTGAAAACAAATAAGAGTCCTTGAATAAGTAGGACTCTTAAATAACAACTTGCTATCAAGTAACTACCTAACAAGAAAGTGGCGGCTAGAAAGGATACTAACTACCAAATCTATGAAGAGTCCTAGTTGCATTAGGACTCTTTATTAACAAACTAACTAACACATGGACAACATGTCCTTTATCATAGCAACTACTTGCTATTACACGGCTAAAAGGGAAATAACAATACTTAAAATAATTAAAGTCTAGAATAGTCTAGAATAGGCTAATATAGACTTTAAAATGTAAAAAGACTAAAATGCCCTTTTTAGCCATTTTGCTTCTTTGGGCCGATTTGTATCTTCTGGAAAGTTAAGAGGTTGACTTTGTCATTATCTTCTAGATGAAGGTTCACTTCCTCTTTAACTTTGATGTCTCGGATTAGGGCTGCCATATTCTTTAAGGTCTTGATCGATCTTGATCTTGTCATTGGTCCTTGAATGTTGACAAGAGGATCTTTGAAGTAGGGCTGCCCTTGTCTTGGTCCCGTATCATCCTCTCCCCCTTGAAAAGCGTGATTCGTCCCCGAATCATCATCGTGATCAGCCACCAAGTCTTCATCAAAATCAAAAGGAGATAAGTCAGAAACATTAAAAGTAGAATGTACGCCATACTCACCTTTTAAATCGATTTTGTATGCGTTATCATTGACCCTTGAAACAACTTGAAATGGTCCATCGCCCCTTGGATGTAATTTACTCTTTCTTTCATTTGGGAAACGATCTTTCCGAAGATGTAACCAAACCCAATCACCAATATCAAAGGAGGCTTTATTTGCCATTTGTTGATTCCTTTTCTTGATATTCTCGGCTACTTGTTGATGTGACCCTTGTATATAATCAGCTCTAGAATCACCTTCTATATTATAATACTCATCAACAGGTAAAGGAGTTAAATCCAACGGGGTTAAGGGATTTAAACCATAAACAACTTCAAACGGAGAATTATTTGTAGTAGAATGTAGAGTTCTGTTATATGCAAATTCAGCAATAGGTAAACATTCTTCCCATCCTTTTAAGTTCTTTTGAATTAAAGCACGAAGTAAGACCCCTACAGTTCTATTTGTTACCTCAGTTTGGCAGTCGGTTTGAGGATGACTAGATGTGGAAAATAGCAATTTAGTCCCCAATTTATTCCATAATGTCTTCCAAAAGTAACTTAAGAACTTTACGTCCCTATCACTTACTATTGTTCTCGGAATTCCATGAAGCCGCACTACTTCTTTTAGGAATAAATCAGCCACATGACTTGCATCGTTTGTTTTCCTACAAGGAACAAAATGAGACATTTTAGAAAAACGATCTACGACGACCATGATACTATCATTACCTCTTTGAGATCTCGGTAATCCTAAGAAGAAATCCATGGATAAGTCAATCCAAGGTGAAGAAGGAACAGGTGAAGGCATATATAATCCATGAGCTTTGCTTGTACTTTTAGCTTGTTTACATTTGAAGCAAAGTTCACATATTTTCCTAACATCCCTTTTCATTTTAGGCCAATAAAAGTGTCATGTAAAATATCTAAAGTTTTAACAACACCAAAATGACCCATTAAACCGCCACAATGTGCTTCCCTAACAATTAACTCTCTAATAGAACATGAAGGAATACACAATCTATTGTTTTTAAACAAGAAATCTTCAAACCTATAATATGAATTTTGAGCCGAGAGCTCACATTGAGCATATAAATCTGAAAATTCTGAATCATCCTTATATAATGCTTTGATATGATCAAACCCAAGTAATTTAGCATGCATTAAAGAAAGTAAAGTATATCTTCTAGAGAGAGCATCGGCAACGATGTTTTCTTTACCTTTTTTGTATTTGATGATGTAAGGAAAAGTATCGATAAAAGAAACCCACCTTGCATGTCTTTTATTCAACTTACTTTGGCCTTTAAGATACTTGATTGACTCGTGATCGGTATGAATGACAAATTCTCTTGCGATCAAATAGTGTTGCCAAGTCTCAAATGCTCGAACAATGGCATATAGTTCTTTATCATAAGTAGGATAATTAAGCGAAGCATTGAAATATGCTAAAGGCTTACCTTGTTGTTGCAAAAACAGCCCCCTATACCTAAACCTAAAGCATCACATTCAACTTCAAACATTAAATCAAAATTAGGTATAGCTAAAATGGGAGAACAAGTAAGTAATTGTTTCATCTTCTCAAAACATTCCTCTTGCGGCTTGTCCCAAAAAAATGAGACATCCTTCTTCATTACTTCATTTAATGGGGCAGCCATCGTGCTAAAATCACGAATAAAACGCCTATAAAAGCTTGCTAACCCATAAAACGATCTAACTTGTGTCACACTTGTTGGTCTCGGCCATTCTTGAATGGCTTGTATTTTAACCGGATCAACACAAATACCTTGAGAACTAACTATATAGCCAAGAAAGTTAACCGTAATAGTGCAAAAAACTCAATTCTTTGATTCCTTAAATGCTTCGTACATTTGCTTCTTATGTTTCGAGATCCTTACTTTAAAATGAAGGTGCACAATTCATCAAATGTTAGATTCCTTTCCAGATACAAAACCAATCTAAAAAGTAGGGTTAAATCTATATCAAATTTGTAGCCCCCTCCCCCCTCCTTTTTCCCCTCTTCCCTCCGATGCTTGGTAGTGACGGATTCAGAATTAAAGAACAGTGAGGACACACGACAACAACAACAACAACAACCAAGCCTTAATCCCAACAGATTGGGGTCGGCTATATGAACCAAAGTAAGAATCACGTAAGGTCATCCACATGGATGCAATCTCTCCATCTCTTTCGATCCCAAACACAACTCTCATCCCAAGGACACACGACACTGGTAAAAATTTTTGGAGAGTTTTTATTTTATTAGTGGGGTCACTAAAAATTTTTGTGTATGAGTCATCTATACATTTATTATCTAAATAAAGTAAAATACACCATAAATATTAAAAAAAAAATCACCAAAAAAATTGTGTTAGAAAGGTACATCCGTCACTATTGATCTCGGTGCTAAAAAACTACATCCGTTACTGTTGCTTGGTAAGATCACGAATCCATCATAGCTATCGGGAATTGAGCATTCAACACGGTTGGTTGTATGAATGATATAGCTTATACTAATTTAACTTTGGGCGGTGATCATTGGATAAAAGAAATTGAGATTTAATAAAGATAAAAGTGTATAATGTTATATCAAATTTTAACAAATATTTTTATTTTATACTCTTTCATCTTTATTTAATCCAACAATCATTATTATTTAACTTTTTAATAATAATATATACAATTTAACTAGCTAGACTATCCTAATCAATTAACCATAATACAAAAAAACCTATACATATCTCTATCTGAAATTGTACTTTCATTGGTATATGGGATGTTGATTAAAATTACAAAACATTGTTTAATCAATCTGATCTCTGAACAAGACCCCTTTTGTGCTTCCTAAAAAACGTGTCAACTATTATAAATTAACTTGTAACCCTTTAGTAGACCCCATTGACCTTTACAACATATCAGTGCGGACTATATATACACCCAAATCAGTTCCAACATGCATTCCGACTCTCCTGGTTTTACTTGGTCAATGAACTTTTTTATTTTTTTTTATTTTTTATCTGCAACTTTAAATTCTCCCTCACCAGAGGAGGAGAATTTTTATTGCCCCACGTAGGAGAGGGTGTCGAACCCGAAACCTCTTGATCACGGGTAGAGGGCGGCCCCACTGAACTACGGCCTCCTTGACTGGTCAATGAACTTGTATATTGGTCTCACTTCCAACCTGCACTTTAATTATACAAGAGATCCGTGGTGAAGAGAGTTGGATCCAAACCTTGTATATTGGGAGGCGAAATATAATTATTATTTTTTCAGGAGGTAAGGGTGGAGGCGAGATATAATAAAGTTTGTTTATAAACAAATATTTTTCCAATAAAAAAACATGACATTTTGAAAATATTGAGGGGTGACTACCACCCTTACCCCTTGGATCTGCCACTATCCATGAGGTACATAATAGTTTTCTTGAGTGAGTAGATTTTTCTTGGTCAATAAGTTTGATTGTTTTTATTTTTTTACTTATACATTCATTGGCGTATTTGTAACTTGTTGGAAAAATGAACTTGTGATAGCCTCCGACTAAAAAGGTACCTCAAGAGAGAAATGCTTACTTACTTATATCACATTCATTGATATATTTGTTAGGACTTGTGCCGCAAAACAATTATTATTCTTATAATTGAATGAATAAAATATTTATTTGATTGACATTATTTAATGTATAATTCAATCATCCTTTATTTATTAATAATGCATAATAACACATATTGCTAAGGTGCATCAATTGTTGTAATTCGTGGGCGTAAACAAACAATAATTAACCTAATAACATTACTGGAAGGATCCGGTTATACAATAAGAACCCAATTAAGAATGATACAAATTATCTTAGAGACATTTTTCTTATTCGATTAAGCAACCACAAAAAAAGTATCTCTGCAAATCGGAGTAACCACAAAAATTATCCCTGGCGGAGTCGTCCTCCATTGGTAACCACATGACGACACCAGGAGCGAGTGCTAACTCTAGGATTTTCTGTTTTTTTTATAAAACAGAGAGAAGGGATGGCATGAGAGTTTTGGTTTTTAAGAGTTTTTTTTTTGTGCGGATGAAAAACTGTATTATGTTTTTCGTCAAAAATCTATATAAAGACAGTAAGAATTTTTATCTCATACAAATTGTCACGTAATGCCAACTATTTGGTAGTGGGAGTTTATATCGTACAATAACTCCCACGTAATCCCAACCAAAATCAAAAATCGAAAAGTCATCCCATTAGTTATTTTAATTCAAATAGAATAACATATTTTTCTAGAAAATACATGTCAGAATAAATGAATCTAGACATTTTCTAGATTAATTGAATCTAGACATAATGCTCGTTTACTCGTCTACGCGTCCGACCCTGTATGTTCATTTAACACGAGTAATGTAACATACAAAGTCTAATATGTATCCATAAGTTACAAGTGGTCTCTAGTGAAGGGATTCATGGGCAGAAATTCGTTCTAAACACCCATGAGTCCTCCCCCGATGGATCCGCTTATACCATGGGAATCGAAAATTACTTACGAAAGACTTACAATTTTCGGCTAAAGATTCTGTATTTCCAAATGTGTGCTGCTACCACCAATAGCCTTCCCTTGGGGAATTTCTCTCTACCGGTATCCACGCGACGAAACGAGTAGCGAGTGCTAGCTCTACGTTTTTGAGTTTCGAGAATCTATAGAGAAAAGAAGGGCATAAAATCCAGAAAACTTATTTCGGGAGTATTTTGGTTTATTGCAACTCAAGCAAGAATGACCTAGGGTTTCGGCCAAAAGGGGATTATATAGGTGTGAGAGTTTGTTCCGAAAACAACACCCACGTCCTATCAACCTCTTCTGGTAGTGGGAGTCTTTACTGCATAATAACTCCCACGTAATCCCAGCTAGAACCAAAATACTAAAAATGCCTCTCATTAATCTCTAATTCGAATAATAACATATTATTATTCTTAGAAAAATAAATGTCAGATACAATGAACCTAGACACATTGTAGATTCATTGAATCTGGACATGAAGCTCGTTAACTCGTCTATGCGTGTGACCCTGTAAGTTTAATTCACAATGGCAATGAAAACACACACTTAGTAGTAGTATGTGTTCATAAATCACAAGCGGTCCATAGCAGGACATTGTGACCACCCAAAGTGAATGAATGTTCAGTGGAACCTAATATCAATCCACTATTTAATCCCTTTATTTTGCGATATCCAAATTAAGCATAAGGCATGGTAGTGTCACCCTTATAAAGTTTAAATGTATTTATGCTCGATCTCCTGTAGACTGTTCCAACAAATAGTATTTAATAACCACTTTATTAAATACATTTGAGCACGGTCATGCATTTAAACAGTTTTCCCTATCGAGGGGCCCATGGACATGTCTCTCTATTAAGAGAGGGACAAATCCCTTACAAATGTCTCTCACATTCAAGCCATGATAAGATACTACATCCGATCATCAGTCGTATTAATTACTCGGTTAAAAGTAACGTCCGACTGAGTCAAAATGTAGCTCTATTCATGTTGGAAACGATGGAGACATAAGGTCTAAGGATTCCAAATAGTATTGAGAAAGTAATACGTATGACTAAAGAACCATGAAGCATTACTTCTATAACGGATCACGTACGATACAATATATCCGAATATATTGCATATATGATATGATTTGTATCCATTACACATGATCAGTAAAACATAATCATTAATCAAACATCATCATACTAGTTTTATTTCATTGTAAAGAACATTACGTAAAACTAGGGACAATCAGAATAGTAATTTCATAAGCTAATGAGTTTTACTATCAAAATCACACATTTGAAGTTCAAAAGCAAAATCAACTATTCACATGACATGCTCAAAATATATATAAAACGTACAACATATGATAATGGTTCTAAGGCACTACTAACAATCTCCCACTTGCCCTAGGTCCAATCATGCATGATCCTCAATCCCATTGACCTAGTATGACTCTCATGTTTAGGTTGCGGGAGTGGCTTGGTCAATGGATCTGCGACGTTGTCGTCTGTATGAATTTTGCAAATTTTAACGTCTCATCTATCAATGATCTCTCTAATCAGATGGGAACATCTGAGAATGTGTTTGGATCGTTGGTGAGATCTAGGTTCCTTAGCTTGTGAAATGGCACCAGTACTATCACAATAAAAGTCCACTGGGTTCACAATGCTAGGGATGACACCTAATCCATCAATGAATTTCCTTATCCAAACAGCTTCTTTAGCTTCTTCAGAGGCAGCCAGATGCTCAACTTCTGTTGTAGAGTTGGCCACGGTTTGTTGCTTTGAGCTCTTCCAGCTCAAAGCACCTCCATTCAAACAAAACACAAAATCAGATTGCGATCTAAAATCATCTACGTCGGTCTGGAAGCTTGCTATGTGTAACCATTTACAACCAGACTTCCTTCCTGACCTCCGTAAACTAAGAACATATCTTTAGTCCTTCTCAAGTACTTAAGAATGCTCTGGACTGCAGTCCATTGTGGCTCTCCAGGGTCAGATTGATATCTGCTAGTCATATTTAAAGCGAATGAGACATCCGGTCAAGTGCATATCATGGCATACATAATAGACTCAATGGCTGAAGCATATGGGATCTTACTCATGCGCTCTTGGTCTTTATTTGTGGAAGGTCCTTGAGTTCTGCTGAGTTTAATGTCATGTGACATGGGCAAGAATCCCTTTTTGGAATCTTGCAAACTGATCCGTTTCAATACCTTGTCAATGTATCCACTCTGGCTTAGGCCAATCATTTTGTTTTATCTATCTCTATAGATTCTTATACATAAAATATACGTAGCCTTGCCTAAGTCTTTTATGGAAAAACACTTCCTAACCAAGCTTTTACGCTTTGTAATGTGGGAATGTCATCTCCAATCAGTAAGATGTCATCCACATAAAGCACAAGGAACACTACTGCAGTATTAGTTACTTTCTTATAAAAACAAGGCTCGTCTTTGTTTTTGATGAAACCAAATTCTTTAATTGCTTCATAAAAGCGACGATTCCAGCTTCGAGATGCTTGCTTCAATCCATAAATGGACCTTTGAAGCTTACACACTTTGCTAGGATTTGATGGATCAACAAACCCCTCAGGTTGTGTCATATACACATCATCGAGATGCTTTCCATTAAGAAACGCAGTCTTAACGTCCATTTGACATATCTCATAGTCATAATATGCGGCTATGGCAAGTAAAATCCTAATAGACTTTATCATAACGACAAGAGGAAAGGTTTCATCATAGTCAATACTATGAATTTGTCTATAACCTTTAACTACCAGTCGAGATTTAAAAGTGTGTACATTACCATCCATGTCGGTTTTCTTTTTGAAACACCATTTGTTATCAATGACCTTACACCCTTCGGGTGGGTCAACCGAAGTCCACACTTGGTTATCGTACATGGATTGCATCTCATACTTCATAGCTTCTAGCCACTTATCTGACTCAGAACTATATATGAATTGCCTCTTTGTAGGTAGTGGGTTCATCTTGATCAATCAATTCAATGTGATGATCATCAGTCACGAGAAATCTATATCTCTCAGGCTGTTGATGTACCCGACTTGACCTTCTTGGCCTTGTGTCAAATATTGAAACTCTGTATCAGCACATGAGCTTGCTTGAAGTTCCAAAGCTTGTTCAGATGTTGTTTGGGAATCTTGAATTTCCTCAAGATGGATCTTACTCCCACTATCCTTTTTGGAAATAAATTTCCTTTCAAGGAATAAACCATTTCGAGCAACAAACATTTTTGTAAAACACAAGGGGGGGGGGTGAATTGGGTTTTAATCGATCTTGCAAACTATTTCGAATCTAAGCAATGCTAGTGAGAGTTTGAACAAGATGAACAAAAGCTAAAGCAAAACCCAACAACAAGACAAAGGATTTAGAGTGGTTCGATTTACTTAGAATCTACATCCACTACCTTGAGCCGCACCCAAGGATTTGCAACAACTTCACTAAGAAGATTTTACACTTGTGGCTAACTCACTAAGAGTTTTACAAACACAACCACAATACAAAAACTCACTAAGAGCTTGATTGCCTACACAAAGTAGGACTTAACAATTTGCCACACAAAGTAGGACTTTTACAAGAATAACCCAATCACTTAGAAAGGGAATAAGAATGTTTAAAAAGAAAGGTTGTTCACTCTTCTAAGTGAAAGATATATACCTTTGAAGTACATCAATTATAGCTCTTTGAACATATGAAGTTCACTCTTTGTCTTGCTTTTGAAATAACACCTTTGAATGATTTAGATCATGGAAAATAAGTGTTTTTGCTTTGAAGGTGTTTAGACTTGATAAGAAATCAATGAAACTTTGAAGTGCAAGCCTTAGAGTCATTCTCTAACTTTGGAGTATTTATACATTTCAAAATATGCTGAAAAATGACTATTTAACAGTCATATAACGGCTAGAAATCGCAAAGTTTGGTTGACCGAACAAAGCACCTCGGATGACCGAAAGAAGCCTCGGTTGAGCCGAGCCTAGGTTGGTCGACCGACCCTGACCCTAGGTCGACCGAACTTGCCAAAAAGTCGACCGAAGCTAGATGTTTCAACTCTCTGTTTCTCTTCGGTTGATCCGAGGAAAGCTCGGATGATCCGACCTTCTGAGCTTTGAGAGATGTTGATTTTTCACACGTTTTGAAATCTATTGAAGTCTAAAAGGTTTTCTCAATATGTAACAAGTAAGAGCATTAGAAAACCGTTTTAAAAGACTTATACTTTGAAATCAAAGGCTTTTGAAATACGAACACATGTAAGGATCAATTTGAAACTTAGCCTTTTGAAAACGTGTTTATGATGCATGCAAGACTTGAGTGTAGAGCTTATGTTCATGAGAGCTTTGGTTAGAGCTATACAAGATAAAGACTTATAACGACAAAGCTAATCTAACCAAACCTAAGTCTTCAATCATCAATCTTGAAAGATGAGCCTTGAATAATATGTCTTTGAATCTTGATCATGGCTTGATTGAAGTACTTAGAGCTTTCAATATTAGTTCCGATATTCTATCACAAAGATATAAAACATTAGACACAACATCAAGTGTTTGTCCATTTTAAAAAACCGAGTTCGTTCGTCCTTAGGGCTTACAATCTCCCCCTTTTTTATTATGACAAACTTTGATGTAATTAGATAGGATATGGACAATTTTAAGTACAAGGAAGCATGGCAAAAGGATATAAGAGCAAATAAGTGTAAAGCTAAGTGCTTATAAGATAAACCAAGCTAGAACGAGAAACATAAGCCCTAGCATGTTAAGTTCTTTTGCCATATGCATTAGGGACTCTTTGAAGAGCCCTATTTCCCAACCATCCTCCTTTCCTCCTTCCTTCCATTACATGTAGCTTTTTTGTGTGTAATATACATACCTTAGTTTACACAAGAAGCTAACTTACCATTTTCATCAATGTTGATGTGAGTGCTAAGGATCCTATTATAAAGAACATGCTCACACAAACATTAGAACTATCAATGGTTTGTTATCATCAAAACAACATAGAATATTTTGCCCTTCGGGCTAACAATCTCCCCCTTTTTTATGATGACAAAACATTGATGCAAATGGGAATAATATGCAACAAAATAAAGCTTTAAAGCAAATAAATATGAATGCATGAGATGAAGAAATATTCTACTCCCCCTATATTAAAGAATCCCTTATCTCTCCCATTTTGCAAGTTCTAAGCTTTCTCCTTTTGTAAATTACTTCGCTTGGCACATTTGCAACACTAAAAACTCTCCCCCTTTTTGTCAAAATCAAAAAGGGATATCAGAGCGCCAATAAGAAAAGCATTTAATGAAAAGATTTAAATTGTGGAGAAGCTTGATGAAATTTAAGAATTCTCCCCATAAACAAAAGAACTTAAATACCATGGAGAATCTTGATGGTCTAATAGATTGATAAAATAAGAACCAAATGATCAATCCTAAAGACCAAAAATCATTTGAAGAATGATTATTCTGAATAAGCTTGGTTGATTTCTAAAAACAAGGAGTCCATAATAACACATAAATCAAAAGATGGTCATGTATGGCTCAAAAAGAATATCAACCTAAGCTAAGCCAAAGGAGATAAAGAATAAATCTTAAAGAACTATCTCCCCGTTTATCAAGTATACGAAGTTAGCTATTTGAGATAAAAACAAGTTTGATACCAATTGACCAATTGTAAAACATGTTTGAAAATATAGCTAACAAAGTACTAGTGGAAGTGATACCATGAATTCATAAGTTAAGCACATGTATCACAACCAAAAGAATTAGAGGAAGTGTAAGATGACAATTCGAGAACATTCCTCTAATAAGTTAATGGTTAGCTAAATGAGTATAACAACTCTTGAAGCAAGACTAACCAAAAACTCTAACAAGATCACATAATATAAGAAAGTAAAGATTATGATCTCATAGTTATTAAGGGAGAGTATATGTGATACCAAATGTAAGAAATAACCAATTGTAAATAAATAAACATTTATAACACATATAACTCCCAAAATAACTTACACAAGTTGGCTATAAAATAAGAAGGATGAAAAACAAGCCAACAAGTGATGTGATGATGTAAAATATGAACAATTTAGCATACATCACAATTATGAGTTTACATCCTAAGTCAAGCATCTAGACGATCAACCACATAAGATTAATGCTATAGACTAGAATATAAACACAACCCCTATATGGAATGAAGATCAAGTAAAAACTGAGCATAGCATATACAAACTCCCCCAAAGCATAAAACAATACATAATAGAGGGGAGGGGGTATAAGTTGAACACAAAAGGATCAAAAACAAAAACAATGATCACCTACAAGGGATGAGTTAAGCAATTGTACCTCAATGCTCTTTGAGCTTGGACTTCTTACCATTTTGGTTGATCTTCTTTATCAATCAAGTCCTTTGAGGCCTTTTGTGTGATCACTTTCATTTGAAGCTCATTGAGAGGTTAACATGTGATTGCTCCATTTTCTTTGTTGTTCATCCTTGATTGATGAGATGAAAGCAATCTCCTCTTCTTTTCATGACAAGTGTAGAGTCATCATTGATGGGTGACTTTTCTTTGATGAACCCTCTACCATCTTGTGATCCTTGACATTTGACTCTTTTCTTGAAGTCTTAGCTCATTTGTGCCATTCCTTGTAGTTCATATCTTCTTCTTGAAGATTATAACTCTTTGTTACCTACAAGGAAATCTTGAGAACTAATGTGGTACCTTTTCAAAGGTCCTTCATGATTAGCTCAATATCTCAAGTGACACATATATGCATAAGGATCAAAAACCAAAAACAACTAGATGGATTCTTAAATGAATATGACATGACAAGATAAGAATCAATCAAGTTGTATATGTTACATCTCATATACACCTTAGCTAAAATAAGCATGGATAATAAAGAGCAAGCTAAAGGTTATCTATATAATTATTGAATTCAAGAAAGTGAGATGCAACATATGTAAGAGCAAGCATATATATATATATATATATATATATATATATATATATATATATATATATATATATATATATATATATATATATACCAAAAACATTTAAACACATTAATAAAAGTGTTAAGAGAAGGTGATTTGATACCTTTACTTTCTTACCAAGTGATGAAGATATTGGATTGACACTTTGGCTCTTGTCATCACTTGATGCTTTGCTCTTAGTATCTAACCAACTTGGTTCTCCAATTGATTAACATTTCAGCTTTGAGAATCCAAGTGTTAAGGAGTGCTTTTGAATTTCTTCTTTAGACATATCTCCTTTGATAAGCACTTCTACTTCTCCGGTTATGTGACAAAATCATACACATTGAAACAACATAGAACCGGAGCTTCCCTTTAACTAATAAGAACCTATAAACTCAAGGGAAGAGTAACTTTTGGTACCCACTTTTGTTTGGGTCCAAGGGGGTTAGTTGAATTAAGCTCAACTCTCTAAATAGTTTTAACTCCCCTTTCAATCTTCTTCTTAACATGGCATCTAGCATTTGTGTGACCATGTTTTCCACAATATGTGCAACAAATATGTGGCTTAGAAGATTTGTGAGCATGCACAAGATAACTACTTGGCTAGCTAGCATTTACAACATGATTCTTAGGTTTAAGCGAAGAGCTAGCAATATCAACATGTTTAGCAATATAACCAAGGCCATGTTTATCAAGAGAAGCACATTGCATGCCAAGAATTTGATCAAGATTTTTCTTACCCTTTGTAAAGTTTTCAACAAGAAAGGTAAGGTCTTTAACTTTGTTTTTCAAAAGATCAAATTCAACAAGCTTGTTTTCTAAAGATGACAATTTATCACAAGCTTCTATGTATTGTAATGAAGAAGTATTGCAAGTAGTAATAAGACTTTCATTTTCACATTTCAAGCAATTAACATCATCACATAACTTCTTATTTTCATCAACCAATTTAGATCTTTCAACAAGCAAAGATTCAATTTTAAGCTTCATTTCTTTGTTTTGCTTTGCACATTTTTTCAATTGATCATACATATCAATTAAAAGCTCATTAGGATCATCCTCATCATTATCATCATCATCATAAGAATTTGAAATAGAGGGAGAAGGATGTACCTCATTACCAAATGCCATAAGACACATGGGGTCATTTTCTTCTTGATCATCCTCACTTCCTTCTTCATCCCAATGGCTTAACAAGCACTTTGCATTGTTGAGATTTAAGAACAATTTCTCTACTTCTTCATGATTGATGATAGAATCAAGATCAATACCCTTATTAGAACCATTTTCCCTTTTCTTCATCTCAAAGGTGAGTAGAGAGCCAATAAGTTCTTCCGTTGAATATGTCTTTAAGTCTTTGGCTTCTTCAATGGCAAGAGCTTTTGTTTCCCAACATTTTGGGAGTGAGTTGAGAATTTTCCTATTGATTTCTCCGGAAGTATACTCCTTGCCATTAGACCTCAACCCATTTACAATGTTGGAGAGTATTGAGTTCATCTCATTGATAGATTCATTAGGCTTCATGGAGAATAGCTCAAATTCTCTAACTAGCAAATTTAATCTTGACTCCTTGATTTGATTTGTGCCTTCATGAGTAACTTCTAGCATTTTCCACATGGAGTGTGCGGATTTTCTTCCAAGGACACGATTGTACTCATCCGGATTTAAGGCACAACTAAGAATGTTCATTGCCTTGTAATTTTGAGTCATCTTCTTGGACTCAAACTCATTTAACTCATTGTCCGGCTTTGGCACTTGAACACCATCCACCATTTTCATAGGCACATATGGACCATCTTCAAATATATGCCATAAAGAATAATCTATTGAGCACACATATATCTTGAAACGGTCTTTCCAAGCCTCATAATTATTTCCATCAAAAAGTGGTGGCCTATTGGTGGAAGACCCCTCTAAGTAGGCTAATGCGGAATTACCGGCAATAATCTTTACTTCAAGCGGTTAAGCTAAAGATGAAGACGAGGCTCTGATACCAATTGTAAAACACAAGAGAGGGGGGGGGGGTGAATTGGGTTTTAATCGATCTTGCAAACTATTTCGAATCTAAGCAATGCTAGTGAGAGTTTGAACAAGATGAACAAAAGCTATAGCAAAACCCAACAACAAGACAAAGGATTTAGAGTGGTTCGATTCACTTAGAATCTACATCCACTACCTTGAGCCGCACCCAAGGATTTGCAACAACTTCACTAAGAAGATTTTACACTTGTGGCTAACTCACTAAGAGTTTTACAAACACAACCACAATACAAAAACTCACTATGAGCTTGATTGCCCACACAAAGTAGGACTTAACAATTTGCCCACACAAAGTAGGACTTTTACAAGAATAACCCAATCATTTAGAAAGGGAATAAGAATGTTTAAAAAGAAAGGTTGTTCACTCTTCTAAGTGAAAGATATATACCTTTGAAGTACATCAATTATAGCTCTTTGAACATATGAAGTTCACTCTTTGTCTTGCTTTTGAAATAACACCTTTGAATGATTTAGATCATGGAAAATAAGTGTTTTTGCTTTGAAGGTGTTTAGATTTGATAAGAAATCAATGAAACTTTGAAGTGCAAGCCTTAGAGTCATTCTCTAGCTTTGGAGTATTTATACATTTCAAAATATGCTGAAAAACGACTCTTTAACGGTCATATAACGGCTAGAAATCGCAGAGTTCGGTTGACCGAACAAAGCACCTCGGATGACCGAAAGAAGGCTCGGCTCGGTCGACCGACCCTGACCCTAGGTCGATCGAACTTGCCAACAAGTCGACCGAAGCTAGATGTTTCAACTCTCTGTTTCTCTTCGGTTGATCCGAGGAAAGCTCGGATGATCCGACCTTCTGAGCTTTGAGAGATGTTGATTTTTCACACGTTTTGAAATCTATTGAAGTCTAAAAGGTTTTCTCAATATGTAACAAGTAAGAGCATTAGAAAACCGTTTTAAAAGACTTATACTTTGAAATCAAAGGCTTTTGAAATACGAACACATGTAAGGATCAATTTGAAACTTAGCCTTTTGAAAACGTGTTTATGATGCATGCAAGACTTGAGTGTAGAGCTTATGTTCATGAGAGCTTTGGTTAGAGCTATATAAGATAAAGACTTATAACGACAAAGCTAATCTAACCAATCCTAAGTCTTCAATCATCAATCTTGAAAGATGAGCCTTGAATAATATGTCTTTGAATCTTGATCATGGCTTGATTGAAATACTTAGAGCTTCCAATATTAGTTCCGATATTCTATCACAAAGATATAAAACATTAGACACAACATCAAGTGTTTGTCCATTATAAAAAACCGAGTTCGTTCACCCTTAGGGCTTACAATTTTGTTCTCTGATGGAAGATAGACGTAATATCCTTTAGTTTCTTTAGGATATCCCACAAATAAACACTTGTCTGATTTAGGGGCGAGTTTATCAGATAATAAGCGTTTTACATAGCCTCGCATCCCCAAATTTTAAGAAATGAAAAACTAGGTTGTTTCCCAGTCCATATCTCATATGCAGTTTTCTGAACCGCTTTAGAAGGAACTCTATTCAATATGAATGCAACAGTTTCTAGGGTGTAGCCCCAAAAGAAAATTGGAATACTGGTTTGACTCATCATAGATCGAACCATATCTAGTAAGGTGTGATTCCTTCGTTATGACACACCATTCCATTGTGGTGTGCTATGAGGAGTTAATTGTGAAACAATTCCACAACCTTTAAGATGTTCATCAAACTCTTGGTTAAGGTATTCACCACCTCGATCTGATCGAAATATCTTAATAATTTTACCAAGTTGATTTTGTACTTCAGTTTGGAATTCATTGAATCTTCCAAAAGACTCTCATTTATGTTTCATTAGATAGACGTAGCCATATCTACTGAAATCTTCTGTGAATGTGATGAAGTATAGAAACCCTCCTCTAACACTTGTGTTTATTGGTCCACATACATCTATATGTATGAGGCCCAACAAATCAGAAACTCTCTCACTTTGTCCAATAAAATGAGCTTTAGTCGTTTTGCCTAACAAGCAAGAGTCACATGTCTCATAAGACTCTAAGTCAAATGATGTCAAAATTCCATCTTGATGGAGTTTTGATATGCGTTTCTCGTTGATGTGGCCAAACGACAATGCCAAAAGTAGATTTGGTTTAAGTCATTTGATTTAAACCTCTTGGTATTAATGTTATAGATGGGCCTTTTAATGCATTCATCGAGGTTAAGAATATAAAGCCCATTCGTCAAAGAGGCATCTCCATAGAAGATACGATCTTTATGAAGGGTGCAAATTTTATTCATAATATTTATTTCAAAACCATCAATATCCAAACAAGAAACTGAAATAATATTCCTACTCAAAGTTGGAACATAAAGACAATTATTCAGTTCAATAATAAGGCCACTTGGCAAAACTAAATTAAATGTCCCTGTAGCTACAACAACAACTCTTTCTCCATTCGCTACTCTCAGGTCCACTTCTCCTTTTGCCATTGATCTACTCATTTTGAACCCCTGCACATTTGTACAAATGTGAGATCCACAACCGGTATCTAATACCCATGAAGTAGGAGCAGACATGTTAATTTCAATAACATAAATACCAGGAGAGATAGTCAAACTGGCTTTCCCCTTTTTCTTCTCTACCAAGTAGAGCTTGCAGTTCCGTTTCCAATGACCTGGTTCATTGCAATGGAAGCAAACCCTTCATTTGGTGCCTTAGCCATGGGCTTGGGCTTGGGCTTGAGCTAGTCATTGCCTTTGCCTTTCTTGGCCATGGGCTTTCCCTTTCCTTTATTCTTGAAATTCCCTTTTTTAACCATTAAGACTTCAGAGGTCTTCTTAATGTTCACTTTAGCTTGCTTGAGCATCCCGTGTATTTCTTGTATGGACTTCTCCATGGCGTGTATGTTGAAGTTCATGCCAAATTGGTCATACTCCGGTGGGAGTGAGCCCAAGATCATATTTGTGGCCATGTCATGACCAACGGGAGCCCCAAGTTTTTCAAGATGTCCCTTCATCTTAGGAACATGTGCACTTACAGAAGTGCCAGGGGCCATCTTGCAATTGTTAAGCGCCTTAGTGGTGTGGAACATTTCTTGACGGGCTTACTCTTGGAACATTTTCTTGAGCTGGCCCACCATCTGGAAAGCCTCAACCCCTGCAAACTGTTTTTGAAACTCAGAGCTCATTGTGACTAACATGAGACAAGTCACATCGTTAGAATCATCACAATGCTTATTCCAAGCATATTTCTCAGCTCTAGGGGCGTTGTTTGCAGGCTATTCAGGAATATTAGTATCAAGAACGTATAGCTTTCTTTCCTGCTTAAGGACAGACCCACTCAAATTTTCTTTTTCAAGAACGGATCGCAATGAATTGTGTGAAATGTTGGTTGCCATAATTTACATTAAAATTTATTTGCAAAGTCATTAATTAGGTTTGAGCAAAAACTTTCCACAATTTCAACACTTGATAAATAGTGGAGAATACCATTTTACGATAGTTATAAGTAAGCTTTGGCTTATCACCCATAATTAAAGTAAAATCAACCTACGGGAATGACATCTATATGTCCCGGCTATTTCCCATATTATGCCCTAGGCTCAAAACTATTTTGATAGCCTAGTTAAGTCGAACCATGTCTAAGCATATGGAAATCACTATTTTCCCATCTTCTTTTGCTTAGATAACCACTTATCTGTTGCTTTGGCAAGCAGACAAAATGATGATCCAAGCTGAAGAAGTGCCTAGGATATGGTAGGCATTTTAAGACTTAATTAAAACAATTTAATGTGACGTATGAATATTTAATCCCCATAAGACGTAAAGTAAGCATCACATGCAAGATATAAAACGTAAATGTAAACGTGAGATAGCATGACCTAATCCTATAATGACTCCCACGAGCCTTGTGAGAGCCAAGGGTCAATCTAAGTCAATACCCATCTCATGATAGTGTCTTCGATCCTACATACTCCAGTCTTGTTACATAAATGCATGGGCATACCCATCCTTCAAGATAAATAATCTAAGAAAGAAATTACAATTTTACAACATTGAAAAACGACTCGCAGGCCGTATTATAAAATTACAACCCAATAAATGTAAAGAAAAATGGGGTATAGTAATGCTAGAACTCACATAAAGCATAATGAATAAGGTAACGAGTACAAATACAAAGTCTAGGTGTTGCCATTACGCAGAGCAGTCGACGGTCCCAATTTAACCCTAAATCGCCTAACATATATTATCGGATAAACAGGTTTAAACGATATAATCTATACATAACAGTTTATGCATAAGTTAATCATATTAAATTACAGCAGGAGGCAAACAGTCACAGTTTATGCGTAGTTAATCATATTAAATTACAGACAGAATCATGCCATAGCAGTTCATGCAATATTAATCGAATTAATAACATAACGAATCACAGAAACATATTAACATGATTAACCGATGTCAGTTTATGCATATATCACATATATTAAATCACATAAACAATATTTCTGTTTCACACATACAGATACCAAATTGAGATTGATACGTGTTATGATGTGATTAATATAATCGAATCCGAATGGTATGAGCAAAGCTCTGATACCACTGAAGGGATTCATGGGTAGAAACTCTGATACGGTACCAACCTCGAGGCTGCCCAAGTCAAAGGAGCACATACATCGACTAAGCACAAGACTTAGAACAAGGGACGTGAAGCAACTATCTACATCATTGACCCGAGTTCTAAGGTATGAAGAGGATGCTAAGTTACATCTAGGAATGTTATACGAGGCAGCCTCTCAAGTCACAAGTGTACAATTAGGCCCTATCAAGCAAAGAGGCTAAGAAGGGCATTTTAGTAATCATACAAGATGATGAGGGATTGGACAGCTTTACAACAGTTTGGAAGAATAGTCATAACTTTCTATCCGTTTATCCAATAGAGCTGATTCCAGTTGCATATTAAATATAAGAGGCATATCTACAACTTTTATGAAGAACCCGAGATCAGATTCTGCCTTCTTGACATCCGAAATCGTCGTGCAATTTGGCCCAACAAGCTGTCCAGAATTGGGACGAATCTAAAAGGGCATTTTAGACTTTTTGTGTACAATTAAAGTCTATACTAAACTTTAATTGTTTTTCAGCATATTTAATTACTTAGTTTCGTGTATAGCAAGAGTTGCTATAATAAAGGACATGTTGTCCATGTGTTAGTTAGTTTGTTAATAAAGAGTCCTAATGCAACTAGGACTCTTCATAGATTTGGTAGTTAGTTTGTTTTTCTAGCCACCAAGATAATAGGAACATGTGCCTATTATCTTGTTTAGGTAGTTACTTGATAGCAAGTTGTTATTCAAGAGTCCTAATTCTTCAAGGACTCTTATTTGTTTTCAAGAGTCTTAATCCTTTAAGGACTCTTATTTCTTTATTGGTTGTAACCGAAATCTCAACCTACTTAAGGGAGATTTCGCCACTTTAATATTTACGTTAGATATATTGATATTTTGGTAAGGTTATTCCTTAGCTTCTCGTGTTTGAACTTCTATGTAAGAATTCATTCATTCTTGAGTTACTGTATCAACTAGCTTGTTTCTCTAGTTGTGGTGTTTCAGCCTCCATTGTTAATTAACCTCCCTTAGTGTTGCGTTGATTAAATTCCCATAGAAACTAGTTCGAGAATTGAAGAAAGATCGGGCTCAAACTTAAGTCGAACCTTGCGGTTCTTCATCAGGTGGTATCAGAGCAAAAGGTTCTTCTCCAATTCTCGGTGTACCCTACGCACAAATTTTTTTCTTGTTTGCAGAAATTGACAAAATAATACAAAAAAACCGCGGCATTATATGAATATTGGCAGCCGATTGTCATAAAGAAAAAGCCTCTTGGTGTAAAGAAATTGGCAGCCAAGTTAGTATAGATAGAATAGTGAACTATAAAGCCAAAAGCAAACTTATTGACCAACGAAAGCGATAGAGCCTCGTCCAAGAATTGGCAAACGTTCCTCCTTGCACTTTTGAGCCGAAAGAAATACCATAAATCGAGTATTGAAAGCGATAGAGCCTCACTACTTGATAAATTCGGTCAAGATCAAGGGAAAATTCAAGCAAACAAGAAGATCAAGAAAATCAAAAACATCAAGAAGATCAAGATCATCAAGAACCGGTTTCTTTTCTCGATTAGGAATTCGTTTCTTCATCTTTTTCTTTCTAAAGCTTTTTGTTTAGGTCAAAGATAGGATTTCTTTCCTTATTTTTCAGCCTTGTGTCAAAGCAACAAGTTAGGAACCCATTCTTTAAATCTAGAGTTTGAAGTTCTATACGAGCGGTGTTGGAATAAAGAGTGAAACTTTCTTTGCTATCTAACGTTTTTGAGTGTTTTCTTTTGTTTTTCTTATCTTATAACTATGTCTTTCCAAGGATCTCCATCAAAGAAAGACGAAGTCTTTAATCCGGATTCAATGGTGACACATAAAGATTTTGCGGAATTAAAGCAACAAATGGCGGATATATTGACACAATTGGCGCTTCGAAATCAGCAATGTAATGTTCGGGATAATACCAAGATTGATGATCCATTGGTTGATGAAGTTGAGCAGCCTAGGCCACCTCCAAATCTGCCACCAAATCAGTTGATCAACAATCATATTTTTGAACCAAGACGAGGGGACCAATTTCATCGTTATGACAACAATCTTGATTCAAGCAAGACGAAGATTCCGTCTTTCGAAGGTACAAATAATCCCAAATTATTTTTTGATTGGATTCATAATGTTAACCATGTTTTTGTTGTTCATAACTATTCGGAGAAAAAGAAAGTAAAGTTAGCAGCCATGGAGTTTTATGGATATGCTTCTAGTTGGTGGGTTAATGAGACCAGGACAAGGGTAAAAGTGGAACAACCAGAAATTGCAACTTGGGCCGAGTTGAAAGCGGTGATGAAACGGCGTTTTGTTCCTCTAGATTACATAAAGGAACGTTACAACCGTTTACAAAGGTTAAAGCAAGGAGAGAGTTCGGTCGATGAGTATTACAAGGCAATGAAAATTGCAATGATTCGGGCCGATATTAATGAAGGAGATGAGGCAACAATGGCTCGGTTCTTGGCTGGTCTAAACGACAAAATCTGAACAAAGGTAGAACGTGCTAATCTTGATAATATTACGTCTATGTTATATTATGCAGAGCAGATCGAAAGACAGCAACAGGAAAAGAATTTAAGGGCAAAACCGGCAACTTTCCAACCTTGGAAGAAGCCGAATCCACCCCAGAATTTTTCTACTGTTTTGCCGAGCCAAATTAAGGGTAAAGAGGTATTTAATGATGCAAAAACAGCCACGGTGCAGTTTGGGGCAGTAAGGTCACAAAATTCAACCGTTTCGGCCAATACAAGGGTAAATTCTACTCCAAAACTTGTTCGGGAATGTTTAAAATGTATGGGCAAAGGACACTTTGCTAGGGACTGTCCTAACAAGAGTAATGTGATCATGTTGGATGATGGAACGTGGGTTAGTGATAACAAAGTCGAAGAATTTGATTTTGAGAAAGAAACCGACACGTTGGAGGAACTTCCGGAAGATGGGAATCAACCTTTGGTTACGATAAAGCTACTACATTCACAACCTTTAGATGATGTTCCAAGAGAGAAAAAAGAGAGTGAGTTGAAAAATACGAGTGATCCTACCCATGAGGTAAAATCTGAGGTAAAATTCATAGAAAAAGCCGAGCCAAAAGTGAGAAAAAAGGCAATCGCTCTAAGTGTGAGAAAAGAATGTTTGTACGTTAATTCCGGAAAGGTAGATAGTGCGATTCAAGCAAAACAACTTGTTGTTTTGTTGGATTTAAAAGGAACCGCAAGGAACCTTTTTACTAACGCTTTTTCTTTTACTCTAACGTCTTTTTCTACATCTAGTCTTGCTATTTTTCAGAAATTCCATGACGTCTTCCCTAAGGAGTTGCCGAGAAGGTTTCTAATTAGCCTTCAAAACCAGGGTGAGTTAATTTGTGCAAAGAAGGAGGTAAGTAAGTCTTTAAGTCCTTATTTTATTCCGGTAAATGAACCTAAGCATGAAAGGACTTTTAGAATAAATACGGATAATCTACATATTAATCACATAACTTTTAAGTATAGACATCCGATTTATTTCTTTGATAATATGTTTATTTATAGTGCAAACCGAGAGCGTTTTAGTAAACATCTTAGGGCTGTTTTTTCTATTATAAATACACAAACCTTCGATGCTAAGATTGAAAAGTATGTTTATAACACTCATTCTATTAACCTTCTTAGTTGCATCATGAATTTCCAAAATATTAAAATTGAACCGGCAGAAGTTACAACAATTGAGGAATGGCCGAATACAACTAGTTCAAATCGCATTCGTTCATCATTTGAGTTGACAAGTTCTTGTAAACGTTTTGTTCGTGATCGTAGCAAGCTTGCTGCCATAAGGGAGAAAAAAAGAGATACAATTCTTTTGGGACAGCCGCCATAAAATCTCTTTACAAGGTAAGTACGATAGACATTCTACTTTCTTTATTTCTAACTTGCTCCCTTTTGCAAATTTTTCAGATTATGTGACTGATCTTGGTGATGATTCGAGGATGAATCAGGCTTTTCAAGGGGGAGTGGATGATACGGTACCAACCTCGAGGCTGCCCAAGTCAAAGGAGCACATACATCGACTAAGCACAAGACTTAGAACAAGGGACGTGACGCAACTATCTACATCATTGACCCGAGTTCTAAGGTATGAAGAGGATGCTAAGTTACATCTAGGAATGTTATACGAGGCAGCCTCTCAAGTCACAAGTGTACAATTAGGCCCTATCAAGCAAAGAGGCTAAGAAGGGCATTTTAGTAATCATACAAGATGATGAGGGATTGGACAGCTTTACAACAGTTTGGAAGAATAGTCATAACTTTCTATCCGTTTATCCAATATAGCTGATTCCAGTTGCATATTAAATATAAGAGGCATATCTACAACTTTTATGAAGAACCCGAGATCAGATTCTGCCTTCTTGACATCCGAAATCGTCGTGCAAGTTGGCCCAACAAGCTGTCCAGAATTGGGACGAATCTAAAAGGGCATTTTAGACTTTTTGTGTACAATTAAAGTCTATACTGGACTTTAATTGTTTTTCAGCATATTTAATTACTTAGTTTCGTGTATAGCAAGAGTTGCTATAATAAAGGACATGTTGTCCATGTGTTAGTTAGTTTGTTAATAAAGAGTCCTAATGCAACTAGGACTCTTCATAGATTTGGTAGTTAGTTTGTTTTCTAGCCACTAAGATAATAGGAACATGTGCCTATTATCTTGTTTAGGTAGTTACTTGATAGCAAGTTGTTATTCAAGAGTCCTAATTCTTCAAGGACTCTTATTTGTTTTCAAGAGTCTTAATCCTTTAAGGACTCTTATTTCTTTATTGGTTGTAACCGAAATCTCAACCTACTTAAGGGAGATTTCGGCCACTTTAATATTTACGTTAGATATATTGATATTTTGGTAAGGTTATTCCTTAGCTTCTCGTGTTTGAACTTCTATGTAAGAATTCATTCATTCTTGAGTTACTGTATCAACTAGCTTTGTTTCTCTAGTTGTGGTGTTTCAGCGTCCATTGTTAATTAACCTCCCTTAGTGTTGCGTTGATTAAATTCCCATAGAAACTAGTTCGAGAATTGAAGAAAGATCGGGCTCAAACTTAAGTCGAACCTTGCGGTTCTTCATCAAACTCATTCTAAAAACCCATGAGTCCTCCCTCGAAGGATCCGCTCATACCTTAAGAATCGAAAATTACTTACGAAAGACTTACATTTTTTGGCTAAAGGTTATGTCTTTTCGGATGTGTGCTGCTACCACCAATAGCCTTTCATTGCGGAATTGCTCTCTACCGGTATCCACGCGACGAAACGAGCAGCGAGTGCTAGCTCTACGTTTTTGAGTTTCAGGAATCTAGAGAGAAGAGAAGGGCAGAAAATCTAGAAAACTGATTTCGGGAGTATTTTGGTTTATTGCGGCTCAAGCAAGAATGACCTAGGGTTTCAGCCAAAAGAGGATTATATAGGTGTGAGAGTTTTTTCGAAAACAACTCCCACATCTTATCAACCTCTTCTGGTAGTGGGCGTCTTTATCGCATAATAACTCCCACGTAATCCCAGATAGAACCAAAATACCGAAAATGCCTCTCATTAATCTCTAATTCTAATAATAACATATTATTATTCTCAGAAAAATAAATGTCAGATATAACGAACCTAGACACATTCTAGATTCATTGAATTTGGACATGAAGCTCGTTAACTCGTCTATGCGTGTGGGTTTAATTCACACTGACAACGAAAACACACGCTTAGTAGTAGTATGTGTTCATAAATCACAAGCGTCCCTAACAGGACATTGTGACTACCCAAAGTGAATGAATGTTCAGTGGAACCTAATATCAATCCACTATTTACTCCCTTTGTCTCGCGATATCCAAATTAAGCATAAGACATGTTAGTGTCACCCTTATAAAGTTTAATTGTATTTATGCTCGATCTCCAGGTAGACTGTTCCAACAAATAGTATTTAATAACCACTTTATTAGATACATTTGAGTACGACCATGCATTTAAATAGTTTTTCCTATCGAGGGGCCCATGAACATCTGTCTCTATTAAGAGAGGGACAAATCCCTTACAAATGCCGCTCACATTCAAGCCATGATAGGATACTACATCCGATCATCAGTCGTATTAATTACTCGATTAAAAGTAACGTCCGACTGAGTCAAAATGTAGCTCCATTCATGCTGGAAACGATGGAGACATAAGGTCTAAGGATTCCAAATAGTATTGAGGAAGTAATACGTATGACTAAAGAACCATTAAGTATTACTTCTCTAACAGATCACGTCCAATACAATATATCCCAATATATTGCATATATGATATGATTTGTATCCATTACACATGATCAGTAAAACATAATCATCAATCAAACATCATCATACTAGTTTTATTTCATTGTAAAGAACATTACATAATACTAGGGACAATCAGAATAGTAATTGCATAAGCTAATGAGTTTTACTATCAAATCACACATTTGATGTTCAAAAGCAAAATCAACTATTCACACGACATGCTCAAAATACATATATAAAAAACACAACATATGTTAATGGTCCTAGGGAATTACTAACATCTAGCACGACATTGTGACTACCTAGAGTAAATAAAAAATTGGTGGACTGATTACCTATTCTCAATCTATTATTTAATCATTTTTTCACACGATATCCTAATTAAGAATAAGATTTGGACGTTGTCACCCTTATAAAGCTTAATCGTATAGTATATGTATTCGATCCAGGGATAGACTGTTGTAACAAAATAATATTTAATAACCTCTTTGTTAACTATACTTTAGCATGGTCATGCATATTTAAACAGTCTTTCCTATCTCTTTCTAATAAGATAGGAACAAATCCCTTACAACATCTCTTACATTCAAGACATGATAGAATACTACATCCGATCATCCGTCATGTTTATCACTCAATTAAAAGTGACGTTCAACTAGATCAAAACATAGTTATGTTCATGCTGGAAACAATGAAGAGATAAGGCCTACAAACTTTAAATAGTATTGAGGAAGAAATAATTATGACTTTTAAACCATGCAGTATTACATCTTTTTTTTTTTGTATCACGGTCGATATTATATGATCTGACTTGTATCCATTACATATGATCAGTAAAACATGACCATTAATCAGACATCATACTAGTTTTACTACCAAATCACATATTTTATGTTCAAAAGAAAAATCCACTATTCAAATAAAAGGCTCAAAATAACAAAGTACAACATTTGCTCATAGTCCTAGGGCATTACTAACATCAATTATAGTCTATGTGGTTGGCTCGGAAGGTCAAAAGTAAGGTATAGTCTATTAAAAAATTTTATACACCTTAATAATACAGTTCATGATCTATCAATGGAATAAGGGTAAATTCCATTGAACAAAGATCATCACATAATAAGTCTAGAGTTAAGGGGATGACTTTCATTAGCCAAGGAGTAGATCTTTCATCTTTATTATGTGATCGTTATTTGGATACAATGAACAATACCAAGACTAGTAATTTATCAAGGTACTATCAAATGAAAAAAATGAATATAATAGTACTATCACAACCATAATGGACGAATACTCTGTAGTTTGGGTATGAAATGGTGTTTTGGCAAAGGTAGTGCATTATACTTTGATGTGCTATAGTTGAGATTCTCAAGTGGGATCAATAGTACTTCTATGTTTGGATATATAATGTTAGTTACTTAAGACATATTCATATAGATAGAACTTCTATGTCATTCTTATTTTAATGAATGTAAATCACTCAATTTTGATTTTCCTAGAGTGATCTAGCGACATATGTCATGCCTGACTAAGACTATGGAAATCTACTTTGGGTCGCTCCCAAATACTGATAGATACCATTCCAGATTAGCCAAGGAATCAAAGGTTAGAGATCAAATGATAGTAGATGTCTTTGAGTATGGTGATAGTACAGTAAACCTTGGCTTATTGACGAGTGTAACATAGATGAGTATTTTCGTAAACACACTAATAGGAATTCAGGACATGTATTATATTAATATTGATCAAGGGGGGTCAACATCTTGTTTGGTGATAATTGTGGATACTTCCATGCAAAATGAAACTATTTGTTAGCAGAGGCATTTTAGTTATTTTAGCAGCCTTAAACAATATGTATATCGGTCCACATAAGGGTTCACAAAAGTTTAAGTATTAATTAGTAACATAATTCTAGATTTTTAAGTAGAAGGAGAATGACCAAACAATTAATAATACTACCTCCGTCCCAAATTGTTTGCAACGTTTCACTTTTTGAGATATCCCAAATTGTTTGTCACGTTTATGAAATCAATACTTCTTTATTGTTATTTTTCTAATTACACCCCCAATTTATTAGTCAACAAACCATTAATAATAATTTTTTAGTTATTAATTATCTGTAATTTAGGCTTTCTTCTTCATGATTAATGTCTTCTAATGATTGCCTAGGTATGTGTAAAAAGGTGAAACGTTGCATCTTTGTTCCCGAGTGGAAATAAGGAAGAAATTAGAGGAGTGGTGCAACATGCCTTCTTCTCTACTGGAGGCTTTCAGATTGGCTGTTGAGCAGGAGATGTGCTTGAACAGTTCAACCAGAACTCCTTATAAGCCTTTTACATCCAGTTATGCTCAGAAGACCTCTTCTGCAACATCAACTGTAGCCAAGTCTCTTCCTACTACTGGAAACTCTTATACTGTTAAGGCTCTTCATAAGGAACCTATCAAGTTTAAGAGGATAAGTCCTGAAGAAATGCAGAAGAGAAGGAAACTCAACTTGTGTTTCAAGTGTGGAGAGAAATACTCTCCACAACACAAGTGTTCATTAGCTGAGGTCAACATGATTTACTTATGTGACCATGTGTTGAAGGATGTTGATGCTGGAAGGTTACAGTACCTTCAGTCTTCTCAAGATTATAATGAGCTCTTGGTTGGGGAAGAAGCGGCTGAGCTTGCTCATATATCTATTAATGCCCTGAATGGAACTTCAGGGGGAGGAATTTTCAGAATTCCTGGAGTTGTGGCTAGGAGTATACATGTGTCAATCTTGGTTGATCCTGAAAGCACACACAACTTCATTGATCCAAGATTGGTGAAGCAGCTGGGTTAAAGATGGAGAAAACAAGACCATTTCTTATTGTATTAGGAAATGAGAAGAAAATGTGGTATGGAGAATAGTGTAAATGAGTAAGGTGGAAGATTAAAGGTTTGGAGTTTTGTCAAGATTTGCATGTACTGACATTAGGAGGAAGTGATATGATACTTGGAGGTGGCTGGCTTGGAAAACATTGTCCAATCATTCTGGACTATAAGAACCAAGCAGTGAAGTTCATGGTGAATGGTGAGGAAGTGGAAGTTCATAGCAGTACTGAGACTGTTGAACTTAAATCCATTTAAGGTGAATCACTTCCCAAGTGTTTGAATGAAGCAGCTGAAGTACGGATAGGGTACATAGCTGCCATTCAAGGTGAGGTTGAGGTAGGACACCTTTGTGTTATTCAGGAAGGCATGGAAGGTGGTTATGAGTATCCTGGTAATATTTAAAAGATTTTTCAGACATCTTTGAAGTGCCACAGGGCCTACCTCCACTAAGGAATCATGAACATTCCATAGTCTTTAAAGAAGGAGCACAATCAGTGAAGCTTAGGTCTTATAGAGTCCCTCACTCTCAAAAGACTAAGATAGAGAAACAAGTTAAATTGATGCTGCAGGAAGGCATAATTCAACCAAGCAACAGCTTCTTCTCACCAATTATCTTGGTTAAGAAGAAGGATGGAACTTGGAGATTCTGTATTGATTACAGACATCTCAAGGATCAATTCCCAATTCATATGGTGGATGACCTCATTGATGAATTGCATGGGTCAATGTACTTCCCCAAAATTGACCTTAGGTCAGGTTATTTTTAAATAAGGATGAAGGATGGGGACATTCCAAAGATTTGATGGCACTATCAACTGCCATTCTAAAGTGGAAGCACTATCTTGAAGGCTATCCTTTTGTGACCAGGAGTGGTCATCAAAGCCTCAAACAACTTCTGGAGCAGAAGATAACTACTGCAGCTCAACATAAGTGGATAGTCAAACTCATTGGGTTTGATTTTGAAATCCACTACAAGAAGGGAATTGAGAATGGGGCTGTTGATGGTCTTTCAAGAATTTATGAATGTAATGCTATTTCAGTGGTCATTCCAGGGTGGATTGAGGATGTCAAGAAGAGCTATTAAGACGATGAGTTATCTCAGGAACTCATAGCTCAGTTCCTTTTAACTAAACAGGTGATTGATTACACATACAATGATGGAGTAATCAGGTATAGAGGAAGGATATACATTGGTGCAAGTGCCAACCAGAGATAATTGTTGATAGATGATATGCATTCATCAGCTATTGGGGGCCATTCTGAAGTGCTGGTAAGCTACCAATGGCTTAAGAAGGTGTTTTATTGGCATAATATGCAAGAACAAATCCAAGAAAGAATTAGGTAGCAGTGTGAAGTTTGTTAGAGGACCAAACATGAACATGTTCCTTATCCAAGATTGTTACAGCCTTTGGAATTGCCAAATAAGCCTTTCTCCCACTTAAGTATGGATTTTATTGAAGGGTTGCCTAAGTAAGAGAGAATAGATTCAATCCTGGTTGTGCTAGACAGGTTCTTTAAGTTCATCCATTTTATAGGCTTGTCTTATCTTTTCACTGCTAAGAAAGTAGCAGAGGAGTTCTTAGACAAGGTTTATAAGATGCATGACTTACCCTTGTGCATTTTCAGTGACAGAGACAAGTTTTTCAAAAGACAGAGCCAATTCTGTAAAAAGCTCTTCTCTACCATTGGAGTAAAGCTTAACCTCAACTTTGCTTACCATCCCCAAACATATGGTCAAACAGAGAGGGTTAATCAATGCCTTGAAATGTATCTCAGATGTTTTACATTTCATAGGCCTCAAAAGGGGAACAACTTCCTTCCTTTAGCTTCTTGGTGGTATAATGCTAACTATCACTCAGTTATTAAGATATCACCTTTTGAGGCTCTATATGGATTCAAACCCCAAGCTTTTGGTGAAATAATTATGGTTGAAGAAGTTAAGCATGGGGAGGTGGCAAGAATGCTGGAAGAGAGACATAAGCTCAATGCTTTACTAAAGGAACAGCTGGCAGTGCCTCCAACAGAATGAAGCAACAACAAGACCGGATTAGAACTGAGAGGGAATTCTCAGTTTGAGATTGGGTATTTGTCAAACTACAACTCTATAGGCAACAGTCCTTGACCTTAAGGAAGAATCAGAAGTTGTCACCTAAATATTTTGGACCCTATGCTATTGTCAAGATGATGGGTAGTGTAGCCTATGAGTTAGCTCTACCTGTAGGAGCTAAGTTGCATCCTGTTTTTCACATCAGTCAGCTGAAGCTGAAGAAAGGCAATGAAGTTGGGGCTCAAAGGGATCCACTAATGATCAACTCTGAAGGCCAACTTATATATGGTTGAACCTGAGTCTATGTTAGACAGAAGACTGGTGAAAAAGGGCAATGACTCATTTCATGGAGCAATTTGCCAGATGAAGATGCCACATGGGAAGATGCTGAAGAGTTCTTAAAAACATGGCCTAACTTCACTTGGTCAGCTTGGGGACAAGCTATCTTTTAAGGAAGGGGGAATGTTATGAAGGAGAGCAAATAATAGAAGAGGCTGTGGGATTGAGGAATCGAACTTGGACTGCTAAGGAGTATTAAAAAAGGCGCAGATCCTACATCTGGGTGGTAAAGGAGGAAATGGAGCCCCGGGTCAACTTCTATAAATAGGGGAAGTCAGAGATATTTTGGGAATACTTTTGAATTGACAAATTTCACGATTTCTTTCTCTCTTCTCCTTTCCCAAATTTTTGCCCTAAATTCTGTAGCAGAATTGATCAATTCCTGAATCAATTCAGCTCAATTATCCTTTATCTAGTCCATTTCCGTGTAATGTTTGCTACTAATCAATAAAATTCGAGATTGTTATCATTTGACATAGCAGAAATTAAAACAATTGGCCTCAAGAAGGATCTCTCCGGGTTGGATCAAGAAACATTTTAATTAAGTCTGTTTTGGAAGAGCACCACCTTCAGTTGTGGACAAGAGGACTATGACGCCTTAGTGGTAGTTTGATGCGTGTGTTTAAATGGACACCTAGATTTCATCTCAACGGTGAGCCTTCAATTGCTCTGATTTCGATTGCTTTGGAGAACCTACCTTTACAATTCTTTAATAAACATGTCTCTTTTCCATGGCATCTATAGTAACGAAACCTCTCAAATTGGACGATACATCTGCCAAAGGCATGACGCCTATTGTGGCTGGTATAAACGTCGAGGTTGACCTCCTTGTGCATTTTCCAGAGAAGTTTTTGATCCAAGAAGACGTTTATTAGACATTTTCAATATATAACTTATGAGGCAGAGAAGGTCATGTTTGGCGCGATGGTTAAGTGTTTACTTGTTATCCGCTAGGTCATGGGTTCAAACCCCGAAAACAGCCTCTTTATAAAAAAATTAAGGTAAGGTTGCGAAGCGGGGAGCGTTGTGCATTGGATACGATTTGAACTTATGAGGCAGTTCCTAAGTATTGTACAAAGTGTTGGAAAAGGGGTCATGCCAATGATAATGGCAAATCATATTCGAAATTTGATCAGGGCTCAAATCTACATGAAACAATTTTCCCAAATACTGTGAAAGCTAAAGAATCCACCAGTAATTCCAAATGTATTGATGTGAATAAGGAAAAAAAAAATCTATTGCTCAATAGGGTGAATCTACCAAACAACAATGGATTGTTAAACCTGTTTCTAATAGGGATCAACATCAAGATGTTCAAATAGATGCTCGCTTTTTGCCTCTACTTTGGAATCAAAATTCGTCAAAGAGCATATTACGAATCCAAGCTAACCCCCATATTTGTTAATCATGTTACTAGTACCAATAATTCTCCATCTACAATGGCGATTGGGGCGTTTCCTGAAGAAGATTCCCCTCAAAGAACATTTCTAAAGAAGGATCCAACCATAGAAAACTTCGCTAATGCACAAGGAAAATAATTGTTTCTAATCCATTAGTAAATAATGATCTTGCTACAAATGATTCTTATGGAATAATTAATGTGAAACATCATACTCCCTCCATTCCCATTTAATTGTTGTTTAGGAGATATATATATGTATCCAAATTAATTGTCATTTACATGTCTTTTATTAGTTGTCAACAATTTATTCCAATTATATCCTCAACATATATTTTATTAAGAAGCAGAAAAAAGAGGAGGTAGACATTCGAAGGGAAAAGTGAAAGGGAGTTAGGGGTATTATTAGAATTGTGGTGGAAATATTAGTATTGGTTTGAGTTCCTTAATTTTCCAAAGTGTCCTAGACGTTCTACATTGAGGAATGGAGGGAGTACTACTTTGAGGGATGCCACGACTAAAATATCTCATAATGCAAGTCTAATGATTACTAGTAATGACGATCCCCTCCCAGTAACTCCTAATACTCCCATTTACTGTTTCTAAAGGCCATTTCTCAGATCAAGATGACAGTGATTGGATGCCATCCACTCTTGAGGAGGCAAAGTTTTTCCTACTAAAATTCAGACCACAATTAGTGACTTTTCCTGAGAAACAACAAAATTCGAGAAGTGATTCTGAACTGCCTGCACAAACAACAACACAAACAAGAAATGCAAAAAAAACATAGAAGGGGATAAAGGTTAATTCTGTACAACCAAAAGGCAGCAGGCTTACCACAAGAGCCTCCTTCAAATCTCTGCAACTTACTTGAAGAATTCTTATGAAAATAACATCACTGAAACTTCTAGATCTGATCTGAATCATGCTAAAGAACAACTCATCTTTCACCAGAAACGTGTTAGTCTTGACAAATCTAGCGCCCCTGATATTGATGGTTATGACGAAGTTAAGGAATTCTGGGCAGGTATTCCTATGCCTTAAAGATTCAGAGCAACTTCCATTGTCCTGATACCTAAAATTCAAAACCCGAATTCATTCTCTTAATTCAGACCAAACAGTTTATGCACTTTCTGCAAAAAAATTATAAACAAAACCATTGCAATGAGGCTTGCCACGAATCTTCTTAAGATTATTTCACCCAATCAATCTGCCATTGCTCAGGGTTTGAGCATCAATGACAATAAGAAGGTTAGAGGGGCGAATGCTCTTTTTAAGATTGACATCCATATATCCTTTAAAAGTTATCTTAGAATGTTTTGTTTGCTGTTCTGCAGAATTTTGGGTTTTTCCTCATTGTATTATCTTAATTTATAATTACATTTTTCTTGCACATTCCCTATTCTTGTTAATTGAAAGCCTTGTGGCTTCTTCTCTAGTTCTCAAGGGGCGAGACAGGGGGATAATTTATCCCCTAGTATCTTTATTCTAAGTATGCATGTTTTATCTAGAAGTATTAATATACTCAATATTCATAAGGCCATGCTTCACCTGGGGAGGGTTGTCATGGCTGAGAGTATTGAAGCAGTGGGCCTCGTAGAGAAGGAAAAAAAGCGGTTGTTGCTGAACAAGAAAAAAGGACTCTCCCCGAGTCTTCAGAAATAGGCGAGGAATCGTCTCTCAACGCTGACACTGCCGCAGATGTGTCAAAAGTGTTTGAGAAACAAATGACAACGGACCAAGGGAATTCTAATCCCCGGAAAGGTACATAAGACTACTCCGTCGGGAGTTTTGAAAGTTACTGGATAAAGCTCAATGATCGTTCTAGCACCAAAATAGGTGAAGACTATGCCAGCAGATTGCTTTCCGATTGGTCGATGGAGAATCCCGCCCATGCATATGCAATATTGGTGCATCTGGCATCTCCTTAGATCACCATGCCTTAAAGGCCCCCTCCTCCTCAAACCTTAAGGGGTCAATTTGGTGCTCACCTTGTCCAAGCAAGTCTTTTTACTTGATTATTTATATGATTCCATAATCATAATTGGTTAACCATCAGTATCCCGTACATCCGGTCCTATGTGGTGGTGAGCTCTCAGCTTAATACGAAAATATGTCCAAACTCACAAACGATGGAAAAATGATAATTCCAAGCTTCAATCCCCAGTAACATATATCCAATGAGAATACAAACTTGATTGCTCCCAATCGAATGTATCTGAACGCAAATTCAGTCATGCAGAAGACAGTTGCCGCTGCTGAACATGAGCTTGAACAAGAACGAAAACAATTGTAGTTCGTCGAGGACCAATACCACAACCTGCTCGGGATGCGCCAGGAATGGTTTGATGAAGATGGAGATCTTCTATCTAAAAGTGAGACCAACACATGCTAAGTTTCCTTCAAAGCAAAGAAGCAATTGAAACGTTTTAAGATTATCTTACCCCGACTATCAAGTATTATTTCTCCAACCTATTTGAGCACTTGAAGCCACAACATCCCCAACTGACCAGCCTAGAGGATTTAAATGAAATGGTTTAGGAGGATGCGCCAATCTCCATCTTTCCATGGAATGACTTACACGAGGTTCAATCTTTGTGGGTGAAGAACTGGGGCCTATTCCCGAAGAGGTTTCCACTCTTGAGCTATACGATACCCGACCGAGGATTTGAAAAAGGTGCTTCTGCACAAGAAATGTTTGAAGGTCCTTCCCGCTTAGGTGATCAGTCTTAGCAGGTCGAGGATCCGACAAATCAAGTTCTAGATAAGGATAACGAGAGCAACCTTGTACTTAGATGACCTCTCTTTGTATTGTACTCCATCCCGAAGATTTAATGAAAAAACTTTTAATTTTCCATACTTTCATGTTTGTTCCTGTTTCAATAGTACGCAAACAATAGGCTATCCAAGATTAGGCTCACTGTCCATTGCGTGATCGGGAACTGTACCTATCCTAGGTCACTAATGGGCTAAGCTATCCAAGATTAGCTAAATTGAACGATCAATCCACGATGATGCATATCCTTGCCAAAACAAAAGAGGTTTTACGACCCGAGTGTCCAGACACACAAACAAAATGGGACTAGCTCGGGAAATACAATCCTCGTTCTCCTAGCAACGGAGGTTCATCTAAACCTGCACTTTTGTATTCCTCTTCCCATTTAACTACTGTATTTCCCAGAAGTTTTAAATAAAAAATAGCTTTTTCATTTCTCAAAAATTTGAAAACCGCGCTCTTCGGTTTTGCGTATATAAATAGATGATAAATAAGTGATTACAACAAATCATAAAGTTACCTATTTTCTTTGCAAAAAAGAAACTTTCCTCCATCACTATATTCTAAAACATGGAAGTTCCAAGTCGTGGCGTTCCTCTCAAGAGGTTTCTGTTAGTAGTGCCCTAGGACCATTAGCACATGTTGTCCGTTTTATTTTCTTTTGAGCATGTAATTGAATAGTTAATTTTGCTTTTGATTATCAAATGTGTGATTTGATAGTAAAACTCATTAGCTTATGTAATTACTATTCTAGAAGTCCCTAGTTTTATGTAATGCTTAATTACTATGAAATAAAACTAGTCTGATTGTTGATTGATGATCTTGTTTTACTGATCATGTGTAATGGATACAAATCACATCATAGATGCAATATATATGGATACATTGTATTGGACGTGATCCGTCAGAGAAGTAATACTTCATGGTCTTAAGTCATAAGTATTACTTCCTCAATACTATTTTAGAATCCTTAGACCTTATGTCTTCATTGATTCTAGTATGAATGGAGCCACGTTTTGACTCGATCGGACGTTACTTGTAACAGAGTAATCAATACGACCGATGATCGGATGTAGTGTCCTATCATAGCTTGAATGTGAGAGACATTGTAAGGAATTTGTCCCTCTCTATTATTAGAGAGAGATATCCATGGGCCCCTCGATAGGGAAAGACTGTTTAAATGCATGGTCAGTGCTCAAATGTATTTGATAAAGTGGTTATCAAATGCTATTTGTCAAACAGATCTACCTGGAGATCGAGCATAAATATAATTAAGCTTAATAAGGGTGACAACCACCATGCCTTATGCTTAATTAGGATATCGCGAGACAAAGGGATTAAATAGTGGATTGATATTAGGTTCCGTTGTATATTCATTCACTTTGGGTAGTCACAATGTCCTGCTAGGGACCGCTTGTGATTTATGAACTCACACTACTACTAAGTGTGTTTTCATTGCCATTGTAAGATGAACCTACAGGGTCACACGTATAGATGAGCTAACGAGCTTCATGTCCAGATTCAATGAATCTAGAATGTGTCTAGGTTCATTGTATCTGACATTCACCTTTCTGAGAATGATAAAGCGTTATCATTCGAATTAGAGATAAGGGGCATTTTCGGTATAGCTGGGATTACGTGGGAGTCATTATCCGATAAAGACTCCCACTACCAGCAGAATTCTAGGGAACGTGGGAGTTAGAGACTCCCATTGCCGAGAGGAGTTGGGGATGTGAGAGTTGGTTATGGGAACAAACTCTCACACCCTATATAATTATCTCTTGGCCGAAACCCTAGGGTAAGGATTTTTCCAGCCGCAACCTTTGCCACTCTCTGAAATCTGATTTCAGTTTTGGTCTCCCTTTTTCTCTCTAATTTTCGAAAATCAGAAAGACGAAGAGCTAGCACTCGCCGCCCGTTTCGTCGCGTGGATACCGGTAGAGGGATATTCCGCAAAGGGAATTCCGTTTGGTGGCAGCAACACATCCAAGAAACATCATCCTCCATTCAAGAAGTAGCTTCTTGAATCCAAGAAACGTAAGTTTTCCGCTGTTTTTCGATTCGTTTTACGTATGAGCGGATCCTTCAGGGGAGGACTCATGGGTGTTTGGAACGTGTTTCCGCCCATGAATCCCTTCAGTTTCTCCCTCACAATTTATTTTTCCAGCCCTTACATTCTTCCAACGCACAATCTGACCTACGCAAATGGAAGAAATGATTCATACTTATCCATAGATTGCCTGCTCCATGCTCCGTACAATCCTCGATCTGAGCAGTATTAGCCTTCTGGGTAAAAGAAAATAACCATTGGATAAATGAAAATTTCCAGGGTTGTTTGGGTCCTTACGAAATATTTAGGATTCCCCTCAAAAGCAAGGCCAGTTTTTGTAAAGAGGAAAAAATTTCTCTCAAGGACATAAGAACTGTATGTTTCATTATTGAAGACTTCCTGGGTCATCCAATTGGACTCTGACCATATGATTGAGTCATGAGATGATTCTAATCCTTAAAATCATATCGTGATTTTACTGATATGCTCGTGCAGTTTATACATCAAACATCACTTCCACAACCATTTCCTCGAGGCAGTGGAAGGTTTCGCCTGCATCAATACGTTTGGCTTGTATTGAAAAGAATGGTGGAACCAGTGTTAGCCCGAAGGGCAAAGTGATCAATCTTGTTTTGATGATAACAAACCATTGATAGTTCTAATGTTTGAGTGAGCATGTTCTTAATGATAGAATCCATTAACACTCACACCAACATGGATGAAAATGGTAAGTTACCTTCTTGTGTACAACCAGGGTATGATCATAAACACAAGGAAGCTACACTTTGTAAGACTCCATAACACAAGCATGAAGTCAATCCACATACTATGGAAGTACTTGCAAAGTCAATGAAGAAGGAAGATCAACATGTCAAGAGTTACTTAATCCATCAAGTAAATAATCAAGTGGTAGACTCAATAACAAGAAGTGTGAAGTCCAATACACTACATTAAGAATGCAAGAGGACTTCATCACTCAAGAAGATGTTGATCAAAGGCTTCAAAGTCCACGCTCCAAGAAGAAACAACTTGAAGACCTTAGAAAGATTAGTCTAAGCTTATAGGTAATCCTTTGTGACTAATCCTTTATTTGAGAATACTAGGATATTAGAATGTTTAAAGCTCAACAATGCATGTTTTCAAAACCTTATGTTTACATTATTCAAGTATTTTGAAAAGGTTTTTGAAAACCAGTTGGTCAATGCCTAAGTATTTTAAAATGTGCTTTATATCTTTACAAAACACTTAGTCATGTGCATAAGAACATTAGAAACTCAACTAAGAGTAAAAATAAATTTAGGACTGTTCTCCGGTTGACCTAGGCTTTGCCTAGGTAGACCAGAGCTGTCCGGCCGACCGACAGTGTTGATCCGGTCGACTAGTGTGTTTTTATCCTTATCTGAGTTTTGAATGGTCCAAAGCTCCAATAGCTATATTCTATCTGGATGACCGATATATTAGGTAGGACGATCGACCTTTACTTCGGTAGACCTGACCATTGTTTTACGGTCGACCGAGATGTGGACAGAAAGCCTTTAACCTTTGATTTAAGGAACTTCGGTCGACCTACTTTCTAGTAGCGGTTGACCGGGGATGTCAAGTCAAGGCCAAAATCATAGCCGTTGTGACCAACAAAGCTTGTATTTTCTAGCCCTATAAAAAGCTTTCAAAGCTGAATATTTGATAACTAATCAAGCTATAAGAGGGAATAGACATATACATTTTCTAAACACACAAGCTTACACTTTGATCTTAAATTCATATCATTCAAAAGCTTTTGTGTTGAGCTATAAACTTCATCTATATTTTTATTCTCAAGAGTGATTAGAAATTAAAGTGTGTGATTTAGGAGAAATCAAAATTCAGTCTTCAATAAGCTCAAAAGTCATACAAATTGAGCCTTCACAAGGTGAGAAAGAAAAGAAGATGGAAGCACAAGATGATGATCTTTAAATATGATGGAGACAATGAAGATCAAACATCTTGCAAAAGGAAGAGAAAAATCTTGCCACTAAGCTTCAAAGAAAAACATAAAAAAGAAGTGGTTTTGGAATCAATCATTCCAAGAAGAATGATGAAGACTTTAAATGGAGATGTTCAAAGAGAAAAAAAATCACAAACACTCCATAGCACTTGGATTACTCAACTTTCAATGACAAATACATTAAAGGAACCAAGTTGCTTAACTACAAGTGATGATCAAAGCTTAAATGACAATCTACAATCATCATCACTTGGTAAGGTTACAAAGGTATCAACTTCACTTTCTCATAACTTTGTAATTGATGTTATTAATCGTATGAGAAGTAAAATTGATGCTATTACTTGTACGCTTGTTGATGTTACATCATGTTAATTTAGTGATCCTTCACATGGAGATAACCTATGGCAAGTGCTTCATTCGTTTGATGTTTATCTTGCTAGGGTATCTAAAATATGCAACATCACAAGATTGGATGATTCTTGCTCTTACTCATCTAATGAGAATCATCATTGTACTTGTAATATTAAAAATGTTGATCCAAATGCACACACTTGCCACTTGAGAAAAGGCTTTAACAATGAAGGACATTGCAAAAGGTACCATATGTTTCTCAAGTTTCCCTTGAAGGTTCCAAGAGATCTAAGTCTCAACTCAAAGAGACCCCAAGGAATGGCAAAGCAAAGCTAAGACTCCACGTAAAGAGTCAAGTGTCAAGGACAACATGGTTGTGGAGATTTCATCAAGGAACTTCAAAAATATTATTAATGATGACTCCACATATCAAAAGAAGATTGCTTCCAATGCATCAAATGCTAAAATGGAAAGAAGAAGCAATCAAAGGACAACCTCCTCCCAAGAAGGAAAAGGTCAAGATCAAGGCCAAACCTTATGCCTCATTGGTCTCTTTGATGAAGATCAAAGTGAGAATCAAAGTCCTAAATCTATGGGCAATGAGGTAAATCTAATCATTCCCTTGATCTTGTCTATGTTAGTGATGAGGATCCTTATGCGCTATTTAATGATTTATATGATTATATGAATATATTAGCTAAGAAGAACAAGATCACCAAAAATGAACTTGCTTGCTCACTTAATGAAAGATCTAAAATGCAAGTTAAGTATGATAATCTTCTTACTTCTTTTCACTTCATATCAAATGAAAAAGAGAATGCGTTTTTATCTATAAATGCTTTGTCTCTTGAAAACTAAGGATTGCTTGACAATGTGTATATTGTTGAATCTAAACTTGTTGAGCATGATATCTTAAAGCACAAATTTATTGTGTTAACCACTTATGTTGATAAGTGTACTTGTGCTAAAGATATTCTTGGTAATGTGCTTGTTGCTTCTCATGCTAATATTGCTAGTAATTGTAAAGAGCACAAGCACACACATAATATTGCACACTCTACCTCTATTAATGCTAGAACACCACACACCACTATGCTTATTACAATTTTCTCTTATTGTGGTAAATGTGGTCATCATTCTACTTGTTGCATTAATAAGAAAAGAATTGAAAAATGTGCTTAATCAATTTGGGTTGAAAAGAACCCCAAAACTAACCCCCAAAGACCCATAAGAAAATGGGTACCAAAATCGAATTATTTTGTAAAAAAAATAGGGGAACTCCGACCGACCGGACAAGGCAACGGTCAACCGCAGAAATGGCCAAATTGCCTTAGTCACAGGAAAGGTATCCCCGTCAACCGCAACAAACTCCCGGTCGACTTGAGTAGAAAGGCTATCAGTACCAGGGTACCTCGGTCGACTGACATCCCTCCTCGGTCGTCTAAAATTTGGACAGAAAGAAATTCAATTTTAATTTGGATGAGGTCGGGCGACAGGATAAGAACTCCGGTAGACCGAAGTGTCGTGAATTAGCAGGAATAGGGTTTTCTGTTCAGAATGTCAAAATCAAATTTTTCCTCTCTCAAATTCTCTTAAACCTTTTCACCTATAATCTTCAAATTCAAAGTTTAGATCATTCCAAACTTCAATTCCTTCCATATTTCATCTATTCATAACAAGATGAAGACAAATCAAACTTCCAAACCACCTTCAAATTTTTCCAAAAATCAACCCAAGAAAACTCCTTCAAATAAGAAACCACTAGCCAAAATACCACGTGAGTAACCTCTAACCATTAGATAACCGGTCCAACTCGCTCCAAAGAAGGTCAATATAAAAAGAATGGCTAACCAGGACAGAGAAAAATCAAAGAAGGTGATAAACTCCGTTGAAGAAACGGAGTCCAATGATGATTTTCAAATGCCACCGCCTCCTTCTTAATATCAAGATGAACCTTCCTCCTATTCAACTAAGAAATTTAATGATAAATTTTATGATGAGGAAGTTAGACCAAAGTTTGAATCATTAGTTGAAAATAGGAGAGGTATTATTCATGGGTATACCATTTCTAGTGATATGTACAATGGCCATTTACAAGAAGTTGTTGAGTACTTCATAAACATGGGTTGGTTACCCCTTTTCTCCCAGTCTTGTGAAATTTATCCTTTAGCCATTTATGAATTCGGAGCGAATTTAAGGGAAGATGTCTTAAAGGAAGATGGTATGTATTGGTGGACTTCTCGGGTTGGGAAAATGAAATTTAGTTTCTTGGAGGCTATATTGAGTGAAATTCTTGGGATTAGATTTGAGTTGGACTCAATTAGGCATTTTGATAATACCGGGAATATTCCAAGTGATGAAATTTTGGACATTGGAAGCTTCAAGCTCTACTTCAATATCGAAGGGCCTTTCAATAAGTCTTCAGAAAGAGAAACCAACAAGTTGGATGAATATGGGCGTATTCTTCATCACATGGTATCCAACGTGGTTGTTCCCATATCCGGTCACAAAAACTCAATCACCTATATCCAAATGACTATTATGCAATGGTTGGTTGAAAGGAGTAATGCTAGCTTCACATATTTAGCTATGAAGAACATCATTTCTATCTTAAGAAACCCTTCCAAGTTCTTGCCTTATGGGAGTTTATGGGACATTTCTCTTCAAGAGATACAAGATTAAACTTTCAACTCCCACTCCAAGAAGTAACAAGTACAACATATACAAAGATGGCCTCTTCCACCAAATGCACATGATACAGGTCAACAAGAGGTGGAAGTTCCATTCTAGATGTACAAATGAGTAACTCTTGGCTGCCTTGGTAGCTCAAAACAAATCCTCTAAAGTATGTGAAACTTTGAGGAGAGAAATAAAGAAAAGGGGATTTCAAAGGTCAAATGAGAAAAATGTGCCATTTAATGAAGAAATGCCAATGTAAGAAGGCAAAGGGGATGCATATGAAGACATTCATTTTATGTTGAATGAAGAAGGGAATATCCAAACTCATTTTAGAAATCAAGAAGATATTCCTAGAGATGATGTTGATAGAAGACCTCCTCAACCTAGAAATGAAGCAAACAACGACATCCTTAACCAAATTAATGATAACTTGAAGATGATCTTGAAAAGTTATCAAACTTGGATGGCGAGGTTAAGGATTTAAGGGAAAAGTTGCGAACTTGAAAACTAGGGTTAATGTGATGAACTACAAGGTTGATGATATAGATAGAAGTATCAAATCAAAGAAATCAACTTTGGAAGTTAATGAGGAGGATGAAGAAGAGGAGAAAGAAGAAGAGGAGGAAGAAGCTACAAATGAAGATTCCATCAATGTAAATGATGGAAATCAAGATGAAGAGGAGAAAAAGAATGAAGAACCCAAAGTTGTGGTTAATGTTGAAGATGATGAAGAAACTTTGGGTGAAGACTTGGAATTGACTTTTTAAAGGCAAGATGAAGATCTTGGCATGGAGTTGGGTGAAGACAAGGATGATGATGTAACCCAAACAAGTCTAAAACATGAAGCTTCAAAGGATGATAATGACCAAGAATATTGATGGAAAGTTCAAAGGAATTCATTGATGGAACTCAAAGTGCCATAAACAATCTTCAAATTGAATGAGAATTTCGAAACTCAAGTATTGTTCTACAAATATTCTTTTTTCTGATATTGTTCTCTTGATCCTCTTTTGATTCTTTTATTTAGAATATATATGCTATCTCTTGGCAACTTAAGAAGAGGAAGGCTACAAACTTTCCTCAATCGATTGCTCATCTCCTATTTCTTGCTCAACCAGACTCTTCGCCACATGGACCCTCTGTATGCATTTTGGCCGATCTTTGCCCTGCAATCCCGACTGCTGCTGGAGAATGAACACATCATTCGAGATGCCTTATCGAGGACTAGGGGTAACAATGACATTATCACTGTTGCTCTGGAGGTACATTCCAGTTATCCAGATATATGTAACAGTAAGCTAGCGCGTGACCTGGAAATGATGCACACTTATGCAAATCTTCTCCCTGCTCGTCTTGTCATCAGCCATAGTCCTTACTATGTGGTGAACATATGAAATAATTTCACGGATGACTCATCTACTCCATGAAATATGTACACTGCACAGGAGACTCGATGAACTAGATGAATATACCATCCACAGAGATCGGGAATACAACAATGCTCGAATTCGGTTTGAGGCAAATTTTCGGGCTCCTCATGCCCATTGGAAATGTGACACAAGCTCCATGCTTCACTTATCCCAACATACGGACATGCACAACATTGGATCCTTCGAATATGACTCATGCAATGACATAATCCTAAAGAAATTACTACAACGGTCCCCAACTTTTAAGCCTAGAAGGGAAATCTTTCAACGCAATATACGTGTTCTTTTTCTCCCCTAACGAGGGCTTACAATTTAAGGATTCCTTCGTATTGTGTCATTGCCCACCATTGTGGACTCCACAAAGACCGTTTGTAGTCCTTAACATTTATCCCGGTTAAGAATGGGACCTCACCATCATATATCTCAATACATTCATTTTGAGAACTCAGGGATTCAACGACAATCGTTCAATATGCACATTCGAAATAATCCTGCAATGAGATCACCCTAAACAAGAGCTCAACCAGTGACGACGTTATAGAACACATAAAATTTAAGACTCGAAAATGGTAGTAAGTCGACACTAACTATAATGAAATAAGATGACAATCAACATGCACAAACAAATTCAATGATCAACTTACAAGTATGACAATTCAACGTTTCATCCTATGCAGTAAATCATGACTTTTAAATATTTCAACATGCAGTTCCACAAGTATAAAAATACACATTTCATGAGTTTTAGAACATAAATTACAAGGTGAAGAGTCTTACTTGGCATCAAAGCAAGCAATTCAAAATACCAAAAATCAGCAAAAACACATAAAATTCAATTGAAAGAAATCCATCAACTGGGAACTCGAAATCCACCCCTGTTTCTTCTTACCTGGAGCCTTATCAGTTAGCTTCGATTAGTAACAATAATCACTCAATTCGGAGTCCGATTACTACTTCAATTAGTTTTCTACTACTCAAAGCTCTCTGTTTTTTTCAAATTTTCATTTCCTTCATTTTTCTCTCTTTTGTTCTCTTTTCCTTTCTCTAACCTCTCATCCCTTCTAACTCCTAAATATGAATGCACCACCCACCCAAGAGACCAGTGGCAGAGCCAAGATTGAAGTTTAGGGGGAGCCGTGGTAGAAAAAATTGAAAATTGTTGGGGGAGGTAGTAAATTTTTTTTTTTTGTTGCACCGTTGGATATATATACCTAGTATATAAAAAAATTGAAAATTCTTGGCCACATGCTCCGCCGGTGCAAGAGACACACCTTTTCAAAAGGTGTCAAACCACCCTATAAGTTCACTCAAGTCTACACTTAAGTACCTTAAGTTATGATCATTTATAAAGCCACCCTAAATAATTGTACATCAAATTAACATATAATAAACACTTATCACATAAATTCAATTATGCATGTTAATATAAAATGCCAAAAAAATTCAGGTTAGCACATTGGTGATGTGTCTTACTCTAGGATTTCGGTAGCCTAGAGAGTAATTAGCATAATGAGAGTAATCAACAATTGATTACATTAGGGAAATGAATAGTGGGGCTACTTCCACTTTCTCCTCAACTAGCTTCCCATCATCTCCACTACACACACCTCACACATGACGGTTTTTACTCTTTCAACCGGTTCTTGGACTAGTTTTCTGGTTCAACAGACCAGGTCTGGTTAGACAGATTGATTCAAGCGGATCGGTTTGACTAATCGAGTATTGGTCGGCCTAATCCAATTAACTGCATGATCCAATTACAGCACTTATATCAAATGTAAATTCCAACAATTTCATCATTTATCTGTGTATGGAAGTAGTTTTATTTTTTTTCCAAAAAAAAGGCGACCATATTTCCGCAACGAACTCTGAGTAGCAGTTCTGATGATATGAAATTTATTGTGATTGGTATTTATTTTGGGTGATGGAAACCCGTAATTAAAAAATGAGGAAATTAAAAAGCCTACAATTGAATATCCCTACAATTATAATGGACTGAACTAATATATTTAATATATTTTTAAATGGTTAAATTTATGGGTAATGATAGGCTCCTCAAATCGATTGACTAAAAATCGACTAAAATTAAAATTGCGACCTATTTACCCTTTTGAACAGTTAAAGCCCTTCACTTTTTTTAAATATTATTTTTGAAAAAATCAAGCCTAGAAAGAAGTCTACCCTATATATGTTTAATGCTCCAAGATGAATTTTTTCAAAAATAAGTTAATGTACCTTCTTCTTCAACATTTGTTCATCATCTTTTCACTCCCTCTTCTTCCCTCTAAGTTTCACCATGAACACTTTACTGTTCATTTTAGTAGCATTGTTCAAAAGTGGCCTGAAATTATTGTTCATTTATGTTTTAAAGTGTTTCACTTCAGAAGAATAATGCTTTCTCTCAGTTTCACCATGAACAGCTTACTGTTCATTTCGGTTTATGTCTTTCACTTTAGGAGAAGAATGCTTTCTCTCAGTTTTACTGTGAACAACTTACTGTTAATTTCAATAGCATTGTTCACCGGAAATTATTGTTCATTTCGGTTAAAAATGGCTGGAAAATATACCATATGAGGATGAGTAGTAAACGTGATCGGGGAAAAACCCCCAAAACAAATTGTCACTAGAGGTGGAAATGTTAGAATCGAACTTATAATCAACTACATGGATGTAATAATCAATACCAATTCAAGAAGCCAATTATGCCAGATGCATTACGGTGTCATGATTTGTCTACGATTATTTTTGTACATATATACAAAACAAAACCCAAAATAAACATGGTAATAGTGGTGGAAGGAAAGAATCGAACTCTTAATCAATACAAGGAATCAATAGCCTATACCAAACCAAGTAGCCATTTATATAAGATGCATTACACTGTTTGTATTGGTTACTTAGTATTAATTATGTATTAAATCTGATGGAAAAGAACCAGATTATGGGTTTTATTGATTAAGATTTTCTGGGACTCATTCTAGAAAAAAAACAACTATCCCCTTTAAATTGTGATGCTAATGATGACTTCACTAACAAAATCCATACTAGCAATCTATCACTTACCCTTCCACAACTAACGATGACACTCCCACCGCAACCCAATGCATGCAACATGCTTGCATGTCAATCTAACAACTACTGTACCAAATTAGCAACCTCGAATAATCCGCCCCATTGTTCACCTTACTCCTTACTCCCACCATTAACATATAGTAAATTCCAACTCTTTTTCACTTGTTGCCTAAAAATTATAAGCAAGTCATCTTCAACTTTTAACTCCAGAACCATGCCGAGAAGAAGCCACAATCGGCCGTGCACTTGTACCTAGCCACATGCTAACTCATTTTCGGAACCGAGTAGAACAAACTTGGAGTGTTTTCATATCCGCCAATCATCAAAATCCAAGGTTCGTTATCGGCCCAACACCAATCATGGTATACCCGTTGCCTAGTTCGGTACCGTTAATTCTACCCAATATGAACTATGTTCCACAGGTAAACACAATACCCATGCATAATCCATTGATTTACTCAACACTGTCGCGCATCTTTTCATACCCTACCCAATCGTTAATTACAACTCCTCAACTCCCCACTGACACTGTAAACCCATCACCCCCTAATTCGACAAGTTTAAGGTCTTATGATATTTTGTTTTGCAAACCGTTATCCACAATGAACTACAGGTCAGAACTGCTAAGTGCTGACGAAAATATAGAACATTTGCTCCCTCCCAACCTATTACAAGACGAAAATCCATCACCATGACTATGTTTCTTTTTGTTTCTTTTTTAGTGAATATCGACTTTTCTTTTCTTTCTTTTTTTGTAATATTTATTCTTTTTCTTAATTATCTATAGTACGGATAATTAGCAGCTTTAATATAGATTATTATCGTTTTCCTTTTGTGGGTATTTAAAATATTTTTGTTTTGGTTTTTTGTACAAAATGTAAATTTTTGAAACATTAATGTGGTTAACCTAGCGCTTTAATGACGCGGGCCCATAAGACCTAGGAATGCAGACTGGCTATAGCAAAAGAAATGGTAAAGAAAATGATTGATGGATTGCAATGTTACTGTTTTGTGGTGGTCAAAGACTAAAATTAAACAAGTTGTTGTGTTCATTAAGAGTTGTTTTATATCCTGCAATTTCTCGAATCAAGCTAAGTCTCACAATTATCCTGTATATTGTCCTAACCATGTACTACTTGTGTTCTTTTATTTGAGATTTTTTTTTACAATTGTGAGGTAGTCTTTTCTAATGGCCAATGTGAAAATCTTCCAACTATATGACGAGGAAATTCAGTCACTCCGTGTTGATAATTCAGGAATATCAGATTGCGTTCTTCAAGAACAAGTACGCATGTGAAAATATTATTTTTAATCGTGTCTGCCAGACCCACTGCATTAATATGAATTCAATATTAATGGAATACTTTAGTCGTTCTGGGACGTGACATAAGATTTAGATAATCGTGCTGATAACGTGTTATAATATAAAGAGGGGAGAAGAGATTTAGAGAGAATAAAAGGATTATGTGTATATAATAATGTGAATCAAAACCTCTATTTATAGAGGTTAGAACCTAATGGGCCTCTAAGACTTCTAGTGTTACTAGAAGTGTCATTCAATATATTTACAACAGTAAACAAAATGTTTATTTTTTGTATCTTGTGCTAAATTAAATATGTTCATATTTAAGAAACAAAATTGATTTAAGACGATATTAACATTGAACTAATAACAATAACAAACCGAAAAATAAAAAATGTTGCAAAGGACATTCAGCAAAGAACATTCAACAAAGGTTCCTTCAAAAGATACTATGTTACACATTAACCAACTAAACTAGGAGACTTGTTAAGAAACATAGGTTGGTCATATATACAGGCTTTAGTGGAACAATTATTGGTAGTCTGATCAAACATTTGGCGACTGAGATCATTTGGGTCTCAATAAATATTACGAATAAGATATTAAACCAAATGATCTCAGCCTTCAGATTATAGATCCGACGGCCATTAATGATTCCATACGGTGCGGGACAATTAATGTTCCGCACTGGACCCGGAGTGTTAACTCATCTTCTCTAAGTCACTTCAGGAGTTCATCTATATTGTATCCATAAAGTGCTTAGCCAATTTAGTCTTCTTCTCCTCCTCCCTTTCAATCACTTAAACTTATCTTTGAGGTATTGTAGCCATAAATTAAGAGGAAGACTTCTCTTCCATTGCATTCATGACTTTTCACCCCCAAAAATCATAAGCTCCCCCCTTTATTACATTCATGGTTCCACTATTCCACCTTCCTCCTGTACCGCCATTAACATTGACATCCCTTGTCAATCAAATCCATTTATTTTGGATGAGATTTGGTGTACGAAATTTTATTTGACACAGTAAGTAGCAGCTTATATGTTTGTCTATAAAAAGGGGAATAAGTTTTAGTACCAAATCACAAGCTAAAAAAATTATTTTCTAGCAAAAACACTCTCTTATAATTTAGAAGCCACAAGGGACAACCCCCGGTTTTTCTTTGAACCATCTAATGGTCCAAAGGACCTTCGAGCTCGTTTTTGGGGTGAAGGTTCAAACGTTCCTCCTACTCCTGCATTGTCATCACTGGGGTCACCACTGAACCCTATCATCTGTGAGTCAGATGATAGTGAGAGGAATTATGGGGTACCTTCTCACTCTTCCTCTGACTACCAACCGGTTATGAGGATGCATGGTGAGAAGCTGGGTGTGGTGCATGGGGTTAATAGTAGTTGTAATATTTTTTCTTCTTTTTAATTTTATTTTAATGATCATTTGTGGCTTTTTATTATTTGTTAATTTTTGTAGATTAATTTTTAATCTTTACTCCTATGTTTTTTTTTGCACGGTTATTTGAACTTCATTCCATAAAGAACTCTTAAACCTTGAAATGATGTGTGGGACTGTGCAATATGGATTGTTAGAAGAACTCTTAAAAATTGAAATGATGTTTGAACTATGAATATGGAATGTTAGACGGACTCTTAAAAATTGAAATGATGTTTGGACTATAAATGTCACACCCCGTAACCAGAAGGTGACCTGGCAATGCCTCATCTATCAATGAGACAAAGAACCCTTAACAAAAAATATACTCTTGCAAGCCAAACTTAATAGAATAATCTTAATCTTTAACTTTATTATAAGTCATCAATACTTAAAGGTAGATTACATAAACTTATAACTTAAAGTTATTCAACTTAATAAGGTTCATCAACTATACTATTACATGATCATTACTTCTTTAATTTCTACTTGTTGTGCTCCCCGTCCCATGTCTCCTCATCAGCATCATCTACAAAACATAAGAATATAATAGGGTAAGCCACACTAGCTTAGTAAGAGCCGATCGGCCTTGGGATGAAGGACCAAAGAGACTTCAACACATTCCCTGTTTCCCAAAACATTTGAAAATATATCTTGTCTTGTCTTAACCTGAAACATCTTGAAAACCTTTGTAAAATACTTGAAAACATAACATAATACTTGAGAGCTTTCATAACTTACAATCTGAAATTCCAACCCAAAACATTATTTTTAGACTCTTTATATTACTTAGAGACAATACCAAATCATACAAATAACATGTCATAACAATACTTAACCAAATCGATCACATACATATCAGAAATTGTACTCCGAGTACTTAACATAACTTGACATAACATGACATACTCGTAGCATTCCAATACATATAAACTTGACATGATTAGTACCAAAATGACATGCAACAAGTAATTCTACAATCGAGCTCAATTATCCAACAATAATTCTATCCGATCATAATGTCCCTCAAACTTTAATGCCGCTTTAGGGAGGCCCTTACATTTTTTTAACTTATAACATATCATATCGTAAATCGGTAAGGCTCGAAAATTGCTATTTAAGGATATATTCCTGCCATTATCCATCCTCGTGGACTCGAATGACTCATAATGTACTCTAACTTTTAAAACCCCGCAAGGGACCGGGCATCATTGGGGACGAAAAGCGCTCCCGCACTTGTATCATAAATTCGGAATATATCCTAGTCTAGGGTCATCATTAGACAAGAGCTCTAAATTGAGAATATGCATATGCTGACTCTCATGTAATGCATCCAGCAATTTAATCAACAACATGTGCAAGAATCAACAAGTATAAGCATGCAACGATGCAAACATCATTCGGTTCTTCATCCAGATTTTTATGCAATAAAACATGTGAAAACTTCATACATTTTTAGGACTGAAAAACAAGGACAAAGGGTTCTTATCTTATCAATCTTAAAGCAAAACCTCAAAATATACCAAAAGCCGAAAATCCAGATTCAAATTATTAACTTCCCAATCCTATAACTCGAAATCCAGAACTCCAAATGCTATTCCGTTGAATTCCAAGAATATCTCTATCAGTCCTCTTCAAAACGCACTAAGAATCATTGAAAACCGACACCTTTTGCTATCTCAAAAGTGCATTCTTCCACAGCCTACTCAATCTACCAGGACCTTCAACTCCGATGATGATATCTCTTAATCCAGAACTTAGAATGATAATTCCTTTGGTCAAAATTTAGTTTAGGGAGTCGAGTATCTATGGTTAAAATATGGGAGGAATCCGAGATGATTTGCTATGTCTGTCAATTTATTCTTAATTGCTGTCCAGATTTTTCAGCACTCTTATTTTCTCTCTTTTTTCTCTCTTTTTCTTTCCCTTCCTTCTCTACTTTCCTCCTCTATTTATAGGCTATCTAAACTCCAGATTTCTGGAAGGTTATAATTCCAAAGTAAGCAACCAATCAATAGGTACATCCCTCTTTTTGACCTTATCTTAAATGGCATCCCTTCATACATTAACCTCCCTCCAAATATTAACCAATAAAACTAACCAAAAAGTTCATCTTGTCAATTAGGTCCTCTAACATCTTAGCCTAGCTAGTACGCCCCTAAGAAAAATTAGAAAAAAAAATACATATAGCACATATAATATATAATCACATAAAACATGCTATCGAAAGGTCCTGGGTATTACAATAAATATGGACTGTTAGGGTGATTGTAATCCGTAAAAAAATACAAAACAATATTGGCACTAAAAAAGATGAAAGGTTAGAATTGAACTCGTATCAATATTCCTACAAGGATTCAATAACCAATACCATACAAAGTAGCCAATTATGCCAGATGCATTACATTGCTGGGATTTGTCTATTTAATTAATTTAGCTGTGTACCAAAAGAAATATTCTTCATTTGTCGGTTCATTTAATTTCATTGGTTTATTCAATTCATTTATGATGAATTTTCATTCTTTTTGTTGGATGATTAACCCAAGTAATGATATTGCATGGCAACTATGAAAAAATAACAGTGCATGACAAGCGACCCGAACGTATTTAAGTAATTGTCGTTCTGTAAGACCGTGATGAAAACGCAACTTCTCACCCAAATCGCCCCGTCTATCCTCCTGAGGAGAAGTTTAGTTTCATTTTTTTCATCGGGTCCGGGTAGAGACCAAAGGTCTTGAGCGACCGATCCAGCAGAACAACTCAAAAGACAAAGAAGCTATTTTTCCTCCACGGCGATAAGGGGCTAAAAGATCTACTACTTTAATTCCCATTTCAAAAATAGATAAAGACTTTTAAAATGATCCCACAATAATAGAATCAAGGAGATAAATAAAACAAAAAGAGAATAGGAGGCAAAATATTTTGTATCATTTATATAAAGATGGAGTCGAGAACAAGATTCATAAAAACAAGGGGAGCCGAGAACAATATTCTTGATATTTCTAATACACATATTACATAAGGATAACAATTTCTAAAGTGAGAATAAATATATTTAACTTCTAATTCACAAGAACAAGCTTCACAAATAATATAAACATCATCACCCTCAAACTCTGACCAACCCAGATTCATTTTTTGGTGCGGCAATGTGGAACAAGTTGGATCCTCCTTCACAATCAATTTACCTATCCAATGTCATGAAATGAGAAGGTGCAAATTTTCATGCCATTCTCCTACACTTTTCCTTACAATTTTTTATTTTTTCATCTCGCCCAATACGCGTATCCCTTGTTGTTTCAAATCGCCACCATTAAAAAAAAAATGCCATTGCATAAGGAGCTCCCAAATATCCCTCTTTGTAGCTTCTCTAAGGCAAATAATTGCATCTTCAAAACCACCACAGAAATACAGTGCCTATCATGCAATCCGAATGAATTTTATCAACATAATTTGAGCATAAAAATAATAAAATTCTGACAGAAAAAATAATAAAAATTTGGTGGGAAATAATTATAAGTGCTTCGACATATTTTTATATATTTTTAAAACACAATACATACCACTCCTTCTCTGTAAAGTTCTTCAGGATTTTTATTTTCAAGGCACTTCCTAAAGAAGTGTTTATGTTCCTCCGCATAATGCCATGAACCGATTGTAAATCTTTTCAGAGACACTTGTTGATATATGCCTTTTTCATCTTACTCTGGTATACTGTAAAACTTCTTACAACTACAAACGATGAACATAAAAAGAATAATAAAAATAGATTATTGTAAAGAAATAAAAGTAAAATAATTTCAAAAACATTTACACAGATTTGGTCATTAAAAGTTCCATATGCGATGAGGCAACAACATGAGCAAGTATTTTGGTAAGGATTTATTGAGGAAGTGATAGTAGGGAAGCCATTGTTGAATAAACCGAGATGAAAGGTGAAAGAAAAAAGGTTCTTAGAAGAGGAATTTTAAACCAAGATGAAAGATGATGAAAGAAAAGTATGAAAAGTAAGAAAGGAGATGAATATGAAGTTGATGATAATGATGATGAAGAGTAGTAATGAAAGGCCTCAAATGACAAACCCTGACTCCTCGGTCAAATCAATACATTGAATGTATTTTAGGTGAGTTAATTGCCATTCCATAGAGCCAAAAATGGTAATACTGGTGGAAGGAATGAATCGAATTGGTAATTAATACGAGGATTCAATAACATATACCAAACCAAGTAGCCATTTATGTCAGATGCATTACGTTATTGTAATTTGTCTTCGATTAATTTGGTACACTTATATGAAACAAAAACATGGAAAAAATGGTAATACTGGTGTAATGAAAGAATCGAACTCGTAATCAATACAATTATTCAAGATTCTATACCAAACCAAGTAATCATTTATATCAGATTATTTACGTTGTCTATATTTGTCCTTAAGGTTTATTAGTTCAACAATTTAGTTACTTGTCAAGCATTGTCGAGAGTTTTTAACTGGAGTTACTGTTCATCATCTTCTCCAAGCATAACCGGAGTTATTGTTCATCGTCTTCTCCAAGAAAATTTACTGGGCAACTCCTTTAGCATTTGCTGAGATTGAAAGTTGGAAAAAGGGGAGAGATTTGTTTTTTTTGATAGGGAATGATGTAGTAGAATATGTGGTATACGTATAGGTAGAGTAGATCATTTAAAAAAAAAAAAAGGAAACTAAATTAAATCTTGAAAACTCCAAAAGGGTATGACAGTTTTTTTACAAAATCAATTTGGATTTTTAGTCATTTTAGTCGATTAGTTTGAGGAGCCAAACATTATCCTAAATTTATTTTGCTTTGGGGCTTGACTTGTTTTGGCCCATATTTTTTATTTCTTAGTCAAAGATTTATTGGACTCTCAAATAAACATGGACATAATTCCAAAGGGCTTTATTGAATATTGCTCCGTTGAACTTCCTTAAGCAATTAAATTTATATAACTAGTACCAAAATATATTTTTTATCGCCTCAATTATATAAATTAAATAATTTTTTTTCTTTTAAACTTGTCTACAGTTTGTTTATTTATTTTGCAGTTATGTGAAAAACATTTACACAGGCCTGTCAGATATTGAGAAGAAAAAAATTTTGTTTTTACTTCTCTCCAAGAATTACAAGACATTGAAGAAAAGAAGATTAAATGTTGTGTAGAAAGAAGATTAAATGGGAAAAGAAAAGGAAGAGAGATGGACTTTATTTGTTAAAAGCCCAGGCGACTTTTCATGGATCATGAGAACAATGGACCCAATTAAGCGTTTTTAATAGTGACTTAAAAGAAAACTATGCCCACTTGGCCTTTATGTGAAGACACAACAAGAAACAACGAGTCAAAATCATATGTTATTTGTGGATAGGAAAATGATTTGCTACTACAATTCTTGGATAGGAATTGGATAAAACGCAAATTAACACTATTCACCCCCTATTGGTATAAGGGATTCACCCCCAATTTGAGTTTTAGCCAATTTCTATCCAATAATTCAAGTAGCCTAGCAAGGTCTTTGTCGATATTTTGGTGTTTCTTTGTTTTATTTTTTAGGCAAAGAGGGATTCATTTATTGTTTGTTTGAATAACAGAAATAACTACAGAGGGAGTGTTAAGCCCAAATATGCTCTGGTGCCAATTTTTATTTTAAGGCAAAAAATAAATAAACTGATATAGGAATAGATAATAATATAAAAAGAAAATAAAAAAAAACATCAAGAATTTACAAGATTCAGTCAAATCAATCTACGTCCAAAGGGGAAAGATAAGCAAGCAATACACTAACTTTGTGCAGGATTAAAAAAAAAGTAGAGAAAACCCTCTCAAAGTCCATAAAGCCCAAGCTGCTACTCTCAAATATAACTTGACGTAACTACAATCCTCTACATTGTGCAATTGTATTACAAGTTAGGACACTTTATGCTCTGAAACTAATTTGTATTTGTTGGACCTAAAACAAATAAAGCGAGATGGCAGCTGATAATAATATAAAAGCAAATAAACGAACACTAAAAATTTACGTGGTTCGATTAATCGATATATGTTCACGGACGAAGGAGAAGCACACTAATACTGTGAAAAATTACAAAAGTAGAGAAAACTCTCTCAAAACCCACAAAGCCCAAACCCACTACTCTAAAATACAACTTGACTTGGATACAATTCAAAACTTCATCTATGGAAAAGCTTAAAACTTTTCTCACATTATGTGATTTATTACGACCTAAAGCCCACAATCTCTTGCACACTTTACAAATCTCGAACTCAAACTCTTTATATATAAATTAATACAGGAGTACGTTTATTAACAAAGTCATGTGGGCAAGAGATTATTCTTGAACCTTATAAGAATATAAGTCAAATCATAACAGAAGGGTACTAATCTAATGCTTGCCACGCAAGCGTATGAGTAACACAATTACCAACTGGCCGCACCAAAATAATAGATGCATCAAGCGAATTTAGAAGATTTCTAATAGTAAGGACCACATGTCCTACAGAGATGGATCGTCCTCATGATCAAGAACATTAACTACGATGCCCTTAGAGTCAGTCTCAAAAATGAAACCAGTGTAATTAGCTGGCAAACAAAACGTGCTCCTACCACAAAGCGCAAAATTTCAGCGTGCTCAGGAGTGGAAGAGTGCAGGACCTTTTTTCTTCATAGCAGCTTAGACTGACCAAGGTTGTCACACCTATAACCAGAAGGTGACTTGGCAGCGTCTCATCTACCAATGAGACACTGAACCCAAAAATAAATATAAAGAAATAATAATTCCATAGATTAATAAATGAATCTGTAGCTTACATATTATTCAAACTTAGTAAAAATATCGTAATTTTAAACTATAAGTGTTTCCATAATCTACAACTTCATATGGTCTCGCTATCACTGTCTCCGACCTTTGCCCCTTCCAAATGATCATCATAATCATCTACAAAAAATAAAAAGTAAAGTGATTAGCTACTAAATTAGCCCAACAAGATTCAAACATCCTTTGAATGAAGTATCGTTAGACTCAAAATATTTTCCCGACTTTTCAAAATATAAAAACATGGTTTAGGATGATTCAAAACATAAAATGTCACCCTTGAAATTTAAATAAAACATATAGAAAAACGGAAATGCAGTTTTTTGAAAAACCATTTTGACCATAACACATACATCTTCAAACACATGACATATCAAAACCATTTATTCTCATATTCAATACTTGTAAGTTGTACATCTTATTAGATATCATGAATACCGGTTTGACATTGATCACATTATTCACACAATCGAAATCACTCGGCTGCCACAAGCTCAGTTACTCATTGACAAGGCTATGGACACAAGTCTTCCCAAATAATACCATAACATACCACCAACACACTATAATATACCCCAACACACCATAATATACATCTAACACACCATAACGACCGACTACCGACAGATATTAACGACCGTTTACCGACGGAATATATAACGACCGAATACTGACGGAATACATAACGGTGTATATTTGTATAGTAATAAACGAAGGACACAAAACGACTACCGATGGAAAGTAACGACGGTTTACCGACGGACAATATACCAACGGACTAACGACCGAATAGCGACGGAATTAGGGTTAGGGTTGGGCGACCGAATAGCGACCGAATTTGCCAAGGCCATCGCTATTATATTTCCGGTTTCCATTTTTTATAAATAGCGGGGTTTTTAAGGATATATAGAAACATTTTGCCTATTTTAGTTACTATTACTAATATATATATATAAACACACATTAACTTCAATATTCAAACAATTAAAACTTATACTTATTCACAAAATACCTATATATACTCGAAGCAGAACAATTCAGGTAATACCTTTGTGTGTGCATTTACGTGAATCATTAAGTGATGGAGTTAAAATTTTAATAATTGATTATTAATAATTACTAAAATATTTATATTAGTTCGTACTCGCATTCTGAACGATTTCGGTTTTCGGATTTATAATTTTTTAGCGTGATCCATCGCTATTCGGTCGCTTTTAAGCTAAGGGTGACCGAACAGTGACCGAATTTTCCAAGGCCGTCGCTATTCGATCGCTATTATTTTCCCGAATTCTATTTTTTTATAAAAAAGCGGGGTTTTTAAGGATATATAGAAACATTTTGCCTATTTTAGTTACTATATACACACACACACACACACACACACACACATTAACTTGAATATTCAAACAATTAAAACTTATACTTATTCACAAAATACCTATATATACTCGAAGCAGAACAATTCAGGTAATACCTTTGTGTGTGCATTTACGTGAATCATTAAGTGATGGAGTTAAAATTTTAATAATCGATTATTAATAAATAAATAATTACTAAAATATTCATATTAGTTCGTACTCGCATTCAGAACGATGTCGGTTTTCGGATTTATAATTTTTTAGCTTGATCCGTCGCTATTCAGCTAAGGGGCGACCGAATTTGCCAAGGCCGCCGCTATTCGGTCGCTATTATTTTCTCGGATTCCGTTTTTTATAAAATAGCGGGGTTTTTTTTTAAGGATATATAGAAACATTTTTCCTATTTTAGTTACTATTAGGATATATAGAAATATTTTGCCTATTTTAGTTACTTTTTAAGGATATATATGTGGACTTTGATTGTGAGTGTTGTAATGTAATGAGAAGTGCACACTTTGATTGATTGTGAGTGTTGTAATGTAATGAGAAGTGCAAATTTTGATTGATTGTGAGTGTTGTAATGTAAATGAGAAGTGTAAACTTGTGTTTTTTAGTAACATAATTGGTTATGTAATGTTATTTTTGGGTTTATTGATTATTGTTTCTATTTGGGATCTTAATAATACTGTTTTTGGTTTGTATTTCGGTGCGTATTGCTGTTTTTTTATAATAGGGATTTAATTAAATTTCAGATTTATTTTTTTAAATAAAAAACAATTTAGCGACGGAATCGCGACCGAAATATCGGGCGCTATATTAGCCGTCGGTATTCGGTCGTTAACCAGTCAAAAGTGAACAATTTTACCTTTCGGTCGGTATTCGGCCGGTAAATAGAGACCGAATATTTGGTCGCTAACCTTTCCGTCGGTATTCGGTCGTTAAATAGTCAAAAGTCAAAAGTCAACAATGTTGACCATTCGGTCGGTAGATATTCCGTCGGTAATTTGCTTAGCGACGAACAATACATGACCACGTCATTTGGTCGTTAATCGGTTTAGCGGCCCCTCCCTGTTACACAATTTTCTTGTAGTGATATCAAAACCATTTTCTCATATTCAATACTTGTACATCTTATTAGATATCATGAATAGCGGTTTGACATTGATCACAATATTCACAAAATCGAAATCACTTGACTGCCACTAACTCAGTTACCCGTTGGCAAGGTTATGGACACGAGCCATCCCAAATCATACCATAACATACCACCAACACACCATAATATAACCCAACAAACCATAATATACCTCCAACACACCATAATATATCCCAAGACACCATAATATACCATAATATCTCCAACATACACTAATATCTCCAACAAACCATAATATATTTCCAACACACCATAATATCTCCAACACACCATAATATATTCCAACACACCATAATATACTTCCAACACACCATAATATAACATATGACAGCCAAGAACTCAAGATTAGGAGTTATACTAACTCATAATCTAAGAATAACATACTATAAGCATATAATCAAATACAAACGCCAGTACATGACAATCAATAATTCATGCGATACACATTTCACAATACTTCAGCCATTTTAATGCAATAGAAAAAGATGAGAAAATCCATTTCATGACATAAACAAACATGACTTTTATTCTGGAAAACTAATGCGTTTGATAGGAAAACACATGAATGTATGAATCTTACCTTAGATGTTTAGACAAATCTCCAACAATGATTAAAAACTAGAATTTCTAGATTTACAGTCCTAAGTTTCCGAGGAAATATCTTTCTACTCCACCAATGGAATTTGATCTCCATTGTTCAGAATCAAGCCCCACGAGTTTTCTAACTTTAGAAACAAGAATCGCTCCGATCAGATACCGTATGATACACGAACTTTGCAATCTAGCTTTAGCACTCAGTGTTTACCTGAAGGTCACAGCCTTGCATTCTGATATTATTTCTCTTAATCTCGCTGTTAGAATCTAATCTGCACCATCCATAATCTAGTTTAAGCAGTCTTCTAACTGTGGTAAACATTTAGGAATGATCAATGTCACTATATTAATTGCAACTAACACCAAGTCTCTTATTTATTATAAACTTAAACTTTGAATTAATATGACAAAACCGGATGGAAAAATCATATAACTTAACAAACTCTCAAGATAATTATTACATAAAAACCTTACGCACCGGAACTAATAAAACATAATGTAGAATGTTCTTCAAAAACTAAACTGAAAATATTAAACGAATAACTCTCTTCACCAAAAGGAAACTTCTTCCTCATCTCCTAAAGTATTATCATTATTGCTATCTTTAGCTGCAAAGCAGGGAAATGAATGAGCTTCCAACTCAGTAAGAAGTATAGATCCCGTCACACCCCAACACCGGGTGATGAATTGGCAGCACTTCATATTCCAATGAAGTACATAACCAAGCAGAATAACAGAGTTTGTTACTATTATTAGCGGAAGCGTCATTAACTTTATTAATTATGCGAGTTATACAATCGAACAAAAAGTAAAATGTGTAGCACTAAGTTAGTACAAAACAAGTTCAAGTATCTGAAAAGGAAATATTCTATTATAAGTTTCATTATGAGTCACTCCTAGTCCTCCCTATCCTAGGATTCCATAGAAGTACCGTCATCAGGCACGTCATCATCTGCAAGTAAGAAAAGTAAAGACATTAGCTATAAAGCCCAGTAAGAATCAACACCCTCGGGATGAAACACTAAATGAGACTCAAACACTTTTCCCAGTTCTCAAATCCCATTTGAAACCATGCAAGTTTAAGTCCCTTCACTAGACTCATTTTACACCACAAACCTCATCAATAACCATTTAGAAATCACTAGCTGCTGTTTTTATTTATAGGTTTGCTGATCTTATCAATGACAAAGTGATTGTCATTAGCTGCTGTGAAGATCTTGAAATATGGATTCCAAAATTCGTCTGGGAGGATATCAAGGTTCATGACAGTAACAGCTGCACCAGTATCCAACAAAGCTATCACAATAGTGGCTAAGGACTTGAGATGAGAGATGATATGTACAGAGACAAGAGGATATGGATTTGTTATGGACATGATGGTAGTATTGGGGAAAATCTCTGAGATAGCAAAGAAAGGTTCAGAAGAGTCTGAATCGGAATCTTCATCAGAAGGGACGTGTTCATCATCTGTGTATGTGATGGCCATCAATAAACCAGGTGATGGGTCGTCAGTAAGCTCGAATAAAGATTCTACATCAGAATAATCTTCTCCTTCAAGATGAGCGGCTGTTTGGGCCATGAATTGTTTATTCTTTGATTTTTTTGGAAGTTCTTGGCCAAGTATCCTTTCTGTTTGCGCAAGAAGCATCTATCAGATTTTTGCTTTCCTTTGTTTCATCTTCGCTTTAGAAATCTCCAATTTTTATTGAATCCCTGAAACTTTCTTTGTTCATTGATAAAATCTGCTGATTGTTTGTATTTATGTGCCTTCTTTTTGCTGGAGCAACTGCAATTCTTTTGATCCTTGCACTTAATATACAAGTGTTTGTCAGAACACACTGGATCAAAGGCTTTTGCATTAGATTGATATTTTTGCCAGAATCTTGTTTGCACGCAATGTTTTTCTAAGCCCTGTTGCATCATTTGCCAAAGTTGATCTATCGTAATGGTTAGCCAATCAATGTCTGGGGCTCGGATTTGCCACATTGTTTCATCTGCCAATTCTTCAGGAACAGAGTTCAAAAAATCTTGTTTCAGGCTAATATCATAGATTTGGTTTGATGCGGGACCATCTAGAGGGTTGCCTCATAAAAGGCATCCCTTATCCAACATCATAGGACCAATGACTAGATCAAGAGCTAAGCAAGTTAATCAACAAATGTCTACATTGATCCGAGAGCTAAAGCACAAAGAAGAGTCAAAGCTACATCTAGAAGATGAAGTTCAACTCCAACTAATAACTCTTGAAGGCATTTAAATCGGCCCAAATAAGCAAAGTGGCTAAAAAGGGCATTTTAGTCTTTTCACACATTAAAGTCTATTCTAGCCTATTCTAGACTATTCTAGACTTTAATTATTTTTAGTATTGTTGTTTTATTAATTTCAGCCGTGTATAGCAAGAGTTGCTAAAATAAAGGACATGTTGTCCATGTGTTAGTTAGTTGGTTATTAAGAGTCCTAATGCAACTAGGACTCTTCTTTATTTTGGTAGTTACTTTACTTTATGCCGCCAAGATAATAGGCATATGTCCCTATTATCTTGTTTAGGTAGTTACTTGATAGCAAGTTGTTATTCAAGAGTCCTAATTCTTCAAGGACTCTTATTTCCTTTTCCTAGTTTGAGTTGGAACCGAATTTCCTTCTACTTAAAGGGAATTTCGGCCACCTTATTTACTTAGACTTGATATATTGATATTTTGATTAAGGTTAATCCTTTGATACTTGTTTATGAACTTCCGGTTGAATTTCATATTCCTTTAAGTTACTGTATCAACTAGTTGGTTTCTGTAGTTGTGGTGTTTCAACCTCCATTGATACTTAGCCTTTCCGGGACTGTGTTAAGTATATTCCCATAGAAACTATTTGAGATAGAGAAAGATCTTCTTTTAAGACGAATCTTGATATAACCCATCAAGGTTTCGCATCAAGTGGTATCAGAGCAAAAGGTTGATCTCTATCTTGGTGTACCCTACGCTTTTTCAAAATTTTTTTTTTCTTGTTTGCTTGGAATAGACCGAGAAAGATAACAAATTTTTTTTTTACTCCCATACGCAAAAGCCACCCGGAAGTAAAGAAATTGGCAGCCGGGTTACACAAATTATTACCATACGCAAAAGCCACCCGGAAGTAAAGAAATTGGCAGCCGGGTTACACAAATTATTACCATACGCAAAAGCCACCCGGAAGTAAAGAAATTGGCAGCCGGGTTATCCTAGACACGGATCAAACCAAATGCAAACTTCCTTGTCCGCTTGGACACAAAGGAATTGGCTCTTGTTCCCTCTTGTTCTTGAATTAGTCGCCATCAAACTCACCAAATCAAGGTAATATATTCCTGACACGGAGTGCTTGATAAAGGCGGCCAAGAAAAGGGTAAGTCTCAAGGTATAAGGTAAAGAAAGAAATCAAGAAAACAAGGTTTTCAAGATTTTAAAATTTTCGGTTACTGTTCACAGCACTATTCATCCGAAAATTCAAAGTCTATTTTTCAAGAAATCAAGAAGCGTAAAGGTTACATCTTTTTAAAGATTACTCTTTTCTTTCTTACCTTTTAGTTAGATCAAGAAAGTACTTCTTGCAATATTTTTTCAGCCTTCCATCCTTATAACCATTCAATCATTCAAAGTTGGAAGTTCTTGACAAGTATTTTGAGGGATACTGAGAGAATACAAAATCTGATTACTATTCACAAATTACTATTCACGGATTACTATTCTCAGATTACTATTCACAGAACACTATTCACAGATTTTTGTGAAAAGATTCAATCTTTAATACCTTTTTCTACTAACGATTCTTTTGTGAAGTTTTTGCAAAGATAATGTCTTTTAGTGAAGGTACTTCGCAGCAAGGTGCCATGGAAGAAGACAAACTTTTTCGAGAGTCAATGCATCAAACAATGCAAAAATTGATGCAATCCATGGATGAGATAAAAGATCGGTTGGAATATCTTGAAATCAAAGCCAACCCGGATAAAGGCAAAGGGGCAGCAAAAGTCGATCAAGATAATCAAGATTTCCAAGAGTCCATTGAACATACTTCAAGAAACAACATTCGGCACAATCTTGATTTTCAGCCGAAAGTTGTTCCAAGAATGATGGACAATTCTGCCTATGAACCGAGGCAAAATCAACAAGATGTAAGGTATGATCCGAGACCTTTTGGTACTAATGAGAGGTTTGAGCCGAGGCAAAACCAACCAGCCCAAAGGTATGATACTAGACCTTTTTTTTAATGAAGATACATTTGAGCCGAGAGCAATCCATCAAGCTCAAAGGTATGGTAATAATCTTGGTTCTATAAAGACCAAGATCCCTCCTTTTTAAGGTACTAATGATCCTAATTTATTTTTTGATTGGACACGAAAAGTTAACCATGTTTTTTATGTCCATAATTATTCTGAAGAGAAAAAGGTGAAATTAGCAGCCATGGAGTTTGGAGACTATGCATCAATTTGGTGGGACCATGAAATCAGTGAGCGGATAAGAACGGAGCAAAGACCAATTGATACATGGCATGATATGAAAGCGGTCATGACAAGAAGATTTGTACCTCAGAATTTTAACCGTGAGTTGTACAATCAACTCCAAAGATTGAGGCAAGGAACAAAGACCGTTGATGCATACTACAAAGAAATGGAGATGTCCATGATTAGAGCAAACATTCGGGAAGCTAGTGAAGCTACTTTGGCTCGTTTCTTGGCTGGTCTAAATGACAAAATTAGACCAAAGGTAGAACGTGCTAACCTTACTTCTCTTATTGATATGGTTTATTTTGCTGAACAAGTTGAGAGGCAGCAAAAAGAGAAGAGTTCAAGGACTTATTCGGCCAATTTCCAATCTTGGAAACGGCCAAATCAGTCCCTAAACAATTCTACTGTTTTGCCGAGCCAAAATAATGCTAAGGGCAGTTTGGGAAGTACAAAAGTGGCCACGACTTCTTTTGGGGCAGCAAGGACATCAAACACTTCAAAACCGACCGATTTGAGGACTAACTTAACTACATCAAATGATCGGGAATGTTTTAAGTGTCACGGCAAAGGACACTTCGCTCGGGATTGTCCTAATAAAAGCACCATGATCATGATGGACGATGGATCGTGGGTTAGGGAAGATGAGAAAATAACCGAAGAGGCACTTTTGGAGGAAGAAGCCGAGGAGACTCGACCGGATAATGGTAACAATTATCTTTTGGTAAATATGCAACTTTTACATTCTCAACCTTTAGATAATTTGCATCAACAAAGGAACAATCTATTTCAAACTAAATGCACAATTCAAGGAAAGATTTGTTTACTTATCATTGATAGCGGTAGTTGTACTAACGTTTGTTCTTTTGAGATGGTTACGGCTTTAGATTTACCCTTGAAAGCACATCCAACGCCCTATAAGCTTTCTTGGTTAAATGATAGCGGAGAGATTAAAGTTGACAAACAAGTGAAACTAAATTTCAGCATTGGCAACTATAAAGATTCGGTCACTTGTGATGTGGTCCCAATGACCGCAAGTCACATCATTTTGGGAAGACCTTGGCAATATGATAGAGATGTAGATCATATGGGTAAAAGGAATGTTTATGCGGTGACAAGGGATAAAGTTCGCTATAATTTACATCCTATGTCACCCATTGAAGTCAACAAAGGTTGGCCGAAGGTAGAGAGAAAAGAAGACAAGAGCGGGAGTTGATCAAATCACATATCCCTGCCCAAAAGGCCAAAACCGAGGTAAAAGGGGCTGAAAAAGCCGAAAGTTTAACAAGCAAAAAGGTATACTCGCAAAAAGAAAAGAAAGATTGCTTATTTATCAATTTTGCAAAGGTAGAAAGGGCTTTACGTGCAAATAAACCCCTTGTTTTACTTGTTTTTAGAGAAACCGAGAGGTTATCTCTTCTTAACACTTTGAATTTTGATGATTTAACTTCTTCTCTTCCTAGTGTTTGTATTGATGTTTTGAAAGAATTCAAGGAACTTTTTCCAAAGGAGTTGCCGAGAGGTCTACCTCCAATCCGAGGCATCGAACATCAAATCGACTTCATTCCGGGATCAAATCTTCCAAATAGGGCAGCCTATAGAGCCAATCCAGATGAGACCCGAGACATACAAAGGCAATTCGATTTACTCTTAGAAAAAGAGCAGGTACGTGAATCTTTAAGTCCTTGTGCTAGTCCGGTTATTTTGGTAGCCAAAAGAGAAGGAACTTTCAGATTATGTACGGATTGTCGCGATATTAATAAGATAACTATTAAATATAGACATCCTATACCTCGCTTAGATGATATGCTAGATGAGTTAAGTGGCGCTGTTTTCTTTTCTAAAATTGATTTAACTCAAGGCTATCACCAAATTAGAATGAAAGAAGGTGATGAATGGAAAACTGCTTTTAAGACTAAATATGGATTATATGAATGGATTGTAATGCCTTTTGGTCTAAGTAATGCACCTAGTACTTTCATGCGATTAATGAACTACATATTCCTTCATTGTTTTGGTAAATTTGTTGTAGTTTATTTTGATGACATTCTTGTTTATAGTAAAACCTTAGAAGAGCATGTTCAACATCTTAAGGCTGTTTTTACTATATTAAGAGAGCAAACATTATATGCCAAGTTAGAAAAATGCGTTTTTTGCACTAATTCTATTAACTTTCTTGGATATATTGTTAGTTCAAGTGGTATTAAGGTTGATCCGGCCAAAATTGAATCCATTATATCCTGGCCGAGACCAATATCAGCTACGCAAGTCCGTTCATTCTATGGACTAGCAAGCTTTTATAGGCGATTTGTTCGTGATTTTAGCTCAATAGCCGCACCATTGAATGAAGTCGTGAAGAAAGATGTATCCTTTTTTTTGGATAAGCCGCAAGAAGAGAGCTTCATTAAGCTTAAACAATTACTTACTTCTTCCCCTATTCTATCTTAATCTAACTTTTGAAGTTGAATGTGATGCTTCAGGTATAGGTATTGGGGCTGTTTTACAACAACAAGGCAAACCTTTGGCATATTTTAGTGAGAAATTAAGTGGCGCTTCACTTAATTATCCTACATATGATAAAGAGTTGTACGCTATTGTGAGAGCTTTAGAAACATGGCAGCATTACTTGATTGCAAAAGAATTTGTAATCCACACGGATCATGAATCAATCAAGTATCTCAAAGGGCAAAGTAAGCTAAACAAGAGACACACAAGGTGGGTTTCTTTTATTGATACCTTTCCTTATGTCATCAAATACAAAAAAGGTAAGGAAAACGTTGTTGCGGATGCTCTATCTAGAAGGTACACTTTACTTTCAATTTTGCAAACTAAATTACTTGGTTTTGAACATTTGAAAGCATTGTACAAAGATGATAACGATTTTTCTGATTTATACTCAGCTTGCCATGTCTCGGCTAAAAAGGATTTTTATATATTTGAAGATTTCTTGTTTAAAGGCAATAGATTATGTGTACCATCTTGTTCTATGAGAGAATTAATGGTAAGAGAGGCACATAGTGGCGGCTTAATGGGACATTTTGGTGTTGTTAAAACATTAGATATTTTACAAGAACACTTTTGTGATATTTGTTTTAAATGTAAACAGGCAAAAAGCACATCCAAGGCTCACGGATTGCTTATGCCTTTACCAATTCCATCTTCACCATGGATAGATCTTTCCATGGACTTTATTCTTGGTTTACCAACATCTAGAAGAGGTAATGATAGTATAATGGTTATTGTTGATAGATTTTCTAAAATGGCTCATTTTATACCTTGTAGGAAAACAAATGATGCAAGCCATGTTTCGGATCTATTCTTCAAAGAAGTCATTCGGTTGCATGGTGTTCCAAAAACAATCGTAAGTGATAGGGACGTAAAGTTCCTAAGTTATTTTTGGAAAACATTATGGAGTAAATTGGGGACTAAATTGCTATTTTCTACATCAAGTCACCCCCAAACCGATGGACAAACCGAGGTAACCAATCGAACTCTAGGGGTTTTACTTAGGGCACTTATTCAAAAGAATTTAAAAAGGTGGGAAGAATGTTTACCTATTGCTGAATTTGCATATAATCATACTTTACATTCAACTACTAATAATTCACCTTTTGAAGTTGTTTACGGTTTTAACCCCCTAACCCCTTTAGATCTAACCCCTCTTCCTATTGATGAGTACTATAATATAGAAGGTGATTCAAGGGCTGATTTTGTTCAAAGACTCCATCTTGAAGTTGCCGCCAATATCAAAAGGAAGAATGAGCGTATTGCCATACAAACCAACAAAGGCCGCAAGCCAATTACATTTGAACCGGGTGATTGGGTTTGGATACATTTTAGGAAGGAGAGATTTCCTAAAGAGAGGAAAAGTAAACTCCATCCCCGTGGAGATGGACCATTTCAAGTTGTGTCCAAGATTAATGGCAACGCATACAAAATCAACTTGGAAGGTAAGTATGGAGTACATTCCACTTTTAATGTTACTGATTTATATCCTTTTGAATTCGATTCAGATGATGTTGATCACGATGATGATTCGAGGTTGAATCCTTTTCAAGAAGGAGGGGATGATGCGGGACCATCTAGAGGGCTGCCTCATAAAAGGCATCCCTTATCCAACATCGTAGGACCAATGACTAGATCAAGAGCTAAGCAAGTTAATCAACAAATGTCTACATTGATCCGAGAGCTAAAGCACAAAGAAGAGTCAAAGCTACACCTAGAAGATGAAGTTCAACTCCAACTAATAACTCTTGAAGGCATTCAAATCGGCCCAAATAAGCAAAGTGGCTAAAAAGGGCATTTTAGTCTTTTCACACATTAAAGTCTATTCTAGCATATTCTAGACTATTCTAGACTTTAATTATTTTTAGTATTGTTGTTTTATTAATTTCAGCCGTGTATAGCAAGAGTTGCTATAATAAAGGACATGTTGTCCATGTGTTAGTTAGTTGGTTATTAAGAGTCCTAATGCAACTAGGACTCTTCTTTATTTTGGTAGTTACTTTACTTTATGCCGCCAAGATAATAGGCATATGTCCCTATTATCTTGTTTAGGTAGTTACTTGATAGCAAGTTGTTATTCAAGAGTCCTAATTCTTCAAGGACTCTTATTTCCTTTTCCTAGTTTGAGTTGGAACCGAATTTCCTTCTACTTAAAGGGAATTTCGGCCACCTTATTTACTTAGACTTGATATATTGATATTTTGATTAAGGTTAATCCTTTGATACTTGTTTATGAACTTCCGGTTGAATTTCATATTCCTTTAAGTTACTGTATCAACTAGTTGGTTTCTGTAGTTGTGGTGTTTCAACCTCCATTGATACTTAGCCTTTCCGGGACTGTGTTAAGTATATTCCCATAGAAACTATTCGAGATAGAGAAAGATCTTCTTTTAAACCGAATCTTGATATAACCCATCAAGGTTTCGCATCATGGTTAATGGTAAAAAAACCTTTTGCACATTAGATCAAAGTGTTTTTTTCGATCTTTTAGTTTGATGTAGCAACACTTCATTTTTAGGAATTCTGTTCTGGCAATGGTGATGTCATGATCTGCGTCAAGAACTGTTGCTGATCTTATCAATGACAAAGTGATTGCCATTAGCTACTGTGAAGATCTTGAAATATGGATTCCAAAATTCGTCTGGGAGGATATCAGGGTGTTTCATGACAGTAGCAGCTGCACCAGTATCCAACAAAGCTATCACAGGAGTGGCTAAGGACTTGTGATGAGAGATGATATGTACAGAGACAAGAGGATATGGATTTCTTATGGACATGATGGTAGTATTGGGGAAAATCTCTGAGATAGCAAAAAAAAGGTTCTGAAGAGTCTGAATCGGAATCTTCATCAGAAGAGATGTGTTCTTCATATCTGCATGCAATGGCCATCAAGAAACCAGGTGATAGGTCATCAGCAAGCTCGAATAAAGATTCTACATCAGAATTGTAACACCCACCTCCGAACACTAGACACCGGAGCCCCATAATTTTTGGCGTCTTAGTACTAATTGTAACGTGGTCTAGATTGTAGGTTAATTATACTCCTAATTAAATAGATAACTTTGACAAACATTATGACTAGTCCAAGAAAACCAAGTTTAGTATCTAAATCAATTAAGAAGAAAATTATGTGGCTTGATTTATTATCTTTTTGGACTAAATTGTAATTTTGAGAACTTGATGAACTCACTTGAATTTTTATAAAAATTTAGGGATTGATATGCAATTTGAGATCCAAACTTGTCTATAAATAGATCCATTGGGGGAGAGGAATCAGCTCTCTCATTTCTTCTTCCTTGCTCCAACGCTAGAAAACACACACACTACACCAAGAACACACACTCACTCACTTTGCAATTTTCCTCTCTTAGTTGAGTTGCATGTCATAAAAAATGGATGCCCCTTGATGATCCATGCTATACCCACCCAATTTCATATCCTAATTTGGTAAGTGAAGTAAATTGATGGTGAATTGTTAACATTTAAATGTTCAATTTGCTTTAATTTTTATTGGTCGATTCACTGTTGTTCACCGTTATATGTATATGTATAGATACCAAGCTTTCTTTGTCTTCTTATGGTTGTTATCCCTGATGAAGTCATGGTCATCCATTACCCTGTTGCCTTTTTAAAAAAAAAAAAAAGTAAATCAATTTCCGTTGTCATTGAAACTCTGAACACTACATTATATTGTTTAATTTTGTAATAAGCTACCAGCCACCAAGAATGTTTAAGGCTAAAGTGATATTTAGAGTCTTCTACTGTTCTGCTATTCCAGATGAGTTTCCCAACTTAATCTTCTCGAAATATTTGGTAAATTATATACTTTGTCATATTTTTAATTGGATATTAAGTATTGATCTTAACACTGAAATTTGTAGTGGTTTATGTTTCCTGTTTCATCTTCGTATGTCTTTTTGGAACTATAAACTTCTACATGAAAAATATATTTTCATAATATTTCGAGAAGGTTATGTAAATGTTCCGTTCTTAAGTACTCTTAATTCAGAAGCTTTGATATCCTTGGACACTCATACTCTTCGAAAATCCTAAAGATAAGAGGTTACTATTCGGGAAACTTTTGTCTTGACAAAGTATTCCTTCTAACAAAAGCTTTCGTTTAAACGAAGCGCTCGTTCTTCTGATCGTTTTTCCTACTAAGCATTCCAAGACGAGAATTTTACCATTTGTAACTTTTCGTCGCGAACTTGAGCTCCAGTGTATCTTTTGAAAATCATGGTCTACATGTGTTTTTGCATAAAATTTAATAAGAAAAAGATTTGTTGGATTTGTTGGGAAGAACTCTTTTGAGCATGAACAAAATTGTACTCCGTAATTTCAGTCAAATCCTCATTACTCAAGTCATGAAAACCCCGTTTTACCCCTGAGCATCCCTCGGGATGCCGTCCGCTCTTTGAGATTCGCATGGATACGTGGCTAGTCACCCGTATTTGGGCTTCTTTCTCGACTGAGTTAGGACTTAAACTTTGACGGATTCGAATCCAAGCCGGTGTGGTAACTACGAGTCGGGGAAAGCTTTAGGGCTGACCTGGATTTACCCCAAGTGCCCACAGTGCTCTTCGTCTGATATAGGATGATTAACCTGGGTTGGGAGTCAACTTATGGCGATCATTCTGGGACCCTAGTCTGGGCGGGTACCCCAGTACTTGGATCTCTCCTTTGAACCCGGTGGATAAGGTTGAAAAGAATATGTTCAGGTGTACGGCAGGTATGACAAAGGGTTTCCGGGCTTCCGCCTGATGTACCCTTTACTTTGGGTTGAGGATTTCCGGATGAAGTCTGATGTACTTGACGGGTTTTCGGACGGCATCTGATGTACCCGTGACCAATCTGGTTTTGTTTAAGATAAATATATGAAAAACGTTTAACTTTTACTTTATTGAACTATTTTGAAACTAAATATGTCATTTGCACATCTGGCTTGTATAAGCAAAATCTCCTTCCTAAGATTATTCACCGAATCTTTCCTCCAGAACTTGGTGAATTAATCAAAACAAATATCTTACACGTTTGCACACACGGGGTAACTCATTGAGCTTTCGAGCTCACACGACTCTATTTTTCTTCACATTTATTTTCAGGTTAACATAATGAAGGAAGACTCAGCAGATTCCAGTTATGGATCACTTGTTCGATATTCCGTTATTTGTTTCTCGGCCTTGCTTGCTACGTCTATTATAGTTAAAGATTAGATCATACTAGGATTTTTGGACGGCAGTGAAGGAGACTACTACTCCGCCGGCGGTTACCTAGTGGGCGATGACTAGCTTAAGTCTTGAGTGACGGCCTGGACTCGACCGTTTACTCTTATCTTGTATTACCTTTCGGTAGTAGTACATACGTCTTTGTTCTAATTTGTAATAAGTACTCCAGAACTCTCTTATGATAGCCTTGAACCAAAAATGTATCTGTTCAAGTTTTATCCACTATATGTTTATCCGCTACGTTTACTTTTATTTTGTGATTTTTCTTTCTTTATTTTAAACCGTACGCTAAGATCTGTTCGACATGAGTGCCGCGAGGCACGTAGACACCCTTCTCAGTCGCAGTGTTACCTAGCGGAGGAGTTGGGGGTGTCACAAGAATAATCTTCTCCTTCAAGATGAGGGGCTATTTGGGCCATGAATTGTTTCTTCTTTGATTTTTTCGGACAGTTCTTGGCGAAGTAGCCTTTCTGTTTGCATAAGAAACATCTATTAGATTTTTGTTCATATTTTCGGAACTTAGAATCGAGTAGTGCAATGCGGGAAACCATTGGAAGACTTGAGTTTGAGAAACTGAAGTTGTTTGTATTCTCCTAAAGAGTTCCAAAAATCTCGAAGGCTCCCTTCTAATCTAGAAACAAATCTTCGGAGGACATCATTGAGGGGATGTTGTTGCATATCAGTAGTGAGCCAAGCATATCGAGACTGTAATCTTTCACGCCATTTGGAGGGCGGGACATCATCGATGGTGAACTTATAGTAGTAAATCAGGTGTCTTTTCATCACATACATTGCAGCCAAATTAATCTTAAAAAGGCACATATTCAAACACTATGTTCTTCCCTCCTAAAATAATTAAAAAGGCACATATTCAAATAAGAGGTTCTTCCCTCCTAAAATGTCTTCCAGCTAACCAAGAAATATTCATCTTAATACTTAAGTTTTCCAGCTTTATATCCTAACTAAAGCACTCTTAAGGCTAATCAAATAAATTATGTAAACAATTAAGCACTTAAAACAATTAATATGCATGCAAAGCTTACAGGTATCACAATACAAAGGTGTTCACACTCCAAAGCCGGCCATAGTAGGCAATTAAGACCCATTAATATTAATTTTTAGGAACACCAGGAGAGTCGGCCTCCATTTCCGTTGTGCCAAGGGAATATAGGCTTCGGGACTCTTGGTAGTGGTATCCAACGAGGAGGAGGTAGCATGGAGGAAAAATTCTGATATAGACCTGACCTACAAGTGGGGATATAGACCACTTGGTCCACAATCACCCACATCCCCTCTTTTGATTAAAAAATAATAAAAACGCCTCAAACAATGCACCAAGTGGGGGAATATTTTTATTATTTTAATCAAAACTGTGATGTGGCTGAATGTGGACCAAGTGGTCTATGTCCCCACTTGTAGGCCTGGTCCATGACAGAATTGATCAGCATGGAGATGGGTTTCTTACCTTTCGAAATAGACACAGGAGCACTTGTAGCTAGTGCATTTGCGTTCGTTGTGACGCATTGGAAAAGCCACTTGTTGGTATTTAAATAAGAGCTGGCTTTTTTCCTTTTTTATCGAATATTGACAAGACTCTAGTCTTGTACCCCTCCATTCCCATTTAATTATTGTTAATGAGATATATATGTATTAAAATTATTTTTCGTTTAATTCTCTTTTATTAGTTGTCAACAATTTATTCCAATTATACCCTCGATAATTCTTTTATTTGCGACTTCAGTCATCCCTATTTTTTCCATTTTCTTCTTATGTTATAGAAGTGAGAGAGAGGGGTAATATTAAAATTTTCGATGAAAATGACAAATTCCTTAATTTTATAAAATTGCCTAAATAGTATTATATTTAGGAATGCAGGTAGTACTTAAAAGATGTATCTAAGAGAAGAAAGTAATTAATTCTCTTCTTACTCGGATGAAGCTTATAAAAAATGCTAAATGAGATGGAATTTAGTGAGAAAGGAAAAAAAGGAAATAATTAAAAGGTAATGAAAAATAAGAAGAGTTTGATGCATGTTTCCATTAGTGATGATAAGACTTTGGGATAAATGATGAGCATATGGGTATGCTTGAAACTTAAAGAGGTTTTTCTTGAAAAGAAAATGAAAGAAACCTCTTTAAGGAAAGGAAACTCAATCAAAATATCTAAATGTAAGGAGATGATATGGAAGTTAAAGATGGGAAGAAGAAGAAATTATTAAAACCCAAAAATGACAAATGCATGATTGATACTTGTGATGAAGAACAAATTAGTGGTGAAGAAGAAAATCAAAATGATGAAAAAGAAAACAGGTGGTTCTAGGGATGTCAAATGGATCCACTTTAGTCTAAAATATTGGGTTTGGACTCAAACCAACCAAATGAAGATTTAAATTGGGTCCATATTGCATTGAATATGAGTATTTTTAATTATAGTTCGGAGTCAACCATATTGGGTATCAAATTTGATATAAAAATTATAAATCTGAATTGAATCTTTCAAATTTTGAGTGTATTGGGTTTACACAATTATATTTTAGATTTGCTACTCTAGGATCCTATACTTATCTGGATGCAAACTCATCTAAGTCCCTATACAATTATAATCTGTATAATCTGGATATAACAAAAGTATGTTTAGACTCAAATTGAATACTTATGAGTTTGGATCTAGAATTTTGAGTCCCATTAACAGACTAGCTGGTTCATAGCAATTAAATATATATCTCTCACCCTCTACTTCTACTTCTTCTACTTCTTATAATGAGGATGATCTCAAAAAGTACCTATAATATGTATGTTCAACTAAAGAAGTACAAAACAAAGATATGTGACATAAAATTGAATCATCCGAAGAGAGAGAAAGGAAATTGAAGGAATATACACTAAAACTGTAATGATAAATAAACAAAATGATATACGCTTTATAACAGTAAATAACGAATTGGATAATAATCAAACCAACCAAATAACCAATTCGCTTCAAACACACATACATAAATACACACTTAATGGCATAGCCATTTGTACACATCTCGTGATGTATATCTTATTCATATTACACACTATATTATTACACGCATTACAACAGCTTCATTTCTAGGGCTTGGCTTCAGCCGCTGCATCCACGGCTTGACCAGCATACGTACAGCACCTGCAACGTCCTCGATAACCTCCACCCCCTCCATAACCGCCACCACCCCAACCCCAACCACAACAACCCCAACGGCAACGTCCTCCATAACCTCCACCCCCTCCATAACCGCCACCCCCTCCATAGCCGCCGCCCCATCCACCGCCATAACCACCACCCCCGCCACGTCCAGGGTATCCTCCATGTCCACCGCCCCCACCATAACCTCCACCCCTGCCATAGCCACCGCCCCCACCATAACCACCTCCTGGGTATCGGTCATATCCATCTTTGGTATACTGTGATTCTTTCAATTCTTCTTCGTTCTGCACTTCATCTGCTGCAAAATAAAATTAAAATGCACGTTGGACATTTATTATATACACGAAAGTTTCGTAGTCTCATAACAATAAGTCCTTTCATCTCAAAAAAAAAAAAAAAAACTAATGGAAAAAAATTAAAGTGCTACCTTTCTTATTGTATTATTAACTAATTAAACTAGCACACACAAAATTAAATAAAACAATACTAACACAACGGAGAATTAGAGAATTGGAGAGCTAACTTTAAACAAATAATCATTAAAATTGGCAAAAGACATTTTAAGTAAGGGAAAAAAAACACCCTTATATTTAACAGGGTAAAAATCGTCTGTACCCGTGTATATTCGCATTTCTATGTCCAACTACTCAGAATTCAAATGACATTTTTTGTAATTATATATACACATGCTGAATTGTGAGTGGTTGGACACAGGAATGAGAACATACACACGGGTACGAACGATTATTTGCCTATTTAACATTGGAGGGAGTACTAATTTTTATTTTTAAGAAAACAAAATCCAAGCTAAGTACATGAATAGGAATCTTACGAGTTTCTACCGAAGTCTCAGCCAAATCTCTAGTTGCAGCAACTTCTAGTGCAATGGTCAGGGCAAAAGCTAAAGACAGGCAAAGCAAGAGATTTATTTTGGAACTCATTTTTGCCATGCAAATGCAACTTTGTGCATGAAAGTTGATGTTAAGAAGGATGAGAATGCTGGTCTGCTCTTATCTCTATTTATAGGAAAACATTTGGACACTATCAAAGGGTTTGCCCCCATGGTTTAGTTAGCTGTTGGAGAGATCTACAGCAAGTGGCCTTTTAATTACTTATAAAAAAATAAAAATAAAAAAGAAGAGGAAAATAGCAATATGTAACACCTAACAATTTTTTTTTATTGATTTATATTCTATATCTTTGATTTATTTATTTATTTATTTTTTTGTTAATACACAATTTATTTTGTAGCTTCTAATTTAACTTGCCACTGTTTTATATGATATTTTGAGATGAAATTCATCATATCGGTTATGATTGTATTGACCATAAACCTTTGTAATCATTTGTGGCAGGATAGTATTAAGAGTTATTTTTTCCACAAAAGTATTTTTTTTGTGATATGTTTTGCTCAAATGATAGTTCTGACCTGGTCACCTAGTTAGAATGAGGAGAGAAATAATTATGTGATAACATGACTAATTCTGGATCACAAGGTCCATGTGGACTTGGTCCATATCAGAAAAATCCTTTTACAAATAATTTTTTGGTGCATTTTATTCCATATAAGTAGTTTTGTTTGTTGTTTTTGTCAAAAATAGTTTTTTGGTGTCTTTTTTGCCACAAAAGAAATTTTGTGTGCTATAAGTGTCATAATGCGACCTATCCAATTAAAATTTTACCCGACCAGACCACTTACTCGATATTTGTTTGTTGGGTTAAGGGTATGGTCGGGGTCGGGTCGGGTTGGGTTGGAAGGAATTGGTTAGAATTAGATGGTTTGTCAACATTACCCCGAATAAGAATGTAGTGGAGAAGAGACTGCCGGGGTCGGGTCAATACTGAATTGGATTTAGGTCACGTTATGAAATTTATAGCATGCGAATTTTTTGTGTGGCACAAAATGCACCCAAAACTATTTGTGACAGAAATCTATAATATATAAAGTTAGGCAAAGTTGGGGTAGAAGTTTCATGATGTGACATGTGGAATTTTGTGGTATGTGGACCAATTAGAAACTTCCATGTGACAACTTTATCATTAATTTACTCTTTAAAATTATTCTCCATGAATTATAATCTTCAACTCTAATTTTAAGTTGTTATGGAGATAAAAACTTGAGAAGATTTCTATAGCTAATGGCTATAACTACATATTTATAAAATTCATTAGTTATATGAATGAAGTAGAAGGATTTTGTAACCTTTATTATAGTAATTATATTTATTTATTGTTTCTTCTTTTTAAATGAAAAGGTTGAATGAGTTTTTTTTTTTAAATAAAAAAGTTTAATTATTTTTTTTAAATCAAGAAGTTCAATAGTTTTCAATTGTTAGGAATTCTAAAAGTCTTCCATCATAAATTTGATTTCAAGATCAATACACAACTCTTTCCATTCACTTTTGCAAACAGTCCCACAATATTCCTCTATAGAGAGATATTTAAAATACAATTTATGGAGATTTTGATCTCTTCGTGTGTTTTATTTTTTAGTTTCTGTTATTATGCTTACTAATTTGTTTCCTCATTGTGCAGATGTTGGTATGCTGATCTTCAACGTGAATAAGTGATTTGGGACTAATAAGTGAAGGTTCTTTGAAATCTTTTTCTCTGAATAATCTTTGTGGCCATTTAATTTTATATTTGTGTCTATATAGGTGAATGGAGTAAAAAAGGGGGAGGCGACTGACTATATGCGGACAGTGGATAGGGTAATTATTCAATTTTAAATTGAACTTTTTGTACATAAAATTATATATTGTTATTCTTTATATTTTATTAAATTTTAGAAAAAAAATACGAGCCCAAAAAACAAATTTTTAAAACATACTAGACACACTTTCTTAATATTAAATCTAATGAAAATTATTTTAGATAAAATGGTTTTCCCCATAAAACACATATCGTAAAAAAAAAACTATTATTACAAATCAAATGGCTTAATTTCCTAATAACACATGAAACCACTTGTGCGACAAAACTAGCTATTTTCTGTAGTATTAACTATAAGTTAAATTTAAAAATGTAATTATAAGTAGGATACCCATTCCTCAGTTTTTTTTTAATATCATTTTGGTACCTAAATTAAAATTTCATATAAAAGATAACGAACGTTATTGATTTTTGAATTTGTTTTCAAAGAACATTATTCATATTACCCCAGATACCCTCCAACCCAAACCTCAAACATATCAAATATCTAAATTTTCTTCATCATTTTCTCCAACTAACTTTCCTTATTTTCTTACTAAGGTCTTACTAATTTGTTTAGCTTTTCTTTCCTTATCTATGAATTGTTGATGATACTAATAATGATATAACAATAATTTGTCTAGTTTTAAAAAAAAGACATATAATAAGTTTTCAATTTTTTTTTTAATTGATTTAATTAATTAAGACATATAAGTGAATTTTCTTTTAAAAACATAAAGATGGACATTATTAATGAAGTAATAAAGTTTTGAATATTTTTTTAAAAAAAAAAATTAATTAGCAAAAATTTTTTAAAAATATTTTAGTAATTAATTAAATAATAAATATTTGTTTATAAAAATAATAAATTGGTTGAACTTTTCGTGTTTAGTAGAAGAGTGTAAATTCATAAGGAATCAATGGGCAAAAGAGACATTTCACACTTTGGTTGAATTAGTTTGGACGACTTTTCAATTTGGGTACCAATTAATACAATGGGAGGAGTGGATACTTAATTGATAATGGAGGTAAAATTCATGGTGTATTTTAAATTTAAAACTTTAGTTAATAAAATATAGATGAAGTATGGTAAAAACAAAAAACAAATATAGGGTAATTAATCATTAAATAAAAATGGTTAAGTTTTAATTATAACTATTTTCCTATCAGAAAAAGAAGGCACCTAATGGGTGGAAAAAGCGAGACAGTAGGTGTGATAAATAAGATCTATCATTTTCTCAGGGAATTAAGGCTTCTGTACTTTATTCAAATGGATGAAATGAATGAAGTGCTATTTATTTATTATTTCATGCTTGATGATCTTTAACTCTTCTCTCTAAATCAGGGGCGGAGTCAGAAATTTATCTTTGGGGGGCAAATTTCTTATTGAATTTTTTTAGAAGTGAAATACAATATTTATAAGGTGATATCACATAAAATAAATTTTCCATATAGAAAATTTGTCGTTTCTGAAAATGTTTGGGACCCCTGGCTTCGCCACTGCTCATCCATCATAGTAATACAGTTACCTGATATTCAGGAAGAAGATTAAATCAGAAATTAGAAGAAAAAAATTGAGAAAAAAGTAGATATAGGGGAGATCCATTAGTGCCATGTTAAAATATCAGTTAGTTCACGAAGTAGCAAAAAATATACGATTACTTGTAAATGATGTCAAGATAATTTAAAGGGATACAAATTGGTTTTTCGAATATATATATACGTAAGTGTGGCAGGATGAAATATACAAAACAATTTATGCTATGGGAAAAACTGTAAGAAAAATGAAAAATCACAGAAAGTGTGTTAATTTATAAAATAATAAAAATATAGAATATTTAAGAAAGAACATGAACTAAATTCAAAGATTAACATCTCTCAAGACTTCCAAACCTCTAAGCTTGTTAAAATTTTAATCAAAATTGTTAAGATATAAGTGGTGTCATTCCTATAATTCACGAACTAAAAAACCGTAAAGTGATTCAAAATGTTCACGGGACTAGGTGTTACAAAAACAAAACTAAAACTATAAAATTTTATTTTATTTTATTTTTTTGAAAAAAACTGTGCACCACCAGGCCCCCTTGGCTCCGACAGTGCTCTAAATCAATGTTTTGAAACCCGGACCGGACATCGACCCGAAAAAGTTACTGGGTCACTGGTCGGACCGGTGGTCGGACCGTCATCGACCCGGTGACGTCATAAATATTAAAAAATATATAATATATACTAATTAATAAAAAATATTGTTAATGTAAAGCTAGTTCAGATATATTTTATCTTAATTATTCTCTTAAATATTTTCTTTAATTTTATAGTCCAAATAACTATAAAGTAGATCATTTAGTACTTGTTTGTAATTTAATAATTGTATAGGACTTTATGTGCTAATACTTTAATGGCACCTTTAGTCCTAAGTATATAAACTCTCCTAAGAGAGAACCCTAACCCTATTTTCATTTTCTCTCATCCGCCTCCTTTTCATCTCCTCCCTCTCATCCGCCTCCTCCCTCTCCTCCCTCTCATCCCCTTCTTCCACCGCGGCTCACCACCACCGCCGTTCTCCTCCTTTCTTCTCCTTTTTCCCTCTTCTCCTTTTCCCCTCTTCTCTTCCTCTCCTTTTTCCACCGCGAACCACCACCACCACCACCACCGCCCTCTTTTTTTTTTCTTCTCCTCACCTTCTCTCTGCCGCGAATCTCCATCGCCACCTCCCTCTCTCTTTTTTTCTTCTCCTCGACGTTCCCCTCTGCCACCGCCCCGCCACCACCACCGCTCTATTTTTCTTCTTCTTCCCTTTTTTTTATACAGAAAAATTAAAAAAATTGTATTTTGTGACCCGGCCGGTTTTCCCAAAACCGTTCCGATTTTCGGTTCGGACGGTCCGACCGGCCGGGTCCACCGGGTCAGTGAAATTAGAGCGATTTTTGACGAAAAAGGGTTTTGGCACCTAACCGGACCGCTCGGAGGTCCGATCGACGGTCGGACCGGTCCGGTCCGGGTTTCAAAACCATGCTCTAAATAGATAATCAAAAGTTGGTTTTTTGTCTTAATTTTTTTTAATAAAACAATTATGCGCCCGAAATTTAACATCAACAAGTTCTTTCAATTTTGATTCGAAGATGCCAAAAGATGAATATAAATTTTGTAAAATAAATATATTTTTCATCTAAACTTCTAAGAAATCACCTTCTTCCTTTGTTAACAATAATGCTGGAACGGTTATTCTCTTACTGTAGTAATTTTCCTTGAAATGAATGTTACCTTTTTTTTTATCCGTTTGGGGCATCCGGTATCTACCGATAACGTGGTGATTACATCCGGACTTAACTTCACAATTGGCCCGCAGCGTTACCAATCAACGGAAAAAGCCTGACCCATTATGTGCAGTGGGACTTTTTCAAACTTTCTTGTTTATCGACACAAGTCATTGCTTTCTTGTTTCTGGGGACAAGTTTGCTCTTTGACTTTTCTCTTAGATTAATATTTTATGTATTGGATTTTCATCATTGCAGCTAATCCTTCCGTACATATTAGATATTGGAGATACTTCTAATTAGTAATATAATTTTATTATTACACTAACTTTTAATTTGGTTAATGAATTGTCAAAATGTCAATCTCCTAAATTGCTATGTGACATCTCCAACATTTTAAGTATGGACCAAAATAATCAAAACTGGTGTTTTAAGTATATTTATGTTTAATGTATAAGTAAATTTTCTTTCATGCTCTCATTGTTACTCGTTTAACCAAACAAAAACATTTCCTGGAAAAATCTGTAAATTACCCAAATACATCTCTCAAATTTAAATATTATTATTTGTAAATTACTTTTGAAGAAAACAGCTAGAAACGTTTCATATAATAATGTGATTAATTATATAATGAACTAAAAAATACGTAATGCGATAGATCACAAAGCCATTGAATTTGTCCAAAATATAATTAGAAAGTTGTCCCACTTAACATACTATGTGATGAAGATCATGACATACATACTATGTCTCTTGTTTTCTTCGGGCCAAATTTATGTCTCTTTCCTTCTTCTCTGACTGGAAAAAAAACAGTCTCTTCATCATCTTATGCTCTCGCTCTCGCTCTCACTGTATCTCTGACTTCCTTTCCCTCTTCCCTCCGCTGCTTGGCAAGATCGCGAATCCATCATAGCTATCGGAACTTGAGTATTCAACATGATGGTTGTATGAATTTTTTTTTGGTTAGACCAAGGGTATCCCCGCCGATAGCAGTGAATGACTCCATTCCTATGAGTAAGAATCAAACTTCTGACCTTATGGTTAAGGGACGAGGCGAAGTACCACCACACCACACCTCATGATGGCTGGTTGTATGAATGATATAGCGTAGACTAATTTAACTATCTAGACTATCCTAATCAATTAAACCATAGTACAAGAAACCTCTACATATCTCTATCTGAAATTGTACTACATCTTCAACTTTTCATTGGCATATGGGATGTTAAAAGAAATTACAAAACATTGTTTAACCAATCTGATCTACTGAGCAAAACCCCTTTTTAGTAATTCCAAAAAGCAATTTGTCAACTATTATAAATTAATATGTACTCCATTAGACTCCATTGACCTTTACAACCACAAACTACATATTAGTGCCAATTATAATATATACACCAAACATGCTCCAACATGCATTCTGACTCATCCTGGTTTTACTTGGTCAATGAACTTGAATATTGTTCTAACTTCCAATTTGATCATTTTACTTATTCAAGATATCCTGTCTGAGCTGGGACGGATCGAGAACTTATATATTGGGAGACGGAATATAATTGTTTTTTGGAAAGGAGGGTGGGGGCAAATAATATTTTTTTTGAAAGAATGCTCAGGAAAACAATATTTTTCTCGATAAAAAATATAACAATTTGAAAATGTTAAGGGCGACTACCACCCCTTACTCCCTTAGATTTGTCACTATCCGTGATGTACGTATATTTTTGTTGTGTGGGTAATTTTATCTTGGTCAATAAGGTCAAGACAAAACAGGATAAACAAAGCTAGAAAACTAACTCAAGAAAACACTTAACTCTTAAACAAAACAAGTTCATATAATACATAACCACAAGAGATAAAGATAAGAACTTGAAAGTAAAGATAAAGAGTTAGAGAGAATAAGGATTTACAGTGGTCTGATGACAAATATCTACATCCACTACCTTAGGACACACCCAACAATTACGACAAAATCCACTAGCTTGACTTGAGAGATCTTACACAAAAGGATAAAACCAACCAATGACCTTTTATACACTAAGCAACATTTGAAGGGCAAAACCAACAAATGATCTTTTATGCACCAATCAACCCATCTTCTTCACCAGTGGGAACACTTTCTCTAATCTAGTCTACTAAGTGAGGAGGTTTTACGAACACATCAAGTGTACTTACTTTTCGGGTTCACCACTCACTCTAGTGCCTACAATTACAAGAAAGTTCCACTCCACTAAGGAGGCCCAAAACCATCACTCTCACAATTAAGTCTTATCACACACAACCCTTTACAAGAAAGCTCTACAATTTAGTTCAAGACAATCAAATCCCTCAATGTATTGGATAATACAATTGAAGGATCTAATTCAAATTGAGAATATAATATTATGTATATGAAGCTCTTAATCAAAATAATGTATTTTTGAAAAAGATAGAAAGAATTGAACTCTTCAAAGTATTTGAATGCTTGTTTAAAATGTATAAGTTGATCTACAATTTAGTTCAAGACAATCAAATCCCTCAATGTATTGGATAATACAATTGAAGGATCTAATTCAAATTGAGAATATAATATTATGTATATGAAGCTCTTAATCAAAATAATGTATTTTGAAAAAGATAGAAAGAATTGAACTCTTCAAAGTATTTGAATGCTTGTTTAAAATGTATAAGTTGAAGGTCCTCTTATAACTTGGTTAGTTATCAAAAAATCAGTCTTAGAGGCTTTTATAGAGCCCAAAAGTACCAAACATTAGAAGTTACGACGACTATATTTTGCATGTGACATGACAGCTCCGGTGGACCGACTTGGATGTCAGGTCGTCCGGGGTTCGTCCGAATCAATATAGACAGGCTATTGGAAGGCTTGCAGTCCACCGCAAAAAAAGTGTTCTGGTCGTCCGGAGCATAAGGTCGGTCGACCGACCTAACACTATGTTGACTGTTCAAACTAGTCGTTGAAGTCTTTGAGCATTCAAAAGTGACTAAGTACAAACTCACACTTCGGTTGACCGGACCACACAAGTAGGTCGTACGAGGTATGGGCTTAGTCGACCTAGGTAAAAGTCCAAAGTGAATTTTTCACTTAGTCGCATTTCTAATGTTCTCAAACTGATGCCTAAACTATTTTTTTATGTCTTTCAAAACATGTTTAAGAACATAGGCAAAGACAAACACTATAACATATGTTTTCAAAACCTTTTCAAGATCAAATCATGTTATGAATGAGGGTTTTGAAATCATTCAAGAGCTTGTATTCTCAAAATAGTTTTTTCACAATAGATGTACTTATAAAGCATATGACTATTCTTCAAGGTCGTCAAGTCTTCAAGATGAGTAACAACTTCTTTAAACTTCACTTGAAACCTTCTTTATCAACCTCTTATGTGGTGAAGTCCTTTTGCAATCTTCTAAGATGTAATATCATGAACTTCATCACTTCATTTATTAAGAGCTTACTTCATGGTAAACTTCAATTGAGATTGATTAGCTCTTAACTTCTTGAACTTTCTTCTTTGAATGACAACAACTTCCAATGCATTGTAGTATACATGTCCAGTTTGTCTCATGGAGTCTTGCTTTGAATGTGTAAGCCTCAAGGGATAATGTGATCAGTTTAGTTTTGATGATAAAAAAAAAACCATTGGTAGTTTTAATGTTTGTGTGAGCATGTGTTTCATTGTTAGGATATCTACACTCACACCGACGTCGATGAAAATGGTAAGTTAGCTCCTTGTGTTATAACACTATTCTTAAATGTCTAGTCGAACATTATTATGGAATGATGAGGATTATAATAATGTGCTGAGACTAGTATGTGTCGTGATTGATATTCGATATTTAATTAACACATGAGTATGTGATATTAGGGCATCATAATACTGGATCGACCCGCTATAACAACGCTTCATGGATTGCAATATAAATGTCAATAGTGTTTTTTATGATGATTGTATTTGTATGCATAAATTCTTCTACTTGAAATCTCACAAGTTTTCCTACAAGGCTAGTTATATGCTTTGATGGTGTCAAACACTATATGTAACAAGATGAGCAATAAAAGCTTTTGTTGTGGATGTTACGAATTATGTGTAAGATAAGGTTTGATTGAAAAGTAATTTGTCCCTCCTATATAACATGAATAATATCATGCCTATGAACAAATGAATTGATATTTTGGTATCTTTGTCATTTTATTAGGATACTCGCGAATCAAAACAGAGATTGAACTATACAAGTATGACATATTTCCATGATTTGTGTTCAATCACGATATCGAAGACAAAGGGATTAGCTACAAATGGTCATAAAATGTGATAATGTCGAATCACCAATAATATTTGTAATTTTGGAGTAATGATGTGTTGCTAGATACTGTTGGGAAATATGGACAACAACTGTTAATAAACTATCTAACAACTGTAAGATACAAATTTAACAATTGTTAGTGAACTATAAAACAACTGTTAATACAAATGTTAGTGACGGATTTAACAGCAGTTAGAAAAAAAGAATAGCAACTGTTAGAATAAGACTTAAAAGCTGTTAGTTACGGAATTAACAAATGTTAGTTTCAGATTTAACAGGTGTTACAAAGAGATTACAACAATTGTAAATGACAAAGAAAACTGTGTAAACAGAAAGATAAACTGAGACTTGTGTTCGAAACAATTTCCTTAAAACATATTCGCCACCTCCCGAATTAGTGTTGGAGTTTCGAAAAGCGTTTGTCTCCCAAGATACAACGGCAACGCAGAACTGGTTTGCACTAAACAGTTCCACCGTCGAACTAGAACTCAGACTGTTGATGTACACCAAAATTTTTACAAAAAAGTAGAGTATTTTCGTAGAGTTTTAAGTATCAAAAGTATTTTCGAATTGTGTACATTGTTGGAAAATGAAGTCTATATTTATAGGGTGTAGAAGCAGCCGTTGCAGATGGCCACATGGATTCCATTGAGTTCAAAGCCTTATAATTCATCAGTTACAGTCTGTTCAATTCAAGCTAATGATTTAAGCTGTTACCTAGCCTTTTTGTGTAACTCTAATTGGAAAAAGTATTAAAGCCAATAGAAAAACGTAGGTTGGCTAGGTCCGCGAGTTTTGGTCCAACATTCGTGTACGCAGGCCGCGTCTGCACACAAGTTCAAGCAATTTTGGTTTCGACGAATCTTGGATTCGCACCTCACTGCTCAGGCGCACACGAGGTTCTAGGATGGGGCATAATCTTAGGAAGATATTTTAAATTTCATTTACATATAAAGTGATTTCCGTATGCAACCCATGTGCGATGTAAACCCACTAGCTTAATTTCTATTTTCCAACCACTTGAGAAACTATTTTCTCATTCAAATTTAAGCTCCATTTTCAACAATCTCCCACATGGATGAAAAATTATTTTGACTCGATGTTGGTATTCATCAACTGACTCCTACATAGGAAACGCAGGTGTTACCCTTTGAATTTCCCTCTTGTAAAGTGTATTTGCTTTACTAGAAGTCCTGTATGACTTGATGTCTTTGAATAGTCCTACTTTTCCGTGTAAAGAGTCCACATAAATAACACAAGAATCATTTCAACATGTTATGTTCTCATGGTTTTGTTCAATATGGCCATGAACACTCCATGGTTCTGCAAGAGTTTCTAAAGAATTAGCTTGATCAATACTCCTTTGAAGGGGTCCCACTTCTCTCTCACATAGGTAATACATTAAGTTGAAAATGTTTCAACTTTTCCTTCAGTATCATTAAAGCAACAAATTTTCTACCCTTATATGTCCTATCACTGTTTCAAGACAGGAATGAGCCGAGATTACCCCATAGTGACAATACTAAATCTTACAAGTAGGTTGTCCCTTTTGACCTAGATCATGGGATCTCCACTAAACTAGGCTGTGTTTTCCTTCATAAGACTTTTATCTTCCACAAGCTTTACACCAATTCTTTTTGTCAATCTCTCAATTGTCTCTTTATTTAACCATTTGGTTAGTGGATCCGCAATGTTATCTTTTGACTTTACATAGTCAATCGAGATAACTATTGTCGAGAGCAGTTGTCTAATGGTATTGTGTATACAACAAATATGTCTAGACTTACCACTATACATTGTATCATGTGCCCTCCCAATCGCAGATTGTCTATCATAACGTATACAAAGAGATGGCAGCGGTTTTCCCCCTTTTAGGATATTTTCCAGAAAATGGCGTAACCATTCTACCTCTTCTCCACATTTATCCAAAGCTATAAACTAAAATTCCATTGTAGATCTGGCAATTACAGTTTTTTTAGTGAATTTTCAACACATAACAACTCCAGCTAGTGTAACACATAACCACTAGTGGATTTCAATTCATTTATATCAGATATCCAATTTGCATCAATGTATCATTCTACCACTGCTGGGTATCTAGTATAATGCAATTCATATTTACGAGTATAGAGTAAGCACCTTAGTACTCTAACTATTGCAGTCCAATGCTCAACACATGTATTACTCGTATATCCACTCATCTTGCTTATCACATAAGCAATATCTGTCTTAGTACAACTCATTAGATACATTATACTCCCAATTATCCTTGAATATTCTATTTGGGAAATACCATTTCCACGGTTCTTAGATAGACGGAGACTATTATCTAATGATGTTCTAGCAAATCCAGAATCATCCTTCTTAAATTTCTCAATAATTTTGTCTACATAGCGAGCCTTGCTCAATGTTTGACCATATGATGTTCTTATGATCTTAATTCCTAAAATCACATCAGCAAGACCCATGTCTTTCATATCAAATTTCGAATTCAACTTATCTTTGGTAGATTTGACCAAATTGTCATTGCTACCAACAATGAGTATGTCATCCACATATAAACATAAAATGATATAGCCATCTTCTGTCTCTTTGACATAGATACACATATCACGCTCATTAATTTTGAATACATTGATAATCATTATATGATCAAACTTCTTATGCCATTTTTAGGTGATTGTTCTAATCTATACAATGATTTCACCAATTTACAGACTTTCTTTTCGGCACCTGGAGCCACAAATCCCTCGGGTTGCTCCATATAGATTTCTTCATCTAGCTCCCCATTCAAGAAAGATATTTTTATATCCATTTGATTTATTTACAAATTCCTTAAGGAGACGATAGCAATTAGCAGCCTTATAGAACTTATTCTTGTCACGTGAGAATATATATCAAAGTAATCTAAGACTTCTCTTTGCTTAAATCCTTTAATCACAAGTCTGGCCTTATACTTGTCAATTGAAGCATCGAGTTTCAATTTCCTTTTAAAGACTCATTTATATCCTAAGGTTTTACAACCCGATGGGAGGTCCACTAACTCCCATGTATTGTTCTGCATAATATAATCAATTGCATTCTTTAGGGCTTCTTTCTAAAAAGGTCCTTCAAAAGAACTCACAGCCTTTACATAAGTTTGTGGTTCTTTTTCTAATAAGTAAGTCTTAAAATTATCACCAAAATATTTTTTGATTCTAGCTCTTTTGCTAAGTCATGATTCAACTTCTTGAACTACAAGTGGATCAATAGTCCGTTTTGTTGACCTAGATTCTTCATTACACTTACAAGGAGATACATTTTCAAAGAATGAAGCATTCCTTGATTCCATTATGGTGTTTATTCTGAATGTCTGCAATATTTGAATCATGCACAAGAAACCAGTATGTAGTACTATTTTTGGCATAGCCTATAAAGATAGTCCACAATTTTAGAACTTATCTTTACCATCTTAGGAGTTGGTACTGCTACCTTGGCGAGACACCCCTACATTCGCAAGTGTTTATAGAATGGTCTCTTGTCCGTCCACAAATCATATGGAGTTTTTTCATTTTCCTTTCGGGGTACCCTATTCAAGATGGTGTGAACTTTAAGAAATGGCATCAAAAGATGGTGTTTTACTTGACCACCTTGTTTGGCTAAATTCTTGAATGGAGGTGCTCCCAAGATATCTTAAAGCTGTTGAGGCGTGGAAACATTCTGAATATTTATGTAAGAATTACATTCTGAACGGTTTAAATGACACTTTATATAATGTTTACAATGCATACAGCACGTCTAAAGAATTGTGGGAATCTCTTGACCATAAATATAAAACAGAAGATGCTGGCACAAAGAAATTTGTAGTCGGGCGTTTCCTTGATTATATTATGGTGGATTCCAAGACTGTGATAAGTCAACTGCAAGAACTTCAAGTAATTTTGCACGACATCCATGCTGAGGGGATGATGTTGAGTGAGACATTTCAAGTAGGCCTGCAAACGGTCGGATACGGATACAGAATTGTCTATTCCGTATCCATATCCATTTTTAATTTTTCATACTATATCCGTATCCATATCCTAGCGGATCCAAAATATGTATTACCAGATCCGCTGATTTGGATACGAATACGGATACGGTAAAACCCGTTTCAAAAAGTCTAATTATACTATAATCCACAAATAATTCTGCGAAATATAATATAATACAATACATAATTATATTGTTGTTTAAAGTTCAAAATATACAACGCTTGAACAAAATGCTACTTGGACAAAATCCTACTAAACTACTTGGACAAAATCCAACAAGCTGCAGCGGAAGAAACGCCGGAGAAGGGGAAATCGGAAACTGGGACAGAGAGAGAAGAAGACGGAAGAAACGCCGGAGAAGGAGGAATCAGAAACTGGGAAAGAGAGAGAGAGAAAGAAGAGGCGGATGTGTTAGGGTTTATTGTCTTAATAACCCTTAAGAATATATATAAAGGACTAAAATGGCAATATAAATAATTAGCATATAAATCCTATAAAAAACTTATATTACAAAAAAATCCTAAATCCTATAAATTCTGCAAAATATATTGTTTTAGGGAATATAATATATATATATATATATATATATATATATATATATATATATATATATATATTGTTTTACCTAAAACGGATTCGGATTTAACGGATACGATTTTTTAGATTTCATATTCGTAACCATTTTATTACTCTTATACGGATTCGGATTCGAATGCGGGTATATGGATCTGAAATGCTTACCATATCCTTAAAAAAAATACAGATTCGAATCGGATACGGATAAAAATCCGCTCCGTTTGCAGGCCTAATTTCAAGTGGCTGTTGTGATTGAGAAATTACCTTCGGGTTGGAAGAATTTCAAGAATTATCTCAAGCACAAGTGCAAGGAAATGTGATTAGAGGATCTCATTGTCAGACTTCGTATTGAAGAGGACAATTGGATTTCTGAACGGAAGGCTTTGAATCCTATGCATGCTAAAGTTAATGTATTATAGCATGGCAAATGGAAGCTTATGATAACTGGTGGTGTCTCAAAGAAGAAGTTCAAATTCAAAGGAAAATGCTTTAACTGTGGCAAATTAGGCCATAAGTCGACTGTTTGTCGATCACCGAAAAAGAATAATGATACCAACGTGATGTGTCACAGGACTAAGGAGTTGGAGGATCTGGAACTTGTTTATATGGTCTCCGAACTAAACTTGGTCGTGTCAAACCCTAAAGTGTGGAGGGTTGACAATGGTGCTATTAGACATGTGTGCACCAATAAAGACCAGTTTTCCACCTTTGAATCTGTTGAAGAGGAAAAAGATCTTTATGGGAAATTCTGTCACGGCTTCTGTCGAAGGGCGTGGGAGGAGTTCTTTTAAAGATGACATCTGACAAGATTTTAACACTGAAAGACGTGTTATATGTGCCAGAGATTTGAAAGAACATTGTATCTGGATTCTTGTTAAACAAGTATGGCTTTCGCATGGTATTTGAATTAGATAAGCTCACTTTGAGAAAAGCTGAAATATTTGTAGGAAAGGGGTATGCAATCCATAGGTTGTTCAAATTGAATGTCATTCTGAATATCAATAAACATACCTCTTATGTTTTCTTGCTTGATTCTTCTGATTTATGGCATAAACGGCTAGGTCATGTTAATTATAATTCGTTGCGACGATTAATTAAAATGTACCATACACCTACATTCTAAATCGATTTGGGTGATAAGTGTGAAATTTGCATTGAAGCAAAATTAACAAAGTCTTCGTTTCACTCAATAGAAGGAAGCACTGAACCACTTGAATTAATTCATAGTGATGTGTGTGATTTGAAATCAGTTCAAACACGATAAGGCAATAAGTAATTTATTACTTTTATTGATGATATCACGAAATATTGCTATGTGTACTTTCTAAAGAGCAAAGATGAAGCGTTATAGAAATTTGTTCTCTTTAAAGCTGAAGTTGAAAACAACTTGATAAAAAGATCAAAAGATTAAGCAGTGATAGAGATGGTGAGTATGAGGTGTCTATCAGCGACTTCTATGAAAAACATGGAATTATTCATGAAAGAACTGCACCATATTCTCCTCAATTTAATGGAGTAGCTAAACATAAAAATTGAACATTGAAAGAAATGATGAATTCATTGTTGATAAGTTCAGGGTTGCCTTCAAATATGTGGGGTGAAGCTATCTTGTCTAGAAATTACCTTTTGAATAGGGTACCCCAGAAGGAAAAGGACAAAACTCCCTATGAGTTATGGACAGGCAAGAGACCTTTGTACAAACACTTGCGAGTGTGGGGGTGTCTCGCTAAGGTAGTTGTACCAACACCTAAGATGGTAAAGATAGGTCAAAAAACCGTGGACTGTATCTTTATAGGCTATGCTCTAAACAGTACTGCGTACCGGTTTCTTGTACATGATTCAAAGAATGAAGACATTCATAAGAACATCATAATGGAATCAATGAATGCATCAGTTTTTGAAAATGAATATCCTTGTAAGAGCAATGAAGGTTCTAGGACAACAAAACGAACTAGTGATCCACTTTTAGTTCAAGAAGTTGAACCAAGACGTAGTAAAAGAGCTAGAGTCGAAAAATCATTTGGTAATGATTTTATGACTTTCTTATTGGAAAAAGAACCACAAACATATGTCAAGGCTGTGAGTTCTTCTGAAGGAACTTTTTGGAAAGAATCCATAAGGAATGAAATTGATTCAATTTTGCAGAATCATACATGGGAGTTAGTGGACCTCCCACCGGGTTGTAAAACGTTAGGATATAAATGAGTCTTTAAAAGGAAATTGAAACCCGATGGTTCAATTGACAAGTATAAGACCAGCCTTTTGATTAAAGGATTTAACCAAAATGAAGGCTTGGATTACTTTGATACATATTCTCTTGTGACGAGAATAAGTTCTATAAGGTTGCTAATTGCTATCGCCGCCTTAAGAAATTTGAAAATACATCAAATGGATGTAAAGAATTCTTTTCTAAATGGGGACCTAGATGAATAAATCTATATGAGGTAACCCAAGGGTTTTGTGGCTCCAGATGCCGAAAAGAAAGTCTGTAAATTGGTGAAGTCATTGTATGTATTAAATCAAGCACCTAAAAAGTGGCATGAAAAGTTTGATCATACAATAATAATAAATGGATTCTAAACCAATGAGTGTTAAGTGTATCTATGTAAAAAAGACAAAAGGTGGCTATATCCTTTTATGTCTATATGTGGATGACATACTCATTGTTGGTAGCAATGACAGTTTGGTCAAATCTTATAAAAATATTTTGAATTCGAAATTTGACATGAAAGACATGGGTCTTGCTGATGTGATTTTAGGAATTAAAATCATGAGAACATCATATGGTCTAGCATTGAGCCAGCCTCACTATGTAGACAAAATTCTTGAGAAAATTAACAAGGATGATTATGGGGTTGCTAGAACACTATTAGATAATAGTCTCCATTTATCCAAGAATCATGAAAATAGTATTTCCCAAGTGGAATATTCAAGGATAATTGGGAGTCTAATGTATCTAATAAGTTGTACTAGACCAGATATTGCTTATGTGGTAAACAAGTTGAGTAGATATACGAGTAATCCAAGTGCTGAGTATTGGACTGCAATAATAAGAGTACTAAGGTACTTACGTTGTACTCGTAACTATGGATTACATTATACTAGATACCCATCAGTGGTTGAAGGTTACACTGATGCAAACTGGATATCTGATATAAATGAATCGAAATCCACTAAAGCTATGTGTTTACACTAGCTGGAGCAGCTGTGAGATGGAAATCCACTAAACAAACTTTAATAGCTAGATCCACAATGGAATCTGAGTTTATAGCGTTGGATAAATGTGGAGAATATGCATAATTTTTACGCTATTTCTTAGAAGATATTCCAAAATGGGGGAAACCACTGCCATATATTTGTATACATTGTGATAGCCAATCTGCGATTGAAAGGGCTCAAAGTACAATGTATAATGGTAAGTCTAGATATATTCATCGTAGACATAATACCATTAGACAACTTCTCTCAGTAGAATTTATCTCGATTGACTATGTAAGTCAAAAGATAACATTGCGGATCCACTAACCAAATGGTTAAATACAGAGACAATTGAGAGATTGACAAAAGCAATGTGTGTAAAGTTTGTGGAGGATAAGAATCTTATGAAGGAAAACCCAACCTAGTTGACTGGTATCCCAAGATCTAGGTTTAAATGGACATCCTACTTGTAAGATTTAGTATATAGTCACTGGGGGTAACCTCAGCTCATTCCTGTCTTGAAACAGTGATAGAAATAAGGATAGCAATTTTGTTGCTTTAATGATACTGAAGGAAAAGTGGAACCAGTTTCAACTTAAAGGTATCACATATGTGAGAGGAGGTGGGGCCGCTACAAAGAAAAATTGTACATGATAATTCTTTTAGAAACTCTTACAGAACTAGGGAGTGTTCATGGACATAATGAACAAAACCATGAGAACAAAACATATGGTAATGATTCCTATGTAATTTATGTGGACTTTTTACACTCAAAGCGGGACAGTTCGAAGACATCAAGTCATACTGGACTGCTGTAAAGAAAATATATTTTACAAGCGGGAAGTTCAAAGTGTAACACCTACTTTTCCTATGCAGGAGACAGTTGATGAATACCAACATCGAGTCAAAAAAATTTTCCTTCATGTGGGGGATTGTTGGAAATGGAGTATAATTTGAACGAGAAAATATTTTCTCAAGTTGTTGAAATGCCGGACCAAAACTCACGGGCCTGATCAACCCACATTTTGATACTAGTATAGTTGGTTCATTGGATAATCTGTTTCATTGGATGAGGATGAACATACTTTAATTGCGACCTTTGAACTTGAGATATACATGTACAGTTGAATTCATTGGATAGTCTTGGTGAGTATGAATTCACTTTAATTGTGTATTAAATAGAGAACTATGAATTCAATACAATGTATTCTCTGCATGTATCTACTCACTCCTATCAACCTATAAAAAGAGGCTCTTTCCAATGATTCTATACACAACCTCTCATACTTTGAAAATACTACTGATTTTCAAAAATCTTTAAAACATTCAGTTTTGTAAAACTTCTGGTGTTCATCAACAAGTCCTAGTTCTAGTTCGCCGGTGGAGCTGTTTAGTGCAAACAAGTTCTGCGTTGCCATTGTATCCTGGGAGACAAACGTTTCACGAAACTCCAGCACTTATATGAGAGGAGGCGAATCTGTTTTAAGGAAATTCTGTCGAACACAAGCCTCGGTTTATCTTTCTGTTATAAACTCATGTTCTACCTTAGTGAACACCTGTTTATTGTTGACTAACAGTTTTCTGTGAACACCTGTTTTACCTTAGTGAACACATGTTTATTGTTTACTAACAGATTTCTGTAAACACCTGTTTTTCTTTAGTATACACATGTTCACTAATAGTTGTGGAGTTTGTATCTTTCAGTTGTTATACATGTTATATCCAATTATTGCCAACACGCACTTTAAGCATTTCACTTGAACCAACGATTCAACTTTTGAAATGTCCCGCACAATCAAAATCATCATATTTGTGTTCACTATAAAAAATACATGGTGAGTGGAAAAACGTTCATGTGCTTTTTTCTAGTTGTGTGTGTTGTTTCTTATGGAAGGCTAGATGACGTTTTGTATTTAAAGGATCTCTCTCTCTTTTGTCCTCTACAAGCATGGACTTTGATCGTTTAGTCCGGCCATATTTGGAAGCTGATGTCCTATATACAACTTTGTGAGGACTTGCTTTACCTTCTGGGCTAGCTAGAGGTTACGTTAGGGTAGTTACTTGGAAGAACGCTTCATTTTCTCCTCCTTTGGTGTGTCTCAATGTCGATGGTGCTTCAAGAGGCAACGCGAGACCTACTGAAATGTGAGGGATTCTTCATGTTTGATTTGGTTTATTTATAAATGGATTTACATTTTTCTTCGCTCGCACAATACCAATTTGGTGGTGGAATTGGAAGCGTTAATCCCTGATCTCTCATTGGCAAAAGAACTAGGATATATTTATGTTTTAGTACAAAAAGATTCGAAGTTTCTTTTTCCAGCTCTACAACAATGGCGCATCTCCTATTGGTCTTTCGATAATCTCTTTCAGCGTGTACTCCTAATTCTAGGGTTTAATATTGTGAATTCATATTGTTCGAAAAGTAAATAAGGTAGTTGATTGTTTAGTTAACATTGCATGTAATTCTCTTACTTTTGCCACTTTATCATTTTTAACCAGATTATGAAAGAAGGCTTTGTACTCTTGATAAAAAAAGGGTATAGTCTATTTGAGGCATAGTTAGATTTTTGCTCCTTTTTTATTTTGTAGGAAGTGAATTTGTCTCCACCTTCGTTTGAGATGTACGATTATATTTCTTTATTATCAATAAAATGGGGATCGTATTTCCCATTCTTGAAAAATAAAATATTAAATTATACTAGTCTTATAAGGAAGTTCAGGAGTTGGAGTTGGGCTCTTCAAATTTCTTTGGAAAGTAGAAGCAGTTGAAGCCCTCTAGATTTCACGAGTGAAGAGAAATTTTATACCACCCGTCGTCCAAACAAAGAAGTGAAAATGTTGAGAATAGGACAGAACGAGGTAGGGACATCGGAGCTAAGATTGATGAGTTTGTCTCTTTTCCAGTGGCAAAGTATATTGAGTCTCCTCCATAACATTAAGCAGAGAATGTCTTGGGCCAAGATTTGTCAGGTCCTTAGGTCAGGAGAACTTCTATTGAAAATGCATTGAACCCTCAAGAGGATTTTTTTTGTTACTCATCTTTGTAATTAATATACCTTTATTATGACTCATTCAAAAGGGATAACAACGAGCTAGGATGTGAAACCCCATCCCACATGGGATAACTCTGAAAGTTGTGACTGGTATATAAGGTGGGCCTAAGTACCTACTATCATCTCGGGATATCCCTTTTGGCATAGCGAGTTCGGTTGTCAAGTAGATGATCGTGGGTGCTGACAGGCCCATGTGTCGCGTTGCGGGCATGGGGCGCGACATGTTATGGTATCAGAGCCGGTGACCAGGCGGACGTGTGGGAGCTAAGTGCCACACCGTAAAGAGTGAGGGCCACCTCTAGAATCCTGCACACCTGGTTGGTCATGGGCTAAGTATGCTTCGGGTGACTAGCATGGACACTAGGGTCTTAAGGAGGGGTGAATGTGAAACCCAATCCTACATGGGATAACTCTGAAAGTTGTGACTTGTGTATAAGGTGGGCCTAAGTACCCACTATCATCTAGGGATATCCCTTTTGGCATAGCAAGTTCAGTTGCTAAGTAGAGGATCGCGGGTGGTGCCATACCCATGTGTCGCTTTGCGGGAACGGGGCGTGACATAGGATGTCAGATAAACCCAGAACCAAGGTTTAATTTAGACCAAGTGGTTCAAGCCCATATCGGCCGCCCAGGTTGTCGTTGATCAGTATTCCAAAGGTTTGAATATTAAAAAAAAGATCTGAATCCAACCTTCCGAGTTCTTTAATTCTCAATAGAATAGGGAAGTACGACCTCATAATTGGAAGTACGACCAATGCATCCGCAACTGCTTGCACTAAAACCGCCGAATCTGAATGCACTAAAAAACTTGATAAATCACAGCTGGCTGCCATACGAAGGCCTTCAAATAATGTCGCAAGATCGGCTTTCATGCTCGTTCGGTGCTCACCAATACATAAGGAGAAAGCCGAAATAAAATTGCCAGAATTATCCCGAAGAACTCTACCAATACCCGCCAATTCCGGATTGCCCTTGGACGCTCCATCAATATTAAGTACCGCACCAATATTTCCTATATCGCTTCCCCATTTTACCACTACAATCTTTCTCAGCACAAAGAATCTTGTACCCATATTAAACTGTGTTCCCTTCACTCTCATTAAGGTTGTGTAGTAATCACTGTATTGTGCTAAAATACTTGACTGAGAAGTGGCTTTTGCCTCATATACAAAACAACATCAAGCCTTCCATAAAACCCAACAAGCTGCACACGTCATAAGGAGACTAACCTGTCAATTTCCGAAATCACCGGCATACCACCATAATGAGAGCATCTCTCTAATATTGCCGATTGGTCTGGCGGGTAACACTAGGCCCACACAGGTATGTATAAGGACATCAATGTTATTTTGTAATCGTTTTTAATGAAAATTTAACAGTTAAATTTTTAGTGCATTATTTGAAACTTTATGGATCAAAGTTCTAACTTCTTTAACTTAATTTTATTGAGGAGCCATTAATTGTCTGTAGGGGCAGATTCATAACTTATATATTAAGGAGCGAAATATAAGATATATTTTATTGCAGAGACTAAATTGAAAGATGTCAGAATTTAAGAGTAGTGAAAGCAAATGTATGTATAAGGTCAATAATTTTATCTTGTAATCCTTTTTAATGAAAAATTAACAGTTAAACTGCTAGTGCATTATTTGAAACTTTATGGACCAAAGTGTTAACTCCTTTTACTTAATTGTATTGAGGAGCCATTAATTGTCTGCATGGGCATATTCAAAACTTATATATTAAGGAGCAAAATATAAGGTATATTTCATTGCAGAAACTAAATTGAAAGGTGTCTAAATTTAAGAGTAGTGAAAGCAAAAGTATGTATAAGGGAAATAATGTCATTTTTGCAGTCAGACTTTAGTGAAAATCAAATCGTTAAACTGCTAGTGCATTATTTGAACCTTTATGTACCAAACTGTTAACTCTCTTAACTCAAAGTGAAATTATCCCTTTTTTACTTTCTCCAAAGTCCTATGTATTCTGATCAGACATGAAACACGACCAATTGTCTTTTGGTCCTTTACGGTTTTAGAACTACAAAATTGACTCCATCTTTAACATTTTTCTGACAAGACTATAACGTAGATTTAAAAAGATATGTGGCTCAGTTTGACTCAATTGAGTGATAAAATTATTCAAATAAAAAAAAATTGGTCGGCAGTTTTTAAACGGGCGGGGGAATCGAACCCTGCCCGAGCCAGGGATTATGGCTACCTTTTCCACTGGGGCAGCCTTGAAGATTAAAGAAGTTGCAGAATTGAACCGTTGAATGTGAGTTGATAGAAACTTTATGTTTTTTTGTCTAAAATAAAAAAATCACCTGTCCTGTGTATGTCCTCATTCTTATACTCAACTAATCATAATTCGTCATGTGTATATATAATTAGAAAAAATATCTGTATAATGAACTCTGATTGGTTGGGGGATATGAATAGGGACATACACAGGGACAAGCGATTTTCACCCTGTTGAGAATCCCACATTGACTAGCTAGTGAGAAAGTTTGTTCTTTATAATGATTGGACAATGCTCCCCCTCTTGAGGTAACTTTTGAGGGATTAAGTTAGACCAAGTCAATTTTTAACACACTTTTTGCAATAATGAAGCTTCTGGTTATGGTCGTCAACTTTCAAACGTTAGAAATCTTATGTGTCCATTTGGTGTTTCATTCTCAAATCATTTCAATCTTATTAATATTTTTTAATTTTTAATTTTTTAATTCAAAAAATATATAATTTAAAAAAATAGTGAAATTCTCATAAAAAAAATATGAACATGTGATACATATTTATTTGCGAGAGGACTGCCTTCACAATGCGCTCAAACAATTATGAATTTAGGAATTCCACTTTCCTCTCAAACAACGAATCACGGAGCTTCTTGTCGTGGTCCATTTACTTTCTTTTTTATAAGTAGTCGTAGTCCACTTACAAAGCAACGTATTATATGTTCTTCGATAGTCAAATTCATTATTTTATAAATAATTTATTTTTTGTTTGAAACAGAAAATTTATAATAAGAAAACAATCCAAATACTCCCTCCAATATATATTAGATATCTCAATTTTAAATATTCACATATTAAAAATTTTAAAAAATTATAAGGTTAAAAACTTATATATAATTCATTCATAGTTAGAGCCTGCATTGGAACTTTTTTGTTTTTTAAATAAATTCATCGAAACTATTTATTGATAATAATGCCTCGTAACTGAGGTGGGAAAATGATATTTATCACATTATTTTACAAAAATAAATGACCATATATGCTCAAGGATCATTGATTGAACCCCTGAGCAATTTTTCCGTTTGCTCCCTGTAGAAAGAACAAGCCTGGAACGTTCTCTTTGCCAGTGTCATATTATAATTCTTAGTATCTCCGCTAGAGTTCTTTCATAGGAAAGGGAGTAAGCATTAGCAGATAAGACATTGTTTTTAGTCTTATTTTCCGCACCTAATTCAATCGGGTTTCGAAGACCTTCATCCTTATTTCCACATCCACCAAGATTGTTCCTAACCTTTGAAATAAGTGCGGTAATATTTTGAACTGCAGCATAAAAAGGCGGAGCTAATTCTTCAGCATGTGCGTTGAGATATGCTCTGATAACTGCATCTTGCCCAAATTCAACTCCTAATAATTCTGCAAGAAGCCTCTTACTCTCATAGCCCACAGGTGGGGATTTGTGTCAAAATAACCCACTAAACCAACATATGGAATTGCATAAGATGCAAACATGTATGTAAAGTAAAAGAATACATGTAAAAAGACGTGTCATTAAAATTGTGAAAGTATGACTAAAATGGGGACAATAAAAATAAGGTTTAAAACAATTAAAATAGAAGGAAGGAAGTAGCGAATAACTATTTCATGAAAACTATTTTGTTTTACTTTTTACTTAACTATTTCAAAATAGAATTGTTCGTTACTTAATGAAAGAGGAAAGTGGAGAGAAATTCCTAAGCAAGCGGTAAAGGTGGCACTTAGCAACAAATAATGGAGCTTTTGGTCTACTTACTTTTTCTTTTTTTTCTATTTTTTGTAAGTAGTAAGGTTTACATGTGAAAGTAAACAAAACTTTATATCATTCTGTGCACTTTGATTCTTATGCTGAATGAGTGCCTATCTACATGTATATAATAAATTATGATTGCGGGAGAAATTTTTTGTGATCCTGAAGAGTTTCTATAGTGTTAGTGTTCTATTTTCAAAACAGATATTCTCGATCGTCAAATCTTTCATCCGACGATCAAAACTTGTTCCTCACTGAAACCGTGAGCCATTTTTGTCATTCTTGCGCAATTTTTTCACTTTTTCAACACAAATAAAAAAATATTTACTTTTTTTAAAAAAAAATTCTAACAAAAATCAAAATTCTCATTCTGTGGAGTTTTCTCTATTTTTTTTTTTTTGAAACAGAAATTGAGATGAGGCTTTGATGATGTTCAATCATGATACGTAATTCATATATCATAGAGTTCATAGGGTTCTTTTTTTACTATTTTTTTAGGGGGTGACTACCCACCCACCCCTTATTCAAATTTGTTAACACCCCCTCCCTCATTTATTCATTTTATTTCTCTCTCCTCTCAGTATTTTTCAAATCCTCTCAACTCTCTCCATCAGCTGCCGCCGTCGAAAATCGCCGCCGTTCACCGATTTTCCATAAGACTTGCTAGGGGTTTTCTATATGTTATTCTTATGGACAGCACCTACAAAACAAATAGGTATTTTTTTTTTATTTGAAGTATTTATATTGTATTGTAATTATTTATATTGTTTAGGATTTTGTAGATTTACCGATTTAAATTATTACAGATATAAAATGCCTCTACTTGCTGTTATTGGATTTACCTGCACCGGTCAAAATTTTACTACTACATATGCATTCTTGCGTCAAGAAAAACTAGATAATTTTGCTTGGGCACTTGCTATGATTAATGAATTATTTGATCCCAACCGAGTCTCTGGTGTTGTTGTAACGGATAAAGATATGCAACTTGTTAAGGCAAGCATTTAGGTATTTCATGAAGTCAAACACATGTTGTGTAGGAGACACATTGGGAAGTGTGTCAACAAGAATGCTGTTTCAGCAAAAGGTGACGACTTCTCCAAAACCACTTGGGGCGCACTAGCTTATGCTCAAACTAAAAATGATTATTATAAGACGTGGTATGATATTTTACATGGTTCTAAAACTCAATAGGGATCTGACGTCAGCATGCAGTCGCCACACGCCCCCACGCGCCCAACCTCCCCACGCCGCATGCGCCAACGCACCTCACGCACCACAACCCTTTGTCAATTTTTTCCATTTTCAGTCCATTTTAGGTACTTTTATTCCCAAAAAAAAAACCCGGATCTAGTATAATTTTAAGTCAACTACATAACATTTAACACAAACTAAGATTTATATGTTTTGTTTTTTATAATGAGTTTGATCTACCTATTTTTAAGTAAATTTTTCAAAATTTGAAAAAGTAAAATTTACATTGTGTTAAGTTGTGATATTATTTTGACGTTGGGTCTGGAAACAAAGTTGACGAGGACGACATTTTCAACAGCGGCGGCGGCGATTTCCGACAGCGGCGGCAGCTGATGACGTAGATAGAGTTGGGTGGATTTGAAAAATATTGAGAGGAGAGAGAAAGAAAAAGAATAAATGAAGAAGGGGGTGTTAACAAAATGGAATAGGGGTGGGCGGGTAGTGGGTTTGTTCTTTTACTTGGTAGTTCTCCGAGTATAGTTGAGAACCAAAAAAAAAAAAGAATTGTTAGAGTTGTCAAACTCGGATTTTTCAATTTTTACAATCAGTGAATAATCTTGGTTTTAATCGAGTTTTTACAAAATCATGTAGTAATCATCACATATTTAGCGTCATCGGGCTCGATTATTTAAATTGTTGCAATTGGTGAATAATTGTGAAGTTAGTAAAGTTCAGAAGAAAAAAAACGTGTAATAACCATCACAGACTTAGGGTCGTCGGGCTTGGAATTTTCTACCATTGAGGGTGGTGAATAATCTCGAATATTTTCAAGTTAAAAAAAAATCTTTTACTAATACTCAAAGATTAGGACCGCCGGACTTTGATTTTTCAATTGTTGCGTCTAGTGAATTATTTAGAGTTTTAGTTAAGTTAAGAAAAAATTCGTGCACTAAACATCGTAGATTTTGGGTCGTAGAGCTAGAATTTTTCTACTATTTCAACCCTTGAATAATATTGATTTTATTGAAGTTTATACAAAATTATATACTAACCATCACAGATGTTACGATTTTTCAATTGGTATGATCGGTGAATAATCTCGATTTTAATCAAAATTTTAGAAAATTATGTGCTACCAATCATAGATTTGAGAGAGTTGGACTCGATTTTTTCAATTGTTCTTAGTTGTCAAAACTTTAATCCGACGGTCAAAACTTATTCTGCACTGAAGCCGCGAGCCATTTTGTGTCATTCTTGCACAATTGTTTTACTTTCTTCAGCACAAAATTCGGATCTCACATTTACCGACCTAAGGTCCCAATTCGTCCTTTATGTATTTCTAAATTATAATATGAGTCTTCTTCGTTTAATTTTACCTTTTAATGTTCATTACGTATTTTCAATTTGCCAATAAAGGACTTCTGTCAAATTTTATGTCAACTTTCCGTCAACATAGGCATGTATCATGCACGTGAGGTACTTTTATGGGTATTTCAGACATTTCAATTTATTTTAATCAAGAAAAAATTGGGGTATTCAATTGTTAAACAAAATAACTATTAATACCAAATTTAAATAACCAAAAACATTTCTGAGTACCCAAATAAAATTAGAGCGATTTGCCTATTTTAGACTTAAACAATTTTTGCTTTTCGCTTTTTAGACTTAAACTTTGTTTTCGACCTTTTGTAGACTTAAACAATTTACGGGTACCTCGATATGGATTTTTTTAAAATTTCCGTCAAAAAACTCCCCGACATACAAAACTGCGTCGTTTTGACAAGGGTAAGAATGTCTTTTCAGCTTTAGAAAACGGGTTACTCACTTTACAACAAACCAGGTCCTTTAAATTTCATTAAGTGAGTAAAATAGTTTAGTCTTCATCTTCCATCTCAAAATTTTCCAAATCAGACCCATCTTCCTCATTCTCTCATTCCAAAATTTAGAAAACTCATATTTGAAGGAATATTGTTCTTATGAGTTTGTTTTCAAGCTCTAGCAGGCAAAGAACAAGAATGGGGGATGATTGTAGATGCCCAAGGGTTGTTGCTTTGTACACTTCTAGGACCGAAAATAACTCTGGAAGGCGATTCATCTGTTGCCTTCAATCTCGTGTGAGTATTCTTTAGACATTGATTTATTACTTAATTTATGGTTGATTTATGTTTGTAATTCACTTAAATTTGTAGGGTGATGGTTGTGGTTTTTTCCAATGGATTGATAACCCATCTTCAAGTAATTCGAGTTGTCATATTCCGGAGATTTTCGCAAGGTTGGAATCTAAAGATTCAGAACTAGAGATGTTGAAAGAAGAATTGCGAGTGAAGGATGAGAAATTGAAGAATTTAGAGGAGAAGTAGAAGATTGGATATGGGTTTGGTAGAAATACTATAGTTGTAATATTACTAGTCATTGTATTCATTTCATTGTTTAAAATGTAAGGGTTGTCTTTGTATCTTGACATTGAATGAATGTGAATCAGTTTAATTTAGCAAATTGCAGTCTTTTTATGATTAGCTGGGAAAAATAGTATTTTGACCCCTAAAAATTAGATTTTTATAGTTAAAAAACAAGCCGAGAAACAGAGTAATGTGACCACAGTAATAGTCTATTCAAAATACATATCAACTGACAAACAGAGTATTGTGACCACAATAACATCCAAAAAGAGTGATCAGTTAAACAAGCCAAAAGTGACCAAAACAACAAGGCAAAAGTTCCCAAAATATAGTCTAAATTCTGGCAAAATAAAGTCTAAAAACACTAATCATCAATGACTTGTGAAATCAGTTGGTTATCTTCTTCCTCATTTGCAGCATCTGCCATGTCTTCTTCTTGATCATCTTCATCAGCAGCTCCCTCATCATCATCATCATCTTCCATTTGTTCCTCTTCAGCTTCCTCATCTGCAACATCCATTTCAGCATCACTTGCAACAACAGCTTCCTCATCCTCATAGAATTCAAATTCAGTCTGAAAAATAGTATACAATTAGTAACACAACAAAGAACAATATAAGATTTTAGTTAAATTATTACCTCTTCATCAATTGTTAGAACTTTTTTTTCCTACCCCTTCTTATTTGTAAGTGGACATCCTCTTTTGTTATGTCCCAAAACCTGACAGTTACTACAACTATTCATTGAAGGAGTTGATACTTGATGAACTCCTTGACCTTCAGTAGTTGAGCCTTCAACCAAATTTGCAGCTTCCATTAAAGGACATCTCCTGGCATTGTGTCCTACCAAATTGCACCTCCTGCAAGTTGACTTCTTTCCATGCCTTGAAAGTATTTTTGTTCCACTGCCAGCAGGTTTTTCAAAAGGGTCTTTCCTTCTTAATTTCTTGGGCCTACCAGGGAGTTTAAGATTTTTGGGTGGAAGAACTGGTTTTTTCCCAGTCCTAGGCCACAATTGTGGACCACTAATAGGATTAATGATATCCTCATATGTTTTCTTGAAGGTGGAGCAGTGATCAACCTCATTAATATACATTTCTACTTCTTCATCACATACAATAATGGCACTACATGCATGCACACAAGGTATGCCCCAAAGTTGCCATTTTTGACATGAACACTGCCTATGTTCTAAGTCAACAACATATTTATCCCCCATATGCCCCTTTTAACTGATACTTATGTCCACCTGCAGCCCTAGGAATGTACCCATTTGCCCTAGACATTAACATTTCTAAGTATTTACTAATCTTAGGACAAATTAGAGTGTCTTGTTTCATGATCCATTCTCTTTTTGTTTGATGTCTAGTCATCAAATATGTTCTTATTGATTCAAGCATTGCTAATATAGGTCTACTTCTAGCTTGCAAAATCACAGCATTGAAGCTCTCACACAAGTTATTAAGTAGCAAATCACATTGTGTGTGTGTCCTAAAGAAGGCCCTTGACCAGTGCTTAGCATTGCAAGCATCAACCAACCAAGAATGGACAAGAGGGTCCAATACTTTTAGTTTCTCCATGTTGTCCAAAAATTGGTTAGGGTGAGTAGATGTTGCACACCCCCAAAGCTGAACTTTCAAAGCATTTCCAGCAAAGTGCTTTCTAAAGTTTTGATGCAAGTGTCGAACACATAATCCGTGTTCTACCAGTGGCAGCTCTAATTCAACTGCTTAAATCAAGCCCTGCACAAAATACAATGTAAAATATCAGTAAACACTATATATTAAGTAAAAAACCAAGAAGAATGTTGTACCTCCTGTCTATCTGATATCTGTGTCCATTTTTCTTGTTGTTCAAACCCAAGACCAGCCTTTAACACATTTATAAACCATATCCATGTCTCCTTTGTCTCAGCTTCTGCTACAGCTATTGCAACATGATATAAAGTGTTGTTAGCATCAAGTCCAACTTCAGTAAGCAGAACACCTGGATGTGGCCCTCTCAAGTGACATCCATCAAGTCCAATAACTTTCCCGCATCCTTTCATGAAACCCCTTTTGAGTGCCCCCAAACACATGTAGAACCTTAAAAATATTTCATTTCCCTTTCCATCAATGTCACACATCATCCCCACATTATTCATGGAATCTGATTGTCTAAGTTCTTCTATGTAGTCCCATAGTCTTGAATACTGGTCATGGTATTTGCCTTTGCCTTGAATCATTTCCATTGCCCTTTTCTTTGTTCTGTAAGCTGTATGATGTGAAATGTTTACTTGGAAATCAGTAAACACTTTATCAATTAAGTCTTTGGCTTTGAGACCATTACTTGCTTTGAAATCCTCCACATACTTCTTTGCCAGAAACTTGGGTCCCACTATCTTAGGTTTGTGTGGCCTACCACATCTATGCTTCTTGTGAAATTTCTTAATCTGCTAGTCAGCACTACTGCCCACCTTAGAAGAAAAAATCATCCATTTTACACCTTCTTCCAGAACAAGTAAACAGTACTCTTTTACTGTTTGACCATTTTACATAGATAAACTTTCCCATTTTTTCCTTATGATTCTTTTAGGTCATCTTTGGTATTGAATACCATGCCAATCTTGAACCTTGGATTGTTCATGTCCAGTAAAGGCCTAAACCTCATTGATACTTCATTTTCTTTTCCTTTTTCAGTTTCTTTTCCATCATTATCCTTTGCCTCATTCCCCTTTCCCTCAATATCCTTGTTTCCAGCAGGCTTAGTTTTTACAGTTTCTCCCAGCTCATCATCAGAAGAACTCAAACTTTCAAGCTCATCTGAATCATAGAAATCAGAATCACCATTTTGCTGAACATCATCAACCACAAACTCAATTCCCTCATTCTGTTACCCAGTAACAGGTAATTTTCTGTTTTCCTTGCAACTATCCCATATCAAAAACTCACCTTCACTAATTTCATTTTCTAAATCACAGAAGGATGAAACTTCACTTGATTCTTCAAATTCAGAAGGTTGAAAATCTACATCATCTTCACCACTACTTTCATCCTCCACTCTACCTACATTCTGAGAAGGACTAAAATTCTCAACCCAAAAAGTACCCAAACCAGTGGACACACATTCTTTTGAAAATTTGATTTATCTAGCACCTGACCCAGCCTTTTTTCCTCTTCGTCTAGTAACCGTAGGTGGTGACCCCATACCCACATCTTCAATTCTGAACTTCCCACCAGCATTTCCCTTAGATTTGTAATCCATGGTCACTGATTTGTGGTGGCCCATACCTCCCACACTACTCTGTCCAACATCACCTTTTTCAACACTTCCAGCAACTTTTTTTTGACCTCCTGGCTTGTTTTTAATAGGACCCTTTAGTGACTTTGCAAGCCTTCTTTTGGACTTGGGGTCCACAATCACAAATATTTCAACTTCACCACTCCAAACTCCATTATCACACATAATGGATACATCAGTTTCAGACAATATTTGGAGCAGGAAAGTACAGTCAGTGGCCCCATCCCAGTAATACCCCACATCTGTGACTTTTTTGTGTCCCAGTAAATTACACACCAAATTTAGTTCAGCTAATCCAAAAGTATCACTATGGCAATGATCAAAGTAGTCCACTTTTCCCTCACCATATTCCTTATTAGGCATATCTGGGTGAAGAAATCTACCACTGTGATTTACCTTTAAAGTAAAGTTATTTGACTTAGGATCTGAAAACCAAATCAGACATATAAACCAGTAAATTCACCCATTTCACAACAAAAAACTAAATAAAGTTATCAGATTAAAGCGAGAGGGACCACAACTCCTAATAAAATGTACAGATTATTGCACAGATCCAGAAAACCCCAATTTTTTAAAGCAGACAAAAGGGGCCCACAAACACTAAATGTTGAAATAAAATGGGACCACAAACCCTAAACAGTAAACAATATAATAATCGTTATTTACAGTAGCAATAATCAACATTGAAATATAAATCAGGAAAACGCAGATAGATTAAAATACATACCATATTGAGGTCTCTCCTTGACCTTCTCCTGGTCACGTATCCTCATGTCCACCATTTTTTGTTGATAATAGAAGGAGTATTCTGTATTTTGAGACTTCCTTTTAAAGTGTTCTTCCGAGGAAGACGAGAATGGTGTGGCTTTTGAGTGATCTTCTGAGGAAAGGTTTGATGTCTATGAGGAAGACTGATTAAGGGTTATTTTTTAACTCCTATTTCGTGCAACCATTCGTATTCGGGTGGGTTTTATTTTATGGGAAGGGGTAGGGTTTTTTCACTTCATTGTTTGGACATATTTACCCCCGTCTAAAATGTCACGTGGGAGTTTTTTTACGGAAATTTTAAAAAAAATTCATATCGGGTTACCCGTAAATTGTTTAAATTTACAAAAGGTCGAAAACAAAGTTTAATTATAAAAAGCGAAAAGTATAAATTGTTTAAGTCTAAAATAGGCAATTCGCTCATAAAATTAAGCAAAGTAATCATCTTCATCATTACTCCAATATTAATTCTCCCCTAATCCCCAAATCCCCAATCTCTTCAATAAATCCACATTCTTTTAATGTTTCTTCAATTAATCCAATAGGAATGACCCTTTTCCAATTAGAAATATTTCAATTAATTCGCCGCCTTATTTTGTTTAATGGAATTTTGCAGGGGAGAGGGGTGGTTGGCTATTGGCCGGGAACAAAGTTGTGGCGGCGCCGGTCGTGAATTTTAAGCAGCTCGTCTGAATTGTCTACTAAAAATTCTGACACTGCTGAAACCAAGTGGAGTTTAAAGTCCTTCTGTAGGAGGCTCCTGCAAAAGAAAATTAATTAAAATCCAAATAACCTTAAAAAATTAGCTCCAAGTCGAAGTAGCATGCAAAAGAAAATAACCGACATTGGCTTAACAGTCACATGCTATATAGTTATTGCTGGCTAATTTTAGGGAAAAATGTTATATGTATCTCCTGGAGTCTAATGCGAAATTTGCAAGTGCACAAATATCAACAAGTAATAAAGTAGTAAGTACGAGATCGTTAAAACGAAGATTGTGTATCTAACTGGAAAAATATATTACTTGTAACCTAACTTAAACCAAGATAAGGATGAATGAATTAATTAAAATTAATAATGAAAAAACAATTAAAATAAAGTGAACATGCAATTTTATGAGATAAAAATATATATAACGAATGCACTCAGACACCACTAATCCAGTCTACTCCTTTTACATAAAATAAATGATTTCTTAATTTAAGTCTCAATAAGGTTAATGGTAGAAATTCCCGAATATAAGTTAGACCCAATCTCTTGGCAAAAAACTCCCAGCTTTAGATAATAAATCAGTCGTATCTCTACGTAATTTTAAGACCTAAAACCGCATAAAACTTCGTGGATTTTCCCTACCTTTTGTTTCCTACTAGCTAAAATCCACACAAGGAAATCGAATATATCTCTAGTCAATCTTACGTCATGTTGTTATAATCCTTGATCCAATTAAATATAGAACTTCTCAGCCTCTAGAAATAATTTAGATTCATGCAATAATTGATCATAAAATCTCAAGCATTAAGAACAAATAATAACAATTAACCATATTGTCGAGATACATAAATTAATAGAAATCAAATATATACATAAAAGTTTCGACCTTCAAAGAAAATCTTAGTCACAAGAACTTTAGCTAAAAATAAACATAAATAAACATAATAAAAGAAGTAGCCTGATGACAAAACGATCCCGAGCTCTGAGCTCGTTTCTTTGATCCCCTGCCCCAAGCCCAGGCGAGGATGGCCTAGATGGCCGACCTTTACTTCTCTGTACCGGGATATTGGGAAAAGTCTGGCATGGAACCTTCCCATTGGAACCGACTCCACCTTTTCTATTAATAAATTGTTTTTCTTTCATCTCAATTAATTAATTATTTCTCTCACCTCCTCAAATCAAATCCCCCTCTTTTCTCTATCTTTTTCCAATACCATCTTCTCTCCTGTCTCCTACCTCGCATCTCCTCCAAAAACAGAGAAATCCTTATTTCCTCCATTTTCTTCATCTTTGTTCCATAGCTTCATACCTTTTTTTTTCTTTCTAATTCCTCCTTAATCCAATTATCTGCCAGATTAATGCCCTTAAATCTTGACATTTTATGGAGATGTAAGAAAACTTGGATTTTACTTCACCATTTTTATGTGGAGAAAGCTAAAGTAATGTTTTTACAATCTCAAGTTGGCAAAAAATCTTGCTTTTTGACATGTAAATCATAATATATATCTTTTCTAAATATTTTGAAATAATTCAAATCTTTTGTTGAAATTATGATGTTGCATTTCTATTTAAATTTAACGAGCCATCAGAGCAGAAATCAGTATAAAAGTTTTAATTTTACAGGCCTCTTGAAGAGAACTGAGTTTTGCAAAAAAAAATAAATAAATAATAAAAGAAATGAATAGATGAACCTAGTAAAAACTGTAATAGAAGAGGAAGAGAGAGAAAGAGAGAGGAGAAGAAGAAAGGGCAAGAAAAATATTTGAGAAGTGGATCCAGATGAAAGAGAAAGAATTTATTAATGGGAAAAGTGGAGCCGGTCCCAATGGGACGGTTCCATGCCGGACTCTTCCGGGATATTGTGGTATATACAATGGATGATTTTTAGCGCTGCTTTGCTTCTCATTGTATAGGCGTTAGAAAAACCTAGCCTTCCGAATACGTGTAGGACTCAAAGTCCTTTCCTAATTCCATTTGATCCCTTTTGATTCCATTTTGATCCCTTTTCCGAATTGGAGTAAACTTATTTGTCTTGTTTACTTCTTTGTTGCTGTTAAAATGCCTTTAACCTGTATTAAATATTATAAAATTAGTAAATAAAATTTATAAGAACATTTTTAAACATATTCACTTATAAAGACTAATTTAATAAATTATTTTCTTTCAACTAAGCACAAAATAAATATAAAAACGATCCAAAATAATAGTAAAATATAGGTTCATCACTAACTCTATTTCACATTGGTCTCCTCTCTCTTCACTGTCGGCTCAGATCTTTCCCATCTGTAAAGCCCCTTTAAATTCCCAGAAAAATTGTTGATTAAATTCAAATTTGAGTTGGTGCTCAAGAACCTTTTCTTTCTATACTTTATTTTTTTTGCTTTTCTTTCAACATTCCTCATTCATTGTAGAGTTTGTAGGATTTATGAAGCTTTTCTTGAATCTGTTTAAAGTTTAGTTCTTTAGTTCAGATCAGCTTGTGCTTAAGAGAGAGCTCTCTTTTTCTCAAAGGTAATGTGCTTAGTTGTAAGGAAAATGATTTGCTACTAGAATTATTGGATAGGAATTGGCTAAAACTCAAATTAACAATATTCATCCCTTGCTGGTATAAGGGATTCACTCCCCAATTTGGGTTTTAGCCAATTTCTATCCAATAATTATAGTAGCCTAGCAAGGTCCTAGTTGTAATTGGAACAAATTCTTGATCTTTTAGCTGTTTTTAATCTCTTTATTTTAATCGAATTTTAGCTGGTTTTGAACTGGGTTTCTGCTGTCACAGTCAATCTAAGACCAGAATGGGTGGTGGGTGACGGTGTTGGTGTTGGTGTTGGTGTTGGAGGACAAGGTGAGGGATGAAATGAACGGGGAAGATGATGAGTCTGGGAATTTGTTGGGTTACTACAAATTGGATATCTTATAGTTATTTTGTTTAACAATTGAGTACACAACGTTTGTTTTGTGAGAAATTAGTTGAAATGTCTGAAATACCCTTAAAAAACACCTCACGTGCAAGACACAACCTGTGTTGACGGAAAGTTGACGGAAATTTTGACGGAAGTTCTTTATTGGCAGATTGAAAATACGTAATGGACATTAAAATTTAAAATTAAACGAAGAGGACTCAAGTTATAATTTAGAAATACATAAAGGACGAATTGGACCCTTCGGCCCACATTTACCTAATTATCCTGTATTTTACATGTAGGTAGAGCTGGTAGATTTGGAACCAAAGGACTTTAATAACTCATGTTTTTATTTTTTTCTACATACAGTATTGTTGGATGTTTGAATGGAAAAATACAATTCATTGCCAAACATATGGAAAAGTTGGAGCAAGCTCTAAAAGAGAAAGAATACATGGAGCAGGAGGCAAACTCAGCTAAAAGCGACAGCTCAATGATATCCTCCAATAGATATAAAGAACTAGAAGATTCGCAAGATCCAAATGATATGGATTTAAATATCAAGGATGTTTTGGCAAGTGCACAAGAATTATTGATGAATAGATTGGAATCTGCTAAAAGCAAAAGACAGGATAAGTAGGAATCTGCTTTTGGGAAGAAGTTAAAAGACTTTTAGTAAAGTAAGATTATTTTATAAAGATGCTTTAATAAAGCCATTAAATAATGTAAAAATTACTGTTGTTAGATAATTTTTTAGTATAGTTTGAGATACGCATTTGATTATAAATAGCGGACAGTTGTATTAGATAAGATAGTTTGAGATCCGCATTTGATTATAAATAGCGGACAGACAGTTGTATTAGATAAGACAGACTGTCTGCTGTTTATAATCAAATGCGGATCTCAAACTATACTTAAAAATTATCTAACAACAGTAATTTTTACATTATTGAATGGCTTTATTAAAGCATCTTTATAAAAGAATCTTACTTTACTAAAAGTCTTTTAACTTCTTCCCAAAAGCAGATTCCTACTTATCCTGTGTTTTTCTTTTAGCAGATTCCAATCTATTCATCAATAATTCTTGTGCACTTGCCAAAACATCCTTCATATTTAAATCCATATCATTTGGATCTTGCGAATCTTCTAGTTCTTTATATCTATTGGGGGATATCATTGAGCTGTCGCTTTTAGCTGAGTTTGCCTCCTGCTCCGTGTATTCTTTCTCTTTTAGAGCTTGCTCCAACTTTTCCATGTGTTTGGCAATTATTTATGCCTTTGAAAGATTGGCTTCTTCTCCACCAGGGGGTTAGGATCATCAGCTTCCAGCATACATGGGTAATTTTACAGCTTTAAGTTAGTAGGGAAAGCCATTTCAGGACTCAACAACCACTACACAACGCCTTTCAATGCCCTAACACCTTCATCCTCACACGGCTTAACGGGCTAAACAGGCTTAACAGTAGTTCGGCCATAGTTTCCTGGAACAATCCTCCATACTCACTTATATTCTAACCATGACGCTAGATTTCAGAAAATCCTTAGTCCTAAGACATCTTCATCATGGATTTTCAATATATTCATTAATCAGCCATAATTCAACACAAGAGAGTTTAGCCTATAAGGCTCATATAAACAATAAAATAAAGTAAAATAAAAACTAAAATTAAAGAGTGAAGCCTTATGTACAGCAAACTTGAAGATTTTATTGATATATGAATTTTACAAAGGAAGAAAGAGAGAGAGAATAAAGAAAAGCTTATCCTATCTAATACGTAGATTTGGAACAAAGGACTTCAATAACTCATGTTTTTATTTTTTTCTACGTACAGTATTGTTGGATGTTTGAATGGAAAAATACAATGTATAATCCAAATACATGTATGAATCTTGAAGATAGATTCTTGAGGTACATGTATGTGTGTTAATATCTTTGAGTGATGAATTACAAATTAAATGCATTCATGAGTTGAACATTTGGTTCAAGTAATCTAATGGAATTCAAATAACTTATTTGAGATAAGATGAATGTATCATATGGTTCATGTATAGAGGTTTAAATGAAGATTCATCAATTCAATCCTTGTACATGAATGTTCCTAGTGTCCTTTGAGATGGGTCATTCCAAGACTCTATAAATAGGACTTCTTCATTCACTTCCTAGTATATCAAATAGAACAACAACAATATTCTTCTTGTAAAGTTTGTGTCTCTCTTTCTTGCTAAATTTCCTAAAGTCTTTGAGTGCAATTCTTATTTGGCTCGATTGAGAGTGTGAGATAATAGTGTCGTTTCTTACACTACGAGTGTTTTATCTTGGGAGGCGATCGTCTATCAGCTATTGACACCATAGCAGGGGCGAATTTACCCTTAAGGAGATTTGCTTCGGCATACCTTACTCGTTAATCTCTAGTACTCTGTAACTGTATTCTGATTTCTTTTATAAGAAAACAAGGTATATGAATCTATTTGTATATCCATTGATAATAAAATAAATATTTATTTATTGTCTATCTTTTGCATTAATACACTATTTATGAAGGAATAGTTCCAACAATCTTAAGGCTTAATTTAGTGTATTTGCAAAAATTTCAAATTCTAGAAATGAGACTGCTTTGCCTATTTCTAATTCTTCTACTCCTTATGTTGGTCTACCAGTGGCTGTTTCTCATCAACTTTCTGCGCACGAGAATTCAGTGAAATTCTCTGGAAATTCTCTGGAATTGACTTTAAAATGTGGCAACATAAGATGCTATTTTATTTGACCACCCTAAATCTTGCTAAAAATCTCAAAGAGGTTGAACCCGTGCTTACAACATATGAGTTGGATGTTACAACAATTACTGCAGTTGATGCTTGGAAGCATTCTGACTTCATGTGTAGAAACTACATACTCAATGGGTGGTCTAATACTCTTTACAATATTTATTGTAATATTGGGACAACCAAGGAGTTATGGGAATCACTTGAAAATAAGTATAAAACCGAGGATGACGGTACTAAGAAATTTGTGGTGGCCAACATTTTGGATTACAAAATGGTTGATACCAAAGTATAATCAGTAAGATTCAAGAGATTCATATTATCCAACATGATATTGTGGCTGAAGGGATGTCTTTTAGTGAATCATTTCAAGTTGCAACAATAATTGAGAAATTACCACATGGGTGGAAAGACTTCAAGAACTACTTGAAGCACAAGTGAAAAAAGATGAGTTTAGAGGACTTGATTGTTCGCTTGAGAATAGAGGAAGACAATCAGAAAAGTTATAATTCTCTTTCTGACCCAAAAGAAGTCAAAGCAAATTTGGTGGAATCTTCTAAATCTAAGGCAGTTGGAAAAAGGAAGAAGTTTGATAATAGAAAATGCAATGAGAGATTTAAATCCCAGTCTCAAAAGTTCCATGGGAATTGCTTTGTATAGAAAAGATGAGTATGCAAAAATTCCTCCAATGAGTTATATGAGAGGTTTAGAATTGTGCACCAAACAACAACTCCATACACACCTCAGCAAAATGAAATGGTCAATGCCATGCTTATAAGTTCAGGTTTATTCAAAATTTGTTGGGGGGAAAGCAGTTTTAACTGCTAACTACATCCTTAATCGTATACCCCATATAAAGACAGATAAAGTTCCATATGAGTTGTGGAAAGTAAGAGCGTCATCTTTCAAATTTTTGAAAGTGTGGGGGTGTCTTACTAAGGTGGTTGTACCTCTACCAAAGCGAATAAGACTATGACCGAAAACGGTTGATTGCATATTTGTTGGATATGTTGAGAAAAGTAGTGCTTTCAGATTTTTGGTACGTAAATCTGAAATCAATGATATCCATGTTAATACTCTCATGGAATCACGAGAAGCTGAATTTTTTGAGGAAATGTTTCCTTGCAAAACAAATCATGATTCTCATAAAAGATCAGGGGACACGATTTCTGAGAATAATGATTTTAGCGAAGATAAAGCTGAACCAAGAAAGAGCAAGAGAATAAATATCTCTAAATGATTTGATCCAGATTGTCAAACTTTCATGTTAGAAAATGAACCTCAAACGTCGTGTCTGCAATATCCATTTTGGAAAGAAGTTGTAAACAGCAAAATTGAGTCCATTATGAGCAATCATACTTCGTAGTTGATTGATTTTCCACCTGGAAGTAAACCGATCGGATGTAAATGGATATTCAAAAGAAAACTAAAGACCGATTATTCTATAGACAGACAGACACAAGGCAAGGTTGGTTGTTAAAGGGTTTAGACAAAATGAAGGTCTAGACAATTTTGAAACTTATTCACCAGTATCTAGAATTACTTCCATAAGGATTTTAATTGCTATAGCTTAACTATATAATTTGCAGATACATCAAATGGATGTAAAAACTGCATTTCTAAATGGTGAATTAGATGAAGAGATTTACATGGAACAACCCGAAGGCTTTCAAGTCAAAGGGCAAGAATCGAAGGTGTGCAAACTTGTAAAGTCATTATATGGACTTAAACAAGCTCCTAAGAAATGGCATGAGAAGTTTGACAAAATCATGAGTATAAATGGATTCAAGATAAACGAATGTGACAAATGTGTTTTCACGAAGACCATAAAAAATGGTAGTGTAATTGTATGTCTCTATGTTGACGACATGCTTATTCTTGGATCCAATAATGAAGTTATCAAGCACACCAAGAATATACTCATAAAAACTTTGATATGGGAGTTGTTGATGTAATTCTAGGTATTAAAGTTTTGAGAACTTCAAATGGCCTAGCTTTATCTCAATCTCACTTTATTGAGAAAGTGATTGAAATATTAAAAGGACATGGTATTAAAGATGCTAACAATCATTTTCTCCCACATCTAGTGTTGCATAAAAATGTTGGTAATAGTATTTCGCAAATGGAATACTCTCAGATAATTTGCAGCATAATGTTTTTTATGAATTGCATAAGACCTGATATTGCTTATTCAGTTAGTAAAATGAGTCATTATACAAGCAATCCTAGACACGAGCATTGGAAAACATTATTGAGAGTATTAGGGTATCTCAATAGGATAAAAGATTATACTCTTCATTAAGGATCTTATCCAGTTGTAGTGGATGAGTATAGTGATGCAAATTGGATTTCTGATTCCGGTGAATCTAATTCAACAAGTGGTTATGTATCCACCCTTGGGGTGGTGCTGTTTCTTAGAAATCCTCAAAAAAATCCTCTAATAGCACGTTCAATAATGGAATCTGAATTCATGAATTCATTGCGTTGGATAAGGTTGGTGAAGAAGCTGAGTGGTGCCTGCAATTTGCATACATTATGACAATCAAGCAGCAATTGCAAGGGCACAAATCTTCATTTACAATGGAAAGTCTCGACACATTCGTCGTACACATAATTTCATTAGGCAGTTGCTATCAAGTGGTATAATGTCTATTGATTTTGTGAAATCAAAAGATAATCTTGCGGATCCGTTTACTAAAGGTTTGAGCAAAGAGAAAATTAACTGCTCAACGAGGGGAATGGGCTTAAAAGCCTTAAATAATCGAGTTACCTTGATCGAAAAGTAACATAAGTGACTGGAGATCCCATGGACTAGGTTCAATAGCAAATCAAAAGTTTTGTGTAACTCATACGTGAGCACTTTGGAGTCTAATTCCATATCAGTCCTTGGATGCACTAAGTGCTGCCTACATGAGACTGATTAGGTTATGTTATATGCTTTAATGGTGGCTATATCCTGTAATTTACATGTAGAGTATAATAGGGTACTCTTGATAGGACACCACCAATGTGAGTGAAGAGTAAGGCCGACTCTATGAAAATATTTCTAAGCCTATATTTTCTAAAGCAGTCGCAGAAAGTCCAGGGCCGAAATAATGAACACAATTGAGAACCAATTGAGACATGGAACTCATAGATATATGAGCCAATTCTGCTACCTATTCCCCAAAACAACATGCCTCACCACCTTGATAAGGTTATAGAACTTGCAATTCATGGTCTTCATCCTCAATAGATTCATCATCACACAAGTAAATCATGTTGACTTGTACTAATGAACACGTGTGTTGGGGAGAGTACTTTTCTCCACATTTGAAACAAAGATTTTGCTCCCTTCTTTGCATCTCTTCATTACTCACCCTTTTGTATCTCAAATGTTCCTTCTGAAGTGCTTTAGCCACATAAGCTGATGCATAAGGTGGTTTAGAGGATGATATAGAAGCTTGAGAAGATTAAGAAGTAGAGGATAAAACCTTCTGTGCATAGCTGGAATAGGTAGACTTGTTGATAGACTTAGATGTACAAGACAAATACATCTCCTGCTCCACAGACAATCTGAAAGCTTCCATTAAAGAGTTAGGCCTATGCATGCTTACTATCCCCTTTATTTCATCCTTGAGTCCACTCAAAAAGAGATCAATGAAGTATTCTGGTGTGGCTCTAGTGCCAATTGTCAAAAACACAGCCTTCAAGGCTTCAAACTTCCTCATGTATGTTTTCACGTCATTGCACTGCTTCAGCTTAGAAAACTTCCCCACAATACCAGCCAAAGACATTGTATCAAACCTCTTATATAATGCTCCAACAAAACCAAGCCAATCTTGACTTCCATGTTCCATGACATAACTATGGCCCCACAGACAGGCCTCTTCTCTGAAGTAAGTCATAGCCACATCCAATTTCAAGTGATCTGGTATTTTGTGAACCTTAAAGTAATAGACATCCTGTATGGCCCATTCTCTAGGGGCACTGCCCTCAAACTTTGGGAAATCCAGCTTAGGTAGTTTTATTTCCCCTCTATTATCATTATGGAAGCTAACCCTAGATTCAACATTCGTACCAGCTACAGGATTGGGGGTATTCACAGTTCCAACACCGAAATCAGTCCTCAAGTGCCAAATTTGAGGTGATTGATTGGTAAGTCTACTGCTCTCAGCCACAGTAGCCTTATCCTTTTGATTCTAATTAATTTTAGACAATTTATCCAACAATTGTTTAAATTTTTCATCAGAATCCTGTTTAAGGCCAGAAAATTTTTCATCTGAATCTTTTCTTAGGTTCAACACATATGAACTTATAAAGGTTAAAACAGATCTAAATTCTTCCAATTGTCTATCAATTCTAATCACAGAACTTTCCACATCTACTAACCTCCGAGTTTGATGTTCATCAGGCATTCGATACTCTGGTAGCTCCGGCGTAGGGCAATGGACCTTGCACGACCTGTCGTCCCCGAGCTTCACCGAGCTGATTCCGAGTTGTCACCATCTTTGTCCAAGGTTCGACGACTCTGATACCAAATGTTATGTAATGAACAATCCTTCAAACTTTATTGATCAATTCAGAAGTTACACTTGAGCAGAGAAGAAAAAGAGAAATGAGAAAGAATTAGAGAGAGAAATGGCAGAAATTGAGTCAGTAAATTACAGAGAAAGAAGAGGAAGAAAACTGGTAACCGTCAATAACAGATTGGCAAAAAGATACTAAAAATATCTAAGGAATCATCTATTTATAGACATCAGTCCTCCAGGTCAATCAAATCCGCGAACAAGACCCGACCCGCGCTTCTTTATTAATTCTCCAAATTGCTCAGGTTCGAGACCCACCAATAGCTAAAATATCAGACTTCTTTCTCATATCATAACAACAATAAGGAAATCCTTCATGTTCTGAGCTAGGTTGAGACTTACCAATTAAGTTGTTTGGAGCGTTCTTCCTGAGGACGAGTGGTTTATTGACATTTGTATCTGGATTGGAGTTCAATTTTGCAATTTTGCGGTCGGGTCGGGTCGGATTTTAATTGGGAATAGACCATGAGAGTTTATTATTTTTATTAATTAAAAAATTTAATGGACGAAATTGCCCCTCGAATTGCACATGCGCGACCCGATTAAATTGAAACTGAGGCTTCCTTGGCTCCAATTTCTTTGGTTCTTCATCATTTCAACATAAATGCATTGCTCAAGCTATTTTGGGTATGGATGTCTTATGTCAAGCAAAATCTGCATTGCTCAAGCTATTTTGGGTATGGATGTCTTATGTCAAGCAAAATCTGGGATGGAAAAAACCGTTGATTTTGTTCTTTCAACACTGCAACAAATAGAGCCTGTTGCAGGACAAGTTGCAGCACTTGTCTTGTGCCACACTAGAGAGTTGGCTTATCAGGTATGCATCACAGCTTGAATCCACCTTATCAAGCACTTTGATTGTATATTGAAAATGTTTTCAGTTTGTGTAGTTGCCCAATGAGTTATTCCGTTTCCCTGCAAATTTGTCACGAGTTTGAGCATTTTAGCACTTACTTACCTGATATCAAAGTGGCGGTTTTCTATGATGGTGTTAATGAAAAAATCCACAAGGATCTTCTCAAGAATGAATGCCCTCATATTGTGGTGGGAACACCATGGAGAATTCTTGGCTTGGCTAGGGAGAAAGACTTGTCTCTGAGGAATGTGAGGCATTTCATCTTGGACGAGTGTGACAAGATGCTTGAGTCTCTGGGTATGTTGTGCATTCTTTTAGTGTAATTGATCTTTGTTAATCTTTGCTCTTCTTTCAAGTTAATCGTAATAACATTTGTTGGTCATGTCGTTGCAGATATGAGGAAAGATGTACAGGAGATCTTCAAGATGACACCTCATGATAAAAAAGTGATGATGTTTTCAGCTACGCTTAGCAAGGAGATTCGCCCAGTTTGCAAGAAGTAATGTTCTGTGGCCAGATCTACTTGAATTTTTACGTCTACCATTTTCATTATTCCAGATTTCTTCAGGAGATTGTCCATAATGCAGTAATTAAAGCACCGTATAATTAACCATGTGTATTGTGTTTTATCAATCCTTCTACTATGAAAGTTATCTTGGTGTGAGAGGAAAAATGAGCTGATGGCAAATTATGACTCTAAATATTCTCGAACTTGGGGATCAAAACTCTCTAGTCTCCCCTATTATTGGTGTCCATTTTTTACTTTCCATTTGCCTATTTTTTTTCCCTTTGAACTTATTAGGTTACAGAAGGGGAAGGGAGATCTAGATGGGATGGGTGTTTGGTCTGTTTTGCAGCGTTTTATCAGATGCACGGATGAGCTGTTTAGAGTTTTACACCCTGGTCTGTAATGTATTTTTGAGGAGGCAAATCATACAGATGGGGCCTTCAGTTTAGGGGAATCACCCATCATTCATTTCTTTCTGGATTCAATTAGCTTTAAGCAGGCTCCTAATATGATTTACTGTGACATTTGTCCTTTCAGCCAATTGATGATGAGGCCAAGCTGACCCTTCATGGTCTTGTACAGGTGGTCTTTTGAATTATTGTTAGATAGCAATTGGTCAGTTTGAAACTTGGTTTTCTTTTTATCTAACCTTCCCGTGGTTTCCTGGCAGTACTACATCAAGTTGAGCGAGCTCGATAAAAACCGGAAACTGAATGACCTGCTCGATGCACTGGATTTCAACCAAGTTGTCATATTCGTTAAAAGTGTTAGTCGGGCTGGGGAACTGAACAAGTTGCTTGTTGAGTGTAATTTTCCATCTATTTGCATCCATTCTGGAATGTCCCAGGAGGAAAGGTTTGGTTCTCTATATTTTTTACATAAATTCTGGGGAATTTGTTTAATCTTGTGTTTTACTTATTTTTGGATCAGAAACTAGTTGCAAAAGTCACATGATGAGGTATTATAGTATCCTTATAAGTTATTGTTGCGGTTTCTAATGGGAGGGTTAGTGACGTTCTGACGTTCCCCTCTAGTGAAACCTAACATGCTAGTTTAGTTGTATTTATTGATGTTCCTAGTGCCAAGAACATTTGTCAACTGATTATTTTTTAGTGTTGTAGATTGACGCGCTATAAGGGCTTTAAGGAGGGACACAAGAAGATTCTGGTTAATTTATGGGTCTATGTTCAGGAGAGGTTTGAAGTGGACATTAAGGAGCTTCCGGAGCAGATTGATACTTCTACGTACAACATGTCATCTTGTTGTGCCCATGCTATTAACTCATTTTTTTTAGTCTTCAGCAATTGTACTTGTAATTTGGTCTCCTCGATGCACTGAAGATGCTACACTACTATATGCCTTCATTTTCACATTAATTCAAAACAAATTAGAAACACACAATTGATATGGAGGGGTGTCTTTGTGCTCACAGAAGGTTACAAGAAAATATGGATATGATTCAAAAGCTAAAGACAAACAAAAAACATTTGGTTAACTTGATTTGGTGGCTATAAGATTTGGAGACAAATGACCTAATTTCTTTGCACCAGTAAGTAAATATCATACAATGAATAAAAAAGAAGATATACATGGAGACACATCTTAGAGATAAACCTAAGCTATAAAATTAAAATAACATTGTTAAATCAAATAACATCAATAGCGGATGGTTATTTTGAAAGCACCTTCAGAATAGTTTACTAACGACACATTCAAAATAGTTTCCTTTAAAAAAAAAGAATAGTTTCTATAAAATTTGATTCCAAAATATCTCCATCTATATCCAGTTTGTTTTTCCTTAGTGTGATCTCCCAATTGTGAGATCCATTTCACGTTCTTTTAACCATATATTTTCTCAGAACGTACTCCAACATTTAAGGAAAAAAGATCTATAGAAATTTCTGTTGAATTTTCCTAAGTAAATGTAAATTGTTTGACAGAAAAAAAAAGGAAGAACTGAAATTGCAGTAGAGTTTCCACAATGAACAATTATTATATAAGAAAAGACTTACATAAATATTCTTTGCCTTCTCATTGACCCACTCCCATTTTCTCTTTCCTTTTGTGTCTTTTTTGTGTTGGTGAGTGACACAAAATGTCTCATCGCTATATACGCGAGTACCTTTCATTTTCTCCTGCAAAAGCAGCATGTATAATAAGAAATGAGTAAACAAAGAGCAATATCAATCTCCTACAATTTATAATAAAAGATACCAGTCTCTCTTCATGTTCTGCAATGGAGATAGAGCCAGTAGTACTCAACCCCACACCCGCGCCACCACCTTCATTTATGTTTTTTTTTGCAGCCTCATATATTTTACGGTAGTCTTCACTTGACCAATGATCCCTTAACATCTGATCCCAGTGTTCCTTGTGCACCCAACCAGGACAATATCCTCTATTTCTGGCATTACTGGATTCATGGGAGATACGATTCCCATTTCGAAGCGACCACGCCTTTTGAACTGTAATAGTATTCGCAATATCCCAATTAAATATCTGCTGCAATTTAATCAACAGTAACCTCCAAACAATTAAACAATTGTCTAAATAATGTATATTTCATTGCATGACACATAACTAAAAATACAAACAAAAGGTTTTAACCATATTTAATTCTTACACCAAATTCATCCCAAAGCATATTTTTCACGAGCTGGGGGACTTTTCCCCAAGTGGGCCAAAGGACCATCATACCTGCCTTTTAAAATTACCATAATAGTTTTGGTAACTCGAGATTGTTTCTTGAACCTGTGAAAAAAATTTCAAAATTGGTAAAGTGAGAGTGAAGTATTGTTCTTTACTACGAATTTATATCAAAGCGTTTTCGAACAAATAGACTGAGCATTGGTATTATAAAGACAGAAAGCACAAACTAGATATTAGAAACCGAATTTCTAACAACTCATTCTATAAAAGGAAGGAAAAATAGAGATTGTTTCTCGAATATACAATAACTTGATTTTGTATACTTACGTGTCTCCTATCATCTCCAAGTGAATTTTACCATCTTTATCCAATACATCTTCCTCTTCTTCAATGTCCTGATCATCTTCAATGTCCGGCTCGTTCGCAGCATGACTTGATTCACCACCACTAGCTTCCATGTTGCAAGCTAAATTGATGGGTATAGTTGTTGTTGGATCATGAAAACTACTGTCATTTGATTTTGGAGTCGTCTCTGGAGTTATAGAAGTATGTGGGGACAGATTATCTGAGGTGTTTGGAGATGGTGTATCAGTGTTAGGGGATGGTATCACTGTATCTAGCACATTATGACCTTTGCCACGTCCTCCTCTCTGTGCCCCACCTCTCCCCCTGCCTCGCCCACCTCCTCGGCCTCTTGCTGCCATACCTATACATATATAGACACAACAAAAATTAGACTAGTGCCTTATTCTAGAAAAGAAAAAAAGGCATGCATAATAAGTGGAAACAAACTTCTCTTAACTCCTAAAAAACTCCTGCAAAATTGGGGAAAACATCCTCCTAAAGGTGTATACTTTAATATATGAAAATGGTTCAACTCCTCTTAGCTGACATCGGGGGATACAAATTGCATTTTCCATCTTTTCGCAATATAAGGTAAGAAACTCCAGAGGAACACAACATCTATATCAAGTTTGGAAAGAAACATCATATGTTCATTTGTACACTGATTTACAAGGAGTACTACTACTTGACTCTCCTACTATGATAAGTAATGACATATGATTCTGTCTAGACAGATAACACAAGGATTGTAGAACTACTGCATCATTAGAAACATTTAATTACCTCTCAAACTATTCATATATAAGTTACATAGAAACCAATATAGAAAGTCATTCAAATCATATGCATATCCAAACATGAATTCCATTATATCTACTTCATTTGTTAATACAACAATTTCGAACCGATATACAAATCAACAAACACATGGCTTAATTTTGACATCAACTCAAATCTTAAATTTTAGAAATTGGTCTCACATCTCTACTCCTGAGATAAGTCATAGTGTAATTCTACAAAATTCTCATAAATTAAGTTTACTCAACTTATATTTTACAGCTTCAGTTTCTCTTTAAAAGGTTCTACTCTTCTAATAACCCAATTAACATGCACCTACTCAGAAAGTAATGTTCCTCTTACGAGTATATTTAAACCAGTTCATTTATGAGAAAGTCATGTTACTATATCAAAGGTGTACTTGGATTGAGTCAGATTTAGGTTTGATTTGAGACTCAAAATTGACCCAAATTCTTTTTGGATTGAGTATGGGAATGAAACCTCAAACACTAGTCCATTAAGAATTTCATTTGGTTTCGAGACTATCTTAAGACTGAGACCAAAAATATCATACTCAATTCAATCATACCCCAAATGAGTAATTACCAAAGAAAAAAATTATGCCATTGTTATTCCTCAAAAGTTGCACAAGTTCCAAATTAATCCATGTTTAGCAAGAGAACTGAGAACATATGCACTTTTTTTTATAAGTAAGAGCAAATGCACACAAAACGAAATGAGTTTCCAGTATCACATATTACAAAATGAAAAGCAGCAATTTCTTGTCATTTCATATTCCATATCACTACAAACTTTCCAAAGACCAACCCGTAACTAATTTTACAAAAAGAGTCAAAAGGATTGGACAATCCATTGATAACAAAAGATTGTGGAAGAGGGACCCTGTTTTTTTTTAAATACGAATATAAAAGGGGAGAACTTAAATAGGAAAAAAAATATGGAGAGGAAATTAAGAGAGTAAAGTATAATTGTTCCCAATTTTTAAACCCTAAAATCACAGCTTCATACAACATTAATTCAAAACAAATTAGAAACACACAATTGATACCTCTCAATAGCTATTCTTGTACTATCAGCCTCTGGTTTGAAAATGACTGAGAAAACCCTTGAAGCTTTCTAAAGCTAATGACGAGAGTAGAGATGTGAAAATATGAGCAGTGTGGGTGAACAGTCGTGGTTAAAAGAGAGGAAGGAGAGAGCCCGATAAATTGGGAAAGTAGAAAATGGGCGGGTATTTTTTTTATCACATTGAAATATACCAGGAGATTAATTTTTCACTTTCAACTAAGATGTTAAATTAGTGGCGGGGTTGTTTAAATTTTAGTCATTTTCAACTATGTTTTCGTTTTCATTTTCATTTTCAGTTTTTTTCTTTTTTACAAATTATTTAATTTAATTTTTAAAGCAAATATAACCTTATTGTTATTATTTGGGAGGTTCATTTCACAATACTAACATTTGTTGTCAAATGAATATAATATATATTTTAAACATATAATTTATCTAAAGTTGCACATGTGATTTATATTAGATCTCCAAGATATTGAGATCTTATCGAGTTTTCCAACCGCGACTTAATAAAATCTGTATTAGGGTTCAAATTTTTAAGTTACAGTAGGAATGAGGCGTAATTTGAGGTCAAGTTCTTAAACAAAGTCGATCTCGAACACATATATAAACGTTTAGTTAGAAAATAAGTGAATAAATTCAATTATGTATTCTATAACTAAAATATTACTTCGTCTGATTCTAATTACGTGACATTTTAGAGGTTTATTTTGTTTCACAATAAGTACTATTTTACAAAACTTTTCATATTTTTAGTTTATTTACGTTTGGCGTACTGGAATGTCATGTCTCCTCCATGTTAAATTAGGAGTTTACCAGCAAAAAATCCTATGTCCTCATTATGTGTCATGTTTCATATTTCACGAATAGATATTTGTCATGTGTTTACTTTCCTCTACGGGTTCCACTATTTTTTAGGTTATACTTTTTAAATTAAAAAAGTAACACATGTCAATTTCTTAATAGTAGTAACATGGAATGAGAAACCCAACGAGGAGAGAATATTCCTAGCCAAGTTTCCCTATACCTTGTGTCAATACCATACAAATGGGTTTAAATGCTCTATGAAACTCTAAACCCCTTCATTAAGTGTAATGGAATGACATGTCACCTTGTTAGATTAGAGTTTCCCTATACCTTGTGTCAATACCATCAAAATGGTTTAAATGCTCTATGAAACTCTAATCCCCTTCATTAAGATTAATGGAATGGCATGTCTCCATGTTAGATTAGACTTTCCTTATACCATCGAAATGGTTTAAATATGCTATATGAAACTCTAATCCCCTTTATTAGGTGCAGACATGTCAAGCAGAATCAAATTTTAAGTCGATTAAACGGAATCAAACTTACATATTTCATTAAGGGCTCGAGGTCGATCAAGTTTTAAATAAGTTTCGAGCTCGAACTTGATATAAACTCTTGGAACTTGAGTTTGATTCGCAAGCTAAAAAATTCATAGTTAAACTCGACCTTGCAGACTATAAGGGGACTTGGAAGTTCGAAAATATAATTTTTTATATTATTTTAATTTTACTTTAAAAATATAATATAAAATAATATTTTATTTACGCCTGTAGTGAAATGAAATTTCGTACATTGATATTAAATTCGTGATTAACTTATACATTTTTATCAAAAAAACGATTGATTTCCAACTTTAAGGGATGTATCGCCAATATAGATTTATTACATATCACTTATGAATATAGGTAATGATTGTTGGATCAAAAAATTTAGATCAAACAAGGATCAAAGAGTATAAAATGAAAATGATTGTTAAAATTTAATGTAACATTATGCCTTGTTGATCTAAATTTGACCCCCAAATTTATAATCACTACCCATAGGTGAAGTCAGAAGAAAAAATACCAAACTTTACGTCTCAACACCGACGACGACGTTTCAATCATAAAAAAAAAAAATGGCGCAGAAATGAAAAAAACTAGGCTGAAATTGGAGGGAAATATCATTAAGAGGAAAAAAGAAAAACATAACAGTGTTTCTCGAGTCTTCAGACTCTTCACTGTGGAAAGCCCCATTTCCCAAACACTTTAATCTTTCTCTTTCCTTCTCGTTTTACATCCTTTTTTTCAGAAAATAAAAGTAAAAAAATTGGCCCGATTTGCTGTTTTAGTTGTGACCCCGTGAGCGATAACATGAAGACCGGAGAGAATTATAAGAACGATTTTCGTTTTACTGATGGGTACTGATGGCATGATTTATTATAATTAATTTTAATTTCAATTCGGTAAGTTCTTGTTACGGATACTAATCATGGAGCAAATCAAGGAATCAATCAAGATAATAATCTCAGGAGAAAATCACTCGATTAATTGATTGTGATTAATTGTAATTTATTGCAATTGATTATTTGTATATTTTTTTCCTTTATTACATAAATAGGATTAGTATATATATGTGATGTATTATAGAGTTTAATTCATTCAATACAAAAGGAGTTCTTTCTCCCATTTAATCTTTATTCTTTATGCTTTTCTACATGGTATCAGAGCAAATCTTTTGAGGTTTTCCGCACTTTTATTCTTATTATTTTTTCATTTCGCGGCTTACAAAAGCTATTTCTTTTATATATACAAAAAAAAATTGAGTCGTGATGTCTTCTGCTATTCCATCACTCGATAGAGGCAACAATGACGGTTCTACAATCCGATTTGGTGGTCACTGTGCTATAGAAGAATTTGTCCAGTCACCACGAGTCTCAATAAATGCTGTTTCTCTGTCGCCGGATGTTGCTTCTTTTTCAGGTAATAAGTGTGTATCACCTATAATGAATTGGATTATTGACTCTGGAGCTAGTCACCATATTTCATGTTTCTTACAGTTATTTACTTCTTATCGTACTTTATCGCATACACCGATTCGTCTCCGTGATGGTTCATCTACTTCTGCAACTCATGTAGGTTCTATCCAACTAAATCCTAGTTTAATTCTTTCTAACGTGTTGTATGCTCCCTCATTCTCATTTAATCTGTTATCTATTGGGCAATTACTTCAGAATCCCAATTTACTTGTCTATTTCAAATCTAACTCTTGTGTTATTTAGGATTAGCCACATTCATTAATGGTTTATATATATTGTAGCCCAAATATTGTTCTCCTGTCCCCTTTGTTTCGAACGTTCTTATTGACTCAAACTCTTCCTCTCATGTCGCGAAATTCTCTAACACCTCCTTATGGCACTATCGTTTAGGTCATCTTTCCTTTCCCATGTTAAAAATGGCACAACATCTGGATTCCAAAATAAAAATTACACACAATGAACATTGCTCTATTTACCCCATGGCTAAGCAATCCAAGCATCCATTCCCCCTTAGTAAATTCACTTCTCAAGCGTGCTTTGATTTAATACACGTAGATATTTGGGGACCTTATAAAACTCACACCGTTCACGGCCACCTATATTTCCTCACCATCGTAGATGATTTTAGCCGTTTCACTTGGATTTATTTGATGAAAACAAAGTCTGAAGCCCGATCCCATACCCAACACTTTTCCCAATTCCAAAAGAGCATTAAAGTAGTGCGTTTAGACAATGGACCCGAATTTCACATGTCCGAATTTTTTACTTCTAAAGGTATCATTCACCAAACCTCTTGCGTAGAAACTCCTCAACAAAATGGAATCGTCGAACGAAAACATCGTCACATCCTAAATATTGCTCGTTCACTTAAATTCCAATCGCATTTGCCTTCCGCTTATTGGGGGTACTTTGTTACCCACGCTGTCTACCTTATAAACATTACCCCTACACCTTTACTACAAAACCAAGCTCCTCACACACTTTTATATAATAAACCACCATCATACTCTCATCTCCGTATTTTTGGTTGCTTAGCCTATGCCTCAACCCTTTCTGCTCATCGCACAAAATTTGACTCCCGTAGTGTCCCTCTATTTTTTTAGGCTATCCTGCACACACAAAAGGATACACTCTCCTAGACCTTCACTCACGTTCTATTTTCATCTCTCGAAATGTCATCTTTCAAGAAAATATATTCCCTCATCCACAACAATATCCACTCATTCGAATAATATTCCTTTACCAATTCCTTTCATTAATGATCTTCCTTTCGAACCTCCATCATCACATCCAACTCTCAATCCCATAATCACTTCAACCCCTCATACGTCACCTTTAAATAATGCTCAAAATCCTCCTCCTAATTCCACTATCTCGCCTCCTCCTCTCCCTCCCCCTCCTCCTACTCTGAAATCTACTAGGATCTCACATACCCCTTCATACCTGGACGATTATTATTGTTCTCTCGTCCAAGCTTCATCTACTCCCATTCTTTCAATCACAAAAACATCTACTCCTCACTCTTTAGAAAAGGTTCATGATTATCAGTCACTATCTCCAGATCATAAATCTTTTGCTTTATCAGTTTCTACTCACTTTGTACCTAAGAGCTACAATCAGGCCGTCAAGCATGCAGATTGGGGGCAGTCCATGCAAGCAGAAATTGATGCATTGGAGGCCAACAACACTTGGACACTTGTTCTCCTTCCCCCGAATGTTAAGCCCCTCGGGAACAAATGGGTTTACCGGTTAAAATTTAATTCTGATTGTTCTATTGAAAGACCTAAGTCTCGTCTTGTTGTCCAAGGTTTCACACAACAACCAGGCATAGATTACATTGAGACATTCTCCCCAGTAGCAAAAATGACCGCTGTTCGAATTCTTCTTGCTATTGCCTCTGCCAAAGGATGGTTTTTGGAGCAGCTTGATATCAACAATGCATATCTTCATGGTGATCTTAATGAGGATATTTATATGCGGCTACCTCCTGGTTTTTCTTCTTCTCAACCTGGGCTCATCTGCAAACTCAGAAAATCTTTAAATTGTCTCAAGCAGGCTGGCCGGCAATGGAATCACAAATTGACCACAGAGTTAGTGTCACAAGGTTTCTCTCAAGCCGTAAGTGACCCTAGTCTCTTCATTCGCCGCAAAGGTTCTCAATTCACTGCTCTCCTCGTTTATGTTGATGATGTTATCCTCACTGGGAACAATTATGATGACATCTCCTCGGTCAAGCAATTCTTGCACAATACTTTCAAAATCAAAGACCTTGGTCCTGTCAAATATTTTCTCGGTATGGAGATTGCTTGCTTTAAAGCTGGTTTAAACATTTGCCAACGAAAATATGCATTGGACTTGCTTGAGCAACATGGCTTTCTTGGTTGCAAACCTGCCATTACTCCTATGGATTCTTCTTACCACTGTTCCAAAGATGATTCACCACTCCTTCCCGACAACACTCTCTACCGAAGTCTTATTGGCAAGCTTTTATATCTCACTCACACACGACCGGATATTCCACACGCCGTCCAACAACTTTCCCAGTTTCTAGATCATCCCACAGAATTACATCTCAAAGCTGCTCATCGTATTCTACGGTATCTGAAAGGCTCTCCAGCTAAAGGTCTCTTTTTCCCATCTTCATCATCATTACACCTTAGTGCTTTCTCTAATTCTGATTGGGCAGGCTGCTCCGACACGTGACGCTCTACAACGGGTTATTGTGTTTTTCTTGGTTCTTCTCTTGTATCTTGGAAGTCTAAAAAGCAACTCACTGTTTCTCGAAGCTCTTCCGAGGCGGAATATCGAGCTCTTGCCACCACCACTTGTGAGTTACAATGGCTGAAGTACCTCCTCAATGACTTACTTATACCACATTCTCATGCCATACCATTGTTTTGCGACAACCAAAGCACTTTATACCTCACAACCAATCCCGCCTTCCATGAAAGAACCAAACATATTGAAATTGATTGCCACATAGTCCGTGAAAAAACGCAAACTGGCCTTGTTAAACCTTTACCCATTTCGACCCAATCTCAATTGGCTGACATTTTCACCAAAAATCTTGCTTCCCCTCGTTTCAACTTTCTCATCCAATCTCTTGGTCTCATTGGCATCTTTTCTCCCAAGCCCAGTTTGAGGGGGCGTGTTACGGATACTAATCATGGAGCAAATCAAGGAATCAATCAAGATAATAATCTCAGGAGAAAATCACTCGATTAATTGATTGTGATTGATTGTAATTGATTATTTGTATATTTCTTTCCCTTATTACATAAATATGATTAGTATATATAGGTAATGTATTATAGAGTTTAATTCATTCAATACAAAAGGAGTTCTTTCTCCCATTTAATCTTTATTCTTTATGCTTTTCTACAGTTCTTCCAAAAACCCTCTTCACATTCGTATGGGATCCTTCTTCACATTTTTTCAATTTGGAGAGACACAGATCAAACTATTTTGTTTGGTTTTTAGGAATTAAGAGCTTGAGTTTGATTTTTTATACTGTACTATTCAGGTAGTCAGGGGTGATTGAAACTTGAAAGAGGAATCTTTTCAATTTGAAGAGACAGAGATCAATTTTTTCCCTGTTGTGATTAAGAATTTGGCTTCTGGGCAGGATTGTTCTTGATTCTTTCCGGTAATAGCAACTGGATTTGAGGTGATAATATATTTTTATGCTCTTATTCCATGAACCAAATTCATTCTGCATCTTTACCATAAAAAATCTAGCAAATTTATTCTATTTTTATACTCTTATGTCAGTCATTGCAATCCTAGGAGATTAAAGAACTCTTGGACACTGTGATAATATTAATGCATACCCTTCCCAATCATGTTTAGGAGTTAAATATATAGAAGGTAATCTATACATTATTTTTCTCAAAAAACAAGAATTTGAGAGCAAATGAATTTTCATTACTAGTTTTGGCACTTGTGTTGAAGCAGGGTGCTCAGTTGAGCACTTGGACGCATACTAGTGAAAGAAGATGTTTCCCAGTTGTCATTTTTTTGATTTAGTTGTGGTTGAAATGTCAGGATCCCCAGCAGTGGTAATGTATAACATCATTTTCTTGATAAATGCCTGGTGGAAGTTATAAAAATTGAATTATTTCAAGGAGTTCAGACAAATTTAAGCATAAAATGAGGAAACGTTTCCTATAAATTTAGGATCCGAATCCTGACTTTCCCTGTATTATAATTATGTCCGTAGTTTTCCGAAAACAAATGTATTGTGGCTGCAGTACTTGGTGGATATTCTTCTTACAAATAAGTCATCTGTAACTATCTTATCTTGAAGCTGCTTTAACTGGTTAATTCTGTCATATTTTTTAATAAAGTAGCAGTAGTTTTCAAATTTAGTTTATTGACATTTGCTTGCACTCTCTCTTTTGCTTGTCTTTGTCTAAAAATTGCAGAGAAAAACGACCCAAGATGATAGAAGTTTACGTAGTTTGAAGAAGAGTTTAAATAGTTATGATTCAGATTCATCAAAAGAAGCAATTGCAGACTCTTTTTTCAGTGACCTATTTGTCAACCATGAACCTTGAAAGAACCCATTCCAAATGCCACAAGAAGCGGCTTTGGTTTATTTAATAACTTTACAAAGTCTTCGAAGAAACCAACTCGGCTCCTTCATGGATCAAGCAAGTGTTTTGTTGGATAAATTTAAGTTCGGGATCCTGACCTTTGAACCAATGCTGAAGCCTTGAAGTTGCTCGATGGGCACTTGGTTGTTGTTCTTACCTTTTTCGTATTTTCTCAGGCTGCTGCTACACGTTCACTAGCCAAGGGGACAATTTTTCTCAATTATTTCAATGCTGAATGATGCAAGTCTCATAAGCATTCACCATTATTCTTTTCCTTGGCAGATATCCAAATCATTTGTACAATTTATTTATTTTCCGTCTTGTTTTTCCTTTATCTTTCTCTGATTTTCACTTTATGTCTCTTGGAAATGATTTAGTGGGGTCAAGGGGGAGGACACAGAGGATACTACTAAAAAAAATATTTGGATTATGTGTTGAATTCCTTTGTTGATCTGATATCATGTTTCCTGGCCTTTACAGGTTGTGCCTCAGTTATCTTCTCCAATTGCATTATTCTTATATTACAATCCAATACTTAAGCGTGGTGTGGAAAAGTTCATGATAACTGTCAAAGAAACTGGCGTACATGGAAGTGTGTATGCGTTGTTTTTTATTTTTTCTCTGCGAGGGGTTAGCGGGCTGCTACGTGATAATATACCTTATATAACCATGCTTCTCACATGAATTTCCTCTCCTGTAGGACTTGTTGTTCTAGATGTTCCTCTGGAGGAGACTGAGACCTTATGAAGCGAAGCTGTTAAGCATAATCTTGAATTGCTAGGTTTCACATTGAACTTGTATTTTACCGTTTGCTATTATTGAATGTTGAGTCCTTAATTTGTCAATACCCTGCATAGACTCTTCAGTCCTCTTTCAAAGAGGGCCATCATGTGGAAAAATGAGAGTGGATTCTGGACCATTAGCATACTTGTTTCCTAGTTATCTAATTTATTTTATCTTTTATTTTTTTGTTTTAAGTGTTTATCACCCCTCAAGAGGATCAATAGTCTATTTTTTGTTTTTTTATTAAGGTATTGCTGACAATGCCAACGACTCCCACTGCTCGCATGAAAGCAATTGTTGAAGCTTCCGAAGGCTTTGTTTATCTTGTAAGATCTCCAATATATCTTGTAAGTTCAACTTTCCTTGTCTAATAAAATATGGAATTTACAATCATTCAATTTTTTTATATTGTTTATGCATATGGGATACATTAATTCATTTTATTTATTAACTTATAATGGTATCGTTATTGAGTTTAGGCATTCTTCAAGAGGAAATCTCATAAAATGAACATAATCAGCAATGTCTCAAATAAAGCTTTAAAATGAACATGATTATTTGTTGTAAAGTACATAATTGATGGTTAAATGGTAACCTACTCACTGTCATCCTCTTCTTCCTCTTCCTCTTCATCCTCTTCTTCCTCTTCCTCTTCATCTTCATCTTCCTCCTCATCTTCATCTTCTTCGTCCTCCTCCTCTTCCTCTATATCCCCTTCACTAGCAAATTCAACAATCTCAACTTCATTGTTTTCATGTGTAAGTCGAGTAAGGTCATCTATATCATCAATATTCAAATTCGATGCTTCTTCGAGACTAACTTCAGCTTGATAAGCAGAGTTAGCAAAGGGCGCATCTACAATGCGCCGAGCCCGAACGTTGTACACAGCCCACCAATCACCCATATCCCGCTTCATGCTAGGATACCGTAAGTAATAAACTTGAGTAGCTTGTTGAGCTAACACAAATGGATCAAACCTTGGCTACTTCATCTTATGATTGACATCAACGAGCTTGTTCATCGGGTGAACTCTTACCCCGATTCTTGATGTTGTGTCAAACCAATCACATTCAAAAAGCACTATGGTCTGGACGGGGTCACCAACTAATGTAACATCTATTACGTCTTTTAGCACGCCATACCAATCATTCTCTGTTTTCTCTGTGCTCTTCACGCACACACCGCTGTTGATGGTTGTTCGACCTTCACACCGAGTATGTGTATGAAATCTATACCCATTTACAAAAATACATAGAATGCGATTTTACATATCTTGAAGGGCCCCATGCAAGATTCTTTAAGCATATAGGAAGATCATCCGCATGGTTAATAGCCTAATGTAGATAACACCAAAATGGAGTGCTTAGTAATGGTATTCATGGCAATGCTAGTAAGACATGTGTAAAATACTTACATAATCTTTGAACCAACGAGAAAACTCTGTTGATATCTTAGATACTAGTTGTGCCTCAGTTAACCTCAGAGAGCTTGAGCGTAGCTGCTCTTTGAATTTTCTGTTCAATAGAATTTGGTAAAAAAATAAAAATCCCAAAGAATGGAAGAATTTATTTAGTTAGAAAAAGATACTTACTCAATATATGGTTGCGCCTCATCACAATTCATTAAAATGTAAGTAGTTGCTACATTTAGTTCTTCATCACTTAGCAATCGTATTCTACCCTTTGAACTTGGCAACCTCCCAGGATAGTTACATATGGACAGAACGGAGATGGGAGACTTAGATTCTTCATCATCATCATCATCATTCCGCCCGACTTTTCTACTATTTGTTTGAACATGTGATGGAAAGTAGTAAGAAAAAAAGGTGGAAGCCTCTTCAACAAGATAGGCATTGCAAATCGATTCCTCCACTTTAGACTTGTTTTTCACCTTTTTCTTAAGATGATACAAATACCTACGAACGCATTAATTTTTTTTGTTAGTTTAATAAACTAAATACAACTTTATTAGATAAATCTAGGATAAAATGTATTGTTAAATACCTTTCAAATGGGTACATCCATCGATATTGTACTGGCCCTCCTAATCTTGCCTCATATGGTAGGTGAATTGGTAGATGCTCCATGACATCAAAGAATGCAGGGGGAAATTTCTTCTCGAGCTTGCAAATTAGAATCGCAATATCTTGCTCTAATTTTTTAATGTGGGCAACACGTAACTTTGGTGAACATAAGTCCCTATAGAATTGACTTAACTCTGTCAAAACACTCCAAACTTCGACTGGTAATAATTCTCGAAAGGCAATCGGAAGAAGTCTTTCCATAAACACATGACAATCATGGCTTTTCATCCCTGACATCTTTAGTTCCTTGAAGTCAACACATCTCCCAAGATTAGATGCATAGCCATCTGGGAACTTCAGTTCCTTCACCCACTCTAAGACTCGCTTCTTTTCATCTTTTGTTAGGGTGTAACAAGCTTTTGGCTTTTTTCCTTTCCCCAAATCAATTGGTTGGATAGTCAACTCATTGCGTTTACAATATTTACGTAGGTCTTGGCAAGCTTTAACATTATCCTTGGTCTTGCCTTTTACATCCATCACAGTATTAAAAACGTTATCAAAGAAATTTTTTTCATTGTGCATTACATCAATATTATGACGAATAAGATTCTTGGGCCAATAAGGTAAATCCCAAAATATACTCCGTTTCGCCCAATTGTGATGGATTCCCCTACCATCCTCTTTAGATAGTTCTTTACCCCCAGTTTCTGTTATCCTTGGAAACTCTTGAATTCTATCCCAAACTTGGTCCCCAGTAAGCTGTGGTGGAGTGTATGTTCTTCAAAATCATTCTTGAATGAACTTTTGTTAGAACGAAACGGGTGCTTCAAATCTAGGAATTTGCGATGGCAATCGAACCATGATTGTTTCTTTCCATGGTCAAGTCTTAATGCCCTGGTGAACTCCATACAAGAAGGACAAGCTAGTATACCCGCCGTGCTCCAACCACTCAACATGCCATATGCAGGAAAGTCACTAATAGTCCACATAAGTGCGGACCTCATTTGAAAATTTTGTTTCCATGATATATCATAAGTGTTAACTCCATCATTCCATAACTGATTTAGTTCATCTATCAATGGTTGCATGTACACATCTAGTTTGTGTTTTGGATTTTTTGGGCCCGAAACAAGAATTGTCAAGAACATGACCTGATTTTTCATGCACATCCAAGGTGGTAAATTATAAGGAGTTACAATAACAGGCCAACATGAATATTGTTTACCTGACATGCCAAATGGAGAAAATCCATCGGTACATAAACCGAGACGTACATTCCTGGGCTCCATTGCAAATTCAGGGTATGTTTCATCGAAATGTTTCCATGCCTCTCCATCTCGAGGATGACACATCACACCATCTTCTTGTTCACCATCCTTGTGCCATCTCATGTGTTCCTCTGTAGCCTTTGATGCATACAATCTTTGAAGTCTAGGTGTGAGAAGGAAGTAATGCATCTTCTTGTATGGAATTTCTTTCCTTCTACTATTCTTAAAAATCTTTCTTTTCCGTTTGTACCTATCATTGGAGTAAAACTTTCATTGTCTCAACTCACTATCATCCTTCCAATACAACATGCAACCATTTGCACAAACATCAATTTTTTGAACGGGAAGACCAAGGCCTACAATTAACTTCTTTGTACTATAAAAGTCTTTAGCAAGTTTGGTACCACTAGGCATGCTATCTTTACAGAAATCTAGAATATCATTAAAACACTTTTCAGACATGTTATTTTCAGATTTAATATGCAAAAGTCGGGCTGTAGCAGACAATTCCGACTGTGTTGTGCAACAGTCCCACAACGGTGTGTCAGCAGCTCGAATAATATCATAAAATTTTTGTGCTTCTTTATTTGGAGGCTCATCGATATTAGAAGGTCCTGTATCTTCTCGAAGAGTTTGACCAGCTGCATCAAATACAATTTCCCTAAAGTCATTTGCATGCTCAATCATATTCCCCGTATCCCCACTTTGATAGGTGCTCGATTGGGGCATAGTCGTAGGTGTATATGGTATAAATGATTCACCATGACATGTCCAATTGTAATACTTACTAACAAATCCTTTCTGGTATAGATGTGTCCACACCATGTGTGCTGGTTTATACTTACAATTCCTACATTTTGAACATGGACATCTAATCTCTCCCAAATTTGGATACAAGTTATTTCCACATGCAAATTCTATAAACTTAGCAACTCCTTCTCTAAACTCAAGGGTGACACCCTTCACCCCTGGCATATGTCGTCTATACATCCAACTACGGCCATCCATCTGCAATTATATGAAAACAGCAAAACTTAAACAAATATGAAAAATACAAATAATAATGATTCATAATTTAAGCAAGGAAAAAATACAACCACATATATAGAAACACTACGCACAGAAAACTTAAGAGTTTTTCTTGCTCTAAATGATTATGTTTCTGTCAAATCCTACAATATAAAGAAAATACATATGGTAAGGGATCATTGTTCAGCTGTGGTATTACACAAGGAACTTGCTCAAGTTCGGTCTGAACTAGAACCATGGGAAAATGTCTTGATTGAGCACAAGGGAAAGCTTGATGTTGCATGTACATAAGTCAAACTATTGGTTGAGAAGGTGAGGCATGTTATGGGTTCTAGGATTATTATCAGCATAACAAGCGGATTGTTCTTCAAAATTTTCTGGTATTTTGTCTTTTTTTTTTTTTTTTATATAGAGTTTCTGCTCTTTTCTCTTAATTAGTAAAATAAAATGTCTTAGTAAAATCAAAACCTTTTAACTAGCATATACCAGTTATATGTGGAAGTTGGAATGAACTATCTCATAGCTCTAGGCTCTAATATTGCTTCTCCTTCACTTATCATTGGTAAAAGAAGCATGCTGCATTGCAGAATTTAGCTTGAATATGAGATTAAGTTATTATGCAAATGAATCATATACTTTCCTGCAGTTAGTCACTTGTGCATGAAATTCAGGACCAAACATAAAACTGATGGTAAAACGATACAAAGGTTGGGTCATCAAAAAGTAGTGAATGCTCTTATATTTAGAAAGATTAACATTTAAGAACATTACTAGCTTTTAGTAAGTGTAACAGTTCTGAGTCTTGACAACATAAATGTACTTGATGTGAATATCATTCAATTTTCTGAATATGCTTTTTGACCGTTTCAGCATGACGATGGTCGAGTGGCTTATACTTAAGCTCAAGAGCATATAAAAAAAATACATATGAAAACTGTGGCTAAAACATCAAGCATATGAAAAATTCAAAGTTACTTAGAGAGTTACATGCTCCAAACTTCTGTAGTCGTGGAGTTGAACAAGTATGTTGTTTTCATTTATGAATTCTACTTTCTCGTTTTATCTTAATTTGCACCGGTCAAAATGGTAAGATGTTTGAAACTTGCAGAAATGCCTCGAGGAACAAAAGGGATTAGTACCTCTTGAACATGCGGCTAAACAAAAGGTCACAGAGCTTACTTTTTGTTATAAATGCAACACTACAAGCTAAGGCATCAAACTCGATACCTAGGATTTATGGTCGAATGGGCGATTTGGGCGCAATTGATGGTAACTTCTTTTTTAGTTATGCTCTATTTCATTTTTTGTTATTTTCTTGTCAATTGTTGAGTAATTTTCTATAATCTAATCAAGATGTGGGCACCTCACCTATTGACAGCCATAATGTATGCAATGTAGAAATGTCTATGAAATTAAGGGGCTAAATATGGCATCATGATGATTTTTGCTACTCTAGTTTTTAAATTAAACAAATTACTTGCCTTAAATGACATTCACTCTTTCCCTCTCCTTTGAATTTTGTATATATTTTCCATGCATTATTTTTCTTATTTCCAGGAGTGCTTCAGCTTTGTTTTCTTTTTTTGTTTGGAAATGCATATATCCTGGAGATTGCCTCAAGGTGTATTTTAATATACTTTTTGTTATTTCCTCTTATTGGAAATTTTTGCTGCAACAAAATATGATGTTGCCATATCTACGACATGCCCTGAACTTGATTATATTGTAGCGAAAACAACCACGACAGCACAATGATGCTTGGAGCTACTTTGCTTTAAGAACCTTGGTGTTGCGATTTTCATGATCTTGGTATACATCTATCTTCAAAGTAAATTTTCCATACATGAAGTGTGTCAATTTTCGACATATTTCTAAATCTTGAAACTTTTTTGGTTTCATTTGCTTACTTGCTTGGACCAGGTCATACCAAAACAGATTGTTTCATTTTTGTGGTTAGTAACATTCAAGAAGTGGGAGCTATAAGACGAGATTGCTCTCTTTGGAATTTTTTGTTTCTCCATTTAGTATTCATTGCTCACCTGCTCAACAGGAAATTGCAACTTCGAAGTTTATATTCAGATAGTTATGTGATGCATTTCTCCCCTGATTATTTCAAACATGCAGAACATATGTACGTAGATCTTTTAGTTTCTTTCTTCTTATCATTTGTTTTTTGGACTTACTCTCTACCTCATTTATGGGAGAAGGGAATGAAGATTGCTCGGGCCTGATTCATGTAGGAAGTAGTGACTACCACATCCTTTCATAAAAATTCTCTTTTTGAGGGTGCCAATTGATTGAAAGTACTATATGTCTGTTTTTGTTTGCAACTGTGATCAAGAATGGCATGAATTTGCACTAAAAGTGTTTCTTTGTTTTTTTACTGATGGTCTATTATACCCTTAAACCTGGTCATTATTGAATTAGTTAGTTATTATTTAAATTGCGGAGGCAAACAAAGATAGAAAATAAATGTAGATCAGTTGGAAAAATTGGAAGTGAAAGGATTGGACACTCTGCATTCATTTTATCATTTGTGTGGCATTGATATATATATATATATATATATATATATATATATATATATATATATATATATATATATATATATATATATTCATTGTGGAATTCTTATACATTGCCTATATGCCTCTTCAAGGATAAATGTTTGCTTTACTCATAGTACCGAATTCAGGATGAGTCCGATTTCCATACCATCTACTTAATATAGAAATGTAGAAAAGCCAATTTATTAGTTGGATCACAAATTTATCATACTCATTGTCATTTATTATTTATTATTATAATTTATATAAATTTGTCCACTTAATGTGCCATATTATTGTTCCCATTGTACTGGTTTTATTCTAATGTTAATTTTATGTTGTGGGACACTTTAAAAGGTTACGGATGCATGTGTAATTGTTGATTATGTCTTACTTTTACTTTTGTTGATTATGTCTTAATTCTCGATAAAGTTGTGAAGGATTTGAATAGGTTGTAGCTAATTCAGAGATATAAAGACCGGGCTCCAAAGTTTTAACTAACTACACAATCAGACTAGAATTTAGAATTTGAGCAAGTATGACAATAGTAATAAAAATAGATTTTCGTAGATTTCTCTTGTCATATCGATGTCAAACAAATAGTGAAATAAAAGTCACAATCCATGTACAAAGAACACGACAACAAAAATAATTAGTGACTTACCCTTTTAGCTATTTCCAATTCAAAATTCACTTTAAAGTTCGTGGTTCTTCAGTTTTAGAGAGTATCAATATATCAATATTCTAAAATTAGAAATAAAAATATTACATTAACAAGATTCTCTTTGATCTTTAAATTATTAACTTAGAAGTAAACACTTGCCTCAATTCAATAATGGAATATCGATGATCTTCAATATAGATAGAATATTGTTGATTTTCAATATAGATAGAATATCGTTGATTTTCAATAGAGAACAACCGAAAGTTTCAAACGAAAATGACAACTTTACAAAAAAAAGAAATTATGAGGGAGAACTTTTTTTTTTTTGCTAAGTAATATGAGGGAGAACTTGAGTTTGAGAGAAAAGATGATAATGTAAAAGGGAAATAAATATGAATATGAGTTGTATTGGAATAAGAGTTGTATTGGCTTCAGATGTCTTTTTAACCCTTTTTTTGCCTAAGAGAAAATCACGGAAGCAAGCAGCAACACATTGCTATGAAGTATCAATTAATAATTCGCCCCTCATTCCTTATTAATCAGTCCGAAAATGAATTTCAAAAAAAATAGAAATACTAACTTTTAGGTAATAAATAACAAAATTACTTTTTTCCAAACATAATATTTATTTAATTTTGTAATGTAAATCTTAAATATAAAAATATATTTGAATTACATTTAAAACTCCTCTAGTAATATCAACTCTCAACTTTATAACACGAATCTCAACTTTGGAATAAATTTGAGACGATTAATTTATACGATTAACAATATAAAAAGTAATAAAGTTTTATGCTACATCCGTCCTTGATCTATATAAAAATAATTGTGTGCTAAATGCGTCCCAAATTTAGGACGGACTTGAGATAAAAAAAATTGAGAATAGTTGAATTAAAATTGTAATAAATTAACGATGATCTGTCCATCTCAATTTTGTCCAAATATATGGTACCATTTGTTACAGATTTGAGAATCGTCATTTTTCCATCCCAAATTTGGGACAGATCAATAACTATTTTAGCTCGTCCTTATTTTGATGCGAATTTGGGATATCTTTGGGATGAGGGTTTCACTTAATTTTTAAATAAACAATTTCATACTAAATCAATATCTAATCCGTTACAAATAGAGACAAAATATTTCCGTTCCAAAATCTTCATCCTAAATAAGATGTTCTCTTGTAGTGTCAGTTGGTGATATGGTGAAGCAATAGTAGTACAAGTGAGATTTATGGGAGGATTTCTACATGAAGTTCAAGGTAAGAGATAATAATTATATAGTGGAAATGCATACAAACAATTCATAATTCAAACTAGGGTGAATGCCTTAAACAAGAAACAAACAATCGTTTATTTTCGCTTTTTTGGACATAAAGTTTCTATTTGATCAAACATGAACAAAAATAAACTACGGGACGTCTGATATAGAAAATATGATAAATTCCGGTCCAAAATGGCCACGTGCCTTAAGAGTGTCGGTACGGGCAAGGGTAAACTTTTCATTTCTAACCGTTTTTTCCAACCCTCATTTACGACTCGACCCGTCCCCACCATCTACATCTTCTCCTCCCCAATATTTCCACCATTGCCATCTTCTTCATGTAAGAATTTGTAAATGGGAGTTTTGTCTCAACATCAGATTGATTTTGAGTTCTGGAAGATGCAGATTGAAGATTACCTATGTGGTAATGATTTGTATCAACCTCTTGGTGAGAAATCGGAGGACATAAAAGACGACGAGTGGAAGTTGTTGGACAGGAAGACGATGAGCGTCGTGCGTTTATCTCTATCTACAAACGTGGCGCTCAATACGGTCACAGCAAAAACTACCAAGGAGATGTTAGAGACATTATCGAAGATGTACGAGAAGCCATCAACAGCAAACAAGGTTTTTCTAATGCGACGTCTGTTTAACCTAAATATGGCAGAAAGTACTGCGGTTTCCAATCATCTCAATGAATTCAATGTGATAATAGCTCAATTGAGCTCAGTTGAGATTGATTTCGATGATGAGGTACGAGCCTTAATTTTGCTGTCTTCTCTACCAGAGAGTTGGGGCGGAACAGTTACTGCGGTTAGCGCTTCAACAGGGAAGGTGAAGCTTAAGTTTGACGAAGTCAGAGACTTGATTATTAGTGAAGAAATTTGCAGAAAATAATCGGTATAACTTATGGATCAGCCCTGAGTACAGAAAATAGAGGTTGATCAGAATCAAGGTCGAAATCCTACCGAGGTAGATCGAAGTCGAGAGGCAGGAAGCCTAAGAGAGACAAGAGCACAATTAAACGTTTTAATTGTAAGCAATATGGGCACTACAAGAGAGAGTGCACAACACCGTCGAAAGAAGATAACAAATCAGCAATTGCAGCAGTGGAAGAAATATCATATGCATTAATTTTAAGTGTGAGCAGTCCATTGGAATCGTGAGTTTTGGATTCTGGAGCATCGTTTCATTCTTGCAATAGTATTGATGTAATGGAACGTTACACTTCTGGTGATTTTGGTAAGGTTTATCTTGCTGATGATGAGCCTTTAGAAATCGTGGGGAAGGGAGATGTTCGGATTAAAACACCGCATGGAACGGTATTGCAACTAAGTAATGTCAAATATGTTTCTAGGTTAACGAGGAACTTGCTTTCTGTTGGACAATTGGATTATGACGGTTATTATTTTACATTCGGCGATGGTTCTTGGAAGATAACCAAAGGAGCTATGGTAGTAGCTCGAGGAAATAAGGAAGGTACGTTGTATTTGACGAATAACACTCATGAAAGTATTGCTCTTGCAGGTGCAATTAGTGATACAGATTTATGGCTTAGTCGTCTTGGCCACGTGAGTGAGAAAGGGATGAAAGTGCTGTGTTCAAAGGGTAAACTGCCAAACCTCAAGACTGTTAAAGTCGGTTTATGTGAGGATTGTGTTTTCGGGAACAGAAAATGGTGAGTTTTTCGAAGGGTGGCAGAACTTTGAAAAGCCATAAGTTAGAGTTGGTACATAGTGACTTATGGGGACCAGCACCGGTGACATCTTGGTGGTGCGTCATATTACATGACCTTCATTGATGACTCCACAAGAAAGGTATGGGTCTATTTTCTGACAAATAAATATGATGCTTTTAGTACCTTTAAGACGTGGAAAGCCTTGGTAGAAACTGAAACAGGTCTAAAAGTGAAGTGTTTGAGATCCGACAATGGTGGAGAGTATGAGCTCCGTGAGTTCAAACAGTTTTGTGTTGCGAATGGTATTCGCATGGAAAAGACAATGAGAGGAACTCCTCAACAGAATGGTGTTGCAGAACGTATGAACATAACCTTAAATGAACGTGCTAGGTGCATGAGGTTGAAGTATGGACTGCCAAAGATGTTTTGGGCAGAAGCAGTTAACACTGCTGCATTCCTAATTAATAGAGGACCATCAACCCCCTTGGAGAATGGCATACCGGAAGAGGCATGGACTGGTAAAGATGTAAACCTAGAATTTCTTCGTGTGTTTGGTTGTGTTTCTTATGTTCATGTTGATGTTGCTGATAGAAGCAAGTTGGATGCTAAATCTACAAGTGTACGTTTATCAAATATGGTGGTGACAAATTTGGTTATAGATTTTGGGATGAGCAAAATCGGAAAGTAATTCGTAGTCGAGATGTCATATTCAATTAACATGTATTGTACAAAAATAGGTTGGGTGCATCAAAGGCTCGGGATGAGAGACCCGAAGTTGTTGAGCTAGATATTTCGAACTCAGGTGGGAGCAAGATTGTTCTAAATGATCAAGTGGTTGTTGAGGAAGAACACAAACTCCACCTCCAACAACCCAACAATGATGAGATCCACCCTAATTGTGGACCACCCGACAGGTTTTCGCCTTCAAGGTATAATAACTATCTTTTGTTGATTGATAGTAGTGAACCTGAGTGTTATGCAGAGGCTATACAAGTGATCAAAGAGGCAAGTAGAAGCTTGCAATGGACGATGAGATGAATTCACTATTGTCCAATGATACTTGGGAACTAGTTAAGCCCCCAAAGGGAAAAAAGGCACTGCATTGTAAATGGGTCTTCAGAATAAAAGTGGAGGTGGATGCAAGCGAGCGTTACAAAGCAAGATTGGTTGTGAAAGGATTTCAGCAGAAATACGGTATTGATTATACAGATTTTTTTACTCCTGTTGTAAAACTAACAACTATTCGATTGGTTTTGAGTATAGTTGTCGCAGAGAACTTGGTGTTAGAGCAGATGGATGTAAAAACATCATTTCTTCATGGTGATTTGGAGGAAGAAATATACATGGTGCAACCAGAAGGATACATTGCGGAGGGTAACAGTGAGCTCGTTTGTAAACTGAAGAAGAGCTTGTATGGTCTGAAACAGGCTCCGAGACAGTGGTATAAGAAGTTTGATGGATTCATGCTTGAGATTGGCTTCATTAGATGCGAGGTTGACCATTGTTGCTACTTCAAGAGGTTTGGAGATGGTTATATCATTTTGTTGTTATATGTTGATGACATGTTGGTAGCAGGTTCTAGTGCTCGAGAAGTGAGTAAGTTAAAGAGGCAGTTGTCTGAACGATTTGCTATGAAGGACCTTGGAGAGGCTAATCAGATACTGGGTATGCAGATTATTCGAGATAAGGCTGTAGAAAAGTTGTATCTGTCACAAGCTAATTATATCAAGAAGGTTCTAAAAAGGTTCAGTATGCAGGACGCGAAACTAGTTAGTGTTCTGTTGGGTAATCACTTCAAACTATCTAAGAAGTAATTACCTAAGAGTGCTGAGGAATGTGCTCATATGCAGAATATCCCATATGCTTCAGCAATTGGTAGCATAACGTATGTTATGGTGTGTACTAGACCAAATATTGCACATGCGGTGGGACAAGTTAGCAGGTTTATGAGCAATCCGGGTAAGCAACATTGGGAAACGGTGAAGTGGATTCTTAGATACTTGAGAGGTACAACAGAGAGAGCCTTATGTTTCGAAGGCAGGAAAGTTGAATTGGCAGGGTATGTTGATGCAGATTTGGCATCTAGTGATCTTGATAGAAGGAGGAGTACAACCGGGTATGTATTTACTTTGCGTGGTACATCGATTTCTTGGACTTCTAAGTTGCAGAAAATCATGGCCTTATCTACTGCATAAGTAGAATATGTAGCAGTGACAGAGGCTAGTAAAGAGATTGTATGGTTGCAGAATTTCTTGCGTGAATTGGGGAAGGAGCAGAAAAATAGAGTTCTCTACAACGACAGTCGGAGTGCTATCTTCTTAGCAAAGAACCCATCATTTCATTCAAGAACAAAGCATATTGAGTTGAGGTATCATTACATACGCTATCTCTTGGAGAGGAAGGTTTTGCGGCTTATGAAGATTCGAGGAAGTGAAAATCCTGCTGATATGTTGACTAAAGTTGTGACCTTAGAGAAGTTGAAGCTATGCATGGCTTCAACTGGCCTTAGAGCTTGAGATGGAGGTTGGCGCTACTACACAGCTATGGATTACTGAAGAAGAGGTGGTTACATTAGAGTTAGTCTCCAGGTGGGAGATTGTTAGGTTATGGAGCCTAATAATACAAGGATTAGGAATTAAGAAAGAAGTAGGACTCTTCCACTTATGACTCATCCTAATGCTAAGTGGATTTTGGAAATTGAATCCAATTAGGATTCGGGGTTTTATTTTCCTATAAATAGCCATCTATGTAACCATAATAATGTATCTCAACATATAGTAATATCCTGGCTTAGTAGCGCCCCTAGACGTAGTCAATTCTTTGACGAATTGGGTAAACAATTTCTTGTGTCTTGCTTTATTGTTTTTCGATATAGTTTTCTCTCCCAAATATTATTGTTTATTTTCTAACATTTTTTCTCCAGGGAAGGAGATCTATACATTTATGGAAGAAGAAAAAATAAGTACTTTATCTTACTTAGATTCATCCTACATGTTAATCACTCACTAATGAGTGCATAACACGTGGAAGATAAGTTAAGAGGTGACTAAGATAAAGCTACTCAGAAAAATAGTAAAGTTGTAGAAATTTCTCTGTTCTTCCTCACCCCCACCATCATTTGAAATTGCTAATTCAACTTTATCACATCCAAAACACTTGGTAACTTTACAGGAGAAAAGTAATTAAACAATTCGATCCCTAATAGACTTAAATTATTTAGGACAATCAACAATTGCAACCTTAATTGCAGCCTCAGTTATATCGAATATACCAAAATCATTAGCAGTAAAAACAATAATGAGTAATATGCACTAAATATTTATAAACAATTATCATATTTCGGGTTTTAGCCATAAACATTGTTTTTAGCGGATTTCAATCATAGAAAAATTACGGGCAACGGATTCTAGCACCGGTGAAAAATTCTGGTTCAGGAGAAGTACATGAATGCAGTCTTGTTCTAAACTTCCTGAAGAGGAGTGCGAGGCAACCCAATATATTTTTTTTTTACTTTGGAAGGGGAATTTTTAGTTTTGCAGGTGTCCCTCTACGACTTTCTGATTGTGGGCGAGTATGTGCTCCAGATCTTATTGTATTACTATAGAAAATTTTCGATCTCTATAATAATAGTTCATATATAGGCTTTAGATTTTATTGTACATAAAGTGATATACATGTGGTTCAAGTCCTTTAATTTTAATTAATCCATTGATATTAATATCCACGAAAAAATTATTTGTATACTAGAAAATGTTAAGAGTCGTTCATACCTCTTTATGGAAGAAAATTTTGGTAGCAAAGTTAGGATCTGATAATCCCTTCAATTCTTTTAAAGACTGGCAAATGGAGGCTTCCCAAAGAGAATGTCTCCAACATGGGACAATCGTCAATGTCCACGACTTTAAGTGATGTCAGTTCGAGATCGTCCTTATTATGGCAAAATTTATGCATCTTTGGTAGTCTCCTTAGTCCTAAGTACCGTAACTGAGGAAAAAGAGTAATTTTGATATTTTAATGTTCCTCGGTAATCACTTCTTCTAATTCCCTACAACTTTCCAAATTCAGGTTTGTAAGACGTGTGAAGATATTAGGAATGTTTTCACTAAATATCCTTGTTGCTTGGATATTAATGAGATGTAAGGACCGTAAGTTGGGAAAAGAAACCTGCAATAAAAAAAAACAAAAACAAAATAAGTGAATCATATACCCTCCATAATAGCTTTTTCCTTCAAATAAATCGGTCCAACTTGAATATCTTATTTCTATATTTTTAATTTGTCCCAACATCAATATTCACTTTCTTAAAATGATTAAACTTTCTTTCTAAACTCTCATAACTAACGTGTTATATTTAAGGGGTGTAATAAGCTTCGCTAACCTATGGATTGCTGAAGAGGAGATGATTACATTAGAGTCAGTCTCCGTGTGGGATATTGTTAGGTTATGTAGCCTAAGGTACTGAGCATATTTATTTTGTTTCTTTAAAAGCATAAAGAAAGTTTACTTGAGAAAAATAAATTGATGAGCAATCACTACAAGAAAACAGCTAAATAGCGACCGAATTTTTCGGTCACAAATTTAACGACGGAATACAGACCGAATAGAAACCGAAAACAAATCGGTCGTTATTCCGTCGCCCATCCGTCGGCCACTTCGGTCCCGTTGACCAAATTGAAACGCCGTCGCTTTGTTCACCCTTAACGACCGAATACCAACGGATATTAACGACCGAATACCGACGGAATATAACGACCGAATACCGACGGAATACATAACGTTGTTTATTTGTATAGTAATAAATGAAGGACACAAAACGACGTCATTTTATTTTCGTTAACGATTGACTACCGACGGAATAACGACCGATAACACCCCCTCCCTCCCTCAAATTTGTTAACACCCCGTCCCTCATTTATTCATTTTATTTCTCTCTCCTCTCAGTATTTTTCAAATCCTCTCAACTCTCTCCATCAGCTGCCGCCGTCGAAAATCGCCGCCGTTCACCGATTTTCCATAAGACTTGCTAGGGGTTTTCCATACGTTATTCTTATGGACAGCACCTACAAAACAAACAGGTATTTTTTTTATTTGAAGTATTTATATTGTATTGTAATTATTTATATTGTTTAGGATTTTGTAGATTTACCTATTTAAATTATTACAGATACAAAATGCCTCTACTTGCTGTTATTGGATTTACCTGCACCGGTAAAAATTTTACTACTGCATACGCATTCTTGCGTCAAGAAAAACTATATAATTTTGCTTGGGCACTTGCTATGATTAAGGAATTATTTGATCCCAACCGAGTCTCTGGTGTTGTTGTAACGGATAAAGATATGCAACTTGTTAAGGCAAGCATTTAGGTATTTCATGAAGCCAAACACATGTTGTGTAGGAGACACATTGGGAAGTGTGTCAACAAGAATGTTGTTTCAATACTTGCAATAGCAAAAGGTGACGACTTCTCCAAAACCACTTGGGGCGCACTAGCTTATGCTCAAACTGAAAATGATTATTATAAGACGTGGTATGATATTTTACATGGTTCTAAAACTCAACAGGGATCCGACGTCAGCATGCAGTCGCCACACGCCCCCACGCGCCCAACCTCCCCACGCCGCATGCGCCAACGCACCTCACGCACCACCACCCTTTGTCAATTTTTTCCATTTTCAGTCCATTTTAGGTACTTTTATGCAAAAAAAAACCCGGATCTAGTATAATTTTAAGTCAACTACATAACATTTAACACAAACTAAGATTTATATGTTTTGTTTTTTATAATGAGTTAGATCTACCTATTTTTAAGTAAATTTTTCAAAATTTGAAAAAGTAAAACTTACATTGTGTTAAGTTGTGATATTATTTTGACGTTGGGTCTGGAAACAAAGTTGACGAGGACGACATTTTCAACAGCGGCGGCAGCTGATGATGTAGAGAGAGTTGGGTGGATTTGAAAAATATTGAGAGGAGAGAGAAAGAAAAAGAATAAATGAAGAAGTGGGTTTTAACAAAAAGGAATAGGGGTGGGCGGGTAGTGGGTTTGTTCTTTTACTTGGTAGTTCTCCGAGTATAGTTGGGAACCAAAAAAAAAAAAGAATTGTTAGAGTTGTCAAACTCGGATTTTTCAATTTTTACAATCAGTGAATAATCTTGATATTAATCGAGTTTTTACAAAATCATGTAGTAATCATCACATATTTAGTGTCATCGGGCTCGATTATTTAAATTGTTGCAATTGGTGAATAATTGTGAATTTAGTGAAGTTCAGAAGAAAAAAAAACGTGTAATAACCATCACAGACTTAGGGTCGTCGGACTTGGAATTTTCTACCATTGAGGGTGGTGAATAATCTCGAATATTTTCAAGTTAAAACAAAATCTTTTACTAAGCCTCAAAGATTAGGACCGCCGGACTTTGATTTTTCAATTGTTGCGTCTAGTGAATAATTTAGAGTTTTAGTTAAGTTAAGAAAAAAATCGTGCACTAAACATCGTAGATTTTGGGTCGTAGAGCTAGAATTTTTCTACTATTTCAACCCTTGAATAATATTGATTTTATTGAAGTTTATACAAAATTATATACTAACCATCACAGATGTTACGATTTTTCAATTGGTATGATCGGTGAATAATCTCGATTTTAATCAAAATTTTAGAAAATTATGTGCTACCAATCATAGATTTGAGAGAGTTGGACTCAATTTTTTCTATTGTTCTCAGTTGTCAAAACTTTAATCCGACGGTCAAAACTTATTCTGCACTGAAGCCGCGAGCCATTTTGTGTCATTCTTGCACAATTGTTTGACTTTCTTCAGCACAAAATTCGGATCTCACATTTACCGACCTAAGGTCCCAATTCGTCCTTTATGTATTTCTAAATTATAATATGAGTCTTCTTCGTTTAATTTTACCTTTTAATGTTCATTACGTATTTTCAATTTGCCAATAAAGGACTTCTGTCAAATTTTATGTCAACTTTCCGTCAACATAGGCATGTGTCATGCACGTGAGGTACTTTCATGGGTATTTCAGACATTTCAATTTATTTTAATCAAGAAAAAATTGGGGTATTCAATTGTTAAACAAAATAACTATTAATACCAAATTTAAATAACCAAAAACATTTCTGAGTACCCAAATAAAATTAGAGCGATTTGCCTATTTTAGACTTAAACAATTTCTGTTTTTCGCTTTTTAGACTTAAACTTTGTTTTCGACCTTTTGTAGACTTAAACAATTTACGGGTACCTCGATATGGATTTTTTTTAAATTTCCGTCAAAAAACTCCCCGACATACAAAACTGCGTCGTTTTGACAAGGGTAAGAATGTCTTTCCATCTTTAGAAAACGGGTTACTCACTTTACAACAAACCAGGTCCTTTAAATTTCACTAAGTGAGTAAAATAGTTTAATCTTCATCTTCCATCTCAAAATTTTCCAAATCAGACCCATCTTCCTCATTCTCTCATTCCAAAATTTAGAAAACTCATATTTGAAGGAATATTGTTCTTATGAGTTTGTTTTCAAGCTCTAGCAGGAAAAGAACAAGAATGGGGGATGATTGTAGATGCCCAAGGCTTGTTGCTTTGTACACTTCTAGGACCGAAAATAACTCTGGAAGGCGATTCATCTGTTGCCTTCAATCTCGTGTGAGTATTCTTTAGACATTGATTTATTACTTAATTTATGGTTTGATTTATGTTTCCAATGGATTGATAACCCATCTTCAAGTAATTCGAGTTGTCATATTTCGGAGATTTTCGCAAGGTTGGAATCTAAAGATTCAGAACTAGAGATGTTGAAAGAAGAATTGCGAGTGAAGGATGAGAAATTGAAGAATTTAGAGGAGAAGTAGAAGATTGGATATGGGTTTGGTAGAAATACTATAGTTGTAATATTACTAGTCATTGTATTCATTTCATTGTTTAAAATGTAAGGGTTGTCTTTGTATCTTGACATTGAATGAATGTGAATCAGTTTAATTTAGCAAATTGCAGTCTTTTTATGATTAGCTGGGAAAAATAGTATTTTGACACCCAAAAATTAGATTTTTATAGTTAAAAAACAAGCTGAGAAACAGAGTAATGTGACCACAGTAATAGTCTATTCAAAATACATATCAACTGACAAACAGAGTACTGTGACCACAATAACATCCAAAAAGAGTGACCAGTTAAACAAGCCAAAAGTGACCAAAACAACAAGGCAAAAGTTCCCAAAATATAGTCTAAATTCTGGCAAAATAAAGTCTAAAAACACTAATCATCAATGGCTTGTGAAATCAGTTGGTTATCTTCTTCCTCATTTGCAGCATCTGCCATGTCTTCTTCTTGAGCATCTTCATCAGCAGCTCCCTCATCATCATCATCTTCCATTTGTTCCTCTTCAGCTTCCTCATCCGCAACATACATTTCAGCATCACTTGCAACAACAGCTTCCTCATCCTCATAGAATTCAAATTCAGTCTGAAAAACAGTATACAATTAGTAACACAACAAAGAATAATATAAGATTTTAGTTAAATTACTACCTCTTCATCAATTGTTTGAACTTTTTTTACCTTCCCCTTCTTCTTTGTAAGTGGACATCCTCTTTTGTTATGTCCCAAAACCTGACAGTTACTACAACTATTCATTGAAAGAGTTGATACTTGATGAACTCCTTGACCTTCAGTAGTTGAGCCTTCAACCAAATTTGCAGCTTCCATTAAAGGACATCTCCTGGCATTGTGTCCTACCAAATTGCACCTCCTGCAAGTTGACTTCTTTCCATGACTTGAAAGTATTTTTGTTCCACTGCCAGCAGGTTTTTCAAAAGGGTCTTTCCTTCTTAATTTCTTGGGCCTACCAGGGAGTTTAAGATTTTTGGGTGGAAGAACTGGTTTTTTCCCAGTCCTAGGCCACAATTGTGGACCACTAATAGGATTAATGCTATCCTCATATGTTTTCTTGAAGGTGGAGCAGTGATCAACCTCATTAATATAGATTTCTACTTCTTCATCACATGCAATAATGGCACTACATGCATGCACACAACGTATGCCCCAAAGTTGCCATTTTTGACATGAACACTGCCTATGTTCTATGTCAACAGGATATTTATCCCCCATATGCCCCTTCTAACTGATACTTATGTCCACCTGCAGCCCTAGGAATGTACCCATTTGCCCTAGACATCAACATTTCTAAGTATTTACTAATCTTAGGACAAATTAGAGTGTCTTGTTTCATGATCCATTCTCTTTTTGTTTGATGTCTAGTCATCAAATATGTTCTTATTGATTCAAGCATTGCTAATATAGGTCTACTTCTAGCTTGCAAAATCACAGCATTGAAGCTCTCACACAAGTTATTAAGTAGAAAATCACATTGTGTGTGTGTCCTAAAGAAGGCCCTTGACCAGTGCTTAGCATTGCAAGCATCAACCAACCAAGAATGGACAAGAGGGTCCAATACCTTAAGTTTCTCCATGTTGTCCAAAAATTGGTTAGGGTGAGTAGATGTTGCACACCCCCAAAGCTGAACTTTCAAAGCATTTCCAGCAAAGTGCTTTCTAAAGTTTCGATGCAAGTGTCGAACACAGAATCTGTGTTCTACCAGTGGCAGCTCTAATTCAACTGCTTAAATCAAGCCCTGCACAAAATACAATGTAAAATATCAGTAAACACTATATATTATCACCCACTGATATTAAGTAAAAAACCAAGAAGAATGTTGTACCTCCTGTCTATCTGATATCTGTGTCCATTTTTCTTGTTGTTCAAACCCAAGATCAGCCTTTAACACATTTATAAACCATATCCATGTCTCCTTTGTCTCAGCTTCTGCTACAGCTATTGCAACATGATATAAAGAGTTGTTAGCATCAAGTCCAACTTCAGTAAGCAGAACACCTGGATGTGGCCCTCTCAAGTGACATCCATCAAGTCCAATAACTTTCCCGCATCCTTTCATGAAACCCCTTTTGAGTGCCCCCAAACACATGTAGAACCTTAAAAATATTTCATTTCCCTTTCCATCAATGTCACACATCATCCCCATATTATTCATGGAATCTGATTGTCTAAGTTCTTCTATGTAGTCCCATAGTCTTGAATACTGGTCATGGTATTTGCCTTTGCCTTGAATCATTTCCATTGCCCTTTTCTTTGTTCTGTAAGCTGTATGATGTGAAATTTTTACTTGGAAATCAGTAAACACTTTATCAATTAAGTCTTTGGCTTTGAGACCATTACTTGCTTTGAAATCCGCCACATATTTCTTTGCCAGAAACTTGGGTCCCACTATCTTAGGTTTGTGTAACCTACCACATCTATGCTTCTCATGAAATTTCTTAATCTGCCAGTCAGTACTACTGCCCACCTTAGAAGAAAAAATCATCCATTTTACACCTTCTTCCAGAACAAGTAAACAATACTCTTTTACTGTTTGACCATTTTACAGAGATAAACTTTCCCATTTTTGCCTTATGATTCTTTTAGGTCATCTTTGGTATTGAATACCATGCCAATCTTGAACCTTGGATTGTTCATGTCCAGTAAAGGCCTAAACCTCATTGATACTTCATCTTCTTTTCCTTTTTCAGTTTCTTTTCCATCATTATCCTTTGCCTCATTCCCCTTTCCCTCAATATCCTTGTTTCCAGCAGGCTTAGTTTTTACAGTTTCTCCCAGCTCATCATCAGAAGAACTCAAACTTTCAAGCTCATCTGAATCATAGAAATCAGAATCACCATTTTGCTGAACATCATCAACCACAAACTCAATTCCCTCATTCTGTTACCCAGTAACAGGTAATTTTCTGTTTTCCTTGCAACTATCCCATATCAAAAACTCACCTTCACTAATTTCATTTTCTGAATCACAGAAGGATGAAACTTCACTTGATTCTTCAAATTCAGAAGGTTGAAAATCTACATCATCTTCACCACTACTTTCATCCTCCACTCTACCTACATTCTGAGAAGGACTAAAATTCTCAACCCAAAAAGCACCCAAAGCAGTGGACACACATTCTTTTGAAAATTTGATTTATCTATCACCTGACCCAGCCTTTTTTCCTCTTCCTCTAGTAACCGTAGGTGGTGACCCCAAACCCACATCTTCAATTCTGAACATCCCACCAGCATTTCCCTTAGATTTGTAATCCATGGTCACTGATTTGTGGTGGCCCATACCTCCCACACTACTCTGCCCAACATCACCTTTTTCAACACTTCCAGCAACATTTTTTTGACCTCCTGGCTTGTTTTTAATAGGACCCTTTAGTGGCTTTGCAAGCCTTCTTTTGGACTTGGGGTCCACAATCACAAATATTTCAACTTCACCACTCCAAACTCCATTATCACACATAATGGATACATCAGTTTCACACAATATTTGGAGCATGAAAGTACAGTCAGTGGCCCCATCCTAGTAATACCCCACATCTGTGACTTTTTTGTGTCCCAGTAAATTACACACCAAATTTAGTTCAGCTAATCCAAAAGTATCACTATGGCAATGATCAAAGTAGTCCACTTTTCCCTCACCATATTCCTTATTAGGCCTATCTGGGTGAAGAAATCTACCACTGTGATTTACCTTTAAAGTAAATTTATTTGACTTAGGATCTGAAAACCAAATCAGACATATAAACCAGTAAATTCACCCATTTCACAACAAAAAACTAAATAAAGTTATCAAATTAAAGCGAGAGGGACCACAACCCCTAATAAAATGTACAGATTATTGCACAGATCCAGAAAACCCCAATTTTTTAAAGCAGGCAAAAGGGGCCCACAAACACTAAATGTTGAAATAAAATGGGACCACAAACCCTAAACAGTAAATAATATAATAATCGTTATTTACAGTACCAATAATCAACATCGAAATATAAATCAGGAAAACGCAGATAGATTAAAATACATACCATATTGAGGTCTCTCCTTGACCTTCTCCTGGTCACGTATCCTCACGTCCACCTTTTTTTGTTGATAATAGAAGGAGTATTCTGTATTTTGAGACTTTTTTTTAAAGTGTTCTTCCGAGGAAGACGAGAATGGTGTGGCTTTTGAGTGATCTTCTGAGGAAAGGTTTGATGTCTATGAGGAAGACTGATTAAGGGTTATTTTTTAACTCCTATTTCGTGCAACCATTCGTATTCGGGTGGGTTTTATTTTATGGGTCGGGTAGAGTTTTTTCACTTCATTGTTTGGACATATTTACCCCCGTCTAAAATGTCACGTGAGAGTTTTTTTACGGAAATTTTAAAAAAATTCATATCGGGGTACCCGTAAATTGTTTAAGTCTACAAAAGGTCGAAAACAAAGTTTAATTATAAAAAGCGAAAAGTATAAATTGTTTAAGTCTAAAATAGGCAATTCGCTCATAAAATTAAGCAAAGTAATCATCTTCATCATTACTCCAATATTAATTCTCCCCTAATCCCCAAATCCCCAATCTCTTCAATAAATCCACATTCTTTTAATGTTTCTTCAATTAATCCAATAGGAATGACCCTTTTCCAATTAGAAATATTTCAATTAATTCGCCGCCTTATTTTGTTTAATGGAATTTTGCAGGGGAGAGGGGTGGTTGGCTATTGGCCGGGAACAAAGTTGTGGCGGCGCCGGTCGTGAATTTTAAGCAGCTCGTCTGAATTGTCTACTAAAAATTCTGACACTGCTGAAACCAAGTGGAGTTTAAAGTCCTTCTGTAGGAGGCTCCTGCAAAAGAAAATTAATTAAAATCCAAATAACCTTAAAAAAATTAGCTCCAAGTCGAAGTAGAATGCAAAAGAAAATAACCGACATTGGCTTAACAGTCATATGCTATATAGTTATTGCTGGCTAATTTTAGGGAAAAATGTTATATGTATCTCCTGGAGTCTAACTGATGCGAAATTTGCAAGTGCACAAATATCAACAAGTAATAAAGTAGTAAGTACGAGATCGTCCCAACGAAGATTGTGTATCTAACTGGAAAATATATTACTTGTAACCTAACTTAAACCAAGATAAGGATGAATGAATTAATTAAAACTAATAATGAAAAAACAATTAAAATAAAGTGAACATGCAATTTTATGAGATAAAAATATATATAACGAATGCACTCAGACACCACTAATCCAGTCTACTCCTTTTACATAAAATAAATGATTTCTTAATTTAAGTCTCAACAAGGTTAATGGTAGAAATTCCCGAATATAAGTTAGACCCAATCTCTTGGCAAAAAACTCCTAGCTTTAGATAATAAATCAGTCGTATCTCTACGTGATTTTAAGACATAAAACCGCATAAAACTCCGTGGATTTTCCCTACCTTTTGTTTCCTAGTCGCTAAAAACCACACAAGGAAATCGAATATATCTCTAGTCATTCTTACGTCATGTTGTTATAATCCTTGATCCAATTAAATATAGAACTTCTCAGCCTCTAGAAATAATTTAGATTCATGCAATAATTGATCAGAAAATCGCAAGCATTAAGAACAAATAATAACAATTAACCATATTGTCGAGATACATAAATTAATAGAAATCAAATATATACATAAAAGTTTCGACCTTTAAAGAAAATATTAGTCGCAAGAACTTTAGCAAAAAATAAGCATAAATAAACATAATAAAAGAAGTAGCATGATGACAAAACGATCCCGAGCTCTGAGCTCGTTTCTTTGATCCCCTGCCCCAAGCCCAGCCGAGGATGGCCTAGATGGCCGACCTTTACTTCTCTGTACCGGGGATATTGGGAAAAGTCTGGCATGGAACATTCCCATTGGGACCGGCTCCACCTTTTCTATTAATAAATTGTTTTTCTTTCATCTCAATTAATTAATTATTTCTCTCACCTCCTCAAATCAAATCACCCTCTTTTCTCTATCTTTTTCCAATACCATCTTCTCTCCTGTCTCCTACTTCGCATCTCCTCCAAAAACAGAGAAATCCTTATTTCCTCCATTTTCTTCATCTTTGTTCCATAGCTTCATACCTTTTTTTTTTCTTTCTAATTCCTCCTTAATCCAATTATCTGCCAGATTAATGCCCTTAAATCTTGACATTTTATGGAGATGTAAGAAAACTTGGATTTTACTTCACCATTTTTATGTGGAGAAAGCTAAAGTAATGTTTTTACAATCTCAAGTTGGCAAAAAATCTTGCTTTTTGACATGTAAATCATAATATATATCTTTTCTAAATATTTTGAAATAATTCAAATCTTTTGTTGAAATTATGATGTAGCATTTCTATTTAAATTTAACGAGCCATCAGAGCAGAAATCAGTATAAAAGTTTTAATTTTACAGGCCTCTTGAAGAGAACTGAGTTTTGCAAAAACAAATAAAATAATAAAAGAAATGAATAGATGAACCTAGTAAAAACTGTAATAGAAGAGGAAGAGAGAGAAAGAGAGAGGAGAAGAAGAAAGGGCAAGAAAAAATATTTGAGAAGTGGATCCAGATGAAAGAGAAAGAATTTATTAATGGGAAAAGTGGAGCTGGTCCCAATGGGACGGTTGCATGCCGGACTCTTCCGGGATATTGTGGTATATACAATACAATGGATGATTTTTAGCGCTGCTTTGCTCCTCACTGTATAGGCGTTAGAAAAGCCTAGCCTTCTGAATACGTGTAGGACTCAAAGTCCTTTCCTAATTCCATTTGATCCCTTTTGATTCCATTTTGATCCCTTTTCCGAATTGGAGTAAACTTATTTGTCTTGTTTACTTCTTTGTTGCTGTTAAAATGCCTTTAACCTGTATTAAATATTATAAAATTAGTACATAAAATTTATAAGAACAGTTTTAAACATATTCACTTATAAAGACTAATTTAATAAATTATTTTCTTTCAACTAAGCACAAAACAAATATAAAAACGATCCAAAATAATAGTAAAATATAGGTTCATCACTAACTCTATTTCACATTGGTCTCCTCTCTCTTCACTGTCGGCTCAGATCTTTCCCATCTGTGAAGCCCCTTTAAATTCCCAGAAAAATTGTTGATTAAATTCAAATTTGAGTTGGTGCTCAAGAACCTTTTCTTTCTATACTTTATTTTTTTTTTTTTTTTTTGCTTTTCTTTCAACAATAGCAACTTTAGATAAGATAGTTTGAGATCCGCATTTGATTATAAATAGCGGACAGACAGTTGTATTAGATAAGACAGACTTTCAGCTATTTATAATCAAATGCGGATCTCAAACTATACTTAAAAATTATCTAACAACAGTAATTTTTACATTATTGAATGGCTTTATTAAAGCATCTTTATAAAAGAATCTTACTTTACTAAAAGTCTTTTAACTTTCTTCCCAAAAGCAGATTCCTACTTATCCTGTCTTTTGCTTATAGCATATTCCAATCTATTCATCAATAATTCTTGTGCACTTGCCAAAACATCCTTGATATTTAAATACATATCATTTGGATCTTGCGAATCTTCTAGTTCTTTATATCTATTGGAGGATATCATTGAGCTGCCGCTTTTAGATGAGTTTGCCTCCTGCTTCATGTATTCTTTCTCTTTTAGAGCTTGCTCCAACTTTTCCATATGTTTGGCAATTATTTCTGCCTTTGAAAGATTGGCTTCTTCTCCACCAGGGGGTCAGGATCATCAGCTTCCAGCATACATGGGTAATTTTATAGCTTTAAGTTAGTAGGGAAAGCCATTTCAGGACTCAACAGCCATTACACAGCACCTTTCAATGCCCTAACGCCTTCAACCTCACACAGCTTAACGGGCTAAACAGGCTTAACAGTAGTTCGACCATAGTTTCCTGGAACAATCCTCCATACTCACTTATATTCTAGCCATGATGCTAGATTTCAGAAAATCCTTAGTCCTAAGACATCTTCATCATGGATTTTCAATATATTCATTAATCAGCCATAATTCAACACAAGAGAGTTTAGCCTATAAGGCTCATATAAACAATAAAATAAAGTAAAATAAAAACTAAAATTAAAAACTTACAAAATTAAAGAGTGAAGCCTTATGTACATCAAACTTGAAGATTTTATTGATATATGAATTTTACAAAGGAAGAAAGAGAGAGCATAAAGAAAAGCTTATCCTATCTAATACGTAGATTTGGAACCAAAGGACTTCAATAACTCATGTTTTTATTTTTTTCTTCGAACAGTATTGTTGGATGTTTGAATGGAAAAATACAATGTATAATCCAAATACATGTGTGAATCTTGAAGATAGATTCTTGAGGTACATGTATGTGTGTTAATATCTTGGAGTCATGAATCACAAATTAAATGCATTCATGAGTTGAACATTTGGTTCAAGTAATCTAATGGAATTCAAATAACTTATTTAAGATAAGATGAATGTATCATATGGTTCTTGTATAGAGGTTTAAATGAAGATTCATCAATTCAATCCTTGTACATGAATGTTCCTAGTGTCCTTTGAGATGGGTCATTCCAATACTCTATAAATAGGACTTCTTCATTCACTTCCTAGTATATCAAATAGAACAACAACAATCTTCTTCTTGTAAAGTTTGTGTCTCTCTTTCGTGCTAAATTCCCTAAAGTCTTTGAGTGCAATTCTTATTTGGCTCGATTGAGAGTGTGAGATAATAGTGTCGTTTCTTACACTACGAGTGTTTTATCTTGGGAGGTGATCGTCTATCAGCTATTGACACCATAGCAAGGGCGAATTTACCCTTAAGGAGATTTGCTTCGGCATACCTTACTCGTTAATCTCTAGTACTCTGTAACTGTATTCTGATTTCTTTTATAAGAAAACAAGGTATATGAATCTATTTGTATATCCATTGATAATAAAATAAATATTTATTTATTGTCTATCTTTTACATTAATACACTATTTATGAAGGAATAGTTCCAACAATCTTAAGGCTTAATTTAGTGTATTTGCAAAAATTTCAAATTCTAGAAATGAGACTGCTTTGCCTATTTCTAATTCTTCTACTCCTTATGTTGGTCTACCAGTGGTTGTTTCTCATCAACTTTCTGCGCACGAGAATTCAGAGAAATTTTCTGGAAATTCTCTGGAAATGACTTTAAAATGTGGCAACATAAGATGCTATTTTATTTGACCACCCTAAATCTTGCTAAAAATCTCAAAGAGGTTGAACCCGTGCTTAGCACATTTGAGTTGGATGTTACAACAATTACTGCAGTTGATGCTTGGAAGCATTCTGACTTCCTGTGTAGAAACTACATACTCAATGGGTGGTCTAATACTCTTTACAATATTTATTGTAATATTGGGACAACCAAGGAGTTATGGGAATCACTTGAAAATAAGTATAAAACCGAGGATGACGGTACCAAGAAATTTGTGGTGGCCAACATTTTAGATTACAAAATGGTTGATACCAAACTATAATCAGTAAGATTCAAGAGATTCATATTATCCAACATGATATTGTGGCTGAAGGGATGTCTTTTAGTGAATCATTTCAAGTTGCAACAATAATTGAGAAATTACCACATGGGTGGAAAGACTTCAAGAACTACTTGAAGCACAAGTGAAAAAAGATGAGTTTAGAGGACTTGATTGTTCGCTTGAGAATAGAGGAAGACAATCAGAAAAGTTATAATTCTCTTTCTGACCCAAAAGAAGTCAAAGCAAATTTGGTGGAATCTTCTAAATCTAAGGCAGTTGGAAAAAGGAAGAAGTTTGATAATAGAAAATGCAATGAGAGATTTAAATCCCAGTCTCAAAAGTTCCATGGGAATTTCTTTGTATAGAAAAGATGAGTATGCAAAAATTCCTCCAATGAGTTATATGAGAGGTTTAGAATTGTGCACCAAACAACAACTCCATACACACCTCAGCAAAATGAAATGGTCAATGCCATGCTTATAAGTTCAGGTTTATTCAAAATTTGTTGGGGGAAAGCAGTTTTAACTGCTAACTACATCCTTAATCGTATACCCCATATAAAGACAGATAAAGTTCCATATGAGTTGTGGAAAGTAAGAGCGTCATCTTTCAAATTTTTTAAAGTGTGGGGGTGTCTTACTAAGGTGGTTGTACCTCTACCAAAATGAATAAGACTATGACCGAAAACGGTTGATTGCATATTTGTTGGATATGTTGAGAAAAGTAGTGCTTTCAGATTTTTGGTACGTAAATCTGAAATCAATGATATCCATGTTAATACTCTCATGGAATCATGAGAAGCTGAATTTTTTGAGGAAATGTTTCCTTGCAAAACAAATCATGATTCTCATAAAAGATCAAGGGGACACGATTTCTGAGAATAATGATTTTAGCGAAGATAAAGCTGAACCAAGAAGGAGCAAGAGAATAAATATCTCTAAATGATTTGATCCAGATTGTCAAACTTTCATGTTAGAAAATGAACCTCAAACGTCGTGTCTGCAATATCCATTTTGGAAAGAAGCTGTAAACAGCAAAATTGAGTCCATTATGAGCAATCATACTTCGTAGTTGATTGATTTTCCACCTGGAAGTAAACCGATCGGATGTAAATGGATATTCAAAAGAAAACTAAAGACCGATTGTTCCATAGACAGACACAAGGCAAGGTTGGTTGTTAAAGGGTTTAGACAAAATGAAGGTCTAGACAATTTTGAAACTTATTCAACAGTATCTAGAATTACTTCCATAAGGATGTTAATTGCTATAGCTTAACTATATAATTTGCAGATACATCAAATGGATGTAAAAACTGCATTTCTAAATGGTGAATTAAATGAAGAGATTTACATGGAACAACCCGAAGGCTTTCAAGTCAAAGGGCAATAATCGAAGGTGTGCACACTTGTAAAGTCATTATATGGACTTAAACAAGCTCCTAAGAAATGGCATGAGAAGTTTGACAAAATCATGAGTATAAATGGATTCAAGTTAAACGAATGTGACAAATGTATGTCTCTATGTTGACGACATGCTTATTCTTGGATCCAATAATGAAGTTATCAAGCACACCAAGAATATACTCATAAAAACTTCGATATGGGAGTTGTTGATGTAATTCTAGGTATTAAAGTTTTGAGAACTTAAAATGGCCTAGCTTTATCTCAATCTCACTTTATTGAGAAAGTGATTGAAATATTAAAAGGACATGGTATTAAAGATGCTAACAATCATTTTCTCCCACATCTAGTGTTGCATAAAAATGTTGGTAATAGTATTTCGCAAATGGAATACTCTCAGATAATTTGCAGCATAATGTTTTTTATGAACTGCATAAGACCTGATATTGTTATTCAGTTAGTAAAATGAGTCATTATACAAGCAATCCTAGACACGAGCATTGAAAAACATTATTGAGAGTATTAGGGTACCTCAATAGGATAAAAGATTATACTCTTCATTAAGGATCTTATCCAGTTGTAGTGGATTAGTATAGTGATGCAAATTGGATTTCTGATTCCGGTGAATCTAATTCAACAAGTGGTTATGTATCCACCCTTGGGGTGGTGCTGTTTCTTAGAAATCCTCAAAAAAAAAAAAAATCTCTAATAGCACGTTCAACAATGGAATCTGAATTCATTGCGTTGGACAAGGTTGGTGAAGAAGCTGAGTGGCTTCGCCATTTCTTGGAGTATATTCATTTGTGGCCAAAGCCTGTGCCTACAATTTGCATACATTATGACTGTTAGCCCGAAGGGCAATATATTCTATGTTGTTTTGATGATAACAAACCATTGTTAGTTCTAATGTTTGTGTGAGCTTGTTCTTTGTAATAGGATCCTTAGCACTCACATCAACATTGATGAAAATGGTAAGTTAGCTTCTTGTGTAAACGAAGGTATGTATATTACACACAAGAAAGCTATATTGTGGAAGGAAGGAGGCAAGGAGGTTGGTTGGGATATAGGGCTCTTCAAAGAGTCCCTAATGCATATGGCAAAAGAACTTAACATGCTAGTGCTTATGCTTCTCGTTCTATCTTGGTTTATCTTATAAGCACTTAGCTTTACACTTATTTGTTCTTATATCCTTTTGCCATGCTTCCTTGTACTTAAAATTGTCCATATCCTATCTAATTACATCAAAGTTTGTCATAATCAAAAAGGGGGAGATTGTTAGCCCTAAGGGCGATCGAACTCGGTTTTTGATAATGGACAAACACTTGATGTTGTGTCTAATGTTTATATCTTTGTGATAGAATATCGGAACTAATATTGGAAGCTCTAAGTACTTCAATCAAGCCATGATCAAGATTCAAAGTCGTATTATTCAAGGCTCATCTTTCAAGATTGAAGATTGAAGACTTAGGTTTGGTTAGATTAGCTTTGTCGTTATAAGCCTTTATCTTATATAGCTCTAACCAAAGCTCTCATGAACATAAGCTCTACACTCTAGTCTTGCATGTTTTCATAAACACGTTTTTCAAAAGGCTTAAGTTTCAAAATGATCTTTACATGTGTTCTTATCCAAAAAGCCTTTGATTTCATAGATAAGTCTTTTAGAATGGTTTTCCAAGTGTTCTTACTTGTTACCTTTTGGGAAAACCTTTTAGACTTTAAAAGACTTCAAAAGATTTCAAAACGTGTGAAAAATCAGCTTGGAAGTTCGGTCAACCGAGCTCAAGCTCGGATCAACCGAGCAGATACTGAGAGGTATGTAATCTTGCTTTGGTCGACCATAAGGGAGGTCGGTCGACCGACCTTGGTTAAGGTCATCCGAAGTGGTCAGTTCGGTCAACCGAACTCTGCTCTTTCTAGCCGTTATTTGACCGTTGGAGACTCGATTTTCAGCCTATTTTGAAATGTATATATACTCCAAAGCTAGAGAAACATTCCAAGACTTGCACATACATTTTACATTGATTTCTTATCAAGTCTAAACACCTTCAAAGAAAAAACACTTGATCTCCATGATCTAAATCATTCAAAGGTGTTCTTTCAAAAAGCAAGACAAAGAGTGGACTTCATATGTTCAAGAGCTATAATTGATGTACTTCAAAGGTATCCATCTTTCACTTAGAAGAGTGAACAACTTTGTTTAATTACCCTTCTTTATTCCCTTTCTTAGTGATTGGGTAATTCTTGTAAAAGTCCTACTTAGTGTGGGCAAGCTCTTAGTGAGTTTCTTTGTATTGTGGTTGTGTTTGTAAAACTCTTAGTGAGTTAGCCACAAGTGTAAAATCTTCGTAGTGAAGTTGTTGCAAATCCTTGGGTGCGGCTCAAGGTAGTGGATGTAGATTGTAAGTGAATCGAACCACTCTAAATCCTTTGTCTTGTTATTGGGTTTTGCTTTTGGTTTGTTCATCTTGCTTAAACTATCACTTGCATTGAATAGATTTGTAAAAAGTTAGCAAGTTTAGTTAAAACCCAATTCACCCCCTCTCTTGTGTTTTACAATGACAATCAAGCAGCAATTGCAAGGGCACAAAGCTTCATTTACAATGGAAAGTCTCGACACATTATAATTTCATTAGGCAGTTGCTATCAAGTGGTATAATGTCTATTGATTTTGTGAAATCAAAAGATAATCTTGCGGATCCGTTTACTAAAGGTTTGAGCAAATAGAAAATTAACTGCTCAACGAGGGGAATGGGCTTAAAAGCCTTAAATAATCGAGTTACCTTGATCGAAAAACTAACATTAGTGACTGGAGATCCCATGGACAAGGTTCAATAGCAAATCAAAAGTTTTATGTAACTCATACGTGAGCACTTTGGAGTCTAATTCCATATCAGTCCTTGGATGCACTAAGTGCTGCCTACATGAGACTGATTAGGTTATGTTATATGCTTTAATGGTGGCTATATCTTGTAATTTACAAGTAGAGTATAATATGGTACTCTTGATAGGACACCACCAATGTGAGTGAAGAGTAAGGCCGACTCTATGAAAATATTTCTAAGCCTATATTTTCTAAAGCAGTCGCAGAAAGTTCAGGGCTGAAATAATGAACACAATTGAGAATCAATTGAGACATGGAACTCATAGATATATGAGCCAATTCTGCTACCTATTCCCCAAAACGACATGCCTCACCACCTTGATAAGGTTGTAGAACTTGCAATTCATGGTCTTCATCCTCAATAGATTCATCATCACACAAGTAAATCATGTTGACTTGTACTAATGAACATGTGTGTTGGGGAGAGTACTTTTCTTCACATTTGAAACAAAGATTTTGATCCCTTCTTTGCATCTCTTCATTACTCACCCTTTTGAATCTCAAATGTTCATTCTGAAGTGCTTTAGCCACATAAGCTGATGCATAAGGTGGTTTAGAGGATGATATAGAAGCTTGAGAAGATTAAAAAGTAGAGGATAAAGCCTTCTGTGCATAGCTGGAATAGGTAGACTTGTTGATAGACTTAGATGTACAAGACAAATACATCTCCTGCTCCACAGACAATCTGAAAGCTTCCATTAAAGAGTTAGGCCTATGCATGCTTACTATCCCCTTTATTTCATCCTTGAGTCCACTCAAAAAGAGGTCAATGAAGTATTATGGTGTGGCTCTAGTTCCAGTTGTCAAAAACACAGCCTTCAAGGCTTCAAACTTCCTCATGTATGTTTGCACGTCATTGCACTGCTTTAGCTTAGAAAACTCCCCCACAATACCAGCCAAAGACATTGTATCAAACCTCTTATATAATGCTCCAACAAAACCAAGCCAATCTTGACTTCCATGTTCCATGACATAACTATGGCCCCACAGACAGGCCTCTTCTCTGAAGTAAGTCATAGCCACATCCAATTTCAAGTGATCTGGTATTTTGTGAACCTTAAAGTAACAGTCATCTTGTATGGCCCATTCTCTAGGGGCACTACCCTCAAACTTTGGGAAATTCTTAGGTTCAACACATATGAACTTATAAAGGTTAAAACAGATCTAAATTCTTCCAATTGTCTATCAATTCTAATCACAGAACTTTCCACATCTACTAACCTCCGAGTTTGATGTTCATCAGGCATTCGATACTCTGGTAGCTCCGGCGTAGGCAACAGACCTTGCACAGCCGTCGTCTGAGCTTCACCGAGCTGATTCCGAGTTGTCACCATCTTTGTCCAAGGTTCGACGACACTGATACCAAATGTTATGTAATGAACAATCCTTCAAACTTTATTGATCAATTCAGAAGTTACACTTGAGCAGAGAATAAAAAGAGAAATGAGAAAGAATTAGAGAGAGAAATGGCAGAAATTGAGCTGTAAATTACAGAGAAAGAAGAGGAAGAAAACTGGTAACCGTCAATAACAGATTGGCAAAAAGATACTAAAAATATCTAAGGAATCATCTATTTATAGACATCAGTCCTCCAGGTCAATCAAATCCGCGAACAAGACCCGACCCGCGCTTCTTTATTAATTCTCCAAATTGCTCAGGTTCGAGACCCACCAATAGCTAAAATATTAGACTTCTTTCTCATATCATAACAACAATAAGGAAATCCTTCATGTTCTGAGCTAGGTTGAGACTTACCAATTAAGTTGTTTGGAGCGTTCTTCCTGAGGACGAGTGGTTTATTGACATTTGTATCTAGATTGGAGTTCAATTTTGCAATTTTGCGGTCGGGTCGGGTCGGATTTTAATTGGGAATAGACCAGGAGAGTTTATTATTTTTATTAATTAAAAAATTTAATAGACGAAATTGCACATGCGTGACCCGATTAAATTGAAACTGAGGCTTCCTTGGCTCCAATTTCTTTGGTTCTTCATCATTTCAACATAAATGCATTGCTCAAGCTATTTTGGGTATGGATGTCTTATGTCAAGCAAAATCTGGGATGGAAAAAACCGTTGATTTTGTTCTTTCAACACTGCAACAAATAGAGCCTGTTGCAGGACAAGTTGCAGCACTTGTCTTGTGCCACACTAGAGAGTTGGCTTAATAGGTATGCATCACAGCTTGAATCCACCTTATCAAGCACCTTGATTGTATATTGAAAATGTTTTCAGTTTGTGTAGTTGCCCAATGAGTTATTCCGTTTCCCTGCAAATTTGTCACGAGTTTGAGCGTTTTAGCACTTACTTACCTGATATCAAAGTGGCGATTTTCTATGATGGTGTTAATGAAAAAATCCACAAGAATCTCCTCAAGAATGAATGCCCTCATATTGTGGTGGGAACACCATGGAGAATTCTTGGCTTGGCTAGGGAGAAAGACTTGTCTCTGAGGAATGTGAGGCATTTCATCTTGGACGAGTGTGACAAGATGCTTGAGTCTTTGGGTATGTTGTGCATTCTTTTAGTGTAATTGATCTTTGTTAATCTTTGCTCTTCTTTCAAGTTAATCGTAATAACATTTGTTGGTCATGTCGTTGCAGATATGAGGAAAGATGTACAGGAGATCTTCAAGATGACACCTCATGATAAAAAAGTGATGATGTTTTCAGCTACGCTTAGCAAGGAGATTCGCCCAGTTTGCAAGAAGTTCATGCAAGAGGTAATGTTCTGTGGCCAGATCTACTTGAATTTTTACGTCTACCATTTTCATTATTCCAGATTTCTTCAGGAGATTGTCCATAATGCAGTAATTAAAGCACCGTATAATTAACCATGTGTATTGTGTTTTATCAATCCTTCTACTACGAAAGTTATCTTGGTGTGAGAGGAAAATGAGCTGATGGCAAATTATGACTCTAAATATTCTCGAACTTGGGGATCAAAACTCTCTAGTCTCCCCTATTATTGGTGTCCAATTTTTACTTTCCATTTGCCTATTTGTTTTCCCTTTGAACTTATTAGGTTACAGAAGGGGAAGGGAGATCTAGATGGGTTGGGTGTTTGGTCTGTTTTGTAGCGTTTTATCAGATGCACGGATGAACTGTTTAGAGTTTTACACCCTGGTCTGTAATGTATTTTTGAGGAGGCAAATCATACAGATGGGGCCTTCAGTTTAGGGGAATCACCCATCATTCATTTCTTTCTGGATTCAATTAGCTTCAAGCAGGCTCCTAATATGATTTACTGTGACATTTGTCCTTTCAGCCAATTGATGATGAGGCCAAGCTGACCCTTCATGGTCTTGTACAGGTGGTCTTTTGAATTATTGTTAGATAGCAATTGGTCAGTTTGAAACTTGGTTTTCTTTTTATCTAACCTTCCCGTGAATTCCTGGCAGTACTACATCAAGTTGAGCGAGCTCGATAAAAACCGGAAACTGAATGACCTGCTCGATGCACTGGCTTTCAACCAAGTTGTCATATTCATTAAAAGTGTTATTCGGGCTGGGGAACTGAACAAGTTGCTTGTTGAGTGTAATTTTCCATCTATTTGCATCCATTCTGGAATGTCCCAGGAGTAAAGGTTTGGTTCTCTATATTTTTTACATAAATTCTGGGGAATTTGTTTAATCTTGTGTTTTACTTATTTTTGGATCAGAAACTAGTTGCAAAAGCCACATGATGAGGTATTATAATATCCTTGTAAGTTATTGTTGCGGTTTCTAATGGGAGGGTTAGTTACGTTCTGACGTTCCCCTCTAGTGAAACCTAACATGCTAGTTTAGTTGTATTTATTGATGTTCCTAGTGCCAAGAACATTTGTCAAATGATTATTTTTTAGTGTTGTAGACAGTGGCGGAGCCAGGATTTGAATTTAGGGGGGGCCGAACTAAAATTTTGCTTACGGTGTAAAATGATATATTTGAGGTAGAATTATATATTTTTTTAGAAAAATTGAATTTAAACGACATATACAAAGTCTTAGGTTAGCCGAAGGGAAATTTTTTTTTGATTCTTCATCAGCTCATCGAATGAGTTTTTTACCCCGATATTAACCCTAAATCGCTTAACATACATAACCGAGCTATTTTATTTACAAGGAGAAGTGGACATATTTTACTTAATTCTTTTTTGGCCCAATGCGTAAATCTTCAGCCCACATCACAAGTCCATTCTTCCTTTTCCTTAGCATTTTTGCAGCTCTTTTTATTCTCTTTTGCTTGATCTTTCTGCTTGCAACTTGAAAGAACTTCAGCTTGATCTTCTTTTCTTCTACTAATCTTCAACATTGGTGGACCAAACGATTGTAAAAATTTCTAAATGGTATATTTCGGTGTGTATCATAAAATTCTTGGGGGGGCCGTAGTAGAAAAAAATCTATTTTTTTTCTGAACAGTTGGATATATATACCTAGTATATAAAAAAATTGAAAATTCTTGGGGGGGCCAGGACCCCCCTGCCCCTTGTATCCTCCGCCACTGGTTGTAGATTGACGCGCTATAAGGGCTTTAAGGAGGGACACAAGAAGATTCTGGTTAATTTATGGGTCTATGTTCAGGAGAGGTTTGAAGTGGACATTAAGGAGCTTCCGAAGCAGATTGATACTTCTACGTACAACATGTCATCCTGTTGTGCCCATGCTATTAACTCATTTTTTTTAGTCTTCAGCAATTGTACTTGTAATTTGGTCTCCTCGATGCACTGAAGATGCTACACTACTATATGCCTTCATTTTCACGATTGAAAGATAAAAGCAGGACTTAATTTTAGCAATGGCCAGGATGGGTATGACCTAATATGTTCGAGCATCTATTTTCCATATTGACAATTCATTTTTATCAAAATAATCTATATGACTGAGTTCATACCATTCCATATCCTTATTTGGAGACTACTGCTTCATCTTTTGACTATTTTGCTAAATCATTTTTGGGGTAAGAATTGGATTTACTGATAATTTGTATGAGATGGAATTCTTAGATGTATTCATGAGATGGAATTCTTAAATGTATTCATGCGAACGACCACACAGAAATATTATATTAATTAATGTACCCGACTCCAATTTTGGGATTAAGGCGTTGTTGTTATTCTGAGATAAAATTTATGGAAGGAATTCATTTTATCGTCCGTGTGGTACTTATGGTTTTGTTATGATGATCGTGGTTAAAATTTGTTATGCTAATTGATTGAATATTTGGATGTTATGTTTATTAATTTGGCCTTTATTTTCAGCATCTCTTTTCTTGTTACTATTTACTACTGCCTGGTAAATTCTCTTATGCCAAAATGCTTTCATGCAATGCCTTCTTAAGGGATCAAAATGTTTGCCTTTCGGGGAAACATCAACAACGAAAACAGAGTTGTAGAATCATCAAACTTTCAATGTTTGGATCTACTGATTACAAGAGATTTGCATTCTATTCTTCTATTGTTCAGTACCTGCTCGTGAGTTCTGTAAAATTTTAACTAGATCTTGTTATGCTAGCTTCAGATGAGGGAGGAGCTATAGATTTTTATTCGCCTCTTTTTGGTACAAATGATTCGATATTCTGAAAGCACATTAATACATGTTAGAATTATTAAAGAAAGCTTATTATTATTTAGAATAATATTTAGTTTTGGTAATTACTAGTTTAATTGTATTAGATTTTTATTTAAAAAAAAGTTTAATTGTATTAGATTTGCTTTAGTAGTATCCTAGTCAGGTTATATTTCCTAAATATCTTACAGATTCTAGGAGGTTTTGACTCTTATAAATAGGAGAGTTGTTTACGTATTCTATGTGGCATTGAGTGTGGTCTGGAGTATTGTTGTGCGGTTAGAATAATTGATTTGAGAGTTGATGTATATAATATTGTATGGTCCTCTCCGTAGTATTGTTGTGAGATTTGATATTTCTGTGTGTTCGTACTCTGGACACACTCATCACTAATTTATTTATTTAAATATATGTGTTTTCGCTCGCATTGAAATAAAGATTCTACAATCCAGGAAGTATTTGCAAGTAATGACGCTGGTAAATTTGCATTTCTAGAATTTTAATTTCCTTTGAATAGGATATTCAATCAAATTCAAAGTGGTGGGAAGCGACCTCCCAAAGTTTTCCATCTCTGCTGTTGCTGTTTTTTTTTCCGTTGTCCTAATTTGCTCCAGCCAAACATTTTTCCGACCATACAGGCTAGAAAGTACAACTTATAACAGCTCCTACACAAAAAAAAAAGGCGATACTCACGCCCACATAACTCCCACCTCCCGATCCGACAGGAATTGTGGAGAATGTAAATCAAGGTGACCCAGCGACTCGATTGGTGGGAGGCCTTGTCTTAGCCCACCGCAAGAAGCTACCCCCACATTGGAGGGTTGAAACTTCCACACTACGACTGTCAAGATTCGAACTTGCGCCCTCCTACACAATCTGCCATCCTCGAACCAACTGGATTACCCTTGCGGATACAACTTATACCAGCTCTCATTACAAAACGGAGGTTGCAGATATATTTCTCATGATTAATTCATTTTTCCTTTTCTTTTAAAAAGATTGAGAAGAATTAGCCGTACCAAGTTGGGTTTTATATGTATTCTTATTCATTGAAAATAATCTTAAGTACACCACTTTTATTCCTTTTCTTTTGAAACAAAAAATCAAAGCCTAAAAAAAGATTGAGAAGAATTAGCCGTACCAAGTTGGGTTTTATATGTATTTTTATTCTTTGAAAATAATCTAAGGTACACCACTTGGTTTTGTTTTGCTATTTTCTCAAAAGTGATGCTCTGGTTAGAAAAAATGAAGCATTGAGTAATATTTAGATCGTAAAAAGATGAGGAGGGGACTGAGGAAATTTGGATATAAGTAATAAACGGAGATATGAATTTGCTAGATTTAAATGACAGTTCTTCTTTGAATTTAAAGAAATTGAGAGAATGCATTCCTGTGGATGACACTACGTAATTTTTTCTTTGTTTCATATAGTCGACTCCAATCTTTTATTACTAAAGCTTAATTGTTTCCTCAAATTTCCCCTGTAAGTCCATGTTTGAGTTGGGTTGAACTCTGGGCAATATTTGATCTGGAAAAAAACAAAATATGGTACTCGTAAATATAATTAGAAGATAGGATTGTGTAGATACATAAAATTAATTTTGACCCTTTTGTTTTTGTTTTTGCTTGGAGATTTTTCCTTGTTCTCCTGCACCTATTTCACGAGGAACCATGAGTGGAATGGCATTTTTCAACTTCATTTAGTAAAAATAATCATTTTTTCCTTGAAGAAGCCAACGGTTGTGGTTGAGTTTCGCATAGACTTCTACTTGTTTATTAATGTAAAAATAATTACTTAGGCGATTTTTACCTTTAGGGAAATTTGAATGACCCAGTAAAAACATGAAAAATAAGCTTGAATTACAAAAAAATTGCTACGTATTTCTTTTGCAAAACTATAACATAAATCACAACTTTTGCACATGTATGGTTCAATTATATAATCTGTGTTATTCCCTGATTTAGTAAGCCAAAAAAATTTTTACGTTAATATATAAAATAAAATTTATTTTGTTTACGCGTATAGTGCAATTATATAACTACATGACTAATACAATGTAGATAACTGTAAATGCACATATATTAATGTGAAAATAAAGATATTTGAGGATTTGAGACTTGTATGTTTAGTTGAGGAAAATTAATATTCATATCGATAAATATTTTTCTTAAAGTGCATCTCTAAGCATCAAATCAAGAGAAAGACAGTTCTACTGCGAGGGAAAATAAAGAGACAAACCTATCATTATACGAAACATTCTTGTTGCGTGTGATTTCTAGATCCGATGCTGACATATTCAAGAATGTTAAATGGACTATCATCTTCATTAGTCACAGTAATAGGAAATTGTTCAAGCATCACACGCTTGGTATGAGAAGTTTTATAGCTTTCTATTTATGAAACTTTGATCACCGGAAGTTTCACTTCTTTGTGAAGTACTTGTCCTCCTCCTAAAATTACGACTTACATACATGTTTGATTGTTGACCATCATCATTCCCCTCACTGGCCTTGATTACATACAAGAAGATCTTGAGCTGTTCCCAACATATGCACTTGACAATTATTCACACTAGTACCATGGTTACAAAACTTAAAAAACGAACAAAAAAATCATTACTGTTAAGATTAGTTTACGAATCAATAATGTCGTTTGAAGCTACACGTTGTTGAGTTGGAGCATAATAAATATTATACTTGTATATATAATAGGTTATTATAAATAATGATTACCTTAAAATGAATAAATTTTCTTCACATGTTACTTTTTAAGAACGATTTGAATTCTTATCCAAGTCTCGTCAAGAAAATTGTGTAAGCAAAAGTGCATAGGTTCACCCCACGGTTCCCCCCACCCACCCTACCCCTTCTACCGTTGGAGTAACAAATACCAAATATTTAGAGAATTGCATCGTTATAAAAGAAAAAAATTATTGATAAAGTAAAGATCAGGAGGAGGCGGATTTGCTTTAGGAGGGACACATATAGAGATGGCAATAGGATTAGGTAGGAACAGAAGACCACGATCTCCAGTCCCGGTCCCCGCCTCTTTCATCGCATCCTCATCCCCGACCAGGCTCCGTCATTGGGGATTGAAGGGGATCGCATCCCCAGTCTACATGGAAACTTTGCACCAACTGAGGAAAAATAGAGAAGTTTTTCTCCAAACTCTCTCTTTCGTCCCAACGGAAGCTCAACATCGACTAAAATATCTTTCATTAATTAATTTTTAAGCATTAAGTATGTTTTTTCTAAATTCAAGCCATTAGTCAAGACTAAAGTTTCATATTTTCTCTCCAAATCGGGGTACAAAACATGTCCATCAACTTTGATCTATTTAATGAGATTTTGAACTCGCAATGACACTATACACTATCCAGAAAATTATTACTAGCAAAATACCGTATCCCTTGTACTTATTGATGACATAACATTCATAATCTAAAACAAAGTGACACGAGCACAAATAAATTCATTAACAAAAAAAACAGCAATTTCTACGTCAATGAACAATTCCTTCATCATTGGACATTTGTGACCAAGAAGAGGATTATTCATTTGAGCCTTTCGATCGAATTACAATACCTTTTATCCATAATTCCAAATGACTCTCGGATCTTAGGGAGATTGAAAACTCCAAATCTGCAATATGACGAGGCTCTCTGATGAATTCTCCAACTATGATCTCAATCCACTTTTCTCTTGGCCTTTTATTTTCTCTCTCATTATTATGTTGTTGAACTTCTCCATGTAGAGTAAGTTTATAGAGCAATGATTTTTCAATTCCAAATCCACTGACACGCTGAATTATCAAAATAATCTCATACACAACTCCTTCTACAAGTTTTCCTGTTTCCAAATTTCCTTTGATCATATGCATCGAATTGTGAAAATTTAGAACCGCAACACTGAAAAAGCTACGATCACTACACATGACATATAACATTAAAATGTGTTAGTTTAATACTCACCATTGATGAAAATTTATAAGCCAATTAATGTATGTATATATGTATATGTGTTCCCTTACCTTAAATCTGGTGACAAAATCCACCCAACTTCAGTGTTAAATGAGAGATCAGTTGGTGATATGGTGAAGCAATAGTTGTCCAAGTGAGATTTATGGGAGGATTTCTACATGAAGTTCAAGATAAGAGATAATAATTATATAGTGGAAATGCATACAAACAATTCATAATTCAAACTAGGGTGAATGCCTTAAACAGGAAACAAACAATCGTTTATTTTCTCTTTTTTGGACATAAAGTTTCTATTTGATCAAACATGAACAAAAATAATTTACGGGACGTCTGATATAGAAAATGTGATAAATTCCGGTCAAAATGGCCACGTGCCTTAAGAGTGTCGGTGAGGGCAAGGGTAAACTTTTCATTTCTAACCGTTTTTTCCAACCCTCATTTACGACTCGACCCGTCCCCACCATCTACATCTTCTCCTCCCCAATATTTCCCCATTGCCATCTTCTTCATGTAAGAATTTGTAAATGGGAGTTTTGTCTCAACATCAGAAATAATTGAGCAGAATCCATTTTTGTTAGGTTATGGAGCCTAATGCTACAAGGATTAGGAATTAAGAAAGAAGTAGGACTCTTCCAATTATGACTCATCCTAATGCTAAGTGGAATTCAAAATTGAATCCAATTAGGAGTCGGGGTTTTCTTTTCCTATAAATAGCCATCTATGTAGCTATAATAATGTATCTCAACACAAGTAATATCCTGGCTTGGTAGCGCCCCCGACGTAGTCAATTCTTTGGCGAACTGGGTAAACAATTCCTTGTGTCTTTCTTTATTGTTTTTCGATATAGTTTTCTCTCCCAAATATTATTTTTTATTTCCTAACAATTGGTATCAGAGCCTGGTTTAGGGCCAGCAGAAATAAACATGATGGGTGAAGGGAAATTGCCGATCGAAAAGTTTGACGGAGCAGATTGATTTTGAGTTCTGGAAGATGCAGATTGAAGATTACCTATATGGTAATGATTTGTATCAACCTCTTGGTGAGAAATCGGAGGACATAAAAGACGACGAGTGGAAGTTGTTGGACAGGAAGACGATGAGCGTCGTGCGTTTATCTCTATCTAGAAACGTGGCGCTCAATACGGTCACAGCAAAAACTACCAAGGAGATGTTAAAGACATTATCGAAGATGTACGAGAAGCCATCAGCAGCAAACAAGGTTTTTCTGATGCGACGTCTGTTTAACCTAAAGATGGCAGAAAGTACTGCGGTTTCCAATCATCTCAATGAGTTCAATGTGATAATAGCTCAATTGAGCTCAGTTGAGATTGATTTCGATGATGAGGTACGAGCCTTAATTTTGCTGTCTTCTCTACCAGAGAGTTGGGGCGGAACAGTTACTGCAGTTAGCGCTTCAGCAGGGAAGGTGAAGCTTAAGTTTGACGAAGTCAGAGACTTGATTATTAGTGAAGAAATTTGTAGAAAATAATCGGTATAACTTATGGATCAGGCCTGAGTACAGAAAATAGAGGTTGATCAGAATCAAGGTCAAAATCCTACCGAGGTAGATCGAAGTCGAGAGGCAGGAAGCCTAAGAGAGACAAGAGCACAATTAAACGTTTTAATTGTAGGCAATATGGGCACTACAAGAGAGAGTGCACAACACCGTCGAAAGAAGATAACAAATCAGCAATTGCAGCAGTGGAAGAAATATCATATGCATTAATTTTAAGTGTGAGCAGTCCATTGGAATCGTGAGTTTTGGATTCTAGAGCATCGTTTCATTATTGCAATAGTATTGATGTAATGGAACGCTACACTTCTAGTGATTTTGGTAAGGTTTATCTTGCTGATGATGAGCCTTTGGAAATCGTGGGGAAGGGAGATGTTCGGATTAAAAAACCGCATGGAACAGTATTGCAACTAAGCAATGTCAAATATGTTTCTAGGTTAACGAGGAACTTGCTTTCTGTTGGACAATTGGATTATGACGGTTATTATTTTCTATTCGGCGATGGTTCTTGGAAGATAACCAAAGGAGCTATGGTAGTAGCTCGAGGAAATAAGGAAGGTACGTTGTATTTGACGAATAACACTCATGAAAGTATTGCTCATGCAGGTGCAATTAGTGATACAGATTTATGGCATAGTCGTCTTGGCCACATGAGTGATAAAGGGATGAAAGTACTGTGTTCAAAGGGTAAACTGCCAAACCTCAAGACTGTTAAAGTCGGTTTATGTGAGGATTGTGTTTTCGGGAAACAGAAAATGGTGAGTTTTTCGAAGGGTGGCAGAACTTTGAAAAGCCATAAGTTAGAGTTGGTACATAGTGACTTATGGGGACCAGCACCGGTGACATCTTGGTGGTGCGTCATATTACATGACCTTCATTGATGACTCCACAAGAAAGGTATGGGTCTATTTTCTGACAAATAAATATGATGCTTTTAGTACCTTTAAGACGTGGAAAGCCTTGGTAGAAACTGAAACAGGTCTAAAAGTGAAGTGTTTGAGATCCGACAATGGTGGAGAGTATGAGCTCCGTGAGTTCAAACAGTTTTGTGTTGCGAATGGTATTCGCATGGAAAAGACAATGAGAGGAACTCCTCAACGGGAATGGTGTTGCGTAACGTATGAACATAACCTTAAATGAACGTGCTAGGTGCATGAGGTTGAAGTATGGACTGCCAAAGATGTTTTGGGCAGAAGCAGTTAACACTGCTGCATTCCTAATTAATAGAGGACCATCAACCCCCTTGGAGAATGGCATACCGGAAGAGGCATGGACTGGTAAAGATGTAAACCTAGAATTTCTTCGTGTGTTTGGTTGTGTTTCTTATGTTCATGTTGATGTTGCTGATAGAAGCAAGTTGGATGCTAAATCTACAAGTGTACGTTTATCAAATATGGTGGTGACAAATTTGGTTATAGATTTTGGGATGAGCAAAATCGGAAAGTAATTCGTAGTCGAGATGTCATATTCAATTAACATGTATTGTACAAAAATAGGTTGGGTGCATCAGAGGCTCGGGATGAGAGACCCGAAGTTGTTGAGCTAGATATTTCGAACTCAGGTGGGAGCAAGATTGTTCTAAATGATCAAGTGGTTGTTGAGGAAGAACACAAACTCCACCTCCAACAACCCAACAGCGGAGATCCACCCGGAATTGTGGACCACCCGACAGGTTTTCGCCTTCAAGGTATAATAACTATCTTTTGTTGATTGATAGTAGTGAACCTGAGTGTTATGCAGAGGCTATACAAGTGATCAAAGAGGCAAGTAGAAGCTTGCAATGGACGATGAGATGAATTCACTATTGTCCAATGATACTTGGGAACTAGTTAAGCCCCCAAAGGGAAAAAAGGCACTGCATTGTAAATGGGTCTTCAGAATTAAAGTGGAGGTGGATGCAAGCGAGCGTTACAAAGCAAGATTGGTTGTGAAAGGATTTCAGCAGAAATACGGTATTGATTATACAGATTTTTTTACTCCTGTTGTAAAACTAACAACTATTCGATTGGTTTTGAGTATAGTTGTCGCAGAGAACTTGGTGTTAGAGCAGATGGATGTAAAAACATCATTTCTTCATGGTGATTTGGAGGAAGAAATATACATGGTGCAACCAGAAGGATACATTGCGGAGGGTAACAGTGAGCTCGTTTGTAAACTGAAGAAGAGCTTGTATGGTCTGAAACAGACTCCGAGACAGTATAAGAAGTTTGATGGATTCATGCTTGAGATTGGCTTCATTAGATGCGAGGTTGACCATTGTTGCTACTTCAAGAGGTTTGGAGATGGTTATATCATTTTTTTGTTATATGTTGATGACATGTTGATAGCAGGTTCTAGTGCTCGAGAAATGAGTAAGTTGAAGAGGTAGTTGTCTGAACGATTTGCTATGAAGGACCTTGGAGAGGCTAATCAGATACTGGGTATGCAGATTATTCGAGATAAGGCTGTAGGAAAGTTGTATCTGTCACAAGCTAATTATATCAAGAAGGTTCTAAAAATGTTCAGTATGCAAGACGCGAAACCAGTTAGTGTTCCGTTGGGTAGTCACTTCAAACTATCTAAGAAGGAATTACCTAAGAGTGCTGAGGAACGTGCTCATATGCAGAATATCCCATATACTTCAGCAATGGTTAGCATAACGTATGTTATGGTGTGTACTAGACCAAATATTGCACATGCGGTGGGACAAGTTAGCAGGTTTATGAGCAATCCGGGTAAGCAACATTGGGAAACGGTGAAGTGGATTCTTAGATACTTGAGAGGTACAACAGAGAGAGCCTTATGTTTCGAAGGCAGGAAAGTTGAATTGGCAGGGTATGTTGATGCAGATTTGGCATCTAGTGATCTTGAAAGAAGGAGGAGTACAACCGGGTATGTATTTACTTTGGGTGTTACATCGATTTCTTGGACTTCTAAGTTGTAGAAAATCATGGCCTTATCTACTGCATAAGCAGAATATGTAGCAGTGACAGAGGCTAGTAAAGAGATTGTATGGTTGCAGAATTTCTTGCGTGAATTGGGGAAGGAGAAGAAAAATAGAGTTCTCTACAACGACAGTCGGAGTGCTATCTTCTTAGAAAAGAACCTATCATTTCATTCAAGAACAAAGCATATTGAGTTGATGTATCATTACATACGCTATCTCTTGGAGAGGAAGGTTTTGCGGCTTATGAAGATTCGAGGAAGTGAAAATCCTGCTGATATGTTGACTAAAGTTGTGACCTTAGAGAAGTTGAAGCTATGCATGGCTTCAACTGGCTTAGAGCTTGAGATGGAGGTTGGCGCTACTACACAGCTATGGATTACTGAAGAAGAGGTGGTTACATTAGAGTTAGTCTCCAGATGGGAGATTGTTAGGTTATGGAGCCTAATGCTACAAGGATTAGGAATTAAGTAAGAAGTAGGACTCTTCCACTTATGACTCATCCTAATGCTAAGTGGATTTTGGAAATTGAATCCAATTAGGATTCGGGGTTTTATTTTCCTATAAATAGCCATCTATGTAACAACCATAATAATGTATCTCAACATATAGTAATATCCTGGCTTGGTAGCGCCCCTAGACGTAGTCAATTCTTTGACGAATTGGGTAAACAATTTCTTGTGTCTTGCTTTATTGTTTTTCGATATAGTTTTCTCTCCCAAATATTATTGTTTATTTTCTAACATTTTTTTCTCCAGGGAAGGAGATCTATACATTTATGGAAGAAGAAAAAATAAGTACTTTATCTTACTTAGATTCATCCTACATGTTAATCACTCACTAATGAGTGCATAACACGTGGAAGATAAGTTAAGAGGTGACTAAGATAAAGCTACTCAGAAAAATAGTAAAGTTGTAGAAATTTCTCTGTTCTTCCTCACCCCCACCATCATTTGAAATTGCTAATTCAACTTTATCACATCCAAAACACTTGGTAACTTTACAGGAGAAAAGTAATTAAACAATTTGATCCCTAATAGACTTAAATTATTTAGGACAATCAACAATTGCAACCTTAATTGCAGCCTCAGTTATATCGAACATACCAAAATCATTAGCAGTAAAAACAATAATGAGTAATATGCACTAAATAGTTATAAACAATTATCATATTTCGGGTTTTAGCCATAAACATTGTTTTTAGCGGATTTCAATCATAGAAAAATTACGGGCAACGGATTCTAGCACCAGTGAAAAATTCTGGTTCAGGAGAAGTACATGAATGCAGTATTGTTCTAAACTTCCTGAAGAAGAGTGCGAGGCAACCCAATATTTTTTTTTTTTTTACTTTGGAAAGGGGATTTTTTTAGTTTTGCAGGTGTCCCTCTACGACTTTCCGATTGTGGGCGAGTATGTGCTCCAGATCTTATTGTATTACTATAGAAAATTTTCGATCTCTATAATAATAGTTCATATATAGGCTTTAGATTTTATTGTACATAAAGTGATATACATGTGGTTCAAGTCCTTTAATTTTAATTAATCCATTGATATTGATATCCACGAAAAAATTATTTGTATACTAGAAAATGTTAAGAGTCGTTCATACCTCTTTATGGAAGAAAATTTTGGTAGCAAAGTTAGGATCTGATAATCCCTTCAATTCTTTGAAGACTGGCAAATGGAGGCTTCCCAAAGAGAATGTCTCCAACATGGGACAATCGTCAATGTCCACGACTTTAAGTGATGTCAGTTCGAGATCGTCCTTATTATGGCAAAATTTATGCATCTTTGGTAGTCTCCTTAGTCCTAAGTACCGTAACTGAGGAAAAAGAGTAATTTTGATATTTTTATGTTTCTCGGTAATCACTTCTTGTAATTCCCTACAACTTTCCAAATTCAGGTTTGTAAGACGTGTGAAGATATTAGGAATGTTTTCACTAAATATCCTTGTTGCTTGGATATTAATGAGATGTAAGGACCGTAAGTTGGGAAAAGAAACCTGCAATAAAAAAAACAAAAACAAAATAAGTGAATCATATACCCTCCATAATAGCTTTTTCCTTCAAATAAATCGGTCCAACTTGAATATCTTATTTCTATATTTTAATTTGTCCCAACATCAATATTCACTTTCTTAAAATGATTAAACTTTCTTTCTAAACTCTCATAACTAACGTGTTATATTTAAGGGGTGTAATAAGCTTCGCTAACCTATGGATTACTGAAGAGGAGATGATTACATTAGAGTCAGTCTCCGTGTGGGATATTGTTAGGTTATGTAGCCTAAGGTACTGAGCAAACGACCCATGTTCTCGACGATCCAACTAGGGTTTTTTTGAGTTTATAATGTTCTTGTTAGTTTGTTCAAAGTTCGCTTGGCGAAGAGTTTTTAGTGTTAAACTACTTTGTCGAATACGTTGTATCATGGGAGACAGACGTTCATACAACCTCAAACATATTTAACAGAGGTGATGAATCCATTTTTAAAAAAAAAATGTGTGGAACACAAGTTTGGTCAATTTCTTTTCATCAAATTTGTTTTCCTTACTAGAATATTTATTCTGTTTCTTTAAAAGCATAAAGAAAGTTTACTTGAGAAAAATAAATTGATGAGCAATCACTACAAGGAAACAGTTAAATAGCGACCGAATTTAGCGACCGAATTTTTCGGTCACAAATTTAACGACGAAATACAGACCGAATAGAAACCGAAAACAAATCGTTCGTTATTCCGCCGGCCACTTCGGTCCCGTTGACCAAATTGAAACGCCGTCATTTTGTTCACCCTTAACGACCGAATACCGACGGATATTAACGACCGTTTACCGACGGAATATATTACGACCGAATACCGACGGAATAGAACGACCGAATACCGACGGAATACATAACGTTGTTTATTTGTATAGTAATAAATGAAGGACACAAAACGACGTCATTTTATTTTCGTTAACGATTGACTACCGACGGAATAACGACCGATAATAGCGACGGAATTAGGGTTAGGGTAGGGCGACCGAATAGCGACCGACTTGGCAAATTCCGTCGCTATTCGGTCGCTATTATTTCCCCGGAATCCGTTTTTTTAAATAGCGGTTTTAAGGATATATAGAAACATTTTACCTAATAGTAACTAAAATAGGAAAAATGTTTCTATATATCCTTAAAAACCCGCTATTTTATAAAAAACAGAATCCGGGAAAATAATAGCGACGGCCTTGGCAAATTCGGTCGCCTCTTAGCTTAATAGCGACCGAATAGCGATGGATTTTCGTTAAAAAATTATAAATCCGAAAACCGACATTGTTCAGAATGCGAGTACGAACTAATATGAATATTGTAGTAATTATTTGTTTATTAATAATCAATTATTAAAATTTTAACTCCATCACTTAATGATTCACGTAAATGCACAAACAAATATATTACTTGAATTGTTCTGCTTCGAGTATATATAGGTATTTTGTGAATAAGTATAAGTTTTAATTGTTTGAATATTCAAGTTAATGTGTGTGTGTGTGTATATATATTAGTAATAGCAACTAAAATAGGCAAAATGTTTCTATATATCTTTAAAAAACCCGCTATTTTATAAAAAAACGGAATCCGGGAAAATAATAGCGACTGAATAGCGACCGACTTGGCAAATTCCGTCGCTATTATTTTCCCGAATTCCACTTTTTTTAAAATAGCGGTGTTTTTAAGGATATATAATTTTTTTTTGCCTATTTTAGTTACTACATATATATATATATATATACACACACATTAACTTGAATATTCAAACAATTAAAACTTATACTTATTTACAAAATACCAATATATACTCGAAGCAGAACAATTCAAGTAATACATTTGTGTGTGCATTTACGTTAATCATTAAGTGATAAAGTTAAAATTTTATTAATTGATTATTAATAAACAAATAATTACTAAAATATTCATATTAGTTCGTACTCGCATTCTGAACGATGTCGGTTTTCGGATTTATAAGTTTTTACTAAAATCCGTCGCTATTAATCTAAGGGGCGACCGAATAGCGACCGAATTTGCCAAGACCGTCGCTATTCAGTCGCTATTATTTTCCCGGATTCCGTTTTTTTATAAAATAGCGGGGTTTTTAAGGATATATAGAAACATTTTTCCTATTTTAGTTACTATTAGGTAAAATGTTTCTATATATCCTTAAACCCGCTATTTTAAAAAAAAATGGATTCCGGGGAAATAATAGTTACCGAATAGAGACGGAATTTTCCAAGCCGGTCGCTATTCGGTCGCCCTACCCTAACCCTAATTCCGTCGCTATTCAGTTGCTATTATTAAATGACTAAACGACGGCGTTTTGAAATTTCGCGGGCTCATTTTTTTGAAAATTGGACAAGTGTTAAGCATTCTAAGTGGCGACCGAATTTTCCAATTCGGTCGCTATTATTAAATGCCTAAACGACGCCGTTTTGCCATTTCGCGGGCTCATTTATTTGAAAATTGGACAAGTGTTAAGCATTCTATTTGGCGACCGAAATTGTGAATTCCGTCGCTATTATTAAATGCCTAAACGACATCGTTTTGTGCGTTTGATTTCTCTAAAAATATATAAGGCAAGAAGCCTATCCTTCTTTCTTCATTCTGCCTAGCCGCGACCTCCACCTTCACCACCACCTCTTCCGGCGATTTCCCTCCAAATCCCCTCCCTCCTTCCATTGCCGCCACTTCTAGGACCTCCAAGATGTCGTCATTACCTCCGGCACCTCCAAGGCGTCGCCACCACCTCCGATTTCAGTTGGGTTTTTTAGGGTTTAGGTGAGAATCTTGCATTTTCTAGCTTTTTTTCTTAACAATTGGAATAAGTACATCTATTTTGAGAAGATTAAAACAAAAATAGAGGGGAGGTAGTACTGATTTCTGCTTGGATTTTAATATATGGGTTTTCTATAAGTTCTTGCAATTTTTTTGCCAATTCTCATAATTTCTTGCAATTGTTTTTTGGGGGGCATGTTTCTTTGTTTTTCAGTGAAAGAAGAGGATAAGCTTGAGTGATAATTAGTAGCAAATTAAAAAAAAAATCTCAACTTTTTCAAGAGATTTGGTGGTTTTTTTTTTCTCAAAAGGTATGTAATTCTACTGTTTCTATAGTGTTTTTTTTTGGGATGATAATGTACATGGTTTTTTAAAATTATTGGAGTTTTTTAACATCCAATGTAGTTTTCTTGGTGTATTATTGGTTTTCTTGGTGTATTATTGAAATGTATGCTAATTATATCATTTTAGGTCCAATAAGTAAATAATTGATAATCGAACATAACAACGATATTCATATTAGTTCTATTGCACAATAAAATTCGCAACAAACAATATATATAGACAAGATGCCATTAATAACATAGTAGACAAGATGCCATTATCACACGTTAATAATTACTTGAAAAATAAGGTTGAAAATCATCAAACATAAGATTCAAAGTTAATATGCATTTAATTATTAAGACTTGATATATGCAGATATTGTGTTTATAATGGAGGACCGTAGCTGGATGTATATGGATTCGACAATATTTGTTTCTCGCTTCTTGGAATACCACATATTGAAGGTGAGTAATATTTGTTGGTTTAATTTTTAGTACTTTATTACCATAAGTTAATTGTCGTATTGTATAAATTTTTAACATAATTCAAAGTGGTAATTTCATTGCCATAAAATAATTTGATTCTTCAATTTTCAGATTGCAACTCATGCATTTCCAAGGTATACATATAAATGACATCAAGGAGTTTACGAGAAGTGTAAACTTTTTTTTTTTGCTAAATAATGAGAAGTGTAAACTTTTATTGTGAGTGTTGTAATGTAAATAAGAAGTGCACACTTTGATTGTGAGTTTTGAAAATTCAAAGTGTGTGAGTGTTGTAATGTAAATGAGAAGTGCACACTTTGATTGTGATTGTTGTAATTCAAAGTGTGGACTTGATTGTGAGTGTTGTAATGTAATGAGAAGTGCACACTTTGATTGTGAGTGTTGTAATGTAAATGAGAAGTGTAAACTTGTGTTTTTTAGTAAGATAATGGGTTATGTAATGTTATTTTTGGGTTTATTGATTATTTTTTGTATTTGTGATCTTATTAATATTTCTGTGCGTATTGCTGTTTTTTATAATATGGATTTAATTATATTTCATATTTATTTTTTAAAAATTAAAAACAATTTAGCGACGGAATAACGACTGAATCAGTCAAAGTCAAAAGTCAACAATGTTGACTATTCGGTCGGTAAATAGCGACCAAATATTCGGTCGCTAGAATTTCCTTCGGTATTCGGTCGTTACCTAGTCAAAGTCAAAAGTCAACCATGTTGACCATTCGGTCGGTAAATAGCGACCGAATATTCAGTCACTAACTTTTCCGTCGGTATTCGGTCGGTAATTTGCTTAGCGACGAAAAATACACGACCACGTCATTCGGTAGTTCATCGGTCGCTAAACTGAGTTTAGCGACGCAAATGTCCGTCCCTGTTACATATTTTTCTTGTAGTGAATAGTAAAACCTTCTTGGGATACTATGATGAATGGGGATTATGAAAGTATCAAATAAAAGAACTAAGAAAGAAAGTTTTTATAAATAAGATCTATAAAAGAGAGATGTGTATTTAGGTACCACTTTTTCACATTCTTCCATTCAAAATTTTCAGTGTGGTTTAATATATCTTGCAAATAATTATGTTTTTCAAAATCTCGAAATAAAAATTCTTAAAACAAAAAAAAAAAAAATCAAAAAAGGCCTTAAATAAGATTTGTTTATCTAATCCAACACTTCATAATAAAGAGTTTTATAAAGATAAGCAAAAGTCTGCGTCTTGCTGTTGTAGATTTTGGATATATGTCAATATTATATTCTAATCACTCAATATTTGTTATGTTTTTTCACTTTTTTTTCTTCCTTAGAAATTTATATTTTCTTATAAATTCTATTCTTTTTGGAAAAAAACCAAAAAACGAAAAAGAAACAATATAGAAACACATTTACCAGAAATATGAATACTTGGTACATGGAGATGCAAAAAAAAATGATATATTACAAGTAAAATTAGATATATACCTCATTATTGAAGAAAGATGGGGTGACTTGTTCCAGTTTTGATAAACTTGAGACTGAGAATGGTGTGCAAAATGTCACCATCATGGGACAATCCCAGATTTTTAGCCTTTCCAAGGAAGAAAATTCTAATTTGTCCATGTGGTGACAAAACTTATGAATATTTGGTAAGTTCCATAGCTCTAAGTGCCGTAACTGAGGAAAAAGGGTAATTTTGATATTTTTATCTTTCTCGGCAATCACTTCTTCTAATTCTTCACAACTTTCCAAAACCACATTTGTAAGACGTCTAAAGATATTAGGATCAGAAAATACATTTGTCATTCTCTCACAGTTTTTCACCGTCAAATCTTTAAGCCTACAGAAGCTGTCTATTGGAATGTTTTCACTAAATATCCTTGTTGCTTTGATATTAATGAGACATAAGTCCCATAAGTTGGGAAAAGAAACCTGCAATAAAAAAAAACAAAAACAAAATAAGTGAATCATATGCCCTCCATAATAGCTTTCTCCTTCAAATAAATCGGTCCAACTTGAATATCTTATTTCTCTATTTTAATTTGTTCCAACATCAATATCCACTTTCTTCATGATCAAACTTTCTTTCTAAACTCTCATAACTAACGTCTTATATTTAAGGGATGTAATAACTAATAAGCTTCGCTAACCTATGAAGTCTACAACTAGTATCAATTAATTAATGAAGATATCGTAGTCCTTCACTTTTAGTTAAACTACTCCGCCAATTTTAAACTCGATAATTTTATCTTTACAAATTTATCTACTGCAATTTGCGATTGATAAAATTAATGAGGGATATCTTAAACTTTTACTTATTTTACCATGAAAATCTTAATACCTGTGCATTTGGGACGTAAGGAGTAATATAGAAACACATTTATCAGATGTATGAATGATTGGCACTATGAAATGCTATAAAATGGCATATCAAAAGTAAAATTAAATATATACCTCTTCAGTGAAGAAAAATTGGGTGACTTGTTCTGATTTTGATACATCCGAAAATGGTTTGCAAAATGTTTCCATCATGGGACAATTAGTTATGTGAAGCCGTTCCAACGAAGGCAATTCAAAGATGCCCATGTTGTGGCAAACGGCAAGAAGCACGGGTAGGCTTGTGAGTTTCAATCTCTTCAATTGAGGGAACAAATTTGTGTTAGTTTTTGTTTCTCTCGCCACATTTTCCAATTTCAAGCAACTTTCTACATCTAACTCTCGGAGCTTTGCAAAACCACTGAGAACGGAAGGACAAAATATGTTTTTGACATTATTTAAGAATCCAATTCTCAATGTTTCAATCCCGCTGAAGCAGTTGATGTTTTTTATTGTAGCGAGCGAGAACCAGGGTTGTATGCTGTTGCTTTCGACCTGAAAACCATCCTTAAGTTAGATCATTCAAATGATATATAATTTTAACAATTTTATACACATGAATAAGTGAAAAAATGAACTAACTGTTGGAGTAATTCAACATACATGAATAAAGAAACATACCTTTTGGTCAAAGAGATATAGGTGTTGAGCATCCTTGTTGTCATTTCTCATACTGTTTGGAAAATCCAAGGTCAACTTGTTTAACTCGGGGAATTCAACTTCGTCGATCCCTTTGGAAAAATCATGAAGACTAGGCAAATTATTGAGCGTTAGAACACATAATTTAGGGAGATTTATTTTATTATTTGTAATCTCCACGCTGCCTTCTTCTCTTTTAAAAACCTCTTGGATAGCTGGACAACTTGATACTTCAAGTACCTGAAGTTGTGGCAAACATACCGCTACTGGAAATATATATGTGAGCTTTGTCAAATTTGTAAAGTATATCTCTTCAAGTTCTTTAAAAGATCCAGCTGGAGGTGCACCATCACAAATCACTTTCAAACTATCAGAGTCCTCAATATCTAATATCTTCAACACTGGGAAGATCGGAGCGTTTTGTCGTCTCTCAAAAGGTACACGACTCAGATACTTGACATTGTTGCACAACTTTAACTTCAACACTATTGTGCTTTGATATCCTGAAGAAATTAATTTGTTGATAACATTTGAGCAAGAAATCCCACAAAATTCAATATATTCAGCATTTCTTGCCATGTGATCATAAAACCAATCCCCTAGAAGGGCTGTATCATCTCCCAAATGTATGGCTCTTTGAAATCTCATCAATTCAAAAGCATCATCCAGTGAGCTTATAGAATATTTATTCACATTGTGCACCCAAAGAGGCATCTCTTTAGGAATAGCATTCGAATTCGAGATTTCTATACATAAGGTGGTTAAATGATTCAAGGAATTTAATTCAGCAAGGCATGATTTATCATTTATTCCTTGACCATCTTCTTCAACCCCCCATTCCAGTGAGATGTTCCCTACAATGACAAGTTCTTCCAGTCGCTCAAGTCCAGATACTACACCATACTCGATCCTTACTAAGCGGTCACAATCAATAACATCCAACTTCTTTAGGCTTTTCAATTCTCCAATATTTTTTGGCAACATCTCAAATTCACACTGCCTCAAACGAAGGATTTCTAAATTCCTTAGCTCTCCAATTACAGATACACACTCCAATGTAGATCCAAACAAATATAAGGTCCGGAGATTCTCTAACATATTTATTGAGGAAGGCAGTGAGTCAAATCTCCGAATCTCCAGAACTTTGAGGCTTTCACTCTTACTGGTACTAGTAAATAGATTATTTGGAAGTTTGAGAGTTCTAAATAATCCATTGTAAGCCACACGTAGAAGTTGAAGCCTCGGGTACTCCTTACACTCTGGAAAACTAGCATATTTTCCGGAGGATGTTAATGAAATACAAGTGTAATTGCCATAAGAACCCTCTTTAATTATCTTTGGCCACTCTTTCCTTCCGTGACTTATCAAGAATTCATGTTTTTTCATATGTATGCCTACATCACGAACAACATCATGCATCTTAACGCACAGATTCCCCAAATAGTCAATACCATCTAAAAGCAAAGAACGAGAGATAAGGTGCCCAACTATACTTTCTACTCTGTTTCTAACTTCACTCAAACACTCCATACCCTCAAACATACCTAGTCCGCATCCATATCTAACCAAATTTTCAAGGGAAATGTTGGAATCTTCTTCGAACAAGCAACAAAGTAGCAAGAGATCCATGTATTCTCTTTCCAATTTATCGAAGCTCCATAAAAGTGGTTTGTAGACATGTTCCAGAACATTGGGGATATTTTGTGGCATGGCTTTTTGCAATCCTACAAGTGCATCCTGCCAACATGCTTCACTTTCTCCGTTTAGTGCACTACCCACAGCTTTAAGTGCAAGGGGCAACCCTTTGCATTCTCGGCATACTTGTTTTGCTATGTGATGCAGTTCCGGAGAATCAATTGAGTTGCCAGCAATCTTTCTAAAAAGAACCCAAGCTTCGTCATCCCCTAAGTTATCCAAATGGAAAATCATTGCATTATCCGCCGTTAAGGTTATAGCCTTGAGATCACGAGATGTCAAGAGGAGCTTGCAACCGACATGAGTTCTTTGGGAAGGGATTCCTATGTGCTCCAAATCCATCTTATCCCAAACGTCATCGAAAATGATAAGGATGCTTTGTGTATTCACAAGGCTGGTATGAAGTCTTTTTGCCCGATTGCTCAAATTCTCGTCTTCTAATTTGAGGCCTAATCCTTCTGCAACCTGCTTTTGAATTTTTAAGAGATCTGGTTCTTGAGAGACGACTGCCTTAACAATGCGCTCAAACATTTTGCTTGAATCCTGAGTCTTTTCTGCTAGCTTTCTCTCGATGTTCTCCACCATTGTTGTTTTACCTGTTACATATACGTGGAGTATAATAATTAGTTTCTATAATTTTCTTCTCAATATTTATTAATGAAAATCAAAGAAACGAACAAGAGAATATATATGTATATATTACCAGCTCCGCCCATCCCATGTATGCCGATCAAATGCGCATCCTTTTTCTTCAAAGCATCAATGATCTCCTCCTCAAGGGATAGCCGAGATTTGAGCGAAATTTCAGAGTTGGCTGGTGGTGGTGGAAGATCAGCAGTAATTAGAGGGAAGGCTACTTGTTTGAACTCCTTTGGATTTTCTCTCTGGACAGCAGATTCAGTTGTCTTTTGGGCTTTTCTGCTCAAAGACCAATGCAGAAACGGAATCCATTTGGAGAGACGGGTTTTCTTAATTTGTTCTACTTCATTGAAGATCTGATCGCTATCGTTCTTTATCCTTTCCACTTTATCTCGCCAATCTTGGACATCAGCTGGGATTCGGATGTCTCCTGATTCAACTTTAGCATTCTCAATCATTTCATTAACAGTATTAATTTCAATCTCGAGCTTTGAAACGTCTTTCCGGAGTTGATTGACATTGGAAGAATAGCAACAGAGGTAAGTGACTGGTTTCTTGAGCAGATCAACCGGGTACTCTACCAGTTTCTTGGCAACTGCTCCTATGACTCCCGCAATGATTACGCCCATATTCTCCATAGAGTTTTCTCCTGGACAAATAATGGAAAATAGTTTTGAAACAGAAATTGAGAAAATGTTTGATAATGAAGTTGGAATTTCTTCTTTTGCAATAATGGAGCTTCTGGACTTGGTCGTCCACTTACAAAAAGCTAGAAATCACCAAACACAAGTTGGCTCAGTTGGTAAAAATTTGACACGTTCTTACAAAGGTCAAGTGTTCAATTCTCACTGTCAACGTGAGCGCTGTGTTGGTGGTTGATCTGTAATTAACTTTGTAAACGACTTATGACCCTAGAGCCAGCTCTGACCCGTGATGGTGATTGAAGCCGAACCCACCCAAACTTTTATTTCACCAAAAAGAGGCTAGAAATCTGTCTCCATTTGATGTTTCATTGTCTATTCCAACTAATAAATAAAAAAAAATTAATTAAAAAAATTATATAATTTATAAAAATAATCCCTCCGTTCCATTTTATTTGTCCACTTTTCTATTTTGGGTTGTCCCAAAATTATGTCCACTTTCCTTTTTTAGTATTGCATTTAATAGGGTAGTCTTACTAAATTCTCCAAAATACCCTCATGAAAATAATAAGAGGAGGAGGGAAATTTGAAATTCAAAGTTTTCCCACAAATTACACTCAAGGGTAGTTTAGGAAAAAGTGAAGTTGGACAACTAGTAATTATTATGTCCCACTTAAAAAGTGAAAATTCCAAAGTTGGACAAAAAAATGGGACGGAGGGAGTAGCGAAACTCTGGTAAAGAAAAATGAAAAAGTGACAAATATTTATTCGCGAGAGAACTGTCTTCACAATGCACTCAAACAATTATGAAGGTAGTCCTTCCATAAATATTTATCCGCGAGAGGACTGTCTTTAAAATAGTGTGCTTGATTTTACATTTGGGTTTGAGATTTTGGTTTCAGACTCAAATTCAAACCACATTTTAGATCATTTAACACTTCAAATTTTATTTTCACACTTAATCTAAAATTGATTTGGGCTTGAATGTAAGTCTCAAATCAGACCAAATTCAAATCAGACATAATACAAATAGACTCTATATTGTCTTTCACTACTTTACTATTGATGATCATACACGAAACACGAGTCACTGACCAATTGTCTTTCACTACTTTACTATTGTAGAACAATAAAATTGACTCAATCTTTAACTTTTTCTGACAAAACTCGTACATAGATTTGAAAAGATAATTCCTTTCCAATAGAAAAGAAAAGATAGTATTATTTTTTTGAAGAGATTCAGATAATATATTTGTCTGAATCAGAAATATTTAATTATAATATTATTATATGTATTGGTAGTTAATATATTATGATTATTTATTAATTGATATGGTCTCGGAAAGATATACTTTTTTTTTTTGCTAAATTCGGGAAGATATATATTCCTTCCCCTAATATATATATATATATATATATATATATATATTAAGTTGTCAAGTTTAATTTTTTATTTTATAAATTACAAATTAAATACTTAATTTTAGACTATTATCTTAGTGTCATGTTCATTAATTTGATTTACTCATTGGGGTTTTAAACGGAAAATTTGATCAAATCAATTTTTTGGGCATTTTAAACTTTTTTAAAATTTTTAAAATATAATTAATGTTATGTTTAATATAATGGAAAAATCAAAAAATTAACAAATATCTTTTAATCAATAATGTTGAAAACGACAAACAATTTGAGATGAGGGGGAATTATTGTTTGTATCGACCTATCAATTGGAACTAAGCCAATCCTTATTGACTATCAATTTGATGGACACTTGCCAACCATAAATATTCCATTATAGGAAGCTGCACCATGACTTTTTTCTCTTAGCACTAACTCGGGTTAGACTAAGTTGGATGGAACATTTCATCTTTTCTTATAAACAGTTAGTAACTTTTATAAGAATCATATTTAACACACTATTTGTAACACTTTGATAATAATTTTTTTACAATAATGATTGTTTGATCAAACAAGGATCAAAGAGTACAAAATGATAATTAGAATTTAATGTGACATATTCCTTCTTGATTCAAATTTGATCCCAAATTTTTTATCCAATAATCACTACCCATTTTTTTATTCATAGTATAACATAAATTATAGCGGATAAATCCAACAGTTAAAACTTCTAAATTTGTTAACACGTATCCGCTATCAACCGTGCACAAAACTTATATCTCGTAAAAACTATTTTGACCCGTATTAATAATATTAAAATATATTCATCTTACTAATCATGTCAACTAATAAAGTTGGCTTTACAAAATTTCTCAACAACCAACTAATAATAGAGCTTTTGGTCTTGGTCCACTTTTTCACTTTGGGTCACTCTGGCATAGATCCGTCATTGTAGGACTGGTCTCAAAAGCCTCTCACATGAGTTGGAGTGTGATTTATCTGTAAAGCAGACACCGCCCAATTTATATAAGAGGATTGTGGGACTAGTTCCACAAGAGCCGCTCTACATTTTTCCACTTTTCAATACCATTTTTCCACCACTAATAATTCACCCCACAAGTTCTGAGAAACACCCATGCATATGGGCATTGTATTTGTCCGATTCTTTAACATATTTTTTTTTGTACAAATAGGCCGATGTACGGGCTCATAATGCCCATGTAGGCTTGATTGTCTCCGTATGACCCAAGAAGCACGACGAACCTTAAATGGTCCCCGGGCGACCCAAAGGTGATGGGAGTATTGAAATTGACTTTAAACCCGAGGTGAGGGGAGTATTGAGATTGATTCTAACTCGATGTGAGAGGACGTGTTGTAATATAAAGTCACACATCGAATATCTAAAAAAGATTCGACTATCTCTCATTTTCAATTGGTTTTGAAAGGAAATGAATGCTTATAAACTAATTTTCACATTTTTTTTAATTTACCTCACGGAAAGTTTACCTCATTTGTGTAATTTGTTTTACTTCTCCGTGAATAGTTGTTCCAAAATCAGTTTTTATGTTTCAAATTAGTTGTCTTATTTCATCTCAATGATATTTTTATTTTACCTTGTCACATTTACCCTTATTTTATTTTGGCAAATTCAATTTAGACTTAGGAGACATGTGTTTTTCCAGTGTCATTCTTTAAATTAATGTAAGAGCATTTGAGTCTTTTACATTTATAATTCTATAATATTCGGCAAATACTAGCTCGGTTCAACGCGAGATGATTCAAAGGGTAACGGGTTTTGTTGAGGGGAGTTTCCAATGACAGATGTCCAATATTTTCGGGCCGAGCAAAAGTTCAATACTATCAAGGGATGGTTGATAAAATAGTTTTTCGGATAGATGGTTGGCACAATAAGTTACTCGGGATGGGGGAAGAATTGTTCTTTTGAGACATGTCTTAACGTCTATGACACTACATATATTAGCGGTATCAAGCCCTCCAGTTCTCGTCTTGCATAAAGTGGAGCGGTTGTTTGTGTGTTTTGTATGGGGATATAGTAACGGCGCACCATGAAAACATTAGATGACATGGAAAGGCTTATGTTGTAGCGTCGAAGCGAATGGATTAGGCCTGGTGTCTTTGGCTCATTATTCAACAGCCTTTGCACGTAAGCTCTGGTGGCGCTTCAAAACTACAACTTTATTATGGTCGAATTTTTTTGCTGCACGATATTGCACTGATTTTGGATCATGTCATAAAGGCGAATGAGCTACCTTCCAGCTCAATCGTTTGGTGGACGATGATAAAGGTAAAGAACACAGTCGAGGCTCAAATTGGCGACCTCCGTAACTACAACATCCACCATATCCATTTGTCTTGTATGGACTGGAACTTGATTGGAAATTTGTGTCCAAGAGAGAATTCTCAATAATTTTACAATACCTTGTGTGGATTCTATACGGAATGCCTTTTTAACAGGACAAGTATCATTAAAAATAGGACAAGTGTCCCTTAAAATAGGACATATGTCGTATAAATCAGAATATGTTTTTGTTTTAAATCAATCTTGACTGTTAAAATTTCAATCCGACGGACGAAACTAAGTTCCGCGCGTACTGAAAAAAAGACGTTCTGCACTGGAGTCTTAGTGTGTATGTATAGTCTATTTGTTGGAAGATTGTGCCCTTGGGATTTCGCAGGTGTGGAGAAGTTAGAATTTATTTTTCTGGATTAATCTTTGATCATAACGGTTTTAAATAAAACAGTACCAGAAATGAAACACTGTACTAGGAAAATAATATACTGATATTATATCCGAATTATACACAAAAGAGAACACAATTGCAGGAAACAAATACAGTAAAGTTACTTAATTTTTTATAATAAACAAAGTAGTAAAAACAAACTCAGAACCTTAACCGGTTTTGGAATGAATCCTGGGCGAGACAGCAGTGTCACCGCTTCCCCTTAAGTTCAATATGCTATGCCTTTATCGATTCAGGCCTCTAGAACACTGAACTCCCAAAGTAAAACGACCAACCCATAGTTAACAAGAAGCAGCAGTAGTAACAATATCTTTGAATCTTTTGGAACAGTATAACGCTCAGACATGATGCTTTTAAAATATGCATAAAACAAGAAGACAGAAAATGCATGGTGAAGAGAGGATTTCGAGTGAAGTGTTTCTGGCAGTGCAAAGGACATTCGTGTACGCAGGTCGCGCCCGTACACAAGTTCAAGTAATATTGGTATCGACAAGCCTTCGATTTGCACCACCTGCGCAGGCGCGCACGAGGTCCTAACATGGGGCATAATATTGACAAAACATTTTAAACTCATGTGAACCACTTTTCCTTATAAAGTGATTTTCACTTACATAGGAATCCCATGTGGGATGTGAGTTTAAAACTCATTTACCATATTTCAACCACCCCACTTTATACCAATTTATCATTCACACCAAGAATTGGTTTTCTCACATGTTATATATCATTGTGAAGCTTGCGCAACCCATTTCGTTATAATCTCAATAACATTCAAAACCGAACGGTGTAACATATAATTATGTTGGCTCAAAAATGTCATCACGATACTTTAATTACAATTCAATTCTTTTAAAGAAACTGAATTCTCCAACAGAGAGCACGTGTGCAACGGCACCCTTCGCAGAATTCAACCACTTTGGGCATTATTAGTACTCCGTAAATTGCCAATGGTATTTTTAGCACACAAAATTATTGAGGGTTAATACTTACTTTTGAGGGCATAAATGTCTATTGAATCTATCTCAATTTAAAATACTCACATATTAAAAAATTTAAGCAATTTAAAAAAAAAAAAAAATCTTCACAAAAAAAAGAGTAAAAAAACTTATATGCAATTCATTTGTAGTTGGAATATGCTTTGGAATTTCTTCTTTTGGCAATAATGGAGCTTGTGGTCTTGGTCGTCCACTTACAAAGTACTCCAATTCTAATAATGGAATTTCTCTTCTGCCTTTTGTTCCTTTATATGGCTAGCGTAATCACTACTGTGGAGGTATTTTTGGGATTGAATTAGATCCAAATTCATTTTTAGGAGTAATATGATAATTGCTTTTGAGAATCTTGTTGTGATAGGATATACTTATTTTTTTAAAAATCAAACAAAAACTTCCATTAAAAAAATAAGAAAATTATTAATGATCAAATAAAATTAATTAAAATTAACTAAAAATTAAAAATAAATTATATTCACATTGCGTAAAAGATAAACGGGTTATTTATACTTTACTCTAAAAAATAGCGAAAAGAGAGCAGCAGAACGTGATTGAATTATTGAAGTCCAAATTCTACATCAATTAGCAATGCCAACAGGAAAAAAGAAGCAATCAATAAAGAAGAAAAAATTATGTATTTACTTTTTCTATTATTATTAGTGTTTTTACTCAATCTCGGTGTATGATGTTTTACCCGTTATCATGGTTGTTTAAACCATTGCATAACCTTTATTTTATTGTATTTTCAAATTATCTTTTGATTATAATAACCTCGATCGGTTATTTTATAATTAATGGATAATTTCTTATTCTGCAAAAAAATAAAAATAAAGAAGAACAAATTAAATGAAAAAAGAAAGCGACCTCCATAACTAGGAGAAAAATTTAATTATAGTAACGTCATTTTGAAATTGATCTTACAATTTTCTCACATGAATTAGGTGGAACCTACTTATATAACTAGACTCCGTTCAATTCACGTGAAAAGTTTGTTTAACTAATCTCATAAGGATGGTTCTAAGATTGAATGACACTACAACATCCATCATATCCACTTGTCATGTAGGGATTGGAACTTGATTGGACATTTGTGGCTAAGAGAGAATTCTAGATCATTTTACAACCTTGTATTGTATAGTCTATTCTTGAATAGTGTGTTAGAATTTTTCAAGTTTTTGAAAATGATAACAATCAAACTGGTTATTTCATAAATAGTTTACATTTATTTGAAACATAAAATTTTCAAATAAAAAATCAATTAAAATACACTCTATATTTTAATGTAGAGTGTATTTTAATTAGATATCTCAATTAAAATACTCACATATTAAAATAAGAAAAGTAGAAGTTACATAATTATTTGTTATGCTAATAAAATGAGTCTTAAAAAGAGAAATCATGCACTTAAAATTATAACAAATGATGAAATTGCAAAATAGTGATTTATTTCTATTGTTGGTGCATTCTCACTGAATTGTTCTACAATATTTCACTTTTTATTGTGATTCAAATCTACAAAAGAAAAAGGAAATACAAGTAAATAAAGTAAAAAGCAGTGATGAAGAAAAAAATAATTTAGACAAGTAAAATATAAAAACTAAGTAAAGAATAGCCTATAGAAGTAGAATCAAACTCTTCCTCAGTCCCTTTTGGTGAACTCATAATCCAATCTTGAACACAAATTAACCATTCAACTGTGTAGGGAAGTAGTGAGCTGCGAAACTGAATAAGACACGACCCCCGGTGCTAAAAGCACTCTCAGATGCTACCAAACTTACATGAATTGACAATACATCTCTTGTCATTATAGACAAAATAGAAAATTTAAGAGCATTTGCTTTCCAATAATCCAAGGTAATAAAGTCTTCATCAACACTACCACTCTTTGTTGGGTAAAATTTTTCCTCAAATAAACATTTAGTTCACTCTTACAATGCATCACTTTCTCCTCTTCACTAAATTTAAGTAATTCTTCAATGAATGTCAATTTATATGTCTTTTTTTTTAATTAGTATTATATATATATATATATAATATTTTAATTATATTATCACTATGGCATATTTGGCTTTTTGTGGCATTGAGTAAATGCCACGAAAAATTATTCAAGTGCCACAAAAGCTTTTGGTGTCTTTTTTTTTCGTGGCACTAATAAAGTGTCATAAATTAATTGGCGGCACAACTTGGGTTCGAGATTTTTTCGGAGTGATCGGGGTTAAACTATTTAGTCTTTCGTTTCGAGATTGCGTTTAAGATCTCATTCGTTTTATTTTGACTTTTAAGGTCCACTTTGTATTTTCGACCAACTATTAGAGGACTTCCGTCCAGTTTTCTGTCAAAACCCCGTCAAGCCAGTCATGTACCTCCCATGTGAGTTATCTTCTAAGGGTAATTCGAACATTTCAACATATTTTCTACAAAAACAAAACTGGGTACTCAATTATTAAAAAAATAATTAAAAATCTCTAAACTCACGTCATCCCCTTCATCTTCCAACCCAGAAAGACATAAATAGAGTCATCCCTTTCTTACTTCAAGAAAAATCCAAAGATGCAAAATTTTCTTGTTTTTTAGCATATGATGACCAATTAGTGTGTCACCAACCTATCCAAACCTTTTTTACAGAGCACTTAAATACCATTATACATGCGAAATTCCACCCCAAGTAATTCCAAACAGCATCAAAGATTAACCAACAAATAAGATTAAACTTGTAGGCAATCATGTAACTTGATTAGTTAAAAGATTTGGATGGAAAAATATATTTCACTCTTGCAAATAAAAAATCGGTACATGTGTATTTATACATATGTTCCTAAACTATATTAGTTATGAGATAACCAGGACCTTTCGATAGCATGTTTTATGTGATTATATATTCTATGTGCTATATGTACTTTTTATTCTAATTATTCTTAGGGGCGTACTAGTTAGGATAAGATGTTAGAGGACCTAATTGACAAGATGAACTTTTTGGTTAGTTTAATTGGTTAATATTTGGAGGGAGGTTAATGTATGAAGGGGTACCTTTAGAGATAATCCTAAGGGGGATGAACTTTGAGGATTGGTTGCCTATTTTAGTGTTACAACTTCTCAGAAATCTGGAGTTTAGATAGCCTATAAATAGAGGATAAAGGTAGAGAAGGAAAGGGAAGAATAAGAAAGAAAAAGAGAGAAAATAAGAGTGCTAGAAAATCTGGACAGCAAGTAAGAATACTTTGGCAGACATAGCAAATCATCTCGGATTCCTCCCATATTTTAACCATAGATACTAGACTCCCTAAACTAAATTCTGACCAAAGGAATTATCATTCTAAGTTCTGGATTAAGAGATATCATCATCGGAGTTGAAGGTCCTGGCAGATTGGGTAGGCTGTGGAAGAATGCACTTTTGAGATAGCAAAAGGTGTCTGTTTTCAGCGATTCTTAGTGCGTTTCGAAGAGGACTAATAGAGCTATGTTTAGAATTTCACGGAGTAGCATTTGGAGTTCTGTATTTCGAGTTATAGGATTGGAAAGTTAGTACTTTGAATCTGGATTTTCTACTTTTGGTGTATTTTGAGGTTTTGCTTTAAGATTGATAAGGTAAGAACCCTTCGTCCTTGTTTTTCAGTCCTAAAAATGCATGAAGTATTCTTTTATTAAAGATCTGAAATGTATGAAGTTTTCACATGTTTTATTGTATAAAAATCTGGATGAAGAACCGAATGATGTTTGCATCGTTGCATGCTTATACTTGTTGATTCTTGCGCATGTTATTGATTAAATTGCTGGATGCATTACATGAGAGTCAGCATATGCATATTCTCAATTTAGAGCTCTTGTCTAATGATGACCCTAGACCAGGATATATTCCGAATTCATGATATAAGTGTCCGGGAGCGCTTTCTGTCCCCAATGATGCCTGGTCCCTTGCAGGTTTAAAAGTTAGGGCTGTTAACAGAGTCATTCAGTCCACGAGGATGGATAATGACAGGAATATATCCTCAAATAGCAATTTCTGAGCCTTACCAGTTACGATATGATATGTTATAAGTTAAAAAATGTAAGGGCCTCCCTAAACGGCATTAAAGTTTGGGCTGTTAACAGTTGGATAGAGTTATGGTTGGATAATTGAGCTCGATTGTAGAATTACTTGTTGCATGTCATTTTGGTACTAATCATGTCAAGTTTATATATGTATTGGAATGCTACGAGTATGTCATGTTATGTCAAGTTATGTTAAGTACTCGGAGTACAATTTCTGGTATGTATGTGATCGATTTGGTTAAGTATTGTTATGACATGTTATTTGTATGATTTGGTATTGTCTCTAAGTAATATAAAGAGTCTAAAAATAATGTTTTGGGTTGGAATTTTAGATTGTGAGTTATGAAAGCTCTCAAGTATTATGTTATGTTTCCAAGTATTTTACAATGGTTTTCAAGATGTTTCAGGTTAAGACAAGACAAGATATATTTTCAAATGTTTTGGGAAACAGGGAATGTGTTGAAGTCTTTTTGGTCCTTCATCCCAAGGCCTATCGGCTATTACTAAGCTAGTGTGGCTTACCCTATTATATTCTTATGTTTTGTAGATGATGCTGATGAGGAGACATGGGACGGGGAGTACGACAAGTAGAACTTAAAGAAGTAATGATCATGTAATAGTATAGTTGATGAACCTTATTAAGTTGAATAACTTTAGTTATAAGTTTATGTAATCTACCTTTAAGTATTGATGACTTATAATAAAGTTAAAGATTAAGATTATTCTATTAAGTTTGGCTTGTAAGAGTATATTTTTGTTAAGGGTTCTTTGTCTCATTGATAGATGAGGCATTGCCAGGTCACCTTCTGGTTACGGGGTGTGACAAGTTAACTACCAAATATTTTATACTCCACACTATTTAGGTGATTACCTATATATTGGGTAAAAACCAACTCTGTAAATGTCCTAATTAGTCAACCATCAATTAGGCACTTCCTAATTAATTAGGTAATGCTAATTAGCAACTTCCAATACTCCCCTCAAGCTGGAGTGTGGATATCGAGAACACCTAACTTGCTAACCAGATAATTAACGAGTTGCTCCTTTGTTCCCACATGACAAGTAACAAGTGTCCCATCTTGGACCTTTTCTCGAACGAAATGACAATCAATCTCAGTATGCTCAGTTCTTTCATGAAAGACTGGATTGGCTGCGATGTGGAGCGCCGACTGACTGTCACAATACAATTTCGCAGGTCCCAAAGTGACTCCAAGAGATTTAAAAAATTCTTTTAGCCAAACGAGCTCACTTGTTGCGTTTGTCATAGCTCTCTATATTCGGCTTCGGCTAAAGATCGAGAGACAACTTGTTGCTCTTTGGATCACCAAGAAACAGGAGTGTTTCCTAATGGAACAAAGTACTATGTAACAGACCTTCTAGTTGTGAGGCAAACAACCCAATAAGCCATCAGTCCTATATTGGGATTGTTTCTAGGCAGAAAAATTCCTCTTCCCGAATTACCCTTAATATAACGAACAACTCGAAGTGTAACATCCCAATGTCTTTCCCTTGGATTTTGAATGAATTGGCTAAGGATATGGACTGCATAGGTGATATCGGACTTGGTTATGGTGAGATAAAAGTAGTCGCCCCCACTAATCGCCTATATCGCCATGATTCTCTGATTACTTTTCCACTATCATCTTCAACTATCAACTTGAGTTGTGTCTCTATTGGTGTAGAACATGGTCGTGAACCAGATAAACCACATTCCGCTGGAATGTCAACAACATACTTTCTTTGACACAAAAATAGATCTTTGGGAGAATGTGCTACTTCTATGCCTAAAAAATACTTGAGGACTCCAAGATCTTTTATTGTAAATTTGAAATACAAGCACCTTTTTACTTCTTGGAATGTTTTAAGGTTGTTTCCTGTGAGAATAATATCGTCAACATAAACAAGGATTACAAACAAAATGTTACCTCTCCGATAGATGAATAAGGTAGGTTCTATTGCAGTCTGCCTAAAACCAAAATTGGAATGCTCGAAAGTGAATTTACTAAACCAGTTCCTTCCTGCTTGTTTCACCCATAAATAGACATTTTGAGCTTGCAATAAAGATGTGGCCTAAGTGGAGGAAATCCAGATGGTGGTTTCACGTAAATATCCTCTACAAGATCTCCATGAAGGAATGTATTATTGACATGTAATTGGAAGTTGCTTAAATTTTTAGAAACTGACAAAGCCATAAGACATCGAACGATGATCATTTTGGCAACCGGAGCAAAAGACTTAGTGAAATTCCCCTTCCCTCGGCCTGAGAGTAACCTTTAACCATCAAGAGAGATTTAAGACGTTCAAGAGAACCATTGGCTTGAAACTTTAATTTATAGACCCATTGGTTGGAAGCATGCTTCTTTTCAAGAGGCAATAGTGCATAGACCCAAGTGTTGTTACTGGCAATGGGGCGCATTTCGGATGCCATAGAATCCCACCACATAGGAGAATCAGCGACTTCTGCATAGCTGTGATGCTCGTACAAGGTGACAGAGAAGCCAATTAACATTTATGGGTAGCAGCGGTAAAAAAAAAAAAAAAAAAAATTTAATTATATATGATGTATTTTATTCCATTTAGATAATAAATGTATAAATGACCCCAGTGAATTATTATATATATCAAATGACCCCAGTGATTTTTTTAATTATATATGATATATTTTACTCCATTTAGATAATAAATGTATAAATAACCGCAGTCAATTATTGTGTATATTAAATGACCCCAGTGAAATTTTTTCCTGGATCGTCACTGATGGGTAGTAAAAAAATTCTCATAAGATAAATAATTATGAAGTGGATAGACCATACCTAAAGAAGCCGTTTGAGAAGGTGAGTCGAGGGGACGATGGTATTGCAAACATAATTGTGAAGTCGAACAGAAGATTGAGTGTCTTGTGTGGACCGGCGAAGTGGGACATCCAGACTTAGAGGGGGGCTATTGGGAGAAGCTCCCCTGAATTGGGAAACGAAACAAACTAAGATGGAGAAAAGCTACTGGAATGTCTACAGGCAAGAGAATCTGGGCTAGAATGTAATGGGGGGTCCATGGGGCCCAGGAGAAAGTCTCACGGGTTCACGAATCAGGGAGGCGGTCAGGTTGGATATTTTGCTGGGTTGGGTGTTTTGTTGGACCAGCTGTCTGTTGTGGGCTGATTGGGTTCGGCCTGGTATATGGGTGATGGACTCTGCGGGCTGGGCTAGCTCACTCTGGTCATTTAGGTTGGCGCAGGGCTGTCTCGGCTGGTCTAAACAAGAAAAGTGGGTTGGGTCAGTGTCGTGGCTTTCTTGTTAGGCCACAAATGGAGCTGGACCAGGCTGCCTTTGGCCTGGATGTGGCTGGGCTGGGCTCGGCTCGGCTCAATAAAATGGGCTGGTTCTGCTGGGCTGAAGTAAGAGGGTTGGGCAGTGCCGCCTGGATCAGATTGGGGAAGTTGGGCTGTTTCTGTGGGTTCGACTGGATTTTTTATTGTCTAGTGGGGACTCTCTTGGAAGATTTTCAGTGGTTGACAAAATGCTTTTTTGACAAATGTGCGAACGGAAAAATGTCATCATAAAAGTGGACATCTCGGGAGACAAACATTTTTCTAAATTGAAGGTCATATATTGTCCAACCCTTTTGTCCTATTGGGCATCCTATAAAAATACATTTGGTGGACCGTTCAGTGAATTTATTTCTTGTGGGATTTGTATTATGGGCATAAAAAGGGAACCAAAAACCCAAAGATGGTCAAATTTTGGTGGTTTTGCAAATAAACTTTCTGAAGGAGTTTTATTATTTAAGAGCTTACTAGGAGTGTAATTGACAAGATATCCTGCGGTTAGTATACATTCCCCCAAAAAAAGAATTGGTAGATGTGCTTCCAAACGAAGGGCTCGTGCGACATTTAAAATGTGTTTATTTTTCCTTTCTACCCGCCCGTTTTGTTCAGGTGTGTAGACAGAAGATGTTTCGTGAAGAATTCCAGTTTGGAAAAAATAGTCTAAGACTTAAGAACTCAGTTCCATTATCACTCCTAACTCGTTTAACATTTCCTTGAAACTGGGTAGAAACCATGTTATGAAAATTAATAAAGACCTTCTTTGTTTCACTTTTTTCCTTAAGAAGATAAACCCAAACGGATCTAGAAAAATCAGCCACCAAACAGAAAAAATAATGTGCTCCAGACAAAGAGGGTGTTTGGTATCTACCCCATAAGTCACAGTGTATTAGTTTAAAATGACGTTTCGCCTTATTATTACTAAGAGGATAAGGTAATCTTAAATCTTTGGCAAGATGACAAACATCACAAGGTATAGATTTATTATTTAAGATATTTATTGGAACATGAATATTAAGTAAAGTACCAAAAGATGGGTGCCCGAGTCTTCGGTGCCACAGTTGTCAACTTTCTTCTGAACGGACAGCCTCTATAATTTCCCCTTGGTGAGTCACGCCTCATAGATGATAGATACCCCACTCAACTTACCTTCACCAATTAGTGTCTTCCGAATTAGGTCATTCACAACACAATACTCATCAAAGTAGGTAACAGAACATTGTAGTTCACGTGTTAATTGAGAAATAGAAATCAAATTGCACGGGAATTGTGGCATATACAATACGTTAGCGAGACAAATATTTGGATTTAGAGTCATCGTATCATACTGTGCCCAAATACGTTTCTCATCAGGCAAACTCATGCTAATAGGAATTACCAGATTTTGCAAGTGCTCCAATTTATTTTTCTCGCAAGTAATGTGATGAGAGACACCGCTATCAAGAATTCAAGGGAAAGAATAAAAGGCGACGTTTTTATCTGCGGTGTGTAAGGCCGTAACTTTATTTTCTTGAAGTATTCTAGCTATTTTATGAGTCAATTCCCTAAATTGTGTTCTGTCTAAAGAGGTGGTAACTGTTTGCTGAACTGAATAGTCCGCGATTTACGATGGTCCTCAGTAGCTCGTGTAATGCGCGTTGGTGTCAATGACAATTCTACTTCTAGTCTCCGACATATTGGTCTAGGAGATAAAACTTGTTGATTTAATTTTTTTTTGGAATTTAAGGAAAAAGGCAAAAGGAGCTCACTGCAACGGAGATGATCCGTTGCCAATAGTTTTTTGCGCTATATGGGGGCTAGTTTTTCTAACCTTACTCTTTTTCTCTCATGCTCTTTTTGCTCTGATACCATAAAAGATTTGAAGGAAATATATATATATATATATATATATATATATATATATATATATATTTCACTCTTGCAAATAAAAGATTTATACATATGTTCCTAAACTAATTAGTTAACTACCAAATATTACATACTACACATTATTTAGGTGATTACTATACATTGGGTAGAAACCAACTATGTAAATTGTCAGGCCCAGTGCCCGCGGACCCGCAACACGACAAATGGGCTTGGCAGCACCACGATCATCTACTTGGCAACCGAACTCGCTATGGCAAAAGGAATATCCCGAGAAGATAGTGGTTACTTAGGCCCACCTTATATACCAGTCACAACTTTCAGAGTTATCCCATGTGGGATGGGGTTTCGCATAAATGTCCTAATTAATCAACCATCAACTAGGCACTTCCTAAATAATTAGGTATTTCATAAGGTGGGCCTGAGTCCCATATGAGAAAATGTCTCATATTGGATAAGAATGAAAGTTGTGTCTGGTACATATGGTGGGCCTAAGTACCCACTATCATATCGGGATATCCATTTTGGCATAGCGAGTTCGGATGCCAAGTAGATAATTGTGGGTGTTGCCAAACTCATGTGTTGCATTTCGGGCTGACAGGGCGTGACATAAAGGTCCTAAAAAATAAAAAAATTGTTGGAAAGAAAAAAAATTAAAGACATGAAACTGAAACAATTATGTTCATACATGGAGAACACCACACAACTAATGCTGTAGAATTACAGCATATTTCGTTACCAAACTCTTTTTTTTTATGAATAAATTTCGTTATTAAACTCACATTCGACCCTTACCCTTTTAGCTTTCTTTGCCAGGCGAAGCTTCCTTCGTTCTAAAGGAACCTAATTAATTCAGGTTAAAGAATTATTCAAAAGGGAGATGATAATTACATGGAGGAACATATAGAGGGAGATGAGTTTCCTTTTCCTATTTTTCTTTATGAAAATTCCATTTTATTTCTCGAAAAGATTTTGATTTTGAAAGGTGTTGTAGGTGGTGGTGGCTGTTGTGTTGGGCCATGTAATATTTTCCCTCTTATGTGGGTCTTGTAATAGAGCCCAAAGTCCAAGCCCAAGGGGATATAAAACCCTTGTCTTCTTTTTGGGCTGGTTACACAAATTTTAATAGAGAGAAGAGGCAATGAGTTTTTGAGAGAAAAAGGAGAATTTCGCAGCTGTATTTATGCCTGCGCAGTTTTGGGAGTTCTTCCAGATCGGACGGTCATTTGTTCTCGGAATGGTCTCAAATTTTAACTGGAGATAGAAGACTGATAGGGCTATATTCTGGACGGTAGAGATCGGCTTTTACACGCGGATTCCGAGTTATAGCTGTCAGAACAGTGCTCTGTTTTCTTGGGTGATTTTTCTCTATTCTCATTACTTTTGTGTAGTAGATGATGTTTTAGCTTTATTGTTGGTTTGAGTTTACACATATTGGTGTAGATACTCTTTTGTAACCTCTCTTGATTTATAGTGAAGCTTTTGGAGTGGACCCGAAGGTCCCGTGGTTTTTACTCTTCGATTTGAAGGGGTTTTCCACGTAAAATTCTTGGTGTTGTGTTTGTTGATTTATCTTTCATTTACTTGATATGTTATTATTGTTTCGCTGCATTCGTAACTGTCATCTAGGGGCTTTGGAATTATTGTTTGGTGTCCTACGTTTTTATTCAAGCTTGAGAGATATTTTGTCAAGCATATTTTATCTTGTTATTCGGTTTGCTTGGACTATATTGTGGTTTCTCCCCAACATAGTAGTATCAGAGCTTTGGTTGCTGCGTGATTATCTGATTGTCTAAAATATGGAATCGAATATGAGCCAGATGACTCGTTTGAATGGTAAAAATTATCATTGTTGGAGTATTGAGATGGAAGATTTGTTATATGTTAAAGGTTTTTATGCACCCATTTTTGGTTCGAAGCCTGAATCTAAATCTAATGCGGAATGGACTATTGAACATCGCCAAGTCTGCGGTTTTATTAGAAGATGGGTTGACAAAAATGTTAAGAATGTTATTTTAAAGGAAATAGATGTCAAGAAATTGTGGGAAAATCTTGAGAATACATATGCCGCAAAATCTGGAAACAACAAGTTGTTTTGTATGAAGCAGCTGATATATTTGAGATATAAAGAGGGTACTCCTGTTATGGAGTATGTCAATGAATTTGAAGGAGCTTATGGTCAGCTATCTGATATTGGTATTAAACTTGATGATGAAGATTTGGGACTTTGGTTGCTTAGCTGTTTACCTGAATCTTGGGAAAATTTCCGGGCCTTTTATATTAACAATGCTCCTGCTGGTGTAATGTCTTTAGCTTATGCTAGAGATGGTATCTTTAATGAGGAGGTTAGAAGATCTAATCCGGGGACATCATCATCTCACTCCGATGTCCTTGCTACTAAAAATAGGGGGGAGAGATAGGAACAAGACTTATGTTAACAGAGATAAAAGCAGAAGCAAGTCCAGATCAAGGTTCAAGGATATGGAATGTCATTACTGTGGAAAGAAAGGACACATCAAGAAACATTGCTTCAAGTGGAAGAAAGATAACAAAAATAGTGGTAATACAGAAGTGAAAGATAGCAGTGCAGATGTTGTTGCTACTGCTACTTCAGAGGATTTCTTTGTTGTTTATGATGAGGATGTGATTAATTATGCATCTCATGACACTAACTGGGTAGTTGATATTGGTGCTTCACTTCATGTTGCTAAAAAGAAAGAATTCTTCTGTTCCTACACTCTAGAAAACTTTGGAGCTCTTAGGATGGGCAATGAGGGCGTGTCACCGATTGTTGGCATAGGTGATGTGTGTTTGAAGACTAGTAATTGCAGTGAGTTACTTCTCAGAGGTGTCAAGCACTCTCCAGATATCCGTTTGAATTTGATCTCAGTTGGAAAACTTGAAGATGATGGTTTTCGTAATGTGTTTGAAGGAGGAGAGTGGAAACTTTCAAAAGGTTCTTTGGTTGTGGCTCGAGGAAACAAATTTGCTTCTAATTTGTATTTGATTAGAAAAAATGCACTCTCTGGAGTTAGTACTGCAAAATTGGGTAAATGTGATCATTGTATGGAAAGAAAGCAGAACATAGTGTTTTCAAGTCTAACCCTCCTTACAAGAAATCAAGTTTGTTAGAGCTGATTCATTCTGATGTGTGTGGTCCTATGAAGGTACAGTCACTTGGTGGTGCATCTTATTTTGTGACATTCATTGATGATTGTTCCAGGAAAACGTGGATTTATGTTTTGAAGACTAAGAACCAAGTTCTGGATAAATTTAAATAATTTCAAGTTTCAGTTGAGAGACAGACTAGGAAGAAAGTCAAGTGCATTCGGTCAGATAATGGTGGTGGGTACTGTGGGCCGTTTGATCAGTATTGCAGAGAGCAAGGTATCAGACATCAAGAAGACTCCTCCCAAGACTCCTCAGTTGAATGGTTTGGCAGAAAGGATGAACAAAACTTTAGTTGAGAGAGTTAGATGTTTACTTTCTGAGTCCAAGTTATCACAAGGCTTCTGGGGGAAGCTTTATCTGTTGCGGTTCATGTAATTAATTTGTCTCCTGTAGTTTCTCTAAATGGAGATGCTCCAGAAAATGTTTGGTCAGGTAAGAAGTCTTCATATGATCATTTGAGAGTCTTTGGTTGTAAGGCCTTTGTTCATGTTCCAAAAGATGAAAAGTCTAAACTAGATACCAAGACTAGACAGTGTATCTTTCTGGGTTATGAACAGGATGCGTTTGGATACAGCTTGTATGATCCAGTTGAGAAGAAACTTGTCAGAAGCAGAGATGTGGTATTCTGTGAAGACCAGACTATCAAGGATGTTGAGAAAGCTCCACAAACAGGGTCACAGGTTCAGGATCTTGTTGATTTGAACAAGGATATTCCTCACCCTTTACCTGTTACTGTTGATGAGCAAGTTCAGACAGATATGGAACCGAATACAGCTGATATTGAGATCCCAGATGATGATAGTGCTAATGATCATGTTCCAGCAGTCCCAAATGATGCTGATACCGATGATCATGTTCGAGCAGTTCCTGATTTGCCAGAGGAACCACGAGTTGCTCTACCTAAGAGGTCTACTAGAGTTAGAAAGGATAATACTTTGTATATTCCTGATCAGTATGTGTTGATGACTGATGGGGAGACCAGAGAGTTTTCAGGAGGCCATGGGAAGTGAGCAGAAGGACCAGTGGTTAAGTGCAATGGAAGATGAGATGAAGTCTCTCTATGACAATCACACATTTGAGTTAGTGAAGTTGCCAAAGGGCAAGAAAGCTTTGAAGAACAGGTGGGTTTATAGATGGAAGCCACAAGAGCACTCTGCAGATCCACGTCCTAAAGGTAGAATTGTTGTCAAAGGGTTTAGTCAAAGAAATGGAGTAGACTTCTCAGAAATATTTTCTCATGTTGTTAAAATGTCTTCTATCAAAACTGTGCTTAGTTTGGCTCCAAGACTTGATTTAGAGGTTGAGTAGATGGATGTGAAGACAGCTTTTCTTCATGGTGATCTTGAGAAGGAAATCTGCATGGAACAACCTGAAGTTTTTCAGGTTAAAGGAAAAGAAGATCATGTCTGCAGATTGAGGAAAAGTTTGTATGGCTTGAAACAAGCACCGAGACAATGGTACAAGAAGTTTGAGTCGTTTATGAGGAATCATGGCTTCAAGAAGACTAATTCTGATCATTGTGTATTTGTGCAAAAGTTTTCTGATATGCTTATTGTTTTATGTTGATGATATGCTTATTGTTGGTAAGAATGCTTCCAGGATTGCAGATTTGAAGCGGGAATTGAGCAAGTCTTTTGCTATGAAAGACTTAGGAACAGCAAAGCAGATTCTTGGAGTGAAGATCACTCGTGATAGGAATGCAAGGAAGCTTTGGTTATCTCAAGAGAGCTACATTGACAAGGTGCTCCAGAGATTCAGAATGGATAAGGCCAAAGCTGTTAGCACTCCGCTTGCTAGTCACTTCAAATTGAGTGTCAAGCAATGCCCCTCTACTGATGATGAGAAGAAAGAGATGGAGAAAATTCCTTATGCTTCAGCCGTTGGTAGTTTGATGTATGCTATGGTTTGTACGAGGCCTGATATTGTTCATGTTGTTGGTGTTGTTAGCTCTTTTCTTTCAAAACTAGGAAGAGAACATTGGGAAGCTGTGAAATGGATTTTGAGATATTTCCGTGGAAGTTCTAATCTGAGACTCTGTTTTGGCAGTGAGAAATCTATTATTGAAGGTTACACGGATTCAGATATGGCTGGGGATGTTGATACCAGAAAATCTATTTCGGGCTACTTGATTACCTTTGCAGGGGGAGCTGTTTAATGGCAATCTCGATTGTAGAAATGTGTTTCTTTGTCTACCACTGAAGCTGAGTTCATTGCAGCGACTGAAAGCTGTAAAGAGTTGCTTTGGATGAAGAAATTTCTCAAGGAAATTGGACATTCTCAATCTAAGCATGTGCTACTTTGTGACAGTCAAAGTGCATTTCATTTTGGTAAGAACTCAACTTTTCATTCTAAATCTAAACATATGTATGTGAGGTATCATTAGATACGTGAAGTGTTAGATAATAAGTTGTTGTAGCTTGAAAAAGTGCATACTGATGATAATGGGGCTGATATGATGACTAAGGCATTGCCTAGGTGGAAGTTTGATGTGTGTTGTTCTCTTGCCGGGATGGCAAGAGATTTGTAACTTTCACATAGTCGGGAAAAGGGGGAGATTTGTTGGGCCATGTAATATTTTCCCTCTTATGTGGGTCTTGTAATAGAGCCCAAAGCCCAAGCCCAAGGGGATACAAAACCCTTGTCTTCTTTTTTTGCTGGTTACACAATTTTTAATAGAGAGAAGAGGCAGTGAGATTTTGAGAGAAAAAGGAGAATTTCGCAGTTGTATTTTTGCCTGCGCAGTTTTGGGATTTCTTAAGATCGGACGGCCATTTGTTCTCGGAATGGTCTTAAATATTAACTGGAAGTAGAAGACTGATAGGGCTACATTCTAGACGGTGGAGATCGGATTTCTACAAGCGGATTCTGAGTTATAGCTGTCAGAACAGTGCTCTATTTTCTTGGGTGATTTTTCTCTATTCTCATTACTTTTGTGTAGTAGATGATGTTTTAGCTTCATTGTTGGTTTGAGTTTACACATATTGGTGTAGATACTCTTTTGTAACCTCTCTTGATTTATAGTGAAGCTTTTGGAGTGGACCCGAAGGTCTTGTGGGTTTTACTCTTCGATTTGAAGAGGTTTTCCACGTAAAATTCTTGGTGTTGTGTTTGTTGATTTATCTTTCATTTACTTGCTCCGTTATTATTGTTTCGCTGCATTCGTAACTGTCATCTGGGGGTTTGGAATTATTATTTGGTGTCCTACGTTTTTATTCAATCTTGGGAGATATTTTGTCAAGCATATTTGATCTTGTTATTCGGTTTGTTTGGAATATATTGTGGTTTCTCCCCAACATGTTGGTGGTGAAGAGTGTAGATGATGAAGATGGAGAAGATGTGTTTAGAATTTTTTTTGTTAGTTGAAATTGGTATTTTTAGTTATTTTATTTAACAATTGAGCACCCAAATTTTTATTATGGTAAATAGATTAAAATGGCTGAAATACCATTAAAAATACTTCACATGTAAGGCACATGCCTATTTTAACGAAAAATAGACAGAAAAATGGACGGAAGTCCTCTAATGGCATGTCGAAAATACAAAGTGGACATTAAAAGTCAAAATAAAAAAAATAGGATATTAAACGCAATCTCAAAACACGAAAAGGACCACCAAATAAAATATTTTATCATTAAAATAGAATAGAGAAAGTAACATATAACTATTATTTTCCTCTGTATTTAATGAAAAGAGGAATTCCTAAGCAAGCTGTAAAGAAGTGGCACTTGCCTCTTTCGTGATGAAGCAACAAATAACGGAGCTTTTGGTCTACTTTCTTTTTTTTTCTTTTTTTTTGTAAGTAGTAAGGTCTATATGTGAAAGCAAATAAAACTTTACCTCATTCTATGCACTTTGATTCTTATGCGGAATGAGTGTTTATTTATACGTGTAAATAAATTATAATTGTAGAATAAATTTTTTTACGATACGTGAAGAGTTTCTGCAATGTTAATGTTCTATTTTCAAAATAGATGTGCTCAGCCGTTAAGTCTTTCATCCGACGGTCAAATCTTTTCAACTATTGAGGGTGGTCAATAATCTCGATTGTTTTCTAAATTAAGACAAAATCTTTTACTAATCTTCAAAGATTAGGACTGCCAGACTTGATTTTTCAGTTGTTGCTTCTGGTGAATAATTTAGAGTTTTAGTTAATTTAAGAAAAAGTCGTGTTCTAACATCATAGTTTTTGGGACGTAGAGCTCGGATTTTTCTACTGTTTTGACCGTTGAATAATATTGTTTTTAGTCAAATTTATACAAAATCACATACTAAGTATAATACCCCCTGACTAGGAAATTAAAATTAAAAGGAATGAATGGGAGTTAATGGCTGGAATTTTAAAGGTAACGGTAGTTACCAAAATTAGAGAGAAAAAAAGAAAGGAAGAAGAAAAGAAAAGAGAGAATTTTTGGCAGCTTTGTGAGAACTTTTGAGTGAGTAATCGGAGTCCGCTTTGGACTATTGCTATATCAAAACGACCGCGTGCAAGTTACCTTCAAGTGAGCGTAAACGGAATTCAAATCGGAGTTCGGAGTGACAAGATATCACGCTGAAAGTGGGGATGGTTTTCTGGGAAAAATCTGCACTATTGTAATTGTTGAAATTGCTTGCTTAAGAGATATGGATCCTTCCCTTATGTGTTTTCATTGTTATAACTTATAAATTCAGTCATATTTATGTTATTAATGAAGCATGAACTCTTTATTACATTTTAGTGCATCAATTGGTTCAAGTGATAGTGATGATTGTGTTTTATGGGATTTGTAAATGGTTTTGTGTTATGGTATATGAATTGGTGATGATATTGATTGTACCTACTTCCCTAATTGTTTCTTGGTAATTGTTTGAATTATTTGATAACTTGGAATAATTGGTTAATGTCTAATTGAATTACTTGGAGTCGTCATTAATTGGTCGTGTCGTGTCGTCGTAATTGGTTTTGGTCGACCGAGTCATCGCCCATTTGAGTTCGTATATATGAAACACTAAATGATAGTATTCATTCGAATTATAAAACGTGAAATGTGTAGATCCCAGGAGATCTTGTGATTCGTGGAAATTCTTGGGTCTTAACTTGATGTGGACTATCATTGGGACTGTAACAATTTTTTGGAGTTCAAGGTGTTGGATGATGATACATTGTAGGATGGATTCTTAATGCTTGGGCCCGTTCGTTTAGGGAAATATACTGAGCTCATATGCTTGAAATACTTTGGACTTCCTAACTAGGCTGACTGTTAGGGCCGTTACAGTTATTGTTGTAGAGTCGTGAATAGGTATTGAGCTCTCTTATTGTGGGAAGTGTGCGTGTGTACGTATCTTCTCGTAGTGTCACACTTCGTGTATTTCCGTTGTGCCTTATGAGTGGAGCATGGTGCTCGTAGCACATTTTAAAGTGCAGTTTGTGATATGAAGATGATGGTTATTTGGCTAAGTTGTTGCTTAAGTGTTTATTCTTGTTTTGGTCTTATTTGTTACTTGGTTTTGATTTCTAAAACATAAATTTTGGGTTGGGAATGATTTGGTGCAGAAATGGTACATTTGTGTACCAGAATGCCCTTGAAAACTGAGTTATGCAGAGTGTGGACGAAGCATTCGTCCTACGTTTCATCCGCAGAAGGACAGTAGCTATTGTCTTACCACGGACGAAGCCACAGACGGAATTGCGGACGATTCCTTTCGTCCGCGACCACCTGCGGTCGACCGCTCGGACGATCCCTTCGTCCCAGCTTTTGGCAACCTTTCTGCGAACGATACCACGGACGATTGGTTCGTCCGTAGCCGGTGCTGAATTGTTTTATACTTCTTTTCTTTCCGGGATTCGTGTCGCGTGCATTGTGCGTGTTTTGCAGTGTACCCCTAATGTTTTTTCAGTGTATTTCTCATGTTAAGCGTGTCATATTTTGTGTCAGTACAAAAGGTGTATTTTGGGAAACGGGAAACTGTTTTGTATCTTGTTTGTTACATCATCCCAGGGATTGTATGGATCATACTGAACCCTGAAGCTCATTCCATTCGCTTTCTTATTTTGCAGGTGATTTAGATGATGAGCCTTATTATGAGGAGGATGCCTTGGAGTGGCCATATGACTAGTGATGATAATATATGTAGATGTTGAGCGTTATTTCTTTATGTTATTTCCTTTGGAACTGTTAAACATATTTTAGTTTTGTAATACTTAGAATCATTTCCCTTTCAGTATTTTACTTCCCCTAAGTAAGTTTGGTACTTATGGATTTTACATAATTGAATTCCCTTTTATAGTAAATTCTTTTGTGGGCTTTTGTGTATACTTAACTAATGAGATAATATCATGTCACCATTCCAGTTACGGGGTGTGACATAATTGGGTTCAGAGTAGGTCGAACCTTATGATAAAACATAGAATGAATTTAGGATAACAACGAAACATAATGTGAGGTGTGTGATGGTTAGAGACCATGGACTATGGTGTACTTGTTTACTTGTTACTTTATGTTCTATCGTTGCATGATATGTTTTTGTTATTCTTATGTGTTATACAATACCATGTCATATTTGTCTTTCCTTCACATGTACAATTCAATTATTTACTTTATTTCTTTACTTCCTACCGTAATATATATATATATATATATATATATATATATATATATATATATATATATATATATATATATATATATATATGCAATTCCTTATGCTCTGCTTTATTTGTAATTGCTTCACATGCTCAACGTGTTAATTGTTTACCACTTAAATTAATTATTAAATAATTGCTGGGAAAAGATGGACCCAAACCAAGGTAGCAGTGAGAACTACGACTTGCCGATTGCGGCATTCGCTCGACGAGGGAATATGGGTGGAAGACGTCAAGTATTAGAGTCTAACTTGAGGTGCCGGGTAGAGATATACTCGAGGGTACTTGAGGTGGATCTTATTCAGCTTCAAATGTTAGATTTTGATATGATCTTGGGTATGGATTGGTTATACAAGCATCATGCCTTTGTCAATTTCCTGGATAGGAAGATTCAATTTATAGTCGGAGACCAGGAAGTGTTTGAATTTTAGGGGACCGATAAGAAGCGAAGTGGTCATAGTATGCCCATTATCTCGGCGATAAAGGCGAGAAAATGCATTAAGAAGGGTTGCGAAGCTTTCCTGGCTTACGCAGTGGCGAAGGATGAAAATGAAGTCGACTTGTGGACGTTCTTATAGTAAGGGAGTTCGGGGATGTTTTTCCCGACAATTTAGCAGGTATTCCACCAGCCCAGGAAATCTATTTTGAGATATTGTTGCAACCCGGTGCGAAGCCAATCTCTTAGGCCCCGTGTCGAATGGCACCGACGGAGTTGAAGACATTGCAGGCTCAACTCCAAGAGCTTCTTGATAAGAAAATCATAAGTCTGGGCGTTTTACCTTGGGCGCTCCGATTTTGTGTGTGAAGAAGAAGGACGGCAGTATGCGGATGTGTATCGACTACCGGGAATTGAATAAGATTACAATCAAGAATCGATACCCTCTCCCACGTATCGAATACTTGTTTGATAAATTGAAGGGGACGAAGGTTTTCTCTAAGATTGATTTAAGGTCGGGTTATCATCAGTTGAGGATTAAACCCAAAGACATCCCGAAAAGTGTCTTTATAACTCGCTACGAGCACTACGAGTTCCTTGTTATGCCGTTTGAAATGACTAACTCACCTGCGGCATTCATAGACATGATGAACCGAGTCTTTTGGGATTGTTTAGATAAGTTCGTGGTGGTCTTCATCTACGACATTTTGATTTACTCACCATCGGATGAAGCTCACGAAAAGCATTTGAGGTTGGCGTTAGAGATTTTGAGGAAGGAGAAATTATATGCCAAATTCAGCAAGTGTGAGTTTTCACCATCTTTAGTGATGCCTCAGGAATCGGTTTAGGGTGTGTGTCGATGCAAAACGGAAAGGTTATAGCTTATGTTTCTAGACAACTTAAACCTTATGAGAAGAACTATCCTACACACGACTTGGAGTTGGAAGCGGTTGTGTTTGCCTTGAAGTTGTGGAGGCACTATTTGTATGGAAAACCATGTGAGGTTTTCACTGACTATCAGAGGCTTAAGTACCTCTTCACACAAAAGGAACTTAATATGAGACAAAGGTGTTGGTTAGAGTTGTTGAAAGATTACGACCTCACAATTAGTTACCACCCCGGTAAAGCTAATCGTGTGGCCGATGATTGAGTAGGGAAAACTCGGGGCAGCTAGCGGCGTTAATAACCGATCAGCGGGAGTTAATAGTCGAGTTCGAAAAGTTGAAAATTGAGGTTGTTGAGTCTATCAGAAACGTTTTGGCAGCCTTGGTAGCTCAACCAACCCTTTTGGAGAGAGACAATGAAGCGCAGTTGGAAGATTCTGGGTTGTGTAAGGAGCGAAACTTGGTGCAGTCGGGGGTAGAATCAGAATTTAAGATACATGAGGATGGTAGTTGTAAGCCCTAAGGGCGAACAAACTCAGTTTTTGATATTGGACAAACTTTTGATGTTGTGTCTAATGATCTTAATATTTGTGATAGAATATCGGAACTCATTATGGAAGCTCTAAGTACTTCAATCAAGCCATTGATATCAAGATTCAAAGTTATATTCAAGGCTTATCTTTCAAGATTGAAGATTGAAGACTTAGGTTTGGTTAGATTAGCTTTGCCGTTATTAGTCGATATCTTATAAAGCTCTAACCAAAGCTCTCATGAACATAAGCTCTACACTCTAGTCTTGCATGCATCATAAACACGTTTTCAAAAGGCTTAGTTTTCAAAAGGATTCTTAAATGTGTTCGTATCTTCAAAGCCTTTGTTTTCTAAGTCTAAGTCCTTTAAAATGGTTTTCCAAGTGTTCTTACTTGTTACCTTTTGGGAAAACCTTTTAGACTTCAAAAGATTTCAAAACGTGTGAAAAATCAGCTCAGAAGTCGGATCATCCGAGCTTGCCTCGGATCAACCGAAGCAAGACAGAGAGATTGGCTATTGTGGTTCGGTCGACCATAAGGGCGGGTCGGTCGACCGACCTAGGGTGAAGGTCAACCGAAGTATGGCTTCGGTCATCCGAGGTTGAACTTCGGTCAACCGAACTCTGCGAGTTCTAGCCGTTATATGACCGTTGAAGAGTCATTTTTCAGCCATATTTTGAAATGTATATATACTCCAAAGCTTTAGAATGTCTCTAACACTTAGATAGGCTTGCAAAACATATTCTCATTGATTTCTCATCAAGTCTAAACACCTTCAAAGAAAAATGCACTTCATTGCCATGATCTAAATCATTCAAAGGTGAATTTCAAAAGCAAGACAAAGAGTGTGCTTCATATGTTCTAAGAGCTGAAATTGTTTGTGCTTCAAAGGTATATCTTTCACTTAGAAGAGTGAACAACCTTGTTCTTTAAACATTCTTAATTCCCTTTCTTAGTGATAGGGTTATTTATTTAAGTCCTACTTAGTGTGGGCAATTGTAAAAGTCCTACTTTGTGTGGGCAAGCTCTTTGTGAGTTTTGAGTTGTGGTTGTGTTGTAAAACTCTTAGTGAGTTAGCCACAAGTGTAAACATTCTTCTTAGTGAAGTTGTTTAAAATCCTTGGGTGCGGCTCAAGGTAGTGGATGTAGATTCTGAGTGAGTCGAACCACTATAAATCCTTTGTCTTGTTATTGGGTTTTGATTTGCTTTTAATCATCTTGCTCAAACTTACACTTGCATTGCAAAGCTTAGAAAAAGTTTACAAGATTAGTTAAAACCCAATTCACCCCCCCTCTTGTGTTTTACAGTAGGGCAGATTGTGTGTACCTTCATATTTGGGGGTGAAATCAGAATATTTTCAAGAAGCTCACAGTTATAGACTACAGGGACATCCGGGGGGCATCGAAGATGTATAAGGGGTTGAAGCAAATGAATGAAGTGGGACATAGCCGAGTTTGTGGCTAAGTGTCTCGTTTGTCAACAAGTGAACGCGGAACATAAAAGACTCGCCGGATTACTTAAACCTCTTGAGATACCCGTGTGGAAGTGGGAACACATAACCATGGACTTTATGGTCAGGTTGCCTAAGGATAAAACCGGGAAATATACTATTTGGGTGATTGCATACCGACTCAAAAAATCGGCTCACTTCTTTCCTATGAAGATCACATCCATGATGGACACTCTCTTTCAGCTATATGTGGTTGAGATAGTTCGTCTTCACGGTGTGCCGATTAGTATTGTGTCAGACCAGGACACTCAGTTCGTATCTCGATTTTGGAAGAGCTTCATTGAGGCTATGAGGACAAAATTGTCCTTAAGTACTACTTATCATCCTCAAACCGACGGGCGTCCGAGAGAACAATTCAGACTTTGGAAGATATGTTACGGGCATGTGTTTTAGACTTCAAGGGTAGTTGGGTAGATCATTTGACCTTAGTGGAATTTTCTACAACAATAGTTACCAATCTAGCATCGAGATGGCAAAGTATAAAGCATTGTATGGGAGGAAATGTAGGTCATCAGTTTGTTGGGATGACATCGGGGAAAAGATAATAACGGGACCATAATTGGTATAAGTAACAATTTGATAACGAGAAAAGATGATTCGGGAATGGGTTAAAGCAACTCAAGACCAACAGAAAAGTTGGGCTGATGGTAAGAGAAGACCGATGGATTTTCAGGTTGGAGACAAGGTGTATCTTTGGGTTTCGCCAACTAAATGGGTCATGAGGATCGGGAAGAGTGGGAAGCTAAGCCCGAGGTATATTGATCCTTACCGATTGGCATTTTTGCCAACTCTGTCACGGGTACACAACGCATTCCATGTGTCACAGTTGAGGTGGTATGTGTTTGATCCAAGGTCACGTGTTGGAAGCTGAACCGTTGAAAGTTAGGGAGGATTTGTCATATGTTGAGATACCGGTTCAGATTGTAGACAGAAAGGACCAAGTTTTGAGGCGCGAACAATACCGTATGTAAAGATTCAGTGTTCTAATCATTCAGAAAGATAAGCTATTTGAGAGTTGGAAGAAGAAGCTCGGCAGAAGTACCCTCAATTGTTCTACAACCCAGGTTAGTAAGTTTCGGGGACGAAACTTCTGTAAGGGGGGAATGATTTAATACCCGAAACTTTTTTCCTATGTGATTCAATTATGTTTAATTGCATGATTTATATGTTGCCCCAATTTGATTACATGAATTATATACTAATTGTTATGTGTCTTGTGACTTTTTAATGTGTTATGTAAGCCCGAAGGGCGAACAAACTCAGTTTTTGATATTGGACAAACTTTTGATGTTGTGTCTAATGATCTTAATCTTTGTGCTAGAATATCGGAACTCATTATGGAAGCTCTAAGTACTTCAATCAAGCCATTGGTATCAAGATTCAAAGTTATGCAAGGCTCGTTTATCAAGATTGAAGATTGAAGACTTAGGTTTGGTTAGATTAGCTTTGTCATTATAAGTCTTTATCTTTTATAGCTCTAACCAAAGCTCTCATGAACATAAGCTCTACACTCTAGTCTTGCATGTTTTCATAAACACGTTTTCAAAAGGCTAAGTTTCAAAATGATCCTTACATGTGTTCGTATTTCGAAAGCCTTTGATTTCAAAGTATAAGTCTTTTAAAACGGTTTTCTAATGCTCTTACTTGTTACATATTGAGAAAACCTTTTAGACTTCAATATATTTCAAAACGTGTGAAAAATCAACATCTCTCAAAGCTCAGAAGGTCGGATCGACCGAGATTAGTTCGGATCAACCGAAGAGAAACTGAGAGGTTTGATGAGTGGCTTCGGTCGACCTAAGGTCAGGGTCGGTCGACCGACCTAGCCTCGACTCAATCGAGGTGACTTAGGGTCATCCGAAGTCTTTTGAACGGTCAACCGAACTCTGTAAAAACTAGCCGTTTTTTGACCGTTAAAGAGTCGTTTTTCAGCATATTTTGAAATGTATAAATACTCAAAAGCTAGAGAATGACTCCATGACTTGTATATACAATAAACATTCATATCTTATCAAGTCTAAACACTTTCAAAGCAAAAATACTCTTCATCTCTATGATCTAAATCATTCAAGAGTATTCTTTCAAAAGCAAGACAAAGTGTGTGCTACTTATGTTCAAAGAGCTTATCATTGTTGTACTTCAAAGGTAATATCTTTCACTTAGAAGAGTGAACAATCTTTGTATTAAACATTCTTATTCCCTTTCTTACTGATTGGGTAATTGTTGTAAAAGTCCTACTTAGTGTGGGCAAGCTCTTAGTGAGTTTTTGTATTGTGGTTGTGTTGTAAAACTCTTAGTGAGTTGTCCACAAGTGTAAAATCCTTCTTAGTGAAGTTGTTGAAATCCTTGGGTGCGGCTCAAGGTAGTGGATGTAGATTCTAAGTGAATCGAACCACTCTAAATCCTTTGTCTTGTGTTTGGGTTTGCTTTATCTTTTGTTTATCTTGCACAAACTCTCACTAGCATTGCTTAGATTTGAAAAAGTTTGCAAGATCGATTAAAACCCAATTCACCCCCCCTCCCCCTCTTGTGTTTTACATGTTATATGGCATAACATGTTTTGAGGGGTGTGTGAGGGAATGAGTGCAATTGTGTGACTGAGAGGGACCTAAATGGAAATTAAAATTAAAAGGAATGAATGGGAGTTAATGGCTGGAATTTTGAAGGTAACGGTAGTTTCCAAAATTAGAGAGAAAGAAAGAAAGGAAGAAGAAAAGAAAAGAGAGAATTTCCGATCGCTTTCTTATTTTGCAGGTGATTTAGATGAGGAGTCTTATTATGAGGAGGATGCCTTGGAGTGGTCATATGACGAGTGATGATAATCTATGTAGATGTTGAGCGTTATTCCTTTATGTTATTGCATTTGGGATTGTTAAACATATTTTTGTATTGTAATACTTAGAATCATTTCCCTTTCAGTATTTTACTTCCGCTAATGAACTTTGGTACTTATGGATTTTACATAATTGAATTCCCTTTTATAGTAAACTCTGTTGTGGGCTTTAGTGTCTCATTAACCAATGAGACACTGTCATGTCACCATTCCGGTTATGGGGATGTGACACTAACCATCACAGATGTGAGGTCATTGGACTAGAACTTTTCAATTGTTACGATCGGTGAATAATGTCGATTTTAGTCAAATTTTTACAAAATTGTGTACTACGAATCATAGATTTGAGAGAGTTGGACTCGGTTTTTCCACGGTTCTCAATTGTCAAATCTCTCATCCGACCGTCAAAACCTATTCTGCACTGAAGCCGCGAGCCATTTTGTGTCATTCTTGCACAATTATTTCACTTTCTTCAACACAAAATTATGATCTCACATTTTCTATCATTCAAGATAAAAAAATAATCAAGATACTCCCTTCATTCCTTAATATAAGACTTTCATTACATGTTGTGAAAAACTAAAGAAGCAAAAAAAAGATACTTTCTTAGTTAAAATACGAATATTATTCTCTTAAATATGACTTGTATACCACTAATTTTATTTAATTGAGGAGATAATCACTATTTATGCCCCTGAGATATCTTTCAAAAGCAACTGTTACCCCTCAGGAATATATCGTGTCATTTGTGTCCCCAACAAGTTACGGGGTGCCATTTATACCCAAAAGTGGAGGAATCCGGCGAGAGGGGGCGGCGTTCCACATGTGCGAACTGAACAAGCACATTTTGAGGGGTATAATAGTCACACCAACCACTAACATAAACTAGCAACCAATAACAATGAAAAATGAATCAAACCCACAAATCTTCATCTTCATCTTCAACCTCAAGAACACCATAAAAAGTCTTGAATACCCATTTCTCAAAAAATGGACAAGAACAATGGGTTCATATCAATAAATCTCCAAAAAAAAATCAAGAATTTACCAAACATAAAAAAAAAATCCCAAATTCGTAGGGTTCATCATGACGAAGAACCGCAAGGTTCGACTTAAGTTGAGCCCGATCTTTCTTCAATTCTCGAACTAGTTTCTATGGGAATTTAATCAATTCAACTCTAAGGGAAGGTTAATTAACAATGGAGGCTGAAACACCACAACTAGAGAAACAAGCTAGTTGATACAGTAACTCAAGAATGAATGAATTTCTATCCGTAAGTTCAAACACGAGAAAGCTAAGGAATAACCTTACCAAAATATCAATATATCTAACGTAAATATTAAAGTGGCCGAAATCTCCCTTTAATAGGTTGAGATTTCGGTTACAACCATAAAAAGAAATAAGAGTCCTTAAAGGATTAAGACTCTTGAAAACAAATAAAAGTCCTTGAAGAATTAGGACTCTTGAATAACAACTTGCTATCAAGTAACTACCTAAACAAATAAAGTGGCGGCTAGAATCAATCTAACTACCAAATCTATGAAGAGTCCTAGTTGCATTAGGACTCTTTATTAACCAACTAACTAACACATGGACAACATGTCCTTTATTATAGCAACTACTTGCTATACACGAAATTAAGTAAATAATAAAGCTGGAAAATAATTAAAGTCTAGCATAGACTTTAATTGTACACAAAAAGTCTAAAATGCCCTTTTAAATTCGTCCCAATTCTGGACAGCTTGTTGGGCCAACTTGCACGACGATTTTGGATGTCAAGAATGCAGAATCTGATCTCGGGTTCTTCATGAAAGTTGTATATCTGCCTCTTATCTTTAATATGCAACTGGAATCAGTTCCATTGGATAAACGGATAGAAAGTTATGACCATTCTGCCAAACTGTTGTAAAGCTGTCCAATCCCTCATCATCTTGTATGATTACTAAAACACCCTTCTTAGCCTCTTTGCTTGATAGAGCCTAATTGTATACTTGTGAACTTGAGAGGCTGCCTTTTATATTCTATGTGTATCTTAGCATCCTCTTTGTACTTTAATATACGAATTAATGATGTAGTTATCTGCTTCATATTCCTCGTTCTACGCTTCGTCCTTGGTCTATGTATGTGACCCTTTGACTTGGGAAGCCTCGAGGCTGGTACCGTATCACATCATTTCAAAAGATTAAAATAGAAAACACCCTAAAAAGGCAAATTAACATGATGCAAAGAAATAGATATCAAGAACAGAAAAAAGGGAAGAAAAGAAAATTACTTTCATGAAAATCACAGAGGAAGATGGATGAAGAGAGAGAACGAAAAGGGGGGAAATTACTTTCACGTACAAAACTCATCTCCATCTCCATCTCCCTCCTTCTCCACTGCGCTCACGGTCTCTGTCTTGAAGTCATTGATGCTTCTTAAGGTAAGTTCTTTGCATCTTTAATTGAAGAAATCTTCAATGGGAAGAACAAAGATGGCGGATAATGTAAAAACCATCTCCCTCCTTCTCCACTGCGCTCACGGTCTCTGTCTTGAAGTCATTGATGCTTCTTAAGGTAAGTTCTTTGCATCTTTAATTGAAGAAATCTTCAATGGGAAGAACAAAGATGGCGGATAATGTAAAAAATTTGGGGAAGAGTTCCTAACAAAATTAGACCCAGATGATTAGATTTGCAATTTAAAAAATGGGTTTTGTTTAATTTTCTCAAATTGTTTCTAATTTGGATGTTCTTGATATGGGTTTGTATATGGGAGAGAAATAGGGTATTAGGTCGGATACCCATGACCCAACAAAATGGGTAGGCTCCAACCCATGGGCGCAAATGACCTGCTTCTCTTTTCTTTTCCTTTTTGGAAGGGATCTATTCTGTCATGGACCAGATCCATGCAGTGATGTGGCCAAATCTGGACCACATGGTCCACATGAACCCGGTCCATATCAGATATTTCCTTTTGGAAAAGACGAAGACTGTGGTTGGAAGAGATTGGGTGCAAATGACAAGTTTACCCCTAGGATTTCACATGTGTGGTTCGCACGTGTGCAATGCCGCCTCTTTTCGCCGGTCGCCGCCACTTTTGGGCATAAATGGCACCCCGTAACTTGTTGGGGACACAAATGGCACGATATATTCCTGAGGGGTAACAGTTGCTTTTGAAAAATATCTCAGGGGCATAAATAGTGATTATCTCTTAATTGACTGATACAATACATTCAGACACGTGGACGGTTCAAAATAACATATGTAAAATTAATTGATTATACATTAAAAATTTATAAATGGGTTTTTTTTTCATTCACTGAAAAAGTTAATCTAAATAATAATTGTCTTAATCAAAATTTAGTTTTGAACAACTAAAATGAGACGAAGAGAATTTATTAGGCTAAATTTTGCTTACCCTTTTAAAGAAACTCAATGAAATATTATTCTTCCCAAGTATTGTTGCAATGTGTCAATGGTTACAAACATATTTGCTAATTTTTGCATGACATTGCGCGAGAGGCTCTATGAGGGATGCTATTAGAGCTGCAAGTCAATCCAACGGTTCAAGTTTCGACTCGTTCGAGTTCAAATATAATTCATTCGTTTTGTATTCGACTCGAGCTCAAATATAAATTTAAGCTGGTTTGATAAATGAACGAATACAATCTTGTTCGTGAAAGTTTGAGCTCGTTGGAGAATAATAAATGATAATAAAATATATTTTATAATATAATTCTATTGATTATTACTAAAGTATATCAAATTTAACCTTTAATAAATGTTTTAGAGAATAAATCTATAAAACGAACTGGACCTCAAACTGGAATAAGATTTCGGTGAACAATTCGAGTTCAAATACCATATTTGTTTTGTTCAAATTGAATTTGTGAAAGCTAAATATATCAAACTCGAGCTGTTTGTGGACATTTCGAACAACTAAACGAATGAAATTTTTAGACTCGAATCGAAAACGAATAAACTCGAACACGTTTGAATTCCAGTCGAACTCGAGCTCAGCCCAATATTGTGATGCTCGATTCATTAAGCGATAGATGCAACTAAGTATACATATTAAGATTTGATCATGAAAGTGTGGAAAAGGTAGAATGCATCAATGTATTCATTCACAAGATTATATAAAAGTAGATAAAAGTATTAAATAAGCGAAGGGATTATATAAAGTAACCCACACAACTAAGCCAACAGTATTACATAAGATAATATATACATTCAATAACAGTATAATCCTATACAAACGAGGTAAGTAGAATATATATATATATATATATATATATATATATATATATATATGTATTAAATACATATCTAACCAATAATTCAAGTTTGATGTATGAAAAGACTGTTCTAAAAGAATGCGACATTTCTTATTAATGAACGGAAAATGAATCGTGATATGTAGGAAAATAATATTTTCATATATTTTGTCTATAATTTATTTTTGTCCCTTCCTCCCCCAATTTTTTTTTTAAACTTTATACAGCAACATGTATTATAATCTGGCTCCTACAAACTTCTAATCCTACGTCCGCCCCAAAACTATATATCTCTAAAAGGAAAAAAAAAAAAAAAAGAAGAAAAATGAAATATCAAGGAAAAACCAATTTCATAGAACATATATTTTTATTTTGAGGTATTGCAGAGTAAGAAATAAAATAAGAAACAAAAAGGAAAAGAATAATTCAAATTCCTAGAACATACATCAAATTCTCCGTAGTGTTCTTGTTTCTCAAACTTATCATTTTGCTCTTTTGACGAAGTCAAACTCTCTTATTTAACTCTTCTATTAACCCCTAAGGACGGGACGTCATTAGAAATGTAATTCATTCCTTTATGTCACTATCTTTTGTTCCTTTAACAACGGTTTCGGCTTGTCCTCCCATTTAGCCAACCTCTTTTGAGCTATATCCACCTACAATGTAATTCAAATTGCAATTGAGATTTAAATAAAACAATTACAAGATCATATAAATATGCATTAGAATGAGTTTGATAAGCATTAGCTTCATCCTCTAAATCTTGATTCATAATTCATGAGGTCATAGTGTTCATTCCTATTAGGCATGTAATTGAGTCGAGTTAAACTTGGACATAATCAAGTCGAACTCAAAATTTTTAATTTGGCCTCGAATTTAAAGTCACGTAAGATTTGATTTTCGAGGTTTAAAATAAAATTCAACTTTAATTAAATATAAACTTGAGTTAAATTCGAAAGCGGGAATTTATATTCAAACTCGCCCATTTAGACTTTAATACGACTCGAAAACTCTAAACTATGAAAATTTGTAATGTTTTAAGTTATAATATAATATAATGTAAATTTTAAAGTATAATATATCATTTAAGTATTATTATTAAAAATCTAATCTAATATTTTATTTTATTTATTTAAATATATTATCGAACCTATTCGCGAGTTTTCGAGGTGAAATTCTATGTATTTGAGCTCATCTTCTTTAAGAATTCAAGCCTTTTATTAAGCTCAAATTTCAGCTCGAACTAAAAAAAAAGAAAAAATCAAACTCAAGCTGAACCCTTACCGAGTCAAGCTCAAATAGTTCAATATAGATTAGAGTCGAATTTTAACCATAATTCCATCGAAAAGTAAAGAAAACAGGAAACACGTCATTTTTTAGTACCTCTTTGTTCCAATCTGTCAGATAAGTAAACCATATCAGAATAATAGTTTGCATCAATGTCCTACCAATCATACCAGACCAAATACCCTGCAAATTTATTCACATTTATTAGTAACTCCAATATGATCGTCTTTAATTATTATTTTCCACTGCTAATGATTGAAAAAATAATAATAAATATTATTACTATATATGACTGTAAAATAATTTTTACTAATAATGAGATAATGAAAATTGAAGTAAAAAAAATGACAAGTTTTTATTTACTTTGGCTCCCAAATTGAAGTAGAAACCAAGAACTGCACCAGTAGGGATTCCAACAATGTAATAACAACCCACGTTCACGTAAGCAACAAAAGCTTGCCAACAGCAACACCTTCAAGACACATTATTAAATATTTGAAAAATATATATATTTAATAGTATATCGTTACATAGTTCGGCCGGTTGAAAATCTGAACACTCCATCAACTTCTACCTTTTTACTTTATTATAATTTTTTTTAGATTGATATAAATAATTAATTGAATAAGACGTAAAAATATTTATAGAATGTTTCAAGTATAAAATGATCAAATTTTCACAGTATTTATTAAAAATGCACTACACTTTTTAAATCGTGAATTTTACCTGACAAAACGGGTTGAATTCCATTTAGCATAAGAGTGACGACGAGAAGGGGACACATATCAGCGACAACATTGCTTACAACTTCACCTTCGGTGAAGAGATAGCTAATCTTATAGCGAAAAGCAAGAACGGCAATTGCTATGGCGACGGAGATTATGAATGAGATAGTTGTCACTATTACAACCGGGGACGATTACAGGGGGGAGGGAGGGCCTGCGCTTCGAGATTTTTAAAAATACTAATATTTATCGAAATTTTATGTGTATTTTGGAAAATTTTATCAATTTCGCCCCCCCAAAAATTTTTTTTTGCCTTTTTTATACCCCCAAGATTTTTGGAATTTTTTTACCAGTTTCGCCCCTCAACATCAAATTCCTGGCTTCGTCCCTGATTACAACAGAAAATCCAGCTGCCTTTGGATGTCCAGCTCCAAATTCATTGCCCACTCTCACACTGTGGAAAAAAACCAATTAAATATTTTATAAGATCATATAAAGTTGATCAAATGAACATAATCATGTTTAATTCATTAGACCCTAAAAAATAAGTTAAGATTAATTGTTGTGGCGATTTAAACGGAAATTTTAATTGATGTCCTTGATCAATTGCCGTTCTTGCTTTTTCGCTATAAGATTAGCTCTCTTCACCGAAGTTGAAGTTGTGAGCAATGCTGTCGCTGATATGTGCCCCCTTCTCGCTGTCACTCTCATGCTAAATGAAATCCAATCCGTTTTGTCAGTTAAAATTCACGATTTAAAAGCACAGTGCATTTTTAACAAATACAGTGAAATTTTGATCATTTTATTCTTGATACATTCTATAAATACTTCTACATCTTATTCAATTAATTATTTATTTCAATCTAAAAAAAATATCAAAAAATAAAAAGGTAGAAGTTGACTGAGTGTTTAGATTTTGGAACGGCCCGAACAGTGTAGCGATAATTTTTATTTTAAATTTAAGCTGCCAAGATCAGTGGTACTAAAGAACTAAATGAGACAACCCATCCAATTCAAATCTACTAGCCACCCCCACCCATGCCTTTAGTCAGGTCCGACTATGAGAAAGACCAAAGTGTCATACAGAATTGGATTTGGCACCAACAATAGAATTAAATCACTCTTTTGCAATTTGCAATTTCATCATTTGTTATAATTTTAAGTGCATGGGTTCTCTTATTTTTTATATAAGACTCATTTTATTAGCATAACAAACAATTACGAAACTCCTCCTACTCTTGTTTTTCTCTATATTTTAGTCTATATAAGAATTTTTGTCTACATTGTATGTAGATTCTTTAACCTTTGACCTTGTTATATATTTATCTTTTGTTATCCTTTTTATTATTTTATTTTGCTTAAAGAATTAAGTATTATTGTATTATGTATATTTGTATTCTTGTCAGAATTTAATTTCAATGCTCGTTGTATTATAGTACTCTTGCTATAAGATTTTTATTTTTTTGCTAATATAAATTTAGCTCTCAGCTTAGCTCATGCTCACATTAAAATGTGAGCTGAGCATGAGCTCAATCATTGTGAGTTTTTTGGGGTTGAGCATGAGCTGAGCTTTCCAATTTTTATGTGAGCTGAGCGTGAGCTAAGCCAAACTCGGCTCGCATAAACCAATTGACACCCCACCCACAACCGATCCAAAAGGAAAGCGGTATACAATTAATTTCATTTATGGAATTTAACGTTGTTTGGTTTAAAATTGATCTTAAACTTATTTTCAAGATTGTATTGACTGTGAGAGAAAATATATTTTAAATTGAGATTTTTTAATTTGAATTAAAAATCAACAATTGTCCGATTGTTACACACTACTTTTCACATAAACAATTTGCAAATCCAATGTGGAAATTCTCAAATTCATATTAGATTAATATTTGAAAACTTTGTCAATCTATGCTTTAATCTGCTTAAAAGTGATTTATTCGCGAGAGAAGACATGTAAATTATTAAGCACATCATTTTAGTGATATGTAAAACATATACTAATTAACTAACTGTGTAAGTAACTTAGAGGAAAAATATATTCATTTTGGATTATTTTAACATCTCAGATGTAAATATAAACATAAGAGGAAGCAATTTAGGCAGATCTTTTACATTAATCATTATTTTTGCTATATATAATCTATTTCATCTGATATTCTATATTAATTATTCATTATAATTGATATGGATTGCTTCTCGAACATATTATTTGTCTAATAAGAATAAGACAAAGGGTGACGTATAGATTTAGAGTTAATAGCTCATAGTCTACTTTTCATTGTGTGATCGAGTCGGAGAACAAAGTTAGTTATTTACATTGATGCTTATTAAGTGTATGTATGTCCCTGCTCTTTTTTTTTGTTTCAAATAAAAGGTATATACATATTATTAATTAATATAAAAAATTACATATGATAAGGAAAATTCGGAAGATCGCACAACCCTTGAAATAAGGATATAGTCTTTGTATAACATATATGTCTAAAGCATAAACATATATAGTGTCACGCTATGTACCTGTGGACCCGCAGTGCAACACATGAGTCTGACAGTATACACGATAACCTATTTGGCAACCGAACTCGTTATGCCAAAATGAATATCCCGAGATAATAATGAATGCTTAGACCCATTTTATATACCAGTCAGAATTTTCAAAATTATCCCATATGAGATGAGGTTTCACATATCGACATAGAGTATATATGTGAAAAAAATAATTCTCGAACTACGTCATATGACATTAACAATATTTTCAAGATTTTGGTTAAGATATTAAGAGAGGTAAACTCTTCGCAATGTGCTGACATATTGGGAGTGTCAGATCGAAAGATTTGATGGCTGTGGTTCAAAATAATTTTTTGACTAAAAAAAGCTATTTTGAACCACAACTATCAGATTGTCCGACTCTGACGGTCACCTACTTAAAAATATGTTATGACAGCCCAGTCTCTACTTACAAGTAGGGCTTCAATTCACACCAAAAATATAAAAGTAAATCCCTTATTTTGTAGTGATGTACTAATAGTTCTTGGTGGGTTAACACTAAGACACATATACTAAAACAATAAAGGTATGTTGTGGCGTTTGTCATATGACACAATAAGACAAAAAATGCTGATACAGATTTATACTAATATTTATTACAAATGGCTAATAAATGTCGCATTTGCCGGTGTGACGCCCCGACCCGCCCCCTGCCTGGACGGGGACAAGCCGAACCGCTGTCGCCCTACCTCTCGGTAGAACAAGACTCTAAAAAAACATTCTATTAACCCAAAAATATAATATCCACAGGGTTACAATGAAATTCAATAAAATACAAGACTAAATCCAAATCACTAATCAAAGTCTTCCGACGCGCACTCTGATACCAAAATGTCGCAACAACTTCAGATACATATAAAGGGGGAAACATTTATAAAACGTGAGTCGAAGCTCAGTGAGGGTCGTGCAAGAAGTGTTGATGTCTTTAAAACATTTTCCTTCCAAAGTACTTTATATCCGGAAAATATTTCGCACAATAAGAAAACCATATATACTCGTATAATAAGGGGTCTGAATTTTGAACAATTGTTTGAGGCTGTCGAGGTGAAATTGACAAAGGCATCACAATAACAGCAGATCACATTTCATACGGGCCCAAATGCACAAATTCACTAGAGGTGGCTCACACCTTTGGTGTAGCACTTAGCCTAATTTATTCGATTTATTAGACCCGACTCAATAGACTCGTAGTCTTATCATGTCATGCCAATATCCACAGGACATATCCGTATAAGATTCAGTCAAACTTATCATTTTCAATGGAATAAAATAATATTTTAAAACAAGAGCACAATTCAAAAAGATATTTAATCGTGTCATATAAAAGTAACCAGTGCATGTCATGAGTGGATCTAGATAATGAGTGTAATGAACAAATGAACACACAATACATGTATATAATTTTATAAAAGAGTGCACCACTTACCTTGTGAATTATTCACTTTCAAGAGATTCCAAAATAATCCTTGAAACAAATTTACGAATCCATGAACTTTTTTTTGACGCCTTGATTCATCCATCCGGAAGGAGAAATAGTAACAGAATAGAGTAGAAAATTGGATATAATTGGCTGGCTCGGAGCAGGACCAAAAAGAATTGAACAAAGTATAAAAGTATAGATATTCAACAAAGTATGAAAGTATAGATGAAATGCTATAATCTGATATTGTCTAATCAATTAAATAAAAGAATTAGTTGAAATTCTCTTCAAAGAAACAGGAATGTGAGTAAAAGAAAATTGGCAAAAAATCGCCTTTTCCCGTTCTGCATTTTCACGAATACATATTTATCACGTGTATATTTTTTTATCTCTTGTGGATTTCAATATTTTTTTAGGTTATAATTTTTTAATTAAAAATTTAATACATGTCATTTTTTTATGGTGGATATGGAAGGGGAATGGAGACCGATGATTCCTAAATGGGGTCTCAAGCTATATAAGAAGTTATAGAAATATAAGGAAAATAAAAGATACCACCAGAATGCTTGGTAGCGGCTAGGTGTCAAATATAGAAATGTTGGTGGCTTACAAAGGTGTCAAAGTGGCAACTCATGGAAAATCTATTTCAGAAACATAATTTATATATTTGTATTTATCTAAAATTGTCATAAGATTTAACGACATAATATATAGATGTCGTTATATGAGTCGTAAAAAGTGAAAATTATAAAAATATTTAATGTAAATGTCACTAAAAAACATAAAATTGTCGGTAAGAACAACGATTACTCTAACCGTCGATATGAAGCCTCATATAAAATTAAGAAATAGCGACGATTGAATGAAATGTGATATGATTTAAAAACGTTGTATATAACAATATTTAATGTACATATAGCTAATTAAAATCAAAATGTTGAATTCATCAACAATTATTATAACCGTCACTATGAACGTCGTATAAAATTCAAATATAGTGATTTTTGTCTGAAAAGTCACAAGATCTGGCGACATAGTATATAAATGTCGCTATATGAGTTACAAAAGTAACAATTTATAACAATATTTAATGTAAATGTCGCTAACCAAAATAAAATGTCGGTATGAACAATAATTATTATAACTGTCACTATGAAAAATTTGCTTTAATTTGCTCATTTTGATTTTAAGCGACGTTTGAAAAAAATATTGTTTTAACTTTCTCATTTTGATTTTAAGCGATATTTGAAAAAAAAATGTTGTTACAAAAGCGTCACAAAAAACAGTTATTGTTGTATGTATAGCGATTTGAATCCTTCATTCGCCCTAAAGACGGAGAGATATATATAAGAAGTCTCAAAGTTGTGGCCCAATTTTTTTTTTAACAGAGCATACTACTGCATCTCTAATTAACTTGTACATAGTTAGAGTTGGTTAGTGGTATGTATAAATACTACTTGTCTCCTACTTTTCCACTAATGAAATTAATTTTTTCTGTGCTCATGCTTTCTCTGGGCTTAATAACTCTCTTTTCCATTCATACGTAGAAATACTGATTTTTGTGTCGAAATATTTTGCGTCGGGCGTGTACCATTCCAAATAACTATCATTTGCGTCAAGAATGACCCACCAACGCAAATAACAATGCGATGTCGTTTAGTGATTGGCATTTACGACCGCTAATTAATATTTGTGTCTGCAAATTAATTCGTCGTAAAATGGAGATTATTTGCGACAGGTTTTAATCAACGCAAGAAGTTTTGCCACAAATAATGAAAATTTGCGACGAGATTTTTATGTCGCTTAGGAAGTTGATGCAAATGATCATATTTGCCACGAGCTTCATTTGACGCAAAATGTTTTGCCTCAAAGGATCCAAATTTGCAATGGGATTCTCCTGTCGCATTGAAAGTTGATGCAAATTAATAAATGTTTAGTATACGTTTATTGATAGATTTTCTTGTAGCATCCCTAAAATAATTATTTAAAAAAAAAATATTAATCCAAAGTAGTATGATATGGAGTTGGTGGGACTAGAACACATACCCTCACATTGGAAAACAAAATGTTACAACCAATAAACCACAAGTACATGTTTAACTAAATATTGAGAACACAAAATAGACAAGACGAGACTTGTATGTAGTATAAATAAAATATAAGGACTTATATAAAACATGTCTTTTTCTTTTTAGCCCCTTTCTACATATTTCCCTAAATTCCCCAACACTAAAAATCCCACCCACACTAGATTGTTCCTGCTCCTTCTTCTTCGATACCCTGTTTCACGCTTTCTCCCTCACCACCGTCTTACCCATCTTCGGTAACAGTCGCAACCGCTATTCGGCGTTGCTTCTCGTTTGTGGTCCGGCCTTCTACCATCGTCCGTCTCCTGGTTCTCCGTTTAGTCTCCGCTCCCCCTTTCCTTAATCAATTTTTTTTCCTGTTAAAATTTCTGTTAAATGTTTTGGGAATTAAACACTTTCCTTTTGTTGGTCCTCCTATCATTCTTTATTCTCTAGTTTTTTTTTTTTTTTTTTTATTATTATTATTGTAATCTTTATAATTTTGAATTTGTGAATTAGGTATCATTTCATTTTTTGACAATTTCTTTTGAAAGTAATTAAAAAATTTCTTTCAATTCAAATTAAAGCAGAGTAAAAAAGGATACAACATTGACATCTCTGATTGTTAGAGTGGTTTTGTGATTGTTATTATTGTATTACTAGGAAGCATGTCAATAAATAGGTTAAGGCTCTGTTTGCTGAATCAATCAGGACCCTCAATTCATTTGATCCTACGATTGACATTGTTATTGGATCAAGTGACTCGACAATCTAAATCAGTCTGGCACGATGTTGGAAGCACCAAAACCAAAATGTTATAATCCTTGGGGATTGAACAATGAGTAGTTTGTATTTATGCAACATGTAAAGATATTTAATACTATAGCATACCTTTATTTTTATGCTTGGAAGATAGGAGGTAGAAGAAGATGGCAAAACATTTACTCTCATTTTCACTTGGCTTTGGTATGTTAAACTCCTACAGCTGCTCACTGCAACACAAATTAAGCCATAAATTGTCTACTAAAACAGAGATTTTTGTTAAAATAAATAAATTATTATCATAGGAGGAATACAAGTGTCCAACTCGAAACCTTTAATTACGAGAGTAAATAGTGATAACACCCTTATGACTTTTCAAAACATGTAGACACTAAGGAAGAAAATTGACCAAAAATTTAAAAAACAAATCGCCTAATATGTAGAGGCTAGTGTTACATACCATACTTCAAAATAGCATGAGAAAGTTATTAAAATTTATTATTTATTTAAATATAAGTATATTTTAGAGAAACTTTATTGTATTTGGAGTCCTATTGTATACTTTGAGTTTGCTAGCGCCCTCCCGAAATTGAATATTCATTTCTTAATATGAGAATTTTATAAAGAACGAATAATAACAATATTACTATTTTTTTAATCAAATATATTATATTTTCAAAGAAATATTATGTATTAATTTGGACTAAGAGTGAGCATCGAATTCGATTTCGCTAATTCGTTAATTTAATACCAACCGAATGTTAGTAGTGCCCTAGGACCATTAGCACATGTTGTGCGTTTTATTATCTTTTGAGCATGTAATTGAATAGTTAATTTTGCTCTTGATTATCAAATGTGTGATTTGATAAGTAAAACTCATTAGCTTATGTAATTACTATTCTAGAAGTCCCTAGTTTTATGTAATGCTTAATTACTATGAAATAAAACTAGTATGATTGTTGATTGATGATCTTGTTTTACTGATCATGTGTAATGGATACAAATCACATCATAGATGCAATATATAGGGATACATTGTATTGGACGTGATCCGTCAGAGAAGTAATACTTCATGGTCTTAAGTCATAAGTATTACTTCCTCAATACTATTTTAGAATCCTTAGACCTTATGTCTTCATTGATTCTAGTATGAATGGAGCCACGTTTTGACTCGGTCGGACGTTACTTGTAACAGAGTAATCAATACGATCGATGATCGGATGTAGTGTCCTATCATAGCTTGAATGTGAGAGACATTGTAAGGAATTTGTCCTCTCTATTATTGAGAGAGATATCCATGGGCCCCTTGATAGGGAAAGACTGTTTAAATGCATGGCCGTGCTCAAATGTATTTGATAAAGTGGTTATCAAATGCTATTTGTCGAAACAGTCTACATGGAGATCGAGCATAAATACAATTAAGCTTAATAAGGGTGACGACCACCATGCCTTATGCTTAATTAGGATATCGCGAGACAAAGGGATTAAATAGTAGATTGATATTAGGTTCCGTTGTATATTCATTCACTTTGGGTAGTCACAATGTCCTGCTAGGGACCGCTTGTGATTTATGAACTCACACTACTACTAAGTGTGTTTTCATTGCCATTGTGATATGAACCTACAGGGTCACACGCATAGACGAGCTAACGAGCTTCATGTCCAGATTCAATGAATCTAGAATGTGTCTATGTTCATTGTATCTGACATTCACTTTTCTGAGGATAATAAAGCGTTATTATTCGAATTAGAGATAAGGGGCATTATCGGTATAGCTGGGATTACGTGGGAGTTATTATCTGATAAGGACTCCCACTACCAGCAGAAGTCTAGGGGACGTGGGAGTTAAAGACTCCCGCTGCCAGAAGAGGTTGAGTAGACGTAGGAGTTGTTCTGGAAACAACCTCTCACTCCCCTATAAAAGCCTCTCTTGGCCGAAACCCTAGGGTTAGACAATTTCAGCCGAAATACTAAGAAATCCAAAAAACAGTTTTCTGCCTCTCCCTTTTTCTCTCTAATTCCCGAAATTCAGAAAAACGAAGAGCTAGCAATCGCTGCCTGTTTCATCGCGTGGATACCGGTAGAGGGACTTTCCGCAAAGGGAGATCAATCGGTGGCAGCATCCGATCTAAGAAACAGCTTCTTCCATTCAACAATCCGATTCTTGAACCCAAAACGTAAGTTTTTCCTTGCTGTTTTTCGATTCGTCTTGTATGAGCGGATCCTTCAGGGGAGGACTCATGGGTGTTTGGAACGAGTTTCCGCCCATGAATCCCTTCACCGAATTCAAAACCAAATTGATTATTACCGATTTTAAATCAAAACTGAATTCAATTGGAATTTCGGTTTTATTACCGAATTAACTGAATACATTCAGTAATCAAATGAAAGATTCATGCTTTAAAATTACAGATGTTTGTTCGCTTTTGCCGTCTAAGTTACACTATTAAAGCCCTAAAATATTTGTCTAAAATTCAGTATTAGAGAACAATGAGCATTAACGAATCAAATAAAAAATTGAATGGATGGAGGACGTAGGAGGCGCCGAGCCAACGAGTAATGACCTCGACGATGATTTTTTGGAGGATGGAAGAATCAGGGCACCGCCGAGAAAATACATTAATTCTAAGAAAATGAACATTCATTTCATCATAAATTAAAATAGAAAATACATATTCAATTTAATATGGGAATGCTATTATGAAATTTCAAATTTTTTAAGAGATCAAGAAATTTTATATTATAAAGATCTATTTATTCAAAAATATATATATATATATATATATTAAAATTTTCACAAAATCTGGGGTCGTGGGCTCGTGGCCCCCTTGCCTCCATGAAGCTCCGCAAGTGCTTATGAGTATAGTAAAAAGACGAATAACTATTTCATATCCATCCTTATTTTAGTAAACTAAATATCGTAAAATGATAATGTATTAAATTGTTTTTTGATGAAAAAATGATAATCTATTATTAGATTCATTGATATTTAACATTGGTCATTCTAATGAAATCATATTTAACATATGCATGTGCAGTATTTGTGATGGAGATGGAACAAAACAATGGAGAAAAGGGAAATAAAGAAATGCGATGTTCACCTGAAGCTTCAACTTGAGAGGAAACAACAAGTGCAAAAGCAAAGAGAAGACCAATAAGAATGATCAAATTCTTTGAGAAAGCCATTGGTGATCAAAAGAAGAATATGGGAAATCTCAAGAATAGTCGTTTGAGTTGAGAAGAGTAGTGATATTCAGCTGTATTTATAGGCTAAAAAGAACTACTACTATTTCATGTTGTTGAAATATAAACTCTCACATAAGCCACTCATTTATGAGTTAATATCTCTAATGATTTTGATAAGATATGGAGACCAACATAAACGAAATCAGGATTTGTATGTTGGAGGGGCAAAAAATAACAACAGTATGCCGAATTACACATAAAAACTGCAAAAAAATAAATAAAAATTGGGTGGCGAACTTGATCAAATATTCTGAACTACATATAAAACTAGTTTTTAAACCAGCGCGTTGTGCGGTTTGTTATCTACTTTTATTCGTATATATGATATAATTATTTATTTGAGACTCGTCTATTTCACGATATATTTCTTTATATATCGGTATGAAAAATAAGAACATTAGAAAATTGTATGTTATAGAGATTCCGTATTGCGAGAGTTGTGATATAATTCATTGGTATGCTCTACTCCTTAATAATAAATAAATATTTTTTTAATATAGAAGTTGTTACAACCATTTCACTCTTCAAATTACTGAGCCAGTTAAAGAATCCAACAGCTCATCTTAATACGCACCTGCAAGAAAATGAGTGTTTCGCATCATATCGGAGATCATTAAATTCAATAGATTCGAAAGATAAAATCTGAAAACGATATGTATATAGTACCCAACTCTTTTTTAAATATTTTTTTAAAAAAGAATATAATCTTAAAAAACCCTACATATCCCTCAAAAAGAAAAAGAAATACATACATCTTTGCATTTTTTTTTAAAATTTTAAAAGAGTTAAAAATTCTAAAACCCTACATTTATCTCTTCTTCTGTTCCCCTCCTACCTCCATCGTCCCCCTCTCACCGGCCTTTTTCTTTTTCTCATCTATTGTTGCCACCCTTGCATCCTTATTCTATTTCTTGTGTTTTCCCTCCACCTCCTATCTTTATCATCCGTGCTAGATCCTTTTACCCCCTATTCTTCATTTGTTGTTCATCAAATAATTATTTTGGGCAAGTGGAACATACAACAAAACGAAATTAGATTGAATTTTTTTGTTATTCTGTGGTCTTTGAATGAAAGTTTTTAATTGCAGCTTTGTTTTAGAAGTAAGATGTTAATGAATGAAAATTGAGTTCTGCAATCCAATGAAGAGTTTGATTTTCTTAGATTATAAATTGGACAAAATGCAGAATTGAAAATTCTTCATTAACTATTAGTGCTCATAAGCATCTCACTATCATGCCCCATTCATTAAACAATAATCCTTGATTAAGAAAAAATTTCCCTAACTATTCCAAATCATCAACCAAGCAAGAAGATAATATTCGAACAAACACGCACGTAGAAAGAGTTACTTTGTAGCACCAACATCAGAGCTATTAAAAATCAATTCTTCAGAAAATCCAAGACTTTGAACAACTTCCAGCAAGGGCGTAACGCTCCCCATCAGCTTTTCCATGAAATAAATCCCTCATATATTCAACTCTTTTAGGATTTCAATTAATTTTATTAGGATTTGTAAATCAGTATGTGATTAAATGTTTCGCTTGATTACAATGTGTAAAATGAGGCTGAAAGTGAAAGAATGAGACCGAGATTTGATAGAATTCATTAAAAATTTACCAGCAATATTTAGAGCTCGCAATGATTGATAACTTTTAACTTTCATGACTAATCTTGGAAGAATGAAAAAGGAAAAAAAATACAAAATAAAAATAATAAATAGATGGTTTAATTGAATGAAACAAACTGCTTGCAAGAAGACTGTAAAATAACAATTGCTAAAAACAACCTTCTACAATTACCACAACTGAGAATATTTTTTTCAACAAATTTTGAAAAGAGTTGTTACGATGCAAAGGAAAAACTAGCAAAAAAAATTCATTGATCCTAAAGTTCCAATCATGTCATTCATAACTGACAGAAGTAAGGAAAAAAATCTTTTTTAAAGCACAAATTTCATAATAGACAAATGGATTCTTAGAAATCAACTGCAGAAATTTAAACGAACAATAAAAGAATATACCACAAATTAGTTAATTGAAAATCCAGAGCTCCCAAGACATCTCCAAAGACATTCCTAGCTTTATTGTCCACGGTCTAAGAAGGATATCTGATAAAACTGACAGAAAGATGACTAAAAGCAGACATAAAATAAGAATTTTCTGAAAATTTAATTGCACATGATAAAAGAAACGTACCAAATTCACAAATTACATAGATCTTATTCTACCACCAACACAACCATGACTCAAATCAGGGGAGGAGAAGAAGTTTGAGGGTATCAATGAAAAGAAGAAGTCATACATGCTAAGAAACTAAGAGAAGAAAACGTTCTCGGCTTTATATAACTCGATAGTTTAGACGTTTCTTTTCTTGTTGAATATAAAGATCAATTGTCTTTTTCATTGCCTTTTCAATTACAAATGCATTATAGAGAATTGGAAAAGTCACTTAATAAACCAGTCCATTGCCATGATTTTCTCAATTCTTGTTGATACATTTAATGTATGGCAACCATTCAATTACATTTTTTTTTTGTCTTTTGGAATTCTATTGGGGCTTTACCTATAGCTATTTCTTTTATCAATAATATTTTTCTAAAGCTAATGATTGTAGTTTCATAGTTATAGAATTCAAGAGATACATGTTTATCTAAAAGCATTAGTCATTTATAATAGATTCATTATTTTGTTCCATAAATATAAATATAGTAGAAGAGTTGATGTAACTTACGTCATACTAATTGAAGTTATTTATTTGTATTGCAACCATTCAACTACATTTTGTTTTTTGTCATAAATGTCCTTGCAGCTCAAACTCTTGATTTCTATAGAGGAGGTCAGGTATTTAAATTTTTGCATCCACAAAAGAATGTTAGGATTTAATGATATGCCACCTAGGCACCATACATGTCCAATGTGGACTTCACATATCCAGTCAACAATCCAATTGGCTGCCATCTCAGGTACCACATGGCGTGGGTCTTGCATATTAATTATCTTTTAGTTTTTTAAAATCGTTTCATTTTCTTTTGGTGACGACATTTGTCGTCACTAAATGTATTTTAACGATGACACTATTTTCACACCGTTTAGTTTTAGAAAATATTAAAGACTGTCACTAAAGAGTAATATCTAGTAACAATTTTCTTTGTCACTAATGCATGCTAATATTTAGTGACGACATTTTAGCTGTCAATGAAGTACAGCTATTAGTGATGACACGTAATATCGTTACAAAGAACATTTAGTGACGGTAAATTAGTGACAACATTGTGTCAACTTTCTCTTGTCACTAAACGGTTATAATGACGACAATTTATGATTTTGTGACGTGTTTTTGCTATTACTAAAAACTATTTTTCCGGTAGTTAATATTCACGTTTATTTTGTAATAAATTTAAAAAATAATATAAGTTTAATGACACGTTGAAAAGTTTCATAAGTTACACCTCGAAGTAAGAATTGCTGTCTGAGTAACAGCTTGAAGATGACTACGTGGCTTCTTTGTATCCTGAGTGATTTTGCATCACAACCTTGAACCATATGGGGGAAGTATCACTTAAGGAAAGTGATTACACACCTAGAAGCATTTCAGGTTCATTTGTTCATTCAAGAAGAAGAAGTAGAATGAAGATTTTCTATCAATCATCATTGTTAAATGAAATATCTTTTCTTGATGAACTCTCTACACTTTGTTGTACTTGGCATGTGACTCTTTTCTTAGAGTTCCCGCTCGCTTTTCCCATTCCTTGTTATTTAATTTATTCATTGCGAAGCTTTGATCTTTTAGTACCTATAAGTAAATCTTGAGAAATACTTGATAACTTTTGAGAATGTCCTTTATGATTAATGTTGTTTCTCAAGGGGCATGTATATGCACAATGATCAACCTTATCGAAATCAAAAAAAAACAAGAGTGATTCTTAGATGAGCTAGGTAAATAAGAGAAAGAATCATTCAAGTTGACGATGTTACACTTCATAGATAGCTTAGCCAAAGAATCTTGCAACATATATAGATAATGCTTCAAGTTATTTATATAGTTATGAGCATCAAGAGGGAATGAGGAAACGTCAACAAGAGCACAAGCATATAGATCAAAATCACTTTTTAATTTTTTTAATATCATCACGTAAAGTGTTTTGAGAAAGTGAAATTGAACCTTTCTTGTGTTACCAAGTGATGAAGGGTGAGGATTCTCATTGTAGCCTTTGACATCACTTTAGTTATTGCTCTTTGTCATCAAGAATATTGGTTCTTCCACGTGGACAGAATTTGAGCTTTAAGAATTCTAAGTGGTATGGAGTGATTTCAACTTTTTTCTTTTGAAACATCTGCTTTCAAAATCTTCATTCTTCATAGAATGATCTAGTTTTAAGCCACTTCTTTTTAAATCTTTATCTTATAGGATTTGTGGTAAGAGTTTTCTTTTCATCAAACAAGATCCTTGATTTTCATGGTCTCCATCATAGTTTATATCATCATGAAGATAATCATCATCTTGTGATGTGTATTCCACCGCTTCTTCAAGGTTCTCAACTTTTTGAACGCTCTAGATACGTATTATCTTCAAACCTAACAATATAAGGATTTTTTAGTCCTTCTTTTTCACACTCTTTGTATATATCAAGGTTTGCTTGAGATGTCTTCAATTCCTTCAACAGATTGAGTCTCCAAATCTTGAGATACCACATTTGGCTCTTTCACTCCAACTTTGCTTTCATAATATGCTTCAAGCATTTTACACATTCAATGTGCACATTCACACTCATGAACTTTGTTAAGTGCTTATTCATTTAGTGCGGAACAAAGAACATTCATGTCCTTAAAGTTGAGTGTCATCTGTGAGAAGTCTTATTCATTGAATTCACCTCTAGACTTTGGAACCTTAACACCTTTCATGATAATTGAAGGAAATGTGGTCCTTATTCTATAATGCTCAACAAGGTTAAGTCATTAGAGCACAAAAAGAGTTTAAACATAGATTTCCAACAAGGTGTCACAGCTCGTAACTGGAATTATTACATGGCAGTGTCTCATTGGTTAATGAGACAACAAAGCTAACAACAGAGTTACTAAAAAGGGAATTCATTATGCTTTAAATCCAAAATAAGAGTTAAAAATCGAAAGCCTAACTACAAAAATGAAATTGTTCTAAGTATTACATGACTGAAATAAGTCTAAGAGTTCAATTGAAATTACACGGAATGAAACTAGTGTACAACGACTAAATAAATTATGAAGTTACTTATCGTATTCCCCGTCCCAAGCCTCATCACCATACTAAGGGTAAGCTTCATCATCATCTGCACAAATAAGAAAGACAAAGGACTGATCTATGAGGCTCAGTAAGGATCGTACGATCCATGGGATGAAGTAACAAATAGACTAAAAAATAGTTTACTGTTTCCCAAAATACCCCTTTTGGAAATACACTTGACACAACTGACATTGGCTGTAAGAACACTATAAATACACTGGAAATGAGATGCACTAATATCACATGACACTAGACACCCACACTGCAAGGACATAATTGTAAAACCTCACAACACAGCCTGCAGACGAAGCTGCGGACGAAGCATCATCCGCAGAAAAGCTCACTAACTTCCGAACGAAGGGATCGTCCATAGGTATCCGCGGACAAAGCACTTCGTCCGCAGGTCCATCCACGGTATAGTCTGCAGCAAGGAAGTAGCCTCAGAATTTGTGCCGGACGAAGGGTAAGATAAACGGTTCGTCCGCGACCTGCAGAAAAAAGAATTTCAAGTGCAAATTTGTACACAAAAGTGTCATTTCTGCACCAAAACTTCCTAACCATAAAATGACCATTTTTAGACACAAAACAAAGTAACAATTATAACCCAAACAAGTCAAGAACAACAATTAAGCTAAATAACCATATTCCTCATGTCTAAACGCTTATACAACCGAATGCACGAGAAGCACGATGCTTTGCCCATACGATACACACGATTCACACACAACATTTAGACCGTACGAACATATCTACCTCTATGACACTACATCCCGTAATTCGAGCACAATCATCTATTCACGCCTAACCAACAATAACTATAACGATATAAAGATCACTCAAACCTGACTTCGTTTGCCCCTTCAATTGCCCTCTCAAAATTCAGATTTTTAATGTCTCTTTTCTTTTCTTCTTTCTTTTCTTTTCTCCCTCTTTCTGCCGCCTCTATCTCCTTTCACTTTCTCACGCTTCGTTCTTTTTTTTCCTTTTCCTTTCATTTTTCTTTTCCTTTTATTTTGGTAACTCCCCTAATCCCACTTAAACTCCTTAAAACAACTCCTCTATTAACTCCAACTCCTTAGTTAACTCCCCTCATTAATGACTCTGTACTAATTACTCTTCTAAATAAATCCCAACTAAATCCCCCAACTTCCAAACACTCACACTTATGTCCCAGAACTACGATACACGTACAAAGTGCCCCTCAACAAAACGTACCTCCATATAACACATAACATGTTATAAAATTAAACTGACACGTAATCATGTAATCACACAATAAATTACGCCTACACAACTAGTCATGAAAAAATTAATTACAAGTTAATTAACCCGTAAACAAAAGTCTCGGGTATCACACAAGGAAAGTTGAAGCCATCAAAAAGAGGTGGTCTAGATGGAGATGAGTCCTCTAAGGGAGATATATAAAAACATGTATTCATGGATCCTCCTAGGATGTAAATCCTAAAACAAAGAGGCGAGGCTCTGATACCAAATGAAATACCCAAAAGCGGAGAAACTAATAGGGTGAATTAGATTCTTAAACATTTCCTCTTTTCTAATAAAATCTTCACCTATGTGATCACTTATATAACATGAGGATGAAGATGATCAATGAAGAATAAGCTAAGTTAAGTAATCTTATGTGCAAAGTGATGTGTACTGTACAAACGGGTTCGGATCTCGGAGCTCCTCTCTCTAAGCAAGCAAACGAATCCCACAAGAAAAAAAGTAACTTGTAAGACAAGAAACGATCAAAGGGTGGTGGGGATGATCCCAACAACTCTCCTATTCTAAAGTTAGCTTTTTAGAGAGAAAGAGACACAGAGAAAGAACTCAATGTTTGATAAACAAGTAACTTGTAATAATGAAATCGGTAATTGATACCTGATATTTATATAAGAGAAATCCCAAGAATACAGTAGTTACATATTGGAATAACACTTAGCATATAAGTGTTGTAGTCAGATATGGAATATGGAACCTCAATCCTGAAAGGAGTCAAAATTCTTTATAGTAGTTGACATAAACAGGACATGTCTTATTTAACATATGTCCAATTTTGGCACAGGTCCATCAGGCATGTTTAATCCGGGTCCCATTAATAGGTCTTTGGACGAAATTCACCAATAGCCCCTCAAAACCTCGGGTGTCAGTATCTGAAGCTGAGTTCTTAGAAACAGAAACCGTGAAGGCACAAGATAAGATACTTCCCACTTCTTAAGCCTTGGGTTCATAGGGAATGATAAATCTATAACCTTTAGGAAGAGACAACTGTTAGTAGTGCCCTAGGACAATTAGCATATGTTGTACATTTTATATATATTTTGAGAATATCATTTGAATAGTAATTTTTCTTTTGGACATCAAATGTGTGATTTGATAGTAAAACTCATTAGCTTATGAAATTACTATTATGATTGTCCCTAGTTTTATGTAATGTTCTTTACAATGAAATAAAACTAGTATGATGTTTGATTGATGATTATGTTTTACTGATCATGTGTAATGAATACAAATCATATCATAGATACAACATATTGGTATATATTGTATCAGACGTGATCCGTTAGAGAAGTAATACTTCATTGTTCTATAGTCATAAGTATTACTTCCTCAATACTATTTGGAATCCTTATACCTTATGTCTCCATCGTTTCCAGTATGAATGGAGCTACGTTTTGACTCAGTCGGACGTTACTTTTAATCGAGTAATTAACACGACTGATGATTGGATGTAGTATCCTATCATGGCTTTAATGTGAGAGGCATTGTAAGGGATTTGTCCCTCTCTTATTAGAGAGAGATATCCATGGGCCCCTCGATAGGGAAGACTGTTTAAATGCATGGCCTTGCTCAAATGTATTTAATAAGGCGATTATTAAATACTATTTGTTAGAACAGTCTATCTGGAGATCAAGCAAAAATACAATTAAATACTATTTGTTGGAACAGTCCACCGTACATTCATTCACTGTGGGTAGTCACAATGTCCTGCTACGGACCACTTGTGATTTATGAACACATACTACTACTAAGTGTGTTTTCATTGCCATTGTGATATGAACCTATAGGCACACGCATAGACGAGTTAACGAGCTTCATGTCCAGATTCAATGAATCTAGAATGTGTCTAGGTTCATTGTATCTGACATTTACTTTTTTGAGAATAATAAAACATTATTATTTGAATTAGAGATTAAGGAGGGGCATTTTCGATTTTTGGTTATAGCTGGGATTACGTGGGGGTTATTATGCGATAAAGACTCCCACTACCAGCAAAGGTTTAAAGAACGTGGGAGTTAAAGACTCCTACTACCAGAAGAGGTTCATAGGACGTGGGAGTTGTTTTCGGAACAAACTCTCACACTATATAATCCTCTTTTGGCCAAAACCCTAGATCATCTTTGCTTGAGCCGCAATCAACCAAAAAACTCTGAAATTAGATTTCTTGTTTTCTGCCATTCTATTCTCTGTAGATTCCTGAGACTCAGAAATGGAGAGCTAGCACTCACTGTTCGTTTCGTCGCGTGGATACCGGTTGAGAGCAATTCCGCAAGGGAAGGCTATTGGTGGCAGCAACACATCATCAAAAATTAGAACCTTTAACAGAAAATTGTATGTAATTTTTGCCTTTTTTTATTCCTATGGTGTGAGAGGATCCTTCAAGGGAGGAGTCATGAGTGTTTAGAACGAGTTTCTGCCCATGAATCCCTTCAACAACATCTTCGGGTGCCCGAAGGCTAAGAAGCGATAAGTTATTGGAGATATTTTTGAAAGTCACGCCTTTATAGCTCTCAAAGGCGCATCATATTCTTTTCTCGCCACTTAAAGATATCCATGTATGTGTAGCATCGGCGCGTAATAATTATTCTTGATGCTATATAAATAGGTGGGCCATGAGAAGAAGGAATTTTATTTTACAAAACTCTTCGTATTATCCCACTATTCCTCTTCTCCGACGAAGTGTGAAATTTTGGCCACCCTTCTTGAAAGTTCACAATCCACTATCCCCTCTAGCCCCACAGAAATGAAAAGGCTCAACTCCTCAAGTCTTTGGGTTTCGAAGATTAGGCACATATATATTTGAACCTTTATTGGATACCTCGACGGTATAACATTCTTACCTTTGTCGTCACGATGACTCCTGAGAAATCCAGTGATTCAGGTAAGATACCTCGTTTCTCCCCCGTAATAGAAGTATATGGGGATGATATTGTTTTGCCAAACAGATTGTGGTACTCTTTACGTGGAACAACTCCGCGGGTGAATGAACATTCTCCACATAAATTGTTTCTTGAATTATGGTATTTCTTTGGCATACGTTTGAGTCAATTGAGCCCGAATCTGACAAGATTAGTTGCCTGTTTTATTCTTATGTGTCATGCCTTCGGGGTGCCCTCAAACCTAGATACTTTTAGGTGATTCTTCGAGGTTACCTCTATGGTAAGAGTAAAGAAAACGTTTGTCTGTGGATGTGTAGCCTAGCTTTGGTTGGCTCGTACAGAAGCACAAAAGTAGCAGGGAAAAATAAATTGATCTCTAATGGCCATCATCATTCAAGGGTTGGAAGGAATCTTTCTTCTCGTCCAACCTGCCCCTGAGGGTTTTACCTACGAGTGGAATATATCAATCACTATTCCCAATCCTCCAATAGAGTCAGACGTAGACAAAATTGGCTTGGGTATTCTGTGGCTCTACTATTTTGATATGCTCATTAAGGAGTCTTGGGGCCCTATTTTCTGGGAGTTTTTTCCTAGGAGCCCTTCCAATTATGTTGGCATGTGTTAGTTCTACTCTTTCCATTGTTCTTTGATAGTTTTCATGGACCCTTTTGGTATTGACGCATGCTTTAAAGTGTATATGTTTTGCAGGAATAGCACGGCACAACTCTATGTTAGCCAACATAGATGTTGGGCAAAAACGTGTTCCTGCGCTTTGGGGTCGTGAATCACCTACCTCTAAGAGCGTGGAGAAAACAGAGGAACATGTGGCTTCCCGAGGTTGGTAGTGTGCCAGGTACCTCCGTGCCCCCGAAAATTGTGTATATGTTCTGGTATTAAGGGACTATACTCTATTGTAGTTTATTGTCTGTGTTTGACATCGCTTTACCTTTTTCTTGAAAAAACAAGTCTATGAAGTTGTGGTTGCAGTGGAGCAACTCCGGGGTGATCCGTTGAGGGTCGCGAAGAGGAAGCGTTCTGACGATTCTTCCCCGCGTGCTTAAGTGAAGCGAGGTGCTGCACAGGTGCCCACATGGTAAAGACCCGGGAGGACTCAAGTTGTGTATGATGACTTGATTGTTCACTATTTATTAAGCTCCGCTACTCTTGCGCATTCTGCCGCAAGAGAAGATCCGAAAGATTTTGACGAATATCTGGTCGGGGAATTTCTCCAAGTTGTGGGTCAGGATGAGGGGATGTTTGGGATTGGCTCCTCTCGGGACTTTATCCTGCATTCCCCTATCCCTGAAGGGTACACTCAAAGAAGTTGTGGGTGTTGTGGCAAACTTTTATGTGGAACAGAGTGGGGGTTCGGTCGACCAGATGCAAGCTTTTGGGATTTCAACAGATTCAAAATGTATATTTCCTTCATTTTCTGTATATACTTTACATTGTAAGGCTCGTTCTTATTGTGACTTTATTGGACTTTCTTAAAGGCTAAGCAGGCATTGAACGCTACCACATTTCTCTTGTATGCTCCCCATTCAGGAGATCAGGGTCTTGTGCGGGAAGTGGACATGCTGAGGAGGGAGAAAGAACGCTGGGCTTAAGAGACTTCCAATTACAATCTCCGGTTAGCCTCCTTCCCGGCGGACCATGCAGAAGCTCAATGGAGGCAGGACATCTTCGGGGAGGACTCTCGTACCTCGCGTGAAGCTACCCGTCATGTTGAGGATAGGGTCCGGGTATTGGATCTGTTTCTGAAGACTAGAGAAAAGAGATGGATAGTATGCTGGGGGACGTTGTCCATGGTTGGAATGAGGCGTCCAAAGGAGCAAAGAATATTTCGTCTCTGAGGAAGGCTATGAAGAGCCAAAGATATGAAAGAGCCTGACTGCGCTGGAAATTTGTAGGGGCTAGTTTTGGGCGTTCGGCATCGGGTGTGAGTCTTCTTTTGGTGAAGGCTTACATGAATCTTCCTAGTCCTGACACTTCGTGACCCAAATAGTTCTCAACAATGTTGTTGGTTAGGGTTCGTGGGCAGAATGAGGATATTCATTTCGAGGAAGAATATATCACCCTGGAGTCCATGGCTCGTGGACCTACTTTCTTTTTAAAAAAGGCAGGTGTTCTGCGAGGTAGGACCCGAAGGAGTTGACATAGCCCGATATTCTTCTGCTCGTATTTCCTGAAGCAGATACTCAAAGACCGAATGTGGAAGATGCCCATGTCGGTCTACCCGATCCCAACATCCGTACTCAGCCTTCTAGTGCGATTGTGCCACAACGTAGATTTGTTATTCCTTCGTCTGTGTAACCCTTGATCAAAACATTTTTCATTAATTATATCATTTGCTTTATTTTTGCATTTTATATAACCTAGTTGTTTGAGTTTCAATCTCTAAGCTTTACTGCATGCCCGAACCACAGTTATGTCTTTTAGTCGTTCGGACCTCGAGGGGTAAGTATTTGACTTGCCTTAACCTCAAGGGGTTAGGAATTTGATTTTCCAGAACCTCGAGGGGTTAGGACTTGTATTTGCCTAACCTCGAGGGGTTATGATTTTGACGTACCTGAACCTCGAGGGGTTAGAACTTTGATTTTCCAGAACCTTGAGGGGTTTGGATTTGTATTGTCCTGAACTTCTGCATCTTGTAACTTGAAACTACCATTCCTAAGAACCTTTTTGATCAGGTAAGGACCTTTCTATTTTGTGTCAAACTTTCAGTTCGGGGCCTATCTACTTACTATATTGTTTCTAAGAACAAAGTCTACTTATTTCAGTGTGGAAGGCTTCACCCGAACATTATGACATTGAGCAATTATGATCTTATATTCTTGTTCTTTTAGTCAGCCCTTTCTCTTAAAGCGTCCAGGATGACCATATTTTTGTACATCATGTGCTCATTCCCCCCAGGACCAAAGGCAAATGTCCGAAGTGTAGGTTTATCAATCTCCACAGGGATTCTTGACTCGGTGCCGAAGTACATGTTGAACGGGCTTTCCCCCGTGGCTCGACGAGGTGTGGTTCGGTATGACCATAATACCTTGGGGAGCTCTTCGAACCATGACTCCTCTGTATCACGTAGTCTTTTTCCGCAGTCCATGAGGAATTTTCCTATTTGTAACTTCCGCCAAACCATTACATTATGGGTAGACGACGGAGGCGAACATGTGTTCTATCTTATGCTGTGAAAAAAAGTCCTTGAACTCTTTAGAGTCGAACTGTCTTCCGTTTTCAATTATCAAAATTACTAGTACCTCGAACTTGGATATCACTTCATTCATAAAAAATTCCTTGACATTGCGGGTGGTAAGGGTGTTTAATGCCTTGACCTGATAAAAGGTAAATTATATGTGAGTATGAAATGATAATTTAGACTACCGATTTTCCTCCTAACTTTTAGGAGATTCTTCTAGCCCCTCTTCGCCTTCTTGCGGCTGCCATGGCTGCCTGACAGCAGGCCGCCGTGGCTCCTGCCTCCGTTCGTACACCGTGGAAACAGAATAGTTTTGCGGAATTGCTCTTAGGCCCTTAATCTTAGACAATCAATTTACTCATTACTCCATTAGAGGTTTTCAAAGGAGAGCGGAAGCACACGATATTTTAATTCTCCCATGGCGATTTGCTCTTGTTGGTAAATTCCATAAGCATGCACCGATTCTAGAGTCTTTACGAAAATCTTTTCATAAAGTTGGTTCTAAGGGGAATTTTGGATTGGACGGATAGACCCGTGCCATGTTTTGATCCGTTTTGATCTTGAAGAAGATTATTGTCGCCTATGGCGGCAAGGAATTTGGAATTTCTTTGGCCTCACAAAGAGGGTATTCAAATGGACCTATGATTTTGATGTTAATATTGAACCCTCCATTGTTCCAATTTGGATTGGATTTGGAGGATTGCCGATCCATTTATACAACAAATCAACACTTTTTTCTCTTGCCAGAGCGGTGGGCAGCCACTTGCTCTTGACGTCCCCACGGCCACCGCTTCCCGTCCGAGAATCGCCAAAGTCTGTGTCGAAGTCGATCTTTTATCGGATTTGCCGAATCGTATTCGGGTAACACATGCTAAAGCAGGGAAAAGTTCTTGGAAATCCGTTATATATGATGATTTACCGATGTATTTGGGTTGTAGTCGAATTGGGCATCATATTTTCCATTGTGGTAAGGCTGCTTCCTCGGTAATTCTACTGATACAACCCAAACCGGTTGTAACTAAACCGGATGCGAAGGTAATACCTGCGAAGCCGAACAAAAGTAAAAAAAGAAAAAGTTAGTTACCGAACAACCAACCTTAGCCGCTGGAGTAGTACCGAGTAATTGGGTTAGGGTCAGACAGCGGTGTGAACCGGGTACCTCTAAGACATCGACTGCGATTTTTGGAAAAACAGTTGGAGCGGTAATTAAGGCACCGCCTCCGGCGACGATGAATCTTTCAACTCCAATTTCCAATGATATGGTTGGAGGTGTTATTGCCCTTGAATTGATTATTGTAGACAATATACCAGACAAAGCAGCATTCGAACCTGAAAGGTTAGAGTTATTTGCACAAATAACTCAAGAATCCATACCGGCAGCCCCGATTTCGAGTGAAGATAATTCAATTTTTGATTCCCCTCTTGTGTTGTTTTCCAAAGGATTTGATGATATTAAGGTGGGTTGTGATAAATTACCGGTTCATATTCCAAGAATTTATCATTCGGCCGGCGGAATTACTGTGAATTTTCGATCACACGCGGAGGTCTTAGATGAACTCCGAGCTTTCAAGTTCTCCCGCCTCGATTGAATGAGCCGGTCCAACCGCCTATTTTGGCTGACCCGAGCTGCCAGAATAGTAACACAGGGGAGCATTCCCCTGTTTCGGACAGTAGGCCAGTGGAGAATTCCTCTGTTTTGGACAGTGGGCCAGTGGAGAAATCCCCTGTTTCGACTACATTGCCCGATACTGATTCAGGGGGTATTTTGCAGTCTCTGGGTGATGCCAATTGTGTGGGACGCCCGGGATTAGGTTCTGCGGAACTAGACCTGGGTATTGACGACCTGATCGGATACCTAAAGTAGAAGTGGGAACCGAAACGGATGATGAAGACCCGGAGTACCCGGATGAGTTCGAGCAACCGTCTGATGTAGGTGGGGACGGAAGCTTGGCTCTATCCTGATCAATGGATGATATTTCTGTATCTACAGATACTATATTGGAATCATTAGTTCCTCTATCTGACAACATTTCTATTAATTTACCTTTTGAGCCTCAAAAGAAGGCAACCCGAGGACGGGGTAGAAAGCAACACATGGCCGCCTCGAGGAAATCTTCTCGATTGATGGACAAATCTTTGGGTAAAACCCAATATGGGCTACTTATGCTTTATCTCCTTAATTTTAAATGAATGTGATGGATTTAATTATTTGGATTACGCCAGATTAAGAAGGACCACCACATTGCTTTGTTTGTTGTGTTGGAACCTATGCTTGGTGATGATGAATTGCCTGTTTATAATCGCCGATTGGGTTTTGATGATGGTGTTAGTAATGTGACTAGTAAAATTTGGCTTTTTTGGACTGGTGAGCTTGATATTGCTGTTGTGGGGAATACTTAACAAGTTCTGACTATTTTGGTAAATAATTATGCTGGTCATCCATTATATTGCTCTTTTGTTTATGCCAAATGCACCTACACACAACGAATGGCTTTATGGGATGAGCTACGTTATTTTAGCTCTGCTCATGATGTTCCTTGGTTGGTGGGTGGGGATTTTAATGTGGTTAAAGATGTATCTGAAAGTTTGGGTTCTGTTCCTGCTTCGCTGGCAATGTCTTAATTTGTTGAAGTTGCGGGTGATAGTGGTATGCAAGATATTCCATTTATAGGCAGCCCTTGCACGTGGTGCAGAAGTTCTCAGTCGCCGTTATTACGTAGATTGGATAGAGTCATGATTAATGATAAATGGAATGGATTTTTTGCCCATACGGTTCTTGAGCATCTTCAGAGGACAGTCTCTGATCACTGTCCTCTTTTTGTCAAGCTTAGCTGAGAGGGGGATGCCTTATCTGCACCGTTCAGGTATAAAAATATGTGGTCTATTCACTCTACTTTCCAAGACCTTGTACCTCTTGTTGGGAAGGTCGGGAGGAGGGAAATGGAATGATTATTCTGACTAGTAAATTAAAGCGGTTAAAGAGAATTCTACATTTATGGAACAAAGAGAAATTTGGTTATGTACCCTCCAAGCTTACGGAGGCCGAAGAAAAAGTCAAAGCAGCAGAATTGGATTTTGATACTTGTCCTAGTGATGAATTGTTGAATAAATGGAATGAAGAAAAGGAGGTTTACCAATTCTATTTTAAAGTGGAGGAAACATTTTGGTGTCAGAAATCTAGAGTTAAAGGGTCGCAAGATGGGGATGCAAATACCAAGTACTTTCATGCCTTATGTAAGCACAAAGGAAGACTTATGTGTATCTCCTAAATTCAATCCGAGAATGGTCTGTGGTTGACGGATCCTAAAGAAATTGATGAAGAAGCCGTGGCATTTTTTTCCGCTCTATTCTTGGCTGAAGACACCACGACTTCTTCGGATGAATTGCTGAGTCATATTCCTTGTGTGTTAGACGCAGAGTCCAATCGAAGTTTGTCACGGTTACCTACGTTATCTGAGGTACGTGAAGCTATTTTCCCTCTTGATCGTAATAATGATGCTGGTCCGGATGGTTATTCAGGAGGTTTTTTCCAAGACAGTTGGGAAACTTTAAAGAATGATATTTTATTGGCGGTTAGTGATTTCTGGTCCGGTATTCCGCTGCCAAAAGCCATTGCAAGCACTACGGTAGTGCTTTTGCCGAAAGTACCTTGTCCCACACATTTCGGTGAATTTCGACCAATCTTTCTTTGCAACTTTCGGCAAAAGCACTACCATAGTGCTTGCAATGGCTTTTCGGTGAATAAGGTAATTACGAAGGTTATGGCTACTAGACTTGGTTCTCTCTTGCCCTCTCTTATATGTTCTAACCAGTCTTGCTTTATTAAGGGACGGTCTATTTCTGATAATGTTTTATTGGCCATGGAGATGGTTCATTCTATCAATCATAGAGTTCGGGGTAGTAATTTAGTTATCAAACTTGATATGAAAAAAGCATTTGATAGAGTATCGCATCATTTTCTTATTCAAATCTTAAGGCGTTTTGGTTTTTGTAATCATTTTATCAATCTGATACATAATGTATTGAAATCTAACTAGTTTTCTGTGATGATCAATGGAGCTTCCTAGGGTTATTGTAATGCAAAGAGATGGGTTAAACAGGGAGACCCACTATCACCTTTATTGTTTATTTTGGCGGCCGAATGTTTCTCCCGGGGACTGAATAACTTGACTTCTGCTGGTATTCTTGTGCTTATCAAATTCCTCGACATTCCCTTCTTATTTCCCATCTTGCCTTTGCTGATGACATAGTTGTTTTTACGAATGGCCAGAAGAAAAATAATATTAATCTGATGAATTTCCTGCGATTATATGAGGATGGTTCTGGCCAGAAAATAAATATTGGGAAATGCTCTTACTATGCATCGGCTACTTTGTCTAATGAATCTAAAAATATGATACAAGCTGTTACCGGATTTATTGAAGGGGATTTTACTATGAAGTACCTTGGGTGTCCGATTTTTCTGAGCCGGTCAAAGGTCCAATATTTTCAACCAATGGTAGATAATATTGGAGCCCGGATAGAAGGGTGGCAAAGGAAATTTCTAAGTATGGGAAGGGCGTCTTGTTTTGGTACGTTCAGTCCGTAATTCTATTCCTATGCATATCCTTGCAGCTTGTAATGTTCCTCATCTCGTTCTGTTAACTTTAGAAAGGATGTTTCCACGTTTCATCTGAGGACAGACGTACGGAGTAGAGAAAAAGCACTGGATGTCGTGGAAAAAGATGTCTAGGGAAGTGGAATGTAATGGGGTGGGTGTTATATCGCTATTGACTTTTTATGAGGCTTTTTCATTAAAATTATGGTGGAAATTTCGTAATGGCTTTTCTATTTGGTCTAATTTTCTGCGAATTAAATATTGTGGAGGTCTAAGCCATGTTAAATTAAGTTCGGAGACATTGGAGTGTTCCCCGAGTTGGAGGCGGATGATGCGGGTTAAGGATATGGTTGAGACTCAGATGGCTTGTCTATTGAGGGGGGTGAAGCTAGCTTTCTATATGAAAACTTCACTTTAACCGGTGCACTGGATGATTGGATAATAAATTCGGATGCTGTAGTTTCTCATGCTCAGGTGAAGGATTTTTGTGCGAATTGAGCTTGGAACCGTGATGCGCTTCGCACTACTGTTGCTTTGCGCATTATTTCAAGGCTTTCGGAGGTGCAGTTAGGGTTACCTTAGGAGAAAGATAGGCTGATTTGGATGGAGGATCCTCATGGTAATTTTACTCTTGCTTCCGCAATATCTTCCTTGATGGATTCGAGGGTGGCTCAACACTCGAGGACATGTATCTGGAACAAGGTGCTTCCCTTATCTCTCTTCCTTTTTATGTGGAAATTGCTTAATAAGTTTTTTAGCACTTGATGAAGAGCGGGTGCGTTTTGGGGTTCCTTTGGCTTCTCGTTGTGGCTATCTGGGGGAAACAGAGACATACAATCATATTTTTGTCCATTGTCCTTTAGCTAGATGTGTTTGGGAAGAAGCAGCTGTTCGGGTCGGTTTATTTACGGATTCTGGGAGAGTTAACACTTTGCGTGAACTACTTTCATTTTAGTGCTTTGCTGGCTCTGCAGGTAACGTTAAATTTATTATATTAATGGCTTGCTCCGCATGTTGGATAATTTGGAAGGCGAGATGTCGTTTTGTGTATGAAGCCAAAACTATTTCTCTATCAAGTATATTGGCACAATTCAGGGATTATACTCACACGCTAATGAAGGAGAAGAACATATTGCCAAGTCCGTGATCATTTCAGTCGTGGAGAGCTATGGTACTAAAATGGGGGGAAATAAATCATCCGGGGGAGGCTATTTTGAATATAGATGGCGCATCTAAAGGGAATCCTGGGATCGCTGGAATTGGTGGTATTCTTCGGCGCTCAAATGGAGATTTAATTAGAGCTTTCTCTCGATACATTGATGATGACCGTACTAGCGTCGAAGCAGACTTAGAGGCTTTGTTTGTGGGATTGCAAATGGCGAGTTTGTGTAACATTGATCGCGTTACCATTCAGACAGACTCCTCGGTTCTTGTGGTGGTATTTAATATTTGTACCATATCTTCATGGAAGCTTGACTCCTTTTTCCGCAAAACTCTGTCCCTTATTGGTGGTCGTAAGGTTATTCATGTATATCGCGAGTTAAATTCGGTCGCGGATGCTTTTGCGAATTTGGCCTGTACAAACCGTGAAATTTTTGATTTTGAGGATTATTCATTGCTACCACGTGTGATTCGCGGTTTAATTCAGCTTGACAAAAGTGGAACTCCATATGTGCGAGTCTTTTAGTTATATTACAAGTATATAGATCTATTTTTGTTCGCATTTTACTGTAACTCTTCTGGCTTGTCCATTTTCAATGGTCAAAACTGGAGTTTATTACTTTGCATTATAGCATAGGTTTATTTGTATCATCCTAGAGCATAAACATAAATGATCAAGGTTGCATTTTTTATTTGCTATCTTTTATATGCAAGATGGAATTATTTCCATCTTATGGAGGTTTTGGTTTAAGTCCCCCTCATTTTAATTACCGTTTTTTGCCTTATTAATAAACAAGAGTCTGCCCCACCACGCTAGTGGCTTTCTTAATAAAAAAAGTAAAAAATGCCTTGACCTCGACCCACTTGGTGAAATAGTCAATTGCCACTGTTAGGTTGTCACTTCCACCCACGACTTTTGTAAAAGGACCTAAAATATCAAGTCCCCACCTTGCAAAGGGGATAGGATCGCCGAATATGTGGTATGCCAACTGAGGAGCGCAATGTATATCTACGTGAAGTTGGCATTTTTTACACTTTCTCACCAATTATAGTGCGTCGTCCCTCATTGTTGGCCAAAAGTACTCGTATCTCATGATTGTTTCCTTGTTCGGGTATTTTTGTCGATGTGGGCTCCACATATCCCCTCATTTACCTGGTGCAAGATGTAGTCCCCATCTTCGGTCGCTAAGCATATAAGCAGCAACCACTGTGCCCCATAGTCCTATACAATTGCTCGTGAAGGTCTACATATTTGGCTGCCTTGGTTTGAATATTGTGCGCCTCCTCCGAGTCCTCAGGGAGCTTGATGTGAATGATATATTCTTTAATTGCTGTCATCCAGTTGGAAGTTTCCTCAATGCACACAACATCTTGTTTGATGCTCTTTCCTTCTTAGGGTTCAATCAACACTCATGCCAATAATGAATTTTCCCTTGTTTTTTTCAAACTGAATGAACTCAAACTGTGGCAACATTTTTCATACCAAGCCCACGCACAATTTCACATTAGCCTCCTGGGCTTAAAATTACCATTGACCTTGCCTAGGACTATTTGTGAGTCTCCTCGCACGAGAAGTTGTTTGATATGAAGCTTTTCTACGAGATTTAACCCTGCAATTAAGTCCTCATATTCTTCTCCATTATTAGTAACGACACAGTTATATTTCCACATCCGAATATTCTTCTCATGCAAGATGGGGGCGATATGGGACATGAATTGTTTGAATAAGTCATCATCTAAACTGGGTTGTTTTTCTGGAACCTGTGACGAAGCTGGAGTATCAATATTTCAGCATAATATGGGTGAGATGACCATTCCGGTGTAAGTGAGAAATTTTGGAGTCCATTATGTCTCATCCAAGGGATGTACTCTGAATTATTAAACTGTATTCCATTTTTAATTGCCATTTGGAGGAGAATATTCATACGGTCATCTGGGTGTTCTGCTTGAATTCCGGGGGTGGCAATATTGTAAGAGTACCATCCTACAATTTCTCGGAAGTGTTATGTTAAACTCAGAATTTGTCCACACAGGTTTTGAGCACTTAGTTAGAAACTCTGAATGGGACTGTGCACATGATTGAGTGGTAATATCCGTTTGGACTGAATTGAGATTACTAGAGACACAAGAGTCGGGAAACTGGTAGAAGTTGAAAGTTTTGGTCCAAGGGAGAAGTTGGCCTCGGTATATGAGAAAGTCCACCTTCAAGGTTCTCTAGCAAGATCCTGGCCCCTTTGTTAGCTTCTGTCGAGCCATCGACCATGTGTGTCCAAGACATTGTACAATCGGGCTTTTGTGTTGTTTATGCACTGACGGGACTCAAGACGGAGAATTCCATCACAAATTCGGCCAACACATGTGCCTTTTGTGCCTTTCACAGCAAGACGCGAAGCTGGTATTCACTCAGCTCTATAGTCTACTTAAGCATACATTCTGAGGCGTTTGGATTGTGCATGACTTGTCTGAGTGGTGCATTTATCAATACACTGACTGGATAGGCCAAGAGATAGGGATTGAGCTTTCTAGCAGTTTTAACGATAGCTAGAATATGTTTCTCGAGGGTGTTGTACGTACACTCGGGATCATTGAGGACATGGCTAGCATAATAGACGAGTTTCATGATATTACCCCTTTCCACACAGAGGACCGAACTAACCATCGAGTGTATGATTGCCAAGTACAGGCATGGGTCTTCCCTAGCCATCGGGGGTTACCAACATTTGAGGGTGACTGAGGTATTCCTTTAATTCTTACTAGTATTTATCACATTCTGCGCTCCCCTGACCCAGTGCTGCCTGGAGGGCATATATCTTATCTAGGTTTTACCTTTATTTCTCTATGGGAAACCAGGAACATTTACTAGAAGACACCCAGAATGTGAATTTTTTGGGGTTGAGCTTCATTCATATTCTGCAAATTAGGACGAAGGTTTCCCTCATATCTTTTGGTAAGGAATCTATTTTTTTGGATTTTATGATGAGGTCGTCTACATAAACCTCCATGTTCCTGTCAATTTGATATGCGAACTGTGTGTTGACCATTTCCTGGAAATCGGCTCCCACATTCTTTAACCCAAAGGTCATTATGTTGTAACAAATATGTCACCGTCTGTTAAGAATTCCATTTTAGGCATGTCAGCCTCTACCAATGGTATCTAATGGTACCCCTTACCGAGTCCACTAGGAGATCTATCTGTGGGAGCGGATATGGCTTCTTCGGAATGGAGTAGTTTAAATATTTGAAAGCAACATACATTCTCCATGAGATATCCGTCTTTCGAACCACAATGAGGTTGGACACCACTCTAGATAGTTTATCTTTTTTATTATCCTTGCATAAAGTAGGCCCTTGACCTCCGCTTGAATCGCTTCCTATATTTATCCGCCAAATGAGCGCTTACGTTGGAAAATGGGCTACGATGTGCGTGGGACTCCCAAGTTATGCTTCACAATGGCTGGAGATATGTTCTCCAGGTTAGCGGAATCAAACACGAATATGTCCCGGTTATCCTGCAGTGCCTGCTTGACTTGGTAAAATATGTGTAAAGGGTAACGCGGTCCCCATTTGGACCGTCTTTCCATGGTTGGTGGGGTCTACCCGGACTGAGATAGATTTACACACGGGCTTAATTAGAGGAACCTTGTTTGTCTATTCGGGATCCTCGTATTTTTCAACGTCTTGCACGACATAGTTCAGCTAATTTGTTTTGTCCCTTCTTTGACCGTGAACCAGTATCCAACGACCGTTCTCATAGAGGATCTTCAAGGCTAATATTTATGTGGAGATGTCTGCCCTTCTCGCGCTTATGCCAAGCCTGCCAATTTTGGCATTGTATCTGGAGAACGCTTAAACAAAGTAAAAGACCATGCTCTCGGGATGGTATTCACCCCATTCCACTGTGATGGATAGGCAGATGAACACTATAGCCGTGTGCTTTGTCAGGCGAACCCTGCAATGGGCTTGGCACAAGGCTTCACATGTGTTTCCGAAATACCGGTTTGGTCAAAAGAGGCTTTAAAGAGGATGTTAATGGAGCTGCCAGTATCCACCAATATATGGCAGGCCCAGCATGTGCTGAAGCTCAATTCAAGGACTAGAGGCTCCTCGTTATGGATCGGTTGTTTAGACATGGTTTCTATGATAAAAGAAAAAAACAATCTGTAATGTGGGTTGTTTATGAACAACCACAGTGGGCGCCAAATGATGCGTAGTGGACAAACGGGTTTGGATCTCGGAGATCCTCCCTCTAAGCAAGCAAACGAATCTCACAAGAAATAAAGTAATTTTTAAGACAATAAACGGTCAAAGGGTGGTGGGGATGATACTTTCCCATGCTAAAGTTAGTTTTTTTTTTTTAGAGAAAGAGACACAAATAAAGAATTCAATGCTTGATAGGCAAGTAACTCGTAATAATGAAATCAATAATTGATACATGGTATTTATAGTAGAGAAATACTAATACTATAGTAGTTACATATTGCTATTACACTGACGATATAAGTGTTGTAGTCGGATATGGACTCTAATTCCCGAATGGAGTAAAACTTCTTTATAGTAGTTGACATACACCGGACATGTCTTATTTAGCACATGTCTGATATCAGCATGGGCCCATCGGGACATTTTTAATCCAGGCCCATTAATAGGTTTTGGGCCACCACAAAGCTTGTAAGATCACTATGTAAAAGTCATATCGCAAAGATAAGGCAAGATATACAAAGCTAGAAAGCTAACTCAAGATCAACACTAAACTCTAAAACTATATATGAACTTGAAATAAAAAGAAGAAGAGTTGGAGAGATCAAACACGAGGATTTAGAGTAGTTCGATCACAAAGATCTATATTCACTACCTTAGTACGCACCCAAAGATTTTGGCAAATTTCACTAGATTGAACTTTGATTCTTCGTATGGTAGTCGGTGAAATTTCCTGTACTGACATCCGACACATACTATGTTATCATGTTGCTCTAGTTGTGGAAGTCCCTTAACCATCGCCTACTACATCATCACCTTTAGTCTTTTGTTGTTCACGTGCCCTAACCGTGCGTGCCATAAATCTGGCGCCTCATTTTTTCTCAACTTGTTCACATAAGCGGTTTCTGTCGACATTATGTAGACGGAATCTAGTCTACGTCCTTCCATTACTGGTGGTCCCACTAGCTACAGGTTATGATAAACCTTTACATATTTTGGACCGAACACAACGTAGTTCCCATCCGATGTCAACTGTGATGAGATTCTTCTTCATCCCAGGCACATATAGCACATTCTTTAACTCTATCTCGTTTGAGTTGAAACGAGGTACCACCGCAGCCTTCCCGACATGTATAATTGGCATTCTTTAGTTGGTATCAATCACAACAACTCATTTCCCGTTGTATTCTTCGATATTCAGGAACTTCTCTTTATCTTCCGTCATATTATTAGAGCATCCTGAATGTACTATCCAATAATTGTTAAAATTGATTAAAGTTTCACTTATCGCGGTCATTGCGTGATCTTATACTATTTCCATGGATGCCTCAAGTTCAAATTATCATCACTGCCTTTGGTTTGTTTTGAAACGGCAGTGTTACCTTTCTCTTGGTTGTGCCAGCAATCTCGGGCGAACTGTCCTTTCTTCCTCCAGCTGTAGCACGCCTCATCTCGTCGTTGATTCCTTTGTCCTTTGTTTCCTTTTCATTGACCTCCACTTTTTTGGGAAACTTTTTCCAAGGTGTCCTCCGGGCTTCGAGCAACTCCTTCCTTCATCTTCTTTTCTTCTAGAATTCTCTTCCCTTTAAAAGGTCCTCTTTTGATAAAGAGGGCTCTCTCCTCATCCTTAACTGAATCTCTAACCTTTTGTTTATTTAGAGCTTCTTCATCAGCCAAGATGTATTTCAACTCGTTAAGGGTGGGTTGTTTGGCCCGTCCACTTGTTGCTACTATAATTGGATTAAATTCTTGTCGAATCCCCCGCACTATTATCCTGCTCATCCGTGTCTCATCGACAAGATGAAGAGGATCAAATTTTGTAATTTTTTCCGACAAAGACTTAACTTTATCAAACAACTGACTTACTTTCATGTCGCTCTGCGAGAGACTCATCAACTCATTCTCGAGTCTCTGGAACTTGGAGTCATGTGCCTTTACAAAGCACTCTGCAAATATATCATAAGCTTCTTTGGGAGTTATAGCATCCTTAATTTTGTCAAAAAAATATTTTCTCTACGGTTAAGGCTAGGATAAATAAGGTTGTACCGACATTGGCATCCCATTTCTTGTACTCCGCGGTATTTCCTCCTGTAGGTGGCATTGTTTGGTTGTCGTCGATCATCTCCCAAAAGCCTTGTCCTTTCAAGTAGAACTTGAGACGTATACTACAGTCATGGTAGTTGTCGTCGCTAAGCTTTTCGATGTTGTCAGTATTTATAAACTCCGCCATTGTGACTTGGTGATGTCCGACAATCTAACCAAGTAGGTTTGGTTCCTAGCCAATGACATCACAATCCCTAATTGTGCTCTAATAGAGTTTCGTCGTACCTCGATCTCTAACTCGTCAATGTCGAATTGGGTCCCCGACCGTTTATTTCGACAAAGTCTCCTCATAGCACGACTATCGATCGACGATCTCAACTATGGTCCCTGACAACCTGCTCTGATACCACTTGTTGAGTCTTTGGATTTAATACTACTGATTGAGTATTAGCTCAAACACCACTTGTAGAGAAATTCAATTGACAAACACTTTTATATTTCATTTGAATTTATACTAAACAATACCACCCAGCACTCACACTTGTATACTTGAGCTTTTTTTTTTTTTTTTAAAATAAATCCACCAGCGTGGTGGGGCGGGCCCCCGTTTTATTAAGAAAGCCAAATCGGCAAAAGAAGGTGAGAGGGGGGCATAAACCTTACCTCCCAAATACAAGAAAGTATGCAAATGTGTAACCTTGATCATTTATCATATGATCAAGGATGTAACAATATATATGACTAAGCTAGTATGCAAAGCAGTAAAATGCTACCCTGAACAGTTTTACTATTAAATACATCGCAAAAATGGTGTATCTAAAATGTCTAATGTGCATGTCCCCTGAACTGTCTGTGGCAAGCTTCTGAAGTCTCGGTATTCACGGGCAGTACGGAGATCACAAGCCTCATTGGCAAGCATATCCGCTACTTTGTTTGCTTCTCTGTAGATATGTATCACCCTGTAGATATTTGTTTGTCGCAAAATCCTTTGAAACAAGGTGTCCAAATTCCATGCCTTAATAGTCCGGAGCTTGATCGCATTGCAAAGTATGAGAGAGTCTGCTTTGTACCATTACTTGGTGAAATCCTATTTTCTTGGCCAAAGACAATCCCAGCATCTATGGCTTCAATTTCAAAGCAGCATTATTAGTCACATAATCCCCCCAAAAACAAATGAAAAGTCTGCTATAAACGCTCCGTAAGGTCTGTCTTAAAATTCCCACTGCTCCAGCTCGGTCCCTGATTGCCCCGCGACGCCCCATCACAATTAAGAATGATGTAGTTCCCCCTCATAGGAGGGCTGTCTCCACCGTATCACCTTCACAAAGCAGTCCGCCCTGGACCAGCTAGGTGCCCAGCCCCTCTATATAAGCCGTATAGTCCATCTCGCCATGAGGATGGGCCTCACATAGACTTCAAACTCCCGTAGTAACCCTCTCGCCATTGGACCGTATACCATCGAAATAAAATTCGCAACGAGCTCTCCACGTAATCCAAAGATATCCCGTAAGCGAGAATCACATAAACATCTATCCATTTGCCTTTTCCTTTCCACCACAATTGTTTGAGCAAAGAGTTGGGGAGTCACAATTCAAAGTATTCCAATCAACACCCACCTTCCCACATACTGTATTTCCACAAATAAACCGCAACCTCACACTCAACAAAAAGATGCATAAAACTATCATCCCCATTCTTACAATGACAATGTGAAGCTAAAGAGCAACCCCATTTTTTTGCGTACTCGCCAAGGGCGATATATTTGTTAAAGAGCTTCCACATGAATATCCGTAACGACAAAGTGGCAAACTTAGAAGACCGTGATCATCCTCCGTGTACCCAAAGAATGCCCCTGGTCGGGCTGTAATTGTTTTAATGTTGAGGATATTGTGCAACGGCCATGTGTGTCTAGCTTCCAAATCCAACGATCCGCCCATGTCCTAAGACTACCCGAGGCGGATCGCCGAGCCGCACAAATGGCGCAGCTTCGCTGCCAACCAGACCCTTCCAAATTCGGGATGTTGAGAGATGGATTCTCTTTGATTGAATGCAACGCTGCTCATGCATAATTTTCCTTCTTCAAAGCAAAGGATTCGCACTGTAACGAGGCGCCTCCCTCTAATTGGGAGGCCAATGTGTGATTCCGCCTTCTTTCACTTGTCTGCAGTCTTCTCCATACTTTGGAATCGTGTGGCTGAAATTCCACAAGAGTAGGATGAGCACAATCCCTGCAATATCTATCCATCAAGTAATCTCTCCATATTGATACCGTGGTTCTGAATCGCCACCATAATTTATAGGAAAAAGCTGTCTGTAAAGCCTGCAAGCTGTTAAGTCCCAATCCATTTTGTAACTCATCGCAGCAAAGTCTTTGCCACGACATCCAATGTCGATTGTTTCCATGAACCGAATGGCCCCATAAGAAATTGGCAAGAATACGCTCTATATCTCCCAGAACCTGGGTAGGTGGATGCGCAGATGCTAATACATATAGAGTCATGGAAAGTAGAACATGTCGGATTAGTATTAGCCGGCCCCCAAAGCTCAATAGTTTACGCTGCCAACCCTCCACTCTTGCCGCAATTTTATCAACCAACGAAGCAAAGTACACTACCTTCGATCTTCCCGTGAAAAGTGGGCAACCAAGATACAGGAAAGGGAACGTACCATGTTTGAAGCCCGTGAGGTTCTCAATCTCAAGAAGTTGACTGTTTTGCGTTTTATTCGAAATGTAGAAAGAGCTCTTGCCGGAGTTTATTTTCTGTCCCGAAAACAACTCATATTCACGAATGTAGATCATCAATCTCCGCAAACCTCCCTTTCCTCCATTACAAAAAATCATCATGTCATCGGCGTAGGCCAAATGGGAGATAATCATATTCGAACGAGGAACCACATATGGCTCTATGACCCTCACTCCTACAAGGAAATTCAATGCACGAGAGAATGCCTCAGCTGCCAAAATGAATAGTAAAGGCGATAACGGATCTCCTTGCTTCACACCTTTACCTGAACGGAAAAATCCATTGGGAGAGCCATTGATCAATACAGAGAACCAGTTGTTCATTAGAATATTGCAAACCAGGTGAATGAAATGCCCACTAAATCCAAATCGGCGAAGGACTGATATCAAAAATGTATGGGAGACTCTGTCAAAAGCCTTCGACATATCAAGCTTTATAATCATATTTCCTCCTCGTGTCTTCTTGTTCAAAGATTCAACCAGTTCAGTTGCCAGTAAGATATTGTCTGTAATAACCCTACCTCTCACAAAGCCTGATTGATTACTACTGATCAAAGGAGGCAGCAGATCAGCTAATCGATTGGCCATGACCTTCGATATGATTTTGCTAGAGAAGTTACATAATGATATAGGCCGGAACTCATCAAAACACATTGGATTGTCCACCTTCGGTAGTAAAACAATAAAAGCACTCGCCATTGCCTTTGGTAGGGGTAAGCCCGCCCAAAAATCACACACCGCATCTGTCACATCATCTCCAACTACCTCCCAACAAGCTCGGAAAACCGACCAGCAGTAGCCACTGTGTCCCGAGGCACTCATTGGACTCAATCCAAAACCGCTAGCTTCACCTCCTCGTTTAGTTGGCACTGATCCAAAGATTTTGTTATCTCGCTCACTGATCATGAATGGGATGTAGTTTGCCAAATACCTCTCGCTTGAGGTGTTTCTTCACTACTGAGCAGTGGACTCAAAGTAAGCCGCCCCGCCGCACCAATTTCAGAGAGCTCTCGCTAACGGCTCCCCATTAATGCCATTAATATGTGCAATATGCATACGCCTTTGTTTGTTCCTGCAAAAGGAGTGAAAAAATTTTGTGTTAGCATCCCCCTCTTTGATCCATTTGATTCTTGACTTTTGCCTCCAAAATGTAGTCTCATGTGCAAGAGTATTGGTGTAATGGTCCCTGGCATCACACAAGAGCTGAAAATGTTCCGGACTAGGATTAGAGACATAAACAGCCTCCAAATCAGCTACCCGCGCCATTGCTTGTTTTACATTTTCTTGTACATTGCCAAAGATGTCTCTATTCCAAATACTCAAAATCCCTTTCAATCTTTTTAATTTGCCTTGCAATTTGTACATCCCCGAATTCTCAAGTGGCATCTCCCAGTTGTTTTTCACCACATTCATAAACAATGGATGTTTTACCCACATATCTTGGAATCGGAAAGCCGATCCTCTTTTTTCTGTTTGCAGCCGAACTTCTAATAGTAATGGGCAGTGATCAGAAACTAATCTTTGTAGATGTTTAACTTGTGTATGCTGAAATAAGGAATTCCAAGCTGAGTTAACCAAAACTCTATCCAACTTTCTATGCAAAGGATGATTACCAGCCCGGCTCCAAGTGTAAGGACTTCCTAATGTTGTTACCTCCATTAACCCACAATCATTTACAGATTCACAAACTCACTAATCGGAAGCATAGCAGAATGTAACCTTGACTCTCTGCCAGCCTCATTACCACATTAAAATCCCCGCCAATGAGCCAAGGATGGTCATGTTGCGCATGAAAAGAGCGAAGACCTTCCCAAAGGAGTCTCCGCTGTACATGAGAACACTTTGCATATATGAATGAACAATAAACATTTACCCCGGAAAAGGAATTAATCCGGACATGTACCATTTGTTCCATATCCCCCTCTACCGTAATATCTAATGTGCCTTCCCAAAATAGCCAAATCTTACTCACCACATTACTATACCCGAAATCAAATCCCAATCTACGAGCATATAGTTGCACATCAGCAGCATCTATCATAGGTTCTAAAACAACAAGAAAGTTTACATTGTTATCTTGTTTCAATTGTCGAATGGTAGCAATAGTTCTATCATTCGCAATACCACGAACATTCCACAATAACCAATTCATTAAGAGATAGATAACTTGAAGTAAATGAAACCGATTGTTATCGAGTAAAGGAAGCATTACCCTTTTGGGCAATTCTAGGAGAGCGTCTTACCGGAGCCGAGTGAGTTTGAGGGTTTTTTGTTAACTTTGGCTTTGCAGGCAGATTTTTAATGCCAGGAAGGTCTAGTGTAAGTGTCGAGACCCCTTCCCCTGCATCAGGCCTAGGCACCTCCCCTGCGGCTTCAAGCAAGTCTTGCTTCGGACTCTTCCCACCACAATTTTTTCTCCTCTGTCAAAGCAGCAGAGGATACCCCCACGACTGATACCACCATATCCACACTGGTTGCAGGCTCAGTTGGAGTTGTGTCTACATTTTGGTCAGTCCGTGGTGTCGGACCAGAAACTGCATCAGTGGGGTCTTGATCATCCGAATGCACCAGGACTTCAGCTTCCAGTTCAGACGTATCCATAGGTCCGGATGCCCCTGCACCATCAGCAACCCCAGATAGATTATGGATCATCGAAACCGGGTCTTCATCCTCCAACTCAGAAGTATCTCTGGTCTGCCCAGATGCCCCTGCATCAACAGCAACCCCGGGTAGACCATTGATCATCAAAATCGGGTCTTGTTCCCGGTCGCGCCATCTCCCACTACTGACACTTGGCCCGGGTCTTGAGGCGGGTCAGAAACCCTCACAACTACATCACCTTGACCCAACAAACCTGAGGAACCACCCGTCACTTTTATGGGTCGATTGCGAGCAGGAAGGTCACCCGCTGATCGGGTTTTCCTTGATTTGTTTTTGACTCGGGACAGTCCCCACGCGAATATCATCAATACTGCTGCTGTCGAACTTTGGAAGATCAGAGGATTTGAGCAATTCGACAACAGGAACAGCCACCTGCTCAGTCGGTTTCAAAGGCTGAATGGAGATTTCTGTAGATGATAGAACCAAATCATTCCGCTGGATTTAAAGGCACTCGACGGCATAGAGGATGGTCCCGGGTCCTCGCGACTCACCTGTTTCCATACATTCCTTGAAGGGAAAACCACTTGCTTCCCCGAGGCTAAAGTTCTTGGAGCATGGGTGTTTTCCGGTTTCCCTTTATTCTTATCGCAGGCAAATGTACCACAATGGCAAGCGTGGACCGGACTACCGACGATGTTCCCACAATTCTTCATATCATGACCAATTCTCATACAATTGATGCAATATTCCTGCAGATTATCATATGTTACCGATTGCCAAAAAGCTTTACCTGCCTTAGCATGTGTGATCCGTATCCGCTCCCAGCAACTCGCCAAGTGAGATCCAATTCAACGCACACTTTAGCAATGCTCGGGCCTCGCTAGCAGCAGCAAAGCGGCGATGGCCCAATGCCGAGTGGCCTTCCAACCACTTGAGCAAGCGAAAAGAGCTTAGCTTTGTTGTACAAATGTATCCGCAGACCTTCAAAGCCAATCCAGACTGGCACAATTGAGGGTTCTTCGTGAACGTTGAAATCGTAAGTCCATTTGAAGACTCGCATTGTTAATCCACAAAACATCCATATTCCTTGTCTCCATACCCGGCAATAATCTTCCTCTAGATCAAATCGGACTAAAACATGTCGAGGATCCATACGACCGATCCAAAAATTCCCTCGAAACCCAACCTTATGGAAGGCTCGGCGCAGGGATTCTAGATTGGGTACATATCTCTGAAATTTCCCTACTAGGGCAAATTCCCATGGTTGAATTAGATAATCGTGTTCATCCGCGGGGATGATCAGGTTGGGTTCTCCCTTATACACTTCTAAGGGCGTTATGGGGAGAGTAGCTGTTGGGGCCGGGGGGCCGGTTAACAATTCAGCAAAAGATTTCTTCTTCCAGGGAGTAGCAGCAGCAGCCGGAACCGGAATGGCCGGAAGGCCGGCGGCCATTATGAGGCGCTCAAGATGTTGGCCGAAGATGGTCTCTTAAAAATCTCCAGAGCATAATCACTTCGGTTCCCGTATACTTGACCTTACTTAGCTCTCAAGCTCACAACTTTAATTCACTCTCAAAGTTGGCTCTTGCTTTGGATGACTTTTCCACTCACTTCACTCTATTACAAATGCATATCACACATAGCATATTTGTACTAGTTGGTTAGATTAGTCTCTAACCATCTAGAATATTCTACTAATTAGGCATTTAACCTAGAACAATCTATTTATACTAGTTGGTTAGATAGTTGATGTTTTCTAAGAGGCACTGCCACGTCACCGTCAAGTTACGGGGTGTGACAATTCCATACCTATTTTAGGATCCTTAAAAGTTCCTTCTATCTAAGCAATACTAGATTGGGGAAAACTCATGGAGACCGGGAAGACGAACTGAACATAGTTTTCTGAGAATAGAAGCAGGGATTTTTGGCACATTGGTTTAACGCTACGGATGTTTAGATGGGGGGGTAATTTAGTATATGAAAATTTGTGGAATAATGTGCTTTTAGGAATAGGGTTTAAAAATCATTTCACTCACAAAAGAATAGTAGAGAGTAAAGAACTAAATAAGGAGTCCCAATATCATCTCCTTTATTGACAAATAACAAAATAAAACTTTTCTTTCCCAATCAAAAAGATACTTAGGGGATGGGGGTGGCAATTTGTGTGTAGAACCTATATTAAGGATCTGCTGAGTTTTGTCAGTATTCTGTGAATTTCACTAATCCCTATTACATGCTTCTTCTTTTTTTGGTAAGTAGCCTTTTTCTGGTTTGTAAGGTTGTATTTTTTTGATTCCGTAGAGCATAAGCGCTAGATCTATTGAATAACTTGTGCTTGAATTAGGGTTGTTGTTAGAAGGATATGGAGCAGCAGTGGCTAACATCATTACTTCCTGATAGAGTTCTTGATTCCTTTTCTCTACTGGAAAGTTTGTTAACATGAATCCCTTTATATCTTTGTCATCACATTCCAATAAACGGTTGTGATTAATAATGTCCATGTCAATGTTAACAAATTGATTTTTGTTTTTTTAACTTATGAAACGATTTCTTTTTGACAAGTAATTTTTTCCATTAAAGAACATCAACAGAGGATTTGGGTCGTTTCCCTACAGCAAAATATGGTGATAAGGGATACAAGGTTTGTGCAAATAAAATAAGCCGAGGTATAATTTAATATTAGCTCTTATTTCTTTTTTAAAGAAAAAATATTTTGTTAAGTTGTGGTGATTGTATGGGCCAGAGTAAAATGCTGTAGGGAACTGGTTAGTAATGTTTCAGCTTGGTGGCATATTTTTTGGTGTAGCTCTTGATTGGTTATGGCTTATTGGCAAAATAAAGTTCTAAAGGGGCAATACAAAAATATGCATCAAGGGTTATTAAACTTGTACTTAGAAAACTTGCATTTGGATAAATTCTCACATTTCCGTCCTACATAGATAAAGAATCTTCCCCCTTTTCCTTTTTTTCCCTATAGATTCAAGAGGGGGAGCCATGTTTTGTTTTGTAATCATACCCACTTCTTTTATTGCAATACAATGTTTTATTCTATATTACACATTTGTGTTGCTTATTATTGGGATGAAAGAAATTATTCGTGAAACAGGTTCTATCTATTAGTTGTATACAAATAAGCTGTGAAAGTTTATAAGAATGATGATTCAGAAAAGGATTCTTTAACACGGTTATAGCTAATAAACTATGACAATAGTTGTAGAAAATTAGTTTAAAAAAACTATAGTGGAGGATCTCCGCTACGAAAAGAACGCATATTATTAGATGTGTCACATTCACGGTAGATAAGAAATCGAGAACAAATAGTACACTACAAAAAAACTACTTAATTAGTGACTGTGAGTGTGGTCACTAAATGGTAGATAGCACAGAATCCCAACCAGAAGACGCTAATCCCGTGGAAGCTGAGGAAGTTGAGGTTTTTTTTAATGGAAAAAGTGGAAGATAAAAGAGGAGATTATAGCTATAAAGTGGGTGTTCTGATCGTGATTGAATATCCTGAATGGCTTGCCTACATTGTGCCGAAGACAAAGGGGAATGGGAAGGATGTGTGTAGACTACAAAGATCTGAACAAGGCTTGTCCCAAGGATGATTACTAGGCCTGCAAACGGGTCGGACTTTTATCCGTATCCGACTCGAATCCGATTTTATTTTTAGGATATGGTAAGAACTCTAGACCCATATACCCGCATCCGAATCCGAGTCCGTATAAGAGTAATAAAACGGTTACGATTATGAAATATAAAAAATCGTATCCGTTAAACCCGAATCCGTTGCAGGTAAAACAATATATATATTCCCTAAAACAATATATTTTACATGATTTATAGGATTTAGAACTTTTTTGTAATATAAGTATTTTATAGGATTTATGTGAGAATTATTTATATTGCAATTTTAGTCCTGTATATATACATTCTTAAGGGTTAAGAGATAACAAACTCTAACATCACAGACTCTTCTTCTCTCTCTCTCTCTCTCTCTCCCTCGTTACCTCTTCTACCTTCTCCGGCGCCGTTCCATTTCTTTCATTTCTTCCCTCTTATTCTCTCTCTCTCTCCCCGTTTCCTCTTCTACCTTCTCCGGCACCTACTCCTCGCCGCCGCTCCTTCCTGTCACTATCACCGTCACCGCCGCAGGTATATTCAGTTGCGTGTAAAGTATTTTTCTTCCGTTGGTTCTCATTTACAAAGATATGTTTTTGTATTTGGTGTTCGAATTGCAGTATGGTGAAAAGGCTTTAGGCTTCTTTCATTTTATTTATTCATAACCTCTAATTTTCTTTTATTTGGACTTTTTGAAACGGGTTTTACCATATCCGTATTCGGATCCAAATCAGCGAATCTGGTAATACATATTTTGGATCCGTTAGGATATGGATACAGATATGGTAGAAAAAATAAAAAATGGATATGGATACGAAATAGACAATTCCGTATCCGTTTGTAACCGTTTGCAGGCCTAATGATTACCCTCTTCCTATCATCGATATCCTGGTCTCTATAATTGAGATTAGCGACCGTTTAGCGACCAAGACGTGTGGTTGGCATATTCTCGTCAATAAACTTACATAACGACCGCAATATGACCGGTCGCTCAATAGCAACCAAATGGCAACCAACTCTAACATTCCCTTGACCTTCCATTAGTGACCAAAACTTCGGCCCCTAATTAGCTATGGACAATTCGATCACTGATTAGAGACCATAGCTTCGGTCTCTAATTAGGGAAAGGACATCAGGTCGCTAATTAGCAACCGGTCAAATACCACCAATAACATGGCTTTGATTATCCCTTGCCGACCACAAATTCGGTCCCTAATGGGTTGTGGTCTTTCGGTCGTTATTTAGTGGCCGATTAACTATCACACTTGACATGACTTTGACCATTCTTTACCGACCATCCATCCATTCACTAATCGATCTCTAATATGTGTTTTTTTTAATTATAAAAGGGCAATTTGACAATTTTAGGCCTGAACAATTTATGCTTTTCGGTTTTTAGACTTAAGGTTTTATTGTATCCAGGTATGGATTTGAACAATTTACGATTAGCTAATTATGGATTTTTTTTTTTTTTAAATTCCGACCAAAAAGTCACTTGAATCCAAAATGTTAGCATTTTGAACTAGGGAAAATATGTCCAAACACAATAGGCTTCATCTGATATGACCCTATATTGAGAAAGAGCTCTTTACTTCTTCCCCATTAATCCCATTTCTTCTTTCTCCTGTAAACCCCAAGTATTTCTTCTTCCCCCATTAATTCTTCCTGAAAACTGTAACTGAAGCTCAATGTCATATGTTTCTAGCTCATTTAGTCAGAGAGCTGGAGTAAAGGACAATTGTAAATGTCCTAGAGTTGTGGCAATGTATACATCCAGGACCGAAAACAAACCAGGAAGGCGATTTATATGTTGTCTTCAATCTCGGGTAAGTATGTAAGCTAAAGATATGCTCAAATTTTCTGTTAAAACAAATAATTTTTCTATGGGTTGAATTTTGTTGTGTTTCATTCTAGGATAATGGATGTGAATTTTTCAAGTGGATTGATAATCGTCATTCGAATCAATCGAGTTGTGGTGTTAATTGCGTGTTGGAAAAGCTGGAGAATAAAGTTGCTGAAATTGAATTCTTGAAGGAAGAGTTGAGATTGAAAGATGAGAAATTGAAGATTTTGGAAGGAATTGTGAAAAAAGAATCTGGGATTACCCAAAAAAAATTATTTGGATTTGTTTTGCTAGTGTTAGTGTTAGTTGTTGTAGTGTACAAGTAACTTGAAGTTTGTTTTGAAAAGTAAATTGAAGCTTGTCTTATTGTGAAGATCAGTGTTGTTCAAATGTTGTGCACACAGGTTTTGAGTATGAATTGATACCAAACAAAAAAAATGCAAAAAATACTGATAAGATCACCCATAAATATAAACTGATTCTTAAATTTCAATTCTTAACAAAAGGAGTTTGACAATCATCGTCTTTAGTTAACCAAAAACTTTACAAAATAAACTGATTGTTTAAGGCACATAGCTAAGAAGCAGAAATGTATTTTTTGGGACAAAAAACTTAAACATAACCAAACATTCCTAGTTATCTAGGACTTGGGCCACTAATCCTTCCCCAAAAATATCTTCTGCAGCGTCAATATCAGCCCTCATAGCTTCATCATATTCATCTACTCCAGCTTCCATTTCTTCATAAATAGCAGCAGTCTCAAAATCATCATCTTCGTACTCAGTTTCAGGCTGACAAACAATAAAGAACAGATTACTTAGATACACAATAAAATATAGATCTAAAAATAAAGAACCATCACTTACATCTGCTTCAACAAGATGCGCCTTTCCTTTTTTCTTGAGTTGAGGACAACCTCTTTTGTTGTGACCCAAGTGAAGGGATTCATGGGCGGAAACTCGTTCCAAACACCCATGAGTCCTCCCCTGAAGGATCTGCTCATACGTAAACGAATCGAAAAACAGCGAAAATTACTTACGTTTTCGGCTTAAAGGTTGTATCTTTCGGGAATAGAATTGGTTTATTGCGGCTCAAGTGAATTAGCCATAGGGTTTCGGCTAAAAGAGGTTTATATAGGTAGTGAGAGTTTGTTTCAAGAACAACTCCCACGTCCTATCCACCTCTTTTGACAGTGGGAGTCTTCAACTCCCACATCCCCTAGACTTCTACTGGTAGTGGGAGTCTTTATCGGATAATAACTCCCACGTAATCCCAGTTAAAACCAAATACCAAAATTACCCCTCATTCTCTCTAATTCGAAATAATAACAACTTTATTATTCTCAGAAAATAAATGTCAGATACAATGAACCTAGACACATTCTAGATTCATTGAATTTGGACATGAAGCTCGTTAGCTCGTCTATGCGTGTGACCATGTAGGTTCATATCACAATGGCAATGAAAACACACTTAATAGTAGTATGTGTTCATAAATCACAAGAAGTCCCTAGCAGGACATTGTGACTACCCAAAGTGAATGAATTTACGGTGGAACCTAATATCAATCCACTATTTAATCCCTTTGTCTCGCGATATCCTAATTAAGCATAAGGCATGGTAGTCGTCACCCTTATTAAACTTAATTATATTTACGCTCGATCTCTAGGTAGACTGTTCCAACAAATAGTATCTGATAACCACTTTATCAAATACATTTGAGCACGGCCATGCATTTAGACAGTCTTTCCCTATCGAGGGGCCCATGGATATCTCTCTCTAATAATAGAGAGGGACAAATTCCTTACAATGCCTCTCACATTCAAGCCATGATAGGACGCTACATCCGATCATCAGTAGTATTGATTACTCGATTAAAAGCAATGTACGACTGAGTCAAAACGTGACTCCATTCATGCTAGAATCAATGGAGACATAAGGTCTAAGGATTCTAAAATAGTATTGAGGAAGTAATACTTATGACTAAGGACCATGAAGTATTACATCTCTAACGGATCACGTCCGATACGATATATCTCAATACATTGCATCTATGATATGATTTGTACTAATTACACATGACCAGTAAAACATGATCATCAATCATACATCATACTAGTTTTATTTCATTGTAAATAAGCATTACATAAAACTAGGGACAACTAGAATAGTAATTACCAAAGCAAATGAGTTTTACTATCAAATCACGCATTTGATGTTCATAAGCAAAATTTAACTATTCATATGAAATGCTTAAAAAGATATAAAACGTACAACATATGCTAATGGTCCTAGGGCACTACTAACACCAAGTCCTTACAATGGCTGAACCTATTCATTGATGATTTAACTGTTTGCACTTGTTTACCCCTCACAGTTGCCTCAACAGTTGTATGCCCCAAATTTGGACATTTCCTTGCATTGTGTCCCACATTATGACACTGGATGCATGTAGACTTCTTACCATGTCTGGAAAGTTTTGCAGTTCCCAGAGTTTGGGGTTTTTCATATGGGTCTTTTCTTCTAAGTTTCTTAGGCCTACCAGGTAGGGTCATATTTTTTGGTGGAAGTAAAGGCTTTTTTTCCAGTCATTGGCCACAATTGTGGACCACTAATTGGATTTATGATGTCCTCATATGCTTTCTTAAATGTTGAGCAATGATAAACCTCACTAACATATGACTCTATTTCTTTATCAACAACTATAATTGCACTACATGCATGCACACAAGGCAATCCAGTCAACAACATACTTATCACCATATGACCCTTCTAGTTGATACTTATGACCACCTGCAGCTCTTGGAATGAGGGCATTTGCCTTAGACTCAACACCCTCCATAAACTTCACCAACTTATGACAGATTGGTGTTTCTTGTTTCCTAATCCACTCCCTTTTTGTTTCGTGTCTTGTCATTAGGTATGTTCTAATTGACTCAATCATGGCTAAAATTGGCCTACTCCTATCTTGGAGAATAACAACATTGAAGCTCTCACATAAGTTATTTAGGAGTATATCACATTGTGTGTGGGTCCTAAAAAAAGCTCTAGACCAGTGTTTAGCATTGCAGGTTTCTACTAACCTGTTAGCCCTAAGGGCGATCGAACTCGGTTTTTGATAATGGACAAACACTTGATGTTTGTATCTAATGTTTTCATCTATGTGATAGAATATTGGAACTCAATATGGAAGCTCTAAGTACTTCAATCAAGCCATGTTCAAGATTCAAAGACATACTATTCAAGGCTTATCTTTCAAGATTGAAGATTGAAGACTTAGGTTGGTTAGATTAGCTTGGTCTTTAAATAGTCGTTATCTTAAGCTCTAACCAAAGCTATATGAACATAAGCTCTTCACTCTAGTCTTGCATACATGTTTTCATAAACACGTTTTCAAAAGGCTTAAGTTTCAAAATGATCTTTACATGTGTTCTTATTCAAAAAGCCTTTGATTTCAAAGTTAAGTCTCTTAGAAAAGTTTTCCAAGTGTTCTTATGTGTTACTTTTTGGGAAAACCTTTTAGACTTCAATTGATTTGAAAACAAGTGTTTAAACATCTTCTCTCATGCTCTGGAAAGTCGGTCAACCGAGATTTTCTCGGATCAACCGAAGATTTAACAGAGAGTTGAGCTGCAGGATTCGGTCAACCTTTGGCTAGGTCGGTCGACCGAAATTCTCAAGGTCGGTCGACCGAGGTCCCAAGTCGGTCGACCGAGATGTGCTTCGGTCATCCGAGATTAAACTTTGGTCAACCGAACTCTGCGAGTTCTAGCCGTTATTTGACCGTTGCAGAGTCGTTTTTCAGCGAGATTTTGAAATGTATATATACTCCAAAGCTTTAGAATGACTCCAACACTTACATAGACTTGTACATACAATAGAGATTGATTTCTTATCAAGTCTAAACACTTTCAAAGTAAAATGCACTTCATTGCAAAATCTAAATGATTCATAAGTGCATTTCATAATAGCAAGACAAAGAGTGTGCTTCCTATGTTCAAAGAGCCAACAATTGATGAGCTTCAAATGTATGTATCTTTCACTTAGAAGAGTGAACAACTTTGTACTCTAAACCTTTCATCTTATCCCCTTTCTTAGTGATAGGGTTATTGTTGTATAAGTCCTACTTAGTGTGGGCAATTGTTTATAGTGGTTGTTTGTAAAACTCTTGGTGAGTTAGCCACTAGCGTAAAGTCCTAATTTGTGTGGGCACATTCTTCTTAGTGAAGTTGGTGAAATCCTTGGGTGCGGCTCAAGGTAGTGGATGTAGATTCTTAGTGAATCGAACCACTCTAAATCTCTTGTCTTGTGATTTGCATTGGGTTTTGCTTTAGCTTTTGTTAAACTTGCACTATCATTGTTTAGATTGGAAATAGTTTGCAAGATTTATTAGAAACCCAATTCACCCCCCCCCTCTTGGGTTCCTTCATAACCAAGTGTCCATTTATCTTCATCTTCAAAGCCAAGATCAGCCTTCAAAACATGGAGAAACCAAATCTGTTAGTAGTGCCCTAGGACCATTATCTGTTAGTAGTGCCCTAAACCCATTATCTGTTAGTAGTGCCCTAGGACCATTAGCACATGTTGTGCGTTTTATTATCTTTTGAGCATGTAATTGAATAGTTAATTTTGCTTTTGATCATCAAATGTGTGATTTGATAGTAAAACTCATTAGCTTATGTAATTACTATTCTAGAAGTCCCTAGTTTTATGTAATGCTTGATTACTATGAAATAAAACTAGTATGATTGTTGATTGATGATCTTGTTTTACTGATCATGTGTAATGGATACAAATGACATCATAGATGCAATATATAGGGATACATTGTATTGGACGTGATCCGTCAGAGAAGTAATACTTCATGGTCTTAAGTCATAAGTATTATTACTTCCTCAATACTATTTTAGAATCCTTAGACCTTATGTCTCCATTTGATTCTAGCATGAATGGAGCCACGTTTTGACTCGGTCGTACGTTGCTTTTAATCGAGTAATGAATACGACTGATGATCGGATGTAGTGTCCTATCGTGGCTTGAATGTGAGAGGCATTCTAAGGAATTTGTCCCTCTCTTATTAGAGAGAGATATCCATGGGCCCCTCGATAGGGAAAGACTGTTTAAATGCATGGTCGTGCTCAAATGTATTTAATAAAGTGGTTATTAAATATTGTTTGTTGGAACAGTCTACCTAGAGATCGAGCATAAATATAATTAAGCTTAATAAGGGTGACGACTACCATGCCTTATGCTTAATTAGGATATCGCGAGACAAAGGGATTAAATAGTGGATTGATATTAGGTTTCGTTGTATATTCATTCACTTTGGGTAGTCACAATGTCCTGCTAGGGACCGCTTGTGATTTATGAACTCACACTACTACTATGTGTGTTTTCATTGCCATTGTGATATGAACCTATAGGGTCACACGCATAGACGAGCTAACGAGCTTCATGTCCAGATTCAATGAATCTAGAATGTGTCTAGGTTCATTGTATCTGACATTCACTTTTCTGAGAATAAGAGTAGTGAGAGATAAAATTATGTGATACTCTAACCTAGTCGGGAAAACAAATAGATCCAGATTAGGCATTCTTAATCAAAACAAACAACGTAACAATAGAAAAACAGCTGAATACATCGAAAGGCGCAAAATTGACTTAGCACACACAATAAAATCAGATGAGTGTACTAAGTCTGAGTGAAACAAAATATGCAGGTGATGTCTCCTCAAGTCGCAAAGTAGCTGATAAACAGGAGTCCAAAAGATAAAACGCGAGGAAACCAAGAAGGTCAGCACATAGAAGGTGGAAGATAGAAAACACAAATAGCAGCAGAAGAAGCACTTTGAGAAAGGATCGATAAATAAATTTCTATTTAAAATACTGTTGATGCAAAAGAAACTTCAACAGTTTTCAAGAAATAAGGTTAAGAAACTAGTTGCAAGAGCAGATGGTGTGAACATCATTAATTAAATGGTAGTTTTAAAACAAGCCCAAAGAGTTAAGAAATATTATCAGAGACAAATTAAAAATGGTTGTAAAAAAAAATACACTCAAGTACATGAGGCGATTTTGATGAGAAATTTGCTCATGTAGCAAGACTTGAGTATATAAGACTTATATTGACGTTACATTTTTCAGAGAACTTCACATTTTATCAGAGGAACGTCAATAATACTTTCCCAAATTGGGTGTCACAAGAAGAAGTATATATGGAATAACTTAAGGATATGAAAAGTCAGATTATCCACTTCATGTATACCCACTTGAAAAAAACTCATTGTGGATTGAAGCAAAACTCGAGAGCTTGATATGAGAAGTTAATAGAGTTCTTGTTGAAGCATGAACGCACATGAGGTGGAATTGATAAGAAAGTGTTCTTTAAGAGTTGAAGAATCAAAATAATGATAACTCAAACTGATGATATTTTGTTTGGATCAACAATTAGAGACTACGACAAAGGTTGATAGTTTATCAACAAAATGCAAACTAAATTTGAGATAAGTATGATAAGTCAATGGATATTCTTCCTGAGATTACAGATCCAATAAATGAAAGAAATGATCTTTATCCATAAACCAAGTATGAAATAATTCTTGCGAATAAGTTCAACATGAAGAATGCCAAAGTAGTCATATTCCTATCGGTGTGAACACTAAACATAGAATGATAAAAGTGGAGATGTTGGGAATAAATGGAAAAAAAAAAAAAAAAACAAAATAAGTCATCATTGATTTAGAACAAAAGACAAGTTGTCGGGTATAGTACGTATGAATAGCGTAATACAACATATGTAACGCGTAACGATAAGATAACGAGCGATTGGTAGGGCGTAGTTGTCACTGCTTCCTTGACTCGGATCCATTTTAACCTCCACAAGTATATAGCAGATTAAGGTAAGATAAGCGATTAAACACTTGACAGTTAAACGTGTGAATAAACGACAAGTAAAACATGGCATGTTATACATAATACAAAGAGTTTATAACATGTATAACATATTGAATATTGTAGCATAATGTATAGTAACAATTAAGATATGTGATAAAATAATTATCAAGTTAAACATGTAAGACATAGGCAAGTAAAGCATGGTATAATATAAAAAAAAATCACATAACATGTTATAACACATATAATAAAGTCATCAGGTACATGCAATATAACACATATCAGTAGCATATAAAATGCTAGATAATCAGAAACATCCTAGTCCAAAGTCTCTACCCATCACACAACTCACATTAAGTGTTCTTGTTATCTTAAGTTCATTACAGATTTTATCCCTAAGGTTCGACCTGCTCTGATACCACTTCTGTCACACCCCGTTTCCGGAATGTTGACATGGCAGTGTCTCATTGGTTAATGGAACACCAAAGCCGACAAACAGAGATTACTAAATAAAGGAGTTCATTATTCAAAGTCAGTAAATAGTAATAAGAAAACTAGCGGAAGCGTTATTCTACAAATGAAATTATTTCTAAGTTATTACATCTGATAAATGAACTACAAGTTCCAATAATTATAAAATGAAATAACACGTGTGAACTAATCTAATTAGGATCACTCTTCGTACCCCCTTCCCAAGCATCAACAACATCATCATATTGCTCATCATCACATTCACAATAAGCGGATGGACTGAGCTCCGGTGCTCAGTAGGGACCTATAACAGTAATATATATAATAAAGACAGAACAGAGACAGAGACATCAGAAACAGATACATAAAGTTCAGATGCCCGTTTCCCAAAATACCCATAAGGAATTATATGCAAATGACTCGTCCCAAGTCTAGCAAGACTCAGAACTTAATGCAGGACAGTGCAGTACAGTACAGAACAGATCAGAACAGAGGGTTCAGAACAGAACAGTACAGTGGATTGCACAGCTGCGGTTTTCAGAAAAATGAGTTTTAAAACATGTGCAAAAGTGCACCAAAACATTTCCCAACATCCCCAACTCATATGAGACCAAATAGACTTCAAGCAACAACATATAATAATCAAAACCAAAACGAACACATAGAATGCAACAATTAAGCAAATAACCACCTTCTTCGTACCTAAACGATTCCATAACCGAGTATACGACAAGCACCACGCGTTGCCCATCCGGTACACCCAATCACATACTCGTCTTAGATACTTAGAACGTAGCTACCTACTATGACACGACTCCCACCACATGAGCTCACATATCTATTCACAACTACTAGCAATAACGGCAGTGGTCCCAGTTATAAACCAAACTAGGACGGTTTCAGTAAACTCGTGGGTTCGGATTCTCCCCCAAACTACGGGACACAGATTTTAAGGTTCAATCCTTACATTGTCTCATCACCCCCAACCAAGGACTCCACAAAACCACCACCGTACCTAATGATTAGCCCCATTAAGTGTGGGCCACAGGACAGAACAGAGCAGAAGACCTCTTGGGGTCACATAACAGTTATCATAACAGAAGGCAGACTGAACCTGCTGACTAGCGATCATAAATACGAGCTCAATAGGAGGCGACGACTCGGTCGACCAAACCAATTTGGACAAAAACAATGATGCCAATTAAACGACTCCAAACACGACCAAAATGCAATTAACAAAGAGGAAATTACAAAACAGGTACAGAACCGTACACATACAGTTTATGTGAGAATAGCATTCAATGAAAGCAATAGGAAAACAATTCATACGACATGCTCAATTTACCCAATTCAAGACATAAATCAATTCAACATACAGTAATATCAAAGAATAAATCTTCTCCAACGGTTTATGCTATTAATTATGCTCAATTACTTCTTAAAACATAAGAGAACAGTATCCAACGGTAAAAGTAATCCAGAACAGAATTTAATAGAGGAAAGCGGGGTCCCTACCTGTTGCGGATGCGATAAACACTGAAATTTCGTAAACAGTGCTGGCAGCCTCACTCGCGGTGCGATAACTTTCTGCTGGAAACTCCGAATTTCGTTCCGTTTGCGCTCACTTGAAGCCCTTTCAATTATCTTCGAATTGATATGCTGTGGGTAAAAAAACGGAGGTCGATAGCCCTCTCAAACATCCTGTCGAAGTTCTGGACAGACTATATTTAATCGCACAAAATCTGGTTCTGCCCTCCACTTCTGAGATACATTACGGAAGATCTAACGGTTAAAATCTCAATCCCTCCGGTAGATTATAGCCCTATCAGTCTAGTTTATATATCAAAAAGAATTACTCCGTTTGGAATTCGTATGTTACCTGTACGACGATTCTACTGGAACTGCACAGAAAAGAAATTCTGAAAATCAGCCCTCGTTCTTGATGCGATATCTTCCAACTCCGAAATCGAAAAGTAAATCCGATTTCACGCCCTTGTAGCCTGTTTCGTCGTGATCAATATCCATATAAGGATTTTCGAAATCGGATAAGGATTGCCCACTCAAAAATCCTCTCAAAGTTGCTAGAAACTCACTTCACAAACTTTTTTTTTTTTCCTTTTGCTTTCTCACGGCTCCAGAGCCATTTCTTGCTTTCTATTCCTTGCTGGCACGGTTCAGGAATGAAAAGTCCTCAGTAAAAGAAAAATCCCCTCACCCACGTTATGCCTTTTCGCTTTACTTTTTAATTTATTTTGTTTTTAATCCCATGTAACCCACGAATTCCCATTAGCTAGTTATTGCCTTTTGTTATTAATTTTCTTTTATTAATAAATCCCTTTCCCCATTCCTCTCAATTCTAACGTCTTTATCTTTTCTTTATTATTATATCTATTCCAATTCCATTTTTTTTTATTTTTTTATTTAATCAAATTCAATCCTTGTTCCCACGAAATGCTTTTATTTTATTTTCATCCTTAAATCATATAATCCATTTTATTTAATTCCTATTGTTATTATTATTATTATGGTGACTTACAATTAAATAGTTCGACTACGTTACGCGTGCGAAATGCCACTAAAATGTACACAAAATAAAACATGTAACATGTAGTAACAATTAATTAGACACGTAGTCACATCATCATACAAAATAAATTACGCCTATCGTGAAAAATTAATTACACGTCAAATATCGCGTAAGTAAAAGTTACGGGTTTTACAAAACATCATTGACAAGTATGAAGTCATCATCATAATCAGAATCATACCCATCATCTAGGGTAAGAAACCTAAATGTTTCTAATTAACTATGGATATTTTTGAAAAATCTCCGTAACGAAGTATTTGTAGCTGAAATCAGCATCTAGCAATTTTTCTCTGACTTTTTCTTCATAGACATTACATATGTTATAGTCATTAGCTACGAAACTTAGGTGGTAGCAACGAATTTCTCCGCAGTTGATTGGCCAATTTCTAATAGTGTAATGAGATGGGATGATTTTGCTTCATTTTTATAAATTCAAATTTCCATTTTGTTGCAAGTTAATAGTACTTATTAGATTCTTTCATACATTTGATTTTAATCCATTTTTATGTACACACCACAACTTACTAGGCGTAGGATCTTATATAACACTCAATATACCAGTGTAGAAAACATTCTTAATTACAACATTATAAATGCTTTGGATTTATCTTTTAGAGTCTAGTGTTTATCTTATTTAAATTAGAATGTATAAATAAAATTTACTACGTGAATATCGTAGAATGCATAGTGGCATCCTTATATCATATTTTGGTTGTCCAAATTTCTTTACCTTGTAATGGAGTTACATTTTAACATGTACATGTGATAGATAAATAATATATGTTGTTTTTTCTAAAATGGACAAAAGGAGCAACAATACATGTGTTGCCACAAAAAAAAAAAAAAATATCTAGTTGAACGTCGAGCTGGAAAGCTGAGCCGACCGACCTTATATTCAGACATGAGAATCCTTTCCTCAAAATGTTTATTCATAGAAAATGATGACCCGGCTAACTATGTGAATTCCTTATGCAATAAACTAGTTTGAAGCTAATTGGACTACCTTAAACTCGAGTTTGCGTTATTGAGAAATATCCATCACGCAGTAAATTAAGTCTGAGGAGCTGAATTCTACCTAAATCTAAAGTGTTTACATTCATTTAAGTGCAGAAAGATATAAAGAGAGTTTATAAAGACAACATAAATAAATTTTAAAAAGGCATGTGGTAATGTGGTAATGTGAATTGTGATGTGTGAAACCTGGACCTTTTCTAAGGACTAGATTAATCGATTTTATATCTCAGGGGTTTAGGGTTAATAATATATCTTATTGGGGGACTAATGCTGCAATTACTCTTCCTATATATAATAACTTTTAGGTTACAAGTCCGTCATTAATTCTACGTTATTTCTTCCTGCGACCTCAGACAAAACTTCTGAGAGAGAAGTTGATAAGACTCCGACGTCAAAAACTCCGACCGAAGGTAAAACGAATTCCTGAATCCGTTAGTTTGATTCGTAGTCTAGAACAACACTTGATGTTAGAGTGTTGTTTATTTTTTGGATATTTTGCTGGAGAACTTGTGATTCCGAAAGCCTAAAAATTTGTTAAGGTAAGTATATATTCCATTTGTTTTCACAAAATATTATATTATTCATAAAAATTCGGGATGATGTGAGTTTAATTTCTGCATATTTATATATTATATTTTAATATTATGACGTCACTAAATTTTTTTATTTATCTGAACTGCTTTGCCCCAGACTTTTGTACAGCCACTCTGTTCGAATCCTATGTCGTGTACTGTAATTTTCGATTAGTGACTTGGTGCTAACGATTCATGCCAAAGGAAGAATTTTGTATTCTTTCTATGTCCTCGGAAACGTTGCTATTGGTAAGCTACTGTGATTGCCTTTTATGATGCACACCTCAACTTTGAACCAGGGAAAATATGAGATTTAATAAAAAAAAATGGGAAATTGATATGTTTGTTCCTCAAAATATTTCTCAAATAATCGAGTGGTCTTCATTCTTTTTTTATTTAACATTTTGGTCCTGCATTTTATTTCGCGCTTCCTAACCAGTTCCAGCACCACCACCACGGTGGTTTCCGGTAAAATCCCTCTCTTTGCAGTATTTATACTTTCTAGATGATCCCACAAGTATTTTCGAGCTTTAAAAATGGTCCTATCATCACATTCTTCATCCACTAAGATCCATCGCCCACCACCAACAATTTCTCTCCCAAATCCGCCCACCAACGCCGTCCACCCACCATATATCTCCCAAATTCGACCACCAAACCGCTCACACCACTTTGGGCCCACTCAAAATTGGAATCACAAAAAACTCCATGCAAAGAACAAAGATTAGACCTCAAATCCAAGCTGAAAATCAGTCATGAAGTGTCCACGTGGGAGGCATTGGTGGTCGGATTTGGGAGAGAATAGTGGGTTAGTGGGCGTATTTGGGCAGCGATATATCTTTGAGGATGAAGAAGATAGTGCTAGGACCATCTTGGAAGCTCGTAAATACTTATGAGATCATCTAGGAAGTATAAATACTACTGAAGGGGATTTGGCCAGAAACCACCATGGGGTGGTGGTGCCGGGATCGGTTAAGAAGCGTGAAATAACATACATGACCAAATGAGAAGTAAAAAAAGAATAAGAACTACGCGATTATATTAGAATTAGTTTGAGGACTAAACATGTCAATTCCCCTAAAAAAATTGTTATCTTTTATTTTCTTCTGATCCTTGTGAAGGTTTTAATGCCCCACCACCGTATTCATTCTTGGTGCAATGTACCTTAACCTGCTTTGGTTACCCTTTGTCCATTATATACTTTTCATTTTTATTAATCGATCTTTTGAGGTCTAAGGTTGTATATCTATTCTTGATTTGAAATTTTTTCCTAAAGAAATAATATCTTCTTGGCATTTCATTTGCAGTGAGTCTGTGCTTCTGCAAATTTCGTAAGACCACTGACATCTTATCAAGTTTGATTTCCGTACAGACCTAGTTGATCTTTTGATATATATTTTGCTCAGTTTTTCGTAAGTTGTTTTTATTAAAATCGACTTCTCCTTTTGAAATACTGTCTCGGTTTAATATTTTTTGAAGGAAAAATAAAGAAAGAAATTTTTTTCATTGTTGATTCATATAAAGAAAAATAAAGAAATGTTTTTTTATTACTATCTTATACTTTACGGGTTGACTTGGGATATTGTATGTTCTGACTCTCATATGGGTAAAAGCTAGGACTCTGTAATGACTCAATTCCTAGAGGATATAAGTCTAGGACGGATATATCAACTTTAGTTTCTGTTTCGTTAAACCTATAATCCCCGGTCAAAGTATCACTCTGTAAATTATGTTTTTGTTTTGCAAATGTTAAAATATGAGAAAACTGTCGAAATTCTAAAAGCATATGAAAATACTTTTATGTTGAAAGATTTCCGTTTTATATCTACTTATGCAAAACTATCCAATTTTACGAAAATTATATACGTAACCGGATTTTTTCGAGAGGCGTTTCTATTCTTAATGAGTTGTAGCTCACTCATTGCCTGTTGTTTTTTCCATAGAAAAAGAGTCATAGTGGTACGATAGTCCGTACGAGCAGGATTGGGAGTAGAGATACTTTTAGATGATATATTCTAGTTCTTTAATTCAGAATTTATTTTCTTATTTTATTTGTAATAAAGTCTTTATGAGATTTAAGGATACGATTTTCGATGGTTAATTAATTCTGTTGTGATATAGATTCTCTGAATGCAAGAACCTTGTATTCTTGGAGTTTACTTCGAGAATACGGTCATGTCGGATTTTCGGATCCGGGCTTATGAACCCCGGTCCAGGGGCGTGACATGATCTCTATGGTATTCCTCCTTGTCTTCTATTTATAGCTGCTTCTGAAAATAACTTCATGTTTTTATTTCTGCGTAATTACTTCTATTATTTTGTAAAGTGGACATGTTTTCCATGTCGTGGTCATTATGGAGATCGTGAAAACACTCATGATGTCTCGGTTAACTAGTTGTTGCACATTCCACGCCTTTTAAGGGTTTTTTCGGTTGTTGCTTGGCCATAAAGAGTCTCATGGTCGTATCTCATTTCCTCAGATGAAGATCTTGGTGGTTAAAGGTATGATAAGGCATAGGATTAGATCAAGGGACTTGTAAAATTTATTTCCCGATGTCTCAGGGTTTTGTTGGGCTATCTTGGCCAATGGCCTTTCAGCTGGACCATAGGACCCATTTGTTAGCCCAAAGGGCAAAGTGATCAATCTTGTTTTGATGATAACAACCATTGACAGTTTTAATGATTGTGTGAGCATATTCTTAATGATAGAATCCTTAGTACTCACACCAACATTGATGAAAATGGTTAGTTAGCTCCTTGTGTACATCAAAGGTATGATCTTACACACAAGGAAGCTACACTTTGCAAGGCTCCAAAGCACAAGCATGAAGTCAATCCACATGCTATGGAACTACTTACAAAGTCATGAAGAAGGAAGATCAACATGTCAAGAGCTACTCAATCCAACAAGAGCACAATCAAGTGTTAGACTCCTTAACAAGAAGAAGTGTGAAGTCCAATACACTACAACTCAAAGATTTCTATTGGACTTCAACACTCAAAGAAGATGTTGATCAAAGGCTTCAAAGTCCAAGTTCCAAGAAGAATCAACTTGATGACTTGAAGACCTTAGAAAAATTAGTCTAAGCTTATAGGTAATCATTTGTGACTAATCTTTCCCTTTGAGAATACTAGGATACATAGATGTTTAAAGCTCAACAATGCATGTTTTCAAAACCTCATGTTTTACTTTGTTCATTTATTTGAAAAGGATTTTGAAAACAAGTTTGTAAATGCCTAAGTACTTTAAAATGTGTTTTATATCTTTACATAAAACTTAGGCATGTGCATGGGAACATTGGAAACTTAACAAAGTGGAAAAACCACTTTGAGACTGCACTCCGGTCGACCACCAAGTGTTGATGCGGTCGACCAGTGTGTTTTTGTCCTTATTCGAGTTTTGAATGTTCCAATACTCCAACGACTATATTCTCTCCGGACGACCTTGATATAAAGTAGGTCGACCGACATTGCTTCGGTAGACCTGACCCCATGAATGCGGTCGTCCAAAAAGAGAACAGGGGGCATTTAATATTTGATTAAAGGCAGTCCGGTCGACCTACTATGTAGTAGCGGTCAAACGGAGCTGTGAATTCCAAGCCAAAATTATAATCGTTGTGACCAACAATGCTTGTGTATTCTTTCCCTATAAATAGCTTCTAAAGCGGAATTTTCATTATTAATCAAGCCATAAGAGGGCATGGGCATATACACTTCATAAACACACAAACAAACACTTTTTAGCTAACTTTCATATCATTCAAAAGCATTTGTGTTGAGCTATAAACTTCATCTATCTTTCTATTCGCAAGAGTGATTACAGCTTTTATTTGTATATCCAATCCAATTAAGGGATTTGTAAAAGTGAGCTAAATTGTAAAGTCTCCTTAGAAAAAGATTAGTTACCCTTCTCATTTGTTGAGAAACTAGATTTTTGTGAACTAGTAAAAAGCTCTTTGTGAGCTTCACTCTTGGTGAGTGTTTGTAAGTCCTATGTGTAGGCAAAAGTCCTCTTTGTGAGGCAAGTATCGATTTGGAGATATTGGCTCTTTGTGAGCTTAACACTCTTAGTGAGTGGAGTCTTCTTTGTGAAGCACAAGTCCTCATTTGTTAAGGAAATTGTAAAAGGTATAACCCACATTGCATTTGTTGTAAAAGGGTATCCATTAGTGGATGTTGAAATCCTTGGATTTGTCCTAAGGTAGTTGATGTGAATCGAACCACTATAAATCATTGTGTTAGTTTTCTCTATCCCTACTCATTTACTTTATAGTTCTTGAATTTCTATAATTTGTTTACTTGATTACATGAACTATCTGCTTAGGATACAAAACTCTCACATGCTTTTTTGCTTTATACAATTTCTTCACTTAGTCATCTAAGTTGCCTTGAACATAATTGAATCACCTTATGTGCTTAAACAACATACTTGTTGTTAAGGTGAACACTTGGGAAAAAGAAGTTTTAGAAAAGCCAAGAAGTTTTTAAGAACTTAATTCATCTCCTCCTCTCCCCTCCCCCTCCTCCTCCTCCTCCTCCTCCTAGGTTCAATATCCCCAAAGGGGTCTTTCAATTGATATCAAAGGCTAATCTCCTTTTTATTTAACTTACATCCTAGGAGGATCCACAGCTCATAGCTTTTCTAACATAGTTGACCAATCCCCTTCTAGACCACCTCTTTTTTATGGCTCCAACTTTGATAGTTGGCAATGTGCTTTTAAAAGTTTTTTTGTCTTCTAATGACATTTCATTGTTGAGCATTATAGAAGGTCCTCTTATTCCTTCAATCTACACACAAGGTGTCATGGTGCCAAAGTCTAGGAAAGACTGTGATGAAGAAGACTACAAGAGGATGACACTCAACTTGAAGGCCATAAATGCTCTTTGTTGTGCATTAAATGAAGAATCTCTCAACAAAGTGTATGAATGTGAAGATTCTTATTCCATGATGAATATGCTTGAAGCATCATACAAAGGAGAAGTTGAAGTGGAAAAGCCAAATGTGGGAAATCTAGATTTGGGGACTCAGTCTTGTGAAGGTATAGAGGACAACTCAATCACACTTCACGATCTCGTTACAACCAAGACGTCCGATAAAGGGGAAAACAATTATCAATCCTCAATGAGCTCAAGAGTGATACATATTGAGCCTTCACAAGATGAGATAGAAGAAGAGACAAAAGAACCACAAGATAATGATCTTCATAATGAACTTATTTATGATGGAGACAACGAAGATCAAGCATCTTGCAAAAGGAAGAGAAAAAGATTGCAACTAAACTTCAAAGAAAGAAATGTAAAGATAAGTGGTTTGAAGCTTGAAGACTTTAAATGGAGATGTTGAAAGAGAAAGAAATCACAAACACTCCATAGCACTTGGATTCCTCAAACCTCAATGGCAAATACATTCAAGGAACCAAGATGCTGAACTACTAGTGATGATCAAAACTTCAATGGGAATCTACAATAATCATCACTTGTTAAGGTTACAAAGGTATCAACTTCACTATCTCATAATAATTCAATTGTTATTTTTAATAGTATGAGAAGTAAGCTTGATGCAATTATTTGTGATCTTGTTGATATTGCATCATGTACCATTGTTGATATTTTACATGGAGATAACATATTGCAAGAGCTTCATTCGCTTCATGTTTCTCTTGCTAAGGTATCTAAAATATGCAACATCACGAGATTAGATGATTTTTGCTCTTATGTGCATAACTCTCATAAGAATCATCCTTGGTTCTTTAATAATGAAAATGTTGATCCAAATGCACATACTAGCCACTTGTGAAAATGCTCTAACAATTTAGGACCTCTGCAAAAGGTACCATGTGCTTCTCAAGTTTCCCTTGTAGGTTCTAAGAGAGAAATGGCAAAGCAAAGCAAAGACTCCAAGAAAAGAGTCATGTGCCAAGGACAGCTGTGGAGATTTCATCAAGGAACATCAAAGATGACTCCACAAACCAAAAGAATATTGCTTCCAATGCATCAAATGCTCCAATGGAAGAAGAAGCAATCAAAGGATAGGCTCCTCCTAAGAAGGAAAAGGTTAAGATCAAGGCCAACCCTATGCCTCATTGGTCTCTTTGATGAAGATCAAAGTGAAATTCAAAGTCCTAAATCTATAGGCAATGAGGTACAATCTAATCCTTCCCTTGATATTGACTATGATAGTGAGGAGGATCCTTATATGATCATAACCGATTTATATGATGAATTGAAAAGGTTAAATAAGAAGAACAAGATCACTCGTAATGAACTTGCTTGCTCACTAAATGAAAGATCTAAAATGCAAGTAGAATACGATAGCCTTCTTACCTCTTTTCACATCATATCAAATGAAAACTAGAATGCACTTTTATCGCTAAATGCTATGTCTCTTGAATACCAAGAGTTGCTTGACAGTGTGCATATTGTTGAATCCAAACGTGTTGAGCATGATATCTTAAGGCACAAATTCAATGTATTAACTGCTTATGTGAATAAGTGTACATGTGCTAGAGATATCCTTTGTAATCTACTTGTTGCTCCTCGTGCTCATATTGCCGGTAATTGCCAAGAGCACAAGCACATACACAAATATTTATACAATCTACTTATATTAATGCTAGAACACCATACACCACTATGTTAAGTGCTAAGTGCTCATATTGTGGTAAATGTGATCATCATGCTACAAGTTGCATTAATAGGAAAAGAATAGAAAGAGATGTTAAATCTATTTGGGTTGAAAACCCCAAGGACCCATAAGAAAATGGGTACCAAAATTGAATTGTTTTGTAGGAAACAGGGGAATTTCGGCCTACTGGGCAAGGCAACGGTCGACCGCAGAAATGATCAAACTGCCTCAGTCCAAGAAAGGATATCCTGGTCGACCTCAACAGTCTCCCGGTCGACCGCAGCTAAAATCTTATCAGTAACTGGGCATCACAGTCGACCGACATCCCTCCCCGGTCGTCCAAAATATGGACAAAAAGAAATCTAGTTTTTAATTGGACGAGGGCGGGCTACCGGATAGGACATTTGGTCGACCGAACAGTCGCGATTTAGCAGAAATCAAGGGTTTTCAGTTCATAATTTCAAAAGTCCTTTTTCCCTCTTCAAAATACTCTCAAACCCTTTCACCAAACTTCATCAAAATCGAAAACTATACTATTCCAAACCTCAATTCCTTCCATATTCCATCAATTCATATCTAGATGAAGAGAAATTTAACCTCCAATCCACCTTCAAAATCTTCAAAAGATCAACCCGAAGAAGAGCATCCAAAGAAGAAACCCAATTCATAAAGACCTCATGAAATGGCTTTCAAAATTCGTGATCCCATTGAGCCCGCTCCAAAGAAAGCAAATGCAAAAAGAATGGAGGATCGAAGCAAGGGAAAATTAAATAATGTGATTCAATCCGATGTAGAAACGGAGTCCGATGATGAGCATCCCATTCCACCTCCTACTTCGCGATTCCAAGGAGAATCATCTTCATATACCACAAAAAATGTAACCCCTCGTTTCTACTCAGATAAAGCTATGGAACTTTATGAGAACTTAGTAAACTAAAGGAGATGGATTATTCATGGGTATGTCATGGATAGTGAGATGTATCATGGGGCATTAAGAGATGTGGTAGAGCACTTCATCAAAATGGGATGGTTGCACCATTCTCTCATAATTATGAAATATATCCTCTCACTATCTATGAATTTGGGGCTAATCTTATAGAAGAAGGATTAAGAGATGAAAGGATGTATTGGTGGACCTTAAAGGTAGCTAGCCTAGAATTTAGCTTTTCGGAAGCTATGATATGTGATACTTTTGGAGTAAAGTTTGATAAACTGGTCACTCATTTCTTTGATAATTTCGAAAATGTGCCTAGTGAAGGTGAGATAGATATTAGTAAGTTTAAGACTTACTTCAACATTTAAGGTGCATTCAACATGTTTTGCTCTTCATTTGTTTTTATCTTATGAGCATGTTATACTTAGAGAGCTTAATGATTTGATCTTTGTGATGAAAGCTCATTTTGAACCCCACCTCCCCTCTATTCTTTAGTGTATTATGCTTTGGGGGAGTTTGTATATGCTATCCTTAGTTTTAACTTGATCTATATAGCATATAAGGGTGTTTTGTTGGTTATATTCAAGTCTTAAGTTTGATATCTTATGTGGTTGATCATCTAGATGCTTGACTTAGGATATAAACTGCGATTGTGGCATTGATTATGCCTGTGTTGTGTTTATTTGGGTGTTTGGTAGTGGATAGAACTGAATTTACAGGTATGTCCTATTTTCTGCCAAAAGTCTGGTCGACCGGACTGTGGTGCTCAGGTCGAGCGAACCTTTATGGTGACCAGAGGTCTCCTATGAGGTCGACCAACATAGCCAAAATTTCAACAAAATTCGAACTACCACTTCACAAATCTATAAGTTTTTTCTGTTTTATTCATATAGGCACAACCTTAGGGGGAGTTTTCAAATGTTTTCATCCCATACCCCCCTCAAAATATGTGATGTATGCTCAATTTTCCTTATTTTACATCATCACATCACTTGTTGGCTTGTTTTCATCTTTTATCTCTTATAAGCTACTTGAGTAAGTTATTTTGGGAGTTATATGTGTTGTACATGTTTATTTCTTACATATACTCTCCCTTAACAACTTTGAGATCATATCTAGAGGTGAGTATCTTTCCATCCCACATTCTGCTAAAATCTTGTAATAATTGCTCTCCACTTTTAGACTCAATTAAGTCTTTTTTAAATTCTTATGAATCAACTAGAACACATGACTACATGATTAAGAATTGTAAGAGACTTTGCTCTTAAAAACTCTCTCTAAAAAATAGTCCTACACGCCTTTGGGACTCGTGACTATTCATGGTCGACACCGGCCATCCACCAGCTACTGGAGCCCCCGACACATCTTCTTGGCCGAAGAAATCTTTCGCTGATCTTCTCGCCATCCCTAATGCCGCCCACCCCTCTCTTTCGATCACCCCTTTGGACATTTTCAAGGGGGAACCAAATCTCACCAAATCTCTAGACGAAAAATGAATTTCTCATACCCCCATGGAGATTTGCTCTTGTTGGTAAATTCCATAAACATGGCCCTAATATGGAATCATTGCGAAAATATTTCCATAAGGTTGGCTTCAAGGGAAGTTTTTGGATCGGTTGGACGGATCCAAGGCATGTGCTCATCAGATTCGATTTGAAAGAAGATTATTGTTGGCTTTGGAGGCAAGGAAGCTGGATTTTTTGTGGGTTGAACACGAGGGTGTTTAAATGGACATATAACTTTAATCTGTATGAGGAGCCTTCAATTGTTCCGATTTGGATTGGTTTCGAGGGTCTTCCAATCTATCTTTACAATAAGGCGAAGCTATTTTCGTTGGCAAAGGCTGTTGGAAACCCATTAACTCTTGATGCTCCAACTGCGAATGCGACTCGTCCTAGTGTGGCAAAAGTTTGTGAGGAGGTAGATTTATTGGCAGATTTGCCACACAAAATTAGGATCACCCATGCCAAATCTGGTAAAGGCTTTTGGCTGCCAATCACGTATGACGATCTTCCAGAGTATTGTACTGTACGTATGAAAATCGGGCACAGACATGGGAGTTTCCAATCCGCGATCGTGGATGATAGGAAGGTACTCCCAACAAAGATCGACAAAAGGAAAATCTACGGTGCCAAACAATCATGTTGGCAGAGGCTCACGCAACATGGAATTGAAATCTGGGTTATTGTGACTTTCCCAGATAAGGCTTTAGAACAGTGGAAGCTGGTTGGTAGGAGAGGGTCGGGCGCTGGGAGTTCTAAAGCAGCGGCGGCCCCAGCAGTTTCAAAATTGATCACGCAAAACCCTAATCCAACGATGGGGATTTTATTGGATCGAAATCAGACGGTGGTGGTTGATTTGGAGGATGATAAGGATGATAAAGAGGTGTTGGAGGCGGGGTCACCGGCGATTACGATTATCGATTTGTCAATTCCTCAATCAGAGAACAAGGACACTGAGTAGATGCGGACCCAGTCGTATATGACTCTCCTGCGGCCGTTGATCAACTACCGATAAAGTCAAAGAATGGAATCAAAAGTAACGATGACATCAAAGTAGGTTGTTCATCGCAAAAGAAAAATACGCGGCAAGTACAATCTAATGGCAAGGGTAAAAGAAAAATCAAACCAGAGATGTATTGTCCAAATCGCTACAGAGTTTCGCAGCACAATTGGCGGCGATCGTGGTTGAATCGGAAATTGTGGTTCCGGAAAACATGGTGGTTGTTGATGTTCAAGCACCGGGTCAATTGGATAATGTTACGGGTCAAGCAGATGTCTTGACAGACTCGAGTCAGGCTGATGGATTGACCCATTCAGAATCAGAGGAGTTGGACTTGGCCGATGGCTCGACTAGTGAGGTGGAACAACATGCAGACCTGGATGGTGAGGTGGCGCAGATTGTTTCATCACAGGGGACCGAAACAGGGGAAGCAGGGGATGTTCCCATTGATTCAATTGTTCTGGACCTTCTTGTGATCCCATTGTCTCCAACAGAACACTCACTCTCGGTTGCACCGGGTCCGGTATGACGTTCTCCACGTTTTGGCCCAAAAGGGCTCAAATGCTTATAGACTACTTTTGCTATTACTTCCAAATGTTTATCATGAATTGGTTGATTTGGAATGTTCGGGGATTTTTCGAATGATAGAACTGTTGCTAGCATTCGTCAATTAAACGTGATCATCACTTAAATTTTGTAGTGGTTTTAGAACCCATGGTTGGTACAGATGTTTTGCAGCTTTATTGCCAGAGGTTGGGTTTTGATAATTGTTACTGTAACTGTGTTAGTAAGATTTGGACTTTTTGGGATAGCGTATTAGATGTGGATGTATTAGGGGATATGGAACAAGTTGTTCATGTACGTGTAAACTCTTTTTCTGGCATGCCTATTTTCTGTTCTTTCACATATGCAAAGTGTTCGCATATGCAGAGAAGACTATTATGGGATGAGCTGCGGTCTTTCCATTCCCAATATAATCAGCCGTGGCTCATTGGTGGTGATTTTAATGTAGTGTTGCGCCTTTCAGAAAGTCAAGGGTCGATACCGGCCATGCTCCCTATTGAGGAATTTGCAGATACCATTCAGGACTGTGAATTGATGGAGGTGTCGTATCTAGGGACTTTGTATACTTGGTGTAGGTCTGGGGACCATCCTCTTCATCGGTGACTAGATAGGGTCCTGGTAAACAATTCTTGGAACTCCATGTTTCAAGAAACTCAGGTAACGCACCTTCCTAGGACTATTTCTGATCATTGCCCATTACTGATAGACTTTCAACTTGTGATGAATCGATAGAGATCGGCGTTTCGGTTCCAGGACATGTGGCTTAAGCATAAGAATTTTATGGAGGTGGTTAAAACTTGTTGGGCAGCGGAGATAGATAATTCGAGGGCTGTTTTGGCTTCAAGCAAAGTTAAAGAGGTTGAAAAACACTTTGCCCTTGTGGAAAAGGGAGGTGTTTGTAGATATTCATGCTCACCTAAAAAATGCAATGATGAAAGTTGAAGCTATGGAGGCAGCATATGATTCAGATCCTACACAAGATAATTTTGGTGTTTTAACGAAGGAAAAAGATCAATACATTGATGCTCTTGAACGGGAGGAAATTTTTTGGAGACAAAAATCACGCATCAAATATATCAAGGAGGGAGAGGCTAACACGAATTATTTTCATTCATTTTGCAGGAAGAAGCAGAAGCGGTTGAATATCGCCTAAATTACTCACAATGGCGATATTCTAACTCACGGTGATGTCATTGGAGCCGCGGGTTCCTACTTCTTTGAGGAACTCTTCGGCCGAGACTATACACCCTCTCCGAAATTGTTCTTGCAACAGTACAAACCTACTTTAATCACAGATGATGACAATAGATCCTTGGCGAAACTTCCACAGAGTCAAGAGGTAAGAAATGCGGTGTTTGATTTATGCCCGAGGAGTGCAGCGGGTCCAGATGGTTACGATGGGAGATTTTTCAAGGTTGCTGAGACATTGTTGGTAATGATGTGGTCAGAGCAGTTCAAGATTTCCGGGATGGTTTTCCTTTACAAAAGGCGATGGCGAGTGCGAGTGCGAGTGTATTCTTGGTGCTTATTTCGAAAGTAGACAACCCAACAACCTTTGGAGAGTTCGGGCCAATTTCGTTATGTACCTTCACTAGTAAAATCATTTCAAAGGTAATGGCGAATTGATTGTCTTTGTTTCTAACATCTTTAATCAGTTGTAATCAGACATGTTTTGTAAGCGGCTGAGCTATTACAGATAATATACTCCTGGCTACTGAATTGGTGGGATCTCTCAACGAAAAAGTTAGATGAGGCAATATGATCGTCAAATTGGACATGATGAAGGCGTTTGAGCGTGTATCGCATTCTTTCCTCATGGCGGTGTTACAGCAGTTTTAGCTTCAGTCCTCATTTCATACATTTAATAGGTAATCTGCTTGAGCACAACTGGTTTTCTATTCTCATTAATGGCTGTCCAAATGGGTTTTTTAAGGCAGGAAGAGGAGTGAAGCAAGGCGATCCTCTATCACATTTATTATTCATTCTTGCGGCTGAAGCTTTTTCTAGAGGTCTGAACTATCTAATGGGATTCCGATCTACTGAGCCTTACATAGTAGCCCGTTCAAGTATGGTCATTTCTCATTTGGAGTATGCGGACGATATGGTTATCTTTTTAAATCGCGGGAAGCATGGTTTGCAACATTTGATGGAGTTTATTAAGCAATATGAGACTTATTCTGGGCAGCGAGTCAATTCAAGTAAAAGCTCCTTTTATGTATCCAGCCGGACTCTTCCTTCGCAAGTGCTCATGATTTAGCAGGTAACTGGCTTCTCTACAGACTCTTTCCCTTTCACGTACTTGGGCTGCCCTCCGTTCACAGGTAGAGCCAAAGTTGTATATTTTGCCCCAATGGTGGAAAAAATTGCCTCACGAGTTGAAAGATGGCAACGAAAATTACTTGGCTTTGGCGGTCGCTTGATTCTGGTAAAGCATGTTTTGCTCTCTATGACTCTTTACATCTTGGCCTTTGCTAATCCACCAAAGAAAATCTTGTCGGATATTGAAAGAATATTATCCAATTTTTTATGGGGGCATTCAGTACATGGTAGCTAGCGCCATTGGATGTCTTGGCGGCGATTATGTAGTAATGTGGATCAAAATGCCCTCGGGTACACTCTCTGAGCAATCTTCAAAAGGATTTCTCTTTCAAGTTATGGTGGAGGTTCAGGAGAACAGATTCAATTTGGCGGATAATTTATGATGGATAAATACTGTAATTTTTCCTTGCATCCAACTCTTGTTTCGAGCTCACCACATGATTCAATAGTTTGGGTGAATATTGAATGTTAAACAAAAATGGAACCATATGTTGGCCTACTGATCAGAGGGGGCATGTCCTCTTTTTGGAATGGAAACTTTACTTTACATGGAAAATTTGGTTGGCCGGAGGATTCTTTATTGAATGCAGGGGCAACTATTTCTCAATATTTGGGTCCGGAAGGCTGGTGCGGGAAAGTTTAGGAAGCCATTCTTCCACATCAAGCCGCACAATTGCAGCGAGTCATCTTGGGGGAAGGAAGTGATCGATGGGTATGGTTGCTGGAGGGTTCTGGACTCTTCACTCTCACTTCGGCTTTATATGTTTTGGAGCCAACGGGAGTAACTCAGGGGACACGCCACATCCTATGGTCCTCGCCGCTGCCTTTGTCCTTGCGGATTTTTGTTTGGAAATTTTTCAATTGTTTTTTCGCACTTGATGAGGTACGTCAATCTTGGGGAGTATCCTTAGCATCTCAATGTTCTTGTGGAAATGGAATTGATAGTTTTGTCCATATTTTCCTAGAGTGTCATTTTGCGAGTTATTTGTGGAGAATGATATGTGGGAAGCTGGGAATTTATTGGAATACTTTAAATTGCACAACTCCTTGGTCATTGCTTAAACTTCTTTGGAGAGAGATATATTGGCCTTTGATCAGCAACTGGTGGATTTGAGGAAGGCGGGCAAGGTGTGGCATAGATTTCGGACCCCGGTACAACAGAGAATTCGGACTATTCGTTGGAGGATGGACGATTGGTCCAAGGACATGGTCATTATGAATATAGATGGAACTTCGCGAGGGAATCCGGGTGTGGCCGGTCTCGGTTGTGTTCTCCTGTATGGCACAGGGACTTTCATTGCAGCATGTGCTCATTTTTTAGGGGATCACGAGACAAACATGATGGCAGAGACCACAGCTCTGCTTCATGGTCTTCAGATAGCTGCCAAGTTGGGTATCCAGATCTCACTGATTTAGACGGATTCTCAAGTTCTGGAGAGGGCAATTCGCAAAGGCCATATCTTACGTTGGACTTTGGATGGAGTCTTTCACAAGGCTCTGCATTTGACATCGGATAATCCGGTTGTTCATATCTATCGTGAAGGAAACATGGTTGCTGATTCTCTTGCAAACTTGGGCTGTGATTCGCAAAATTCATTATTCTTTAACACTTTTATTGCTTTGCCCCCCAATATAAAGGGGATTGATTCATTTAGACTGTCAAGGGATACCGACATTGCGGGTCCTTTGATATTTTATTGTACCAGTGTTTCTTCATCAATAAAAGTCACGGTTTAAAAAAAATGGAGAGATATATATGTTATTTTTTTTCTAGTCTTTTATAGATTTTGTGGAGAGCGAGATGCCGTTTTGTATATGATGGTAAACATTCAAACGGACGGGGATTGTTGAGAGAACATGAATTATATATGAGGCCACTTTTGGTTGCTTCGGGACTTTATGACTTATACTTGGGTGTTTGCACTCCAAGATGGATGATGCGGTTAAGAGTGATAGTTGTATGGTGGAGGACTTCTCTGGCTATGGACTATGTCATACTGAATGTAGACGGTGTATCAAGGGGTAACCCAGGTACGGCTGGGGCAGGCGGTGTATTTCGACGTCCGAATGGTTTTTTTTCTGGCTGGTTTTAGTTGCTTCCTCGAGGATTACTTTACCAATTCTGATGCAGAAATGGAAACTTTAAATGAAGGTTTGCGGCTGGCAGCAGAGCTCGATTTCACGGAATTGACACTTCAAACTGATTATAAAATGACAAGTGATTCTGTTACTCATCGATTGATATGTTCGTAGAAGTTGGATACTCTTTTCCAAAGCATTCTGAGGCGCCTACATGGAAGTAATATAGAACATAATTATCGTGAGGCAAATCATGTGGCAGACAGTCTTGCAAATGTAGCTTGTAATACACGGACATCAATGATTTATCGAGATTTTGATCGACTAGAAATGGACATACAAGGGAAATGGATTCTTGATCAAACTAATACTCCATACCCTAGATTAGTTAGATCATTAAAGGGATTCATGGGCAGAAACTCGTTCTAAACACCCATGAGTCCTTCCCAGAATGATCCGCTCATACTAAAGGAATTCGAAAAAAACTCTAGACAGAAACTTACTTTTCGGGTTCAAGAATCTGATTCTTGAATGGAAGTTGCTGTTTCTTGGATACGTTGCTGCCACCAATGGATTTCCCTTTGCGGAATGTCCCTCTACCGGTATCCACGCGACGAAACGAACAGTGATTGCTAGCTCTTCGTTTTTCTGAGTTTCGAGAATTAGAGAGAAAGGGGAGAGGCAGAATAGAAAATCTGATTTTCTAGGTCTTTTGGTATTTCGACTGAAAAGCATTAACCGTTAGGGTTTCGGCCAAGAGATGCTTATATAGGGAGTGAGAGGTTATTTCAAGCACAACTCCCACGTCCTATCCACCTCTTTTGGCAGTGCGAGTCTATAACTCCCACGTCTTCTAGACTTCTGCTGGTAGTGGGAGTCTTTATCGGATAATAACTCCCACGTAATCCTAGCTATACCGAAAATGCCCCATATATCTAATTATTCTCAGAAAATGAATTTCATACACAATGAACCTAGACACATTCTAGATTCATTGAATTTGGACATGAAGCTCGTTAGCTCGTCTATGCGTGTGACCCTGTAGGTTCATATCATCACAATGCCAATGAAAACATACTTAGTAGTAGTGTGAGTTCACAACCGGTCCCTAGCAAGACATTGTGACTCGATTAAAAGTAACGTCCGACTGAGTCAAAACGTGGCTCCATTAATGCTAGAATCAATGGAGACATAAGTTCTAAGGATTCTAAAATATTATTGAGGAAGTAATACTTATGACTAAGGACCATGAAGTATTACTTCTATAACGGATCACGTCTGATACGATATATCTCAATATATTGCATCTATGATATGATTTGTACTCATTACACATGATTAGTAAAACATAATCATCAATCAAACATCATACTAGTTTTATTTCATTGTAAAGTAGATTACATAAAACTAGGGACAACTAGAATAGTAATTACATAAACAAATGAGTTTTACTATCAAATCACGCATTTGATGTTCATAAGCAAAATTAACTATTCAGATGAAATGCTCAAAAATATATAAAATGTACAACATATGCTAATGATCCTAGGGCACTACTAACAATCTCCCACTTGCCCTAGGTCCAATCATACATGATCCTCAATCCCATTGACCTAGTATGACTCTTATGTTTAGGCTGGGGGAGTGGCTTGGTCAATGGATCTGCAATGTTGTCGTCTATATGAACTTTGCGAATACTAACGTCTCCTCTATGAATGATCTCTCTAATCAGATGGAAACGCCTGAGAATGTGTTTAGATCGTTGGTGAGATCTAGGTTCCTTAGCTTGTGAAATTGCACTAGTACTATCACAATAGAGGTCCACTGGGTTCACAATGCTAGGGACGACACCTAATTCATCAACAAACTTCCTGATCCAAACAGCTTTTTTAGCTGCTTCAGAGGTAGCTAGATACTCAGCTTCTGTTGTAGAGTTGGCCACGGTTTCTTGCTTTGAGCTCTTCCAGCTCACAACACCTCCATTCAAACAAAACACAAAACCAGATTGTGATCTATAATCATCTACGTCGGTCTGAAAGCTTGCGTCTGTGTAACCATTTACGACCAGGCTTCCTTCCTGACCTCCGTAAACCAACAACATATCTTTAGTCCTTCACAAGGACTTAAGAATGCTCTTGACTGTATTCCAATGTGACTCTCCAGGGTCAGATTGATATCTGCTAGTCTTATTTAAAATGAATGAGACATCTGGGCGAGTGCATATCATGGCGTACATAATAGACCCAATGGCTGAAGCATATGAGATCTTACTCATGCACTCTTGGTGCTCCTTTGTGGAAGGTCCTTGAGTTCTGCTGAGTTTAATGCCATGTGACATGGGCAAGAATCCCTTTTTGGAGTCTTGCAAACTGAACCGTTTCAGTACCTTGTCAATGTATCCACTCTGGCTTAGGCCAATCATTTTGTTAGATCTATCTCTATAGATTCTTATACCCAAATTGTATGTAGCCTCGCCTAAATCTTTCATGGAAAAGCACTTCCCCAACCAAGCTTTTACCCTTTGTAATGTGGGGATGTCATTTCCAATCAGTAAGATGTCATCCACATAAAGCACAAGGAACACTACTGCATTATTAGTTACTTTCTTATAAACACAAGGCTCGTCTTCGTTTTTGATGAAACCGAATTCTTTAATACGTTCATCAAACCGACGATTCCAGCTTCGAGATGCTTGCTTCAATCCATAAATGGACCTTTGAAGCTTGCACACTTTGCTAGGATTTGATGGATCAACAAACCCCTCAGGTTGTGTCATATACACATCCTCGAGAAGCTTTCCATTAAGAAACGCAGTCTTAACATCCATTTGCCATATCTCATAGTCATAATATGCTACTATGGCAAGTAGAATCCTAATAGACTTTATCATAACGACAGGAGAAAAGGTTTTGTCATAGTCAATACCATGAACTTGTCTATAACCTTTAACTACTAGTCAAGATTTAAAAGTGTGTACATTACCATCCATGTCGGTTTTCTTTTTGAAACACCATTTGTTATCAATGACCTTACACCCTTCGGGTGGGTCAATCAAAGTCCACACTTGGTTATCGTACATTGATTGCATCTCAGACTTCATAGCTTCTCTCCACTTATCTGACTTAGAACTATGAATTGTCTCTTTGTAGGTAGTGGGTTCATCTTGATCAATCAGTTCAACCTGATGATCATCAGGTACGAGAAATCCATATCTCTCAGGCTGTTGATGTACCCGACTCGACCTCCTTAGGCATTGTGTCATTGAAGCTCAGTATCTATTAGTAGTGCCCTATGACCATTAGCATATGTTGTACGTTTTATATTTCTTTGAGCATTTCATCTGAATAGTTAATTTTGCTTATGAACATCAAATGCGTGATTTGATAGTAAAACTCATTTGCTTATGTAATTACTATTCTAGTTGTCCCTAGTTTTATGTAATCTACTTTACAATGAAATAAAACTAGTATGATGTTTGATTGATGATTCTGTTTTACTAATCATGTGTAATGAGTACAAATCATATCATAGATGCAATGTATTGAGATTTATCGTATTGGACGTGATCCGTTAGAGAAGTAATACTTCATGGTCCTTAGTCATAAGTATTAATTCCTCAATACTATTTTAGAATCCTTAGACCTTATGTCTCCATTGATTATAGCATGAATGGAGCCACATTTTGACTCAGTCGTACGTTGCTTTTAATCGAGTAATCAATACGACTGATGATCGGATGTAGTGTCCTATCATGGCTTGAATGTGAGAGGCATTGTAAGGAATTTGTCCCTCTCTTATTAGAGAGAGATATCCATGGGCCCCTCGATAGGGAAAGACTGTTGAAATGCATGGCCGTGCTCAAATGTATTTAATAAAGTGGTTATTAAATATTGTTTGTTGGAACAGTCTACCTGGAGATCGAGCATAAATACAATTAATCTTAATAAGGGTGACGACTACCATGCCTTATACTTAATTAGGATATCGCGAGACAAAGGGATTAAATAGTGGATTGAAATTAGGTTCCACCGTAAATTCATTCACTTTGGGTAGTCACAATGTCCTGCTAGGGACCGCTTGTGATTTATGAACACAAACTACTTCTAAGTATGTTTTCATTGCCATTGTGATATGAACCTACAGGGTCACACGCATAAACGGTTTAACGAGCTTCATGTCCAGATTCAATGAATCTAGAATGTGTCTAGGTTCATTGTATATGACATTTATTTCTCTGAGAATAATAAGATGCTTTTATTCGAATCAGGGTTTATGGAAGGGTATTTTCGGTATTTGGTTATAGGTGGAATTATGTGGGAGTTATTATCAGATAAAGACTCCCACTACCAACAGAAGTCTAGAGGACGTGGGAGTTAAAGACTCCCACTGCTGAGAGAGATGGAGGACGTGAGAGTTGGTTATGAGAACAAACTCTCACACCCTATATAATCATCTCTCAGCCGAAACCCTAGGGACTTTCTTGCTTCAGCCGCAATTAACCAAACACATCCAAAATTAGATTTTAGATTCTGCCTTCTCCCTTTCTCCCTAATTCTCGAAACTCAGAAAAACGGAGAGCTAGCACTCGCTGCCCGTTTCGTCGCGTGGATACCGGTAGGGAGTAATTCCGCAAGGGAAGACTTGAGGTGATCGTTGCTAAGAGCCCAAAGACAGGATCTTTCATTCAAGAATCAGATTCTTGAACCCGAAAGCGTAAGTTCTTTTCTTTGTATTTTTCGATTCGTTTTGTATGAGCGGATCCTTCAGGGTAGGACTCATGGGTGTTTGGAACGAGTTTCCGCCCATGAATCCCTTCAGTATCAGCACGTGAGCTTGCTTGAACTTCCAAAGTTGGGATGCTATTTGGGTATCTTGAATTTCCTCAAGATGGATCTTACTGTTAGTAGTGCCCTAGGACCATTAGCACATGTTGTGCGTTTTGTTATCTTTTGAGCATGTAATTGAATAGTTAATTTTGCTTTTGATTATCAAATGTGTGATTTGATAGTAAAACTCATTAGCTTATGTAATTACTATTCTAGTAGTCCCTAGTTTTATGTAATGCTTAATTACTATGAAATAAAACTAGTATGATTGTTGATTGATGATCTTGTTTTACTGATCATGTGTAATGGATACAAATCACATCATAGATGCAATATATAGGGGATACATTGTATTGGGACGTGATCCAGTCGAGAAGTAATACTTCATGGTCTTAAGTCATAAGTATTACTTCCTCAATACTATTTTAGAATCCTTAGACCTTATGTCTTCATTGATTCTAGTATGAATGGAGCTACGTTTTGACTCGATCGGACGTTACTTGTAACGAGTAATCAATACAAGCCCGATGATCGGATGTAGTGTCCTATCATAGCTTGAATGTGAGAGACATTGTAAGGAATTTGTCCCTCTCTATTATTAGAGAGAGATATCCATGGGCCCTTCGATAGGGAAAGAGCTGTATAAATGCATGTCCGGGTGCTCAAATGTATTTGATAAAGTGGTTATCAAATGCTATTTGTCGAAACATGATCTACACGGAGATCGAGCATAAATACAATTAAGCTTAATAAGGGTGACGACCACCATGCCTTATGCTTAATTAGGATATCGCGAGACAAAGGGATTAAATAGTAGATTGATATTAGGTTCCGTTGTATATTCATTCACTTTGGGTAGTCACAATGTCCCTGCTAGGGACCGCTTGTGATTTATGGACTCACACTACTACTAAGTGTGTTTTCATTGCCATTGTGAGATGAACCTACGTGGTCACACGCATAGACGAGCTAATGAGCTTTATGTCAGATTCAATGAATCTAGAATGTGTCTAGGTTCATTGTATCGACATTTGTCTTTCTGAAAATAATAAAGTGTTTATTATTCGAATTAGAGATAGGGGCAATTTCGGTATTTTACCTATAGGCTGGGGATTACGTGGGAGTTATTATCCGATAAGGACTCCCACTACCAGCTGAAGTCTAAGGGACGTGGGAGTTAAGGACTCCCATTGCCGAGAAGGAGTTGAGGGACGTGAGAGTTAGTTCGGGAACAAACTCTCACACCCTATATAATGACCTCTTGGCGAAACCCTAGGTAATCAATGCTTTTCAGCCGAAATACCTAAGAAGCCGAAATAGTTTACGCCTCTCCCTTTTCTCTCTAATTCCCGAAACCCGAGAAAAAAGCGAAGAGCTAGCAATCGTTGCCCGTTTAAAGTCAGCGTGGATACCGGTAGAAGGACTTTCCGCAAAGGGAGATCAATTGGTGGCGATTAGCATCCAAGAAACATCATCCTCCATTCAGAAGTAGCTTCTTGAATCCAAGAAAAAGTAAGTTTTTCGATTCGTTTACGTATGAGCGGATCCTTCAGGGGAGGATCCATGGGTGTTTGGAACGAGTTTCCGCCCATGAATCCCTTCAGTGGTATCAGAGCCTTGCTCATATGATTCGAATTCGTATTGTTAATCACAACATATCACGTATCAATTGCGATTTGATATGTGTATGCGTGAAAACAGAAAAGATTGTTTCTTTGGTTATGATATATGTGATATATGCATAAACTATTTTAGTACGTTTAAAGATTGTTTCTTTGATGATATATGTGATATATTGCATAAACCGTTTATGTTAAAATCTGTTACTGCATAAACTGCTGTGAATTCGATTACATTCTTGCATAAAGCTGCGTGAATTCGATTACACTCTGCATAAAGCTGCTGTGAATTCGATTACATAACGCATAAAGCGTTATGTTAATCTGAAATTAATTTGATTAAATTTCGTCATTAAGCATAAAGCTATTTACATTAATCCGATTAACCATTGCATAATCCGATTATGTAAGTTAGGCAATTGAGGGTAAATCGGGACAGAAAAACTCATTCGATGAGCTGATGTAGAATCAGATTTTTCTTCCAGGGACCGCCGCCAGCTCTGCGTAGTGGCAACACATATAAACTTGTATTTATATCCGCGAATTATTTATGTCATGTTTTATGTGATATTAACATGGTGAATAGCATGGCCTACTATACCCCTTGTTTTACATATTTCGGTTGTAATTTTATAATACGACCTGCGAGTCGTTTTTCAATGTTGTAAAATTGTAATCGTTTTATTAGATTAGCTTTACTGCTTTACATTGAAGAGTTTGGGTATGCCCATGCAAATATGTAACAAAGTTGGAGGTGCAAGATCGAAGACATTATCCATGAGATGGATTTTGACCTAGATTGACCCTTGACTCCCACAAGGCTCGTGGGAGTCATTATAGGAATAGGCCATGCTATATCACATTTACTTTTTCACTTCATAACCTGCGTGTGATGTTTATTTTATGTCTGGATGGATTTAATTTTGAACGTCACATCAAATGGTTTTAATTAAGTCTTAAAGTGCCTACCATAACCTAAGCACTCCATGAGCTTGGATCATCATTATGTCTGGTTGCCAAAGCAACGGATAAGTGGTTATCTAGGCAAGAGGAGATGGGAAAATAGTGATTTCCATATGCTTAGACATGGTTCGACTTAACTAGGCTATCAAAATAGTTTTGGGCCTAAGGCATAAAATGGGAAATAGCCGGGACATATAGATGTCAATCCCATTAGATGATTTTACTTTAATTGTGGGTGTTAAGCCAAAGCTTTCCTATAACTATTGTAAAATGATTTTCCCCACTATTATCAAGTGTTGAAATTGTGGAAAATGTTTTTGCTCAAAAACTAATAACTTTGCAATTAACTTAATGTAGATAAATGGCAACCAATTCATCACACAATTCACTGCGATCCGTCCTTGAGAAGGAAAAACTGAGCGGGACCAATTTCCTTGATTGGGCCCGCAACTTAAGGATTGTCCTTAGCGGGGAAAGAAAGGCATGCGTTCTTGATACGGACATTCCTGAACAGCCTGCTAATAACGCCCCTAGAGCTGAAAGAGATACTTGGAAGAAGCATTTCGATGACTCTAACGATGTGACTTGTCTCATGTTAGTCACAATGAGCCCTGATCTTCAAAAGCAGTTTGAGGGAGTTGAGGCTTTCCAGATGATGGGCCAGCTCAAGGAAATGTTCCAAGAGCAAGCTCGTCATGAAAGATTCCTCACAACTAAGGCGTTAAATAGTTGCAAAATGGCCCCAGGAACCTCTGTCAGTGCACATGTTCTTAAGATGAAGGGCTATTTTGACCAACTTGAGAAGCTTGGAGCTCCCGTAAGTCATGACATGGCCACAGATATGATCTTGGGCTCACTCCCACCGGAGTATGACCAATTCATTATGAACTTCAACATGCATGCCATGGAGAAGACCTTACATGAAATACACGGGATGCTCAAGCGGTGAGCCCGAACATTAAGAAGACCCCTGAAGTCTTAATGGTTCAAAAAGGGAATTTCAAGAAGAAAGGCAAGGGAAAGCCCATGGCTAAGAGAGGCAAGGGCAAAGGCAACGACAAGCCCAAGCCCCAGCCCAAAGCCAAGGCACCAAAGGAGGGAGTTTGCTTCCATTGTGGCGAACCAGGCCATTGGAAACGGAACTGCAAACTCTACTTGGAAGAGAAGAAAAAGGAAAGACCAGTTTGACTTGTCTCTCAAGGTATTTATGTTATAGAAATTAACATGTCTGCTCCTACTTCATGGGTATTAGATACCGGTTGTGGATCTCACATTTGTGCAAATGTGCAGGGGGGTTCAAAAGGGAGTAGATCACCGGCAAAAGGAGAAGTGGACCTCGGAGTAGCCAACGGAGCAAGAGTTGTTGCTTTGTAGCTACGGGGACATTTAATTTAGTTTTGCCAAGTGGCCTTATCATAGAACTAGATAATTGTTTGTATGTTCCAACTTTGAGTAGGAATATTATTTCGAGTTTCTTGTTTGGATATTGAAGGTTTTGAATTAAGTATTATGAATAAAATTTGCACCATTCATAAAGATCAGTATCTTTTATGGAGATGCCTCTTTGATGAATGGGCTTTATATTCTCAACCTCGATGATTCCATTAAAAGGCCCATCTATAACATTAATACTAAAAGGTTTAAATCAAATGACTTAAACCAAACCTACTTTTAGCACTTTGTCGTTTGGGCCACATAAAGCGAAACGCATATCAAAACTCCATACGAGATGGAATTTTAACATCATTTGACTTAGAGTCTTATGAGACGTGTGAATCTTGCTTGTTGGGAAAAATGACTAAAGCTCCCTTTCTTGGACAAAGTGAGAGAGCTTCCGATTTGTTGGGCCTCATACATACGGATGTTTGTGGACCAATAAACACTAGTGCTAGAGGAGGGTTTCGATGACTTCATCACGTTCACGAGATGATTTCGGTAGATATGGCTACGTCTATCTATTGAAACATAAATCGAATCTTTTGGAAGATTCAAAGAATTTCAAAATGAAGTACATAATCAACTTGGTAAAAGTATTAAGATACTTCGATCGGATCGAGGTGGCGAATACCTTAACCAAGAGTTTGACGAACATCTTCTTGGTTGTGGAATTGTTTCACAATTAACTCCTCCGGCACACCACAATGGAATGGCGTGTCGAACGGAGGAATCGCACCTTATTAGATATGGTTCGATCTATGATGAGTCAAACAAGTCTTCCAATTTCCTTTTGAGGGCTACGCCCTAGAAAGCTAGCTGCATTTATATTAAATAGAGTTCCTTCTAAAGCGGTTCGAAAAACTCCATATGAGATATGGGTAGGGAAACGACCTAGTTTGTCATTTCTCAAAATTTGGGGATGCGAGGCGTATGTAAAACGCTTGTTATCCGATAAAATTGCCCCTAAATCGACAAATGTTTGTTTGTGGGATATCCTAAAGAAACTAAAGGATATTACTTCTATCTTCCATCGAGAGAACAAAGTGTTTGTGGCTCGTAATGGTGTATTCCTTGAAAGGGAATTTATTTCCAAAGAGGATAGTGGGAGTAAGATCCATTTTGAGGAAATTCAAAATCCCCCAAACAACATCCCGAACCAACTTTAGAAGTTCAAGCAAGCTCACGTGCCGATCATCGAGCCTTAATCTTTGACACAAGGCCCAAGAAGGTCGAGTCGGGTACATCAACGACTCGAGAGATACGGATTTCGTGGTCGATGATCATCGAGTTGAACTGATTGATCAAGATGAACCCTCTACCTACAAAGAGGCAATTCATAGTTCTGAGTCAGATAAGTGGCTAGAAGCTATGAAGTCCGAGATGCAATCCATGTACGACAACCAAGTATGGACTTTGGTTGACCCACCCGAAGGGTGCAAGGTCATTGATAACAAATGGTGTTATAAAAAGAAGACCGACATGGATGGTAATGTACACACTTTTAAATCGCGACTAGTAGTTAAAGGTTATAGACAAGTTCATGGTATTGACTATGACGAAACCTTTTCCCCTGTCGTGATGATAAAGTCAATTAGGATATTACTTGCCATAGCCGCATATTATGACTATGAGATATGGCAAATGGATGTTAAGACTGCGTTTCTTAATGGAAACCTTCTCGAGGATGTGTATATGACACAACCTGAGGGGTTTGTAGATCCAACAAATCCTAGAAAAGTGTGTAAGCTTCAAAGGTCCATTTATGGATTGAAGCAAGCATCTCGAAGCTAGAATCGTCGCTTTGATGAACGTATTAAAGAATTCGGTGTCATCAAAAACGAAGACGAGCCTTGTGTTTATAAGAAAGTAACTAATAATGCGAGTAGTATTCCTTGTGCTTTACGTGGGACGACATCTTACCGATTGGAAATGACATCCCCACATTACAAAGCGTAAAAGCTTGGTTGGGGAAGTGCTTTTCCATGAAAGACTTAGAGCGAGGCTACATATATTTTGGGTATTAGAATCTATAGAGATAGATCTAACAAAATGATTGGCTCTGAGCGAGTGGATACATTGACAAGGTACTAAACGGTTCGATTTGCAAGACTCCAAAAAAGGATTCTTGCCCATGTCACATGGCGTTAAACTCAGTAGAACTCAAGGACCTTCCACAAGGGAGGACCGAGAGCGCATGAGTAAGATCTCATATGCTTCAGCCATTGGGTCTATTATGTACGCCATGATATGCACTCTCCCAGATGTCTCATTTGCTTTAAGTATGACTACCAGATATCAATCTGACCCCGGTGAGTCACATTGGACTGCAGTCAAGAGCATTCTTAAGTACTTGAGAAGGACTAAAGATATGTTCTTAGTTTACGGAGGTCAGGAAGGAAGTCTGGTTGTAAATGGTTACACAGACGCAAGCTTCCAGACCAACGTAGACGATTATAGATCGCAATCTGGTTTTGTGTTTTGTTTGAATGGAGGTCTTGTGAGTGGAAGAGCTCAAAGCAAGAAACCGTGGCCGACTCTACAATGTAGTCGAGTATCTAGTCGCCTCGCAGCGGCTAAAGAAAGGCTGTTTGGATCGGGAAGTTTGTTGATGAACTAGGTGTTGTCCCCTAGCATTGTGAATCCAGTGGACCTCTATTGTGATAATACTGGGTGCCATTTCACAAGCTAAGGAACCTAGATCTCACCAGCGATCCAAACACATTCTCAGGGCGTTTCCATCCCGATTAGAGAGATCATCGATAGAGAGACGTTAGCATTTGCAAAGTTCATACTGAGGCGACAACATTGCCGATCCATTGACCAAGCCACTCCCACGGCTCTAAACATGAGAGTCATACTAGGTCAATGGGATTGAGAATCATGTATGATTGGACCTAGGGGCAAGTGGGAGATTGTTAGTAGTGCCCTAGGACCATTAGCACATGTTGTGCGTTTTGTTATCTTTTGAGCATGTAATTGAATAGTTAATTTTGCTTTTGATTATCAAATGTGTGATTTGATAGTAAAACTCATTAGCTTATGTAATTACTATTCTAGTAGTCCCTAGTTTTATGTAATGCTTAATTACTATGAAATAAAACTAGTATGATTGTTGATTGATGATCTTGTTTTACTCGATCATGTGTAATGGATACAAATCACATCATAGATGCAATATATAGGGATACATTGTATTGGGACGTGATCCGTCGAGAAGTAATACTTCATGGTCTTAAGTCATAAGTATTACTTCCTCAATACTATTTTAGAATCCTTAGACCTTATGTCTTCATTGATTCTAGTATGAATGGAGCTACGTTTTGACTCGATCGGACGTTACTTGTAACGAGTAATCAATACAGCCCGATGATCGGATGTAGTGTCCTATCATAGCTTGAATGTGAGAGACATTGTAAGGAATTTGTCCCTCTCTATTATTAGAGAGAGATATCCATGGGCCCTTCGATAGGGAAAGACTGTATAAATGCATGGCCGTGCTCAAATGTATTTGATAAAGTGGTTATCAAATGCTATTTGTCGAAACAGTCTACCTGGGAGATCGAGCATAAATACAATTAAGCTTAATAAGGGTGACGACCACCATGCCTTATGCTTAATTAGGATATCGCGAGAAACCAGCTTCCTCGCAGTTATATCCCTAAGACAAGATCGCTGAAGATCGAGTTCCTGAGTGGTGACTTGCGTTCGAGCCCAACATTACAGCATTTCTCGGGCAAAACCTTGTATAAGATTTTTGTCTTCTTCGTCTCCGATCAGGAAATGAAGAGTCTCCTTAAGGTTTATTCTTTTTGGAAACTAAGAGTTGTAGGAAATGAAGAGTCTCCTCGAATTTTTGTATACCCATGAGATGAAGAGTCACCTGGGGATTATGTATATTCGGGAGACGAAAAGTATCCTAAAAAAATTCATGGCTTAGAAACGAAGAATTTCCTCAGGACTTTTTCTGCCCGGAAGACGAAGAGTCTCCCTGAGGCTTTGTTAGGCAATGTTTGCTAAAACCATTGGAGTGAATGCTTGTGTCAGCGTGTGAAGTTCTCATTTTATTTGCTGTAAGGCTGAGACATCTATGATGATGATATTTGGACCCGAGTCTCTTTTACCTGAGGTGTCCACACCCATAGATTCGGGCGAGACCCCAGGTGGTAGTGGAGTTGATTCATTTTATATTCTCGGGGTTTCGGTATCATAAGCCATTGGAAAGAGAAATAGTGGAACTTTAGGGGTTGTAGTATTCATGGGCTACAACTATGGACGCAAATGATGTGTTCCTAACTTTAAAGAGCTAAGTTATACTCAGGACGTAACTAAATAGAGGAATTCGGGGAAAAATTGAGGGCTTAGCCAATTCTGCCTTACAAAAATGGAGGGATTTAAAAGAGCTAACTCTGTTAATGTGGGTCATTATAAGATATCTTACAACATTGAAATCAACAGAAGCTTCATTAAAGATCTAGTCAGACACATAATGCTAATCAAAGAGCTTATCAACGGTGCTAAGGTCAGAAACAACACTGGACAGTCGAGATGAATAAGAGTGTATTCAACTCTTAGTTTGTAGATTTCTTATATCTTTTCAATACCCTAAACCTGGTACAACCTACAAAGAGAAAGACCCAAAATAATAAATAAAAAAAGACATAATGTTTATCAATAGACAATTCTCTTCTTCCCGATTGGCAGTTATGAAGTTAGCATAGCATTTAGTGACCTCCACTGTGCTGAAACAAATGGACAAATGAAGGAATAGGAAATCTCGACCTCCCACGGGACGATCTACATGGTTACCAAATCATACCAAAATGGTAGACAAAATCGTTGAATGATGGAGACCAGAGTGGTATAATGGCCTAAGATCAGCAGTTGTTTCTTTGAAGCGAGTCTACCACTAGTCAAGCGAATGAAGTCACATATACCCTAAGATTGCAAGTAGTTTTCATTATATTTAGACACTTGGTCTATCCATGAGTAATAGTCATCTATATCTTTGAGGACCATGTGTGGTTGTCCTATTTGTTTGATTGACAAGAAGGTAAAATTGTGGAGGCTATACCAGGTTCAAAAGCATTGATTCCTCCCCTGACTGGGAGCATGTGCCCTATTTTATACTTGTGGTCTGCGATTGTCAGAAACAAATTGGGGAAGTTAACTAAAAGAAGCCATTCTATAGAAAACTGAAGGTCGTGAAGGAGATAATGGCGAGTTAGAGAGGTTTACGGGAATTCAATTTCAAAGAAGTGTCATGAGTAGAATTATATTCCTATATTATGTTGCTGAAAGAAAAATGAGTTTTTCCCAAAAGACTCGTAACTCGTGCCAGGAACAAAAAAGGTGCAAGTGTTAACACCCAAAAAATATTGGTTGGTTGAGACCTTGTATGAAGCAGATAAAAAGACCCAACCGAGGTTTGCTAGTGGTATAGATAAGAAACGACCAAGCCGAGAACTATTGACCAGCCAAGGTCCAACAACCAGAAACAATCGAGAAGTAGAAGCTTGAAACACGACCAAATGGCACTATCAACTGAGATGAATAAACGGAATTCTTGGACATAAGCGATCGAATTTATAGTTCTTTTGACGCGGTCTTAAGCCATATCTATTCTCAGCCACCACGATCTTTACATGAGAAAGTGGGATTCGACCATGAGAGTTTTTAAGGCAAAGTGAGCAACTGGATAGTCCTAAAAATGGGGGAACGTGCAAGTACTACTCGAACGAAGCAAGATGAGCTAGCCCACGTTTTCCATCACGATCATGACATGAGGAACAAGGCCACCTCACCAAATCATAGTTGAAATGAGCAGAATTTAAGGCAGTAAGCTACATTTAGAGGCGAATATAAACAGATGATTAAGAAAGAACAAAATGCACCATCATCAATAATCAAAATTTCTTTTATCTCCGTTTATAAATGCTTTATATGTTTTCTTTACAGCTTTCTGCACTTAAATTAAAGTAGTTACACTTAGACTTAACAATTTGGAATCTGCTAGGCTTTCTAGGCGAGGATGTTTGTCCAATAATGCATACTTAAAATAGACTCCACTCGTTAGAACTAGGCTTCCTGCATGAGGAAATTTTCCAAAAATAATGCAAACTTAGTTATAAGGTAATTTGTTTGTCTTGGAACAGGCTTCCTAGGTGAGAAAGAAATTCGAATAATGCATACTTGTCCAAGTCACCCTTTCCCAAATGTAAACCATCTTGTAAAGAGGAATTCCAAGTTTGAATACAATGTGTGGCCAACTAATCTATTAGCTCGACTTTTGATAGTTTTTTTTTTTTTGGCAAATAATAAACTCAAATAAATTTTTAGAAACTTAGTGGACTAAACAATATATGTTTAAGGACTATATTGAAATTAAATGTAAAATTTTGAACTAAATTTACATTTATTAATGAACAAAATCGACAAATTCTCAAACAGAAAATCCTTCCTGTAATCGAATTACTTTTGCTTAAAATTATCAAAATTTCAATTTAAGCACCTTATCCTAAATTGACAAAGGACACGTAATCCAAATTGTTGGAGAATTTCAAATTCAACAATATTTGGTATTCCTCTGCAATACATGACGAACTACTAACTTATTTTGTACATTGACTTATTATAATTAGGTGGAATTCAGTGTATGGACACAAAGATCACGACTTTCCTCCTACTGGTTGAACTTAAAAGTTAAACCAGCCGGGTTGCCTCCTCTTCTTTCCACCAAGATAATTTGGAGCCAATGAGTAGTTTCTAGTTTTCACCACAATAAAAGACTTAAAATCATACATGAAAATTAGAAATAATTAATGTGTTCGAATCTTATTTTTAGGTGATTCAACTTGCTTTCCACGAAAAAACTCTTTATCTTCAGTACACATATTTGTTGTTTTGTGTATTTTCTCTTTATTTTGCATTAAACAAGGTAATAAAAAGGAAAATGCATACTTTATCTCATGTACTTTTTGTACTGGTAAATTAATCACCCTCCAATTTTCACAATTGATCATAAAATAACTCCACGAGCCGCTCACATGAATATGAAAAATATAGTCTTATTGGTCTCCCTAATTTACTTATATGTTGCCACAAGACTATATGAGACAAACAGAAAAGATATGAAGGCGATGAAGTTATATTTCTTATCTCATTATTAGGCGATTTTCAACACCTGATAGATTCATATAGTCTTCCAAATTGTTTTTCCGAGTAAGCTGATGAAGTTAGGTATCTTGTGCAATTGATGTTTAAATGTGGTTTTTTTTTTTGTTATTTTGTGTTGTACATTTTCGGTTTAATAGTTAAGTTTACACAGTGCGGTGTCTTATTGTTTTTTACATTTTTTTTCTAAATAAATTAAAGAGAGTGCAAATGATGGTAACTCATCCCACCCACTATTTTATGTTTAGCCTTTCATGTTTAAGTACATATATATCATACTAACTGAACAATCACAAGTGCACCACGAAATAATAAATATAGTTTCTTAAAGTTTGCTGCAAAGTCTTATTCTTTTTTTACAAGTGGGTAATTTGTTCTACCGGTTTATAACTTTTTTTTTCTATTTCTATTATATTATATTATATAAAATATATATTTATAATCATAATAATAAAAAAAGCACATGATCTCATACTGGAGACCATAAGGTTTAATCAGAATAGGAGTTCGTACTTAAACATACATACTGATAATACAAGTACATAAACAAAGTCTGCGGATACGGATTAGTTCACACTGATACAAATGTATACCACTTGACCAGGCGTTCTTATTCTCCATATTCAGTTCTAAAGTTTATTTCATGGCTCCGCATCCATCGGCTCACCAACATATTAACAGCACTTGCCTCCTCCACCGCCTCCTTTACCGCCACCTCCTTTACCGCCTCCTCCCTTGCCCTTTCCGCCTCCTCCTTTACCACCGCCAGGGTATCCTCCCTTTCCGCCTCCTCCTTTACCACCGCCAGGGTATCCGCCTCCTCCTTTACCACCGCCAGGGTATCCTCCATCCCCACCTTCATAATTGGCTACTTCTAATTCTTCTGTGCTCTCGACTTGTTTGGCTGCAAGACGAAAACAGGCACGTTAGTGTGACAAAATAATCAAACAATCCATTTGCCCCAAATTTTAGCAGTTTCATGGAGACTGAATTTTTTATAAACTTAATCTGATTTTTAGGTTAAATGACTTAAAAGCCATCTTGTTACTAACACATAATTAGGTCAATTGTCTGACCAAAAAAATGATAGATACTTCGGGAACAAGAGTTTACGTAATTATCAAGCAATTTAGGACAAAGTATTGTTTTACATGAGCATGTTTATTCTCGTGCTCCATATGCTGCATATTTTGTCCTTGACTTCAACTATTGTTAAAGGTAACACTACGGTTCGGGCTCATTCATGTCCTACATGGCTTATACTCTATATCGCAATCATAAATAATTATCACATGTTACATTTTTTAATATTTTATAATTTTATTTTGGTTTTACTATGTTAAATGTGAAAACTTGATAATAATGAGACTGAAAGAAGACAAGGAGTGAACAGAAGATTCATGACAACTATAAATTTGCTAGTCTAAAAAAAAGAATCATTTCTAGGCCGTTAAAGAAAAAAGGAAGAAAAAAACAATGATTATATAGGCATCTGAAGTTAAATTATAGTGTTATGGGGTTATGAAGCCCTCCTCCTTGCCCTCTTTTGCATTATATTATTTTTACCTCTGATTTTAATAAAATCAATAGGGAGTAATATTAAACACCTACCACAACAAGTACATTCTGGTAATAATAATAATAATAATAAAAAAAAACAGGCATCTAAAGTTAAAACTTACAAGTCTCAGCCAAGTCTCTAGCAGAAACATTATTGACAATCATAAGAACAACAGCTAGGGAAATGCATAGGAAAAGAATCAATGCTTTAGAACCCATTTTTCTCCTCAGTGCTAGCTTTTGAAATTAGCTAATAATTGAAGGATGAGAAATCTGTCTGCTCATCTCCTCCTTATATAGATGGATTTCTTACGAAAATTATGGTTCTGGGGGTGGGGTGGGAGTGGAATGGGGATGTAATATCCTTAATTGATTAAAGGAGAGCTATATTCAACTTTGGCGGCTCGACTGCTGAGTATCTAAGTGACCAAGAGTCTACCGACAGATCAACCCATTTATTGAGTGCTGCCACCTGTCCAGTAGTTTGTCGGTACTCAATTCATCAGTTGGACAAGTTCATAGATTTTCGTCTCCGATCACCACCACGGGTTAAGGCAAGCTCTAAGGATCATATATCACTTACAAATGTACTTATAGATCACACACCAACACAGCCCTCACGTCGGCAGCATGAATTGAACACTTGATATTTGTAAGGATGTGTCAAATCCTTACCAACTCAGGCAACTTGTGTTGGTTCTGCTCATGTATTTCGTTGAGTAATAAAGATTAGAGATGCAGTGGTGGAGCCAAAGTTGTTGTGTGACCGATTGCTCGACTTCTTTGTCACGGAAAATAACTCTACGTTCTATTTTAGATGTCTCAATTTTTATTATTTTTTATTCCGATGCAGTTGTTTCATAACTAGTCTCTTGATCTGCTTTGATGAAGACTCGGTCATCTTGAGAATATAATTTGAGACTAAGATCTAGCTTAGTAATTGAAATAGGACTTGAATTGATGAAAATAACAATGCAATGAAGAATTTAGCCCGAAAATTAACATAAAACGAATGAATATAATCCCTAAATTAAGAACTAACTAGAATTTATCCATAATAGAACTTGCCTTACATAAATTAAGGCGGAGTTTGACCACCGATAGACTTATAAGACAAAAAAGGATTGAGAGCCGCTACAACAATAACAGCCTTTTACAACGTTTTTCTACCAACATTGTTTTTTCATTCAAACGTGCTTAAAATCTAACGGATTAAGTAGAAGTAACACGTTTTGCAAACGTTGATATATTTGGACTTTATACGACATTTCATAACAACAATTATTGTAATTGTTGTTCTAACCCACAATTTGATGTTAGTGACATTTGCATTAATTGTTGTTATAAATTGTTACTTAGATCTTGTGACATTTGCATTAATTGTTGTTATAAATTGTTACTTAGATCTTGTGACATTTTCAGACAAACACTACAAAAAATATATACTTTTTAGAACGAAACTTTTTGTGACAAAGACATTAATATATTGTTCTTCTTCTCTCATGTTGAATGTATTATTTATTTTAAAATAAAAACGGAAAGTTTCAATGCATCAGAAACTGAGGGAAAGTATAAATATTTTTGGTTCGTTTTATGAAACAAATGAGAATATAAATACACATGTATATATGCTATAATTTAGAATATAATTTTAGTTTTTATATTTGTTTAGTCATACATTAAAGTTATTACTAAAAAATATTATATATCTAAAATAATTTTATTAATCTTTTAATAACAATTCAATACACAAATACATAAATTATTTTTCAGAAATAAATTTTGAAAAAACAATTAAAGACATTTAATTATTCAAAATTTATTGAGAATCTATTAATTTTAATTTGATTCATGAAAAAAAGAAATCATAACACAAAGATAAATTAAAATAAGTAAAGGTACAAAATCCAAAACTCAATAATTATAAATATAATAGAAGGAACGACAAATAACAAATAATTAGTTAGCCCAGCTGCCCACCGCACGACATACAAGTGAGAGGTCACGGATTCAAATCCAATCACTTTGAGTACGGAGAAATTTGAATGTACATTATTCAAATTTGGCAAGACTCAACAGCTCGACTTTTGTAGGCTCCAACTAGATCATTCTATTTTTTATGGTAACAAACCGTTGAAAAGTTCTAATGTTTGTGTGAGCTTGTGTTTTATTGATAGGATATTTCACTCACACGTACATTGATGAAATTGGCAAGTTAGCTTCTTGTGGACCTCAAAGTGATCATTCTACAAAAAGAAGAAACTACACTTTGCAAGACCCCATGACATAAGCTTGAAGAACATACATAATGCCTTGGAAGTAATTGCAAAGTCGAGAAGGAAGAACAAGAGTTAAGAGCTACTCATTACAAAGTTGAAGTATCAAGTGGTATGCTCTTAACCAAAGAAGTGATGAAGTCCAACCACTATGGAAAGTGTCAAAGGGTGATCATGAAGGAAGATGGAAGTTGCTTTGTAGCTCTCTGCCAAAAGTCAGGGCAACCACAACTTCTGATCCGGTCGACCGACTTGCACTGTTTCAGCAAAACTGTACACTCAAAACTCTATATCTTTTTCAGTTTTGTTTTTATTTACTTGGGCATAACTTTAGGGGGAGCATGTATATGTTTTTATCTTATACCCCTATATATGTGATGTATGCTTAAACTTGTAATATAATATACAACATCACGTCTCAATTTGGCTATGTTTTCATATTTTCACATCTTTTTAGCCAATTTGTGTTAGTAAAGGGAGGAGTTGTACGAACTTAATAAGTACATCTTTTATATCTACCTCCCTTATCTTTTGAGATCATATGCATTCTCTCTCTCACATATCTTTTTGATCTCATATGATTTTTGTTAGCTCGTTGTCTTAGTTGTTATACTTCTTTGGCTAACCATATTCTTAAAGAGGAATGTGTTGTAAAGTGTTAACCATACACTTCCTCTTGCGTGTGTTTTGGTTTGTGATACTTATGCTTGTCATTTGTTTACACTTACATGGTATCACATCCATTTTTTGTTGTTAGCTATGGTTTTTAAACTTGTTTTCATATTAATATACCTAACATTGTTTTTGATAAATGGGGAGATTGTGCTTCAATGTGTTATTCCTTTATTTCCTTATATTTTAGCTTGAGTTGTACATTCATTTTTTAGTCATATGACCATCTTTGATTTTATGTGTCAGTATGTGCTCTCTTTATTTTGAAATCAACCAAGCTTAAAACCTATTAAAAAAAAAAAATATTTAAACGCTTACTTTTATTATCAAGATAGGCATCATCTCTTGGCCACTCATATTTTATTTTTAATGTCCTTTTACAAATGATGTGCTTACATACAACTTATAATATTTCCTTTTTTGATTTCTTTTGGTCTTTAGATTTTCTTTCCTTGGTTTACTTTTTAATTCTTTTTCTACTGGCCAACAAGCTTCTTCAAGATTTCAAACTTAATCCCTTCTCAAAGATTTTCATCTTTGATCATTTGATCTATATTTTAACAAAAAGGATGAGAAAATGCTTTACATATTGGCGCTATGATGAACCTTTTTTATTTTGACAAAAAGGGGGAGAAATATTAGCTTTGAAAATGTGCAATGAAAAGTAATTTTACAAAAGGAGAAAGCTAAGAACTTTGCAAAATTGGAGAGATAAGAGATTCTTTAAAATAAGAGTAGAATGAATTTTACAAAACATCTACTTGTCATGATCATATGTATCATTATCTCATACATGGATATTTTGTGCTTAAATCCTTTACCCTTTTAATATTTTATTCACATTTGCATCAATATTTTGTCATCGTCAAAAAGTGAGAGATTGTAAGCCCTAAGGGCTAATGTGATCAATCTAGTTTTGATTATAACAAACCATTGAGAAGTTCTATGTTTGTGTGAGCTTGTGTTCTATTGATAGTGTATTTCACTCAAACTTACATTGATGAAAATGGTAGGTTAGCTTCTTGTAAATCTCAAAGAGATCATTCTACAACAAGAAGAAGCTACACTTTGCAAGACTCAATGGCACAAGCTTGAAGGTCATCAAAATGCCTTGGAAGTAATTGCAAAGTCAAGAAGGAAGAACAAGAGTTAAGAGCTACCCAATCCAAAGTTGAAGTATCAAGTGGAATGCTCTTAACCAAAGAAGTGATGAAGTCCAATACACTACAACTTGAAGATTTCTATAGGACTTCACCTCAAATAAGAGGTTGATCAAGGTCTCAATTAATGCTTGAAGAAGTCTACACGTCTAGAAGACTTGAATACCTTGAAGATTAGTCCTCTGCTTAATAGGTATACCTCTTGTGACTAATCATATTTTGATGAATACTAGATTATAGTACGATGAAGCTCATACTCTTGCATGTTTTCAAAACCATCATATTTACTTTGATTCAATCTTTCAAAAGGATTTGAAAAATATATTTCAAGTGTTGGTTAATGTTTAAGGTCTCAAACTTATTTTAAAAGACTTTGAAAAACACTTAGGCATGCGTTTGAGAACATTAGAAATGTGATCAAGTGGAAAAACCACCTTTGGACTAATGTCCGGTCGACCAGGTCCTAGACCTCGGATGACTGGATGAAGTCAGGTCGTCCGACATGTGTTGTCAGGTTGACCGAGGTGTCTTTTGTACTTAGTCACTTTTGAATTTTTCAAGACTCCAACGATTATATTATCTCGGAAGACCTTGTTATAGGTCGGTCGACCGATCAATTGATTAGGATGACCGGACCACCCTTTGCGGTCGACCGAGATCAAGATAGAAGCCTTTAATCTTAACTTCGGACCACCCTTTGCGGTCGACCGAGATCAAGATAGAAGCCTTTAATCTTAACTTCGGACCACCCTTTGCGGTCGACCGAGATCATGATAGAAGTCACTTTTGAAATTTTACAAAAGGACTAGCCACTTTCTCTCCCCTATTTAAACTCCAAGGCTGAAATTTTGTAAGGTATTAATTCCTTTAAGTGCAATCAATATACTGTTATTCAAAGCATCATTTATTACTCTTTGCAATCAATTTCATGTGCTAAACAAGTGTGATAAAAATCATTTTAGCTATAGAATTTATTGTGATTTACACTTGTAACAAATCTATCACTTCAATGTGATATTTGGTTGTTCTCTTTTCCCATCTCTCTTGTGAGATTAGTTCTTCGTGAGCTAGGAAATACTCTTTGTTAGTTTCGTCTCTTTGTGAGATTTGTAATAACTCTTTGTGAGTTAGACTCTTTCTGGGGTAGTTAAGTGGTTCAAGTAAAACTCTTTGTGAGTTGTCTACTTGTTGTAAAAGGTTGATCCCACCTTACATTTATTGTGAAAGGAACTTCTTAGTGAAGTGTTGAAATCCTTGGGTGTGTCTCAAGGTAATGGACGTAGATTTTCTGTGAATCGAACCACTCGAAATCTCTTGTCTTTTAATATTCTTCTTTACAAGCTTTCCTTATTGTTTTAGTTTATACATTTTATATTCAATTAGAAGAAAGTTTTGAAAGTTTACAAAAACCCTATTCAACCCCTACTGTTTTTCACTTACATTATTCATTGTGCTTATATTCCATAAGAACTTGTTTGTATGAGTTATAATTGTTTATCTTGAGTTAGATTGCTTACTTGTTATATCTTGCCTCGACTTGAGCTAAGTGATCTTACAAGTTTTATATATATTTTACTTAGTCTTGTCTTTTGACTTGTGTTGTTTGAACCTACAAGCTTTGCATATAGGAACCCTGACCTAGCTTATCCTTGATCATATATATTGTCTTGTGTTCCTATGTGGAGCATTTAACACATAAGTCATCTATGCTTTGTATCCTTTATGTGCTTAATCAACATATTTGTTGTTAAGGTGATCACTTAGGGAAATAATTTTGTAGAAAAGCGAAAACGTTTGAGAACCCTTTTTTTTAAATTTTTTTATTTATTGGGGAAGGGGCCTATCTATTACAAGAAATAGGAAGAATCAAGAAGTGGGGAGGGGATTCGAACTCATGACCTCTACGTCATGAGGCCTCAGGCCACTAGACCACTGCCTCATTGGCGACGTTTGAGAACCTTATTCACCCTTCTATGGCTCTCCCCTTGAGGTATTACAATTGACATAAGAGCCTAGTCTCCTGTTGTTAGAATTTACTCCCTATGAGGATTCATGGATTCTTTCTTTTCTACCTATTCCATAGACGATTCTTCCCCATCTAGACCATCTCTATTTGATAACTCCAACTTCTCTTGTTGTCAAAATATGTTTAAACTTTGTTTGTCTTCTAATGATTTCACCTTGTTGAGCATTATAGAAAAAGGACCATATGTTCTTTCAATCATTGTACAAGGTGTTAAAGTGCCAAAGACAAGAATAGACTTCAATGAAGAAGATTGCACCAAGATGACACTCAACTTTATGAAGAATCACTCAACAATGTGAAGAGTTCATGAATATGAAGATGCTCAATCAATGTGGGATATGCTTGAAGCATCTTATCAAGGAAAAGTTGAAGTACAATAGCCAAAAGTGGGAATTCAAGAGTTGGAGACTCAATCTTGTGGAGGCATTGAAGAACTCTTAATCACATCTCAAACAAGCCTTGATATAATCACAGAGTGTGATATAGGAGAACTCAAAAGTCAATCTTCAATAAGCTTTAAAGGTAATCGACAAAATGAGCCCTCACAAGATAAGATTTTTGGAAGAGATGGTGGAATCACAAGATGATGATGTTCAAAGAGATACAAATTATGATGGAGATAATGAAGATCATACATCTTTTTCAAGAAAAATAAATAACTTGCCACAAAGCTTCAAAGACAAATATTCAAAGAGAAATGTCATTGGGGATGATCATTCCATGAGGAATGAAGAACTTGAAAGGAGATGTGTCAATAGAAGAAAATCAAAAACACTCATTAGCACATGGAAATCTCAAAGCTCAAAGGCTACATCTTTTGAAGAACCAAGTTTCTTAAAGACAGAGAAAAACTTCAAGTGATGACAAAAGCAAAAATGTCAATCCATACTTCTCATCACTTGGTAAGAAAGCAAAGGTATCAACATCACTTTGTCAAAGTACTTTACTTGATGATATTTATAAATTGAAAAATTATTTTTATGTATATGCTTGTGCTCTTATTGATGTTGCATCTCACCCTCTTGATGATCATATCCATTTTAAAAACCTATAGCATGATCTATACATGTTACAAGTTTATTTAGCCAAGATATCTATGAGATATAACATATTCAACTTGAATGATTCTTAATACTACATGTTCAATTCATATAAGAATCACTCTAGTTGATGTGAGATTTATTTGCATGATCCTTGAGCATGTATTTGCCACTTGAGAAACAACATTGACATTGACATTGACATTGACATTAAACATTGACATTAGTAATCTTATTACAATGGAGGTGATTTTTTGTGCAAATCACAACACAAGGTTCATCTTCATTTTGCATATATCCATCAGACTCAACGAGTTCATCAAAACGAATGCTCCAACTTCTGGATGTTGGCTTAAGTCCAATTAATAGAACTCTTAAATTTCCATACTAGATGTTCTTGTAATCCTTAAAGGCTACTGTGATCAATCTAGTATTGATGATAACTAACCATTGGTTAGTTTTAATGTTGGTGTGAGCATGTGTTATTTATAGGATCTTAATACTCCCACCGACATTGATGAAAATTGTAAGTTAGCTTCTTGTGGACAAAAAGGTGCCATCATACATAGAGGAACCTACACTTTGCAAGACGTCATGGTACAAGCATGAAGTATATCCACGAGCCGGGGAAGTATATGCAAAGTCAAGAAGAAGGAAGATCAAGTAAAGAGCTACTCAATTCAACACTGAAGAATCAAGTGGTATGCTCTACCCAAAGAAGTGATGAAGTCCAATAAACGACAACATGAAGATTGCTATAGGACTTCACCACTAAAAGAAGAGGTTGATAAAGGTTTCAAGTCAAAGCTCAAAGAAGAAATCAAGTTGAAGACTTGAAGACCTTAAAAGATTAGTCTATGTCTATAGGTATATCCTTGTGACAAATCTTTCTTTGAGAATACTAGGATATAGTATATTTAAAGCTCACACTCTTGATGGTTTTCTACTTCATTCTTATACTCTTTGAACTTTTCAAAGGCCTCGGACTTGTGTTTCATAAGAAACACGTATACAAACTGATTATAATCGTCAGTAAAATTAATGAAATATAGATAACCCTATCTCGCATGGATATTGAACGATTCTCAAATTCCTGTACCGGTCGAGGAAGTTTCCTCCCACAAGTTTGTCCTTCTCAAGGACAGATTGCAACGAAAGTGAGTTTGTAACATTTGCATTTTCCATTTATATATACAATAAATGTTTTGCAAAGTTTTAGTATCTTTTTTTTAAAATCATTATTAGTTTTTTAATTAATGATTCTCCCATTATTTTCTTCCAATGAATAACCCTCAAATATTCAGTCATAAAGTTCAAAAACTTTCTAGTAGGCCAAGATCCATATATCACCAATCCCGAGGCAACTTTGTCTACATAGCTCGAGATATGGCTATTTATGTAAGCAACATTTTCTAATTACATCATTATGTAATTCTTGGTTAGTTGAGTAAATAAAAATTATTCATAGTGCATTGAAATGTACATCTCAACGCTTTTGCCTCCAGATCCTCAATCAATTTATTGAGATAATTCGGTTAAGTATGACCCAACATTTGCATTGGCGAATATCACTAACTTATCATTCACGTCTCACCCGGATAGACAAGTGCATATTGCCTCGCAATTATACATTACTGTCGATCTAGGCCTGAGGAATCCGTCTGAACTTGTAATCGATTAAAACCACATTCATTTGCCATAAATAAACCGTGTAACAATGCCTCAATCTCCGCTTCAACACTAGAACGTAATTCGCCAATATATATGTTCAAGGAATAACCGGAAAAAAAGAAGATTGAAAAAATCTAATTTTCCTTCATATACAAACATAATCATTATAATAAATATTGATGACATTCACATAACAAACCATGAAATGTTCTTATAGCGAGTAAGTCCAGTATTTTGATATCCAATATCACATACCCATGGGTTGATTAAATATCCAATATTAATCAGTAGACATACTAGTCTCAACACATTATTATTGTCCTAAGCATTTCACAATAATGATCAACTATGGACATTTAGAATAGTTCAATGTAACAATTACAATAACTACTTAAAGGATGTTATTATGTTTAATACAATTGCATAGTAGTCATACAACATAATAATGGAATTTTGCCTTTAATATTTCATCACAATGAAAAATAAATAAGATACATCTCCCACTTGCACTAAATACAACGGTTCCTTAGGAGCATCTGATGCAGATATATACTCAAGTTCAGTTGTAGAATCTGCAACGGTTGCCTGCTTTGAACTCCTCCAACTCACAGCATCTCCGTTCAGGCAAAACACGTAACCCGTCTGCGATCTAAAGTCGTCTCTATCGGTTTGGAAACTAGCATCAGTTTAATCACTTACTATTAGCTTGTCTTTCACACCAAAGATTAAGAATGTATTTTTTGTCATTCGTAAGTACTTTAGGATATTCTTGACTGCTATCCAGTGACGCTCACCATATGTAGACAAGTATATGCTCGTTATACCCAAAGCATACGAGACATCTGGACGAGTACACAACATGGCATACATGATAGATCCAATTGTTGAAGCATATGGAATCTCACTCATGTGTTCTTTCTCATTCAGTGTCTTACCACACTGTTTTCTCGAAAGAACTATACCAAGTGCTAATGGACAAATGCCCTTCTTGGACTCTTGCAGTCTAAACCGATTTAGCACTTTGTCTATATATGTACTCTGACTTAAACCAAGGAGTCTACGTGATTTATCTCTATAGATCTTGACCCTAAGATGAAGCTTGCTTCACCTAAGTCCTTCATAGGAAACATTGCCCCATCCAGACCTTTACAGATTTCAAGGTTGGAATGTCAATCCTTATAAGTAGTATGTCATCCACATACAAAATTAGGAATACAACCGAGGTTCCACTAAACATCTTATAAACACAAGATTAATCAACATGCTTGATAAAACTGAACTCGAGTACGACATCGTCAAAACGTTGATTCCAGCTTCTATTAGCTTGCTTTAGTCCATAAATTGACTTCGGTAGCTTACAGGCTTTATTGGCATTATTTGGATCGACAAAACCTTTGGGTTGTATCATATACACATCCTCTTCAAGGCTTCCGTTAAGGAAAGCTGTTTTGACATCCATTTGCCAGATCTCATAATCATAGTATGTTGTTATTTTCAAGCAAGATCCGAATAGATTTGAACATAACTACATAGGAAAAGGTTTCATCATAGTCAATACCACGAATTTGTTTAAAACCTTTCACGACAAGTCGCCCCTAATACTTTTGAATGTTCCCTTCCATGTAAGTTTTAATTTAAAAACCCATTTTCAACCTATTGAGGTCACCCCCCAGGTAGATCAACCAAGATCCATACATGGTTAGTGTACATGGAAACCATTTCAGATATCATGGCTTCAAGCCATTTCTCAGAATCTGGACTAGTAATTGCTACTTTGTAGGTTGTAGGCTCAACGTGATCCAAATTTCTCTGCTTATCTACGAGTTCTATTACACATACACAGTTCTTGTATTTCCTAAACTGGTTGAACAACAACTTGTGAAGCTTGTTCATATTCCATATGATCACTAGTGCTTTGTTGAACTTCAGTAAGTTCTGGAACTTCATTAAGATCCACTTGGCTCCTAGTTTTCCTACAAAGAAACTGTTTTTCCAGAAAAAACTCACCTTCGCGCAACAAAAAAATTGTTCTCGCTAGGAATGTAGAAGTAGTATCCTTTAGTCTCCTTAGGATACCCATCAAATATGCACTTGATCGACTTGGGACTGAGCTTGTCCAAAGACTGACGTTTCACAAACACCACACAACCCCAAATCTTAATGCAAGACCAACTAAGACGTTTCTCAGTCCATCTCACATGGTGTATTTTCAATAGATTTTGATGGATCTTTGTTTAGTGTTAAAGTTGTTGCTTCTAAAACATGTCCTCGAAAGGAGTTTGGAAGGCTCGCGTGACTCATCATAGATCGAACCATATCTCATGTAAAGGTCGATTTCTCCTTTCGGATACACCATTCCATTGAGGAGTACCCGATGGAGAAAATTTTGAAACAATTCCGTATACTTTTAGATAATCACTGAATTCTTGACTTAAGTATTCACATCTTTGATCGGATCGAAGCATCTTAATACTTTTGCCAAGATGGTTTTCTACTTCATTCTTATACTCTTTGAACTTCTCAAAGGCTTCAGACTTGTGTTTCATAAGAAACATGTATCTAAAATGACTGTGATCGTCAAGAAAAGTAATGAAATATGGATAATCACCTCTCGCACGGATATTGAACGAACCACATACATCATTATGTATTAGTTCCAGCAAATCCTTTGCTCGTTCTCCAGTTCTAGTAAAAGGAGAAGCATTAATCTTACCCATTAAACAAGGTTCGCATGTATCATATGATTCAAAATCAAATTACTCCAAGAATCCCTCTTTATGGAGTTTAGAAATACGGTTCTCATTTATATGGCCTAAGAGACAATGGCAGAGATATGTAGGATTTGACTCATTATTAATCTTAATCATTTTCGTATTTATGTAATAGACCGGTGAATCAAGGTCTAACAGATATAAACCATTCACCAAAGTTGCACTACAATAAAAAATATTATTAAATGATAACGAAATTCGTTGGTTTTTAATAAGAATATCAAAACCCGTCTTGTCCAAACAAGAAATTGAAATAATATTTTTCATTAAAGTAATTACATAGAGACAATTCTCTAATTCTAGGACAATCTCAGAGGGCAAAGTAATTCCATAGTTTCCTGCAACTAAGGCATCAACTCTTGCACCATTGCTAACGCGTAGGTACATTTTTCCATTTGTCAGCTCCCTACTCCTTTTCAATCCCTGCACATTCATACAAATGTGTGAACCACATTCGGTATCTAATACATAAGAGGAAGTTGTAGTAGACAAATTTATTTTTATAACAAAAATACATGAGCCAGAAGCAACATTTGCCCCCTTTCCAAACTTTTTCCCTACAAGATAGCTCTTATAGTTCCCTTTCCCATGTACTCGCTCACCAAAATGGTGACAAGTATCATCCTTAGCCACAACACCCTTGATTTATTGAATTGGTTAGGTTTTCCATAAGGCTTGCCCTTTGTCTTACCAATACCATTGTCTATGTTATTAACAATCAATATGGTTTTGGACTTGCCTATTTCCTTCTCGGCAGTCCTTAACAGATCCATCAATTCAGGAAATGGTTTGTCTATCTCATTAATGTTGTAGTTTAATACAACCTGATTGTATGATTCAGGCAACGATTGCATAATCAAGTCAGTGGATTGCTCATGGCCAAGAGAAAATCCAAGTCTGCCTAGATTCTCAATATAACCTATAATTTTTAGAACGTGAATTCCGACTGGTGTTCTCTGACACGTAAAATCTCCCATGGTGAGCTTGACCCTGAACGAGTTTCTTTAGATGATTAATCATGTATAATGCACCCATTTCCTGATGTTTCTTCTAAAGCTCAGAGGTCATGGTAACCAACATTAAACCTGGCACATCTAATGCGTCATTTAAATGCTTACGATAAGCAGTTCTTTAACTGGTCGTAGACCCTGTGGCTGGTGGATCAGGAATATGTTCATCGAGAACATACAGTTTTTTCTCGTGTTTGAGAACGATTCTCAAGTTCCTGTACCAGATTGCAACGAAAGCGAGTTTACAACATTTGTATTTACAATAAAGATTTTACAAAGTTTTAGTACAACATGCACTAAAAGGCAAGGAAGTTGTGTTTAGTGCAAGTGGGAAATGTATCATATTTTTTTTTTTAAATCATTATTAGGTCTTTAATTAATGATTCTCCCATTATTTTATTCAAATTAATGGGGAGCCGTTAACTGAGGCTACTGAAATTGGTGCGGCGGGGGCGGCTTACTTTGAGTCCCTGCTCAGCCGTGAAGAAACACCTCAAGCAGAGGAGTATTTGGCAAACTACATCCCATCCATAATCAGCGAAGCGGATAACAAAATGCTGGATCAGCTGCCAACTAAACAGGAGGTGAAGCTAGCGGTTTTCGGATTGAGTCCAATGAGTGCCTCGGGACCTGATGGCTACACTGGTCGGTTTTTCCAGGCTTGCTGGGAGGTAGTTGGAGATGATGTGACAGATGCGGTGTGTGATTTTTGGGCGGGCTTACCCCTACCAAAGGCAATGGCGAGTGCTTTTATTGTTTTACTACCGAAGGTGGACAATCCAATGTGTTTTGATGAGTTCCGGCCTATATCATTATGTAACTTCTCTAGCAAAATCATATCGAAGGTCATGGCCAATCGATTAGCTGATCTGCTGCCTTCTTTGATCAGTAGTAATCAATCAAGCTTTGTGAGAGGTAGGGTTATTACAGACAATATCTTACTGGCAACTGAACTGGTTGAATCTTTGAACAAGAAGACACGAGGAGGAAATATGATTATAAAGCTTGATATGTCGAAGGCTTTTGATAGAGTCTCCCATACATTTTTTGATATCAGTCCTTCGCCGATTTGGATTTAGTGGGCATTTCATTCACCTGGTTTGCAATATTCTAATGAACAACTGGTTCTCTGTATTGATCAATGGCTCTCCCAATGGATTTTTCCGTTCAGGTAAAGATGTGAAGCAAGGAGATCCGTTATCGCCTTTACTATTCATTTTGGCAGCTGAGGCATTCTCTCGTGCATTGAATTTCCTTGTAGGAGCGAGGGTCATAGAGCCATATGTGGTTCCTCGTTCGAATATGATTATCTCCCATTTGGCCTACGCCGATGACATGATGATTTTTTGTAATGGAGGAAAGGGAGGTTTGCGGAGATTGATGATCTACATTCGTGAATATGAGTTGTTTTCGGGACAGAAAATAAACTCCGGCAAGAGCTCTTTCTACATTTCGAATAAAACGCAAAACAGTCAACTTCTTGAGATTGAGAACCTCACGGGCTTCAAACATTGTACGTTCCCTTTCTTGTATCTTGGTTGCCCACTTTTCACGGGAAGATCGAAGGTAGTGTACTTTGCTTCGTTGGTTGATAAAATTGCGGCAAGAGTGGAGGGTTGGCAGCGTAAACTATTGAGCTTTGGGGGCCGACTAATACTAATCCGACATGTTCTACTTTCCATGACTCTATATGTATTAGCATCTGCGCATCCACCTACCCAGGTTCTGGGAGATATAGAGCGTATTCTTGCCAATTTCTTATGGGGCCATTCGGTTCATGGAAACAATCGACATTGGATGTCGTGGCAAAAACTTTGCTGCGATGAGTTACAAAATGGATTGGGACTTAACGGCTTACGGGGCTTCTGACGATGACTTTTTCCTATAAATTATGGTGGCGATTCAGAACCACGGTATCAATATGGAGAGATTACTTGATGGATAGATATTGCAGGGATTGTGCTCATCCTACTCTTGTGGAATTTCAGCCACACGATTCCAAAGTATGGAGAAGACTGCAGCAAGTGAAAGAAGACGTGGAATCACACATTGGCCTCCTAATTAGAGGGGGAACTGCCTCATTCTGGTACGAATCCTTTGCTGAAGAAGGAAAATTATGCATGAGCAACGTTGCATTCAATCAAAGAGAATCCATCTCTCAACATCTGAATTTGGAAGGCTGGTTGACAGTAGACTGCGCCCACTGTGCGGCTCAGCAGTCTGCCTCGGGTAGTCTTAGGACATGGGCCGGATCGTTGGATTTGGAAGCTAGACACACATGGCCGTTGCACAATATCCTCAACATTAAAACAATTACAGCTGACCGGGGCATTGCTGGGTACACGGAGGATGATCTGGTCTTCTAAGCTGCCACTGTCGTTACGGATATTCATGTGGAAGCTCTTTAACAAATATATCGCCCTTGACGAGGTACGCAAAAAATGGGGTTGCTCTTTAGCTTCACATTGTCATTGTAAGAATGGGGATGATAGTTTTATGCATCTTTTTGTTGAGTGTGAGGCTGCGGTTTATTTGTGGAAATCTGTATGTGGGAAGGTGGGTGTTGATTGGAATACTTTGAATTGTGACTCCCCCAACTCTTTGCTCAAACAATCGTGGTGGAAAGGAAAAGGCAAATGGATAGATGTTTATGTGATTCTCTCTTCTGGGATATGCTGGATTCTGTGGAGAGCTCGTTGCAGATTTTATTTCGATGGTATACGGTCCAATGGCAGAGGGTTACTACGGGAGTTTGAAGTCTATGTGAGGCCCATCCTCATGGCAGATGGACTATACGGCTTATATAGAGGGGACTGGGCACCTAGCTGGTCCAGGCGGACTGCTGTGAAGGTGATACGGTGGAGACAGCCCTCCTATGAGGGGAACTACATCATTCTTAATTGTGATGGGGCGTCGCGGGGCAATCCGGGACCGGCTGGAGCAGCGGGAATTTTAAGACAGCATTCCGGAGCGTTTATAGCAGCTTTTCATTTGTTTTTGGGGGATTATGTGACTAATAATGCTGCTGAAATGGAAGCCATAGATGCCGGATTGTCTTTGGCCAAGAAAATAGGATTTCACCAAGTAATGGTACAAACAGACTCTCTCATACTTTGCAATGCGATCAAGCTCCGGACTATTAAGGTATGGAATTTGGACACCTTGTTTCAAAGGATTTTGCGACAAACAAATATCTACAGGGTGATACATATCTACAGAGAAGCAAACAAAGTAGCGGATATGCTTGCCAATGAGGCTTGTGATCTCCGTACTGCCCGTGAATACCGAGACTTCAGAAGCTTGCCACAGACAGTTCAGGGGACATGCACATTAGACATTTTAGATACACCATATTTGCGATGTATTTAATAGTAAAACTGTTCGGGGTAGCATTTCTTGCTTTGCATACTAGCTTAGTCATATATATTGTTACATCCTTGATCATATGATAAATGATCAAGGTTACACATTTGCATACTTTCTTGTATTTGGGAGGTAAGGTTTATGCCCCCCTCTCACCTTCTTTTGCCGATTTGGCTTTCTTAATAAAAAGGGGGCCCGCCCCACCACGCTGGTGGATTTATTTACCCTCTGGTATTCATTCGGAAAGTTAAAAAAACTTTCTAGTAGGCCAAGATCCATATATCACCAATCTCGAGTTAGCTTTGACTAAACAGCTCGAAAAATGACTATTTAGGTAAGCAACATTTGCTAATTACATCATTATATATAATTCTTGGTTAGTTGAGTATATAAAAATTATTCTCAATACATCAAAATGCACATCTCAAATCTTTTTCCTCCAGATCCTCAATCCAGTTGAGTAAATAACTGTCGATCTAGGCCTTCTCGAGGACCAAATCGAGGAAGGTATAGACTTAATATAATTAAAATTGAGGGATTTAATTTTAAATGATCTCACCAAAAGTTTGTATAAACCGTTTATACGGCTGAAAATCATGCATCTCGTGATATAAAACTGTAAAACATGCATCATATGCATAACACCCGTAAATAAAATGTGAATAGTAATAACCACCCATACGAATTTTATAAGCCAATGGAAAATACTAAGTCTATCTAAGGTGAAAAAAATAAATCTAATATATTGTCTTCAGCCTCCATGTGATTTTCTCCGTCTAATTGATTCCATTCTGCCCTCGTATTTAAAAAGAAGTCTTATACTATGTCTTACATAACAACAAAAAGAATGCTCGAGTTACATTTGAGAAATAAATTACCATCAAAATATCAATAGAGAAGTTACGACACGCATGCCATATTATAATAAAATCGCTTGGTCAAGGGTTATTACTATGCACCATGCTCAAATAACATGACAATCATGCTAATAAAACACAAATATTAACTTCTTGCCCTTTTCCAGTTGACCAAGGCCATATCCCGGTCGACCTCCATAAAGGCAGTAACCAAAACAATGTAAAATTAAGACACCTCGATCGACTGAGAACACTTCTGGTCGACCGGCCAAAAAACATACTAGCTTCTGTCGACCGGGATTGCACTCCGGTCGTCCAAATTCGAGGCAGTAGCAAAATCACATTTTTTCAGAACATGTTTGGTCTGCCGCGAACCCCTTACGATCGACCGAAACTTTTCCAGAAAACAAAAAACACGAACGAAAAGAACGATTGGGTACTCGTGATTGGCTCTGATACCACCAAAAGAAAAAAATTCGATCGGATTCCTAAACGAAGTGCAGCGAATACTAAAAGCGGAATCCGTTTCTAACAGAATCATTCACGAGTAAGAACCAATGAAGTTTGATTAGGATTTTTACCTTTAGTTTACGGGATGATAGAAACAATTTCTATTTTGATTTTACTACGAAATCAACAATAGCAATCGATCGAATCGACTCATGCCTCTAGCGGTATCCACACGATCAACTTGAACTTGTTCTTTGAGTCTCTAATGCTAGTCAGAGAGGTCCGAATGTTGAAGACAATCTTCAGGAATTATATGTGTATATGTTCATGTTCAAAAACCAGAAAATGAAAGTACGAAAAATAAAAATTTTCTTCTAACTTTTTATTGTTCTTAGAGTTGTGTTTCTGACTGATTTCTCTCTCTAGAATTTGGCAGCCTTGGAGTAATTAGTGAAATGAAATAGTGGGGTGCAAATTAATTCATCCACTACTTCCAATTTCCCTAAAAAGGCTCCCATGATCCGCACTACACAACCCCTCACATGACCATCACAAGGCCGATTTTGGCCAGTTTACTGGTTTAACCAGATCGGTTTGATCAATCGAGGGTCAGCACAATCCAATTAACTACCAAATTCAATTGGAGCATCTATATCAAATGTAAATTCTTACAGGTCGGACGACTTCGGTCTACCGAGGTCCCTTCTTAAGTTGACCGCATGTATCCAGAAGACCATCTAAAACTGTCCTGACAAGCCCTAGACGACCTGACACCTATGTCGGTCGACCGAAGTGTTCAATCAGGTGGTAGACACTAGCCGTTGAAGCTTTAAATGCAGCTCGATTTTGAACCTCCTATATATACTAAATGTTGATTTATTGCAAACCATCCAAGCTATTAAGTGCATTCCAGTTCTACAATTTTATACAAACATTCAATACTCATTTTATTACAATTTCATTTGCTAAACAAAAGTGATCGTTATCATTTGAGCTTAGAAAGATTGAGTTATACAATTGTATCTATCCATCACATAAAGCGTGATTAGTTTGGTTAAACCGTACCCTATCTTGTTAGTTAGCTCTTAATGAGTTGCTCTCTGTGAGATTGTAAAGCTCTTTGTGAGCTTGTGTAGTGAATGTTGTGTAAAACTCTTAGTGAGTTAGCCACTTGTAATATTGATTTGATCCCACCATCATTAAGTTGTAAAGGGAAGTTATTGTGTTATTGAAATCCTTGGGCTAGTCTCAAGGTAGTGGACGCAGATTCTTAATGAGTCGAACCACTATAATCACTTGTCTGTGATCTTCTCTTTCCAGCTTTCATATCTTATTTTTGTTTAGCTCATTTCTCTTCATTTGAAATAAAGTTTTAAAAGTTTACAAAAACCAAAATTCACCGCACCCCTCTTAAGTTTTTCAAATGATATGCATTTTTTAGACTTGGATGAGAGCTGATATTTGATGGAAGGAAATTGAGGAATATATTCTTGATTTATGTAACTGAACCCAATTACTTGGGATTTGAGATTTGTTGTTGTTTTGTTGCCTTTTTCTTATAAATGTGGAAGGGGTTTATTTTCTATGCAACAGTCGGTGTCGACCACGAGAGGCAATGTTTTAAAATTCATATTGGATATTGAATTAGAAAAGTTAATGGGTCAATGATTAATGATTCATCGAGTGAGTGAACGGTCATCGAATTGTTTTTTGACATGTGATGCCATAATTATTTAAATTTAATTAATACATAATTACTAATAATTTAAAACAATATACTTCATTGGCCGGAAATGTAATTTCATTAAAAATATAATAATCCACAAAATTCACTAATGTGAACAATTCATATTAATTATTACTCCTTCCGTCCTAAATTATTTGTCTAATTAATTTTTAATCTGTCACTTTTAGAATAAATTGCTCATTAATTATGATTTTTCAAATCCTAAAGTAGAATTAAATTGATAGTAGAATTAAATAGGGTAATGTATGACATTTTATCATATCCTACTATATAATTTGATTTTTTTTTAATTCCTATGCAAAATACATAATTTATAGAAAATTTGTGACGGAGGGTGTACTGTCTCATAACTTACAAATGAACTTGACTAAACTAAAAATTCAAACAAAAATATTGATGCCTTACAACATAAATTTTATCAAAATTATTTAATTAATCTAAATCAGAACATATCAATTACTTTTAAATATATGATTTTTATGACTTATTCGAATGATTCTCTAAAACTCTGGACTAACCTTGTTGGGCTGGATTTGAAAACCATAAATGGGTCTATGGCAGGGATGTGCTCTTTAGGCCTAGGTAGGTCTTCATTTTTTTTAAAAATAAAATACTATCATTATAAGACATTAGGAACTAAATGAGGGAGGTGAAATTTCAATGGATCCCCTACTCTTTAAAATGAGCCATCAAGTCTAAGAAAAATTCCAGATAACCAATAAGTCATAACATTACAAGACTTGCGGTCATACAAAAATCTAGAGAATAAGTGTACTATAAAAAACAAATTCTATGACACCTGACACTACTATCAAAAAAGCGGTAGCAAACTCGAAATCACGCAAAAATCAGAGATTTTCCACAACTTTCAGAGTTCTTATCTACTAGGTAGGTCTTCATACTATATATATTTCGTTTTTATTTCAGTAGTGGATGTGACTTTTTTGGGCTTAAGCCCGGTGTTGACCTCAAGTCAACCTCCTAGGGTACCTGCTTTCATCTTGAACTATTATTGGAAAATAATATGAATCGAAAATTTAATTTTAATCATGTGAAGGGATTCATGGGCGGAAACTCGTTCCAAACACCCATGGATCCTCCCCTGAAGGATCCGCTCATATGAAACAATTCGAAAAACAGCAAGAAAAACTTACGTTTTGGATTCAAGAAGCTACTCCTTGAATGGAGGATGGCGTTTCTTGGATCGGATGCTGCTACCGATTGATCTCCCTTCGCGGAAAGTCCCTCTACCGGTATCCACGCGACGAAACGGGCAGCGATTGCTAGCTCTTCGTCTTTTCTGATTTTCGGGAATTAGAGAGAAAATGGAGAGGCTAGAATACAAAACCGTTTTCTGATTCTATGGTATTTCGGCTGAAAAAGCATCAGTCATCCAGGTTTCGGCTAAGAGATGTTATATAGAATGTGAGAGTTCGTTACTAGAACAACTCCCACCTCTACTCAACTTCCCTCGGTAGTGGGAGTCTCAGAATCCCATGTTCCCTAGACTTTCGCTGGTAGTGGGAGTCTTTATCGGATAATAACTCCCACGTAATCCCAGTTATAGGTAAAATACCGAAATTGCCCCTATCTCTAATTCGAATAATAAACACTTTATTATTCTCAGAAAAGTGAATGTCAGATACAATGAACCTAGACACATTCTAGATTCATTGAATCTGGACATGAAGCTCGTTAGCTCGTCTATGCGTGTGACCCTGTAGGTTCATCTCACAATGGCAATGAAAACACACTTAGTAGTAGTGTGAGTTCATAAATGACAAGCGGTCCCTAGCAGGACATTGTGACTACCCAAAGTGAATGAATATACAACGGAACCTAATATCAATCCACTATTTAATCCCTTTGTCTCGCGATATCCTAATTAAGCATAAGGCATGGTGGTCGTCACCCTTATTAAGCTTAATTGTATTTATGCTCGATCTCCGTGTAGATCTGTTTCGACAAATAGCATTTGATAACCACTTTATCAAATACATTTGAGCACGGCCATGCATTTAAACAGTCTTTTCCCTATCGAGGGGCCCATGGATATCTCTCTCTAATAGTAGAGAGGACAAATTCCTTACAATGTCTCTCACATTCAAGCTATGATAGGACACTACATCCGATCATCGATCGTATTGATTACTTTGTTACAAGTAACGTCCGATCGAGTCAAAATGTGGCTCCATTCATACTAGAATCAATGAAGACATAAGGTCTAAGGATTCTAAAATAGTATTGAGGAAGTAATACTTATGACTTAAGACCATGAAGTATTACTTCTCGACGGATCACGTCCCAATACAATGTATCCCTATATATTGCATCTATGATGTGATTTGTATACATTACACATGATCGATAAAAACAAGATCATCAATCAACAATCATACTAGTTTTATTTCATAGTAAATAAGCATTACATAAAACTAGGGACTCCTAGAATAGTAATTACATAAGCTAATGAGTTTTACTATCAAATCACACATTTGATAATCAAAAGCAAAATTAACTATTCAATTACATGCTCAAAAGATAATAAAGATGCACAACATGTGCTAATGGTCCTAAGGCACTACTAACAATCTCCCACTTGCCCTAGGTCCAATCATACATGATCCTTAATCCCATTGACCTAGTATGACTCTCATGTTTAGGCTATGGGAGTGGCTTGGTCAATGGATCTGCAATGTTGTCGTCTGTATGAACTTTGCAAATACTAACGTCTCCTATGTCGATGATCTCTCTAATCAGATGGAAACGCCTGAGAATGTGTTTGGATCGTTGGTGAGATCTAGGTTCCTTAGCTTGTGAAATGGCACCAGTACTATCACAATAGAGGTCCACTGGGTTCACAGTGTTAGGGACAACACCTAATTCATCAACAAACTTCCCCGATCTAAACTGACTTATTTAGTCGCCAGAGGCAGACTAGATACTCGACTCAGTTGTAGAGTCGGCCACGGTTTCTTGCTTTGAGCTCTTCCAGCTCACAAGCACCTCCATTCAAACAAAACACAAAACCAGATTACGATCTATAATCGTCTACGTCGGTCCCGGAAGCTTGCGTCTGTGTAACCATTTACAACCCGGACTTCCTTCCCCGACCTCCGTAAACTAAGAACATATCTTTAGTCCTTCTCAAGTACTTAAGAATGCTCTTGATCTGCAGTCCAATGTGACTCACCGTGGTCGATTGATATCTCGCTAGTCATACTTAAAGCTAATGAGACATCCAGGCGAGTACATATCATGGCGTACATAATAGACCCAATGGCCGAAGCATATGGGATCTTACTCATGCGCTCTTGGTCCTCCCTTGTGGAAGGTCCTTGAGTTCTCGCTGAGTTTAACACCATGTGACATGGGCAAGAATCCCTTTTTGGAGTCTTGCAAACTGAACCGCTTTCGATACCTTGTCAATGTATCCACTCTAGCTCAGGCCAATCATTTTGTTAGATCTATCTCTATAGATTCTTATACCCAAAATGTATGTGGCCTCGCCTAAGTCTTTCATGGAAAAGCACTTCCCCTACCAAGCTTTTACGCTTTGTAATGTGGGGATGTCATTTCCAATCAGTAAGATGTCGTCCACATAAAGCACAAGGAACACTACTCGCATTATTAGTTACTTTCTTATAAACACAAGGCTCGTCTTCGTTTTTGATGAAACCGAATTCTTTAATACGTTCATCAAAGCGACGATTCCAGCTTCGAGATGCTTGCTTCAATCCATAAATGGACCTTTGAAGCTTACACAATTTTCTAGGATTTGTTGGATCAACAAACCCCTCAGGTTGTGTCATATACACATCCTCGAGAAGGTTTCCATTAAGAAACGCAGTCTTAACATCCATTTGCCATATCTCATAGTCATAATATGTGGCTATGGCAAGTAAAATCCTAATTGACTTTATCATCACGACAGGGGAAAAGGTTTCGTCATAGTCAATACCATGAACTTGTCTATAACCTTTAACTACTAGTCGCGATTTAAAAGTGTGTACATTACCATCCATGTCGGTCTTCTTTTTATAACACCATTTGTTATCAATGACCTTGCACCCTTCGGGTGGGTCAACCAAAGTCCATACTTGGTTGTCGTACATGGATTGCATCTCGGACTTCATAGCCTCTAGCCACTTATCTGACTCAGAACTACGAATTGCCTCTTTGTAGGTAGAGGGTTCATCTTGATCAATCAGTTCAACTCGATGATCATCGATCACGAGAAATCCATATCTCTCAGGCTGTTGATGTACCCGACTCGACCTTCTTGGGCCTTGTGTCAAAGATTGAAGCTCAGTATCAGCACGTGAGCTTGCTTGAACTTCCAAAGTTGGTTAAGATGTTGTTTGGGGATCTTGAATCTCCTCAAGATGGATCTTACTCCCACTATCCTCTTTGGAAATAAATTCCCTTTCAAGGAATAAACCATTACGGGCAACAAACACTTTGTTCTCTGATGGAAGATAGAAGTGATATCCTTTAGTTTCTTTAGGATATCCCACAAACAAACACTTGTCAGATTTAGGGGCGAGTTTATCAGATAACAAGCGTTTTACGTACGCCTCGCATCCCCAAATTTTGAGAAATGACAAACTAGGTCGTTTCCCAGTCCATATCTCATATGGAGTTTTTACGAACCGCTTTAGAAGGAACTCTATTTAATATAAATGCGGCAGCTTTCTAGGGCGTATCCCCCAAAAGGAAATTGGAAGACTTGTTTGACTCATCATAGATCGAACCATATCTAATAAGGTGCGATTCCTCCGTTCGACACGCCATTCCATTGTGGTGTGCCGGGGAGGAGTTAATTGTGAAACAATTCCACAACCACTAAGATGTTCGTCAAACTCTTGGTTAAGGTATTCGCCACCTCGATTTGATCGAAGTATCTTAATACTTTTACCAAGTTGATTACGTACTTCATTTTGAAATTCTTTAAATCTTCCAAAAGATTCGATTTATGTTTCATTAGATAGACGTAGCCATATCTACCGAAATCATCCGTGAATGTGATGAAAGTACTGAAACCCTCCTCTAGCACTAGTGTTTATTGGTCCATAAACATCCGTATGTATGAGGCCCGATAAATCGAAGCTCTCTCACTTTGTCCGAGTAAAGGGAGCTTTAGTCATTTTGCCCAACAAACAAGATTCACACGTCTCATAAGACTCTAAGTCAAATGATGTTAAAATTCCATCCCTGTATGGAGTTTTGATATGCGTTTCTCGTTTATCCGGCCCAAACAGCGAGTGCAAAAAGTAGGTTTGGTTTAAGTCATTTGATTTAAACCTTTTAGTATTAATGTTATAGATGGGCCTTTTAATGGAATCTCGAGGTTAAGAATATAAAGCCCATTCATCAAAGAGGCATCTCCATAAAAGATACGATCTTTATGAATGGTGCAAATCTTATTCAAAATATTAATTTCAAAACCTTCAATATCCAAACAAGAAACTGAAATAATATTCCTACTCAAAGTTGGAACATACAAACAATTATCCAGTTCTATAATAAGGCCACTTGGCAAAACTAAATTAAATGTCCCAGTAGCTACAGCAACAACTCTTGCTCCGTTACCTACTCTGAGGTCCACTTCTCCTTTTGCCAGTGATCTACTCCTTTTGAACCCTGCACATTTGCACAAATGTGAGATCCACAACCGGTATCTAATACCCATGAAGTAGGAGCAGACATGTTAATTTCAATAACATAAATACCTGGAGAGATAGTCAAACTGACCTTTCCCTTTTTATTTTCTTCCAAATAGAGCTTGTAGTTCCGTTTCCAATGACCTGGTTCATTGCAATGGAAGCAAACTCCTTCCTTTGGTGCCTTGGCTTTGGGCTGGGGCTTGTGCTTGTCATTGCCTTTGCCTTTGCCTCTCTTGGCCATGGGCTTTCCCTTGCCTTTCTACTTGAAATTCCCTTTTTGAACCATTAAGACTTCAGGGGTCTTCATAATGTTCAATTCAGCCTGCTTGAGCATCCCGTGTATTTCATGCATGGTCTTCTCCATGGCATGCATGTTGAAGTTCATAATGAATTGGTCATACTCTGGTGGGAGTGAGTCCAAGATCATATCTGTGGCCATGTCATGACTTACGGGAGCCCCAAGTTTCTCAAGTTGGTCAAAATAGCCCTTCATCTTCAGAACATGTGCACTTAGAAAGGTACCAGGGGCCATTTTGCAACTATTTAACGCCTTAGTTGTGAGGAATCTTTCATGACGAGCTTGCTCTTGGAACATTTCCTTGAGCTGGCCCATCATCTGGAAAGCCTCAACTCCTTCAAACTGTTTTTGAAGGTCAGTGCTCATTGTGACTAACATGAGACAAGTCACATCGTTAGAGTCATCGAAATGCTTCTTCCAAGTATCTCTTTCATCTCTAGGGGCGTTATTTGCAGGCTGTTCAGGAATGTCCGTATCAAGAACGTACAGCTTTCTTTCCTGCTTAAGGACAATCCTTAAGTTGCGGGCCCAATCAAGGAAATTGGTCCCGCTTAGTTTTTCCTTCTCGAGGGACGGATCACGATGAATTGTGTGATGTATTGGTTGCCATTATCTACATTAAGTTAATTGCAAAGTTATTAGTTTTTGAGCAAAAACATTTTCCACAATTTCAACACTTGATAATAGTGGGAAAAACATTTTACAATAGTTATAGGAAAGCTTTGGCTTAACACCCACAATTAAAGTAAAATCATCTAATGGGAATGACATCTATATGTCCCGGCTTTTTCTCATTTTATGCCCTAGGCCCAAAACTATTTTGATGGCCTAGCTAAGTTGAACCATGTCTAAGCTTATGGAAATCACTATTTCCCCATCTCTCTTTGCTTAGATAACCACTTGTATGTTGCTTTGGCAAGCAGACAAAGTGATGATCCAAGCTCAATGAGTGCTTAGAGTATGGTAGGCATTTTAAGACTTAGTTAAAACGTTCGGATTGAATAAGACGATAAAAACATAATATATTCATACAAGCATCTCATGCAGTATATAAAGCATAATAATTAAACGTGATATAGCATGGCCTAATCCTATGATGACTCCCACGAGCCTTGTGGGAGCCAATGGTCAATCTAAGTCAGTATCCATCTCATGGATAAAGTCTTCGAGCCTCCAGCCTTGTTACATATTTGCATGGGCATACCCAGCCTTCAATGTAAAGCAGTAAAGCTAATCTAATAAAGCGATTACAATTTTACAACATTGAAAACGGCTCGCAGGCCGTATTATAAATTTACAACGAAAATATGTAAAACAAGGGGTATAGTAGGCCATGCTATTCACCATGCTAAAATCACATAAAGCACAATGATTACATACACAAAGTCTTAATTCGGGGGGGACGACGAATCGGGGTTTTCCAGGGGCAGCGCCCCTGGAAGGAAAATCTGATTCTACATCAGCTCATCGAATGAGTTTTTCCTCCCTGATTTACCCTTCAATTGCCTTACTTACATAATCGGATTATGTATTAGTTAATCGGATTAACAGAGACAGTTTATGCGTAATAACAGAATTTAATCAAATTAATTTCAGATTTCACAGAAACAGTTTATGCCAAATAATCGAATTAAATACACAGAACTGGATCATGCTTGCGCAGTTCATGCATAATCAAAACCCGAAAACAGTTTATATCATAACAGTTCATATAACCGTATAAACATGATTAAACCGATAGCAATTTATGCATATATCACATATATTCATCAAAAGATACAATCTTTAGATGCAGTTAAACAGTTTATGCATTTATCATGATCAAAGAAACGATCTTTTCTGTTTTCAAACATACACATACCAAATCGGAATTGATAGTGTTATCATCTGATAAACATTATCGAATTTGAGTCGTATGAACTTGGCTCTGATACCACTGAAGGGATTCATGGGCGGAAACTCGTTCCAAACACCTATGGATCCTCCCCTGAAGGATCCGCTCATATGAAACAATTAGAAAAACAGCAAGAAAAACTTACGTTTTGGATTCAAGAAGCTACTCCTTGAATGGAGGATGGCGTTTCTTGGATCGGATGCTGCTACCGATTGATCTCCCTTTGCGGAAAGTCCCTCTACCGGTATCCACGCGACGAAACGGGCATCGATTGCTAGCTCTTCGTCTTTTCTGATTTTCGGGAATTAGAGAGAAAATGGAGAGGCTAGAATACAAAACCGTTTTCTGATTCTATGGTATTTCGGCTGAAAAAGCATCAGTCATCCAGGTTTCGGCTAAGAGATGTTATATAGAATGTGAGAGTTCGTTACTAGAACAACTCCCACCTCTACTCAACTTCCCTCGGCAGTGGGAGTCTCAGAATCCCACGTTCCCTAGACTTTCGCTGGTAGTGGGAGTCTTTATCGGATAATAACTCCCACGTAATCCCAGTTATAGGTAAAATACCGAAATTGCCCCTATCTCTAATTCGAATAATAAACACTTTATTATTCTCAGAAAAGTGAATGTCGGGATACAATGAACCTAGACACATTCTAGATTCATTGAATCTGGACATGAAGCTCGTTAGCTCGTCTATGCGTGTGACCCTGTAGGTTCATCTCACAATGGCAATGAAAACACACTTAGTAGTAGTGTGAGTTCATAAATGACAAGCGGTCCCTAGCAGGACATTGTGACTACCCAAAGTGAATGAATATACAACGGAACCTAATATCAATCCACTATTTAATCCCTTTGTCTCGCGATATCCTAATTAAGCATAAGGCATGGTGGTCGTCACCCTTATTAAGCTTAATTGTATTTATGCTCGATCTCCAGGTAGACTGTTTCGACAAATAGCATTTGATAACCACTTTATCAAATACATTTGAGCACGGCCATGCATTTAAACAGTCTTTCCCTATCGAGGGGCCCATGGATATCTCTCTCAATAGTAGAGAGGGACAAATTCCTTACAATGTCTCTCACATTCAAGCTATGATAGGACACTACATCCGATCATCAGTCGTATTGATTACTTTGTTACAAGTAACGTCCGACTGAGTCAAAATGTGGCTCCATTCATACTAGAATCAATGAAGACATAAGGTCTAAGGATTCTAAAATAGTATTGAGGAAGTAATACTTATGACTTAAGACCATGAAGTATTACTTCTCTGACGGATCACGTCCAATACAATGTATCCCTATATATTGCATCTATGATGTGATTTGTATACATTACACATGATCAGTAAAACAAGATCATCAATCAACAATCATACTAGTTCTATTTCATAGTAATTAAGCATTACATAAAACTAGGGACTCCTAGAATAGTAATTACATAAGCTAATGAGTTTTACTATCAAATCACACATTTGATAATCAAAAGCAAAATTAACTATTCAATTACATGTTCAAAAGATAATAAAGATGCACAACATGTGCTAATGGTCCTAAGGCACTACTAACAATCTCCCACTTGCCCTAGGTCCAATCATACATGATCCTTAATCCCATTGACCTAGTATGACTCTCATGTTTAGGCTATGGGAGTGGCTTGGTCAATGGATCTGCAATGTTGTCGTCTGTATGAACTTTGCAAATACTAACGTCTCCTCTGTCGATGATCTCTCTAATCAGATGGAAATGCCTGAGAATGTGTTTGGATCGTTGGTGAGATCTAGGTTCCTTAGCTTGTGAAATGGCACCAGTACTATCACAATAGAGGTCCACTGGGTTCACAATGCTAGGGACAACACCTAATTCATCAACAAACTTCACGATCTAAAGCGACTTATTTAGGCTGCTTGAGAAGCGACTAGATACTCGACTTACAGTTTGTAGAGTCGGCCACGGTTTCTTGCTTTGAGCTCTTCCAGCTCACAGCACCTCCATTCAAACAAAACACAAAACCCAGATTGCGATCTATAATCGTCACGTCGGTCCGGAAGCTTGCGTCTGTGTAACCATTTACAACCGGACTTCCTTCACGACCTCAGTAAACTAAGAACATATCTTTAGTCCTTCTCAAGTACTTAAGAATGCTCTTGACTGCAGTCCAATGTGACTCACCGAGGGTCGATTGATATCTGCTAGTCATACTTAAAGCAAATGAGACATCCGGGCGAGTACATATCATGGCGTACATAATAGACCCAATGGCCGAAGCATATGGGATCTTACTCATGCGCTCTTGGTCCTCCCTTGTGGAAGGTCCTTGAGTTCTGCTGAGTTTAACACCATGTGACATGGGCAAGAATCCCTTTTTGGAGTCTTGCAAACTGAACCGTTTCAGTACCTTGTCAATGTATCCACTCTAGCTCAGGCCAATCATTTTGTTAGATCTATCTCTATAGATTCTTATACCCAAAATGTATGTGGCCTCGCCTAAGTCTTTCATGGAAAAGCACTTCCCCTACCAAGCTTTTACGCTTTGTAATGTGGGGATGTCATTTCCAATCAGTAAGATGTCGTCCACATAAAGCACAAGGAACACTACTGCATTATTAGTTACTTTCTTATAAACACAAGGCTCGTCTTCGTTTTTGATGAAACCGAATTCTTTAATACGTTCATCAAAGCGACGATTCCAGCTTCGAGATGCTTGCTTCAATCCATAAATGGACCTTTGAAGCTTACACAATTTTCTAGGATTTGTTGGATCAACAAACCCCTCAGGTTGTGTCATATACACATCCTCGAGAAGGTTTCCATTAAGAAACGCAGTCTTAACATCCATTTGCCATATCTCATAGTCATAATATGTGGCTATGGCAAGTAAAATCCTAATTGACTTTATCATCACGACAGGGGAAAATGTTTCGTCATAGTCAATACCATGAACTTGTCTATAACCTTTAACTACTAGTCGCGATTTAAAAGTGTGTACATTACCATCCATGTCGGTCTTCTTTTTTATAACACCATTTGTTATCAATGACCTTGCACCCTTCGGGTGGGTCAACCAAAGTCCATACTTGGTTGTCGTACATGGATTGCATCTCGGACTTCATAGCCTCTAGCCACTTATCTCGACTCGAACTACGAATTGCCTCTTTGTAGGTAGAGGGTTCATCTTGATCAATCGGGTTCAACTCGATGATCATCGATCACGAGAAATCCATATCTCTCGAGTCGTTGATGTACCCGACTCGACCTTCTCGGGCCTTGTGTCAAAGATTGAAGCTCGATGTCGGCACGTGAGCTTGCTTGAACTTCCAAAGTTGGTTAAGATGTTGTTTGGGGATCTTGAATCTCCTCAAGATGGATCTTACTCCCACTATCCTCTTTGGAAATAAATTCCCTTTCAAGGAATAAACCATTACGGGCAACAAACACTTTGTTCTCCGATGGAAGATAGAAGTGATATCCTTTAGTTTCTTTAGGATATCCCACAAACAAACACTTGTCGATTTAGAGGGCGAGTTTATCGGATAACAAGCGTTTTACGTACGCTCGCATCCCCAAATTTTTGAGAAATGACAAACTAGGTCGTTTCCCAGTCCCATATCTCATATGGAGTTTTACGAACCGCTTTAGAAGGAACTCTATTTAATATAAATGCAGCGGTTTCTAGGGCGTATCCCCAAAAGGAAATTGGAAGACTTGTTTGACTCATCATAGATCGAACCATATCTAATAAGGTGCGATTCCTCCGTTCCGACACGCCATTCCATTGTGGTGTGCCAGGGAGGAGTTAATTGTGAAACAATTCCACAACCACTAAGATGTTCGTCAAACTCTTGGTTAAGGTATTCGCCACCTCGATTTGATCGAAGTATCTTAATACTTTTACCAAGTTGATTACGTACTTCATTTTGAAATTCTTTAAATCTTCCAAAAGATTCGGATTTATGTTTCATTAGATAGACGTAGCCATATCTCATCGAAATCATCCGTGAATGTGATGAAAGTCTCGAAACCCTCCTCTAGCACTAGTGTTTATTGGTCCATAAACATCCGTATGTATGAGGCCCAATAAATCGAAGCTCTCTCACTTTGTCCAAGTAAAGGGAGCTTTAGTCATTTTGCCCAACAAACAAGATTCACACGTCTCATAAGACTCTAAGTCAAATGATGTTAAAATTCCATCCGTATGGAGTTTTGATATGCGTTCTCGTTTATCCGGCCCAAACGACGATGCTAAAAGTAGGTTTGGTTTAAGTCATTTGATTTAAACCTTTTTAGTATTAATGTTATAGATGGGCCTTTTAATGGAATCATCGAGGTTAAGAATATAAAGCCCATTCATCAAAGAGGCATCTCCATAAAAGATACGATCTTTATGAATGGTGCAAATCTTATTCAAAATATTAATTTCAAAACCTTCAATATCCAAACAAGAAAGCGAAATAATATTCCTACTCAAAGTTGGAACATACAAACAATTATCCGAGTTCTATAATAAGGCCACTTGGCAAAAACTAAATTAAATGTCCCGAGTAGCTACAGCAACAACTCTTGCTCCGTTACCTACTACGAGGTCCACTTCTCCTTTTGCCGGTGATCTACTCCTTTTGAACCCCTGCACATTTGCACAAATGTGAGATCCACAACCGGTATCTAATACCCATGAAGTAGGAGCAGACATGTTAATTTCAATAACATAAATACCTGGAGAGATAGTCAAACTGACCTTTCCCTTTTTATTTTCTTCCAAATAGAGCTTGTAGTTCCGTTTCCAATGACCTGGTTCATTGCAATGGAAGCAAACTCCTTCCTTTGGTGCCTTGGCTTTGGGCTGGGGCTTGTGCTTGTCATTGCCTTTGCCTTTGCCTCTCTTGGCCATGGGCTTTCCCTTGCCTTTCTACTTGAAATTCCCTTTTTGAACCATTAAGACTTCAGGGGTCTTCATAATGTTCAATTCAGCCTGCTTGAGCATCCCGTGTATTTCATGCATGGTCTTCTCCATGGCATGCATGTTGAAGTTCATAATGAATTGGTCATACTCAGGGTGGGAGTGAGTCCAAGATCATATCTGTGGCCATGTCATGACTTACGGGAGCCCCAAGTTTCTCAAGTTGGTCAAAATAGCCCTTCATCTTCAGAACATGTGCACTTAGAAAGGTACCAGGGGCCATTTTGCAACTATTTAACGCCTTAGTTGTGAGGAATCTTTCATGACGAGCTTGCTCTTGGAACATTTCCTTGAGCTGGCCCATCATCTGGAAAGCCTCAACTCCTTCAAAGCTTGTTTTTGAAGGTCGGTGCTCATTGTGACTAACATGAGACAAGTCACATCGTTAGAGTCATCGAAATGCTTCTTCCAAGTATCTCTTTCATCTCTAGGGGCGTTATTTGCAGGGTCGTTTCGAGGAATGTCCAGTATCAAGAACGTCATGACTTTCTTTCCCGCTTAAGGACAATCCTTAAGTTGCGGGCCCAATCAAGGAAATTGGTCCCGCTTAGTTTTTCCTTCTCAAGGACAGATCACAATGAATTGTGTGATGTATTGGTTGCCATTATCTACATTAAGTTAATTGCAAAGTTATTAGTTTTTGAGCAAAACCATTTTCCACAATTTCAACACTTGATAATAGTGGGAAAAACATTTTACAATAGTTATAGGAAAGCTTTGGCTTAACACCCACAATTAAAGTAAAATCATCTAATGGGAATGACATCTATATGTCCCGGCTTTTTCTCATTTTATGCCCTAGGCCCAAAACTATTTTGATGGCCTAGCTAAGTTGAACCATGTCTAAGCTTATGGAAATCACTATTTCCCCATCTCTCTTTGCTTAGATAACCACTTGTCTGTTGCTTTGGCAAGCAGACAAAGTGATGATCCAAGCTCAATGAGTGCTTAGAGTATGGTAGGCATTTTAAGACTTAGTTAAAACGTTCGGATTGAATAAGGCGATAAAAACATAATATATTCATACAAGCATCTCATGCAGTATATAAAGCATAATAATTAAACGTGATATAGCATGGCCTAATCCCTATGATGACTCCCACGAGCCTTGTGGGAGCCAATGAGTCAATCTAAGTCGAGTATCCGTCTCATGGATAAAGTCTTGAGCCTCGACCTTGTTACATATTTGCATGGGCATACCCGAGCCTTCAATGTAAAGCGAGTAAAGCTAATCTAATAAAGCGATTACAATTTTACAACATTGAAAAGCGGCTCGCGAGCCGTATTATAAATTTACAACGAAAATATGTAAAACAAGGGGTATAGTAGGCCATGCTATTCACCATGCTAAAATCACATAAAGCACAATGATTACATACACAAAGTCTTAATTCGGGGGACGACGAATCGGGGGTTTTCCGGGCGGCGCCCTGGGACGAAAAAATCGATTCTACATCGGCTCGTCGAATGAGTTTTTCCTCCCACGATTTACCCTTCAATTGCCTTACTTACATAATCGGATTATGTATTAGTTAATCGGATTAACAGAGACAGTTTATGCGTAATAACAGAATTTAATCAAATTAATTTCAGATTTCACAGAAACAGTTTATGCCAAATAATCGAATTAAATACCTGAAGCTGGATCATGCTTGCGCGGTTCATGCATAATCAAAACCCAGCAGTTTATATCATAACAGATTCATATAACCGTATAAACATGATTAAAGCGAGTAGCAATTTATGCATATATCATATATATTCATCAAAAGATACAATCTTTAGATGCGATTAAACTGATTTATGCATTTATCATGATCAAAGAAACGATCTTTTTCGTTTTCAAACATACACATACCAAATCGGAATTGATAGTGTTATCATCCCGATAAACATTATCGAATTTGAGTCGTATGAACTTGGCTCTGATACCACTGAAGGGATTCATGGGCGGAAACTCGTTCCAAACACCTATGGATCCTCCCCTGAAGGATCCGCTCATATGAAACAATTAGAAAAACAGCAAGAAAAACTTACGTTTTGGATTCAAGAAGCTACTCCTTGAATGGAGGATGGCGTTTCTTGGATCGGATCTGCTACTGGATTGATCTCCGCTGCGGAAAGTCCCTCTACCGGTATCCACGCGACGAAACGGGCATCGATTGCTAGCTCTTCGTCTTTTCTGATTTTCGGGAATTAGAGAGAAAATGGAGAGGCTAGAATACAAAACCGTTTTCTGATTCTATGGTATTTCGGCTGAAAAAGCATCAGTCATCCAGGTTTCGGCTAAGAGATGTTATATAGAATGTGAGAGTTCGTTACTAGAACAACTCCCACCTCTACTCAACTTCCCTCGGCAGTGGGAGTCTCAGAATCCCACGTTCCCTAGACTTTCGCTGGTAGTGGGAGTCTTTATCGGATAATAACTCCCACGTAATCCCAGTTATAGGTAAAATACCGAAATTGCCCCTATCTCTAATTCGAATAATAAACACTTTATTATTCTCAGAAAAGTGAATGTCAGATACAATGAACCTAGACACATTCTAGATTCATTGAATCTGGACATGAAGCTCGTTAGCTCGTCTATGCGTGTGACCCTGTAGGTTCATCTCACAATGGCAATGAAAACACACTTAGTAGTAGTGTGAGTTCATAAATGACAAGCGGTCCCTAGCAGGACATTGTGACTACCCAAAGTGAATGAATATACAACGGAACCTAATATCAATCCACTATTTAATCCCTTTGTCTCGCGATATCCTAATTAAGCATAAGGCATGGTGGTCGTCACCCTTATTAAGCTTAATTGTATTTATGCTCGATCTCCAGGTAGACTGTTTCGACAAATAGCATTTGATAACCACTTTATCAAATACATTTGAGCACTGGCCATGCATTTAAACGAGTCTTTCCCCTATCGAGGGGCCCATGGATATCTCTCTCAATAGTAGAGAGGGACAAATTCCTTACAATGTCTCTCACATTCAAGCTATGATAGGACACTACATCCGATCATCGGTCAGTATTGATTACTTTGTTACAAGTAACGTCCAGATCGAGTCAAAATGTGGCTCCATTCATACTAGAATCAATGAAGACATAAGGTCTAAGGATTCTAAAATAGTATTGAGGAAGTAATACTTATGACTTAAGACCATGAAGTATTACTTCTCTGACGGATCACGTCCAATACAATGTATCCCTATATATTGCATCTATGATGTGATTTGTATCCATTACACATGATCAGTAAAACAAGATCATCAATCAACAATCATACTAGTTTTATTTCATAGTAATTAAGCATTACATAAAACTAGGGACTCCTAGAATAGTAATTACATAAGCTAATGAGTTTTACTATAAAATCACACATTTGATAATCAAAAGCAAAATTAACTATTCAATTACATGTTCAAAAGATAATAAAGACGCACAACATGTGCTAATGGTCCTAGGGCACTACTAACATCATGTCCTTGCAATCTTCCTGAATTATTTTTGAAAAAAAGATATGAATTCAAAATTCAATTTTAAATATGTTTCCAAAAATCAATTGAATTCAAGTGTGGCCAACGGTGATAGGATGAATTTTCTGAAGCTTTGGCCCGCACTTGGAAAAGAACATCCATGTTCATGAATCAAGATATGCATGTTTTCTTTTCCTTTTTGAGAAGATCAAATGTTTCTTCTTGAGAAGATTAAAAATTTTCTTCCTCATTATATGGTCATTATTAGGAACATTGTTTCTTATTAATATACTAATAAACTAATTGAAGTGGCTCTAGAGTATTAATTTTCCCTTATTATTAATTTTGATGGACGGTAAAAAATAAGCCTAAAGATCTGAGATTTGGTCCTCTCTCAACCTATAAATAAAAGTCTTTGTCCATCACAAAGGTTAACCACAAAGTTGTTACATACAACACATATTAAGTTTATAGGTAGGGGTGTCAACGGGTTCGGGCTATCTCAAAAAAATATGAGCGTGAGGTGAGCTGAGCGTGAGCTCAATATTTAAGCTCAAATATTATGTGAGCTGAGCGTGAGGTTAACCCTGCTCAGCTAAAAAATCTCGAACCCGAATAAGAATAATATAATTAAAATATTATATATATAAATATAATAATACTAATTAAATAGAAGAAGACCTATAAATTGGCTTTCATTGAAGAATTCCTTAAATTTTGTGAAGAGGAAGAAGTGATGCATTGCAAGAGTGAACTAGATGTTTATTTGGAGGAAAATAGTTTACCCAACAAAGAGTGGTAGTGTTGATGAAAACTTTATTTTCTTGAATTATTGGAAAGCAAATGCTCTTAAATTCCCTATTTTGTCTATGATGGCAAGAGATGTATTAACAATTCCTGTAAGTTCGGTAGCATCTAAGGTCATGTCTTGAATAATTTTTGCTGCTCACTACTTCCATATACAGTTGAATGATTAGTTTGTGGTCAATATTTGATTAGGAGTTCACCAAAAGGGAGTGATTATGAGGAAGAGTTTGATTCTGCTCTTGTAAGTTATTCTTTACTTAGTTTTTCTATTTTATTTGTCTAAATTATTTTTTCTTCATCAATGCTTCTTACTTTATTTACTTTTTTTTTTCTTTTGTAGATTTGAATTACAATAAAAAGTGAAATATTGTAGAAGAATTCAATGGGATGACCGAAATTGGATTTGGCACCAACAATGGAATTAAATCACTTTTTTGCAATTTGCAATTTCATCATTTGTTAGAATTTAATGTGCATGAATTCTCTTATTTTGTTTTATATAAAACTCATTTTATTAGCAATACAAACAATTATGAAACTTCTGTTTCTTTTGTTTTCCTCTATTATAGGCTTTTATAATTATGGGACTTCCGTTTCTTTTGTTTTATTCTATATAAGGATTTTTGTTTACGTTGTAGGTAGATTCTTTAACATTTGACCTTGCTATGTATATATCTTTTGTTATCTTATTATTAGTTTATTTTGCTTCAAGAATTAAGTATCATTGTATTATGTATTTTTGTATTTTTGTCAGAATTTAGTTTCAATACTCATTGTATTATACTATTCTTCCTACAAGATTTTTGTTTTGTGGTAATATAAATTTAGCTCGTGAGCTCAGCTCGAGCTCACATTGAGCGTGAGCTCAATGTTTGTGAGCCTTTCCGGGTTGAGCGTGAGCTGAGCTTTCAAATTTTATTTGAGCTGAGCGTGACCTAAAGCAAGCTCGGCTCACATAACTCGATTGACACCCCTATTTATAGGCAAAGAGAGAGAAATCGTTTTCTCCATTTTGTAGAAGTTGATAGCATCAAAAGTTATTTGCATCAAAAGCTATAAATCGTTTTCTCCATTTATAGGGAAATAGCATCAAAAGCTATTTGCATAAAAAATGTCTGGAGGTATATTTTAATCTTATTGTATATAATATTATGTTTGTGATAATCATGTGATTCTAGATCTTAAGGTTCATGCTATGTTTTATATATTTAACACTGCATCCTCTCACGAGTTATTTATTTTGTTTTTTATTTCTTTTTTTGTGGTGGAGAAGTTTTGAAGGAGAGAATGCGGAAATGACATGCCTTTATCAATAAAAGGTCATGAACCCTCTTCTCAGTAGTTGAAAAATAATAAAGATACTCTCGATAAATGCCTGGTGATATTGCTTAGAGTAATAAACATTTTGCTACAGCAATTTTATTTAAATAACTATATTTACTTTTGTGTTAAATGACTATATCACTCTTTCAATCAAGTAATCAAATTTTTATTTTTATTGTGTATTGAATCTTCCTTTTCACACGGAAATGTTCCCTTTACTCTCTACAAACTTGTCTCTTCTTTCTAACACAACTCTTTGATTGCAAAAAATGTTCTGTAAATTGGTCCAAGACATAAAAATAATAATAATAAAAAGCTCTTTTACAACTGGATTATATAATCAATATAGAAAAAGAAAACAAATCACCGATCTTTGGGACTGAATTTGTCTAGTGTCCATCCCTGCGTCCATGACAATTTGTTTTCATTTCAATTTGCATTTGTTTTTCTTTTTGCTGCATATGATTATGGTCAAAAGAGAAAAAAATAAGAAGACGAAGAGGACATTAGGTTAGCCGCCAGAATGAGAAATTGAGAAGAAGATAGATAAGAGAGGGATGATGAGAGAGAATATTGGGGAGAGAAGTGTTCAATTCCGATTGCCGACGTGAGCGCTGTGTTGGTGCGTGATTTGTAAATACCCTTGTAAGCGACATATGGTCCCTAGGGTCTTCCCTGATCCGTGGTGCTGACCGTAGCCGAACTCATACAAACTTTTTTTCACAAAAAAAAATTAAAAAAATTTATTTTATTAGTTGACTAAAAGGATAATATTATCCTTTGGCACAAAATTGCTCTGGCAGGATATTTATTGCTTGGACAATATAACTAACCCTGAGGAATTATTATTATCTATGTATAATGAAATCAATTCTTATATTTTTCATATTGGCACCGGATATACTTAATTTATATGTAGGCACCAGCAAGTTAGGCGTACAATGTGTAACAACTCACAAAATCTTGAACACAAATGAATTATAAATCGTTCAGTTCATCGATGGAAAGTTTTTTTCAGTTGTTACAATTTGCTGTTGATTTTCTTTTTAAAAAAAATTAAATAAATACTAAGTGCAAGACTTAAGATATTAACTTAATTGGAAAATTAAAAATTCATATATCTAATACATAGGAAGCGCTTGTTCAATCTGTTTCTCATAGAAATTAATACAATTTAATTAAAAAATATAAAATAATAAAATTCTAATTCGATGATTATACTTTAGACTATGTATTTCGTTGCAAATAAACAGATACTAAAATGTTTTTGGGTAGTGATTATTGGATCAAAACTTTTGGATCAAATTTGGATCAAGAAAGGCATAATGGCACATTAAATGCTAACAATCATTTTTATTGTATACTCTTTGATCCTTATTTGATCCAAAAAATTTGATCCAACAATCATTATTGAATATTTTTTTTAAACAAAACCCTTGGCTGATTGAATTTACATATAGCTTCAAATAAGATACAAAATTTCGGACAAGGTTTGGCTTGAGATTGGTTTGGTTTGGTCTCACTTTTGGAGGGAAATGCCCAAAATTTGGCCAATTAAAATAGGCGGGAGAAATTCAAATTCAAATTTTTTTTTCAAATAATCGTCCAAATCCAAATTTTGGCCTAAAAAATTTGGAATTGACCGATCATTTGAAGAAAAAAAAATTGAATTTGAATTCCTCCCGCCTATTTTAGAGGCCAAAAAATTGAATTTCTCCCGCCAAAAGTGAGACCAAACCAAACCAATCTCAAGCCAAACCTTTGTCCAAGCACACTCATCTGGAAAAAAAAGTACTCATATGGGTTCTTTATTAGAAAAACTTAAAATTTATTTTTAGACTAAAAACTAAAACACGACTTATTAAACAAAAAATAACTATACAACCTTTGTCATTTTTTCTTTTCTTTTCTATTACATTTCGAGAAAAAATATTATGAATTATCCTAGAGGCTTAATGCAGCTCTATCTACCTAAAACCAAAAAGAAAAAGATGTTACAATAATCGAAAATACAACTAATACGGCCAGCCGACTCTCTTCTGATTCAGAACAAAACAATTTTACCGACAGAAAATCCTTCTCCGATTTTCTTCAAATTTCCTATCCATTGATAAAGGAGAAAGCTCAAGTTAGAATAAGTTTTCCCCCACGTGGCGACATAATGGGCCATCTTTCCAAAATAGAGTCAAAATCCGTGGACTACTTTTTTCAATGGTTGTTGAGTAGTGAAGGCCTACGATGCAGACAGCAGTGCTCGAGGGTCCGTAATAGTTTAAAAAATATAATGCTTTCTCAGCTTAATAATAACAATTTTTAGATATTTTATCAATTTAAATTATCTTTATTAACGAAGGAAAAGACAAGATAAGGAATCTATTATAACTTATAAGTGAAATAAACAATTTGGAGCTGAACATGTTTTAGGACTATTATAATGGTTACCGCCAATAGATACACAAAAACACCATATAGTGCGTGGGTGAAAAAAGAAATACAGTAAGAATATATGCTGGAGGATTTGGATAAAGTTAGATTGACAAGTTTACATTTAATAAAGTAGTGATGGTAAAACAAGTTTAGCAAAAAAGGTTCTCTAGAGGATTTGGATAATCTCTAGCGACTAAATGTGTTGGCAGATCTTAGAGCACAAATTCGATTGTAGAAAATTTTCATATAGATGTTATTATTGTTAGTAGTGGCCTAGGAGCATTATCATATATTGTACGTTTTATATCTTTTTGAGCATTTCATCTGAATAGTTAATTTTGCTTATTAACATCAAATGCGTGATTTTGATAGTAAAACTCATTTGCTTATTTAATTACTATTCTAGTTGTCCCTAGTTTTATGTAATCTACTTTACAATGAAATAAAACTAGTATGATGTTTGGTTGATGATTATGTTATACTAATCATGTGTAATGAGTACAAATCATATTATATATGCAATATATTGAGATATATCGTATCGGACGTGATCCGTTAGAGAAGTAATACTTCATGGTCCTTAGTCATAAATATTACTTCCTCAATACTATTTTAGAAATCCTTAGACCTTATTTCTCCATTGATTCTAGCATGAATGGAGCAACGTTTTGACTCAGTCGTACGTTGCTTTTAATCGAGTAATCAATACGACTGATGATCGGATGTAGTGTCCTATCATGGCTTGAATGTGAGAGGCATTGTAAGGAATTTGTCCCTCTCTTATTAGAGAGAGATATCCATGGGCCCTCGATAGGGAAAGACTGTTTAAATGCATGTCTGTGCTCAAACGTATTTAATAAAGTGGTTATTAAATATTGTTTGATGGAACAGTCTACCTAGAGATCGAGCATAAATATAATTAAGCCTTATTATAAAGGTGACAACTATCATGTTTTATGCTTAATTAGGATATTGCGAGACAAAGGGATTAAATAGTGGATTGATATTAGGTTCCACCGTAAATTCATTCACTTTGGGTAGTCACAATGTCCTGCTAGGGACCGCTTGTGATTTATGAACACACACTACTACTAAGTGTGTTTTCATTGCCTTTGTGATATGAACCTACAGGGTCACACGCATAGACGAGTTAACGAGCTTCATGTCCAGATTCAATGAATCTAGAATGTGTCTAGGTTCATTGTATAGGACATTTATTTTTCTGATGATAATAAGACGTTATTATTCGAATTAGAGATAAGGGGCATTTTCGGTATAGCTGGAATTATGTGGGAGTTGTTATCAGATAAAGACTCCCATTGCCAGCAGAAGTCTAGGGGACGTGGGAGTTTAAGACTCCCACTGCCAGAAGAAATGGATAGGACGTGGGAGTTGTTCTTGGAACAAACTCTCACACCTTCTTTAAACTTCTCTTGGCCGAAACCTTGAGGCTAATGCTTGAGCCGCACAAAATACCGAAATACCAAGAAATCTGATTTCTTGTTCTCTGCCTCCCTTTCTCTCTATATTCCCGAAACTCAGAAAAATTAGAAGAGCTAGCACTCGCTGATCGTTTCGTCGCGTGGATACCGGTATGGAGTAATTCCGCAAGGGAGGACTCAAGGTGATTGCTGTCGAGAGCCAAAGATAGAACCTTTCCATTCAAGAATCAGATTCCTAAACCAAGAAACGTAGTTTTTCTTTGTATTTTTCGATTCGTTTTGTATGAGCGGATCCTTCAGGGGAGGACTCATGGGTGTTTAGAACGAGTTTCTGTCCATTAATCCCTTCAATTATATCTATTTTCACTATAAATAGGGCGGTGTAGAGTTTATAGGCGATTAAGGCCACATAATATACAGTAAAATCTTAGAATATATTAGCAAATAATTAGTGGTTGTATCACATAATTATTTTCTTCGGTATCAACCAATTGTATCAATTATGTCATGAGAACGATCAAATACATTAGCAATATTATTTATTAAGAGTGAAATGTTATAATACGTTGATTATAATACTTTATTAAATGACGTCACTTCTAAAAACTATAAATGCATGGTACGCCCATGGTCTCATAGATTGTTGATTTCTAAGAAGGGTGATGAAACTGAGCTTGCTACTGCTGTTCCAGGATCTCGAAGAAGCTGTTGCGAAGAGTTTTGCCATGTATTTTTTTTTTTTTGCCTTTTTTTTTTTTTTTTTTGTGTTTTTACCCGGTCCAGGGTGTGGACTTTTATCTGTTATCATGGTGTTTACACCATTGTATAACTTTTATTTTTCTTGTAATTGCGTTTTATCTTTTGATTGTAACGGCTTTGGCTATTTTATGATTATTGGGTAAATCTTTATTTAGCAAAAAAAAAAAAAAATGCATGAGATAAAGAGTTATCAAATGAGGTCTCTTCGTTAAACTGAAGCACATTTTTATCACGGCTAGTTAGGGATTTAGTCACTACTCTCGGTGGTGGACACCTTGGTTTCGACAAAAATAAAATATTAGGTCTCCTTATTAAGAAATGCTAGCATAATTCACAAGTTATTCTAACTCGGAATATAAATATGGATTGGGCACACTATATTCCGATATAATAAAAAACAAAGAATTTATTTAGACATTCCGTAAAAAAATTGCACATGACCCTCAATTCTCAATACACAACCCTGACTATAAATGTAATTGTCATTTTAAGAATTTATTTATAACTAATTGACAAATAATTTGGATGGAATTCAGTTTAAAATTTTATTGCACTGGACATATGCAAAATCCCTCAAGAGCATGCTGGAATAATATTTTTTTATTTTTTTTATATTTATTTTTATGAAAGTTATGGGATCTTAGCGTGATCAAGCGTGTTGGCATGGAAAAACAAATTACAGGACATGGATATTTCAATAGAGGGCAAGTAGAACATGGAGTAATGAAGTGGGAAGACCACAATTTATAGGGGTGAATGACCAAAGGATATTTTAATACCATGTACGGTCCGAGGTGAGGTAACCCTAGATGTTATTACAAATTTTCAACCGCATTTTTTGGACAGTATAGTGAGCTCGATACGGCTGAGTGACTGCCACACGCTTGATCTGGACTTCTGAGTAGGCCTTATATGCTCTAGGCCGTGCGAAGAGCTCGATCTAGGGTCTGGTTTTGGTCTGAGCCCATAAACCGTCATTTCTATTTCATGGACCTAAATCAAGAATTTCTTTCTTGGGCCTAGACAATTCAACAAAAACCATAGTCTTGAGCTTAATATCATCTTAGATCATTCAACCAAACTATTGTCTTGCGCTTGATCCCATCATAAGACCTTGTGAGCTTGGTATCTTTTGATGAGTACTTCAACTTCTTGGCAATGAGTAATTGTTGTCGTGCCCTAATGGGCCTCATGTGGCATTAAACGATTACTCTCCCTCATATTATTATAAATAGAGGATGGTCCCCCTCCTTTACTATTCACATTTCAGTTTTCAGTTTTAACTCAAACATCTTTTCCTTTTTGTTCTTGCTCTATTTGTTTCCGACGATATTGTTCCGATGTTCAGCACCGGTGATTTCAAACTTATTTTATTAAAACTTGTTTATCTATGGAGTTGTTTTATTTCGACTATTTTGTCACTCTTTGGCTTATCGATTGCTGAGTTGATATTCTTAGTAGCTGACTTGTATTTGTGTTGTTTTGTGCCCGAGCTGATTTAATTTCATGCTTTCTTGCAAATGTTTGGTCATTGTAATTCTCTCCCCCCCCCCCCCCACCTGGAGAAGTCATAACTTTTCCGTTGGATTTTTGCATTTAACCTTATTGTGTATGTGTTTTCCTTTGCAACTCATATAATATATCCTTTAAAAAATCCGGCTCTTACTGTTATCTTTAAAGAAATGATATCTATGAAGGTAACACTCCCCAACCTAGTGTTGTATACCACAAGAAATTAGGTTTCCAGGTTTTTGTTACCAGGGTCGAGCTTATTGTTAGGTTTCCTTATGACCTAGTTAAGCTTGCTTAGTGTGGTTTAAAACTTCTTGCTAGAACCGAGCTCACCGCTCGAGGTCTTTCCCTAAGTATAACTAGTTATGTCCTTAGGACTGATCTTGAATTCTATTGTACGAAGTCTTATGTTGTCGTGTCTAAGTTAGAGAATGGTGTATGTATTGCGACCATCCGGATACCTTTAAACTTGTCGTGACCGGTGAAGCTGACCGAGATTGTTCTCCACTCCGTGGTCTTGTGTGGTGTAATAAACGTACTTAATGGTGGTTTAACTCTTCCTCCTCATCTCTTTTTTAAAATAAAATAAAAATTGGCCGAGTTCTGGGTGATTATCCTTGCTCAGCTTAACCCTGACTTTGCTAGGTTTGATGCTTGCGTCATATTTCTCTATAGGGTGTTTGGTATCCCTACACAATTAGAATTGTTTAAGATATTTTTTGGACTTGACTCTTCAAAGATGAAGAAGGTTTGCCACAAGGAGGGTAGTACATCTCCGAGGTATAAGGTTGACGCAGGTTGGTTTTAGCATACATATACCAAATCTGAAGCTGAACTACAAACTTATAGTGAGTGGTGTATCTTTGTTCAAGGGTTTGAAAGATGACTTTTTCTTTGTTTCCCCAAGGATTTGAATTGGATTAAAATATTTGCACCTCACCTCATAATCCCGATGTTTCGAATAGGTTGAATACTGCGGGGATTGATCTTTTGAAGGAATATGCCTTTGGTATGGTGGTGAAGAAAAATTGGTCCAAGTCTTTTTGAGATTATCTGTACATGTTGGACTTCGGCGCGAACACCAAGAGTTATTGTCTTTCTTAGCTTTTTTCGTACCTACGATTTAGCACGATCTTGTTTGCAATTTCCTGACTATTTCTTTTTTCTTTCTTAGTAGGGGAAGCTAAGGTTTCCTCTTTGTTGGGGGTCCTTCGTACCTCTTCGTCCAAGAAGACTGGGATCTCTAGGAAAGGGGATACCACAAGTAGGAAAACCACGTCTAGAAAATGTGGTTATTCGAAGAGAAGAAGCCAAGGTTCTCGGAAGCCAGCTTCACGGGCAAATATGTTGAGGTTGTCGAGCCCGAGGGCGAGCCTCAAGATGATGTTGTAGCTGCTGAGGTGCAAGAGGTAGCGCCCCAATTTGCCGAAGAGGCAGAAGAAAAGGAAGACCTTGTTGGTTTATCTCGAGCTCCGCGGCTCCCATATTCGGTAACGAAATGGTTAATTTGTTTTTGGTGTTAGTCCTTTAACCTTTTTGTCGTATAACTTGGTAAAATAGTTTTAATGTAAAGTTGGCTGAACGAATACTGTGACGAGGAAAAGTTCATCTAGTGACCGGGCCAAGCAATCTTGTCCAAAGAGATCGAGGATTTTTGGTGCCCCACATGGTAAGCACCTAACTAAAAAGTGGATTCTTCCCTTGGGAAGAAAGTTGAATGTTGAAGATCCTTCTTTGATAGTTGTTGAAGATGTTTACTTTCTAGACTTGGATGTGGAGATTATTTTTATACCACGGGTGGGAAGTATCCCGAGGTGGCAAACTCTTGATATGACATATGAAGATTTTGTTAGAAAGAAATTAAATTCCCAACAAAATGGCAGCTGAATAAAACATGGAATATGTTTCTTATTAGGATCATCATGAGTAAAGAAGCAATAAGTTTTGATAGAATTAATACCTTTTGAATACGATGAACATAAACGCTTTTTGTGTTTAATGTTGTTGAATCCACTAGAAAGAGTCTGGCGTTCAATCCTTTGCCTCTATGATATCCACAAGACAACTTAGTTGGACGTTCTAAACTCTAGTGCTAGCCAACAAATGAAAAACTATAAATTGAAGACAATTCTTCAAAGAGTTTTTTTTGATAACGTTTAGAAGAACAAAAAGAGAGAGAGGAGATAGAATGAAAAAACTGATTTTTTCTTCTTGTTATTGTGTTTGTCTTACTTCTTAAGGTTGTATATGAGGGACTAAATAGGGGCTGGTGGTCTATTCCATAATAAACCAATATATCCTAACTACTAACCACTCCAACTTCTTTAACTTTCGATTTTCCAGAATTTGGTTCAATAGATCAGCTCGACCAGTTCGGTTCAATTGATCGATACAACCAATCCGATATTGGTCGGCCCAATCCAATTGGAGCATCTATTATCAAGTGCAACCACCAACAATCCTAATCCAATTGATCATAGAGTGCGACCCATTAGGTATTTGCATTGTTGGCTGTGACAACAATTTGTCAACAGTAATGAGCGGTATCTATCAACACATAATTACTCCCAAATTACAAATATTACTGGTGATTCGACATAATCACATTTATGAACTTTTGTACCTAATCCCTTTGTCCTCGATATATTGATTGAACACAAGTCATGAAATATGTCATACTTGTATAGTTCAATCTTTTGTTTCTTGATTCGCGAGTAGACTAATCAAATGAAAAATATATCACAATATCAATTCATTTGTTAATGGTCATGATTAGTCTCACTCCCTCAAGGGGCCCAAAATATCACTCATATTATATAGGAGGGACAAATCCTTTCTTAATCACACCTCATCCTACACATGGTTCGTAACATACCCAACAAATGCCTCTATAACTCATCTTATTATAGACAGTGTTTGACACTATCAAAGCATATCACTTAGCCATGTAGGAAATCTTGTGAGATTTCAAGCCGAAGGATTTATGTATACAAACACGATCATTATAAGAAACACCTATTGACATTTATATAATAATCCATGAAATGTTCTTGTAGTGGGTCGATATAGTATTATGATATCAAATATCACATAGCCATCTGTCGATTAGATCCCCAATATCATCACCACACATACTAAGTCTCGACACATTATTATTATCCTCGTCATACCATAATAATGTCTTACTAGGGACATTTAAGAATAGTATTATAGCAATTTATAACTACTAAAATGATGTTATTATGAATAATACTAATTCACATAAGTAATAAAAATAATAATGGAATCATGTCTTTATATATATATATATATAATACTAATAAAATCTGATACCACATCTCCCACTTGCACAAAACATCATAATATAAAGACTGACATGATCATGTTGCTGTTGGGGAGCGGTGTTATCATATTTATGTACTTTGCATATCTGCACATCACCTCTAACAATAATCTCTCGGATTAGGTGATATCGCCGAAGTATATGTTTGGACCTTTGGTGAGATCATGGTTCATTTGATTGAGAAATTTCACAATAGAGATCAGCCACATTCTAAATATTATGTATCACATCAAGCTCACTAATGAACTTTCAAATCCAAATCGTCTCTTTAGCTGCATCATTCGTAGCTATATACTTTGCTTCAGTTGTAAGATCTGCAACGATTTCCCTCTTTTAACTCCTCCAGTTCACAGCACCGCCGTTTAGGAAAAATACATAACCTGATTGCAAGCGATAGTCACCTCTATTAGTTTGGAATCTGCCATCAGTGTACTAGCATGATGTTCAATCGTTTGCCTCTACGGTATCCACACGACCACTTGGATGGACGTTCTACACTCTAGTAACTTGAAGACAATTCTTCAAAGAGTTCTTTTTGATAACTTTTGGAAGAACAAAAAGAGAGAGAAAAGATAGAATGAAAAATATGAATTTTCCTTCTTGTTATTGTGTTTATCTTACTTCTCAAGTTTTGACAATAGGGATAGATAGGGGCTGGTGGTTTATTCCATAATAAACCAACATATCCTAACTACTAATAACTCCAACTTCTCTAACTTTCAATTTTCTAGAATCAGGTTCGGCCGATTCAATAGTCCGGTTCAATTCATTTGATCGGTTCAACCAATCCGATATTGGTCGGCCCAGTCCAATTGATTGCCGAATTCAACTGGAACATCTCTTATCAAATGCAACCTCTAACAAGCCCAATCCAATTGATCATAGAGTCCGACCCATTAGGTATTTTCAATTTTGGCCATGACAACAATTTGTCAACAGTAATGAGCGGTATCTAGCAACACATCATTACTCCCAAAGTAGAAATATTACTGGTGGTTCGACATAACTACATTCATGACCTTTTATAGCTAATCCTGTTGGAGTACATTTAATCTAAGGTGCGCCAATTCGATTGGGCCGGGCCGGGATTGGATTGGGTCCTTAATCGGGTTGGGCCGACCAACCCATTTGGACCGGCCTTATGGCTGGAAAATTGGATATATTTTCAGCTCTTATCTCTTAGAAGGAGGTTGAAGTGGTGGAGAATGTGGATGAGTGGTTTCCTCCATGATCTCCCACTTCCCCCTTTCTCTCTCCACACTCTCCCTTGAATGACTAAGAAAAATGCTGATTTTTCTTGGTATTCTAAGTCATTATTCTCCATCTTTTGAAAGGTTAGAGAAGAGTGAAAAAGAGAGAGCATTCAATAGAGATTGAATAGAAAGAAAAGACAGCTTTTCTATATACTTGTTTTCTAGCTTTGGCTAATAGAAAAGAAGTAAGAAAACTGTTTCTTTTTCTTCTTTTAGGTCCTATATCCACCATAAATATATACCCCATCTTGAAGAGTGTCTTCAAGACTTCTACGAGGCGTTGGCTAGCACCAAGCGGTAGAGGACCATCCCCGGAAGATCGAGTGGATATTGGGAGAGGCGAAGCATGCGTTGGTGGCGTTCCGTTCGTGACAACAAACCTACTTTGAAAGGTATAATGCTATCCCGTAGTCTAAGGTTCTTACTCGTGAAAGATCCTATTAGAGGCGGGTCATTTTATTTCCATTGCATAACTTGTTTTAGACCAGGTTATTCCTCTAACAGTTGTTTCAGAGCCACTCACGAGTACCCTATAGACTTAATGTGCTATAGTATTTTAATATGGATTATGAATCTATATTTTGCATGCCTTAGGATTGCTAGAAATGTTGTATATCATGTATGGCATGTTTTTACATCATTTTGTATGTATGAGAGTCGAGATTTTCGGTCGACCGAAATGCCTGTTTTGGTCAACCGAATACTCTCAGTATCTCTGTTCGGACGATTGGAAGGTAGGTCAGTTCAGCCAACTGGTTACCCGATCGACCGAGCGGGGTGGCCGGTCCACCGAATCTGAAACAGAATATGAAATGTTCATTTTTGCTGGTTGCTCATTTTTCATAAATTGTTATGTTAGTTGAGCATGATGCATAGTAATCGCCTTTACCCTGTTGGTTTATTTTATAAATACGATCTGCGAATCGTGTCTATCTCTTTTTATCAAAAGTTGTAATTCTCTTCTCATCAAATCCCCTCGAATGTAACTCGAGGTTTCCTTAGAATTATGTAATTCTAGATTAGGAGAAGGTGCAGCTGTGATGATGATTTGGAGACAACCACCTGAAGGTCAAGACGGTGTAAAATAGAATGTTTTCTTTTCGCACCCTTAGATTGACTTCACAGTTTTTCCATTGGCTTGGAAAAACCGAATAGGATATGGCGATTACTATTGCATTTTTACTTTTATGTATTGGATGCATATGTATATAAGCATAAACTGTTTTATCTTATGCTTTTCTGGTGGGATTGTTAAAAACAAAACCCCTCAATTAAATATTAATTAGTGTCTTCCTAAGTTTGTCCCTCGTCAAGGCCTAGATCGACATTAGTATGGGACATTCCAAAGCTATACATACATGTCTATCCGGGTGAGGCGCGAAGGATAATTTGTGATATCCGCCGGCAAAAACTTAGGGTCCTAGTTAACTGGATTATCTCAATAAATGGATTGAGGATCTAGAGGCAAAAGAGTTGAGGAAAGTGTGTAATGATACGCTTGAATAAATGTTATTCACTCAACTAACCAAGAATTACATAATTTGATGTAATTGGCAAACGTTGCCTACCTAAATAACTAAGTTTTGGGCGATCAGCCAAAGCTGACTCAGAACGAGGTGAAATATGGATCTTGGCCCGCTAGAAAGTTAACGAACTTTACGAGTTGATAATGAGGGTTATTCACTCGAAGAAAATAGTGGGAGAAATCATTAAAAAGATAAAAGACCTAATAATGATTTTTATCAGTACTTACTTTGCATATGTATTTTGTTGTAGAAAAATGGCAAATTCAAACCAAACACTATCACTGCGTTCTATCCTTGAGAAGGACAAATTAGAGGGAGTTAACTTCCTCGACTGGTTCAGGAACTTGAGAATCATTCTCAAGCATGAAAGAAAGTTGTATATTCTAGAACAGCCTATTCCTGATACACCAGAGGCTCACGCTTCGGCCACTGAAAGAAGTGCTTATCAGAAGCCTTGTAGTGATGCTTTAGATGTGTCTAGCCTCATGCTTGTCACCATGAACTCTGAGCTTCAGAAGCAACATGAGGACATGGGGGCTTATGAGATGCTGGCTCACCTGAAGCAACTATATCAAGGATAAGCACGCCAGGAGAGATTTGACGTATCGAAATCTCTTTTTCAATGCAAAATGTCTGAAGGAATGCCAGTAGGAACTCACGTTCTTAAGATGATAGGTTATGTTCAGAACCTTGAAAAACTGGGATTTCCTTTGGGGCAAAAGCTGTCGACTGATTTGATCTTGCAATCATTGCCTGAGTCATTTAGTCAGTTCATTCTGAATTATCACATGAATGAAATTGACAAGCCATTGCCAGAGTTGTTGAACATGCTGAGGACTGTCGAGAAGGAAATAGGCAAGTCCAAGCCCAACACCATGCTGATGGTGCAAAAGGGCAAAGGCAAAGGTTTTGTGAAATCCAAAGGCAAACCTAAAGGTAAGCCCAAGGGCAAGCAAACCACTTTCAACAATGCACTAAAATCTAATGGTGGTGTAGCCAAGGACTCTATCTGTAATCACTGTGGTGAAAAGGGTCACTGGAAAAGGAACTGCAAAAGCTATGTTGCAGGAAAAAGGCAGGAAAAAGAGAAAGCAAATGTTGCTTCGTGCTCAGGTATTTATGTTGTTGATATTAATATGATTGATATCAATTTAAATACAACTACTTCTTGGGTACTTGATACTGGATCTGGTTCTCACATTTGTACTAATGTGCAGGGACTGTAAAGGAGTAGAGAGTTGGCAAATGGTGAAATGGAACTACGAGTTGGCAACGGAGCACGTGTTGCAGCCCTAGCTGTAGGGACTTGTACTTTTACTTTGCCTTCAGGGCTTGTTTTGGGTTTAGAAAACTATTTATATGTACCAAGTTTAACTAAGAATATTATTTCAGTTTCTTGTTTGGACAAGAAAGGTTTTGAGATTTCAATCAAAAACCAACGATTATCGTTAGTTTTGGATAATATTTTTAATGCAAGCGCCTCTTTGATTAATGGTCTATATATTTTAGACCTTGATATGCCAATTTTAAATATAAATACAAAAAGGATTAAGACTAATGATTCTAATCCGACATACCTCTGGCATTGTCGCTTAGGCCACATAAACGAAGACCGCATATCCAAGCTCCATAAAGATGGGCTGTTGGAATCATTTGACTTCATGTCTTATGATCGATGCGAATCTTGTTTGTTGGGTAAGATGACAGCATCACCTTTCACTAAGCTAAGTGAGAGAGCCGATGCTTTATTTGGACTAATACAGAGTGATGTATGTGGCCCTTTTAATATACATGCAAGGGGTGGTTACATCTACTTCATTACCTTTACTGATAACTTCAGTAGGTATGGATATGTGTTCTTGATGAAACACAAATCCGAAGCATTTGCTAAGTTTAAAGAGTTTAAACTAGAAGTAGAAAACCAACTTGGCAAGAGTATTAAGGTTCTTCGATCCGATCATGGAGGAGAATACTTGAGTTAAGAATTCTGTGACTATCTAAAGGATTGTGGAATCGTTTCACAACTTTCTCCTCCAGCTTCTCCACAATGGAATGGTGTATCTGAAAGGAGGAACAGAACCTCATTAGATATGGTTCATTCTATGATGAGTCACACGAGCCTGCCCAATTCTTTTTGGGGACACGCACTAGAGACATCAGCTTTAACACTTAACCGCGTTCCATCTAAATCAGTTGCAAAGACGCCATACGAGTTATGGACTGGGAAGCGTCCCAGTTTGTCTTTCCTCAAGATTTGGGGCTGTGAAGCTTTTGTAAAACGCTCTGCTTCTGATAAGCTGGCTCCAAAATCTTAAAAGTGCATATTTGTAGGTTATCCTAAGGAAACTAAAGGATACTACTTTTATATCCCTAACGAAAACAAAGTGTTTGTTGCTCGCATGGGAGTCTTTCTAGAAAAAGAATTTGTTTCTAGAAACACGAGTGGGAGTAGCGTAGAACTTACTGAAGTTCCAGACTCTCAAACTAGCACTAATGATAAGATGGAAATTGAATAGACTCCACAAGTTGTTGTGCGGCGGAGTGCCACAAAGCGAGTTGTGCGGCAAACGACTGAGTTCAAGAAACACAAGAATTGCGTAGGTCTGGTAGAGTTCGTCGTCCACCTCCGAAAAGAATTTGGTTTTTTCATAACAGAACATGGTGATGTTATGTTTGTGGATCACGATGAACCTTCAACCTACAAACAGGCAATTAATAGCCCAGATTATGAGAAATGGCTTGAGGCCATGAGATCTGAAATGGACTCCATGTACACAAACCAAGTCTGGATCTTGGTTGATCCACCTAAAGGGATAACACCCATAGGGTGCAAATGGGTTTTTTAAGATTAAAACCGACATGGAAGGGAATGTACAAACGTAGAAGGGGCGACTGGTCACGAAAGGTTTCAAACAAGTTCATGGTATTGACTATGACGAGACCTTTTCCCCTGTAGTTATGTTCAAGTCCATTCGGATATTGCTTGCTATTGCAGCTTACTATGCCTATGAAATCTGGCAAATGGATGTCAAAACGGCTTTCCTTAATGGAAAACTTGAAGAGGATGTGTATATGACACAGCCTGAAGGTTTTTTCACTCCAGAGAATGCTGGAAAAGTATGTAAGCTTCAGAGATCCATTTATGGACTCAAGCAGAGCTTCTGAAGTCTGGAACATCCGTTTTAATGATGCCGTCAGTGAGGTTGGCTTCATTAAAAATGAGGATGAGCCTTGTGTTTACAAGAAGGTTAGTGGGAGCTCAATCGTATTCTCGGGTTTTGTATGTAGATGACATACTACTCATTGGAAACGACATACCAACCTTAAAGTGCTGCCGAGGCTTGGTTGAGTACGTGTTTCTCTATGAAGACTTAGGCGATGCCGACTATATTCAGGGAGTCAAGATCTATAGAGATAGATCCGGGAGACTCATTGGCCTAAGTCGAGTACATATATAGACAAGGTGCTAAAGCGGTTTAGCATGCAAGAGTCTAAGAAGGGCCTTTGTCCTATGGCACATGGTACTCGTTACGTCGAACAAACGAGTGTTCTAAAACGCCCTGCCGAATTAGAACGCATGAAAGAGATCCCTTATGCTACGCCATAGGATCCATCATGTACGCCATGTTATGTACTCGCCCGGATGTCTCGTTTGCCTTAAGCCTTACGAGCGAGATACCGATCTAATTACGGTGAACGTCACTGGATCTCAGTCAAGAATATCCTCAAGTACTTACGAAGGACTAAGGATACATTCTTGATTTATGGAGGGGCGGATGAGCTCGTTGTAAGTGGTTACACCGATGCTAGTTTCCAAATCGATAGAGATGATTTCCGATCGCAATTGGGATATGTGTTTAACTTGAATGGAGGTGTTGTGAGCTGGCGCAGTTCAAAGCAATCAACCATCGTAGATTCTACGACAGAGGCCGAGTACATAGCGGCTTGTGGATCAGCTAAGGAGGCAGTTTGGATCAGGAAATTTATTTCCGACCTCGATGTGGTTCCTAGAATTGCGAACCCGATTGACCTCTATTGTGACAACAATGGGGCTATTTCACAATCTAGGGAACACAGATCTCATCAGAGGTCCAAACATGTACTACGACATTTTCAACTAATCCGCGAGATTATAGAAAGAGGTGATGTGCATATATGTAGAGTAGATTCGGCAGACAATGTCGCCGATCCACTGACGAAGCCACTGTCGCAGCAGCAGCATGATCGTCACACTAGCTCCATGGGTATCCAATATCTGGAGGGCTGATCTCTAGAGACAGTCATTAGTATGCCCATAAAGACCAATCAGTAAATGATTTTGGGTCTTTAGTGCAAGTGGGAGATTATTGTATCGTATTTATGTAATTTTCCTTTTGATGAATAAAAAGGCATAAATTCCAGTATTATTTCAATATGTTTCTGCGTTCTTAAAAACATAATGAAATAATATGTCCTTATAATAGTATTCATAATTGTTATGATTCTGAAACGTCCCTAGTCGAACATTATTATGGAATCTTCGAGGACAATAATAATGCGTAAGACTAGTATGTGCAGTGATTGATATAAGATATCGGATCGTCACATGGGTATATATGATTAGAGAATCATTATACTGGACAGACCCGACATGAGAAACACACCATGGGTTGTTATATAATAGTCAACGGTGTTTCTCAATTTTTGACTGGGTTGTATATGAGATCCTTCGACTTGAGATCTCACAAGAGTTCTTGCATGGCTAGTGTTATGCTTTGATAATGTTAAACGCTATCCGTAACAAGGTAAGCAATAAAGGCATTTATTGGGATGAATGGGATGCAGAAAGGATTTGTCCCTCCTATATAGCAGGAGCGATATCTTGAGCCCCTTTGATGGAGTCTGACTAATTCATGGCCATGAACAAATGAATCAGTATATGATATTGATGTCATTTGATTAGTCTACTCGCGAATCAAGAAACTAAAATATTGGACAATACTAGTGTGACTTTTTCCATGACTTGTGTTCAATCTAGATATCAAGGACAAAAGGATTTAAATACAAATGTCAAATGGTGTGATTATGATAGTCACCAGATATTTATGAATTGGGGGTAATGATGAGTTGCTAGATACCTCTCATTACTTGTGACATATGATGACATGGCCAACATCATAGATACCTCCTGGGTCGCACTCATAGATCAACTGGATTGGGCTTGTTGGAGTACATTTAATCTAAGGTGCGCCAATTCGATAAGCCCGGCCCGGGCCGCGGGCCGGGATTGGATTGGGCCGACCAACCCATTTGGACCGACCTTATGGCTGGAAAATTGAATATATTTTCAGCTCTTATCTCTTATAAGGAGGTTGAAGTGGTGGAGAATGTGGATGAGTGGTTTCCTCCATGATCTCCCACTTTCCCCTTTCTCTCTCCCCACTCTCACTTGAATGACTAAGAAAAATGCTGATTTTTCTTGGTATTCTAAGTCATTATTCTCCAGCTTTTGAAAGGTTAGAGAAGAGTGAAAAAGAGAGAGCATTCAATTGAGATTGAATAGAAAGAAAAGACAGCTTTTCTATATACTTGTTTTCTAGCTTTGGCTAATAGAAAAGAAGTAAGAAAACTGTTTCTTGTTCTTCTTTTAGGTCCTATATCCACCATAAATATATACTCCATCTTGAAGAGTGTCTTCAAGACTTCTACGAGGCGTTGGCTAGCACCAAGCGGTAGAGGACCATCCCCGGAAGATCTAGTGGATATTGGGAGAGGCGGAGCCTGCATTGATGGCGTTCCGTTCGTGACAACAAACCTACTTCGAAAGGTATAATGCTATCCCGTAGTCTAAGGTTCTTACTCGTGAAAGATACTATTAGAGGCGGGTCGGTTTATTTCCACTGCATAACTTGTTTTAGACCCGGTTATTCCTCTAACAAATCCATGTGTCTTCGATATCTTGATTGAACGTAAACCATCGAATATGTCATACTTGTATAGTTCAATCTTTTGTTTTCTTGATTCGCGAGTAGACTAATCAAATGACGAAGATATCACAATATCAATTCATTTGTTCATGGCCATGAATTAGTCTCACTCCCTCAAGGGGCCAAACATATCACTCGAATTAAATATAAGGGAAAATCATTTATTAATCACATCTCATCCTACACATGGTTCGTAACATACCCAACAAATATCTTTATAGCTCATGTTATTATAGACAGCGTTTGACACCATCAAAGCATATCACTAACCATGTAGGACATCTGGTGAGATTTCAAGCCGAAGGATTATTTCGTACAAACACGATCATTGTAAGAAACACTATTTACATTTATATAACAATCCATGAAGTGTTCTTATAACGGGTCGATGAAGTATTATGATATCTAATATCACATACCCATGTGTTTATTAGATATCCAATATCACTCACCACACATACTAAGTTTTAACACATTATTATTATCCTCGTCATCCATAATAATGTTTGACTAAGGACATTTAAGAATAGTATTATAACAATTTATAACAGCTATTCCAAAGGACGTTATTATGAATAATACTAATTCACATAAGTATTAAACATAATAATGGAATAATTCCTATATATATATATATATATATATATATATATATATATATATACAATCGGATACAACACCTCCAACTTGCATATAAGATCACAATATAAAGATTGACCTTTTAGTGCATACAAATAAAAATGTCTCTAAGACAATTTATCATGGTATATAATACCCATACTAGCTGTATAATGATTATGTTACTGTTGTGACAGCGGTTTCGTTAGTGTGTCATTGATGTTTGAAGGGATTCATGGGCAGAAACTCATTCTAAACACCCATGAATCTTCCCCTGAAGGATCCGCTCATACCATAGGAATCGAATAACAGACAAAAAATACTTACAATTTTTCGTTAAAGGTTATGATTTCGGATGCTGTGATGCTGCCACCAATAGCCTTCCCTTGCGGAATTACTCTCTACCGGTATCCACGCGATGAAAAGAGCAGCGAGTGCTAGCTCTTCGTTTCCGATTTTCGGGAATCTAGAGAGAAGAGAAGGGCAGAAATCTGATTTCGGGAATTGGGGTTTTATGGCTCTTAGAAGTCTTTCCCTAAGGTTTCATTCAAAAGAGATTATATAGGCGTGAGAGCTTGTTCCGAAAACCAACTCCCACGTCCTGTCTCCCTCTTCTGGTAGTGGGAGGTTTTATCGAATAATAACTCCCACGTAATCCCAAAGAAAACCAAATACCAAAAATGCCCTTCATTATTCTCTAATTCGAATAATAACATTTTATTATTCTCAGAAATATAAATGTCATATACAATGAACCTAGACACATTCTAAATTCATTGAATCTGGACAAGAAGCTCGTTAACTAGTCTATGTGTGTGACCTTGTAGGTTCATATCACAATGACAATGAAAACACACTTAGTAGTTGTATGTGTTAACAAATCACAAGCGGTCCCTAGCAGGACATTGTGACTACCTAGAGTGAATGAATGTACGGTAGAACCTAATATCAATTCGTTTCTTACTAGGATCATCACGAGTAAGAACCACTAAGTTTTGACATAATTAATACCTTTTGAATACGATGAACATAAACGCTTTCTGCGTTTGATGTTGTCGAATCCACTAGCAAGAATCTGACATTCAATCCCTTGCCTCTATGGTATCCACACGACCACTTGGAAGGACGTTCTACACTCTAGTGCTGGCCATAAAATGAAGAACAATGACTTGGAGACAATTCTTCAAAGAGTTGTTTTTAATAAATTTTGGAAAAAAAGAAAAAGAGATAAGAGATAGAATGAAAAATCTGAATTTTTCTTCTTGTTATTGTGTTTTTCTTACTTCTCAAGTTTGGACAAGAGGGAGTAAATAAGGGATGGTGGTTTATTCCATAATAAACCAACATATCCTAACTACTAACCACTCCAACTTCTCTAACTTCCAGATTTTCCAGAATTCGGTTCGACTCATCGATTCGGTTCGGTTCAATTGATCGGTTCAACTAATCTGATATTGGAGCATCTATAATCAAATGCAAACTCAAACTTGTTTGAGGCAAAATATTCTAAGGCTTAATCGAGCGCTGAGTTTTTCTCTTTCTCCTGTTATTTTATAAAAGCTAAGGCTTTTGTCACTCTTAATTTGTTTCACTATTTTCACAAAGGGAGCATTTAATTTGAGCAATAGTTGACAATACCAAAAAATGACGTCTCTATTCTAGATGACGTTTTTTTTTAAATGAAAGGCTCAAGAAAAAGTGGAGGGGCTCAAAGCCGCGTATACTAGAATTACCAAGCTTGAGGTTGCGAATGCTGGGGTTATTGAGCTTGTAATGGATCGCGAATACTCAGTTTCTTGAGCATGTGATGGATACTTCCAAGATCTTAAGGATATTCGTGAATGTGGCAAGCTCGGCCCAGATGGCGGCAGGGGAAAAATTGAGGGATTCTGTAGGCTCGTGATGCTGCTGCTGAAGCCAAAGTTATGAATTTGAGGAGAAAATGGCTATGGACAAGGGTGGGTGGGTTTGCTCATTCTCAATCTTCTTTTAATGGCACTTGGATCATATGGATAATTTAGTTGATTCACTTTCATATGGGTTGAATGCATATTCATGTGTTGCCGAGCTCGAGACTGAGGCGTCTTAGCAGAAAAAGAGAAACCACTACCATGACATGCATCACACTTATTATAAAGGCTTATACCGGAAGCAATAAAGAATACTCATGAGGTTCCTTTGTGTAAGGGAACAACTTCCTAGGCCCTTCCTTCTTAATAAAGTTTAGAATTATCTTAAAAGAACTGAAGTGTCCTAGGGCATGGTAAAATGAGATTGGTAGAATAAGCACCCGTACATTAACTTTTGCGACAACTTCACAACTTTGGAGAATTTCCCATCCAGCTCAAGAAAGTTCTTCTGGGAGAGAGAGAAAGTGCTCACTCCTTACAACTTTACGATTTCGAGGGATTTATTTGATACTGGTCTTATCGAGACATATTTTCCCTTTGAGAAATTCTTATTTCCATGCTTTCCTAAACTAAATAGCCAAGGAATTTACAAGCCTAAACTGAATAAGTCAGATTTTTTAAGTGCTCGAGACATATTTTCCCTTTAAGCCATTCTTCTTTCCAAGCTTTCCTTTGTAAGGGCTAAGGAATTTAATGTCTGGACCGAAGGTGACGAGTCTTTTATGCGCTCGGGAAATGTGTTTCATTTGAACATTTCTTTTTTCCTAGCTTTCCTTCGAAAGAGCTGAGTAATTTGATTGCCAAGACTAAAGAGGTCGAGTCTTTATGAGCTCGGGAATTATTTCGCTTGGAATTTTTTCCTTTTCCGTGCATTCTTTTAAAAAGATCTAAGGAGATCACTTGCCCAGACAGAAGGGGTCGGATCTTGATATGCTCAGGAAGTGTTTTCTCTTTGGGTTTAGCTTTCCTCCATACAAATAGTATGTAAATGAAAAATATGTTGAAAATCGGAACAATAAGTTTTGGAAGTGATAATCCTTTCAATTACATAAAAAAAAGGTTCTTAGTCTTAGCTCGCTACGCGACAAGACCGTAATAGAGTTGTTGTAGGTAAAGCAATTAACAACCTGTGAATCGGAGGCCTTCTGGATCAAGGAGAACTTATTCAAATTATATCAAGTTGATAGCTGGGGTTGTACCCATACCACCTCAAGCAATGACCTCAATTTGAATGTTGATGGTATGTCGACCTGGGCATTTTTTTTCAACACTCTCTTTCAGATTATGATATTGGTTTATATTCATCTTCATTTTGCTGACATTACATTATGGGCCTTTGAGATTGTGCATGGCCCATTGCTGGGCCCAACCAAGTAATAATATTGTGCAGATTCAACAATTTGCCCGGTCGGGCTGTTGGAAGACCTTGGTCTTAGGATGACTAGGTATTGAGCATTCCACTTGAAAGTCAAGCAAGACCTGTGTCGAGTGATTATTTTGATAAGAAAAATAGATATTACATTTGCTGAGTTCTATCTGCAACATTAGCATATAGCCATTTGGATTAGGTTTGATCATGAATTGCCTTAGAGGCAAATTTGTTAAAACAAGTATTGTATGGGATTGTAAATATGTTTTTTAAGGAGTTGTACCTTTCTACAAACCCTACTAAGATATAACTTATGTGATACAGGTGTATCAATGCTTTCATGCACGTAAGAGCCATAGACTACTCCTACTTTTTACAGTTTCATGTTCTATTTCACTCCTCCGATGGCGGTTCTTTTCACCCTTCCCTCACGGTACTACTTCGCTATCGGTCACCCATGAGTATTTAGCCTTGCAAGGTGGTCCTTGCTGTTTCACACGAGATTCCACATCCCCTATGCTACTCGGGTCAGAGCGTAAGCTAGTGATACTTTCGGCTACTGAACCTTCGCCACCTAGGGTGCAGCATTCGGACATAAAATGGAGCTCACAACCACTTCAGTTATTGTAAGATATAGTTACACGTTTTCTCTTGGTATAAGAGGCGTCAATAGCAGTTGCTTTCTCAGATACTCTATTACGTCTTCCCACACTATGTGACACTAATGTCTGGACAAAACCACTTTTATTTTTTAGGGGTTTGTAAAAATGTAGAATGCCCACACCTCCTCGAGCTATGAAATGATTCAGGTCTTGCATTTTCCCTTTCATTTTTTTTAACATCTTTGTTTGAGCTCGGGCGTGGCATATTTTGAGTAGCTCGGGCTTTGTCTGGATTGACCTTGGTTCCTTGTTGTGAAACTTAGAATCTGAGGCATTTTCCAGCTGGAACACAAAAGCTGCATTGTGGTCGATTGAGCTTCATGCTTATACTTTTCACTCTCTTGAAGAATTCTAACATTCCGTTTGGCAAATTCAAAACATATTTTGTCTTTATAATCACATAATTGGGATATACTTCCATGATATTTCCAATTTGTGACTCAAATGTTGAATTTACCATTTCTTGGAAGTCGACCTCGACATTGCTTTTACCAAATGCCATCCTTGTGTAGCAATATGTTATATCTTTAATCACAAGCAAGGTTTTAGTCATATCCTCGTCTGCCATTTGAATTCAGTGATACCCTTTGTAGCCGTCGATGATACATATCCTTGAATGGTTTTCTATTGAATAAACTAGCTGGTTTATCATTGGAAGATGGTAAGACCTTTTGGGAATGTCCTTGTTCATATTTTTAAAATCGACGCACATATTCTAAGTGGTGTACAGATTCTGAGATACCACTAGATTGGATAGCCATTATAAAGAGCTTTTTTTTGTTATAATTCCATCTTCCAATAAGTTCAGTACCCTCATCTTAAGGGAATATTTCCTATGTTTTTCAAACTTTCTCATTTTTTGAAAAATGGGCTTTGTTGTGGGTTGTACTCCAAGCTTCTGCTCGGCTATCTCCCTAGGTATTTTGCCCATGTCTTTTGGTTGAAAGGTAAAGATGTCTCGTACTGTCATAATAGCTCGACAACCTTCATATGTACCAATGGGTCTATCCATTTGCTTATCCAAACGTTTTTGTTTGGATCATTTTCTTCCAACTGGATTAGCTCAAACCTTATTTCGAGAATAATTCATTGAACCTTTTATTCATTGAAGTTGACTACTGTGTCGGGCTCTTTTTGCTCAGGTTTGTCGTATAAGTGGAATTCTCATTCCATGGCTAACAGGCTTTCAACTTCAATGATTTCGGCTCATACAAAACTTTATAGTGTTTGCGAGTATGTTGAAGCACGTGCCTTCCAAGAATTTAGATCGGGTCTTCCTAGTATTGCATTGTAAGGTCAATGAGTGTATAATACATGGAATATCAGGAGAATGAGTGTTTCTTCCTCGTCCAAAATCGATAATGACTTGATCACAAAGAGTGACCTCCGACTAAGGAATGTCCATTCTATGCAAGGTAGATTTGAAATGTATGTTGATGACACTACCAGTCTCGACCATGATTCTTTTGACAAGAAATTTTCCTATTATATCTTTGAAGATCAATGGCTCAACTTCAACAAACAATGGCCTCTTGGGCCCTTTGTATATGAAGCTTTCGATAGCACTCACAAATTTTGGAACTTCAAGAATAGTTTTTTCTTGGCGATTCTTCAATTAGGCCTTATTTACGTCTACCTCGATTTCACGCCAGAGCTTCATGCATTGCTCAATGTCGTGTCCATGGTCTTTGTAGAAGGTATAATATTTCTTATAATTTATTTTGTTTGTAGAGGAGGTCATTTTTTTATGAGGTGCCAGTATTCCCAACACCTCTACTTTGAGAGGTGTTTCGTCTAAGGCCTCCACTATTTCATTTCTTTGGATGTACCTCTCCAAAAGTTTGTCTTTTCCCTTGTTGTGTGACTGGGCCTTTTTGTATGGACTATAGGAATAAAATTACGTTTTCTCTTCCATTCACTTTTAATTGTGATGTCAAACTCTTTTCCTCTTGTAAACTTTGCTTCCATCCATAACAGCTCAAGGAACTCCGTTGGCATTTCCTCATCAGTAATTTTTTCCAAGCTCATATTTCTTATGTCGTATCTATACACCTGAATGAACTCAGATTGGCTAATGTTTTGCATTTGCATGACAACCTTGTTAAATCTATGAGTGTAGGCTTTCACCATTTCATCTTTCTCCTTTGCAATTTTTAGCAGATGGTCTGAGCTATAAAATAAGGTTTTCTGCCCAACAAAGTGTTCAAGGAAGAAATATTTTAGTTTCTCTAACGGCCTGACAATTATATTCCCTATTGGGGGAAACCCTTTAAGCCCAAGTCCTTTGAGGGACCCAGGAACATTTTATAGAGAATGGCGTCGTGGGGATGGTGGACATACATAACAGTTTGATAAGATTTAAAATGATCTTGAGGTTATGTTGTACCATCATAAATTTCAAGACAGATAGTGTTGTATTTTTCTGGAACTGAGACAGATGTTTGATCAGTGGATCATAAAGGGTAAATTCCAAGGCTTGGTGTTTGAGTGAAAACCCAGCTTCCTCGCTGTTATATCCCTAAGACAAGACCGCTGAAGATAGACTTCCCGAGCGGTGACTTGCGTTCGAGCCCAACATTGCAGTATTTCTTGGGCAAAACCTTGTATAAGATTTTTTGTCTTCTTCGTCTCCGATTGGGAAATGAAGAGTCTCCTCAAGGTTTCTTCTTTTCGGGAAATGAAGAGTTGTAGTAAGATGTTGTCTACCCAGGAAACGAAGAGTCTCCTCGAATTTTTTTATACCCGTGAGACGAAGAGTCTCATTGGGATTATGTATATTCGGGAGATGAAAAGTCTCCTAAAAAAATTTCCTGTCTTGGAAACGAAGAGTTTCCTTAGGATTTTTTCTGCCAGGATGACGAAGAGTCTCCCTGAGGCTTTGTTAGGCAATGTTTGCTAAAACCTTTGGAGTGAATGCTTGTGTCAGCGTGTGAAGTGCTCATTTTATTTGCTGTAAGGCTGAGGCATCTATGGTGATGACATTTGACCCCAGTCTCTTTTACTTGCCCACACCCATAGATTCAGGCGGGACCCCAGGTTGTAGAGTAGTTGATTCATTTTCTATTCTCTGGATTTCGCTATCGGGAAAGAGAAATCGTGGAACTTTAGGGGTTGTAGTATTCATGGACTACAACTATGGACGCCAAATGATGCGTTCCTAACTTTAAAGAGCTAAGTTCTACTTGGGACATAACTAAATAGAAGAGTTCGGGGAAAAAAACGGAAGGCTTAGCCAAGCTACTTGAAGTATGAGAGAGCTCGAGAAAATGTCGATCTTCAATCCTAACTAAGGAGTTACTCACCTTCTCAGACAATCAAAGTTAGAGATGGTGAGGGAAGACTAAACCCTATTCTGATGAGAAAGTTAGTTCAGATTATAGATAGAGAAAGAACTTAGCGTAATTTTTTAGAGCTAGTAGAACATGGAGTAAATGAAGTTGGAAGACGACTATTTATTGAGGACGTTACCCAAATGATATTTCAATACCTTGTACAGTCCGAGGTACGACAACTCCAAATGATATTTCAATACCTTGTACAGCTGACTGGCTTCCACACTTTTTATCCGATCGTCCGAGTAGGCTTGTACGCTCTAGGCGGTGTGAAGAGCTCGACATAGAGCTTGGTCTTTATTCGAGCCCAGAAGCCGGCATGCCTATTCCATGGTCTAAGTAGGCTTGCACTTCTTTCTCATGCATGCACTACTCATCCCAAACCATTGTCTTGAGCTTAACCTCATCTATGACCATTCAACCCAAACTATTGTCTTGGGCTTAATCCCATCAAATAATATCTCAAAGAATCTAATGAAACGAATCAAAGACATAATAACTGACATCTATCGGCCCGAATCATCGATAGGAAATAGTTAGAATACAACAACAACAGCAAAGCCTTAATCCCAAGTAATTGGGGTCGGCTACATTAATCAATGTACGATATCTATGTGGTCGTTTGTATGAATACATTCCCTCAATTTCCTTCTATCAAACACCATACCGTCATCCAAGTCTAACAAATCCATAACATTCTTGATGACTTCGATCCAAATCTTCATCGACTTCCCCTACCTCTTATAACCTCATGCATCCATCCTTCAAGCTTTGAACTGGAGTGTCACTCGGTCTTCTTTTTATGTGTCTAAACCACGGCAAGCAATTTTCTCTCATCTTTTCTTCAATAGGTGCAACTCCTATTTTCTCTCGGATAGCCTCATTCCTCACTCTATCCTTCCTAGTATTCCCACACATCCATCGAAATATTCGCATCCCTGTTACACTTATTTTCTGGATATGACATATTTTTACGGTATAACACTCTGTACCATACAGTAACACACGTCTAATAATTGTTTTATAAAACTTTTCCTTCAATCTCAACGGTATATTATTTCAATGTTTCCTTTCCGTCCAAGCATGTGTATGACAATTTAAATTACTCCATCTGTTTCATAATAGTTATTTTTCTAAGTACTTTAGTATAGATTAAAGGAGGAGGAGACAAAAGAACATTTACTATTATAACCTTAAGTCCGAAGCACCTAAATTATCTCTCCCCCTCTATTCCATAATATGGCCATGGGTATATTTGAAAAACAATAATAACATCCTTAAATAATGGAAAAACCCTTCTATTTTGAAATGAGAAAGAGAGTGTAAAAATACTCCAATTATGAAATAGAATGAGTACTATACAAATGTTACATTTTCATTTTTAAGACTCTCGCGTACATTTGGTGAAGCTTAACCCAAAAAAATTACATAGTTAAGTTTTTCATTTGGAAACCGTAGACATAGATCTATTTGAGAGATTAATAGAACCACATTAAATATTTTAGTGTTTGTTGTGTTAATTATCATCTTTCTCAGTTGTTTTCCATACCCTACAGAAAATCAGTCAACAAAGACCTGTAATGTTGTCGCAATTTGATCGTTGTTGCTAAAATTGAGACTGGATTTCGACCGAAGGCATCATACGCAAACAATTGGTCACAAACCAACTTTGCGACCAAAACTACAAGGGTTGCGACCAAAAGGTACTCTTTTTTTGTTGTTACCATTTACTACTGATATATCGTAAGGCGTACCAATCGCGAAAGACATCAACCGAATAAGAAAAATGGTCTCAGTCAACGTTGACCAGTTCGAGTTCCCGATCGTAGATTTTTTACAGCAAAACAGAAGGTTTTGGTCGTTAATAGTTATTCGCGACCGTTTATCGATCACAATATACACATGCTCCAACAAACCTCTGCTCCTGTAATGCCCCAATTTAACCTCTTAAGAAAATACGACTTTACATCAGTACCATTCAAGTCACCTAGTATGATCTCATAAAATCAATTGAAATCTTATTACTTCAAATGACTTCAGCTTACAACCGACCCAAAAGTTTCAAAAAATTGGGCCTAACATGAAATTCTGCAACCATACCACCTCTTTACTAGCCTCGGTAGTGTTACATATTCGTCTTCTGCATTCGATAAGGCTACAATATTCTGCAACTTAGAAGCCCGATAAATGGTTGTATAACCCAAAGTAAATACATACCTGCTTCTACTCCTCTTTCTATCAAGATCACTTCATGCCAAATCTGCATCAACACACCCTACCAAATCAACACTCCTGCCTTCGAAATATAAAACCCTCTATGTGGTACCTCTCAAGTATTCAAGGATCCACTTCACCTCTTCCGAATTTCGCTTACCTAGTTTTCTCAAAAACCTTCTAACTACTCTCATCACATGTGCAATATCTGGTCTAGTACACACCATAGCATACATTATTCTACCAATTGCTGAAGCATATGTGATCTTTTGCATATGAGCACACTCTTCAACACTCTTAGGTGATTCCTTCTTAGATAATTTAAAATGGCTACCTAACGGAACATTTAGTGATTTCGCATCCTGCATACTTAACCTTTTAAGAACCTTCTTGATATATCCAGTCTGCGAAAGATACAATTTTTCTGCAGCCATATCTCGAATAATCCGCGTACTCAGTATCTGCTTAGCCTCTTCAAGGTCCTTCATAGCAAATCGTTTAGACAAGTGCCTCTTCAACTTACATATTGAGCACTATGACCTGCTATCAACATGTCATAAACATATAGAAACATAATGATATAACCATCTCCAAACATGTTGAAGTAGCAACAATGGTCAGTCTCGCATCTCATGAAGTCAATCTCAAGCATGAATGCATCAAACTTATTCTTATACCACTGTCTCGGAGCCTATTTTAAACCACACAAGCTCTTCTTCAATTTACACACGTGCTCACTATTTTAAACCACACAAGCTCTTCTTCAATTTACACACAAGCTCTTCTTCAAGAAAAATATGAATTCAAGTCACACAATGCCACTTCAAATAATCCGCATATCGCAAATGATTGGTATTTGGGATTTTTTTTTTAAATTACCCTTATTATATAAAGGTTGAGAATTGTTGGTATTTGGAAATAAATTAAATTATTTAATGGTAGAAGTGTAAAAATGTCCCTCTCATCTTTCTTAATTTATGCTAAGTTATTTAAAAAGACGGTAAGTATAAATTACAGACAAAGTAAGCATATTTTCTCCTTCAAATAAATAAGCCTAAACTCCTCCTAGTGGACATGATCACACTTAAAAATATGGTAGAGCCCGTTAAGCTGGCATTATCATGTCCGAGAACCATGTAAGCATATTCTACCTTAAATGTCTTATGCTTTTAGAATATTCTCTTGACTATTAATAGTGTTAACTTTTAAAGGAAAAAAGAAAAATAGTATACATTGATTCAAAACTGGACTGCAAAAAACATGGACGAAGGCAGAATTTTTAGATTGGGTGAAAAACTAAATCAGTATGCCGCACAAAACGTTGAGGAAGAATTTAATCAAATATTCCGAACTACATATAAAATTTACTATATCTAGATTAAATATATAGAGTTTTTTTTTTCTATTTTTTTTTCTTTGGTTCTTCACGAAAGGCAAGATTTTGAGACTTTAATTCGGAAATCGAATTGAAAAAGTTACAACGTTGAGGGTCAATGATTTAATTAGTAGGCGAACGGTAACTAAATTATTTTTGACACATGATGTCATAAATATTTAAAATTAATTAATATATAAATAATAATTTAATACAATATAATTCATTTCTGTTAAAAAAAGACAATACAATTCATTGATATAAAATGTAAGGTCTGATTGGATTGTGGCTCAATTTGAAATTTATAATCTCAATCTCAAACTAGAGTTGGGTGACTACAATTCTGCTTCTGACTACAACTCTTTTCTCACTAATTGAAAAGAATCGAAGTTTTAAGTAATTATTTTAACTATTTCTTACTACTTTCATATAACAACTCATAAGTTCTTGAATTCAGATGAATTATAAATCATTCGGTTCATCGTTGGAATTTTTTTTAGTTGTTATACTTTTCTGTTAATGCACAACTTAAAGCATTAACATAATTGTCAAAAATATATATTTTTGGGTTAAAAAGTCATCGATCCATACTTAGAGAGTGCCTGTCCAATCTTATTCTCATCCAACTTATAATAATGTACAATTTGATTATAAAATAAAAATAAATGAAAATTTTGAGTTTACGACGATTAAACTTTAGAATATATCCTTCATTGTAAATAAACAGATACTTCTAAGTTTTTTCTTTAAAATATTCTATAACTTAATGTTTTCCATGGCTGACTGAGTTTACTTATATTTTAAAATAAGATAAAAGACATTATCTGGAAAACTACTCATATGGATACTTTATTAGAAAAGGTTATAGTAAAATATATTTTTAGACTGAAATCTAAAAGACGACATATTAAAACACAAAATAACTATACGACCTTTGTCATTTTTTCTTTTCCTCTCTATTATAGTTCGAAAAGAAAAAGAAAAAAATCAATTATGGATTGTCCTATAGTCTTAAAGCAGCTCTATCGACAAAAAAAAAAAACAAAAACAAAAAGAGTTTATAATAATCGGAAATACAACTCATACCCATACCAGTCCGGTTTTTATGCGAAATAAATTTTTTTTCGCACATGCTAAAAGTTTGTTTACGCGAAAAACATATATTTTTTTGCGGAAAAATAGGTGTTCGGAGAACAAGTATTCTCAAAATGAGAACATGTGTTTTTTTAAATTAATCTCAGCCGTAAAAAATTTAATCCAACAGTTAAAAATTCATTTCGTACATATGGAACAAATATCCGTTCCGCACTGGAGTCGTGGTGTACCCATACGGGCAGCCGCTTCTCTTCTGATTCTGTTGCCGACAGATAATCCTTCTCCTATTTTCTCCCAATTCCTATTCATTGATAAAGGAGAAAGCTCAAGCTAGGATGAGTTTTAGCCCACCTAGCGACATAAACAGGCGCAAGTCTCGAGTGCAGAACGGGTATTTTTAGCACCTGCAAAAAAAAATTCGTCTGTTAAATTAAAATTTTAACGATTAAAAGTGATTTAAAAAAGCACATGTTTTAATACTCAAAACACCTGTTCTGTTTTTATCGCGCTGAACACTTGTTCTGAATATCAAAATACCTGATTTACCCTCAAAACACATGTTTTCAAATCTCATAACACCTTTTTTAAGTTTAAAAATGTTTAAAACACCTATTTTTTAATCTTACAACACATATCTTAAGGCGTGTCATATATATTAAAAAAAAAACTATTTTGCATATGATCCGAACTACATAAACAGATACAAAAAAGTGTTTCTAGACTAGGTCCTTCGTTGTAAATAAACAGATACTAAAAAGATTTTTTATACTGTTTCCTTCGTTTGCTCGTAGGTGGTGGTCCCACCAATATTGAGAGGTGGTCAGACTCTCTTCTCCGATTACATTTTGAAAAAAATAACAATTATGCCCTGTCTCATACGGGCAGCCGCCTCTCTTCTCAGATTTTCTTCAGATTCCTATCCTTTAATAAAGGAGGCAGATCAAGCAAGGATGAATTTTAGCCACTTTGCGACATTGTTGGCCATTTTACCAGCTTAATATTAGAGATTTTTAGGTATTTTGTCAATTTAATTATCTTCATTAGAGAAGGAGAATACCGGAGATAATATTATGTACTCTTAAACAATTTAATTTATCTTGCCTTAAATCTTAACTAATAATCTCTCATTTTTTCCCACTACTACATAGTATAATTAAGAACAAAGATATTGTCCAAACGCCTGATTGACCTATAGAACAAGTCGGTTGACCGAAGATCCCTCTGGTCGACTGAAATATACCTAACAATCATCCGTCTAGTCCTAGTAGTTTGATTCGAACGACTCCGGTCGATCGAAATTCAGTAAAAACCATTTTTAGTATAAATTAACAAAGGAAAGGAAAATTTCTGCACTTCTCGAATTCCAGCCCCAAAATGACTTATTTCTTTTTACCCAAATGCACATATAACAACATGACCAAAATAAGAATAAGTAAGCTAAAAATCATACTCGTTGAATCTAACATCTATTAATCAGAAATTTTCCACAAACACCATGTATTGATCGTACCAACATACGGACATACACAACGTTAGACTCTTCGAATATGTTTCAAACTATTGCTCAACAAATCACACAACTGAGCTCAATTGTCTATTCACAACTCTAAAGTAATTACTAAAACGGTACCCAACTTACAGCCAAGAAGGGAAAGTCATCAAAGTACGCAAGACATGAGTTAAGTTTCTCCCCGAACGAAGGGCTCACAATTTAAAGATTCATTATATTGTGTCATTTGTCACCACTGTGGACTCCACACTGACCTTTTTTAGGAGCGGGCCCACAGCACAAGACAGTAAATAGTGAACTTCGGAGTTCAACGATAACATGCACATGCAAGATAATGAATCTTGCTATGGGGTCGATCCTAGACAAGAGCTCAAGACCGGTAACGACTCCAAATAACACATAGCATGTATGAATCCAAAATCAGTAAAATCCCAACAAAAATAACAACAAGATGAAGGATGCAAGTAACATACACAATTAGATTCAATGCTTCAACACACAAGAATTAATAATTTAACATTTCATCCAATGCAATAAAACATGATTTTAAACACTTCCAATACAAATTTCCAAAACTTTAAACTACACATTTTATGAGTTTTAGGACAGAAAATACAAGGGTGAATATTCTTACCTGTAATTCTTAGCAAGAAAAAACAAATATAGAAATCCTAGAAAATTAGCGGCATTCCCACTTCAATTACTTTCTGCTAGAAAATGCAGTTCTGTCACTTCTCACTCGTATCCCTTTTGAGAACTTTCTAAACACACTAAAGAACGTCCAAAACAGAGTTTGTTTACTACTTCATTTATGCAAAACGCTCACAGGACTCTTGTTTATCTCAGATTTTCTTCTTATCTCTTTTTCTATTAACTTCTCTTCTTTTTCTTCTAACCTATTTCTCTCTTGGTTTTTTCAGCACAAACCACTACCCAAGAAGTTATTCAAAAAGTGACGAAAAGCCCCACAAGGTTTCTAGTTCAATTATTTAGGTCCTCAAATTTGTAAACAAATACAAAGCAACCATTAAAAACATAATGTACAACATATCACATTTAATAAACATGTAACACATCAAATCAATTAATCATTCTTGACACGTAAATTCAATAAGTTCAAGTTATCACATTCTTTCCCCCTTACAGATGTTTCGTCCTCAAAACTTGCTCACCTTGTGATTCAAACAGATATGGATACTTCTGTAGAGCTTCTTCCTCAAGTTCCCAAATGGATTCCCTTTCGGTATTATTTGACAAATGTATTTTAACATAAGGTATGGTTCTTCGCCCCAAAATATGATCCTTTCAATCCATTATCCTTACCGGCACTTCTTGATAGGACCATTCTTCTCGAAGCTCAAACGGTTCTGCTTCCAACACATGACTAGGATCCGTCACATACCTCATCAATTGTGACATATGAAATACGTTGTGTATTCGTGATAGCATTGTCGGCAATGCCAAATGATAGGCTAGTCTTTAACCATTTCCAAAATCTCATACGGTCCCAATACCTCGTACTCAGCTTTCTACTTCTACCAACCCGTATTACCCATTTCGTTGGCGAAACTCGCAAGTACACCTTATCACCCACTTCAAATTCCAACGACCCTTGTTTACTATCAGCCCAACTTTTCTTTCTATCTTGAGATGCCTTTAACATTTTCAGAATCAACGGTACCACTTTCGTTGTCACTTGAACTAATCCTCCCCATTATCTTGAGATGCCTGTTGTTGTTATCTCCCCATTATCATTCCAACATATCAGCGACCGACATCTTCTACCATATAAATCCTCATAAGGCGCCATACCGATACTTTCTTGGTGGCTATTGTTGTAAGCAAACTCAATCAAGGTCAAGTGGTCTACCCAGCTACCTTTGAAGTTCATCACACAAGCATGTAACATGTCGTCTAAGGTCTTAATCTTCCTTTCAACTGCCCATAAGTTTGGGGTTGATAAGAAGTACTCAAGGACAATTTCGTTCCCATTACTTCATTAAAACTTCGCTAAACCGAGATACAAAACGCGAGTACCGGTCCGATTCAATACTTACTGAAACCCGGTGAAGACAAACTATCTCATTCATATACATTTGCACCAAGGTGCCCATAGAAGCGGTAATTTTAATTGGCAAAAAGTTGGCATATTTGGTCAATGGTTACCCAAATCGTGTCTTTTCTGATTTTTTCTTTAGGAAAACCGACTACAATATCCATAATAATAGGTTCCCACTTCCAAACGGGGATATCTAAAGGCTTATGTAAATCGATGGGTCTTTGATTTTTGCCTTTACCTATTGACATACCAGACACTTAACTACAAAACATATATGTCTCATTTCATTCATTTCCACCAAACATTAACTCGAAGATATCGATACATCTTTGTAGCCCCGGGATGGAGTGATAACTTGGAACTGTGAGATTCTTGCAGAATTTCCGTTCTCAAATCAGACGGTACACATAATCGACCCTGATAGCTCAAACTGCCATCTTCATGAAGCCCGAATTCTGATTGTTCCCTTGACTGTACCACATTTCGTTCCCTTTTCCAAATATGAATATGTTTTCTGCCCCTTCTCTAATATGAACCAAGAGTGTCGGTCGAGCTACCAAGGCCGACAAAATGTTCGTGGTTGACTCAACGAACTCTATGCTTAGCTTCTCAAAATCTACAATCAAACATAGTTGCTCGGTAATTAAACATGACATCTGCCCCGAACTCCTCCTACTTAAGGCATCAGCTAGCTGATTAGCTTTTCCCGGGTGGTAGTTAATCGTGTGGTCGTAGTCCTTAAGCAACTCCAACCATAGCCTTTGTCTCATATTAAACTCCTTTTGTGTGAAAATATACTTAAAGCTTTGGTGATTGGTGAAAACCTTACACGGTTCTCCATACAAGTAATGCATCCAAATCTTTAAGGCAAACACGACCACTGCCAACTCCAAGTAGTGTATAGTATAGTTTTTCTCATAAGGCTTTAACTATCTCGAAGTATATGCTATTACCTTACCCTTCTACATCTGAACACAACCCAACCCGATGCCTTATGAATCAGTATAAATGGTAAAACCCCCTGACTCTTCAGGTATTGCCAAAATCGAAGATGTAGTCAACCTTCCCTTCAACTTCATAAAATGTTCCTCACAATCTAACCCCCATTCAAACTTCACCTGTTTCTGAGTGAATTTAGTCAACGATGCACCTATTATGGAGAAGTTTTTAACAAACTTCCTGTAATGCCTAACTAATCCCAGAAAACTACGAATCTATGCCACTGTCTTTGGTCGAGGCCAATCAACAATTGCCTCAATCTTACTTGGATCCACTGACACCCCTTCAGTTGATACAACATGTCCCAAAAACAACACACTTTTCAACCAAAACTCACACTTACTAAACTTGGCGTATAACTTCTCTTTCCTCAAAATATCTAACGCCACTCTTAGATGCTCTTCGTGAGCTTCATCCGACGGTGAGTAAATCATAATATCGCCGTTTAAGACCACCACGAACTTATCTAGACAATCTCGTAATACTCAGTTCATCATGTCTATGAAAACCGCATGTGTATTAGTCATTCCAAACGGCATAACAAGGAACTCACAGTCTCAATACCGGGTTCAAAAGGCACTTTTGGAAAACGTCTTCGAGTTTGATTCTAAGTTGGTGATAACCTAATCTTAAGTCAATCTTGAAGAATACTTATGCACCTTTCAACTAATCAAACAAGTCGTCGATACGAGGAAGAGGATGTCGATTCTTAATGGTTATCTTGTTTATCTCACGGTAATCAATACACATCCTCACACTACCATCATTCATCTTCACAAAAAAAACAAGAGCGCCCCAAGGTGAGACACTCGGTCTTATGAACTTATTGTCAAGAAGTTCTTGGAGCTAATCCTTCAACTCCCTCGACTCCGCTGGTGTAATACTATACAAGGCCTTAGAGATAGGCTCCGCACCTGGTTGTAACAATATCTCAAAATCAATTTTTTGGGCAGGTGGAACACCAGGCAAATTGCCGGTTAAGACATCCTGACCTCCTTCACTATTGGAACATTCTCAAATTGGACTTCCTTCAGCATCGCGTAAGCCAGAAAAGCCTCGCAGCCATTTTTGATACATTTCTTCACTTTCATCGCCGAGATTACAGGCATACTACGACCACTCTTCTTCTTATCTGAAACCAGAAATTCTACAACTTCCCGATCCCCAGTATTAAAATGTATCTTCATTTTCGGGCAATCCACTAAGGCTTGATGAGCATACAACCAATCCATTCCAAAAATCACATCAAAATCTACCATTTGTAACTTTATGAAGTCCGCTTCTAGTACCTTGGAGTCTATTTCTACCCGGCATCCCTTGTGTATCAAGTTAGACTATAAAATCTTCCAATTAGCTACCAATACTTTATATGTGCCAAAACAACAAGTAGGGGAGGTTTTAAGTACTTTAGAAAACCTACGGGACTCAAATGAGTAGGTAGCTCAACAATAAAAAAGTACATATTCAGGTACTTAATTGATTAGAAACGTACATGTGACCGCGTCAGAAGCGTCCCCCACCTCTTGTAAAGTTAAGGAAAAAACCCGAGCATTAGGCTTCTGCCTTGTATCACCAACATTCGGTGCCGCTGTTCAAGTCTTACATGTGTTATGAATCGACATGGTACACTGACTGACTAGATGTTCGGTTTTCCCGCATCTAAAGTAAGCTCCGTTAAACCAATGACATTCCCCTGAATGCCTTTTTCCACACTTATTGCACATCACTGGAGCCTGATAATTATTTGTTCCCCTTGCGGGTCCCCTAATATTAACCAAATTGGCACTCGTTCTTAATCCCGGCCTGAAGGTGTTGACTGGTCCTAATGTTGGAGCGAACCTCTTTCGAGCCAAATGAGCATTAGTGTTAAGAGTTTAACTTGTCCTTGTGTTATATTAGCAAAATTCTTCTTCCATGTTTTCTCCAAATCTGATCTCTTGAATTCGGCTTCAATACTGAGGCTCATTTGGTAAGTCTCCCTAAAAGTGTTAGGAGGTTTACTTGAGAGTCTCCCCCTGATTCTTGTCAACAGCCCCATAACAAACCTATGTGTTCTCATCTCCGGGTCTTAAATTATTGTAGCAGCATACTTTCCCAGTGCATTGAACTGCATATTCAGGCATCGGCATTTTCTCAGTTTTTTTCAGTTCAAATAACTAATTCTTCCTTTCCATTTTAAATGATTGAGGAAAGTATTTATCCAAAAATGCATCTCAGAACTGCGCTCAAGTGATGGGTTGTCCCTATTGTTGATATATATGAGCAAACCCTTCCACCATTCAGCTACTCTACATGTGAGTGATGCAACCACCACATCGGTCTTTGCATCCTCAGGTACTCTCATGATTCTCAAATTCTATTGCATCTTCTCCAACCATTCTTTAGCTTGATAAGCACTCATGGTACCATCAAATGATACCATCCTCATCTTTTTCATCCTTTTTATAGTAAGTTCCCGGATCCACTTTAACCCTTGGTACCCTAGCTGGCCCCATGTTCTGGTTGATCTGATTCGATTGGTTTTGTAACACTTGTGTCAGTAAGTTGAATGCAACCCCAAAGTCCATTGGTTTCCCACGTTTGAAACTAGGTTGTTTTGGGACGGTCAATCATAAATGTTTTGGGTCGACCGAGGTGGCCTATTTTTACACTATTTTGGTTACTACCTTTATCGTGGTCGATTGCTGTATGGCTTGGGTCGACCGGAAAGAGGGCATGTAGTGTATATTTGTATTTTTAGCATGATTGCCATGTTATTTGAGCATGGTGCATAGTAATATCCTTTGACCTCGTGATTTTATTATAATACAGCTTGTGTGTCGTGCCTTATCTCTTTATTCTTGTTGTAATTTAATCTCGAACGTAACTCGGGAATTCTTTCTTATTATGTAAAAGTATAGAATATTATTTTATATTTTACATATGTAACAAGTGAGAAGAAAGGCGTCCATTAGATGGAGGAAATCACAAGGAGGCTGAAGACAATATACATGATTTATTGTTGGCTCGGAAAATTTGTATAGGGGCTATTACTATGTCACGATTTATTTATTGTTTTGATACATGTGATGCATGTTTTACAGTTTTATATCGCATATAATGCATGTTTATTCTAGACGTATAATCAAATTATACACCGTTTGGTAAGACAATTAAATCCCTCATTTTTCTATATTAAGTCGTTGCCTTCCAAGATTTCCCCTCGTCAAGGCGTAGATCGACAGTAGTGTGAATTTGCGAGTGCAATAAGCGCATGTCTATCCAGGTAAGGCGTGAATGATAAGTTAGTGATATCCGCCGGTACAATCTTGGGTCATACTTAACCGGATTACCTAAATTGTTGAGAATCTGGAGGCAAAAGGGTTGAGATGTGCATTTATGTAATGAGGGTAATTGTTACCTACTTAACCAACCAAGAGTTGCATAATTGATGTGATGAGCAAATGTTGCTTACTTAAACAACCGTTCTTGAGTATAATAGCCAAAGCTGCCTTAAGAATGGTGATATATGGATCTTGGCCTACTAGAAAGTTTTGAACTTGCCGAATGAATACTTTAGGGTTATTCATTTGAACAAAATAGTGGGAGAATCATTAAATAAAGTCATATTAATGATTTTAAAATATGACAACTAAAACTTTGCAAACTCTTCTCTGTAGATAATAATGGCAAATGCAATCTTTGCATCAAACACTTTATCATTGTGATCCGTCCTTGAGAAGGACAAACTCGAGGGAGGAAACTTTCTTGACTGGTACAAGAACTTGAGAATCGTTCTCAAGCACGAGAAAAGGCTATATATTCTAGAAAATCATATTCCTGAACAACCAACCACTGAGACTTTGGCCGCTGAAAGAAATGTTTATCGTATGCACTTAGATGATGCATTAGATGCGTCAAGTCTTATGTTTGTGACCATGAACTCTAAGCTTCAAAAGCAACACAAGGAAATGGGAGCTTTTGACATGATTAATCATTTAGGACAACTCTTTCAGGGTCAAGCTCGCCCGGAGAGATTCGATGTGTTGAAGTTTCTGTTTCAGTGCAAAATTCCAGATGGAACACTAGTCAGAACTCACCTTCTGAAGATGATAGGCTATATTGAGAGCCTCGAAAGACTGAGATTTTCTCTTGTTCAGGACCTATCCATTGACTTGATTCTACAGTCATTTCCTGAATCATTCAGTCATATTGTATTGAACTACAACATGAACGAGATAGAAAAATCCCTCCCATAATTGTTGAATCTGTTGAGGACTGTCGAGAAGAAAATAAGCAAGTCCAAGGCCATTTATATGGTCAATAACAGGGGCAAAGGCTTTGGTAAGTCTAAAGGTAAGCCTTCGGGCAAACCTAAGGGGAAACCTAGTCATTATGGGAAAGCACTGAAAGCTAAGGGAGGTGTGCCTAAGGGTGATACTTGTCACCATTATGGTGAGTGAGGAGGACATTGGAAAAAGAGATATAAGAGCTATCTTGCTGGGAAAAAGCTTGGAAATTGAGCAAATGATGTTTCTGGCACAAGTATTTATGTTATAGAGATCAATCTGTCTACTAATACTTCCTCATGGGTATTAGATACCACATGTGGTTCTCACATTTTTATGAATGTGTAGGGACTACAAAGGAGTAGGGAGTTTGGCAAAGGGCGAAGTGGACCTACGCGTTGGCAATGGAGAAAGAGTTGTTGCATTAACTGTAAGAACATTTAGTCTTAGTTTTCCATCTGCAATTGTTCTGGAATTAGACAATTTTCTTTATGTACCTACTTTAACTAAAAATATTATTTCGATCTCTTGTTTGGACAATATGGTTTTGATATTCATATTAAAAACCAACAAATGTCGGTATCATTAAATGATATCTTTTATTGTAGTGTTATTTTGTTTAATGGTTTATATTTTTTATACCTCGATTCACCGGTTTATAAAATAAATACAAAGAAGATAAAGACTAAATAGTCTAATCATACATACCTCTGGCTTTGTCTCTTAGGCCATATAAACGAAAATCGAATTTCTAAACTCCATAAAGATGGATTGTAGGAATGATTTGATTTTGAATCATATGATACATGCGAACCTTGTTTAATGGGTAAGATGATTGCTTCTCATTTGACTGGAACTGGAGAACGAATAAAGATTTTGTTGGAACTAATACATAGTGATGTATGTTGTCCATTCAATATCCATGCAACTTTTACTGATGATTATAGTCGTTTTGGATACGTGTTTCTTATGAAACACAAGTCCGAGGCCTTTGAAAAGTTCTAAGAGTGTAAGAATGAAGTAGAAAACCAAACTGGCAAAACTATTAAGATACTTCGATACGATCGAGGTGGGGAATACTCAAGTCAAGAATTTTGTGACTATCTAAAGAGTTGTGGAATTGTTTCACAACTTTCTCCACTGGCTACTCCACAATGGAATGGTGTATCTGAAACGAAAAATTAAACTCTATTAGATATGGTTCGATCCATGATGAGTCACGCGAGTCTTCCAAACTCATGTTGGGGACATGATTTAGAAGCAGCAACTTTAACACTAACCAGAGTTCCATCTAAAGATATTGAAACGACACCATATCAAATATGAACTGTGAGGCGTCCTAGTATTCCTTTCATAAAGATTTGGTGTTGTGAGCATTTGTGAAACGTCTAGATTTTGACAAGCTTAGCCCAAAGTCAGTCAAATGCATATTTGTGGGGTATCCTAAGGAGTACTTACTACTTTTACATCCATAATGAGAAGAAAGTGTTTGGTGCTCGTAACAGAGTTTTTCGGGAAAATGAATTCCTTTATGGAAAAACAAATGGGAGCCAAGTGGAACTTAATGAAGTTTCGGAACTTGGTGAAGTTCCAAGCACAATTGACCAGGTGGAATTGGAACAAGCTACACAAGGTGTTGTGGAGCCAGTTCCAAAAACACAGGAATTGTATGGGTCTAGTAGAGTTCAGCTCGTAGATCACCAGAACAATTTGGATTTTTTGTAATTGAAAATGGTGATGTTATGTTTATTGATCATGATGAGCCTACAACCTACAAGCAAGTAATTACTTGCAAGGTTTTATCGATCCAAATAATGTCAATAAAGTATGTAAGCTAATGTAGTCAATTTATGGACTAAAGCAAGCTTCTAGAAGCTAGAATCGACGTTTTGATGAAGCCGTACGCGAGTTCGATTTTATCAAAAATGTTGATGAACCTTGTGTTTATAAAAGGTTTAGTGGAAACTTAGGTGTGTTCCTAGTTTTGTATGTAGATGACATACTACTTATAGGGAATGACATTCCATCCTTGGAATCTGTAAAGGTATAGTTGGGGCAATGTTTCTTAATGAAGGACTTAGGTGAAGCAAGGTTTATCTTAGCAGTCAAGATCTATAAAGATAGATCACGTAGACTCCTTGGCCAAAGTCAGAGTACATATATAGACAAAGTGTTAAATCGGTTTAGCATGCTAGAGTCCAAGAAAGGCCTTTTTCCTATAACACTTGGTACTTTTCTTTCAAGAACACAGTGTGCTAAGACACTAGATGAGAAAGAACGCATGAGTGAGATTCCTTATACTTCGGCAATTGGATCTATCATGTATGTCATGTTGTGTACTCGCCTAGATGTCTTATGCTTTGAGTATAACGAGCATATACTTGTCAACTTTCGGTGAACGTCACTGGATAGCCGTCAAGAACATCCTGAAGTACTTGCGAAGGACTAATGACATGCTTTTAATCTATGGTAGGGAAGACTCGCTCATTGAAAGTGATTACATTGATGCTAGTTTCCAAACCGATAAAGATTACTTTAGTTCGTAATCGGGTTATGTGTTTTGCCTAAACGGCAGTGCTGTAAGCTGAAGGAGTTCAAAGCAGGAAATCGTTGCGGATTCTACAACTAAAACCGAGTATATAACTACATCAGATGCTTCTATGGAAGTCGTTTGGATCCGAAAGTTCATTGTTGAACTTGGTGTGGTACCTAGTATTTCGTATGTGATTGATCTATATTGTGACAACAATGGTGCCATATCTCAATCAAAGGAACCACGGTCTCACCAAAGGTCCAAACATATACTGTGACGGTATCACTTGATCCGTGAGATCATTGATAAAGGAGATGTGAGGATTTGCAAAGTACCAAAAGGATATCTAGATCGATCCACTGATGAAGCCATCGACACAACAACAACATTATCGTCATACTTGTAGCATGGGTATTATATACCAAAAGGACTGGTCTTAGAGATAGTTCTTATGTACATTATGCACTAAAAAGTAAGGTTGTTATCTTTAGTGCAAGTGGAAGATTGTTGTATATTTTAATGTGATGAAATATTAAAGGCTAGAATTCCATTATTATTGTTTTGATTACGACTGTGTAAATGTATTAAAACATAATAACCTCCTTAGATAGTTATTTAATTGTTACAGTGAATTATTCTAAACGCCCCTAGTCAATCATTATTGTGGAATCTTGAGGACAACAATAATGTGTGGAGACTAGTATGTGTTGTGATTAAATATACACATGGGTATTTGATACTGGACTGAATAATTTATAAGAACACTTAATTGATTGTTATATGAATGTCAACAATGTTCTTATAATGATTTTGTTTGTATCTGAATCATTTCACTTGAGATCACACAAGATTCCTACTTGGCTAATGGTATGCTTTGATGGTGTCAAATGCCGTTTGTAACTAGTTGGGCTATAAAGTCATTTGTTGGGTGTATTTATGAACCATGTTAGGATGAGGTGTGATAGATAGAGGATTTGTCCATCCTATATAATATGAGTGATATCTCGGGCCCCTTGATAGAGTGAGACTAATTCATAGCAATGAACAAATGAATTAATATGAGATATTAATGGCATTTGATTAGTCTACTCGGGAATCAAGAAACTGATTGATTGAACTATACAAGTGTGACATTCTCCATGACTTGTGTTTAGGATATCGAGGACAAAATGATTACTACAAAATATCATAGTTGTGCTTACTTGAATTACCGGTTTATTTGTGAATTGGGAGTAATGATGTGTCGTTAAATACCTATCATTACTGTTGACAATTGTTGTCACGACCAACAAAGCAAATACCTAAAGGGTCGCAAGCTATAATCAACTTGATTGGCCTTGTTGGACTTTACATTTGATATAGGTACTCAATTAGATTAGGCATAATCAATTGGATTGGGCAGATTAATACTGGTTTAATTAAACCGATGCGGTTGAACCGGACTCAGTCGACCGAGAACTATTTTTTCGGTCGACCGGACCAGTTGGACCAAGTCAAAGCCGGCAAAGACATGTGTGAGGGAGTGTGTGTGTGTGTGTGTGTGTGTGTGTGTGTGTGTGTGTGAAATGAGTAGTGAGGATGTGGAGTTAGTGGGTGGTTCCACGAACACCACATGATGAATTGTTAATCACTCTCACAATTCACTCCAATTCACTTCCATTCTCACCAATCCAGGCGAGAGCAACATAGGGAAAATTTTCCGAATTTTTCTATCTCTCTAAACACACTTTCAAGAACACAAAAGAGAAGAAAAAACATTTTTCTTGTCTCTATTTTTTCCGGGTTTTGTTTTGTCCATTATATATCAACGAAACTCTTGAAGATCGTGTTCAACGTTCGACGCACTCGTGACTAGCATAAGAGGCTCGACGAACATGCACTATGTTGATTGTGTGGATACCGGTAGTGACGGAAGTTTGACACGTTGCCATTGGTGATTCAAAGTAGAAAATCCGGGCAGATTTTGGCTATTTCGGTTTACATACACAGGTAATATTCCTATTCAAAAGGTACTGATTCTTTCTCGTGAAAAGATAATGTAAATGAATTGAATCCCATTTTATTTCCCCTGCTATTCTTTGGGGATTCCGAATTTCTTCCTTTCATATACTCTCTAGTCACATCAAATTGAGTATCAAGTAATGCCCCTCTACCGATGATGAAAATAAAAACATGCAAAAAGTTTCTTATTCTTAAGTAATTGGTAGTTTAATGTATGTTATGGTTTGCATGGGGTCTGACGCGGATTTGAAATATTTCCATGATATATGTAATTTTAGTCGCTTTCTTTCAAATCCAGGAACAGAACATTGGGAAGCAGTGAAGTGGATTTGAGTTATCTCCATGGAGGTTCTAGTTTGAGACATTGTTTTGGCAGTAAGAAATATATCTTGAAGGCTACACATATTCAGATATGGCTGGAAATGTTGATTCAAGAAGTTCTACTTATGTCTACTTGATTACCTTTGAAAGGGGAGTTGTTTGATGATAATCTCGGTTACAAATATGTGTTGAATTGTCGACAACTGAAGATGAGTTCTTTACAACTACTGAAACCTACAAAGAGATACTCTTGATGAAAAAAATTCTCAAGGAGATTAGTCATTCTCAAGGAAAGTATTTGCTATTTTGTGACAGTCAACGCACAATTCATCTTGATAAGAACTCAAATTTTCATTCTAAAATAAATCTAAGCATATTGATGTGAGATGTAATTGGTGTCACACCCCGTAACCGGAATGATGACATGGCAGTGTCTCATTAGATAATGAAACACCAAAGCCAACAACAGAGATTACTATTAAGGCAATTCATTATGAAATAGTCCATTAAATGTAAAGTGCTACATCAGAAGTCTAAATTACTGGAAAGAAACGTTTCTATGTATTACATTTATTGAAAGGGAACCCATTTGCCCCAAATGAAATAACTAGAATAAAAGAAATAACTTCCAATAACTAGGTTGATTGGGATCACTCCTCAAATGACCCCTCTCAAACATCATCATCGTAGTAAGGCTCGTCATACCTGTCATTTGCACAATAAAAGCGAATGGACTGAGTTTCGTGGCTCAGTAAGGATCAAATAATCACAGAACAAAAATATGACAAATAGACTCCATAATTTCCAATTCCCCAAAATACCCCTCTTGGAAATAAACACGTGACACGACGGATCACCACTATAAAACACTGCATTTACAAACCACTACACTACATAAGCCCTACAGGACTCAGAACATGAATCCAAAATAGAACAAAGCCGAACAGTTTCAGCGTGACCCTCTAGTCGACCTAACAAGGGGTTCGGTCGACCGGTGGTCTTCCAAAATCTAATAGACAGAAAATAATGACTCCGGTCGACCTCAATACCAATCTGAATGAGCGAATGTACTTGCGGACAAGGGGATGGTCCGCGGTATCGTCCGCGACTTCGTCTGCGGTGAGGAAGTAGTAACTGTCTTCCTGCGGACGAACTCTAGGACCAATGATTCGTCCGCGACCTGCAATTTTCAGAAAAACAAGTGCAAAACTTGTGCACAAATGCACCAATTCTACATTAAAACTTCTCAAACCCAAAATTGACAAAAAAAACTCTATACCAAGTAGCAATAATGGCCAAAACAAGAACAACAAGTGAAAAGCAACAATTAAGCTAGATAGTCACATTCTTCGCATCTAAACGCTTACATAACCGAATGCAGGAAAAACACCACGCATTGCACATATGGTACACAAGATCACAACATCATTTAGACACTAAAAACATCACTACAGCTATGACACGACAATCCCACCACAAGAGCTCAATCATCTATTCACTTCCACTTAACAATAACGATAATGGTCCCAATTATAATCCAAACTAGGACGGCCTACAAAGTACAATACGCGGGTTTGGTACGTACCCACAATCGACGAGTGCAGAGTTTAAGCATCCATTCATTACATTGCATCATCATCCACCACCATGGACTCCACAAAACTATTACCGTCATAATGATAACTTCATCAGGTTAGGGCCCAGAAAAGAACAAAGCAAAAGATCTCTCGGGATCTACAGAATCAGAATCAGATATCACAGTTATAGTCGAATGTATCATTCTAACCAATCTATCCTAGAAAGAGCTCAATAGGGGGGGGACTCGGTCGACCAGAACCACATAGGACTAAACGGCGACAACCAAATAGGATGACCCAAATAATGACATCCATTAAGAAACTCAACAATTACAAAATAGGCAAGTTCAGTAATGATCCCCAACGATCCACAATTCATTATCCAGATACTCGTTTATGTGTATATATATATATATATATATTAATAAATGCCACCAGCGTGGTGGGGCGGGCCCCCGTATTATTAATTTTAAGCCAAAAACGGCAAAAGCATGGGATGGGAGGGGGACTTAAACCGTACCTCCCAAGTACATCAAAGGATGCGAATATGAAACCTTGAACATTTATAATTATGTGCAAGGGTGATACAATAAAAGGCTATGCTAAATGCAAAACAGAAAAGACACAACCTTTATCCACAGACGGGTCAAACAAAAATGAAAGGCAATAAAAGGCACCAAGCACCTAAGAATTAACCTTTCTAATATAAGCAGTACCCTCAGCATCTAAATGACATAGACCTCGGGTGAGGTATGGCAGGAGATGATAGTGTGAGAAAACAGTTGAAGATCTGGAGTCACAAGCCACATTAGCAAGACTGTCTGCACCCGTATTTGCCTCTCTAAAAATATGCTGAACTGTAGAATTTCCAATGATGCGCAAAAGCCTTTGAAAAAGATGGTTTAGTCTCCATGACGACACTTTACCCGCATGAATGGAATCACTGAGAAATTTGGAGTCAGTCTGAATACTCACATCGTGATAACCCAAGATGGAAGCATGATTTATGCCCATAATCATTGCTTCAATTTCAGCCACCGAGTTGGTATTATTCTCACCAAGAAAAGACGAGAAAGCCCAGATGAACCTACCAGATGGTGACCTCAAAATTCCACCAGCTCCCGAGATGCCCAGATTTCCTCTTGCTGCTCCATCAATATTGAGAATAATCCTATTTACGCTGCCCTTGCAAGTAACCGACATTGCACGGGGGAGGACCAGACGTGACCCACCTGTTAATATGTCAGAGAGTCCCGCTTTTTGCAAAATCGGGAAGAGAAAGCCATCAAATTCATAAATCAGACTGGAAATACCCGACCTCTTTCCATCATAAACAAAGCGACAGCGGTGTCTCCAAAGTATCCAACAAACACTTGCAATAGCAATATAATTAATGTTGTGACCCCTATCTCGCCCTTTCCACCATATAAAATTTAAAAGAGAGCGAAGAGAGTCATACCTGAATGTGGTACATACTATTCCAAACAAGGCACAACTATGCAACCATAAACGTTTCGCCGTGTTGCAGTTGGCGAAAAGATGATCAGTGTCTTCTCCATATCCACAATGACAGAGAGAGGCCAACGGGACTCCCCATCTTTTCCTAACCTCATCCAGAGCCAGAAATCCATTGAAGAACCGCCAAAGAAAGACCTGCTGAGCTAAAGGCAAAACCGTGACCCATTTCCGGGAGCGGGAAACCTGTGTTGAGTCCGTCAGCTGAAGTGTCTGCAATACTGATGTAACGGAAAAATTCCCTCGAGGTTCCAATGACCAAACATGGAAATCTCGACCCAGAGAAGTCTGAATCGAAGGCAAAATCTTGGAGTGAGTAACCGGTAGTAGCTGCTGAACCGTGTCCCTCAATCCGGAGTCATCCAGATATTCATGTATTGTGGAGTCATCGGCTACCACCCCTGGGATCAATGATAGGGAGCCCTGAAATGTAAAATTTTCATACCAGAAAGAAGACCGACCATCCCGAACCAGAAGGTGTATGTGGGATTCAGCAGGTTCCCTAATTTGGAGCATTCGACGCCAGACTGGTGATGCATTCGGTCGAGAGGACAACAAAACGGGATGTGCCGATAACGTGCAATATTTCTCCATCATAAAATCTCGCCACAAGGAAGAGGAGGTCCGGAACCGCCACCATAATTTGTACGAGTAGGCAATTTGATAAGAGTCCAGAGTTGAAAGTCCCAATCCATTGTGTGAGGTATCCCGACATAACCGTTTCCACGACTGAAGGGATTCATGGGCGGAAACTCGTTCCAAACACCCATGGATCCTCCCCTGAAGGATCCGCTCATATGAAACAATTGAAAACAGCAAGAAAGCAAAGCAAGGAAAAACTTACGGTTTTGGATTCAAGAAGCTACTTGAATGGAGGTTGGCGTTTCTTGGATGTATTACTGCCATCGATTGACTTCCGCTGCGGAATGTCCCTCTACCGGTATCCACGCGACTAAAAGCGGGCAGCGATTGCTAGCTCTTCGTTTTTCGGGTTTCGGGAATTAGAGAGAAAAGGGAGGCGAAACTATTTCGGCTTCTTGGGTATTTCGATTTGAAAGCATTGGGGTCTAGGGTTTCGGCCAAGAGTTTATTATATAGGGTGTGAGAGTTTGTTCCCGTAACTAACTCTCACGTCCTCAACTCCTCTCGGCAATGGGAGTCCTCAACTCCCACGTCCCTAGACTTCTCTTGGTAGTGGGAGTCCTTATCGGATAATAACTCCCACGTAATCCCAGCTATAGGTAAAATACCGAAATTGCCCCTATCTCTAATTCGAATAATAAACACTTTATTATTTCCCGAGAAAGACAAATGTCGATACAATGAACCTAGACACATTCTAGATTCATTGAATCTGGACATAAAGCTCGTTAGCTCGTCTATGCGTGTGACCACTGTAGGTTCATCTCACAATGGCAATGAAACCACACTTAGTAGTAGTGTGAGTCCATAAATCACAAGCGGTCCCCTAGCGAGGACATTGTGACTACCCAAAGTGAATGAATATACAACGGAACCTAATATCAATCCACTATTTAATCCCTTTGTCTCGCGATATCCCTAATTAAGCATAAGGCATGGTAGTCGTCACCCTTATTAAGCTTAATTGTATTTATGCTCGATCTCCGGGTAGATCTGCTTTTGACAAATAGCATTTGATAACCACTTTATCAAATACATTTGAGCACGGCCATGCATTTAAACAGTCTTTCCCTATCGAGGGGCCCATGGATATCTCTCTCTAATAATAGAGAGGGACAAATTCCTTACAATGTCTCTCACATTCAAGCTATGATAGGACACTACATCCGATCATCGATCGTATTGATTACTCGTTACAAGTAACGTCCCGATCGAGTCAAAACGTGGCTCCATTCATACTAGAATCAATGAAGACACAAGGTCTAAGGATTCTAAAATAGTATTGAGGAAGTAATACTTATGACTTAAGACCATGAAGTATTACTTCTCGACTGATCACGTCCCAATACAATGTATCCCTATATATTGCATCTATGATGTGATTTGTATCCATTACACATGATCGAGTAAAACAAGATCATCAATCAACAATCATACTAGTTTTATTTCATAGTAATTAAGCATTACATAAAACTAGGGACTACTAGAATAGTAATTACATAAGCTAATGAGTTTTACTATCAAATCACACATTTGATAATCAAAAGCAAAATTAACTATTCAATTAAATGCTCAAAAGATAACAAAACGCACAACATGTACCGAGCCATTCCCCCATTCTTTATGATACCCGTCCGGGAAAAACTAATAAAGAAATAACCTATTCAATGAACAAAAAAGGAGAGAGAGGGATTCGAACCCTCGATAGTTCTTTGTTCAAAACTATACCGGTTTTCAAGACCGGGGCTATCAACCACTCAGCCATCTCTCCGAAAGACAATTTTTATTTTATTCCTCCGAATAGAACATGACCATAGGGGTGGATACCACCACTATCTGACTATCTGTAGAAAGACAGAAAGCTCGCGGGTGGGAATCGGCCGATGGATCTATCTATCCATATATGAGCACGCCGATTTGTGAAATAAATTTGAAATAAAAAAATTTCATTTACCTCGACCCCATGTACGGCAAAGGGGTTAGTAATAAGTCATATAGAATCAATGGATTCGTGGTAAAGTAAAATCCCTCCGGCCCCCAAATTCCGTCGTCCCCCACAAGAAGTTGGCGAATAAACGCTCCATATGGTTCAGAACTTGTCTCGGAGGGCAGGAAACGGCAATAATATGCATAGGCATTGAGAGTAAAACATAACGAATCAGAATAAGACGTCTACTCAACCCTAAGAACTTCCGTTGCCAACCTGCTAGGCGAGATTCTATTTTCGAAATAACTGAAGAGTAATGCACTACCTTTTTTCGTCCCGTAAAAAGAGGACAGCCAAGATACGTCATGGGCATTAACCCTCGGCTAAACCCTGTGACTCGGACCACCATTTCCGATTGCCGCTGCTGGGTCCTCTTAGCCATATAAAAAGAACACTTACTATCATTAACTCGCTGACCCGAACATCTTTCATATTGCCGAAGGAAGGCCATGAAAGCTTGCAATCCCCATTTAGCACCATTCAGGAACACGATGACATCATCAGCATAAGCTAAATGTGAGAGCATAATAGTAGAATGAGGAACAACATACCTTCCGATGCAACCCGAGGAAACCAGTTTATCTAAACCCCGAGAGAAAACCTCAGCAGCAAGAATAAAGAGCAGTGGAGACAGAGGATCCCCTTGTTTTTCACCGCGCCCCGATCGGAAAAATTCATAAGGAGTGCCATTGATTAGAACCGAAGACCAATTATTGTCCAATAGATTCCGAATTAGATGCATGAAATGGGGGCTAAATCCAAATTTCCGTAATACCGAAAGTAAATAATTATGCGAAACCCGGTCAAATGCTTTCATCATATCCAATTTAATTATCATATTGCCCCCAAGAACTTTTTTACTCAACGAATACATCATTTCCATAGCATGTAGATTGTTATCTGAAATAACCCGACCCTGAATAAAACCCGACTGATTTCTACACAAAATGGAATCTAGCAATGGTGCTAGTCGGCTAGCCACAACTTTAGAAATGATTTTACTAGTAAAATTGCATAAAGAAATTGGGCGGAACTCACCAAAAGTGTCCGGGTTGTCCGTCTTTGGTATGAGAACAAGGAAAGAACTAGATGAAGATCGCGGAAGGGGCAAACCAGCCCAGAAGTCTTGTACTGCCCGTACTACGTTGTCTGCTACTATCTCCCAACACGACTGAAAAAACCTGCATGTGAATCCATCCGGACCAGCTGCACTAGAAGGGCTTAGAGCAAAGACTGCCTCCTTAATTTCCTGAGCATTCGGGAGAGAGTCTAAAGAGCGGTTTTCCATATCAGAAATACATTGTGGTATCAAATCCAGAAGCTGATCATCCGTCTGCGAACTAGGATCTGAAGCAAATAAATGATCATAATACTTTACCCCCTCTGCCCCAATGGCCTCAGGAGTGGTATGAAAAGTCCCATCTGAAGAGATAATTTTGTTTATGAATAACTTGCGTTGCTTGTTCTTGCAATATAAGTGAAAAAATCGAGTATTAGCATCTCCTTCTTCAAGCCACTTTTGACGTGATTTTTGTCGCCAAAAAATTCCTTCCAACTCCAGAAAACGGGCATGTTTCGCCCGGGCTACCGACAACTCTTCTTGTAAAAAAGCCGAAGGACCCAAATCATGAAGACTTTCGAGCCTCGAAACCTCAGTCTCTGACTCCTTGACATTAGTATGAATATTTCCAAAGGTAGATCTATTCCAACTTCCCAACTCGTGTTTTAGATGCTTGAGTTTTATTTGCAAAGTTATCATACCCGATCCATGCGCGTGGGCAATCCAGGAGGTACGAACAATATCCAAAAAATTGTGATGTTTGAGCCACATATCCTGGAATCTGAAAGCGGAACCACTTCTTTCTATAGATAATCTGACATTTATAAGAAGAGCACAATGGTCAGATATAGTACGTGTTAAATGGGTTACCATAGTGGAAGCAAAAATGTCATTCAAGGAGGAAGAAACCATGAACCGGTCTAATTTTCTGAGTAAAGGTCGTACACCACTCCAACACCAAGTGTATGGGCTGCCCAAACCAGGAATTTCCATCAAACCACAATCTTGAATTGTCTCCCCAAACTCCTGCATAGGAAGCATAGCCGGTATCGAACCTTGACTTTCATCAACCCGCAATACAACATTAAAATCCCCTCCAATAGACCAAGGTAAATCATAGTGAGAGTAAAACAACCGAAGTTCATCCCATAACTCCCTCCTCTGAACATAGGAGCACTTAGCATAAACAAAGGAGCAGTAGATAGATGAGGAAGAAAATATGTTAACTTGACAATGAATAACTTGCTCCAAATCCTTAATAATCACAATATCGACTGACGTTTCCAACATTAACCAGATTTTGCTATTGCACTTTCCAAAATAAGAATCAAACCCCAAACGCCGAGCATACATAGGCAATTCAGATAAGTCAACCAAAGGTTCCAAAAGAGCAATGAATTGTAATCGATGTTCCCTTTTAAACTGACGAATATTAGCCAAAGTACTTTCATTAGTTATCCCCCGAATATTCCATATGATGTAATTCATTAAACAAACAGGTGAAGGAAAGTAATAGAGACCCCTAAAAGAGTACGAGAGGTCGACTCGAGAGCCGAGGAGATCGTCTCAAGGGGCCTTGAACCTCGTTTAGATTTTTTTCCCTTTACAAATAGGAATTACCACCAAAGGAGCTATATCTGCAAGTATCTTAGTGTTACCTGCCGTATCGTGAAGGGAGGGAAATTCAACATTCTGAGAGGGACTTTCCAAGGAAGTCACCGCAACCTCTTGATCATCCATTGATCCGGGTAGAGCCAAAAAACCACCCTCTTCTACTCCAGGTAGTAATCCCGACTCATCCGGGTACTCCGGGTCTTGGTCATCCGTATCGGTTCCCACTTCAGCTTTAGGTATCCGAATAGGGCCTTCTATACTTGGGACTTGCTCTGCAGTCGGTCCCAAGGGTCCGTCAGGTGCCGAGACAGCCATAACCGGGTCAGTAGTTTGAGCAGCCGGGTCAGCAGTTGCAAAACAGAGCAAAACCGGGTCAGTAGTTTGAGCAGTCGGGTCAGCAGTTGCAAAACTGAGCAATACCGGGTCAGTTGTTTGTGTATTCGGGTCAGGAGAGCTTACAACCGGGTCAGTAGTTTGCGGGGCAGCTGTAACCGGGTCAGTGCTGAACTCTGATGGTTCCGGGTCCTGTATCACAATGGTTTCAGCGATCGGCTCCCTGGAAGAAAACCGACGGAGGTCGGCTATTATCTCCGGCAATGAGTTCACCAGCGATACTCCCCTAGCCGATTGGTGAGTCCGTTGATTAATGAACGGAGACCGTGTACTACCAACAGTGATATCGTCTTGGCTTTTAGGGCTCAGAATAACCGGTTCAATATTTGTATGTAATCGGCGCGGCTGTGAAACCGGCACTTGTGTCATGACCGGTGCGGTGGTCACGGATATGACCACCGGTATTGGTTGCCGTGCCGTTGAGGATTCTGGCTTGTCCTGTGCATTCACCGCCAAATTGGCCGGCGACTGTCTTGAATGTCCTCTGTCCAACATTGCCACAGCCAAATTAGGCTGCAGCTCTCGTTGCTGCACTGCTGGACGTTTGCCCCGGTCACGTCTTGATCCAACCTTGACCCATTGATTTCCAGACGGAGGAGTGACCACGATGCCTGACTTCAGAATTCTGGGTTCCGTAGTGACCAGGACCTTCTCCGAGGCGGTGTGCTTGGCCTGTTCCTTGGCCTTGTCCGTCGGGATGGCTGTCGCCGACGACAAAGGTGTCCTCTTTCTTCCACACTGAACATGATCATGACCAATCCGTTTACATCCAACACAATAAGAGGGCAGATCATCATAAACTATAGATTGCCAGTATCCCTTCCCCGAATGGGCATGAGAGATACGGATCCTTTTAGGCATCTCTCCCAGTAAATCAAGTTCCACACAAACCTTGGAAATAGCCGGCCTAGTAGCCGCGGCTGTCGGAGCATCCAGGGCCAGTGGTTATCCCACCGCTCTTGCCAACGAGAAAAGCTTGGATTTATTGTATAAATGTATTGGCAATCCTTCGAATCCAATCCAAATTGGGACAATTGAAGGTTCTTCGTCCACATTGAAGTCATAAGTCCACTTGAAAACCCGCATCGTAAGTCCTAGGAAAATCCAAATCCCTTGTCTCCAAAGACGGCAATAATCCTCTTCCAAATCAAATCGTATCAATATATGACGGGGATCCATTCGACCCATCCAAAAATTCCCTTTGAATCCTACTTTGTGAAACGATTTTCGTAAGGAATCAAGATTCGGGGAAAATTTCTGAAATTTCCCAACCAGAGCAAAGCACCATGGGCGAAGTAAGATTTCATGTTCATCCGATGGTATAATCAGATGAGGTTCTCCCTTAAAATTTTCCAAATTGGTAATTGGCAGAGTGATCTCCGGTGTCTGAGGACCGGACAGAAGTTCAGCAAAGCTCTTGTCTTTCCAAACGTTCGGAGTAGGGAGTGGAGCCACGGCAGCCGGCAGGCCGGCGGCCATCTCAGTCGCGGATCAGGGCTGTTCGGGTTCCGGGAAGGGATCCTAAAATTTCGGAGCTTTTTTTGCTTCTGTATATATAAAAATTAGATAACGGCAACTGAAATACATGTTATATCAGCAAGTATAATTAATCCAATTTATGGCATTTATTATTAATTATGTTACTCTCCCAATCCTATTAAGTTTGCTAACAAATTCCAATTCCAAATCACGAATCACAAATCTAATGAAATTATTCATCTACGTGCATCACAACTAAATCCCCCAACTACGATACTCGAGCAAAATGCCCCTCAACAAACGTACACAAATATAACTTGTAACATGTTATAAAAATAAATGGACAGGTAATCACACAAAATAAATCTCGCCAATGCAATAAATCATGAAAAATTTAAGTACACGTCAAATATCACGTAAGCAAAATAGTCCCGGGTATTGGTCTCCGAAAAGATTAGCATACTTCAACCAAACTTCTTCTTCCAACACCCAAATGGCTTCCCATTCTGAATGGTTAGACCACTGAATCCGAGAATGTCAAGATGGGTGAGAATGAAATCATAATTAACTTCAATAACAAGACGAGAGGCATTAGAAGTCAATCTTTTCAACTGGATAAAAAATATTCCAGTAAAAACTTGGTACGTAATATTTTGAGCTCTCTGCCAGAAACATTTGAGTAAATGTGTGTACTCCATTGAAGAAACTAAAGATTTAACTAACATGATAGTTGATTAGCTTGTTAGTTCTCTGCAGACATATGAGATGTCGAAAAAAAAAAAACAAGGCCCAAGGAAATAAGTTTCGACTTAAAATCTAAAATATCACTATCCACAATAAAACACAGTGAGAAAGATATGGCAAAGATGATAAATCATACTCCTCTAACTTAGATGATTCCAAGACTGATGACGAAGATGATTATTATGAAAGTGGGGATGAGCATGTTTTAGCAACTTAATTTATGACTTTCTACGCCAAATTTATATTTTGATGAAAAGAAGCATGACGACAAGGATGTGAACTTAGCACAAAGTAACACAAAAACTACTTGGATGATGAGGAGGATCATGATAAGATGAAGGAAGATTACAAACAAATGCAGGAGATGGGGATCCAGGTTGTTAAACCAAACGGTAAACTAAAGAGTACGAATTATCACTCAAGCTTATCTCCTTATTTCACTGGAAAAAAAAAGAAACAAGCCCCCAAAAAAAATTGCAAGAAATTATGAGAATTGGCAAAAAAAATTGCAAGAAATTATAGAAAACTCATATACTAAAATTCAAGCAGAAATCAGTACTACCTCCCCTCCATTTTTGTTTCAATCTTCTCAAAATAGATTTACTTATTCCAATTGTTAAGAAAAAAGCTAGAAAAGGCAAGTTTCGGTCGCTATTTAACTGTTTTCTTGTAGTGTTTTAATCTCTAAGGTTCCACCTGCTTCGATACCACTTCTGTCACACCCCGTAACCGGAATGGTGACATGGCAGTGTCTCATTGGATAATGAAACACCAAAGCCCACAAGAGAGATTAATATTAAGGCAATTCATCATGAAATAGTCCATTAAATGTTAAGTGCTACAACGGAAGTCTAAATTACAGGAAAGAAACATTTCTACGTATTACATTTATTGAAAGGGGACCCATTGTCCCTAATTAAATAACTAGAATAAAAGAAATAGCTTCCAATAACTAGGTTGATTAGGATCACTTCACAAATGACCCCTCCCAAACATCATCCTCGTAGTAAGGCTCATCATACCTGTCATTTGCTTAGTAAAAACAAATGGACTTAGTTTCGGGGCTCAGTAAGGACCAAATAATCACAGAACAGAAATATAATAGATAGACTCCACAGTTTCCCATTTCCCAAAATACCCTCTTGGAAATAAACATGTGACCAGATGGAGCACCAATATAGAACAATGTATTTACACTGACACTATACTACACAAGTCCCACATAACTCAGAAAACGAATCCAGAATAGAACAGAGCAGAACAATCTCAATGTGACCCTCCGGTTGACCTAACAAGGGGTCCGGTCAACCGGGTTGTCTTCCAGAATCCAACAGACAGAAAACAGAGACTCCTAAACCTCAATACCCAATCCGGTCGACCGAAAGTACCTGCGGACGAAGGGATCGTCCACGGTAAGGCAGTAGTAAATGTATTCCTATGGACGAACCCTAAGACGAACGGTTCGTCTGTGACCTGCAATTTTTAGAAAAAAAACAGGTGCTAAACTTGTGCACAAATGCTCTTATTCTACATTAAAACTTCCCAAACCCAAAAGTGATAAAAAAAAATACTCTATACCAAGTAGCAATACCGGCCAAAATAATAACAACAAGTGAAATGCAACAATTAAGCTAGATAGTCACATTCTTCGCATCTAAACGCTTACATAACCGAATGCAAGACAAACATCACACATTACCCATACGGTACACACGATCACAATATCGTTTAGACACTAAAAACATCACTACTGCTATAACACGACAATCCCACCATAAGAGCTCAATCATCTATTCACTTCCAATTAACAATAACAGTAATGGTCCTAATTATAATCCAAACTAGGACGGCCCACAAAGTACAATACGCGGGGTTTGGTATTGACCTCCAAATGACGGACCCATAATTTAAGCAGGCATTCATTACAATGTATCATCATCCACCACCGTGGACTCCACAAAACAATCAATGTCCCAATGATAACCTCAACAGGTTAAGGTCAAAACAGAACAGAACAAAAGATCTTTCGAGATCTACAGAATCAGAATCAGATATCACAGTTATAGTCGAACGATTCCTGCTAACCAATCGTTCATACACAAGAGCTCAATCGGGGGCGATGACTCGATCGGCCAAAACCACATAAGACTAAATGACGACAACCATATAGGACGACCAATATAATGACAACACAAGAATCCTGAAGTCAGCACTACCAGTCTCACTCGCGATGCAAAAATTGTTTGCTGTGAATCCCGAATCACGATACGTCTACGCACATTCGTAGGCATCTCAAGCATGATCGTTTTAATATGCTGTGTGTCGAAATCGGACGCCGGAAACCCCCTCAACCGTCCTCTCGAAGCTGATCAGAATTTTAGTCTCACAATATATTTTTCTTCTGATTCTCGCGGCTCACCACCGCATTCTTTTTCTTGTCCTGTTTGTTTGTGCACGCTTCCCCACTTCTCACCAATCCCACGATTTCTTTCTATTTAATTTTATTTTATGTTATTTTATTAAATCTGTTTCCCAGATTCGCTCAACTCCCACGTCTTTCTTTTTTTATTTTTTATTTTATTTTACTTTACTTTTATTTCCTTATTCTTCTTTATGTATCCTTCCCTTTTAATTTATTATTAATTATGATACTCTTACAATCCTATTAATGTAACACCCCACCCCGTGAGCATTTTTCCGTTTACCCAATTTGAGTTGGTTTTATTAAGAGATAGGGTATAATGCTCACTTTACATCTTTAAAAAAAAGTTTTATATATATACCCTTGGTGTCACGCCCCGAGCCCGCAGGCCCGAAACGCGACATATGGGCCTGGCAGTACCCACAATCATCTACTTGGCAACCAAACTCGCAATGCCAAAAGGGATATCCCGAGATGATAGTGGGTACTTAGGCCCACCTTATATACCAGTCACAACTTTCAAAATTATCCCATGTGGGATGTGGTTTCACATTCACCCCTCCTTAAGGCCCTAGCGTCCTCGCTATGTGCCCCAAACATACTTAGCCCATGACCAACCAGGTGTGCAGGATTCTAGAGGTGCCCCCACCCCCTTACGGTGTGGCACTTAGCTCCCACACGTCCGCCAGGTCACCGGCTCTGATACCACTTTGTCATGCCCCGATCCCACGCAGTGCCACACAATCATCTACTTGGCAACCGAACTCGCTATGCCAAAAGGGATATCCCGAGATGATAGTGTACTTAGGCCCACCTTATATATCAGTCACAACTTTCAAAGTTATCCCATGTGGGATGGGGTTTCACACTTGGCCTCCTGTTAGTAGTGCCCTAGGACCATTAGCATATGTTGTACGTTTTATATCTTTTTGAGCATTTCATATGAATAGTTAATTTTGCTTATGAACATCAAATGCGTGATTTGATAGTAAAACTCATTTGCTTATGTAATTACTATTCTAGTTGTCCCTAGTTTTATGCAATGCTTATTTACAATGAAATAAAACTAGTATGATGTATGATTGATGATCATGTTTTACTGGTCATGTGTAATGAATACAAATCATATCATAGATGCAATATATAGGGATACATTGTATTGGACGTGATCCGTTAGAGAAGTAATATTTCATGGTCCTTAGTCATAAGTATTACTTCCTCATTACTATTTTAGAATCCTTAGACCTTATGTCTCCATTGATTCTAGCATGAATGGAGCCACGTTTTGACTCAGTCGTACGTTGCTTTTAATCGAGTAATCAATACGACTGATGATCGGATGTAGTGTGCTATCATGCCTTGAATGTGAGAGGCATTGCAAGGAATTTGTCCCTCTCTTATTAGAGAGAGATATCCATGGGTCCCTCGATAGGGAAAGACTGTCTAAATGCAAGGCCGTGCTCAAATGTATTTGATAAAGTGGTTATCAGATACTATTTGTTGGAACAGTCTACCTAGAGATCGAGCATAAATACAATTAAGCTTAATAAGGGTGACGACTACCATGCCTTATGCTTAATTAGGATATCGCGAGACAAAGGGATTAAATAGTGGATTGATATTAGGTTCCACCGTAAATTCATTCACTTTAGGTAGTCACAATGTCCTGCTAGGGACCACTTGTGATTTATGAACACATACTACTACTAAGTGTGTTTTCATTGCCACTGTGAGATGAACCTACAGGGTCACACGCATAGACGAGCTAACGAGCTTCATGTCCAGATTCAATGAATCTAGAATGTGTCTAGGTTCATTGTATCTGACATTTATTTTTCTGGGAATAATAAAGCGTTATTATTCGAATTATAGATAAGGGGCATTTTCAGTATTTGGTTAATAGCTGGGATTACGTGGGAGTTATTATCCGATAAAGACTCCCACTACCAGCAGAAGTCTAGGGGACGTGGGAGTTAAAGACTCCCACTGTCGAGAGAAGTTGAGGATGTGAGAGTTGGTTATGGGAACAAACTCTCATACCCTATATAAACCACTCTTGGCCGAAACCCTTGGGTTAGAGATTTTCAGCCGAAATACCAAAACCCACAAGAAATCATATTTCTTGTTCTGCCTCCTTCTCTCCCTAATTTCAGAAACTCAGAAAAACGGAGAGCTAGCACTCACTGCCCGTTTCGTCGCGTGGATATCAGTAGGGAGTAATTCCGCAAGGGAGGACTCAAGGTGATCATTGCATCCGAGCCACAAAAATAGCATCTTCCATTCAAGAATCCGATTCTTGAACTCAAAACGTAAGTCTTTTCTTGTAATTTTCCGATTCGTTTTTGTATGAGCTGATCCTTCAGGGGAGGGCTCATGGGTGTTTGGAACGAGTTTTCGCTCATGAATCCCTTCAGTGGTATCAGAGCCTTGCTCATACGATTCGAATTCGATATTGTTAATCACAACATATCACGTATCAATTTCGATTTGATATGTGTATGCATGAAAAACTGAAAATATTGTTTCTTTGATTATGATATATGTGATATATGCATAAACTGTTTTGGTGCGTTTAAAGATTGTTTCTTTGATCATGATTTATGTGATATATTGCATAAACTGTTTATATTAAATCAGTTAATGCATACACTACAATCGTATGTTATTAATTAGATTAATACTGCATATTCTGTGAATTCTATTATGCATAAACTGTTCTGTAATCTGTAATTAATTGGATTAATTCGGTTATTACACATAAACTGAATGTATATCTCCTGCCGTTAATTCGATTAACCAATGCATAATCCGATTATGTAAGTAAGGCAATTGAGGGGTAAATCGGGACAGAAAAACTCATTCGATGAGCTGATGTAAATCCGTCTGCGTTGCGTAGATTCGTCGTTCCGCTGACTTAAGACTTAATATATGTACTCGTTGTTAATTTCATTGTGCTTTATGTGATTTTAGCATGGTGAATAACATGGCCTACTATACCCCTTGTTTTACATATTTTGTTGTAATTTTATAATACGACCTGCGAGCTGTTTTTCAATGTTGTAAAATTGTAATCGCTTTCTTAGATTAGCTTTATTACTTTACATTGAAGGCTGGGTATGTCCATGCAACTATGTAACAAGGCTGGAGGCTGCTGGATCGAAGACTTTATCCATGAGATGGATATTGACCCTTGGCTCCCACAAGGCTCGTGGGAGTCATCATGGGATTAGGCCATGCTATCTCACGTTTAATTTTTATGCTTTATATATTGCATGAGATGCTTGTATAATTGTATTAAGCATTTTAATGTCTTATTCAAACCGAATGTTTTAACTAAGTCTTAAAATGCCTACCATACTCTAAGCACTCATTGAGCTTGGATCATCATTTTGTCTGCTTGCCAAAGCAACAAACAAGTGGTTATCTAAGCAAAGAGAGATGGGAAAATAGTGATTTCCATAAGCTTAGACATGGTTCAACTTAGCTAGGCCATCAAAATAGTTCTGGGCCTAGGGCATAAAATGGGAAAAAGCCGGGACATATAGATGTCACTCCCATTAGATGATTTTACTTTAATTATGGGTGCTAAGCCAAAGCTTTCCTGTAACTATTGTAAAATGTTTTTCCCCACTATTTATCAAGTGCTGAAATTGTGGAAAATGTTTTTGCTCAAAACTAATAACTTTGCAAATAATTTAATATAGATAATGGCAACCAATACATCACACAATTCATTGCGATCCGTCCTTGAGAAGGAAAAACTAAGTGGACCAATTTCCTTGATTGGGCCCGCAACTTAAGGATTGTCCTTGAGCAAGAAAGAAAGCTATACATTCTTGATACGGACATTCCTGAACAGCCTGCAAATAACGCCCCTAGAGCTGAAAAAGATGCTTGGAAGAAGCATTTCTATGACTCTAACGATGTGGCTTGTCTCATGTTAGTCACAATGAGCACTGACCTTCAAAAACAGTTTGAAGGAGTTGAGGCTTTCCAGATGATGGGCCAGCTCAAGGAAATGTTCCAAGAGCAAGCTCGTCATGAAAGATTCCTCACAACTAAGGCGTTAAATAGTTGCAAAATGGCCTCTGGCACCTCTGTAAGTGCACATGTTCTTAAGATGAAGGGCTATTTTGACCAACTTGAGAAACTTGGGGCTCCCGTAGGTCATGACATGGCCACAGATATGATCTTGGGCTCACTCCCACCGGAGTATGGCCAATTTGTTATTAACTTCAACATGCATGCCATGGAGAAAACCATACACGGGATGCTCAAGCAGGATGAACTGAACATTAAGAAGACCCTTGAAGTCTTAATGGTTCAAAAGGGGAATTTCAAGAAGAAAGGAAAGGGAAAGCCCATGGCCAAGAAGGGCAAAGGCAAAGGCAATGACAAGCCCAAGCCCAAAGCCAAGGCACCAAAGGAAGGGGTTTGCTTCCATTGCAATGAACCAGGTCATTGGAAACGGAACTGCAAGCTCTATTTGGAAGAGAAGAAACAGGGAAAAACCAGTTTGACTGTCTCTCCAAGTATATATGTTATTGAAATTAACATGTCTGCTCCTACTTCGTGGGTATTAGATACCGGTTGTGGATCTCACATTTGTGCAGGGGTTCAAAAGGAGTAGATCACTGACAAAAGGAGAAGTGGACCTGAGAGTAGCGAACGGAGCAAGAGTTGTTGTTGTAGCTACCGGGACATTTAATTTAGTTTTGCCAAGTGGCCTTATTATAGAACTGAATAATTGTCTTTATGTTCCAACTTTGAGTAGGAATATTATTTCAGTTTCTTGTTTGGATATTGAAGGTTTTGAATTAAATATTATGAATAAAATTTGCACCATTCATAAAGATCGTATCTTTTATGGAGATGCCTCTTTGATGAATGGGCTTTATGTTCTTAACCTCGATGATTCCATTAAAAGGCCCATCTATAACATTAATACTAAGAGGTTTAAATCAAATGACTTAAACCAGACCTACTTTTGGCACTGTCGTTTGGGCCACATAAATGAGAAACGCATATCAAAGCTCCATTCAGATGGAATTTTGACGTCATTTGACTTAGAGTCTTATGAGACTTGTGATTCTTGCTTGTTAGGCAAAATGACTAAAGCACCCTTTACTGGACATAGTGAGAGAGCTTCTGATTTGTTGGGCCTCATACATACAGATGTTTGTGGACCAATAAACACAAGTGCTAGAGGAGGGTTCCGATGATTTCATTACATTCACTGGATGATTTCGAGTAGATATGGCTACGTCTATCTAATGAAACATAAATCGAAATCTTTTGGAAGATTCAAAGAATTTCAAAATGAAGTACAAAATCAACTTGGTAAAAGTATTAAGATACTTCGATCGGATCGAGGTGGCGAATACCTTAACCAAGAGTTTGACGAACATCTTAGGGGGTTGTGGAATTCTTTTCGCAATTAACTCCTCCCCGGCACACCACAATGGAATGGTGTATCAGAACGGAGGAATCGCACCTTACTAGATATGGTTCGATCTATGATGAGTCAAACAAGTCTTCCAATTTCCTTTTGGGGCTACGCCCTAGAAACTGCTGCATTTATTTTGAATAGAGTTCCTTCAAAAGAGGTTCAGAAAACTCCATATGAGATATGGACTGGGAAACGACCTAGTTTGTCATTTCTCAAAATTTGGGGATGCGAGGCGTATGTAAAACGTTTGCTGTCTGATAAACTCGCCCCTAAATCTGACAAGTGTTTGTTTGTGGGATATCCTAAAGAAACTAAAGGATATTACTTCTATCTTCCATCAGAGAACAAAATGTTTGTTGTTCAAAATGGTTTATTCCTCTAAAGGGAATTTATTTCCAAAGAGGATAGTGGGAGTAAGATCCATCTTGAGGAAATTCAAGATCCCCAAACAACATCTGAACCAACTTTGGAAGTTCAAGCAAGCTCACGTGCTGACACTGAGCTTCAATCTTTGACACAATGCCCAAGGAGGTCAAGTCGGGTACATCAACAGCCTGAGAGATATGGATTTCTCGTGACTGATGATCATCAGGTTGAAATGATTGATCAAGATGAACCCATTACCTACAAAGAGGCAATTCATAGTTCTGAGTCAGATAAATGGCTAGAAGCTATGAAGTCTGAGATGCAATCCATGTACGATAACCAAGGGTGGACTTTGGTTGACCCACCCGAAGGGTGTAAGGTCATTGATAACAAATGGTGTTTCAAAAAGAAAACCGGCATGGATGGTAATGTACACACTTTTAAATCTCGACTAGTAGTTAAAGGTTATAGACAAGTTCATGGTATTGACTATGACGAAACATTTTCTCCTGTCGTTATGATAAAGTCTATTAGGATTTTACTTGCCATAGCTGCATATTATGACTATGAGATATGGCAAATGGATGTTAAGACTGCGTTTCTTAATGGAAACCTTCTCGAGGATGTGTATATGACACAACCTGATGGGTTTGTTGATCCAACAAATCCTAGCAAAGTGTGTAAGCTTCAAAGGTCCATTTATGGATTGAAGCAAGCATCTCGAAGCTGGAATCGTCGCTTTGATGAATGTATTAAAGAATTCGGTTTCATAAAAAACGAAGACGAGCCTTGTGTTTATAAGAAAGTAACTAATAATGCAGTAGTGTTCCTTGTGCTTTATGTGGATGACATCTTACTGATTGGAAATGACATCCCCACATTACAAAGCGTAAAAGCGTAAAAGCTTGGTTGGGGAAGTGCTTTTCCATGAAAGACTTAGGTGAGGCTACATACATTTTGGGTATAAGAATCTATAAAGATAGATATAACAAAATGATTGGCCTGAGCCAGAGTGGATACATTGACAACGTACTAAAACGGTTCAGTTTGAAAGACTCCAAAAAGGGATTCTTGCCCATGTCACATGGCATTAAACTCAGTAGAACTCAAGGACCTTCCACAAGGGAGTGCCAAGAGCGCATGAGTAAGATCCCATATGCTTCAGCCATTGGGTCTATTATGTACGCCATGATATGCACTCGCCCGGATGTCTCACTTGCTTTAAGTATGACTAGCAGATACCAATCTGACCCTGGAGAGTCACATTGGACTGCAGTCAAGAGCATTCTTAAGTACTTGAGAAGGACTAAAGATATGTTCTTAGTTTACAGAGGTCAGGAAGGAAGTCTGGTTGTAAACGGTTACACAGACGCAAGCTTCCAGACCGACGTAGATGATTATAGATCGCAATCTGGTTCTGTGTTTTATTTGAATCAGCTCAAAGCAAGAAATCGTGGCCGACTCTACAACAGAAGCTGAGTATCTAGATGCCTCTGAAGCAGCTAAAGAAGCTGTTTGGATCAGGAAGTTTGTTGATGAATTAGGTGTCATCCCTAGCATTGTGAACCCAGTGGACCTCTATTGTGATAGTACTGGTGCCATTTCACAAGCTAAGGAACCTAGATATCACCAACGATCCAAACACATTCTAAGGCGTTTCCATCCGATTAGAGAGATCATCGATAGAGGAGACGTTAGTATTTGCAAAGTTCATACAGACGACAACATTGCAGATCCATTGACCAAGCCACTCCCACAGCCTAAACATGAGAGTCATAGTAGGTCAATGGGATTGAGGATCATGTATGATTGGACCTAGGGCAAGTGGGAGATTGTTAGTAGTGCCCTAGGACCATTAGCATATGTTGTACGTTTTATATTTTTTTGAGCATTTCATATGAATAGTTAATTTTGCTTATGAACATCAAATGCATGATTTGATAGTAAAACTCATTTGCTTATGTAATTACTATTCTAGTTGTCCCTAGTTTTATTTAATGCTTATTTACAATGAAATAAAACTAGTATGATGTATGATTGATGATCATGTTTTACTGGTCATGTGTAATGAATACAAATCATATCATAGATGCAATATATAGGGATACATTGTATTGGACGTGATCTGTTAGAGAAGTAATACTTCATGGTCCTTAGTCATAAGTATTACTTCCTCAATACTATTTAAGAATCCTTAGACCTTATGTCTCCATTGATTCTAGCATGAATGGAGCCACGTTTTGACTCAGTCGTACGTTGCTTTTAATCGAGTAATCAATACGACTGATGATCGGATGTAGTGTCCTATCATGGCTTGAATGTGAGAGGCATTGTAAGGAGTTTGTCCCTCTCTTATTAGAGAGAGATATCCATGGGCCCCTCGATAGAGAAAGACTGTCTAAATGCATGGCCGTGCTCAAATGTATTTGATTAAGTGGTTATCAGATACTATTTGTTGGAACAGTCTACCTAGAGATCGAGCATAAATACAATTAAGCTTAATAAGGGTGACGACTACCATGCCATATGCTTAATTAGGATATCGCGAGACAAAGGGATTAAATAGTGGATTGATATTAGGTTCCACCGTAAATTCATTCACTTTAGGTAGTCATAATGTCCTGCTAGGGACCGCTTGTGATTTATGAACACATACTACTACTAAGTGTGTTTTCATTGCCACTGTGAGATGAACCTACAGGGTCACACGCATAGACGAGCTAACAAGCTTCATGTCCAGATTCAATGAATCTAGAATGTGTCTAGGTTCATTGTATCTGACATTTATTTTTCTGAGAATAATAAAGCGTTATTATTCAAATTATAGATAAGAGGCATTTTCGGTATTTGGTTAACAGCTGGGATTACGTGGGAGTTATTATCCGATAAAAACTCCCACTACCAGCAGAAGTCTAGGGGACGTGGGAGTTAAAGACTCCCACTGCCGAGAGAAGTTGAAGATGTGAGAGTTGGTTATGGGAACAAACTTCCATACCCTATATAAACCACTCTTGGCCGAAACCCTAGGGTTAGAGATTTTCAGCCGAAATACCAAAACCCACAAGAAATCATATTTCTTGTTCTGCCTCCTTCTCTCCCTAATTCCAGAAACTCAGAAAAACGGAGAGCTAGCACTCGCTGCCCGTTTCGTCACGTGGATACCGGTAGGGAGTAATTCCGCAAGGGAGGACTCAAGGTGATCATTGCATCCTAACCATAAAGATAGCATCTTCCATTTAAGAATCCGATTCTTGAACTCAAAACGTAAGTCTTTTCTTGTAATTTTCCGGTTCGTTTTGTATGAACGGATCCTTCAGGGGAGGACTCATAGGTGTTTGGAACGAGTTTCCGCCCATAAATCCCTTCACCTCCAAGTTTGAGTAGCTTCCAAGTATATTAGAAAATTACAATTGCCATATCTCATCTCTATATATAGAAGGCCTTGGTAGCATTTTGTATTCATTCTTACTCATCATTTCGTTTTGTCCGTGAAAAAGAAATCATTTCTTAGTACTTAATTTCTTGCTAATGTTTCCTTGTCCGAAAATCTCAGTAATCCTTTACATCCATATTTTATCCGAGCTTGGATCACCATATATTTATTTTATTTCATTTGTAATCATGGTGTACCATCTCATTTCCTTGCATCTCTTATTAAATTCATGTTCTGCCATTTTTAGGCAAATAGTTTCACCCTAAGTATCATCCTATATGGGTTACTTTGCTTTTCATATACATTCTTTTGCATCTCACGGACTTCATTAAAATCTTAGACAACCGCAGCTCTAGGATTCTTGATGGGTTCTCTTAAAATCTAAGGATTTGAATTATCAATATCTCAAGAAGGTAGACAATTCATCAGGTGAGTGGTCCTAACCCTTTTGTAAAATTATATATTTGTATTGTGTGTTCATTTGTTCATTGCACTCATGACATGGATCTACTCATGACATGCATTGTGACACCATAAAATATCTTTATTGCATTGAAAATGATAAGTTTGACTAAATTTTATACGGACTTGTCCTGTAAATATTGACACGGCATGATAAGACTACGAGTCTATTGAGTCGGGCCCAATGGTTTGATTTGAAGGACCTAAGTGCTACACCAAAGGGTGTGAGCCACCTCTAGATTCCTAACTTTGATATGTGCATTTGGGCCCGTATGAAATGTGATATGTTGTTATTGTGATGCCTTGTCAATTTCACCTCGACGGTCTCGTACAATTGTTTTCGAATCAGGCCCCTTATTATACGAGTACAAATATGATTTTCTCATTGTGCGACCTATTTTCCGGATATAAAGTAATTTTGAAGGAAAATGGTTTTAAAGACACCAGCACCACTTGCACGGCCCTCACTGAGCTTCGGTTCACGTTTTCCAAATGTTTTCCCCCTCCACAGGCATCTGAAGGTGGTGCGACATAGGGGTATCAGAGTGCGCAGCGGGAGCTTTGGATAAGCAATTTCTATTTATGGATTCCTGTCTTGTATCGTATTAGATTATTTGTAATGAACTTGTGGATTTTTTAACCGTGTGATTTTTGGAGTTAATAGAATGTTTGTTCAGAGCCTTGCTCTACCGAGAGGTGGAGCGGCGGGCGGCTCGACTCGTCTCCGTACGGACAGGGGGCGGGTCGGGGTGTTACAATTAAGATTTCTAATCAATTCTAATTCCCAATCACAAATCTAATTAAATTAATCATCCACGTGGATCACAACAAAATTCCCAACTACGATTTTCGTGCAAAACGCCACTCAATAAACGTATACAAATATAACATGTAAACATATTATAAAAATTAAATAGACACGTAATCACACGAAATAAAACACGCAAATGCAATAATCAAGCAAAATTTAAGTACACGTCAAATATCACGTAAGAAAAAAACTCACGGATATTACAATTGAATATGAGTAGTATTGAATGATAGCTTTTTAGAGCTCGGAGAAGTTCATACAAATTATAATGGGACTGATATGATGACTAATGCATTGCCTATGTAAAAGTTTTAGGTGTGTTGTTCATTTAATGGAATGGAAACAGATTACTTCTTTCATATATCCAGAAAGAGAAAAAATTGTTGGTGCTAATAATATTTTCTTTGGTGGATAATTGTCAAAACCTTTTTAGGTGTTTTTTTTTTATCAAAAGTGAGTGGAGAAAATCCTGTACAAGTATGGAGGGAAAAATAGAAAAGAAAAATTCTGATTTTTTCCTCCCTGCACAGTCAGCTTCAAAGCTGTTAAGCGGCTGCCATCCGTGCTCTATCGTGTAACTTATGAAACTTTTCAACTAGTGTTATGCAATTTATATTATTTTTTAAATTGTCTTAAAAACTAACGTGAATTATTTGTATTATGACAAAGTAAAGAAATTAGTTCCACCAAAATACTAATTTAAGGGCGATAGTAAGAGTGTTACCTTTGTTTCACTCTATAAGCAAAGTTGCGGCGCCAGTCTCAACCATGAAATTTTTTCAGTTTGTCATGTGTCTTTTTTATTATTTTATTTTATAAACTATTTTCAATTTCCATTTAATTGTCGTTTAAGAGATATATATGTATCTAAATTAATTATCATTTATATATCTTTTATTATGTATCAACAATTTATTAGAAAAGTAAAAGAGAGGGAGAAAAAATGGTATTATTGGAATTGTGGTGAAAAAATATGTGTATTTAGGAAAAAAGAAAAGTTGTGAAACTTCAAAAAGAAAAGTGTGACTAAAGACAGTTATTTTATAGATAGATGTTGGGAAGGTAAATGAGACAAATCACATACACTTCGTTACACTTTATTATTTATGTTAAATATGGTTTCATTATTAGAAAAACGAACTGAGACATATACAAAGTGAGAGAAGATCAGAAGCTTGACTGTATGGGACATGGAGTTTCTATAAACTATTCAAAATTACACTTTTTCTGCATAAATAAATAGATTTTAAATTTTGATACTCGGATACATGTTAGAATGACCAATGTTAAATAGCAATGAATTTAATTATACATTACCATTTTACGATATTTAGTTTGGTAAAATAAGGATTTGATATCAAATAGTTATTTGTTTTTTTTCCTATATTAATAAGTCACCTTTTTAGACCCTTCTTCAAATAAAGGTGACTTTTTATACTCGGGTTCGTATCTTTTTTTCATCTTCATATTTCTTTTTATTTTATATAGCATATTTTTTAAAATTGATTACGCAAAATATTTTCTTTTATTAATGTAATTGACTCTAATTACTTGAGATTAAGACTTTATTTTTGTCTAATATCGTCTACTTCGCTGTAAAAAATTTATGTCACTCTGGCTTTGGTACTTCGTACTTTTTTTAATTAATGCTAGAAAATTGCATTCTTTCTTTTCTTCAATTAAAGAGGAAAGCGCCAAGACCGAAAGTGTTGAGGAGGTAAAAAATGGAAAAACTGAAAATGAGCCACAAGAGGTTGATGCTTTAAGGTGCCCTCACGGCTGCAGCTGAACTGCACAAGAGACGCCTGCAGCTGAAGTTGAAGAAACAGTCGATGCCTTCATTGATGCTGGACGATGCCTCCATGGCTGCTGCCGCTTCTTCCATGGCAGGTGCCTCGGGTGCTGCCGAACAGCTAATGAGACTCCTGAAACGAAAAACTAGAAAATGTTATATATAAGATTGTGTAGCTCTATATGAGAAAGGCAAACGCAATGTTTGCTGAGGTTCTGAATAAGGCCTTACACTATAGAATGGGCACTTCTTGTGTGCCCTTCATGCCATGTTGTATGAATAACTTTCTCTAATGTTATGTGTGAGCTACAAAGTGATCTTTATGTGAGGTTTTTATCAGAATGATCATGTTTTAGCAAAATGAGTATGACACGGCGATACTTTAAGGGGCACTTTTTTTTGTAGCATTACTGAATTCTTAGAATCTGTGTTTGCCTGACATAGCAACGATTTAGGCTAACCGAACCGGACAAAATGTCCCTGTGATAACAAAAATATTAAAACATAAAATAAGTCAAATAAAACAAATTAAAACCCCTACAAACCCTAAACAATCCCTAACATACACTAACAAAAAACCTAATATACCCTAAAAACACTACTCCCTCTATTCCCATTTAATTGTCGTTTAAGAGATATATATGTATCCAAATTAATTGTCATTTACATGTCTTTTATTAGTTGTCAATAATTTATTCCAATTATACCCTCAACACATCTTTTATTGAAAAAAGGAAAGACAATGAGGAAGGAAAGGGGTATTATTGAATTGTGGTGGAAAGATTATTGTTTGGTTGAGTTCCTTAATTTTTTCAAAGTTTCCTAAACGACCTATATTGAGGAATGGAGGGAGTATTAAATATCAAAGGAACAAAAAAACAAAAAACAAAAAAAAACTTGGGGCGAAGACGGATTCCTGGAATATGTCTTTTAGGAAAGTCAAATTTAGGGAATCCGTCTTTGCCTAACGTGGTTTGATGGGTCAAATCATCAACAAGTCAGCAAAAGATGGATTCCAGAAATCCGTTGATGCTACCAAAAAGTTGGTCCAAAAAACACTGTCATGTAATATCAGTTCTGTCAAAACATGATAAAACAACTCTATGTATGTCCATCACAGTTGATTAATTCTTCTAAGATACTCATTATTATTTTTATTTAATATGGCTTCCAAATTCAGGCCAGTTTAAAACTAGAGGATTAACACCCTTTTACTTTTGTGTTATCAACATCTCTATTTCATATATTGTTTTTGAATTTCTTCCTATTCTTAATGTTTTAAAGTCCCTTTCTCATTTCGTGAATATATATATATATATATATATATATATATATATATATATATATATATATATATATATTAAAGACTTTAATAAGAAAAAAAAATCTGGTATAGTTTAATACTACGAAATATATAAGCTCATACTCCCTACGGCAAAAAATAATTGTCCTACTCAAAAGAATACGACAACTAAGGTTTTAATAGATATATTCTTCTACAAATTACGAAGACAAAATTCATTTTTTCATCGTTGTTGTATTTTTAGAGATTATTTTAATTTTAAATTCGAAACTTTATACAAACTCATGGATATTTTCTTACATTCTCCCTATTAATTTGTTATTGAATTTCTTCTCTAATATGAGCTAAATATTTATTCTAAGTCCATGATGTAGCTAGATTAACTTTATATATATATATATATATATATATATATATATATATATATATATATATATATATATGTATATATATATATATATTCTTGTGATCTCTTTATTCGATGGGTTTTGTAGAATTAATTTCTTATTATAGTTCTTAATTTTTTGTGTGAACTACCACCAAAGGTGTCTTGGCATTAACTTTAAAGATTTGCGACAACTGGCCTTATTAATTAAGTTAAATAATATGAACATAAATTTCATGCAAGATAGACATATACTGGTATGAGTTGTGAGATCTCTTTGGTTTAATATGTTTAACGCGTTTTTGTGGTTAAAATCAACATACAAATATAAGTGTATGTTATCGTCGAACCCAGGAGTTCACTATTTACTATCTTGTGCTGTGAGCCCGCTCCTAATTGAGATTCTATATTAGGGACTAAAAAATGTCAGTGTGGAGTCCACAGTGGTGAGAAATGACACAATATAATGAATCTTTAAATTGTGAGCCCTTTGTTCAGGGGAGAAACTTATGTCTTTCATACTTTGATGACTTTCCCTTCTTGGCTATAAGTTGGGTACCGTTTTAGTAATTATTTTAGAGTTGTGAATAGACAATTGAGCTCAGTTGTGTGATTTGTTGAGTCATAGCTTGAATCATATTCGAAGAGTCTAACGTTGTGTATATCCGTATGTTGGTACGATCAATACATGGTGTTTGTTGAACATTTATGATTAATAGATGTTGGATTCAACGAGTATGGTTTTTAGCTTACTTATTCTTATTTTGGTCATGTTGTTATATGTGCATTTGGGTAAAAATAAATAAGTCATTTTGGGGCTGGAATTCGAGAAGAGCAAAAAATTTCCTTTCCTTTGTTAATTTATATTGAAAATGGTTTTCACTGAATTTCGATCGACCGTACTGATCGATCGGATCATGTGTCAGTCTAAACATATTTCCGATTTGAAGCAAAAGACGATTTGAGCATGACATGGCATAGCACAGTGCAAGGAATCATAAAACATGTATCACATACAAGAAGGTTACCATATACATGTAACATAACCTATAGCAGTAGGAAATAAAGCGTTAAATAAACGAATACATCTTAGACCATGGTCTCTACCCATCACACACCTCACATTACGTGTTCTTGTTATCCTAAGTTCATTCTAAGTTTTAATCCCCAAGGTTCCACCTACTCTAATACCACTTCTGTCACACTACATAACCGGAATGGTGACATGGTAATGTCTCATTGGATAATGAAACACCAAAGCCCACAAGAGAGATTACTATTAAGGCAATTCATTATGAAATAGTCCATTGAATGTTAAGCGCTACAACGAAAGTCTAAATTATAGGAAAGAAACACTTTTACGTATTACATTTATTGAAAGGGAACCCATTGCCCCTAATGAAATAACTAGAATAAAAGAAATAGCTTCCAATAACTAGGTTGATTAGGATCACTCCTCAAATGACCCCTCCCAAACATCATCCTCGTAGTAAGGCTAATCATACCTGTCATTTGCACAGTAAAAACAAATGGACTGAGTTTCGGGGCTTGGTAAGGACCAAATAATCACAGAACAGAAATATAAAAGATAGACTCCATAGTTTCTCGTTTCCCTAAATACCCTCTTGGAAATAAACACGTGACACGACAGATCACCACTGTAGAACACTGTATTTACACTGACACTATACTACACAAGTCCCTCAGGACTCAGAACACAAATCCAAAGCAGAACATTCTCACTGTGACCCTCCGGTCGACCGGTGGTCTTCCAAAATTCTACAAACAGAAAACAGAGACTCTGGTTGACCTCAATACCCAATCTGTTCGATAGAAGGTACTTGCGGACGAAGGGATCGTCCGCGGTAAGGCAGTAGTATCTGTCTTCCTGCGGACGAACCCTATGACGAATGGTTCGTCCGCGACCTGTGATTTTCAGAAAAACAAGTGCAAAACTTGTGCACAAAGGCACCAATTCTACATTAAAACTTCTCAAACCCAAAAGTCACGAAAAAAACTTTATTCCAAGTAGCAATAACGGCCAAAACAAGAACAAGTGAAAAAAACAATTAAGGTAGATAGTCACAATCTTCGCATCTAAACGCTTACATAACCGAATGCAGGACAGGCACCACGTATTACTCACACGGTACACACGATCACAACTTCGTTTAGACACTAAGAACATCACTACTTATATGACACGACAATCCCACCACAAGAGCTCAATAATCTATTCATTTCCAATTAATAATAACGGTAATGGTCCCAATTATAATCCAAACTAGGATGCCCGCAAAGTACAATACGCGGGTTTGGTAAGGACCCCCAAATGACGGGCCCAGAGTTTAAGCATCCATTCATTACATTGTATCATCATTCACCACCGTGGACTCCACAAAACCATTACCGATCCAATAATAAGCTCATCAGGCTAAGGCCCATAACAGAACATGTGACGACCGGTAATTTCGGTTCAAAGTTAGTTAAATTTTATTACGAAAGACTAGCTTAATTAAATTTTACTTAACAATTAAAATATTTTATAAGTAGTTAATTACTTGAATTAAAGTCCAAATGATAGTGATTGTAGTGTTAAGCAAGTACAAATTAGTTAATATGTACTTTAAAAATAATAAAGTAAAGAAATAACAAACTACAAAGTACAAGGATCTAAATGTCCAACTATTTTACAAACGAGAAAGAAAAATTATATCAAGAAAACAAAGGACCTTTTTCGTAAATAAATAATTACATAATGGTCCCCAATTTCCCCTATAAATAGGGCGCCTCCCTCAAGGCAAAAAGTGCACCAAGCTTTCTAAAAGCTCATCTCTCTCTCTCTCTAAAATAAAAAGCTTCCTAAGCTAATAAAACTATTCCAAAATAAATCTCTATCTAAATAATAAACTTCTGTCTGCCTGGAATCTCTAGCGGTGGATTTGGCTGCTATTGACAGGTATTCCGTTTTGAATATGTTGTCATAATCCTGCAATAATAAACTTAAGTTAATCGGATTCATGTAAGAAGTGGATTATATTCTCTGAGACTGTCTGCGCCCAAGGATTGTGGAAACGCAATCCCGGGAGCATCCCGTGACCTACCCCACTAGTAGAGACTTTTCTAATCGAATTTTTGTCCGATTAAGACGGGTGACCAGAAAAATATAAATCTAAATTTTTCCATGAATCTAGACTAGAGGAAAATCGATTTAAAGAATTTAACTGTTAAGTTTCCTTGAATATTTGGAGATTGAACGTTTAAATTCCTTGAATCTTTTATCCAACTGTGACGACCCGTTCCCTCTCGGGTCGGATCATCACGTGCCTCTCGGCACTAGGTTCTAGAATACAACGGACTATAGGTGTTTACATTATTAAATACTTATACATTACTTCAAGCCTATTTCACATTTTCAAGCTTACGACTATAATTCATACTTAGTAGTTAACGTAGTCATTCCAAGATCTTATGGTTCTAATACTAGATGTCACCTTATACTTGTCAATCATTTTCAAGCTTAGTGGATACCATACCTACTCCAGAATCTTATCGCTCTGATACCAACTGTGACGACCCGTTCCCTCTCGGGTCGGATCATCGCGTGCCTCTCGGCACTAGGTTCTAGAATACAACGGACTTTAGGTGTTTACATTATTAAATACTAATACATTTTGTACATGAATTACAATAGACAAATCTATTTTTTTTAAATCTATTTATTGTCTTCGACTTTATTTTCTATCTTCGTCTATATGACATAATATCTTGTCTCTTGAGCTACTCTTATGCTCGCACTTGACATTTACACCTGTGAATTTCCTGAAAAATTTAAAACATAAAACAATGAGCTTAAAAAGTCCAGTGAAGTGGGTGCATATGATTTAAAACAGGTTTTGTTTTCCCAAAAACATTTGTTATAAACTTTAAAGAACTAGTCACTTTTCTTTGTTTCATTCATTCTGGATAACGTAGTTCCGAGCTGTGAGCAGAAAATCAGAAATCCATATATAGAAGTCCATAGTCAGTAACCAGCCGTACACCAGACATGGCCGCGATTTTCAACCACATACAGTGTCCTATTTGTGAAATCTTAGAACTGGGGTACCCGCCAGTCCAAGTTTACAGTCTCATGTTCTGGAGCCAACCTTCTAACTCGGGATACATATTGCCCAAACTTTTCGACACTGAAGGTTCACAGAGGAGATCAGTCAGCCCGATGCTTTCCCTGCCCTTTCTGATTCCCATTAGGTCCGGGATCCCGTCTAACATAACCGAACTATCGATGGTTCGAGATGCACTCGTACTGGTAACTAGCCTCGCACAGTGCAAGCCCCCACCGATAGAACTAGAAGTCCAATAATATGCCAGCGATACCAAATAATATTACATATATCCAGAAATGACTGAAGTCCAGAATTCAAATAATATGCCAGCGATGCCATTTATCCAGGAATGTCTTTAAGTTTAGCTTGCACATTTTTATTTACGAAATAGTTTATATTAATTTTAGAAATGGATTTTTAGGAGGGAACTCACCTTAACTCTGTGGTCCACAACCGTCCTGTAAATCTGTTATTAAACATAAGTTTCATTAATACATATAGGATAATTATTTACTTAAATTTATACGGTCCTAAGGGTCTTCCCGGGTAATTTAAGACTTTTGGGGTCAAAATGCAACTTTCTAAAATATTTTATTCTTTTATCAGCTTGAAATATTAATAAGGTGCTGAAATAATATATTAAAATTCCAAAAGACTAGTGTTGTAATTAATTTAAAAGTTATCCTGCGAATTTTTATATTTTTGCGGGCCAATTCATTGTCTTTGTGCTAAGGCAAAATTGAGTCCTGATAAGGAGGGACTTATCGTGCAATTTAATGAAATTCCTAGAGAATTATTCTTTAAGGACTAAATATGCGAATTAATAAATTTTGTCCAGAAGAGTTCTAGGTCCTTCCTCCTTGACCTCATAAAAAAAAATATCCAAATTTGTTTCCCCTAGGCCGGCGTCTCTCTCTTGGTTCTCCCTCTTTCCGGTGCCGCTGCGACTTCCCCTTGGTCCGGCTGGGCTGCCGCGGCTTTTTTTTTTCCTTTTCTCTCTTCCTCTGATTCTCTTGTTCTTGTTCTTCTTTTTCTCTTTTAATTATTTACTTGTTATTTATTTTATTTTATTTTTTTCGTTCACTGCTCTTCTTCTTAAATCTGGAGCAGTGGTGTTGGCTCCTTCTCCGGCCGATCGCGGCCTCTGCAGCTCCCCGATGCCAGCCGGCTACCGTCACCGGCGTTCGTCTTCTCCGGCAGGTAGGTTCTTTCATCCTTGTTCGGTTTTAATTTATTTAATATTCTCTAATTATTATCCCTTTTCTATTTTTTCATATTATTTTACTAGCTTATTCTATTTTATTTATTTATTAGCCATTTTATTATCTTGAAATTAAATTTTGTTTTTGATCTGTTTCTTCTCAGATGATTTTGAAATTAACTTTTATTTTTATTTTTTTACTGTAATTTATGGTTACGGTGACTTAACATTTTATGGCTCCCCTTTGTTTTGTATTTTTTTTTTTTTCTTTCTCAAAGTAGTAGACTTTTGTATTCAAAACCTTCTGCTGATTTCTGGGTTTCTTACTGTTTTTCTGCTGTCAGAAATAAGTGTACTGTGATTAATTATTTTGGTAAAATTTTGCTAGATCTTTCTAAGTTTGGGGTTTCAAAGTTAGTTGGTTCTATTTCTTTGACGAATTTTCTGTTTTCTGGGTATCTGTTGTTGAACCCTAATTTTCCACTTTAAGATAAAATTTCAGTTTCCTACAACCAATCTACTGTTCAATATTTTTCTATCACCACTGTAAATAATAAACTGGTCAGTAATACAATATTTCAGATTAAAAATAAATTTACAGTTTTTCTTTTAACAACATGATAAAAGATTCAAGGAATTTAAACGTTCAGTCTCCAAATATTCAAGGAAACTTAACAGGTAAATTCTTTAAATCGATTTTCCTCTAGTCTAGATTCATAGAAAAATTTAGATTTATATTCTTCTGGTCACTTGTTTTAACCGGACAAAAATTCGATTAGAAAAGTCTCTACCAGTGGGGTAGGTCACGGGATGCTCCCAGGATTGCGTTTCCACAATCTTTGGGCACAGACAGTCTCAGAGAATATAATCCACTTCTTAAATGAATCCGATTAACTTAAGTTTATTATTGCAGGATTATGACAACATATTCAAAACAGGAATATCTGTCATAAGTTTATTATTTAGATAGAGATTTATTTTGGAAGAGTTTTATTAGTTTTTGAGCGCCCGAAGGCGATTGCCCCCGAAGGGGAAGAGCGGAGAGTACCCTAGATAGGGAAGATTGAAGCATGCCCCATGCTTGGGGAGGGAAGATAAGCCTCATAAGGAGGAAAAATTATTTGCCCCAGTGAGATATAGGAATCCAACACGGGACCTCCGCCCCGTGTTCGGGTAGCCTTAACCACTTGGGCTACCCGATTCCCATGAGTTTTATTAGCTTAGGAAGCTTTTTATTTTAGAGAGAGAAAGAGGAGCTTTTAGAAAGCTTGGTGCAGCTTTTTGCCTTGAGGGAGGCGACCTATTTATAGGGGAAATTGGGGACCATTATGTAATTATTTATTTACGAAAAAGTTCCTTTGTTTTCTTGATATAATTTTTCTTTTCCGTTTGTAAAATATTTGGACATTTAGATCCTTATACTTTGTAGTTTGTTATTTCTTTACTTTATTATTTTTAAAGTACATATTAACTAATTTGTACTTGCTTAACACTATAATCACTATCATTTGGACTTTAATTCAAGTAATTAACTACTTATAAAGTATTTTAATTGTTAAGTAAAATTTAATTAAGCCGGTCTTTCGTAATAAAATTTAACTAACTTTGAAGCGAAATTACCGGTCGTCACATTCTTACCTCCTTAAAAGAATTTCGTCCTCGAAATTTATTCCTGTGCCGGAAGTATTTCAGGGTATTTCTGTCGAAAAAAAATCTTCAGTCTACCTCGTCACTTATTCTACTTCCTGATTTCTCTATAAAACTTAACATAATGTAATTTACTTTTTTCTGAGCATTTTTCCAAAATCTGAATTGGTCGGATAGGGTAAGTAAGGTTGGTTCGTAATTCTAACGGTTCTTCATTGATCGCATGTTCCTGTGTGGGGTGATACTCCTTCAATTACGACACGTGAAACACATCGTGAAACTTTCCTAATTCTCCTGTCAAGGCTAATTTGTAAGCTACTGGTCCAACTTTTTCTAGTATCTCAAAGGGTCCTAAAAATCTTGGACTAAGTTTCCTGTACGAGGTTGTTTGGTAATTCCTCGTTGGGGAGTAATTTTAAGGAACACATTTTAACCTTTCTTAAATTCCAGACTTCTTCTCCTATTATCAGCATAGCTTTTCTGTCTGTCCTGAGAAGCTTTCAATCTCCCTCGAATAAGTTTTATTCCATCATGTTGATCCTCCAATTCCGGCATTAGTGTCAATCCTGTGTTTTGTGTGCCTCCTCCTTCCCAAAATGTGGGAGTTCTACATTTCTTGCTATACAAAGCTTCAAAATGTGTCATTCCAATTGAAGCTAGGTAGCTATTATTATAGGCAAATTCTGCTAAAGCCAGATTATCGATCCATTTATTGTTAAATTCAAGAGCGCAAGCGCTCAACATATTCTCCAAAATTTGAATTGTCCTTTCTGACTGTCCATCTGTCTAGGGTGAGCTGATGTACTAAAATGTAGCTTAGTCCCCATAGCTTCTTGAAAACGAGGCCAAAATCTAGATGTAAACTTTGGGTCTCGATCTGACACAATTTCCTTAAATATCACTTGCAACTTTACTATTGACTCCATGTATAACAATGCTAACTTCTCCAATGGATATTTCATATTAACAGTTAAAAAGTTAGTCGACTTCGTTATCCTATCAACAATTACCCAAACTGCATTGTGATTGCCTCGAGTGACGGGGAATCCGGCAATAAAGTCCATAGTGACACAATCCTATTTCCATTCGGGTATGGGTAGGGGTTGTAGTAATCCCGCTACCTTCTGACGTTTTGCTTTGACCTCTTAGCAAATTAGACAGGTTCGTATATGTTGAATAATATCTCTCTTCATGCCTTTCTAGCAATAGATTTTTCTCACCTCTTGATACATCTTGGTTTCTCCAGGATGCATAGTGTATTTTTCTTTATGAGCTTTTTCTAGAATAAGTTTCTTCAATTCGGGCTCATTTGGTACACAATATTCTATCCTGAAAATATAAAATATTTTCCTTCTCTTGAAAATCTGGGATTTGTTTCCCTTTTGTTTGATCCCTAAATATTTGGAAGTCTTGGTTGGTCCCATTGGCCTAGTTTTATTTGTTCTAAAAGGTCAGAAGTGAGGGTGAGGTTGCTTAACTGTGCTCGGGAATAGTTTAAAGAATCACTTATTTCTTCCGCTTCCGTGATCAGCAATCCGAAAAGTTTACTCTGACGACTTAGAGCATCTGCTACAACGTTTGCTTTTTCCGTGATGGTATTTTATAGGACATCTGAATTCTTCTAAAAATTCCATCCATCGACGTTTGACGCATGTTGAGATCCTTTTGGGAGAAAATATACTTCAGGCTCTTGTGATCTCAAACTCGCTCCCATAGAGATAGTGTCTCTACTTCTTTAGGGCAAAAACAATCACAGCCAATTCCAAATCGTGGGTGGGGTAATTCCTCTCATGTTCTTTGAATTTTCAAGAAATGTAGGCAATTACCCTCTTTTCTTGCATTAGAACTCCTCATAAACCCTCCTGAGACACATCTGTATATGCTTCGTATTTCTTACAGGGACCTGGTAAAACCAATACAGGCGCGGAAGTTAATCGATACTTAAGCTCCTTGAAACTTTCTTCACATTTAGGCGTACACTTAAATTCCATCTTCTTCTGAGTTAACCTAGTCATAGGAGTAGCAATCTTAGAAAAATCCTTGATAAATCTACTATAATATCCTGTTAAACCTAGGAAACTTCGAATTTCTGTGGGGTTCTGAGGGTGCTTCCAATATAGTACTGATTCTACTTTTGCGGGGTCAACTTGGAGTTTTTCTTTTGAAATGATATTCCCCAAAAGACTACTCTTTCTATCCAAAATTCACATACTATACTTAGCATATAATTTATTCTCTCGCAAGATCTCCAAAACCTTTCTCAAGTGGTCCTCATGAGCTTCTGAGGTTGGGGAATATATTAGGATGTCATCAATAAACACAACTACAAACTTGTCCAAGTAAGGTTGGAGCAACCGGTTCATTAAGCCCATAAATGTGGCAGGGCGTTGGTCTACCCAAAAGATATATCCATAAACTCATAATGTCCATACCTAGTATTGAAAGCTGTCTCTGGTATGTCTGCCTCTCGGATCTTTACCTGATAATACCCTTGTCGGAGATCCAATTTTGAAAAACAAGTTGCTCCCCTTAATTGATCAAACCATTCGTCGATGAATGGGAGAGAATACTTATTTTTAATGGTTACGCCATATAATAATCCCCGGTAGTCAATACACATCCTAAAAGTTCCATCATTCTTCTTAACAAACAATACAGGGGTTCCCCAAGGTGAGGTACTGGGACTGATAAACCCTTGTTCCAACAATGTGGTAAGTTGCTCCTTCAATTCAGCCAACTCTACCGACGCCATTCTGTAGGGAGCACGAGATATATGTTCAGCACCTGGAACCAAATCAATGGTAAACTCGACTTCTCGGTCCGGTGGTAAACCTATTAATTCATCCGGGAATATATCTAAAAATTCTCTCACTACTGGGGTGGCTTCGATTCGGGGTTGTTCGTCTGGTTGGTTGAGAATATAAGTCATGTAACCTCTACAACCTTTCCACAATAATTTCCTAGCTTTTACTCCCGAAATCGTCGAGTTCTTGATCTTTCTTTGTTTACCTCTAAATTCCAAAGTAGAAGTATCCAACTTAAAAGTCACTACCTTATCTCTACAATCCAGTTGAGCATTAGGCATCGATAACCAACTCATTCCTAATATGACATCATACTCTTTAAAGGAAAGATGAACAAGATCTACTAGTAATACAGTGTTTTCTATCGTAATTTCACAATCTTTACTAACTAGAACAGTAACTGCATTTTCTTCTAATGGGGTACTCACCAATAATTGACAAGTCACCTCTACGGGTCTTTTTCCAATATGAGTGGCAAAATATGGGGTAACAAAGGAATGGGTAGACCCTGGGTCTATTAAGGCTTGAGCTTTATGAGAATGAATTAGGAGCGTACCTTCTATTACATTAGAATTTTCTTCAGCTTTTTACTCCTCCAGAGCATACACTCGAGCCTTAACTTGGGGTTTTCCAGCAACTGCATTCCTTGCCGGCTGGGGATTGACTTGCTTGTGGTTTCTCACGAAGTTGTCCTAGTTGTTCTGAATTATCCTTTGGCAGTTATATTTCGTGTGGCCAGGCTGTCCATAACTGAAACACTGACCCAATCTCCTTCTACAACTATCAACATGATGCCCCTGTAATTCGCAATATCCACAAACCGGTGGACCATTATTCCTTGGATTTACGCGAGCCTTCTTCAATCCTCGCGAATTCCATGATTCCCTTCCGGTTCTCTTAGGGTGCCTATCATAATTGGAACTCGATGAATGTCGAAATTAACGATCATTATTTTCAATCCTAGAGGCAGCTTCCACGATCCTAGAAAAGGTCAAGTCGGTAAAAGGAGCCAGAGCTTTTTCTTTAGTTCTAGCTGCAAGCCTTTATAAAATTGCCTTGTTTTATTGGCCTCCGTGTCGATCAATCTATGACAATACTTAGAGAGTCGGTTAAACTTAGCCACATACTGGGCTACTGTCATATTCCCTTGTTGAAGCACCTGGAACTCATCTTTCCTTTTCTCCCTAATCCATAGAGGAATATACTCATCTCTAAACTCCTTCTGAAAATCCTCCCATGTCCATTCCTTCTGCTCTTCCTGACGGGAGTCAGAAATATGTTTCCACCAGTCTTTCGCGGGTCCTCGTAAACGAAAAGCGGCAAAAGTTACTTTTCGTTCCTCTGAGTAGTGCAATGTCTCGTAGATGTCGTTAAGTTGTTCTAAAAATAACTGTTTTTTCTTCTTCCTCTGGTGCTCCGAAAAATTCCGGGGGTCGGAATTTCAAAAACTTTTCTAAGGCACTATCTTGGTTGCTGTTCACCTCTTTTCCATTATTTTCTGACTGACTTTTTAGGAGATCGTTGATTTTTGTCAAGACTTGGGTAAGACTAATTTCTTGTAAGGTTTCCATTGGGTAAGGAGAACGCCTGGGAACTGGAGTTATTTAAAATCAATTATCTATTTGCAATCTACAAAACAAAACATTAATTTGTTAGCAAAACACATACATTATTACATTACCTTAGAACTAGCCTAAATTCAGACTACTACCCCACACATCGTACTATCTTACATTATTATTACAGCCCCTATATATTACATTGTCACAACTCTATTATGTTAAACTATTTCTACTATATTACATTACTTCAAGCATATTTCACATTTTCAAGCTTACGACTATAATTCAAACTTAGTAGTTAGCGTAGTCATTCCAATACTAGATGTCACCTTATACTTGTCAATCATTTTCAAGCTTAGTGGATACCATACCTAATCTCGAATCTTATCGCTCTGATACCAACTGTGACGACCCGTTCCCTCTCGGGTCGGATCATCGCGTGCCTCTCGGCACTAGGTTCTAGAATACAACGGACTTTAGGTGTTAAGATACTATGTCATATAGACAACGGCGGAAAATAAAGTCAAAGTTAATAATAGTTTAGTGGAAAAAAAATATCTCTATTGTAATTTCCTGTACTTGCTATGTTAGTAATTTAAATCATGTAAACTTTTAAATTTTCATTGTAATCTAGAACCCAGTGCCGAGAGGCACGCGGCGACCCGACCCGAGAGGGAATGGGTCGTACCAGTTGGTATCAGAGCCTAGGAGTCGACAATATCTTAGGAAATGTCATAGGTTGCCATTACCTAATAAGTATTTGGTCATTTAGAGAATAATATACAACATTATTATTTTTTTTTAAACTGTTACCCTTTTCTTAATGCGTAGGATGTCGTCTTCAGGCAAGGAAAAAAAAGAAAATGTTTTGGCAACAAAAGAAGAAAGACATCGTTCTGACCCCAGGAACTACTTCTGAACCTCCTCCCGTAGACTTGCGTAGTCCATTAGGGGGACATACGACGCCCGAACCCATTCCATTTATAGATTTGACAGTAACAGATCCTCCTGTGCCAGACATGAATCCTCCAATTGACCAACTAGGCTTTGTTGACCTTGACGCTAATCTTCCTTTCTGGGATTATGTTTTCCCAGCAGATTCACCACAATCTATAGGGGAGAATGATATATTTGGCTTTATTCGAACCCCAACACCCCAATCATCTCCTACCCCTATCTGTCATGCATGTATCGGGAAAACCCTTGAAATCGATGCTTGGAAAGAAGCCTATACCCCACTGGAACAGTCCTTCCAACAACTACAAACAACTTGCGAAAGTAGAACTCAAGAAGCTCAAATATTGATGAACCACAACTTCGCTCTTAGAAACGAAGTAGAACGACGAGAAAAGATGATAGCGGATCTGACAAGGGGATTAGAAAAGAAAGCTTGCTACTGGCGTAGACATACCTAAATGACTCCTGCACCCGGATAAGTAATCTCACCATACTGTTACGACCCTTTCCCTCTCGGGTCGGGTCGCCGCGTGCCTCTCGGCACTGGGTTCTAGATTACAATGAAAATTTCAAAGTTTACATTATTTAAATTACTAACATAGCAAGTACAGGAAATTACAAAATAGATATTTTTTTTCCACTATATTATTATTAACTTTGACTTTATTTTTCGTCGTCTATATGACACAGTATCTTGACAACTGAGGTCGTTTTATTCTTGTGCTGGTCCATTGGCCTAGTTTTATTAGTTCTAAAAGGTCAGAAGTGAGGGTGAGGTTGCTTAACTGTGCTCGGGAATAGTTTACAGAATCACTTATTTCTTGCGCTTCCGTGAGCAGCAGTCCGAAAAGTTTTCTCTGACGACTTAGAGCATTTGCTACAACGTTTGCTTTTTCCGGGATGGTATTTTATAGGACATCTGAATTCTTCTAAAAATTCCATCCATCGACGTTTGACGCATGTTGAGATCCTTTTGGGAGAAAATATACTTCAGGCTCTTGTGATCTCAAACTTGCTCCCATAGAGATAGTGTCTCTACTTCTTTAGGGCAAAAACAATCACAGCCAATTCCAAATCGTGGGTGGGGTAGTTCTTCTCATGTTCTTTGAATTTTCGAGAAATGTAGGCAATTACCCTCTTTTCTTGCATTAGAACTCCTCCTAAACCCTCCTGAGACACATCTGTAAATACTTCGTATTTCTTACAGGGATCTGGTAAAACCAATACAGGCGCGGAAGTTAATCGATACTTTAGCTCCTTGAAACTTTCTTCACATTTAGGCGTCCACTTAAATTACATCTTCTTCTGAGTTAACCTAGTCATAAGAGTAGCAATCTTAGAAAAATCCTTGATAAATCTACTATAATATCCTGCTAAACCTAGGAAACTCCGAATTTCTGTGGGGTTTTGAGGTTGCTTCCAATATAGTACTGATTCTACTTTTGCGGGGTCAACTTGGAGTTTTCTTTTGAAATGATATTCCCCAAAAAGACTACTCTTTCTATCCAAAATTCACATTTACTATACTTAGCATATAATTTATTCTCTCTCAAGATCTCCAAAACCTTTCTCAAGTGGTCCTCATGAGCTTCTGGGGTTGGGGAATATATTAGGATGTCATCAATAAACCCAACTACAAAAGTAAGGCCGAAACAACCGGTTCATCAAGTCCATAAATGTGGCAGGGCGGTCAACCTAAAAAACATAACCATAAACTCATAATGTCCATACCCGGTATTGAAAGCTGTCTTTGGTATATCCGCCTCTCGGATCTTTATTTGATAATACCCTTGTCGAAGATCTAACTTCGAGAAACAAGTTGCTCCTCTTAATTGATCAAACCATTCATCGATGAACGGGAGAGGATACTTATTTTTAACAGTTACACCATTTAATCCTCGATAATCAATACACATCCTAAGAGTTCCATCTTTCTTTTTAACAAACAATACGGGGGCTCCCCATGGTGAAGTACTGGGTCTGATAAACCCTTGCTCCAATAATGTGGTAAGTTGTGCTTTTAATTCCGCCAACTCTATCGACGCCATTCTGTAGGGAGCACGAGATATGGGTTCAGCACTTGGAACCAATTCAATAGTAAACTCGACTTCTCGGTCCGGGGGTAACCCATTAACTCATCCGGGAATACATCCAAAAATTCTTTCACTATTGGGGTGGCTTCGATTTGGGGCTGTTCGTCATGTTGGTTGAGAATATAAGCCATATAACCTTTACACCCTTTCCACAGCAATTTCCTAGCTTTTACTCCCGAAATCAATGAGTTTTGGGTCTTTCTTTGTTTTTCTCTAAATTCCTAAGTAGAGACACCCAACTTAAAGGTCACTGCCTTATTTTTACAATCCAGTTGTGCATTATGCCTCGATAACCAATCCATTCCTAATATGACATCGTATCCCTTAAAGGAAAGATGAACAAGATCTGCGGGTAATACCGTGTTTTCAATCTTAATTTCACACTTTTTACTGACTAGATCAGTAACAATATTTTCTCCTAGTGGGGTGCTCACTAATAATTGACAAGTCATTTCTTCGGGTCTTTTTCCAATGCGAGTGGCAAAATGTGGAGTAACAAAAGAATGAGTAGACCCTGGGTCTATTACAGCTTGGGCTTTATGAGAGTGGATTAGGAGCGTACCTACAATTACATTTGAATTTTCTTCGCCTTTGTTTTCCTCCAAAGAGTACACTCGAGCCTTAACCTGGGGTTTACCAGCAACTATATTCTTTGCTGGTGGGAGATTATCTGGCTTGTTGTTTCTCATTACGGGGTTCTGATCGTTCTGACTTAGCTTCGTGCAGTTATTCCTCGTGTGTCCCAGCTGCCCGCAACTAAAATACTGACCCAATCTTTTCCTGCAATTGTCAGCTTGATGTCCCCAAAATCCACAATATCCACAAACTGGTGGACCACTAATCCTTGAGTTTCCGCGAGCCTTCTTCAATCCTCGCGAACTCCATGTCTCCCTCCCGATTCTCTTAGGGCGCCTATCAACATTGGAGCTTGACGAAGGTCGAAATTGACGATCATTATTCTCGATTCTAGAAGCGGCCTCCACAATTCTAGAAAAGGTCAAATCGGTAAAAGGAGCCAAAGCTTTCTTTAGCTCAAACCGCAAACCCTTATAAAATTGCCTTGTTTTGTTGGCCTCCGTGTCCACCAACCTTTGACAATATTTGGAGAGTCGGTTGAACTTGGCCACCGTCATATTCCCTTGTTGAAGCATCTGAAACTCATCCTCTCTCTTTTCCCTAATTTATAAAGGAATGTACTCATCCCTAAACTCTTTCTGAAAATCTTCCCATGTCCACTCCTTCTGTATTTCCTAACGGGAGTTAGAAATATGTATCCACCAGTCTTTAGCAGGTCCCTTAAGACGAAAAGCAGCAAAGATTACTTTTCGTTCTTCAGCATACTGCAGCGTTTCGTAGATATCGTTAAGTTGTTCCAAAAATAGCTCTGCCTTTTCTTCCTGCTCCGGCACTCCGAAAAACTCTGGGGTCGGAATTTCAAAAACTTCTCTAAGGCAACATCTTGGTTATCGGCTACTCCTTTACCGTTTAACTGACTTTCTAAGAGATCGTTGATTTTTGCCAGGGCTTGAGTAAGGCTAATTTCTTATAAGGTTTCCATTTGATAAGGAGGGCGTCTGGTAACTTGAATTATTTAATTATTTAGCCGTAATCTACAAAAAAAAGATTAATTGGTTAGCAAACACACTATATCACATAAAAACTATTACTATTACACACCGAATTATTCTACAACCCATTAATATTACATTACTACCACATCGCTAAAGTCTACTAAGTTAGATTAATTCTGCTAAGTTACATTACTTATTATACACTATTTTACATTATTATGAACTTGATATATTGCAATTCTACTAATTTGGTGATGTTGCTGCAGGAGTCATTTAGGTAGGTCTACGCCAGTAGTAAGCTTTCTTTTCTAATCCCCTATTTTTTTTTTTGTCAGATCCGCTATCATCTTTTCTCGTCGCTCTACTTCGTTTTTAAGAGCAAAGTTGTGGTTCATCAATATTTGAGCTTCTTGAGTTCTACTTTCGCAAGTTGTTTGTAGTTGTTGGAAAGACTGTTCCAGTGCGGTATAGGCTTCTTTCCAAGCATCGATTTCAAAAGGTTTTCCCGATACACGCATGACAGATAGGGGTAGGAGATGATTGGGGTGTTGGGGTTCGAATAAAGCCAAAGATATCATTCTCCCCTATAGATTGTGGTGAATCTGCTGGGAAAACATAATCCCAGAAAGGAAGATTAGCGTCAAGGTCAGCAAAGCCTGGTTGGTCAATTGGAGGATTCATGTATGGCACAGGAGGATCTGTTACTGTCAAATCTATAAATGGAATGGGTTCGGGCGTCATATGGCCCCCTGACGGACTACGCAAGTCTACGGGAGGAGGTTCAGAAGTAGTTCCTGGGGTCAGAACAATATCTTTCTTCTTTTGTTGCTAAAACATTTTCTTTTTTTCCTTCCCGGAAGACGACATCCTACACATTAAGAAAAGGGTAAGTAACAGTTTAAAAAAAATTAATGTTGTATATTATTCCCTAAGTGACCAAGTACTTATTAGGTAATGGCAACCTATGATGTTTCCTAAAATATTGTCGACTCCTAGGCTCAGATACCAACTGTTACGACCCGTTCCCTGTCGGGTTGGGTCGCCGCGTGCCTCTCGGCACTGGGTTCTAGATTACAATGAAAATTTAAAAGTTTACATGATTTAAATTACTAACAATACAAGTACAGAAAATTACAATAGAAATATTTTTTTTCAGGATTATGAAAATGTATTCAAAACAGGAGTACCTGTCAAAGCTGCCAACTTTATCACCAGAGACTTCAGATAGTTAGGAGTTTAATAATTAGGCAGGGGTTTTATTTTTGGTAGAGTTTTGTTACTTGTTTGACTTAAAACTGAGAAAGCTTTTCTTTTAGAAAGAAGAGTTGCTTGTACTTTTTGGTTTTGGGGCACCTTTTTGCCTGTGGATAACGCCCTATTTATAGGGGAAATTGGGGGCCTTTTCACAATTATTTTATTTGCAGAAAAGGTCATTGATTTCTTTTAATGTAACTTTCCCTTTCCCATTTGTTAATGATTTGGGCATTTAAATCCTTATAATTTTTAACTTGTTATTTCCTTACCTATTATTATTTTTAAAGTAGATATTACAAATTTTGTATTTACTTTCATTTTAATTGCTACCATTTAGACTTTAATTCAAGCAATTAACTATTTATAATTGCTAAGTAAAATTTTAATCAGGCCGGTCTTTTATAATAAAAACTTGACCCAAAATTACCGGTCGTCACATTCTTACCTCCTTAAAAAAAAATTCGTCATCAAAATTTATTATTATGCCTGAAGTACTTAAGGGTACTTTTGTCGTAGAAATTCCTAGGTCTCCCATGTTACTTCCTCTACATCCGGATTTTTCCACAAAACTTTACATAACATTATTTTCTTATTTCTTAGCTTCTTCTGGGCTTTTTCCAATATTTGAATTGGTCGAACAGGGTACGTGAGGTTGGGGTGCAACTCCAAGGGTTCCTGATTGACCACATGTTCAGGGGCTGGGTGATGCTTCTTTAATTGAGACACGTGGAATACATCGTGAAGCTTTTCCAATTCCCCGCTCAAAGCTAATTTGTATGCCACTGGTCCGACTTTTTCTAGTATTTCAAAGGGTCCTAAAAATCTTGGACCAAGCTTTCCTGTTCGAGCTAGTTTGGTAACTCCTCGTTAGCGTGTAATTTTAAAAAACACCTTTTCACCTTCCTTGAACTCCAAACTTCTTCTCCTGTTGTCGGCATAACTTATCTGTCTATCTTGAGCAGTTTCAACCTTCTGCGAATGAGCTTTATTTTCTCATGTTGATCCTCTAATTCTGGCATCAGTGTCAGACTTGGGTTCTGTGTGCCTCCTTCCCAGAATATGGGAGTTCTACATTTCTTGCCGTACAAAGCTTCAAAAGGTGCCATACCAATTGAAGCTTGGTAACTATTATTGTAGGCAAACTCTGCTAATGCTAAATTATCGATCCATTTATTATTAAATTCAAGAGCGCAAGCTCTCAACATATCCTCCAAGATTTGAATTGTCCTTTCTGACTGTCCGTCTGTCTGGGGGTGAGCTGACGTACTAAAATGTAACTTAGTCCCCATGGCTTCCTGAAACGAGGCCAGAATTTGGACGTAAACCTGGGGTCCCGGTCTGACACAATTTCTTTGGGTATCCCATGCAACTTTACTATTGACTCTATGTATAACAAGGCCAACTTCTCCAATGAATATTTCATGTTAACAGTTAAAAAGTGAGCCGACTTCGTTAACCTATCAATAATCACCCAAACTGCATTGTGATTGCCTCGAGTAATGGGGAGTCCTGTAACAAAGTCCATGGTAACACAATCTCATTTCCACTCGGGGACAGGTAAGGGTTGTAATAACCCGGCTAATTTTTGATGTTCACCTTTGACCTTTTGGCAGATTAGACAGGTTCGTATATGTTGAATAATATCTCTCTTCATGCCTTTCTAGCAATAGATTTTTCTCACCTCTTGATACATCTTGATTTCTCCAGGATGCATAGTGTATTTTTCTTTATGAGCTTCTTCCAGAATAAGTTTCTTCAATTCGGGCTCATTTGGTACACAATATTCTATCCTGAAAATATAAAATATTTTAATTGTATTTTTGACAGCAGAAAAACAGTAAGAAACCCAGAAATCAGCAGAAGGTTTTGAATACAAAAGTCTACTACTTCGAGAAAGAGAAAAAAAAAAATCCAAAACAAAGGGGAGCCATAAAATGTTAAGTCACCGTAACCATAAATTACAGTAAAAAAATAAAAATAAAAATTAATAATAATAATAATAAAAGAGAACTCACCTTGCCGGAGTCGCATGCCGGATAAAGAAGATGCCGGTCGGAACAGCAGCTGAGATGCCAGATTTGAGAAGGGAATAGTTAGAAGAATTTTTTTTTAAAAAAAAGCTAATAAAATTAAGAATGACACAGAAATAAAATAAAAAGATAATAAGAAAACTAACTAAAATAAAATTAAAGGAAAATGAAGAAGAAAGTGAACATTTTAATTTAATTAAATTTACAGAAAAGTAGAAAAATAATAATTAGAAAATATCATATATTTAAAAAAAAAAAAAAGAAAGGCTCACCGGAAAAGAGGACCACGCCGGAGAAGACCGGTGACCGCCGGAGGAGCCAGACCGCCGGCAAGACCTACGGCCGGACCGAACCACCACCAGCCGGAACAAAATCATCTGAGAAGAAATAGATCAAAAAGATAGTATAAGCTAGTAAAATAAAATGAAAAAATAGAAAAGGGATAATAATTAGAGAATATTAAATAAATTAAAACCGAACAAGGATGAAAGAACCTACCTGCTGGAGAAGACGAACGCTGGTGACGGTAGCCGGGTGGCATCGGGGAGCTGCAGAGGCCGCGATCGGCCGGAGAAGGAGGCAACACCACTGCTCCAGATTTAAGAAGAAGAGCAGTGACGGAAAAAAATAAAATAAAATAAATAACAAGTAAATAATTAAAAGAGAAAAAGAAGAACAAGAACAAGAGAATCAGAGCAAGAGAGAAAAGGAAAAAAAAAAGCCGCAGCAGCCCAGCCGGACCAAGGGGAAGCCGCAGCGGCACCGGAAAGAGGGAGAACCAAGAGAGAGACGCCGGCATAGGGGAAACAAATTTGGATATTTTTTTTTATGAGGTTAAGGAGGAAGGACCTAGAACTCTTCAGGACAAAATTTATTAATTCGCATATTTCGTCCCTAAAGAACTAATAATTCTCTAGGAATTTCATTAAATTGCACGATAAGTCCCTCCTTATCAGGACTCAATTTTTTTTTTTTGCTAAGTAATCAGGACTCAATTTTGCCTTGGCACAAAGACAATGAATTGGCCCGCAAAAATATAAAAATTCGCAGGATAACTTTTAAATTAATTACAACTCTAGTCTTTTGGAATTTTAATATAATATATCAGCACCTTATTAATATTTCAAGCTGATAAAAGAATAAAATATTTTAGAAAGTTGCATTTTGACCCCAAAAGTCTTAAACTACCCGGGAAGACCCTTAGGACCGTATAAATTTAAGTAAATAATTATCCTACATGTATTAATGAAACTTATGTTTAATAACAGATTTAGAGGACGGTTGTGGACCACAGAGTTAAGGTGAGTTTCCTCCTAAAAATTCATTTATAAAATTAATATAAACTATTTCGTAAATAAAAATGTGCAAGCTAAACTTAAAGACATTCCTGAATAAATGGCATCGCTGGCATATTATTTGAATTCTGGACTTCAGTCATTTCTGGATATATGTAATATTATTTGGTATTGCTGGCATATTATTGGACTTCTGGTTCTATCGGTGGGGGCTTGCACTGTGCGAGGCTAGTCACCCGTACGAGGGCATCTCGAACCATCGATAGTTCGGTTATGTTAGACAGGATCCCGGGCCTGTTGGGAATCAGAAAGGGCATGGAAAGCATCGGGCTGACTGATCTCCTCTGTGAACCTTCAGTGTCGAAAAGTTTGGGCGATATGTATCCCGAGTTAAGAGGTTGGCTCCAGAACATGAGCCTGTGAACTTGGACTGGCGGGTACCCCAGTTCTAAGATTTCACAAATAGGTCAGGGTATGTGGTTGAAAATCATGGCCATGTCTGGTGTACGGCTGCTTACTGACTATGGACTTTTATATATGGATTTCTGGTTTTCTGCTCACAGCTCGGTACTACGTTATCTAGAATGAATGAAACAAAGAAAAGTGACTAGTTCTTTAATGTTTATAGCAAATGTTTTTGGAAAAACAAAACCTGTTTTAAATCATATGCACCCACTTCACTGGAGACTCACTGGGCTTTTTAAGCTCATTGTTTTATGTTTTAAATTTTTCAGGAAATTCACAGGTGTAAATGTCAAGCGCGAGCATAAGAGTAGCTCAAGAGATAAGATACTATGTCATATAGACGAAGATAGAAAATAAAGTCGAAGACAATAAATAGATTTTAAAAAAAAAATAGATTTGTCTATTGTAATTCATGTACAAAATGTATTAGTATTTAATAATGTAAACACCTAAAGTCCGTTGTATTCTAGAACCTAGTGTCGAGAGGCACGCGATGATCCGACCCGAGAGGGAACGGGTCGTCACAGTTGGTATCAGAGCGATAAGATTCTGGAGTAGGTATGGTATCCACTAAGCTTGAAAATGATTGACAAGTATAAGGTGACATCTAGTATTAGAACCATAAGATCTTGGAATGACTACGTTAACTACTAAGTTTGAATTATAGTCGTAAGCTTGAAAATGTGAAATAGGCTTGAAGTAATGTATTAGTATTTAATAATGTAAACACCTAAAGTCCGTTGTATTCTAGAACCTAGTGCCGAGAGGCACGCGATGATCCGACCCGAGAGGGAACGGGTCGTCACAGTTGGATAAAAGATTCAAGGAATTTAAACGTTCAGTCTCCAAATATTCAAGGAAACTTAACAGTTAAATTCTTTAAATCGATTTTCCTCTAGTCTAGATTCATGGAAAAATTTAGATTTATATTCTTCTGGTCACCCGTCTTAATTGGACAAAAATTCGATTAGAAAAGTCTCTACCAGTGGGGTAGGTCACGAGATGCTCCCGGGATTGCGTTTCCCCAATCCTTGGGCACAGACAGTCTCGGAGAATATAATCCACTTCTTACATGAATCCGATTAACTTAAGTTTATTATTGCAGGATTATGACAACATATTCAAAACAGGAATACCTGTCAATAGCAGCCAAATACACCGCTAGAGATTCCAGGTAGACAGAAGCTTATTATTTAGATAGAGATTTATTTTGGAAGAGTTTTATTAGCTTAGGAAGCTTTTTATTTTAGAGAGAGAGAGAGGAGCTTTTAGAAAGCTTGGTGCAGCTTTTTGCCTTGAGGGAGGCGCCCTATTCATAGGGGAAATTGGGGACCATTATGTAATTATTTATTTACGAAAAAGGTCCTTTGTTTTCTTGATATAATTTTTCTTTCCCGTTTGTAAAATATTTGGACATTTAGATCCTTATACTTTGTAGTTTGTTATTTCTTTACTTTATTATTTTTAAAGTACATATTAACTAATTTGTACTTGCTTAACACTATAATCACACTATCATTTGGACTTTAATTCAAGTAATTAACTACTTATAAAATATTTTAATTGTTAAGTAAAATTTAATTAAGCCAGTCTTCCGTAATAAAATTTAACTAACTTTGAACCGAAATTGCCGGTCGTCACATGTTCTGTTATGGGCCTTAACCTGATGAGGTTATTATTGGATCGGTAATGGTTTTGTGGAGTCCACGGTGGTGAATGATGATACAATGTAATGAATGGATGCTTAAACTCTGGGCCCGTCATTTGGGGGTCCTTACCAAACCCGCGTATTATACTTTGCGGGCATCCTAGTTTGGATTATAATTGGGACCATTACCGTTATTATTAATTGGAAATGAATAGATTATTGAGCTCTTGTGGTGGGATTGTCGTGTCATATAAGTAGTGATGTTCTTAGTGTCTAAACGATGTTGTGATCGTGTGTACCGTATGAGTAATGCGTGGTGCCTGTCCTGCATTCGGTTATGTAAGCATTTAGATGCGAAAAATGTGACTATCTACCTTAATTGTTTTTTTCCACTTGTTCTTGTTTTGGCCGTTATTGTTACTTGGAATAAAGTTTTTTTTGTGACTTTTGGGTTTGAGAAGTTTTAATGTAGAATTGGTGCCTTTGTGCACAAGTTTTGCACTTGTTTTTCTGAAAATCACAGGTCGCGGACGAACCATTAGTCATAGGGTTCGTCCGCAGGAAGACAGATACTACTGCCTTACCGCGGACGATCCCTTCGTCCGCAAGTACCTTCTATCGACCGGATTGGGTATTGAGGTCAACCAGAGTCTCTGTCATATAGACGAAGATAGAAAATAGAAAATAAATCGAAGACAATAAATAGATTTAAAAAAAATAGAGTTGTCTATTGTAATTCATGTACAAAATGTATTAGTATTTAATAATGTAAACACCTAAAGTCCGTTGTATTCTAGAACCTAGTGCCGAGAGGCACGCGATGATCCGACCCGAGAGGGAACGGGTCGTCACAGAACAGAACAAAAAATCTCTCGGAATCTTAAAAATCAGATATCACAGTTATAGTCGTACGAATCCTTCTAACTAATTGTTTCTAGACAATAGCTCAATAGGGAGTGATGACAAGGTCGGCCAAAACTACATAGGACAAAACGACGACAACCATATAAGATGACCCAAATAATGACAACAATCATTAAGCAACTCAACAATAACAAAATAGGCAAGTTCAGTAATGATCCCCAACGATCCACAATTCACAGGAATCCCGAAATCAACACTATAGGTTTCACTCGCGGTGCGATAACTGTTTGCTGTGAATCACGATTTGTCTGCGCTCACTCATAGGTATCTCGAGTGTGATCTATTTTATATGCTGTGTGTCGAAATCAGACGCTGACAACTCCCTCAACCGTCCTCTCGAAGTTAATCAGAATTTTAATCTCACAATATATTTTTCTTCTGTTTCTTGCGGCTCACCACCGCCTTCTTTTTATTGTCCTCTTTGTTTGTGCACGCTTCCCCACTTCTCACCAATCCCACGATTTCTTTATATTTTATTAAACCCCTTTCCCAGATTCCCTCAACTCCCACGTTTCTTTTTTTATTTTTTATTGTACTTTACTTTTATTTCCTTATTTTCTCTGTATATATCCTTAATTTATTATTAATTATGGTACTCTCCCAATCCTATTAAGATTTCTAATCAATTTCAATTTCAAATCACACATCTAATTAAATTAATCATTTACGTGAATAACAACAAAATCTCCAACTACGATTTTCGTGCAAAACGCCTCTCAACAAACGTACACAAGTATAACACGTAACATATTATAAGACACGTAATCACAATCATGCAAATATAATAAATCAAGCAAAATTTAAGTACACATCAAATATCACATAAGCAAAAAAAATCCTGGGGTAATACAATTGGATATGAGAAGTGTTGAATGATAGCATTTTAGAGCTTGAAGAAGTCCATACAAATTATAATGGGACTGTTACGATGACTAATGCATTGCCTAGGTAAAAGTTTAATGTGTGTTGTTTTCTTACTGGAATGGAAATATATTAGTTCTTTCATATGGCCAGAAAGAGGAAAAATTGTTGGGCCTAATAATATTTCCCTCCTATTTTAAAAGAAAATACCCAAAGCTGTTTTAACCCTTCGGTGGATAATTGTCAAAACCCTTTAGGTTTTTTTTTTAAAATCAAAAGTGAGTGGACAAAAGTCCTGTACCTAGTGTTATGCAATTTATATTATTTTTTAAATTTTCTTAAAAACTAACATGAATTATTTGTAATATGACAAAGTAAAGAAATTAGTTCCACCAAGATACTAATTTAAGGACGATAGTAAGAGTGTTACCTTTGTTTCCCTCTTTAAAGTTTCAACCATGTCCGGACCAATCATCAATGCCAGCAAAACTACATAAAGGGAAAATTTTAATATAGGGCGGTTCTTGTGGGATTACTCCACAACCATTTAATATAAGTTGAGGTGGGATCTACTTTGCATGTAGGCTCCACTTTTATTCATGGGAGATGACTGTGGAGTCAGCCCCACAAGGACCGCCCATGATAAAGGGTATTCCAAACCATTTTCGCGTGTTATGAATAAATGTAAGCCTATATTAGCCGTCCTTTATTTCTAAAAAATATGGCTCAATAAAAATAAATAATACTGTTTACAAATACATGTACTATAAATGCATCTAGCCCATTTTGGTTAAGCCTGCGCTAGATTCAAGGGGAGTTCATATTTGTGAAAAACTTTAATATATATAATTCATAACTAAATAATAAAACTTATAAACATAAAGCATGAACTGTATGATGATTATGAGTGGTAGATGGTGTGCTATGGGTTTAGATCTCTTTTCTCATAATGTGCCTCATTTTCTATTACATTATTCATAATGTTGTTTATAGATTACCTATAATATAATGAATATGGGAGTTCATCTTCCAGTTCTTACTATACATATTGTAGAAATTTTTATTTACACTTAAATGACTAAATTAAATTTAAAAAAAATGGATAAACGGTAAATAATTGGGTAATTTGTACTAAATGGCCCTTAACTATTTTCGGATTTCAGAAGATGAGGCACAATAATTATTTTGGTGGAAAATAGCCATCATTTTTTACGGGTAGCGGATATGGGCATCCGGTAGTTTTTCCGGCTAAAAATAAAAAAAACAAAAAAAAAACCTCACGTGCCGACCACGTGAGGGGTAAAATTGTCCAAAAAATTGGAACACTATTGTCACTTCTTCTCCGGCTGCCCACCACCCGTCCTCACAAAAACCAAGCCTCAATTAACCAATAAAAAATGGAAAAGAATGGTGGAAATTGGAGACAAAGATAGCGTCGATCGTAAGAGTGTGAACACCGCCGACAGGCCACTGGTGATTTTGAATTATCCTTCTGTAACGCCGTTTCGAAGTTCGCCATCGCTGTCCCAACGTATTCTCTGATCTTAATAAGCGACGCGACGCCACGAGATTGAATAGGTGTGGTGGATTAGAAGGAGAGGATGAAATCTTACGATGAAGTTCTGAAGCAAGAGCTTTCTGGGATGCTAAGTTTTTAGCAAAGATGATTTTTTTTTTTTTTTTTTATGAAAACTATGCACCAAATCAAGACAAACAACAATATAATTTCTCCATTTATAGACCATGAACAACAATCTAAATTCTTTTGGTTGCCATGAACAATGATCGAATCGTCCCAATGCCATCCGCCATGATTTTGGTATGAAGCTCTGAAGCCAGATTTAGGGCTTTCTGGGATGCTAATTTTTTAGCAAAGATATGAATTTTTTGGATGAAAAAAATGGGCTTTTACAAATTGGGGGTGATGAAATTCCTCCATATTGTAACATGAGAAGCATCATCATCACAATCCATTTATGATGATGAAATTACGGTGAGATGGGTGGTGGATAGCCGGAGAAGAAGATGACAATAGTGTGACAATTTTTTGGACAATTCTACCTATCACGTGGCTGGCACGTGAGGTTTTATATGGCCGGCACGTGAGGCCCATATCCGCTACCTGTAAAAAATATGATGATTATTTTTCGCCAAAATAATTGTTCTGCTTCATCTTCATAAATTCGAAAATAGTTAAGGAGCATAGTGCAAATTACCCTAAATAATAACTATATCATAATAAAAATTATACTTAAAAAGTGTTACAAAGGACATAAAGGTGTGGAGAGTAAAATTCAAGTGCGAATCGATTAAGTAATCAATAATTTATTTAGTGAGACTCTGGATTAGATTTGAAGTGGAGCATATGCAGAAGAGGATAAGATTTGCCAAAGAACAAGTGGCAGTTGATTTATTGCATACATTTGGTACAGAGTTTTCAAATTAATAGAGCTCAATATCACTACTCTTCTCAACACAAACCAAGTAGTAGTTCTTGAGTTTTCCCGTATTCTTCTTTTGATCACCAATGGCTTTCTCAAAAAATTTGATCATTCTGATTGGTCTTCTCTTTACTTTTGCACTTCTTGTTTCCTCTCAAGTTTGCAGCTTCAGGTGAATATCCCATTTCTTTATTTCCCTCTTCTCCATTGTTTTGTTCCTTCTGAATCACAAATACTAAACATGTGTATGCTTAAACAGATTATTTTTTCCCATTTTTGGTTTCCTTTTAAGTTTCATTATCCAATGTCAAGGTCACTCTGGCATGGAGCCGCCCTTATGGGACTAACTCCACGTCCTTTTCACATGAGTTGGGGCATGACCTACTTATAAGGTAAGCCCGTCCCGACTCATGTGAGAGAGCTGCAGGGCCAATCCAACAAGAACCATAAAATTTTCCCAAACTATCACGTGTCTTTTTTTTTTTTATTATTTTTTTTATTTTTTATAAACTATTCTCTAAAGAAAGTTGTGAAACTCCAAAAAAAAAAAAAAAAGCGTGACACAATACAACTATTTTGTAGATAGATTATGGAAAAGTAAATGACACAAATCACACACTTCGTATCACTTTTGAATCATTGGATGAGCGATGCTCGGTGTTATCTGATTATATTAGAATATAATATTCTAGCCTGTTTATTATTGTCTGTATGTATTATTATCTATAAAAAAATTTATTATTACTATTCCCGAGTTACTACTCACATAATTAATTATTTTCTGTTTTTTACTATTCATCACTTATTATTTTGCAGGAAACCTATCAATTAGGTAAGTTCTATTATTAAGGGTTGTTAACTTTTTATTAAGTTACTACTTCCTATTTTTCGTAAATAGGCAACACATACGGATTTGATATTGTCTTTACCGGAACCGTAATCCGGACTAGCCTTGACATTTACCGTTGTCAAGAGGACGTTAATTTGCCATTTAGCAAATTCAGGATTTCTTGAAAGAAAATCACTGAGATAATTATTGTATCCTTTTTATCCAATGAACTTTGAAATTATATAATGACAAAAATGAGTGCTATCTCAATATTCTATTGGGTAATAGATGGGTAATTATTTTCAATGAGGGCTTTTATCTGGGTATTATTGGCTTTTATTGAAAAAGGCTTTTTAATTAGAAATACAGAGAAATTCTGTATTCCTTTAATTATGGCTAAAAGCTCTCTCTCATGAGTTGCATAATTAACTTCTGCAGCTTTGAATATACCTGCATATGTCATTTAGGTCAGTCTTTATAAGACTGCCCAGTGATTATCAGAAACATCAAGTTTAAAATTATTACTATTATCAGGTATTCTTAAAGTAGAAAAATAAAGTATTATATAATTATACTTATTATGCCATACTTCTAAATTATTTTTCTACTTTCATCTGGTTGTCGTTCTATTCCATGATTACTTATGAATCCCAGAAATTATATTTATCTATTTCACTCATCTTCAGAAGCTGAGATATATATAGACTCATTTTCGGAGAAATCAGAATAGTCTTGAATTATTAAACTATCTTTAATTTCTTCAAAATCTTTTTCAAGTATTCTAACTTTTTTCTTAGGACATTCAGGGCTTCTATGTCCCATTTCTCCACAACTCCAACATTTACAATCTTTTGTATTATCAAATTTATTTGATTTATTATTTGACTTATCTCTCTTATAGAATTTTTTCTTCTGGTATTTTGGTTTAGTATTATTAACATATTTCTTTTTATATTTCTTATATTTCTTTTTATATTTATATTTTCTTTTCTTTTGATTATGACATCCCCAGTTTCCTGGTGGATCAATTTGTTCACAACATATATCTCTTATTCTCTTTGATTTTTTCATTAAATTATTATTTAAACATATTTCACTAAAATAATTTAACATAATTTTTATTCTTAATCCTAAAGTATCTATATTATTTTTAGCTTCTTCACTATTTTTATATACTTCCCATTGTCTTTTAACTTGTATATTCCATGGGTAAGGTAGTTTACCATAAAACATATCTAAATATGGTTGTTGATTAATTGTACTATAATATTGTTTATAATAATAATCAGTAAATTCATTAATATAATGTTTTAGATAACATATATCACATATTTGTAAATTTATTAATTTTAATCTTGCTTCTTGTATTTCTTTTTGTATTTCAATTTCTTTATTTCTTATCCATTCTATTCCTACAAATTCACTTCCTAAATAATCTACCATTATACTTAATCCTTTACTATCACTTTGTATTAATTCAGTTTCTATATTTCTTTTTATTATTGCCTTAGAATCTATTCCTACTCCTTCCCACCAATTTCTTATTGCTCCATCAAAAGTAGCTATTATAAATTCAAATTTTCTTTCATTATTCCAATTAGCATCATTTTCTACGGTTAATAAAAAGATTAACATATTCTTTTCCCAATTTAGTATATCTTTATATCTATCTGTACTACAATCTATATTTAATTTTGTTCCTCCTCTTATTATGGGTTCTTCTTTATCTGGACAAGGATAATATTTTCCTTTGTATTCTTTATTATTGGGTTTATTTATAAAATTATCATAATATTTGATTTTATTATTTATTATAGGTGCATAACTTTCTCCCAAAGGGTCTATTTCTGGTTTAATAGTGGAAGGTCCTCCTATTTCACCAGCATATACATCTTTAATATTGAATTCTAAATTATCAAGTGATAATTGACTTAAATTATCTGCCAAATTATCTATATCAATATCAGGATTTATCTTCTTTCTTTTTATCATCTTTTATTATCATCTTTCTATTTTTTCTATATATTCTTTTTCCTTACTTACTATTCTTGGAAGATGTATTTTTATAAAGGCTTCATCTGGTGATCCTTTTTCTGGTATTGTATTAAATAATTTTACATCTTTTATAGATCTATATAATATTTTTTGTTCTTTTTCTTTTTTATTTATAGGATTTTTATTAACTTGTTCTATTAGATTTCTTGTTTCTATTAGTGATATACCAGTGGTTTTTTCACAATCTCCTATAGCTTTTTCACATCCTTCTATTCTTTTATTTATTCTTATTAAATTATTATCTATACTTTCAAGCTTTTCCGACAAACTTATTTTATAATCTTTTATTTCTTTAAGTATTATTCTTAAATTTTTTATTTCATCTAGAATTTTATCCATTTAATTTTACTTATAATATTCTTTTAGTTTTAATATTTGATGACCACAATATCTAATACAATCATTTGCTATATCTTTATTATCAGACTTATTATTACTCTGTTTATTATCAGACTTATTATTACTCAGTATTTCGTAATTCATATTACAATATTCACTATATTTATTAATTCTTTTTATCTTATTATATCTATTTATGTCTTTAGATTTTTCCATAGTAAATAATTGTATTATATCTTTATATTATTTTATTATTTCCTCTCAATCGCTCACCCTATTACTTTTGAATCATTGGATAATGTGCCTCATCGTTTTCCATTCTCATATATTCGTAAAGAATTGTTCTATTTTGTCTTTTAGGGTCTCACGTTATTCTTTATGTTAAATATGATTTTTTTTTTATGAATAAAAAATTATCCATTAATATTAAAATGATCGAGGCTATTACAACCTGAAAAGTTTTTAAACTCTTTATCTATTCAACAAAAGAGAGGAGTTGAAGAAGGAAGAAAGTCAAACAAGTTAGAAAATAAAAATTACACAAGGTAACAGAGAATAACCCACACCCCAAATAACCTAGGTGGGAAGCAACTAAAACTACTACTAATAATTTTGTTAGAGGAATAACCGGGTCACAAACAAGTGCGCAGCGGAATAAAACTTGACCCGCCTCTACTAGGATCTTCCACGAGTAAGAACCTACGACTATGGGATAGTGTTATACCTTTTTAGATGCTAGAATAGCCGAAACGCTTTCGGTGGTAGTTGTGACGAACGGAACACCACAATGCAGGCTCCGTCTCTCCCAGTATCCACTCGATCTTCCGGGGATGGTCTTCTACTGCTTGGTGCTAGCCAACGCCTTGTAGAAGCTTTGAAGACACTCTTCAATGGAGTATGTATCTCTGACCTTTTAGAAGAACAAGATACAAGATTTCTAACTTATTTTCTATTAGCAAAAGCCAGAAAACAAGTCTAGAAAATCTGTCTTTTCTTTTCTCTCTAAAGCTCTCTTTTCTCTCTTCTCTCTAAGCTTCAAAAGCTGGAGAAAAATCTGATTAGAATGATTAGGAAAATCAGTATTTTCCTAGTCTATCAAGAGAGAGTGGGGAGAGTGAAAGGGGGAAGTGGGAGATCATGGAGGAAACTACTCCACCACTTTCTACACCACTTTAACCACCTTCTAAGAGATAAAATGGCTGGATAATATCTCTAATTGTCCAGCCATAAGGTCGGTCCAAAACGGGTCGGTCGGCCCAATCATATTGGTCGGCCCAACCCGATTAAGGGCCCAATCCAATCCCGGCCCGGGCGCCGCACGGCCCAATCGAATTGATTGATCCAAATGGGTTGGTCGGCCCAATCATATTGGTCGGCCCAACCCGATTAAGGGCCCAATCCAATCCCGGCCCGGCCCGACCCAATCGAATTGGCGCACCTTAGATTAAATGTACTCCAACAAGCCCAATCCAGTTGATCTATGAGTGCGACCCAAGAGGTATCTATGACGTTGGCCGTGACATCATATGTCACAAGTAATGAGAGGTATCTAGCAACGCATCATTACCCCCAATTCATAAATATCTGGTGATTTATCATAATCACAACATTTGACATTTGTAGTTAAATCCTTTTGTCCTTGATATCTAGATTGAACACAAGTCATGGAAAAAGTCACACTTGTATTGTCCAATCTTTTAGTTTCTTGATTCGCGAGTAGACTAATCAAATGACATCAATATCATATATTGATTCACTTGTTCATGGCCATGAATTAGTCAGACTCCATCAAGGGGCCCAAGATATCGCTCCTGCTATATAAGAGGGACAAATCCTTTCTGCATCCCACTCATCCTGAACAAGATTCGTGATATACCCAATAAATGCCTTTATTGCTCACCCTGTTACGGATAGCGTTTAACATTATCAAAGCATAACACTAGTCATGCAAGAACTCTTGTGAGACCTCAAGTCGAAGGATATTTTATACAACCCAGTCAAAATTTTGAGAAACACCGTTGACTATTATATAACAACCCATGGTGTGTTTCTCATGTCGGGTCTGTCCAGTATAATGATTCTCTAATCATATATACCTATGTGACGATCCGATATCTTATATCAATCACTGCACATACTAGTCTTACGCATTATTATTGTCCTCGAAGATTCCATAATAATGTTCGACTAGGGACGTTTTAGAATAGTATCTCATAACAATTATGAATACTATTCTAAGGACATATTAGTTTTTTATGTTGTTAAGAACGCAGAAACATAATGAATAATACTAAAATTAATGCCTTTTTATTCATCAAAATGAAAATTACATAAAATACGGTACAATTACAATAAATAATCTCCCACTTGCACTAAAGACCCAAATTACAATAAATGGTCTTTAGGGCATACTAATGACTGTCTCTAAAGATCAGTCCTCCAGATATCGGATACCCATGGAGCTAGTGTGACGATCATGCTGCTTTGCTGCGACAGGTGGCTTCGTCGGTGGATCGGCGACATTGTGCTGCGAATCTACTCTACATATATGCACATCACCTCTCTCTATAATCTCGCGGATTAGGTGAACTCGCCGTAGTACATGTTTGGACCTCTGGTGAGATCTAGGTTCCCTAGATTGTAAAATAGCCCCTATTGTTGTCACAATAGAGGTCTATCGGGTTCGCAATACTAGGAACCACATCGAGGTCGGAAATAAATTTCCCGATCCAAATCGCTTCCTTAGCTGCTTCACAAGCTGCTATGTACTCGACCTCTGTCGTAGAATCTGCTATGGTTGATTGCTTTGAAGCTGCGCCCGACTCACGAGCACCTCCATTCAAGTTAAACACATATCCCGATTGCAATCGGAAATCATCTCTGTCGGTTTGGAAACTAGCATCGGTGTAACCCGATTACAACGAGCTCATCCGCCCCTCCATAAATCAAGAATGTATCCTTAGTCCTTCGCAAGTACTTGAGGATATTCTTGGTCGAGATCCGATGACGTTCACCGTAATTAGGCTGGTATCTTCTCGTAACGCTTAAGGCAAACGAGACATGCGGGCGAGTACATATCATGGCGTACATGATGGATCCTATGGCGAAGCATAAAGGATCTCTTTCATGCGTTCTAATTCGGCGAGCGTTTTAGAACACTTGTTTGTTCGACGAGACATGTACCATGTGCCATAGGACAAAGGCCCTTCTTAGACTCTTGCATGCTAAACCGCTTTAGCACCTTGTCTATATATGTACTTTGACTTAAGCGATGAGTCTCCCTGGATCTATCTCTATAGATCTTGACTCCCAGAATATAGCTGGCTTCGCCTAAGTCTTTCATAGAAAAACACGTACTCAACCAAGCCTTTACAGACTTTAAGGTTGGTATGTCGTTTCCAATGAGTAGTATGTCATCTACATACAAAACCAGGAATACGATTGAGCTCCCACTAACCTTTTTGTAAACACAAGGCTCATCCTCATTTCTAATGAAGCCAAACTCACGGACGGCATCAATAAAATGGATGTTCCAGCTTCGAGAAGCTTGCTTTGAAGGGATTCATGGGCGGAAACTCGTTCCAAACACCCATGGATCCTCCCCTGAAGGATCCGCTCATACGTAAACGAATCGAAAAATAGCGAAAAAACTTACTTTTCTTGGATTCAAGAAGCTACTTCTTGAATGGAGGATGATGTTTCTTGGATGCTAATCTGCCACCAATTGATCTCCCTTTGCGGAAAGTCCCTCTACCGGTATCCACGCGACGAAACGGGCAGCGATTGCTAGCTCTTCGTTTTTGTGGGTTTCGGGAATTAGAGAGAAAAGGAAGAGGCAGAAACTATTTCGGCTTCTTAGGTATTTCGGCTGAAAAGCATTGAAGTCTAGGGTTTCGGCCAAGAGTTTATTATATAGGGTGTGAGAGTTTGTTCCCAGAACTAACTCTCACGTCATCAACTCCTCTCGGCAATGGGAGTCCTTAACTCCCACGTCCCTTAGACTTCTGCTGATAGTGGGAGTCCTTATCGGATAATAACTCCCACGTAATCCCGACTAAAGGTAAAATACCGAAATTGCCCTCTATCTACTAATTCGAATAATAAACACTTTATTATTTTCGAGAAAGACAAATGTCGGATACAATGAACCTAGACACATTCTAGATTCATTGAATCTGACATAAAGCTCGTTAGCTCGTCTATGCGTGTGACCACGTAGGGTTCATCTCACGATGGCAATGAAAACACACTTAGTAGTAGTGTGAGTCCATAAATCACAAGCGGTCCCTAGCGAGGGATATTGTGACTACCCAAAGTGAATGAATATACAACGGAACCTAATATCAATCCACTATTTAATCCCTTTGTCTCGCGATATCCTAATTAAGCATAAGGCATGGTGGTCGTCACCACTTATTAAGCTTAATTGTATTTATGCTCGATCTCCGGGTAGATTTGTTTTGACAAATAGCATTTGATAACCACTTTATCAAATACATTTGAGCACTGACCATGCATTTGGACAGCTCTTTCCCTATCGAGGGGCCCATGGATATCTCTCTCTAATAATAGAGAGGGACAAATTCCTTACTAATGTCTCTCACATTCAAGCTATGATAGGACACTACATCCGATCTCGGTCGTATTGATTACTCGTTACAAGTAACGTCCGACTAAGTCAAAAGCGTGGCTCCATTCATACTAGAATCAATGAAGACATAAGGTCTAAGGATTCTAAAATAGTATTGAGGAAGTAATACTTATGACTTAAGACCATGAAGTATTACTTCTCCGACGGATCACGTCGATACAATGTATCCCTATATATTGCATCTATGATGTGATTTGTATCCATTACACATGATCAGTAAAACAAGATCATCAATCAACAATCATACTAGTTTTATTTCATAGTAATTAAGCATTACATAAAACTAGGGACTACTAGAATAGTAATTACATAAGCTAATGAGTTTTACTATCAAATCACACATTTGATAATCAAAAGCAAAATTAACTATTCAATTACATGCTCAAAAGATAATAAAACGCACAACATGTGCTAATGGTCCTAGGGCACTACTAACATGCTTGAGTCCATAAATGGATCAATGAAGCTTACATACTTTTCCAGCATTCTCTGGAGTGACAAAACCTTCAGGTTGTGTCATATACACATCCTCTTCAAGTTTTCCATTAAGGAAAGAGGTTTTGACATCCATTTGCCAGATTTCATAGTCATAGTAAGCTGCAATAGCAAGCAAAATCCGAATGGACTTGAACATAACTACAGGGGAAAAGGTCTCGTCATAGTCAATACCATGAATTTGTTTGAAACCTTTCGCGACCAGTCGCCCCTTGTACGTTTGTACATTCCCTTCCATGTCGGTTTTAATCTTAAAAACCCATTTGCACCCTATGGGAGTTACCCCTTCAGGTGGATCAACCAAGATCCGGGACTTAGTTTGTGTACATGGAGTTCATTTCGGATCTCGTGGCCTCAAGCCATTTCTCGGAATCACGGGCTATTAATTGCCTGTTTGTAGGTTGAAGGTTCATCGTGATCCACAAACATAACATCACCATGTTACGTTATGAAAAATCCAAATTTTTTCCCGGAGGTGGACGACGAACTCTACCGGACCTACGCAATTCTTGTGTTTCTTGAGCTAGTGCTTGTCTGCACTAGCTGTTTGTGGCACTCTTTGCACAACAACTTGTGGAGTACTGTTCAATTTCCATCTCATCATTAGTGCTAGTTTGAGAGTCCGGAACTTCGGGAAAGTTCTACACTACTCCCACTTGTGTTTCTAGAAACAAATTCTTTTTCTAGAAAGACTCCGTACGAAAGCAACAAACACTTTGTTCTCGTTAGGGATATAAAAGTAGTATCCTTTAGTTTCTTTAGGATAACCTACAAATATGCACTTTTCAGATTTTGGAGCCGACTTATCGAAGGTGAGCGTTTTACAAAGCGCTTCACGACCCCCAAATCTTGAGGAAAGACAAAGCTGGGGACGCTTCCCGAGTCCATAACTCGTATGGCGTCTTTGCAGTCGATTTAGATGGAGCAGCGGTTAAGTGTTAAAGCCCATTGTCTCTAGTGCGTGTCCCCAAAAGGAATTGGGACGAGGCTCGTGTGACTCATCATAGAGCGAACCATATCTAATAAGGTTCTATTCCTCATTTCGAGATACGCCATTCCATTGTGGAGTAGGCTGGAGGAGGAAAGTTGTGAAAGCGATTCCACAAGCTTTTAGATAGTCACGGAATTCTTGACTCAAGTATTCTCCTCCTCGATCGGATCGAAGAATCTTAATACTCTTGCCAAGTTGGTTTTCTACTTCTAGTTTAAACTCTTTAAACTTAGCAAATGCTTCGATTTGTGTTTCATCAAGAACACATATCCATACCTACTTGAAGTCATCGGTAAAGGTAATGAAGTAGAGGTAACCACCCCCTTGCATGTATATTAAAAGGGCCACATACATCACTATGTATTAGTTCTAATAAAGCATCGGCTCTCTCACCTAGCTTAGTGAAAGGTGATGCTGTCATCTTACCCAACAAACAAGATTCGCATCGATCATAAGACTCGAAGTCAAATGATTCCAATAGCCCATCTTTATGGAGTTTGGATATGCGATCTTCGTTTATGTGGCATAAGCGACAATGCCAGAGGTATGTCGGATTAGAATCATTAGTCTTAATCCTTTTGGCATTTATATTTAGAATTGGCATATCAAGATCTAAAACATATAGACCATTAATCAAAGAGGCGCTTGCATAAAACATATTATCCAGAAATAACGACAATCGTTGGTTTTTGATTGAAATCTCAAAACCTTTCTTGTCCAAACAAGAAACTGAAATAATATTTTTAATTAAACTAGGTACATAGAAAGAGTTTTCTAAACCTAAAACAAGCCCACGAAGGCAAAGTAAAAGTACTAAGTCCCTACAGCTAGGGAACATGACACGTGCTCAGTTGCCAACTCGTAGTTCTACTTCACCCTTTGCCAACTCTTTACTCCTTTGAAGTCCCTGCACATTAGTACAAATGTGAGAACCACATCCGGTATCAAATACCCAAGAAGTAGTTGTATTTAAATTGATATCAATCATATTAACATCAATAACATAAATACCTGAGCCCGAAGCAACAATTGCCTTCTCCTTTTCCAGCCTTTTTGTTGCAAGATAGCTCTTGCAGTTCCTTTTCCAGTGACCCTTCTCACCACAGTAATGACAGATAGAGTCCTTGGATACACCACCCTTAGGTTTTAGTGCATTGTTGAAATTTGTTTGCTTGCCCTTGGGCTTACCTTTCGGTTTGCCTTTGGGTTTTACAAAACCTTTGCCTTTGCCCTTTTGCACCATCAGTATGGTGTTGGGCTTGGACTTTCCTATTTCCTTCTCGGCAGTCCTCAGCATGTTCAACAACTCAGGCAATGGTTTGTCAATTTCATTCATGTGATAATTCGGAATGAGCTGATCTGAATGACTCGGGCAACGATTGCAAGATCAAATCGAGTCGACGACTCTTGTCCCAAAGGAAATCTCGGTTTTTCAAGGTTCTTAACATAACCTATCATCTTAAGAACGTGAGTTCCTACTGGCATTCCTCGGACATTTTTGCAAACTGAAGAGAGATTTCGATACATCGAATCTCTCTGGCGTGCTTGCCCATGATATAGTTGCTTCGGGTGAGCGAGCATCTCATAAGCCCCCCATGTCCTCATGTTAGCTTCGAAGCTCGAGTTCATGGTGACAAGCATGAGACTAGACACATCTAAAGCATCACTAACATGCTTCGATAAGCACTTCTATCGGCAGCAGGCGCGAGCCTGCAGTATAGCGAGAATAGAGTCGTTCAAGTACATACTGACTTTCTTTCATGCTTGAGAACGATTCTCAAGTTCCTGAACCAGTCGAGGAAGTTAACTCCCTCTAATTTGTCCTTCTCAAGGACAGAACGTAGTGATAGTGTTTGGTTTGAATTTGCCATTTTTCTACAACAAAATACATATGTAAAGTAAGTACCGATTAAAAATCATTATTGTAAGCCCTAAGGGCGAACAAACTCAGTTTTTGATATTGGACAAACTTTTAATGTTGTGTCTAATGATCTTAATATTTGTGATAGAATATCGGAACATATATTGGAAGCTCTAAGTACTTCAATCAAGCCATTGAAAGCCATTGATATCAAGATTCAAAGTTATACAAGGCTCATTCATCAAGATTGAAGATTGAAGACTTAGGTTTGGTTAGTTTAGCTTTGTTCTCATTAGTCCTTATCTTAGAAAGCTCTAACCAAAGCTCTCATGAACATAAGCTCTACACTCATGTCTTGCTTGCACACAAACACGTTTTCAAAAGGCTTAAGTTTCAAAATGATCTTTACATGCGTTCTTATCCAAAAAGCCTTTGATTTCATAGATAAGACTTTTAGAAAAGTTTTCCAAGTGTTCTTACTTGTTACCTTTTAGGAAAATCTTTTTAGACTTTAAAAGACTTCAAAAGATTTCAAAACGTGTGAAAAATCACTTTGGAAGTTCGGTCAACCGAGCTCAAGTTCGGTTCAACCGTCGAGAAACTGAGACTTGGCTTTTGGAGGTTCGGTCGACCAAGGCTTAGTTCGGTCGACCAAGGCATGGTTCGGTCGACCGAGCCCTGGTGTAGTCATCCGAGGTTTCCTTTTCGGTCTACCGAGTTGTTCTTCGGCTCAACCGAAGTGAGCTTCGGTCAACCGAAGTTGCTCAGCGGTCAACCGAACTCTGCGAGAAACTAGCCGTTTTTTGACCGTTAAAGAGTCGTTTTTCAGCCAAATTTGAAATGTATAAATACTCCAAAGCTAGAGAAACATGCTAAGGCTTGCATATCAAATATTCATTGATCTCTCATCAAGCCAAAACACTTTTAAAGTAAAATACTCTTCATCCATGATCTAAAGCATTCAAAGTGTTCTTTCAAAAAAGCAAGACAAAGAGTGTGCATCTATATGTTCTAAAGAGCTAAAACATCTTGTACTTCAAAGGTATATCTTTCTCACTTAGAAGAGTGAATTATCTTGTTCTTTAAACATTCAATTCCCTTTCTAAGTGATTGGGTAATTCTTGTAAAAGTCCTACTTTGTGTGGGCAATTTGTAAAGTCCTACTTAGTGTGGGCAAGTTCTTAGTGAGCTTTTGTATTGTGGTTGTGTTTGTAAAACTCTTAGTGAGTTAGCCACATTTGTAAAAAGTCTTCTTAGTGAAGTTGTTGAAATCCTTGGGTGCGGCTCAAGGTAGTGGACGTAGATTCTAAGTGAATCGAACCACTCTAAATCCTTTGTCTTGTTGATTGGGTTTTGCATTGCTTTTACTCTTCTTGCTCAAACTTCCATTAGCTTTGCAAAGATTCGAAAAAGTTAGCAAGTTTAGTTAAAACCCAATTCACCCCCCCCTGGGTTTTTTCAATTATTAGGTCTTTATCTTTTTAATGATTTCTCCCACTATTTTCTTCGAGTGAATAACCCTCAATATCAACTCGGAAAGTTCGTTAACTATCTAGCGGGCCAAGATCCATATTTCACCTCGTTCTGAGTCAGCTTTGGCTGATCGCCCAAAACTTGGTTATTTAGGTAGGCAACGTTTGCCAATTACATCAAATTATGTAATTCTTGGTTAGTTGAGTGAATAACATTTATTCAAGCGTATCATTATACACTTTTCTCAACTCTTTTGCCTCTAGATCCTCAATCCATCTATTGAGATAATCTAGTTAACTAGGACCCTAAGTTTTAGCCGGCGGATATCACAACTTATCCTTCGCGCCTCACCCGGATAGACACGTATGCACAACTTTGGCATGTCCCATACTAATGTCGATCTAGGCCTTGACGAGGGCCAAACTTAGGAAGGCACTAATTAATATTTCATTGAGAGGTTTTGTTTTTAACAATCTCACCAGAAAAGCATAAATAAAACAGTTTATGCTTATATACATATGCATCCAATACATAAAAGTAAAATGCAATAGTAATCGTCATATCCTATTCGGTTTTTCTAAGCCAATGGAAAAACCGTGAAGTCAATCTAAGGTGTGAAAGGAAAAACATTCTATTCTACACCGTCTTGACCTTCAGTTGGTTGCTTCCATATCTTCATCGATGTACCTTCTCCTAATCTAGAATTACAAAATTCTAAGGAAACCTCGAGTTACATTCGAGGGGATTTAATGAGAAGAAAAATTACAACTTTTGATAGAAAAATAAGCACGATACGCAGATCGTATTATAAAATAACCAACAGGGTAAAGGCGACTACTATGCATCATGCTCAATTAACATAACACTTTATGAAAAACGAGCAAACAGTAAAATGAACATTTCATACACTGCCTTGGTTTCGGTCCGAATAGACACTTCAGTCGACCGAAGACCAACTCGGATCGACCGAACATCCTCCCGGTTGAAACGAACTCATTTCTGTTAGCTACTGACTTGCCTCGGTCGACCGATCAGGAACTTCGATCGACCGAAAATGCCAGAAAATGAGATTTTTCCCAACTTTTGAATGACTTCAAAACTGGAAATTCTCAACTAACATACATACAAAAAACTGGAAAAGCATGTCATACATGATTTACAACATTTCTAGTAATCCTAAGGCATGCATAACATAGATTCAAAATCTATATACAAACACTATAACACATAAAGTCTAAAGGGTACTCGTGAGTGGCTCTGATACCACTGTTAGAGGAATAACCGGGTCACAAACAAGTGCGCAGCGGAATAAAACTTGACCCGTCTCTACCAGGATCTTCCACGAGTAAGAACCTACGACTATGGGATAGTGTTATACCTTTTTAGATGCTAGAATAGCCGAAACGCTTTCGGTGGTAGTTGTGACGAACGGAACACCACAATGCGAGCTCCGTCTCTCCCGAGTATCCACTCGATCTTCAGGGGATGGTCTTCTACTGCTTGGTGCTAGCCAACGCCTTGTAGAAGCTTTGAAGACACTCTTCAATGGAGTATGTATCTCTGACCTTTTAGAAGAACAAGATACAAGATTTCTAACTTATTTTCTATTAGCAAAAGCCAGAAAACAAGTCTAGAAAATCTGTCTTTTCTTTTCTCTCTAAAGCTCTCTCTTCTCTCTAAGCTTCAAAAGCTGGAGAAAAAACTGATTAGAATGATTAGGAAAATCAATATTTTCCTAGTCTATCAAGAGAGAGTGGGGAGAGTGAAAGGGGGAAGTGGGAGATCATGGAGGAAACTACTCCACCACTTTCTACACCACTTTAACCACCTTCTAAGAGATAAAATGGCTGGATAATATCTCTAATTGTCCAGCCATAAGGTCGGTCCAAAACGGGTCGATCGGCCCAATCATATTGGTCGGCCCAACCCGATTAAGGGCCCAATCCAATCCCGGCCCGAAGCCCGGCACGGCCCAATCGAATTGATTGATCCAAATGGGTTGGTCGGCCCAATCATATTGGTCGGCCCAACCCGATTAAGGGCCCAATCCAATCCCGCCCGGCCTGGCCCAATCGAATTGGTGCACCTTAGATTAAATGTACTCCAACAAATTTAACAAACAAACATAAGATAGTCTTCTCCACAAAATCTTTATCGCCATTTTCGAACCCTATAGGCAAACATTTGATTTCAACCTCTTTCGTAGACAGCGATTCCGAAGAATATGGACATATCAACGATCTAAAAAGATCGCCTAGAAAAGAGGTGGAAACTCAAGAAAGGGCACCGATCAAAATTGGGTATCCATATCTTACCATCAACTAGCGGATCTAAGAAGATTGACAAAAGATCTCGACCCAAAGTCTTGAATCTTGATAAAAAAAAATGCATAAGAGAAAGTACAGCGATGTTTGTGGCCAAAAGGAGGGGTGATGACACAAAAAAAGGGTGGAGAATAGCTAGATCCGATCAAGATTTGATTGGTAGTCGGAGTTCTCGGTCGGATTTAGCCATTAAAAAATGGAAGAGGAAGAAGAGAGGAAGAAGAAGAACATATTTTTTACAGAGAGGGTTTTTTTGTTGGGAGAAAGAAAGAGCAGGATGTTAAATATGATTTCATTATTAGAAAAACGAACTGACACACATGACACCTTAATTGATTGTATGGGAGGTGGATTTTTTTTTGAATAAATTTAGTTTCCATTAATTACAAATAGCTGAAGCCATTACAATCCAAGGAAAATCTGAAAATACAGAAAGTAAAAGTTATACAATGATTTAAAAAATCACGATAACAGACAAAAGACACACCCAAGAAAACTTGGATGGTTAGGAAAAACAACTATAAAAACTAGCCAACTAAACAAATACATAATCTTCTCCTTCAAAGCATATTCATCGCAATCCTTGATCCACAGGGACAGGAGAATATCACTTTCAACATCTTCCTTAGGGGTCGACAATTTATAGGACCATGGGCGTATCAACCGTTCTACAAATTGCCTTGGGAAGATGTAAAAAGTTGATAAAGGGCCCAAATCTAGTCCGGGTTGAACAAATCCTCATAGAAAAATAGAAAAAAAGTCTAGATCTGTGAAGATCTGAGACTCATCTAACCACTGTGTCTTAACTCTTGAAGAAAAAAAACTCTGAAAAAGGTTTCATATGATTCGTAGTACAAAATAGAATAATATAAACGGAACAAAAGGATCAAGATTTGTGGCCAGCAGCAACAGCAAGGGGAAGAGCAAGGGGAAGAGAGAGAAGAGAGAAAAGGGGAGGTGGAGTTTCTATAAACTACAAATCGCACTTTTTCTGCATCAATAAATGGATTTTAAATTTTGATACTCGTACGGCGTCGGATACATATTAGAATGACCAATGTTAAATAGCAATGAATTAATTACACATTACCATTTTACGATATTTAGTTTAGTAAAATAAGGATTGATATCAAATAGTTATTTTTTTTTTCTTTCTATATTGACAAGTCACCTTTTTAGACCATTCTTCAAATAAAAGTCACTTTTTATGCTCGGGTTCAGATCTTCTTTTCATCTTCATATTTCTTTTTATTTTATATAGCATATTTTTTAAAATTGATCACGCAAAATATTTGCGTTTATTAATATTGTTGACTTAAATTACTTGAGATTAAGACTTTATTTCTGTTGTATATTGTCCACTTTTATGGTATAAATTTTATGTCACTTTGGCTTTGATACTTTGTACATTTTTTTAATGCTAGAAAATTACATTCTTTCTTTTCTTCAATTACAGAGGAAAGCACCAACACCGAAAGTGTTGAGGAGATAAAAAATGGAAAAACTGAAAATGAGCCACAAGAGGTTGATGCATTTAGATGCCGCTACGGCTGCTGCAAGTTTTTCCACCGCCGGTGCACGAAGTGTTGCCGAACTGCACAAGAGACTAAGCCTGAAGCTGAGGTTGAAGAAACAGTCGATGCCTTCATTGATGCTGGACGATGCCGCTATGGCTGCCGCCGCGGGTTCCACGGCAAGTGCCTCAAGTGCTGCTGAACTGCTAATGAGACTTCTGAAACTAAAAACTAGAAAATGTTATATATAAACTAAAAACTATCAATATGAGAAAGGCAAAGGAAATCTTTGCTGAGGTTCTGAATAAGGCCTTACACTCTAGAATGGGCACTTCTTGTGTGCCCTTCATGCCATGTTGTATGAATAACTTTCTCTAATGTTATGTATGAGCTACGAAGTAATATTTATGTGAGGTTTTTATCCGAATGAACATGTTTTGGCAGAATGCGTATTACATGGCGGTATTTTTCGGGCACCATTCTTAGCATTAATGAATTATTAGAATTCGTCTTTACTTGACGTGGCAACAATTTTGGCTAACCGGACCAGACAACATGTCCCTGTGATAACAAAAATATTAAAACATAAAATAAGTTGAATAAAACAAATTAAAACCCCTACAAACCCTAAACAATCCCTAACATACACTAAAAAACCCTAATATACCATAAAAACACTACTCCTTCTATTCTCATTTAATTGTCGTTTAGGAGATATATATGTATTCAAATTAATTGTCATTTACATGTCTTTTATTAGTTGTTAATAATTTATTCCAATTATACCCTCAACATATCTTTTATTGGAAAAACGAAAGAGAATGAGGAAGGAAAGGGGTATTATTGAATTGTGGTGGAAAGATTATTGTTTGGTTGAGTTCCTTAATTTTTTCAAAGTTTCCTAAACGACCTATATTGAGAAATGGAGGGAGTATTAAATATCAAAGGGACAAAAAAAAAACTTGGGGCGAAAACGGATTCTTGGAATATGTCTTTTAGGAAAGTCAAATTTAGGGAATCCGTCTTTGGCTAACGTGGTTTGACGGGTCAAAATCATCGACAGGTCAGCAAAAGATAGATTCCAGGAATCCTTGATGCTACCAAAAAGTTGGTCCAAAAAACACTGTCATGTGATACTCTTTCTGTCAAAACATGATAAAACAACTCTATGTATGTCCATCACAACTGATTAATTCTTCTAAGATACTCATTATTATTTTTATTTAATATGGCTTCCAAATTCAGGCCAGTTCAAAACAAGAGGATTAACACCCTTTTACTTTTGTGTTATAGTTCAATAAGGTTTAATAAATTAAAACCTTAATAAAAAACAAATATGGTATAGTTCAATACTACGAAATATATAAGCTCATACTCCCTACGGCAAAAAATAAATTAAAAATTTAATAAAAAAAAACAAATCTGGTATAGTTCAATACTACGAAATATATAAGCTCATACTCCCTACGGCAAAAATAATTGTCCGACTCAAAAGAATACGACAACTAAGGTTTTAATAGATATATTCTTCTACAAATTACGAAGACAAGATTCATTCTTTCATAGTTGTTGTATTTTTTGAGATTATTTTAATTTCAAATTCGAGACTTCATACAAACTCATGGATATTTTCTTATATTCTCTCTATTAATTTGTTATTGAATTTCTTCTCTAATATGAGCTAAATATTTATTCTAAATCCATGATGTAGCTAGATTAACTTTATATATATATATTATTCTTGTGATCTCTTTATTCGATGGGTTTTGTAGAATTAATTTCTTATTATTGTTCTTAATTCTTTTGTGTGAACTACCACTAAGGGTGTCCTGGCATTAACTTTAAAGATTTGCGACAACTGACCTTATTAATTAGGTTAAATAATATGAACATAAATTGCATGCAAGATAGACATATACTGGTATGAGTTGTGAGATCTCTTTGATTCAATATGTTTAACGCATTTTTGTGGTTAAAATCAACATAGAAATATAAGTGTATGTTATACCCGGGATTTCACTATTTATTATCTTGTGCTGTGAGCCCGCTTCTAATTGAGATTATAAATTAGGGACTAAAAAAGATCAATGTGGAGTCCACAGTGGTGAGAAATGACACAATATAACGAATCTTTAAATTGTGAACCCTTCGTTCGGCGGAGAAACTTAACTCATGTCTTGCATACTTTGATGACTTTCCCTTCTTGGCTATAAGTTGGGTACCATTTTAGTAATTACTTTAGAGTTGTTAAGACAATTGAGCTCAGTTGTGTGATTTGTTGAGTCATAGCTTGAATCATATTCGAAGAGTCTAACGTTGTGTATGTCCGTATGTTGGTACGATCAATACATGGTGTTTGTTGAACATTTATGATTAATAGATGTTGGATTCAACGAGTATGATTTTTAGCTTACTTATTCTTATTTTGGTCACGTTGTTATATGTGCATTTGGGTAAAAAGAAATAAGTCATTTTGGGGCTGGAATTTGAGAAATGCAAAAAATTTCCTTTCCTTTCTTAATTTATACTGAAAATGATTTTCACTGAATTTCGATCGACCGTACCGATCGATCGGATCATGTGTCAGCCGTTCGAATCAAACTACTAAGACCAGTCGGATAATTGTTAGGTCTATTTCAGTCGACCGGAGGGATCTTCGGTCAACCGGGTTATTCTGTAGGTCGATCAGACGTTTGGAAAAAATCTCTGTTCTTACTTATACTATGTAGTAGAGGGAAAAATGAGAGATTATTTGTTAAGATTTAATGCAAGATAAATTAAATTGTTTAAGAGTACGTAATATTATCTCCTGTCTTCTCCTTCTTTAATGAAGGTAATTAAATTGACAAAATACCTAAAAGTTTCTACTATTAAGCTGAGAAAGCATTAATTTATAAAGTAAAATGACCTTGTAATTTGTTTTATATGTTAAACTCTACGGACCCCCGGAGTACTACTACTACTGTCTCGTAGGTCTTCACTACTTAACACCTATGGAAAAAAGTACTCCACGCATTCTCTCTATTTTGGTAAAATGGCCAATAATGTCGCCAGGTGGGCTAAAATTCATCCTAGCTTGAGCTGTCTCGTTTATTAATGGATAGGAATCGGAAGAAAATCGGAGAAGAAAGGCGGCTGTCCGTATGAGACAGCGCATTTTTTTTTAAGAATGTAATAGAGAGGAAAATAGTATGGACACTGATCACCTCCCAATATTGGTGGGACCACCTTCTAGGAGCAAACGAAGGATATAGTATAAAAAAACTTTTTTTTAATGCATACGGAATGCTTTAGAACAGGTGTTGTAAGATTAAAAAACATGTGTTTAAGCTTAAAATAGATGTTATGAGAATTAAAAACACGTGTTCATTGCGATAAAAACAGAACAGTTGTTCTGAGTATCAAAATATGTGGTTTTTTAAATCACTCTTAACCGTCAAAATTTTAATTTAATAAACAAGAAAAATTCCGCACGTGCGGAACGGTTGTAGCCGTGAGCCTGTTTATGTTGCCAAGTGGGCTAAAACTCATCCCAACTTGAGCTGTCTCATTTATCAATGGATAGGAATTGGGAGAAAATTGGAGAAGGATTATCTATCGATAACAGAATCAGAAGAGAGGCGGCTTCCAGCATGGGTATGAGTTGTGTTTCCGATCATGGCAGTCAAACACGCGTAGGATCGTATGATTCTACGAGTTTTAAGGGACCTTACGTGTTAGATCCTACATAGGACCGGTAATCAGGTAGGATAGGGGTAAACTCGTGGGATCGGACTCGAGAACGTAGGATCGTACGATTCTACGAGTCAACTCCGAGCTAGTGTGAGGACCTACCTATACCTAAAGAGCACATCTCCCACCTCAGGCCTATCTATGGTTATGGTTTTAAAATCCAGCCTGACGAGGCCAGTCTACGGTTTAAAAGTTAAAGTGAGACCCAAATTCTCTTTGGATTGAATTTGAGAATGAAATCCCAAACATTAAAGAGAAAATCGCTATATGTATACATCAACTTTTTTTACTTTTCTCTAAATAGCATTAACTCTATAATAAGATCAAAATAGTGCTACAATTTTACGGGTTAGCTCCGTTTGTCAAATTAAGAATTTTCAGGCCAAAATGGTCACGTGCAACGCACATGCAACCCATTTTAAGGGCATTTTTGTCCTAAAAATGTTTTCCCTCCAAAATAAAAAACCCTAACCGCTCTTTCTTCCCCAAAATGATATCCCTTATTCAATTTTCATAGACCCAAGCTCTCCATTAAAACAAATCTGAAGCTCCCCTTTTGTGAGAACAAAATACATTGCAAGGTATGTCTTCCTCAAACTCAAATGCATAAAGAACCATGAAAACATCATTGAATCCAACAAAATTTTATAATTGCTTGAATCGAAAGCCTATTGCGGTTCGTACCTCTTAGACCAATGACAATCCGGGTAGAAGATTTCGCAATTGCATTGACTCAATGGATAGAGGTTGTAAGTATTTTGAATGGATTGACGAGCCAATTGTCAGCGTTCGAAGCAAGTAATCCCCGGGCTCTTGAACAAGCTTGACTCTTTGGAAATGTAGATTAGGAAAATGGTAGAAAGATTACACAATTTCTTTGATTTGGAATCTAAAAAACAATCCTTAATTGAGTTGTTGAAGGAGAAGGAGCTTGAGCTGAAGAAGATAGAGGCAAAGCTTGGAGCATTTTACAAAGTAGGATACTTTATGATGTTTTTTGGCCTGTTTACGGCTATGTATTTTAATGTACAAAGCATTTGATTGCTTTGTGATTGTAATTGGTACTATGATGATCTATTGTGTTGTTAATGTTATTCAATTCTAGCATGACTTTGTTTAAAGCGTTTGTTTCATGTCTAAAAGTATAGTTTAATGAAGGCAAACTTTAGCATTTCAAAGAAGAATTGCAAGACATGAAAACAAGTCATAAAAGGCATCCAAATCTAATGCAATATTTTGAGATTAATAGAACAACAAAAAGTTAATCCCCCAAAATGGATGCAACAGTTGCAAAAATGCCAAAAAAAATAAGGGAATAAGTTTACTTTTAACATGTTCTAAACACACTTAACAAGTTCAATTTTTGTTCAAATTTTTCCAAAAAATATTACTAGCAAGTCCTAAAAATAAGAGGAGATGTTGCAAATCCAAACACCTCTCTCACTTGGGCATGTCCTTTGGTTGTGTCTTGGCTTATGGAAAATCTTGCAAGCCTTCCCTTTGGGCTTAGGGTTGCTTGGTTGAGGAACTTCATTTGTGATTTCACCTTGGTCAACCTGAGATTCTGGCTAAGTAGGAAATTGCAGCAACATCCTCCTGTGGTTCCACTGGTGCAGCAGCTTGAGCTTCTTCAACATTTCCATCAAGATCTTCATTCACCTCCTCATCACCACCATCTTGTTCATCATTTGATTCTTCAAGTGGTTCAAAAACTGATGGTTCCTTATCATCATACAAATCAACATCATTTGTTTCATAATACAACTCAGGCTCCTTTTCCATTTCCTCATCATCAGAGTCATCACTTTCTTCAGAATTCAAGTTATGCACAAAACATTTAACTTTAAGAAAGTAAAGACTAACAAAAATTATAATGAATTCATAGCATGAACATACCTCTTCTTCTGGTTCCTGTTCAGTGGGGTGGTCTTTGGTTGGACATGTTCTCTTATTGTGTCCAAATTTAATACATAGTCCTCATTTGTTCATGTTGGTTTAAATGACACCTGATCCCTATCCCTGAACAAGTTTTGATGGACACTTCCTTATTGTATGGCCATTTTGTTTACAACCCCTACACATCACTGATCTTCCAACCCTTGACATTTTTTCTAGTAAATCTCTCCTAACATATTTTGGTTTTGCTGCCCCTTGTTCTGTTTTGTCCATTTTCCTAAGTTTTTTAGACCTGCCAGGCAGAACCAGTCTTTTTGGAGGCAAAGGTGACCTCTTACCAATTCTAACCACAACTCTTCACTACTAATAGGGTTGATTACTGGTTCATATGCCTTCATCAGAGTGGACAAGTGATATTCTTGACATACATACACTTCAGCATCCTCGTTTCTAGCCATTATTGCTGCAAGTGCATGATGACAAGGAATACCACAAAGCTCCCACTTTCTACACACAGAAGTTTTACTTTCAAGGTCTACTGCATACTTGTCCCCCCATGGCCCACCAATGTCATACTTTTTCCCACCAGCCCCACTCACAGTATATTCAGCAGCCCTCTCAGTCATGTTGTCTAGGTATTTGTCTATCCTAGGGGATAACATGCCAACTTGCTTTCTAATCCAACTCATTTTCTCTTCATGTCTATTCATTAGATAGCACCTAAGATCCTTTAACAAGTGCAGTATGGGCTTGGTTCTTGTATGTAGAATGACATAATTAAAACTCTCACCCAAATTGTTCAACAGTAAGTCACATTTTGTTGTGATCCTAAAGTATGCCCTAGACTAGGTGGATGGAGGACACCCTTTTACTAACCAATCATATGCATCCTCATTCAGATTTTTCATTCTCTCCATATTATCAAGAAACTGGTTTGGATGACTAGATTTTGCACAATTCCACAGCTGGTCTTTAAGTGCATTACTTGGGAATAGTTTTTTAAAGTTCTGGTGGATGTGCCTTACACAATGCCTTTCTTCAATCCCAGGTAATTGAATGTGTATAGCTTGAAGAAAGCCTTGCAAGTATAAAAAAAATGAGTCAAAATATGTAAAAAATATTAAAGTATTGGAAACTGAAAGAAATACCATCACCTTTTGCCTGTCACTTATTATTGTCCAGTTTTGACAGTCACCCACAATCTTCAAATCTATATTCAACATCTCCAGAAACCACAACCAACCTTTCTTGTTCAACTACCCAAAAAGCCACTGGATACAAAGAGTTGTTGGCATCAATGCCAATTGCAGTCAATAAGATGCCAGGATGTGGGCCTCTTAAATGTGTACCATCAAACCCCCAAAACTTTCATACAGCCATTAAAAACCCTTGTTTCTCTGCTATCCCAATCTGTTTTCAAACCAGCTGAAGTATTAGGATCAGTTGCCCTAAGTTTTTCAATGTAATCCCAAAGCTTTGCATATTGTTCACAAAACTTTCCCTCTCATTCTCATAGCCAGTTTTTTGGTCCTATAAACAGTGTGATGGGAGATATTGTACTATAACTCTCTGTGAACCTTCTTTATAAAATCAGAAGCTTTAACATCATTTGAATTTCTGAATTCATCAACATATCTCTTTGCCAGATATGTTGGTCCAATAAGTTTTTTGCTGGTTGACCTACTACACCTATGTGTCTTTGACGACTTTTTAATCTGCCAATCAGAACTATTACCTTGTCTTGCAGCATACAACTCCCATTTACAACTCATTTTCCTTCCAGAACAAGTTGCATAAAATGAATCAGCATTTGATATTCTAATCTTCAAAGGCTTTCCTTTAACCACCTGATGGTTCCTCACAGCTTCTCTCAGTTCAGCTTTGTTACTGAACAACATCCCAAGTTTAAAACTAGGATTTTTCATGTCAAGTTCAGGATTGAACCTGATTACTTTTTCTTTCTGAAATTCCACCACTTCTTCCTCAGATGAACTCCCACTGATGAACTTTTCTGAATCATACTCCACTGATTGCGATGTATCAGAATCATCAACAAAATCAGAAGTAACCTTCTTTGATTTACCCTTGCTTGTTTCAGCCTTCTGCTGCTTGCTCTTTTTTTTTTCAGTCTCACTTCTCGTTTTCTCTATCTCAGCAATTATCCTATGGTCAACATCTAAATTATCATATTATGATTCATCAAATGACTCAGCATCACTAGACTCGGACTCACTAGGTTCATAATCATTGCCAGAAACAAAATTGTAGTCACCCAACCCGGATTAATTGCCATTTGGGTCCCCAACATATTTGCGCGCAGCCAATTTCATCCTTTTTCTTTTTTTTTTTTAACTTTTTCGGTCATCAATTTATTTTCAAACAGCCACTTTCATCCCTTTAAACTTTTTTTCAGCTACTTTCATCCCCAATATATTTTCAAAGCGCCATCTTCATCCCGATATATTTTCTAGCGTACTTTCATCCCCAAAAATTTTTCAAACGACCACTTTAAAAAGGATGAAAGTGGGTCGTTTGAAAATATATTGAGGATGAAAAGTAGCTGCTAGAAAAATATATTGGGGATGAAAATAGCTGGAAAAAAGTTAAAAAGGATGAAAGTGGTCATTTGAAAATATATTGAGGGATGTGAAAAGTTAAAAAAAAAGAAAAAAGATGAAATTGGCTGCACGCAAATATGTAGGGGACCCAAATGGCAATTAATCCCACCCAACCCACTACAAAAAAAAGACCTTTAGTAACGAAAATTTTCGTTAGGAAAGGTCAAAAAATTCGTTACTAATGACCTTTAGTAACGAAAATAGTTTGTCACCAAGTTCGTCCTGAAAGCCCCGTCGCTAAAGGTCTTTCCTAACGAATAAGGATATTCGTTACTAAAGATCTTTAGTAACAAGCAAGTTTCGTTAGGAAAGGTGACCTTTAGTGACGAAATATTTCGTTACTAAAAGTTTTACAAAAAATTTAAAATTTAAAGCCATGGAGCCGAGCCGAGCCGGAGCCCCCTACAATAATGTGGAATAAAGTCTCCACATTTTCATAGAAGTGGGAATCGAACTCAAGACCTCCAACTTGTATGTCGTGCACTTAACCACTGAGCTACGTTGGTCATTTGTTACTTATTGTTCCTATTATATTTATTATAATGAAGTTTTGTATTTCGAACCTTTAATTATTCTAATTTCTCTTTGTTTGGTGATTTTTTTTTTTTATGAATAAAATTAAAATTAATACATTTTCGTCAATGTATTTGTGTATTAAGTTGTTATAAAAAATCAGAATAAAATTATTCTAGTTGCATATATACTATTTTTTAGTAATACTTTTAATATAAAGACTAAACAAATATAAAAATTAAAATTATATTCTAAATTATATCATACTTATATATGTATATTCTTAAAAATTAAGACGAAACTTTTTCGTGACAAATTTTTGTTTCGTTAGGAAAGGTTGACCTTTCGTAACGAAAAAGATATTTGTCACGAAAAGTTATACCTATCGAGACGAAAATGTGTTTTCGTTAGGAAAGGTACCTTTCGTAACGAAACTACTACTTTTAGTAACGAATATTTTTTTCGTTACTAAAGGTCAACTTTTCGTAACGATTCCGAATTTCGTTACGAAAAGTATACCTTTCGTAACGAAATATGACTTCGTCACGAAAGGTTCGTCATAACAGGTAGTTTTTTTTGTAGTGACCCTTGTACTTCCTCAAATTCAGAATCTAGGTTCCTACTTGAGGAACATTTTCTTTTGCTTACACTCTTTGTTTTGGTGTCACACCTTTCTTTCCTTTATCAGTTTATTTGCCCTTACCAGGTGTACTATTACTCCCTTTTACAAAGTCAGTCTTTTCACTATTTTTTTGAACTTTGGAACACTAATTTTACCACCCTTACTTATAACAATATACAACTCAACCTCCCCTTTACTAGACCCATAGTCACATAACAGGGACACATCTATTGGAGCCATAATTGGCATGACCATTTTTTCTCCCCCAGCAAAGTGAACATCATAATAACACTCAACCCCCCTCTTATGACCTAATTTATTATACTTATATTTAATACTTTCATATGTCATTTTAGTAGGGTGGCAATAGTCAAAATAATCTACAGAACCACCCCCATATTCCTTCTGACCATTCGAATTCACGGAAAACTTACCACCGTGAAATACCTTCAAACTCAGTGAGGAAGATATGTCAAAGATGATAAATCATACTCCTCTAACTGAGATGATTCCAAGAATGATGACGAAAATGATTGTTATAAAAGTGGGGATAAGCATGTTAGCAACTTAATTTATGACTTTCTACGCCAAATTTATACTTTTATGAAGAGAAGCATGTCGACAAGGATGTGAACTTAGCACAAAGTAACACAAAAACTACTTGGATGATGAGGAGGATCATGATAAGATGAAGGAAGAGTATAAACAAAATGCAAAAGATGGGGATCCAGGTTGTTAAACCAAATGGTAAACTAAAGAGTACGAATCAAGAATTGGAAACGAAAGTTGATTCAATTGAATGGGAGATTGCAATTCGTGAATAGACATTGACCGAACAAAACGAGAATCTGGAAGTAGCTAAAGGGTGGATAAAAAAAATGGAATAATGGAAAGGCCGATTTCGATGATTTTTCATTAACAGGTCAACAAGGTGGAGATCACCCTGGATTGTGATATGATGGAAAGAATCAAGGTTCAACAAGAAAACATATTTCCCATAACCTAATGTAGGAATTGCACCTAAACGCTTACATAACCTAATGTAGGACAAGCACCACGCATTGCCCATAAGGTACACACGATTAGAACATCGTTTAGACACTAAAAACATCACTACTGCTATGACACGACAATCCCACCACAAGAACTCAATCATCTATTCACTTTGAATTAACAATAACAGTAATGGTCCCAGTTATAATCCAAAGTAGGACGGCCCACAAAGTACAATACGCGGGGTTTGGTATGGACCTCCAAACGACGGACACATAATTTAAGCATCCATTCATTACAATGTATCATCATCCACCACAGTGGACTCCACAAAACCATCACCATCCCAATGACAACCTCATTAGGTTAAAGCCAGAACAGAACAGAACAAAAGATCTCTCGGGATCTACAGAATCAGATTCAGATATCATAGTTATAGTCGAACGAATCCTGCTAATAGGGGCGACGACTCGATCGACAAAAACCACATAGGACTAAACGACGACAACCATATAGGACGACCAAAAATAATGACAACACCCATTAAGCAACTCAACAATAACAAAATAGGCAAGTTTAGTAATGATCCCCAATGATCCACAATTCACTATCCAGATACTCGTTTATTTATTTATAACAATTAGATAACAACAACTGAAATCTAGGTTATATCAGCAAATAGAATTAATCCAATTCATGGCAGAAATCGAATTCCTCAAATGGTAAACACAAAACATGCGATTGATTCATAATACCGCAGTTTATGCAATTAATCATGTCCAATCAGTTCTAGATTTATTCCATATCAGTACTCAATATATATACACAATATCGAGTAGAAAATAATAGAGAGATTGGATCCTTACATGTTACGGAAGCGAAAAACACAAAAATCCTGGTGCGAAAACAGTCTGCTATGAATTCGAATCACGATCCGTCAACGCTCATTTGTAGATATCTCAAACGTAATCATTTTGATATGATGTATGTCGTAATAGGACGCCGACAACCTCCTCAACCGTCCTTTCGAAGTTGATCAGAATTTTAATTCACAATATATCTTTCTTCTGATTCTTGCGGTTCACCACCGCCTTCGTTTTCTTGTCCTCATTGTTTATGCACGCTTCCCCACTTGTTACGAATCCCACGGTTTCTTTCTATTTTATTTTATTAAATCCCTTTCCCAGATTCGCTCAACTCCCGTCTTTCTTTTCTTATTTTTTCTTTTATTTTACTCTACTTTTATTTCCTTTTCTCTCTTTATATATCCTACCCTTTTAATTTATTATTAATTATGGCACTCTTCCAATTCTATTAAGATTTCTAATCAATTTCAATTACGAATCACAAATCTAATTAAATTAATTATATACGTGAATCACAACAAAATGCCCAATTATGATTTTCGTGAAAAACGTTACGTAATATAACACGTAATATGCTATAAAAATTAAATAGACACGTAATCACACGAAATAAAATACGCAAATGCAATAAATCAAGTAAAATTTAAGTACACGTCAAATATTACGTAAGCAAAAAAGTCACGGATATTACAATTGGATATGAGAAGTGTTGAATGATAGCATTTTAGAGCTTGGAGAAGTTCATACAAATTATAATGGTGCTGATATGATGACTAATGGGCAAAATAGCCTATTTGGTCGTAAATGTATTTACGAATTGAGGATAAGGTCCTAATTGTATAATTTCTACTTTTAAGATCCTAAATGTATTTACGACCTGCCAATAAAGGACATCCGTCCAATTTTCTGTCTATTTTCCGTCAACCCAGTCAAAAGGTCATCACATAAGATACTTTTAAGGGTATTTCAGACATTTCAACCTATTTCTCACAAGAAAAATATGTGGACTCAATTGTTAAACAAAATATCTATGAATACTTAATTTAAACTAACAAAAAAATTTAAACCCATCTTCAACCTCCACACTCTTCTCCACCACCACATACAACACCTACCACCACCCCACCGCCACCCACCTCCACCAATAAATCAGCTCCAAAGGCATGTGCATCATATCAATCTACAATATCCAAGCATAACCAAATCAAGAACCCAAGACATCACATTCTCTTTAAAAAATTAAACTAACAAAAAAATTTAAACCCATCTTCAACCTCCACACTCTTCTCCACCACCACATACAACACCTACCACCACCCCACCGCCACCCATCTCCACCAATAAATCAGCTCCAAAGGCATGTGCATCATATCAATCTACGATATCCAAGCATAACCAAATCAAGAACCAAATCAAATCAAGAACCCAAGACATCACATTCTCTTTAAAAAACCATAAACATAACCACTACCACCACATTCTCTTTAAAAAACCATAACCAAATCAAGAACACAAGGCAGCAACATAAACCCAATAAAAAAAGTTAAAAAATGTTAGATAAAATGTATCTCAAGTGGGCTGTTATTTTTGGATTTTTAGACAGTAAATCTTAAGCAAAATTGAAAATAAAATAAAGGAAAATCTTGGGATGATTCTTAAAAATGGAAATGGAAACATTTTAAAAAAAAAATAATATATATATATATATATATATATATATATATATATATATATATATATATATATATATATTACCTATAGGAGGAAGAGCACAAGCAGAGAAACAAGTATCCAATCTCTGACTCTTCATCTAACAAGCATTATCATTGTATTTGCGAAACATTAATTGAATTGGATTGAATTTTTGAATTGATTGAAAAGAACAAAGTAGCACAAAATGAAAAGATGTGGTGGTGGAGAAGAGTGTGGAGGTTGAAGATGGGTTTAAATTTTTTTGTTAGTTTAAATTAAGTATTCATAGATATTTTGTTTAACAATTGAGTCCACATATTTTCCTTGTGAGAAATAGGTTGAAATATCTGAAATACCCTTAAAAGTATCTTATGTGATGACCATTTGACTGGGTTGACGGAAAATAGACAGAAAATTGGACGGATGTCCTTTATTGGCAGGTCGTAAATACATTTAGGATCTTAAAAGTAGAAATTATACAATTAGGACCTTATCCTCAATTCGTAAATACATTTAGGACCAAATAGGCTATTTTGCCTGACTAATGCATTACTAGGTAAAAGTTTAAGGTGTGTTGTTCACTTATTGGAATGGAAAGAGATTAGTTCTTTCATATAGCCAGAAAGAGGAAAAATTGCTGGCCCTAATAATATTCCCCTCCTATGTTGAAAGAAAATACCCAAAACCCTTTTACCCCTTTGGTGGATAATTGTCAAAACCCTTTAGGTTTTTTTTTTTTAATCAAAAGCGAGTGAAGAAAGTCCTGTACAAGTATTGCGAGAAAAATAGCAAAGAAAAATTCTGATTTTTTACCTTTGTTTCCCTCTTTAAAATTTCTACCATGTCTGGACGACCAATCATCAATGCCAGCACAACTAGATAAAGGAAAAATTCTAATACAGGGCGGTCTTGACTGACCCACAATTATTTCACATGAGTTGGGGCGGGACTTACTTTGCATATAAGTTCCACTTCAATTTATGTGAGATAATAGTAGGGTCAGTTCTATAAGAACCGCTACATGTCAAAATGACCCCTAAATAAAGGTATTCAAACTCATTTTCACCATTTCGGCTCTTGTGCGGAATAGTCAAAGATTCGCACGTGCGGAACGATCCCAGCCATCAGATGAGATTTTGAACGGCCTTGATCTGGAGAGAAAAAAGTTGTTGCTGGACTTAAAATATTTAAAAAAAATTTTTTTTGTCCAGATCTGAACCGTTAAAAAATCTCATCCGACAGATGGGAGCGTGTCCCGCAGGTACGGAACAAAAGGACGTTCCTTATAGGAACCGGGAGCCATTTTCACGTGTTATGAATAAATGTAAACCTATATTAGCCTACTTAGCAGGAAAAAAAGGCCTATATTAGCCGCCTTTATTTCTAAAGAATGCAGAAAAAAAAGGCCTAAATTAGCCGTCCTTTATTTCTAAAGAATATGGCTCAATAAAAAGAAATAATATTGTTTACAAATACATGTACTATAAGTAAATCTAGCCCATTATAAACATAAAGCATGAGCTGTATAATGATTGAGTGGTAGATGGTGTGCTATGTGTTTAGATATCTTTTCTAAAAATTGTGTTATTTTCTGTTACCTTATTCATAATATTATTTATAAATTACCTATAATATAATTAAAATGGAAGTTCATCTTCCAGTGCTTACTATACATATTGTAGAAATTTTTATTTATCTTTAAATGACCAAATTAAACTTAAAAAAAAAGAAAGAAGATAAACGGTAAATAATAAAAATTATACTTAAAAGTGTTACAAAGGATGCAAAGGTGTGGAGAGTAAAATTTAAGTGCGAATTGATTAAGTATTCATTAATGTATTTTAGTAAGAATTGGCATTTGATTTATTGCATACATTTGGACGGATCAAATTTGTGGGGACCATTATACAGAGTTTTCAAACTCGTGAGAAAAAGACACATGCAATAGTAGTTCTTCTGCAGCCTATAAATAGAGCTCAATATCAATACTCTTCTCAACTCAAAGCACTAGTCTTGATATTTCCCATATCCATCTTTTGATCACCAATGGCTTTCTCCAAGAATTTGATCATTCTGATTGGTCTTCTCTTTGCTTTTGCACTTCTTGTTTCCTCTCAAGTTGCAGCTTCAGGTGAATATCCCATTTCTTTATTTTCCTCTTCTTCATTGTTTTGTTCCTTCTGAATCACAAATTCTAAACAGATTATATTTTCTCAAATTGGGTTTCTTTTTAAGTTTTTATTATCCACGCAGTCTGTCAGGAATTGGGTTTCTTTTTAAGTTTTATTATCCACGCAGTCTGTCAGGATCACTCTATGGAGCCGTCCTTGTGAGATTGTCCTCACGTCTAGGGGCGGGTCAAACATTTTGGAGGTCTTGTGCTAAATTTTAAATTAAGACACTATATAACTTAAAAAGAAAATTTTGGGACCCCGAATTTTTGACTAAGTATATATATATATTGGGGGACCGGATTTTTGGGCCCTGTGCGGTCGCTCAGCTCGCACACCTATTAGCCGGCATTGCTCACGTCCCTTTCACATGAGTTGAGATATGACCTACTTATAAGGTAAGTTCCGCCACAATTCATGCGAAAAAGTCTTCCTTAGTGTCTACATTTTTTCCTAGATAGCTATCATTTGAACTTCAAATTTTTTAGTAAAAATATATTATTCAACTTCAAATATATTTTCATACGCTGTGAACAAATTTAATTTCGGCGCCCTAAGTTCAAATCATAGCTCGGCCACAGTTCATAAGTCACCATTTTAGACCCTTCTTCAAATAAATGTCATTTTTTTGGCCCTACTTCAGATCTTCGTATCATCTTCATTTTTATATATTATATTGCCCACTCTGATAAATCAAATTTTTTAAGTTGATTTATGTAGTTGACTCTAATTATTTGACATTAATACTTTATTGTTGTATATTTTCCACTTTGCTTGTTTATATTTTATGTCACTCTGGATTTGTTACTTCATTCTATTTTAATGATAAAAAATTACATTTCTTCTTTTCATGAATTACAGAGGAAAGCACCAAGACCAAAAATGTTAAGGAGGTGAAAAATGGAAAAACTCAAAATAAGCCACAAGAGGTTTTTTTTCTGCTAAGTAATAAGCCACAAGAGGCTGAACCGCTGCAAAAATGCAAGAAACAATGCTGCGTACCATCCGGAAAAGTGTGCGCCATCAGGTGCTGCAAAGATGCAAATGTTAAGGAGGTTTTTTATTTTCTAAGTAATGAGCCACAAGAGGCTGAACCGCTGCAAAGATGCAAGAAACAATGCTGCGTACCATCCGGAAAAGTGTGCGCCATTACGTGCTGCAAAGATGCTAATGAGACTCCTTAAAATTAAAACTAGAAAAGCTTATATATAAGCTTGTGTGGCTCTCTCTATATGAGAAAGGCAATGTTTGTTGAGGTTATGAATAAGGCCTTACACTATATATAGAATGGGCACTTCGTATGTGCCCTTCCTGCCATGTTGTATGAATAACTTTCTCTAATGTTATGTGTGAGCTACAAAATAATCTTTATGTGAGGTTTTTATCAGAATGACCATGTTTTAGCAAAATGAGTATGACACGACGATACTTTTAGGGGCACTTTTTTTTAACATTACTGAATTCTTAGAATCTGTATTTGCCTGAGGTGGCAACGATTTTGGCTAACCGAACTGGACAAAATGTCCCTGTGATAACAAAAATATTAAAACATAAAATAAGTCAAATAAAACCAATTATACCCTCAACACATCTTTTATTGAAAGAACGAAAAACAATGAGAAAGGAAAGGGGTATTATTGAATTGTGGTAGAAAGATTATTGTTTGGTTGAGTTCCTTAATTTTTTCAAAATTTTCTAAACGACCTATATTGAGGAATGGAGGGAGTATTAAATATCAAAGGAAAAAAAAAACTTGGGGCGAAGACGGATTCCTGGAATATGTCTTTTAGGAAAGTCAAATTTAGGGAATCCGTCTTTGCCTAACGTGGTTTGATGGGTCAAAAATCATCGACAAGTCAGCAAAAGATGGATTCCAGAAATCCGTTGATGCTACCAAAAAGTTGGTCCAAAAAACACTGTCATGTGATACCTGTTCTGTCAAAACATGATAAAACAACTCTATGTATGTCCATCACAACTGATTAATTCTTCTAAGATACTCATTATTATTTTTATTTAATATGGCTTCCAAATTCAGGCCAGCTTAAAACTAGAGGATTAACACCCTTTTACTTTTGTGTTATCAACATCTCTATTCCATATATTGTTTTTGAATTTCTTCCTATTCTTAATGTTTTAAAGTCCCTTTCTCATTTCATGTATATATATATATATATATATATATATATATATATATATATATATATATATATATATATATATATATATATCGTCAAACCCGGGAGTTCACTATTTACTATCTTGTGTTGTGAGCCCGCTCCTAATTGAGATTATAAATTAGGGACTAAAAAAGGTCAGCGTGGAGTCCACAATGGTGAGAAATGACACAATATAATGAATCTTTAAATTGTGACCTTTGTTCGGCGGAGAAACTTAACTCATGTCTTGCATACTTTGATGACTTTCCCTTCTTAGCTATAAGTTGGGTACCGTTTTAGTAATTACTTTAGAGTTGTGAATAGACAATTGAACTCAGTTGTGTGATTTGTTGAGTCATAGCTTGAATCATATTCGAAGTGTCTAACGTTGTGTATGTCCATATGTTGGTACGATCAATACATGGTGTTTGTTGAATATTTATGATTAATAGATGTTGGGTTTAACGAGTATGAATTTTAGCTTACTTATTCTTATTTTGGTCATGTTGTTATATGTGCATTTGGGTAAAAAGAAATAAGCCATTTTGGGGCTGGAATTCGAGAAGTGCAAAATTTTTCCTTTCCTTTGTTAATTTATACTGAAAATGGTTTTCACTAAATTTCGATCGACCATACCTATCGATCGGATCATGTGCCAGTCGTTCGAATCAAACTATTGAGATCAGTCGTATGATTGTTAGGTCTATTTCAATTGACCGGAGGGATCTTCGGTCAACCGGCTTGTTCTATAGGTTGATCAGACGTTTGGACAATATCTCTGTTCTTACTTATACTATGTAGTAAAGGGAAAAAATGAGAGATTATTAGTTAAGATTTAGTGCAAGGTAAATTAAATTGTTTATGAGTACATAATATTATCTCATGTCTTCTCCTTCTTTAATGAAGATAATTAAATCTACTATTAAGCTGAGAAATCATTAATTTATAAAGTAAAATGACCTTGTAATTTACTTTATATGTTAAACTCTACGGACCCCTGGAGCACTACTACTGTCTGTATTGTAGGTCTTCACTACTTAACACCGATGGAATTGGGAATTGGGTAGCCCAAGTGGTAAGGTTACCCCGGCCACGGGACGGAGGTCTTGTGGTCGATTCCCGTATCTCTCCTTATGGGGTAATAAAAATTTTCTCCTTGTGAGGCTAAGTTCCCTCCCTGACTTGAGGCATGCTACAATCTCCCTATCTAAGGTATTCTCCATTCTTCCCCTTCAGGAGATTGCCTTCGGGCCTCAAAAAAAAAAAAAAAAAAAAAACACCGATCGAAAAAAGTACTCCACGCATTCTCTCTATTTTGATAAAATTGCCAATAATATCGCCAGGTGGAAAAGAGTACTTCACTACTTTGAACTGTCTCCTTTATTAATGGATGGGAATCTGAAGAAAATCAGAGAAGAAAGGCGGTCCGTATGAGACAGCGCATAATTGCTATTTATCTTTTAAAATGTAATAGAGAGGAAAATAGTATGGACTGATCACCTCCCAATATTGGTGGGACCACCTTCTAGGAGCAAACGAAGGATATAGTATAAAAAACTTTTTTTTTATATATACGTAACGCTTCAGAATAGGTGTTGTAAGATTAAAAAACATGTGTTTAAACTTAAAATAGATGTTATGAGATTTAAAAACACGTGTTCATGGAGATAAAAACAAAACAAGTATTACGAGTATCAAAATATGTGCTTTTTTAAATCAATCTTAACCGTCAAAATTTTAATCTAACATACGAGAAAAATTTCGCACGTGCGTAACAACTGGAGCCGTGACCCTGTTTATGTCGCCAGGTGGGCTAAAAAGCATCCCAACTTGAGCTGTCTCATTTATCAATGGATAGGAATTGGGAGAAAATAGGAGAAGGATTGTCTGTCGGTAACAGAATCAGAAGAGAGGCGGCTGCCCGTATGAGTATGAGTTGTGTTTCCGATCATGGCAGTCAAACACGCGTAGGATCGTATGATTCTAAGAGTTTTAAGGGACCTTACGTGTTAGATCCTACGTAGGGCCGGTAATCAGGTAGGATCGGAGTCGAGAACATTGGATCGTACGATTCTACTAGTTAAGTTCGAGTAAGTTATTTTCTCTCAACCCGACCCGAATGTTTTTTAATTTTTTAATTTTATTTTAGATAAAACAAAAAATTTATTTTAGTATCTGTTTATTTACAATGAAGGATATATTCTAAAGTTTAATAGTCGAACTCAAAATTTTCATTTATTTTTATTTTCTAGTCAAATTGTACATTATTTTAAGTTGGATGATAATAAGATTGGACAGCACTCTCTAAGTATGGATCGATGACTTTTTAATCCAAAAAAGATATTTTGAAAATTTTGTTAATGCTTTAAGTCGTGCATTAATAGAAAAGTATAACAATTGAAAAAAAAAAATCCAACGATGAACCGAACGATTTATAATTCATCTAAATTTAACTAGTGAGTAAAAGAGTTAAAGACTTGCATTATTGATAAAGTCCTTAAAAAATTGAGATTTTTGGATTCATTCTTTTTTAGAGGCACGTCATTCCTTCATACTACTTCAAAACTTCTCCACCACAAAAAAATGAAATGAAATACAATAAATAACTCGTGAGACGATGCATGTCTTGGTGGTGTAGAGAGGATGCTTATCTTGAATTTGAACTGATTTTGGGAACTTATTTAAAACAGATTTTTGAATTCATATATTTTTTTTTTCAAATATAATTCAAGATGATTTCCAGGACTTGATTAAAATTAAATTTAGAATTCATACTTTTTTCCAACAATAATTCAAGATGAATGACCTGGAGGTTGACTTGAGGTCAGCTCTGGGCTTAAGCCCAAAAAATCACATCCCTACTAAAATAAATAAATAAAATACAAATATATATATATATATATATATATATATATATATATATATATATATATATATATATATATATATATATATATATATATATAGTGTGAGGACCTACCTATACCTAAAGAGCACATCTCCCGCCACAGGCCTATCTATGGTTATGGTTTTGAAATCCAGCCCGACGAGGCCAGTCTAGGGTTTAAAAGTGAGAACAATTATCTTTGTATTGAGTTTGAGAATGAAATCCCAAACATTAAAGAGAAAACCGCTATATGTATACATCAACTTTTTTTACTTTTCTCTAAATAGCATTAACTCTATAATAAGATCAAAATAGCGCTACAATTTTACTGGTTAGCTCCGTTTGTCAAATTAAGGATTTTCAGGCAAAAATAGTCACGTGCAACGCACATGCAACCCATTTTAAGGGCATTTTTGTCCTAAATTTTTTTCCCCTCCTAAATAAAAAAACCCTAACCGCTCTTTCTTCCCCAAAATGATATCCCTTATTCAATTTCCATAGACCAAAGCCCCCCATTAAAAAAATCCGAAGATCCCCTTTTGTGAGAACAAAATAGATTGCAAGGTATGTCTTCATCAAACTCAAATGCATCAAGAACCATGAAAACATCATTGAATCCAACAAAATTTTGTAATTGCTTGAATCGAAAGCCCGTTGCGTTTCGTACCTCTTGGACCAATGACAATCCGGGTAGAAAATTTCTCAATTGCATTGACTCAATGGATGGGGGTTGTAAGTATTTTGAATGGATTGACGAACCAATTTGTCAACGTTCGAAGCAAGTAAATCCCGGGCTCTTGAACAAGCTTGACTCTTTGGAAATGGAGATTAGGAAAATGGTAGAAAGATTACACAATTTCTTTGATTTGGAATCTAAAAATCAATCCTTAATTGAGTTGTTGAAGGAGAAGGAGATTGAGCTGAAGAAGATGGAGGCAAAGCTTGGCGCATTTTACAAAGTAGGATTCTTTATGATGTTTTTTGGCCTGTTTACGGCTATGTATTTTAATGTACAAAGCATTTGATTGCTTTGTGATTGTATTTGGTACTATGATGATCTATTGTGTTGTTAATGTTCTTCAATTCTAGTATGACTTTGTTTAAAGCATTTGTTTCATGTCTAAAAGTATAGTTTAATGAAGGCAAACTTTAGCATTTCAAAGAAGAATTGCAAGACATGAAAACAAGTCATAAAAGGCATCAGAATCTGATGCAATATTTTGAGCTTGATAGAACAACAAAAATTTAATCCCCCAAAATGGTTAAAACAGTTGCAAAAATGCCAAAAAAATAAGGGAATAAGTTTACTTTTAACATGCTCTAACTAAACACACTTAACAAGTTCATTTTTTGTTCAAATTTTTCCAAAAAATATTACTAGCAAGTCCTAAAAATGAGAGGAGATGTTGCAAATCCAAGCACCTCTCTCACTTGGGCATGTCCTTTGGTTGTGTCCTGGCTTATTGCAAATCTTGCAAGCCATCCCTTTGGGCTTAGGGTTGCTTGGTTGAGGAACTTCATTTGTGATTTCAGCTTGGTCAACCTGAGATTCTGGATGAGTAGGAATTGCAGCAACATCCTCTTGTGGTTCTACTGGTGTAGCAGCTTGAGCTTCTTCAACATTTCCATCAGGATATTCTTCATTCACCTCCTCATCACCACCATCTTGTTCATCATTTGATTCTTCAAGTGGTTCAAAAACTGAAGGTTCCTCATCATCATACAAATCAACATCATTTGATACGGGACCATCTAGAAGACTACATCCTTTATCAAACATCAAGGGACCAATGACTAGATCAAGAACCATTCAAATGGAACAAGGACTATCTACATTGATCCGAGAGTTGAAGTCCAAATAAGAAGCCAAGCTTCATTTAGAAGATGAAGTACAAGTTCAACTTCTAACTCTTGAAAGCATTCAATTCGGCCCAAACAAGCATTTTGGCTAAAAAAGGGTATTTTGGTCTTTTCACATATTAAAGTCTATTCTAGCCTATTCTAGACTATTCTAGACTTTAATTATATTTAGTATTGTTATTTTCCTATTTCTAGTCGTGTAATAGCAAGTATGCTAAATAAAGGACATGTTGTCCATAAGTTAGTTAGTTTGTTATTAAGAGTCCTAATGCAACTAGGACTCTTCATTATTTGGTAGTTATTTCTTTAGTATGCCGCCAAGATAATAGGCACATGTCCCTATTATCTTGTTCAGGTAGTTACTTGATAGCAAGTTGTTATTCAAGAGTCCTACTTCTTCAAGGACTCTTATTTCCCTTTTCCTAGTTTGAGTTAGTTTGGTTCTCTTATAACCGAAATACTCTATTTAATAGAGATTTCAGCAGCCATGTAACTTAGACTTGATATATTGATATTTTGATTAAGGTTAATCCTTTGATACTTGTTTATGACTTCCGGTTGAAGTTCATATTTCTTTAAGTTACTGTATCAACTAGTTGGTTTATCTAGTTGTGGTGTTTCAACCTCCATTGATACTTAGCCTTTCTGGGACTGTGTTAAGTGTATTCCCCCATAAATATTCGAGATAGAGAAAGATCTGCTAATTAAGCCGAGTCTTGATATAACCCATCAAGATTTCGCATCAAGTGGTATCAGAGCAAAAGGTTGATCTCTATCTTGGTGTACTTTATTGCTTTCTTGAAAAAAAAATTCTTGTTTGCTTGAGATAGCCGAAAGATAACAAATTTTTTTTTACCCCAACGAAAAAGCCACCCGGAAGTAAAGAAATTGGCAGCCGGGTTATTCATACAATTCGGGTACTTACCATTATAAAAGCCACCCGGAAGTAAAGAAATTGGCAGCCGGGTTAACCCAAAATAGACAAGGATTCAAGGCCAAAAGCAAACTTCCTTTGTACAAAGGAATTGGCACTTGTTCCCCCTTCATCTTGAATTAGCCACTATCAAGACTTTTCGATCTAGCACAACCGTCATCAAATCAAGAGCTTTTGATCTTGTGGCCAAGATAAGGGTAAGTCTCGGGCAAAAAGGTAAGAAAAGATTTCAAGAACGAGCTATTTCAAGAAAACAGAAAATCAAGAAAGGTAAAGATCACATCTTTTTCTTGTTTGGCAACACACAATTCTTATACTTTTTCCCTAGCCTTTTTGTTAAGTCAAGAAAGTACTTCTTGATATATTTTTGAGGGATATTGAAAGAATAAAAATCTGATTACTATTCACTGATTACTATTCACGGATTACTATTCACTGGGTACTATTCACAGATTACTATTTCCAGATTACTATTCACAGAACACTATTCACAGATTACTATTCCCAGATTTTGTGAAAAGATTTTATCTTTTTTTATCTTTTTCTACTAACGATTTTTGTGTGAATTTTTTCTTTGCAAATATAATGTCTTTTAATGAAGGTACTTCGGAGCAAGGTGCCATGGAAAGCGATAAACTTTTCAAAGAATCAATGCAACACACAATGAAAGTGGTATTGCAATCCATTGATGACTTAAAAGATCGAATGGATGTTCTTGAAATCAAGAACCATTCGGATAAAGGTAAAAGGGCTGTCCAAGATGATCAAGAAGATCAAGATTCTCAAACATCAATTGATCACAATGCAAGAATCAACCCTCGGCACAATGATGATTTTAAGCCGAGAGTTGTCCCCAAGATGATTGCAAATCCGGCCCTATGAACAAAGGCAGCACCATCAAGATGTAAGTTATGATCCGAGACCTCTTGGTCATGAAGATAGATTTGAGCCGAGACTAACTCAACATCAAGCTCAAAGGTATGATCCAAATCCTTTTGTTAATGTTGAACCGAGGCAAAACAATCAAAGGTATGATCCCAGACACTTTGATCTTGATGAACCGAGACCAAATTATCAAGCTCAAAGGTTTGATAATAATCTTGGTTCAATCAAGACCAAGATTCCTTCTTTTCTTGGTACTAATGATCCTAATTTATTTTTTGATTGGACACGAAAAGTTAACCATGTTTTTGATGTCCATAATTATTCCGAAGAGAAAAAGGTTAAGTTAGCTACCATGGAGTTTGGAGATTATGCATCCATTTGGTGGGATAATGAGGTCAATGAAAGAAGAAGAACGGAACAAAGACCAATTGATACTTGGGTTGACATGAAAGCAGTTATGTCACGACGTTTTGTACCCCAGAATTTTAACCGTGAGTTGTATAATCAACTCCAAAGATTGAAGCAAGGGACAAAGACCGTTGATGCATATTTCAAGGAGATGGAGATTTCCATGATTAGAGCAAACATTCGGGAAGCTAGTGAAGCTACTTTGGCTCGTTTCTTGGCTGGTCTAAATGACAAAATTAGACCCAAGGTAGAACGTGCTAACCTTACTTCTCTTATTAATATGGTTTATTTTGCTGAACAAATTGAGAGGCAGCAAAAAGAGAAGAGTTCAAGGACTTATTCGGCCAATTTCCAATCTTGGAAACGGCCAAATCAGTCCCTAAACAATTCTACTGTTTTGCCGAGCCCAAATAATGCTAAGGGCAGTTTGGGGAGTACAAAAGGGGCCATGGCTTCTTTTGGGGCAGCAAGGACATCAAACACTTCAAAACCAACCGATTTGCGAACTAAATCAACTACATCAAATGATCGGGAATGTTTTAAGTGTCAAGGCAAAGGACACTTTGCTCGGGATTGTCCTAATAAAAGCACCATGATCATGATGGACGATGGATCGTGGGTTAGTGAAGATGAGGAAATAACCGAAGAAGCAATTTTGGAGGAAGAAGCCGAGGAGACTCGACCGGATAATGGTAACAATTATCTTTTGGTAAATATGCAACTTTTACATTCTCAACCTTTAGATAATTTGCATCAACAAAGGAACAATCTATTTCAAACTAAATGCACAATTCAAGGAAAGATTTGTTTACTTATCATTGATAGCGGTAGTTGTACTAACGTTTGTTCTTTTGAGATGGTTACGGCTTTAGATTTACCCTTGAAAGCACATCCAACGCCCTATAAGCTTTCTTGGTTAAATGATAGCGGAGAGATTAAAGTTGACAAACAAGTGGAACTAAATTTCAGCATTGGCAACTATAAAGATTCGGTCACTTGTGATGTGGTCCCGATGACCGCAAGTCACATCATTCTGGGAAGACCTTGGCAATATGATAGAGATGTAGATCATATGGGTAAAAGGAATGTTTATGCGGTGACAAAGGATAAAGTTCGCTATAATTTACATCCTATGTCACCCATTGAAGTTTGTGAGATGCAACAAATGTTGGCCGATGGTAGAGAGAAAAGAAGACAAGAGCGGGAGTTGATCAAATCACAAATCCCTGCCCAAAATGCCAAACCCGAGGTAAAAAGGGCTGAAAAAGCCGAGAGCTTAACAAGCAAAAAGGTATACTCGCAAAAAGACAAGAACGATTGCTTATTTATCAATTTTGCAAAGGTAGAAAGGGCTTTACGTGCAAATAAACCCCTTGTTTTACTTGTTTTTAGAGAAACCGAGAGGTTATCTCTTCTTAACACTTTGAATTTTGATGATTTAACTTCTTCTCTTCCTAGTGTTTGTATTGATGTTTTGAAAGAATTCAAGGAACTTTTTCCAAAGGAGTTGCGAGAGGTCTGCATCCGAGAGGTCTACCTCCAATCCGAGGCATCGAACATCAAATCGACTTTATTCCGGGATCAAATCTTCCAAATAGGGCAGCCTATAGAGCAAATCCAGATGAGACCCGAGAAATCCAAAGGCAAGTCGATTTACTCTTAGAAAAAGAGCAGGTACGTGAATCTTTAAGTCCTTGTGCTAGTCCGGTTATTTTGGTACCTAAAAGAGAAGGCACTTTCAGATTATGTACGGATTGTCGCGATATTAATAAGATAAATATTAAATATAGGCATCCTATACCTCGCTTAGATGATATGCTAGATGAGTTAAGTGGTGCTTTAATCTTTTCTAAAATTGATTTAACTCAAGGCTATCACCAAATTAGAATGAAAGAAGGTGATGAATGGAAAACTGCTTTTAAGACTAAATATGGATTATATGAATGGATTGTAATGCCTTTTGGTCTAAGTAATGCACCTAGTACTTTCATGAGATTAATGAACTACATATTCCGTCATTGTTTTGGTAAATTTGTTGTAGTTTATTTTGATGATATACTTGTATATAGTAAGACCTTAGAAGAACATGTTGAACATCTTAAGGCTGTTTTTACTATATTAAGGGAACAAACCTTGTATGCCAAGCTTGATAAATGTGTTTTTTGCACTAATTCTATTAACTTCCTTGGATACATTGTTAGTTCAAGTGGAATTCAGGTTGATCCAATCAAAATTGAATCAATTGTGAGCTGGCCGAGGCCAACAAGTGCAACACAAGTGAGATCATTCTATGGTTTGGCAAGCTTTTATAGACGTTTTGTTCGTGATTTTAGCTCAATTACCGCACCATTAAATGAAGTTGTAAAGAAAGATATCTCGTTCTTTTGGGATAAGCCGCAAGAAGATAGTTTTAATAAGCTTAAGCAATTACTAACTTCTTCCCCTGTTTTATCTTTACCTAATTTTACACTAACTTTTGAAGTTGAATGTGATGCTTCGAGTATAGGTATTGGGGCTGTTTTGCAACAACAAGGAAAACCTTTAGCATATTTTAGTGAGAAATTGAGTGGCGCTGCCCTTAATTATCCTACGTATGATAAAGAGTTATACGCTATTGTTCGAGCATTGGAAACATGGCAACACTACTTGGTGGGCCGAGAGTTTGTGATTCACACGGATCATGAATCCATCAAGTATCTCAAGGGACAAAGTAAGTTAAACAAGAGACATGCAAGGTGGGTTTCCTTCATTGATACCTTTCCATATGTGATCAAATACAAGAAAGGTAAGGAAAACGTTGTTGCCGATGCTCTCTCTAGAAGGTACTCTTTACTTTCTATTCTACATACTAAATTACTTGGTTTTGAACATTTAAAAGCTTTGTATGTAGATGATAATGAGTTTTCAGATTTGTTTAAATCTTGTCATGTCTCGGCACAAAAAGATTTTCACATATTTGAAGGCTTCTTATTTAAAGGTAACAAACTATGTGTTCCATCATGTTCTATTAGAGAATTAATTATTAGGGAGGCACATAGTGGCGGCTTAATGGGTCATTTTGGTGTTATTAAAACATTGGATATTTTACAAGAACACTTTTATTGGCCTAAAATGAAAAGAGATGTTCAAAGAATTTGTGAACTTTGTTTTAAGTGCAAACAGGCTAAAAGTACTTCAAAGGCTCACGGATTACTCATGCCTCTTCCAATACCTTCTTCACCTTGGATTGATCTTTCCATGGATTTTATTTTGGGATTGCCGAGATCTACAAGAGGTAATGATAGTATAATGGTTGTTGTAGATAGATTTTCTAAAATGGCACACTTTATTTCTTGTAGGAAAACAAATGATGCTAGCCATGTTGCGAATCTATTCTTTAAAGACATCATTCGGTTACATGGTGTTCCAAAAACAATCGTAAGTGATAGGGATGTCAAATTCCTAAGTTATTTTTGGAAGACCTTATGGAGCAAATTGGGAACAAAGCTTTTGTTTTCTACTTCAAGCCATCCACAAACCGATGGCCAAACTGAGGTAACAAATAGAACTTTAGGGGCTCTACTTAGGGCACTTATTCAAAAGAACTTGAAAAAGTGGGAAGAATGTTTACCTATAGCTGAATTTGCTTATAATCGTACTTTACATTCTACTACTAACAATTCACCTTTTGAAGTTGTTTATGGTTTTAACCCCCTTACCCCTTTAGATCTAATTCCTCTTCCTATTGATGAGTATTATAACATAGAAGGTGATTCAAGGGCTGACTTTGTCCAAAGAATTCATTATGAAGTAGCCGAGAACATCAAGACAAAGAATGACAAAATGGCAACTAGGGCCAACAAAGGCCGCAAGGCCCTTAGTTTCGAAATTGGTGATTGGGTGTGGATACACTTTAGGAAAGACAGATTTCCTAAAGAAAGAAAGTCAAAATTACATCCCCGAGGAGATGGACCTTTTCAAGTTGTTGGCAAGATCAATGACAATGCATACAAAATCAACTTGCAAGGTAAGTATGGTGTTCATTCAACTTTTAATATTACTGACTTATCTCCTTTTGATGTCTCGGATTACATAGATGATGATGATGATGATGATTCGAGGTCGAATCCTTTTCAAGGGGGAGGGGATGATACGGGACCATCTAGAAGACTACATCCTTTATCAAACATCAAGGGACCAATGACTAGATCAAGAACCATTCAAATGGAACAAGGACTATCTACATTGAAATGAGAGTTGAAGTCCAAAGAAGAAGCCAAGCTTCATTTAGAAGATGAAGTACAAGTTCAACTTCTAACTCTTGAAAGCATTCAATTCGGCCCAAACAAGCATTTTGGCTAAAAAGGGTATTTTGGTCTTTTCACATATTAAAGTCTATTCTAGCCTATTCTAGACTTTAATTATATTTAGTATTGTTATTTTCCTATTTCTAGCCGTGTAATAGCAAGTATGCTAAATAAAGGACATGTTGTCCATAAGTTAGTTAGTTTGTTATTAAGAGTCTAATGCAACTAGGACTCTTCATTATTTGGTAGTTATTTCTTTAGTATGCCGCCAAGATAATAGGCACATGTCCCTATTATCTTGTTTAGGTAGTTACTTGATAGCAAGTTGTTATTCAAGAGTCCTACTTCTTCAAGGACTCTTATTTCCCTTTTCCTAGTTTGAGTTAGTTTGGTTCTCTTATAACCGAAATACTCTATTTAATAGAGATTTCGGCAGCCATGTAACTTAGACTTGATATATTGATATTTTGATTAAGGTTAATCCTTTGATACTTGTTTATGACTTCGGTTGAAGTTCATATTTCTTTAAATTCTTGTATCAACTAGTTGGTTTATCTAGTTGTGGTGTTTCAACCTCCATTGATACTTAGCCTTTCTGGGACTGTGTTAAGTGTATTCCCCCCACCCACCCACCCTCCCGCTACCCCTCTCCTTCTTTCTCTCTCCCGGTGAGCTCTCCGCCAGCTGCAGACCTTATGGCCCCTTTCACAGAAGACCTCCACCAACTCCCACTTCATTCTTCTTCTTCCCCGACGACCCCCACTAAAACCCCCGCACCAATTCCAAACGAAATCTTCAACAATAGAAAGAAGAAACTATTATTCAAAATTGTTTTTCCCATAATTTCTCTGTGTTTATCTTCTACTAAATTATTCAAAATTCAGCTGCAAAAAATACCTTTTATCTAAATTAAAATAAATTTCTTGTAAACCCAACTCTTAATTATCAAGAAACTAGCATAATTTTATCAAGATTCTCTATAAACAACACTTTAACGCTGGATTCCAACTAATTTACCTTAATTCATTCCAATTATATAAATAGATCGACAATTGAAGGTAGTTGAGAAATTAGTTGAGAATTTGCTGGAAGGCTGTTAATGAGTAATTGGTGGTGGAACTATTGTTAGTTGTCGTGGCCGGAGATTGGGAGATGGTGGTGTTGGTGGTGCCAAGGTTCTGACCGGAGGGTGTTGGGGGTGACGGAGGGGGTGGGGTGCATATATGAGACAAAGGGATGGAGGTGGGTAATGGGGATGGATCGCCGGAGATGGAGATGGAAATGGATCGCCGAAGATTGAAGGGAAGGTGTGGCTGGGACTGAAGGGATGGAGGTGGGGTAATGGGGATGTTATTTTAAATATAGAGTTCCTAAAATGCCATGAAGTTTTTGCATTCACTTGGTCAAAAATTTGACTTAACACTTGACTAATGATTTTTTTTGACGGGAAGACTTTACCCACCAAACATAAATTGTTTGAGGATTTTAAAATAAAAAAATTATCTTTAGGGATCCAACTCTGGTAATTGTTTAGGGACTATTTATACCGATTTGCCTAAAAGTTATAAGTCTTCGAAATTCACAATAAACTTTTTTAATAATAATGAATTGACCACAAAAGTTTGTAATTGTGGTGTTAAAAATTATTAAAACAACCACAAAATGTTTCGAACAGTTATAAACTTTTTCTCCGGAGACCGTTTAAATCAAACTAGAACATATTTCAATAAGATTTGTTGATGACTTCACAAGAAAGGTATGTGTCTATTTTCTAAAAAATAAATCTAAAAATTTTAGTACCTTTAAAACGTGGAAAGCCTTAGTAGAAACCGAAACAGGTCTGGAAGTGAAGTGTTTGAGATCAGACAATGGTGGAGAGTATGAGCTCTGTGAGTTCTAAGAGTATTGTATTATGAATGGTATTCACATGGAAAAGAATGGCGTGGAAGAACGTATGAACTGAATATTGAATAACGTGATACGTGCATGTGATTGAAGTGCGAATTGCTAAATATGTTCGGGGCAGAAGCAGTTAACAATGCTACTTTTTTATTAATGGAGGACCATCAACCCCTTCCCCTTGGAGAATGGCATACCAAAAGAGGCCTAGAGTGGTAAAGAGGTAAACCTTAAATTTCTTCAAGTGTTCGGTTGTGTTTCTTATGTTAATGTCAATACTGCTGATAGAAGCAAGTTGGATTCTATATTTGTCAAGTGTACGTTTATTAGATATGGTGGTGTCAAATTTGGTTATAATTTTTGGGATGAGGAGAAACTGAAGGTAATTCGTAGCCGAGATGTTATATTCAATTACAAGTTTTGTACAAAGAAAAGTTGGGTGCACAAGATGATCAGGTTGAGAGGTCCGAGGCTATCGAGCTAAATATTTCGAACTCAGGTGGGAGCAAGATTGTTCAGAACTACACACACCACCTCCAGCAACCCAGTTGTGCGTAGAACCTATACTAAGGGGCTGGGGGTCAGGGGGTGGGAATTTGTGTGTAGAACCTATATTAATGGTTCTTCTGAGTTTGGTCAGTATTCTGTGAAGTTCACTAATCCCTATTACATGTTATTTTTTCGTAAGTAGCCTTTATCCGGTTTGTAAGGTGATATTTTTCTGATTCCGTAGAGCATAACCGCTAGATCTATTGAATAACTTGTGCTTGAATTAGGGTTGTTGTTGGAAGGATATGGAGCAGCTGTGGCTAATATCATTACTTTCTGAATTCTGCTACCTTTTTCTCTACTGGCAAGTTTTTTAACATGAATTCCTTTATATCTTGGTCACCACATTCCGATAAACGACTGTGATTAGTAATGTTCATGTCCATGTCCATGTTAACTAGTTTGATTTTTTTCTTTTCTTTTTAACTTATGAAACGATTTCTTTTAACAGGTTTTTTTCCATTAAAGAACATCAACAGCGGATTTGGGACGTTTCTTGATCATCCCGGCTTTTTACTTCACAGCAAAATATGGTGATTGTAATATTAGCTCTTATTTCTTTTTTAAAGAAAAACGATTTTGTTAAGTTGTGGTAATTGTAGGGGCCAGAGTAAAATGTTGTAGGGAACTTGCTAGTAATATTTCTGCTTGGTGGTATAATTTTTGGTGTAGCTCTTGATTGATTATGGCTTATTGGCAAAAGCAAGTTATAAAGAGGCAATACAAAAATATACATCAAGGGTTATTAAACTTGTACTTAGAAAAGCTGCAATTGGATAGATTCTCACATTTCTGTCCGACATAGATAAATAATCTTCCCTCTTTTTTTTTCCCCTATAGATTCAGGAGAGGGAGCCATGTTGTTTTTTGTAATCATACCCACTTCTTTTATTGCAATACAATGTTTTATTCTATATTACACATTTGTGTTGGTTATTATTGGGTTGAAAGAAATTATTCGTGAAACAGGTTCTATCTATCAGTTGTATACAAATAAGCTGTGAAGGTTTATAAGAATGATGATTCTGAAAAAGGATTCTTTAACACGGTTATAGCTAATAAACTATGACACTAGTTGTAGAGAATTAGTTTAAAAAAAACTATAGTGGCGGATCTCGGCTACGAAAAGAACACATATTATTAGACGTGTCACATTCATGGTAGATAACATTTAACATTGTTTCCATTGGAATTTCACGTATATTAGGAACTTTAGTCTGACGAAGTAGTGGATTTGTTTCCATCTAATATTCGAGGTCAAGTTATCTCCCTCTTTGTGTATAACTTTTTCGTGATTCTAATTTCAATAAATATTTTATTAAAAAAAAGAAAAAGAAAAGAAAAGAAAAAAAAAGATAAGAAATCGTGAACAAATGGTACACTACAAAAAAACTACTTAATTAGTGACTGTGAGTGTGGTCACTAAACAGTAGCTAAATTGAGATTAGCGGCCGTTTAGCGACCAAGACGTGTGGTTGGCATATTCTCGTCAATAAGCTTACATAGTGGCCGTAATATGACCGGTCGCTCAATAGCAACCGAATGGCAACCAACTCTAACATGTCCTTGACCTTCCATTAGTGACCAAAACTTCGGTCCCTAATTAGCTATGGACAATTCGATCTCCGATTAGAGACCATAGCTTCGGTCCCTAATTAGGGAAAGGACATCAGGTCGCTAATTAACAACCGATTAGATACCACCCTTAACATGGCTTTGATTATCCCTTGCCGACCTCACAAATCGATCTCTGATATGTGTTTTTTTAATTATAAAATTTCTAAAATATCAGCACATCACCTGCAAAACTGGAAAAAATATAACATAACAGCGAACAAAGAAGCCAAATAAAAATCTAACATTCTAATTCACATCCCAAAACAAAAATGACAACGAAGCGCAGTTGAAGCGGTAAGACGCTTTACTTCCAATTAGTTGCTCGGGAGTTCGAGTCATGTTGGAGTGAAAGTGAAGAATCACTATTGATCGGAAAAACTTTTAAGAAAAATCAAAATCCCAAATAAAAAACAAGTTACATTGAATTAACATACAAAACCAAAAAACATGTGCATAAAAACCAGATTGTAGCATATGAAGCTTACATCGTGTGCCACCAAAATATAACACCACCAAAAAAAAAAAAAACAAAAAAAACCATATAATAGAATATGGAACATACGTCCACCTACTCTGTTATAAGTGTATGAGTAGATAAACAACCTAGGCTATTGACTGAGCCAATGAGGCATTGGACTAGTGGTTAAGGCTGATGCCCCATTACGTAGAGGTCATGAGTTTGATTTTCCTCCCGCTTATTGAATTCCCCATTTCTTGTAATAGATAGGTCCTCTCCCCAATAAATTTTTTTAAATAAAAAAAACCCTAGGCTACTCACTGCGAGAACTAGCCAAAACATCATTGACAAGTATGAAGTCATCATCATAATCAGAATCATACTCATCATCAAGGGTAAGAAACCTAAATGTTTCTAATTAACTATGGATATTTTTGAAAAATCTCCGTAACGAAGTATTTGTAGCTGAAATCAGCATCTAGCAATTTTTCTATGACTTTTTCTTCATAGATATTACATTAGCTACGAAACTTAGGTGGTAGCAACGAATTTCTCCGCAGTTGATTGGCCAATTTCTAATAGTGTAATGAGATGGGATGATTTTGCTTCATTTTTTTAAATTCAACTTTCCATTTTGTTGCAAGTTAATAGTACTTATTAGATTCTTTCATACATTTGATTTTAATCCATTTTTATGTACACACCAACACTCAATATACCAGTGTAGAAAACATTCTTAATTATAACATTATAAATGCTTTGGATTTATCTTTTAGAGTCTAGTGTTTATCTTATTTAAATTAGAATGTATAAATAAAATTTACTACGTGAATATCGTAGAGGATATAAACTAGCATAGTGGCATCCTTATATCATATTTTGGTTGTCCAAATTTCTTTACCTTGTAATGGAGTTACATTTTAACATGTATATGTGATAGATACATAATATATGTTGGTTTTTCTAAAATGGACAAAAGGAGCAACAATACTTGTGTTGCCACAAAAAATAAAAAAATATCTAGTTGAACGTCGAGCTGGAAAGCTGAGCCGACCGACCTTATATTCAGACATGGGAATCCTTTCCTCAAAATGTTTATTCATAGAAAATGATGACCCGGCTAACTATGTGAATTCCTTATGCAATAAACTAGTCTGAAGCTAATTGGACTACCTTAAACTCGAGTTTGCATTATTGAGAAATATCCATCACGCAGTAAATTAAGTCTAAGGAGCAGAATTCTACCTAAATCTAAAGTGTTTACATTCATTTAAGTGCAGAAAGATATAAAGAGAGTTTATAAAGACAACATAAATAAATTTTAAAAAGGCATGTGGTAATGTGGTAATGTGAATTGTGATGTGTGAAACCTGGACCTTTTCTAAGGACAAGATTAATCGATTTTATATCTCAGGGGTTTAGGGTTAATAATATATCTTAGTTGGGCGACTAATGCTGCAATTACTCTTCCTATATATAATAACTTTTAGGTTACAAGTCCGTCATTAATTCTACGTTATTTCTTCCTGCGACCTCAGACAAAACTTCTGAGAGAGAAGTTGATAAGACTCCGACGTCAAAAACTCCGACTGAAGGTAAAACGAATTCCTGAATCCGTTAGTTTGATTCATAGTCTAGAACAACATTTGATGTTAGAGTGTTGTTTATTTTTTGGATATTTTGCTGGAGAACTTGTGATTCCAAAAGCCTAAAAATTTGTTAAGGTAAGTATATATTTCCTTTGTTTTCATAAAATATTATATTATTCATAAAAATTCGGGATGATGTGAGTTTAATTTCTGCATATTTATATATTATATTTTAATATTATGACGTCACTAATTTTTTTTATTTATCTGAACTTCTTTGCCCCAGACTTTTGTACAGCCACTCTGTTCGAATCCTATGTCGTGTACTGTAATTTTCGATTAGTGACTTGGTGCTAACGATTCATGCCAAAGGAAGAATTTTCTATTCTTTCTATGTCCTCGGAAACGTTGCTATTGGTAAGCTATTGTGATTGCCTTTTATGATGCACACCTCAACTTTGAACCAGTGAAAATATAAGATTAAATAAAAAAAATGGGAAATTGACATGTTTGTTCCTCAAACTATTTGCAAATAATCGAGTGGTCTTCATTCTTTTTTTATTTAACATTTTGGTCCTGCATTTTATTTCGCGCTTCCTAACCGGTTCCAGCACCACCACCCACGGTGGTTTCCGGTCAAATCCCTCTCTATGCAGTATTTATACTTTCTAGATGATCCCACAAGTATTTTCGAGCTTTAAAAATGGTCCTATCATCACATTCTTCATCCACCAAGATCCATCCCCCACCACCAACAATTTCTCTCCCAAATCCGCCCACCAACGCCGCCCACCCACCATATATCTCCCAAATTCGACCACCAAACCGCTCACACCACTTTGGGCCCACTCAAAATTGGAATCACAAAAAACTCCATGCAAAGAACAAAGATTAGACCTCAAATCCAAGCTGAAAATCAGTCATGAAGGGTCCACGTGGGAGGCATTGGTGGTCGGATTTGGGAGAGAATAGTGGGTTAGTGGGCGTATTTGGGCAGCGATATATCTTTGAGGATGAAGAAGATAGTGCTAGGACCATCTTGGAAGCTCGCAAATACTTCTGGGATCATCTAGGAAGTATAAATACTACTGATGGGGGGATTTGGCCGGAAACCACCGTGGGCTGCTGGTGCCGGGACCGGTTAAGAAGCGTGAAATAACATACATGACCAAATGAGAAGTTTAAAAAGAATAAGAACTACGCGATTATATTAGAATTAGTTTGAGGACCAAACATGTCAATTCCCCTAAAAATATTGTTATCTTTTATTTTCTTCTGATCCTTGTGAAGGTTTTAATGCCCCACCACCGTATTCATTCTTGGTGCTATGTACCTTAACCTGCTTTGGTTACCCTTTGTCCATTATATACTTTTCATTTTTATTAATCGATCTTTTGAGGTCTCAAGTTGTATATCTATTATTGATTTGAAATTTTTTCCTAAAGAAATAATATCTTCTTGGCATTTCATCTGCAGAATCGACTTCTCCTTTAGAAATACTGTCTCGGTTTAATATTATTTGAAGAAAAAATAAAGAAAGAAATTTTGTTTCGTTGTTTATTCATATAAAGAAAAATAAAGAAATGTTTTTTGTTACTATCTGATACTTTACGGGTTGACTTGGAATATTGTATGTTCTGACTCTCATATGGGTAAAAGCTAGGACTCTGTACTGACTCAATTCCTAGAGGATATAAGTCTAGGACGGATATATCAACTTTGATTTCTGTTTCGGTAAACCTATGATCCCCGGTCAAAGTATCACTCTGTAAATTATGTTTTTGTTCTGCAAATGTTAAAATATGAGAAAACTGTCGGAATTCTAAAAGCATATGAAAATACTTTTATGTTGAAAGATTTCCGTTTTATATCTACTTATGCAAAACTATCCAATTTTACGAAAAGTATATATGTAACCGGATTTTTTCGGGAGGCGTTTCTATACTTAATGAGTTGTAGCTCACTCATTGCCTGTTGTTTTTTCTATAGAAAAAGAGTCATAGTGGTACGATAGTCCGTACGAGCAGGATTGGGAGTAGAGATACTTTTAGATGATATATTCTAGTTCTTTAATTCATAATTTATTTTCTTATTTTATTTGTAATAAAGTCTTTCTGAGATTTAAGGATACGATTTTCGATGGTTAATTAATTCTGTTATGATATAGATTCTCTGAATGCAAGAACCTGGTATTCTTGGAGTTTACTTCGAGAATACGGTCATGTCGGGTTTCCGGATCCGGGCTTATGGACCCCGGTCTAGGGACGTGACATGATGTCTATGATATTCCTCATTGTCTTCTATTTATAGCTGCTTCTGAAAATAACTTCATGCTCTTATTTCTGCCTAATTACTTCTATGATTTTGTAAAATGGACATGTTTTCCAAGTTGTGGTCATTATGGAGATCATGAAAACACTCCTGATGTCTCGGTTGACTAGTTTTTGCACATTCCACGCCTTTTAAGGGTTTTTTCGGTTGTTGCTTGGCCATAAAAAGTCTCATGGTCGTATCTCATTTCCTCAGATGAAGATCTTGGTGGTTAAAGATATGATAAGGCATAGGACTAGGTCAAGGGACTTATAAAATTTATTTCCCGATGGGTTTTGTTGGGCTATCTTGGCCAATGGCCTTTCGGCTGGACCATAGGACTCATTTGTTAGCCCAAAGGGCAAAGTGATCAATCTTGTTTTGATGATAACAACCATTGATAGTTCTAATAATTGTGTGAGCATGTTCTTAATGATAGGATCCTTAGTACTCACACCAACATTGATGAAAATGGTTAGTTAGCTCCTTGTGTACATCAAAGGTATGATCTTACACACAAGGAACCTACACTTTGCAAGGCTCCAAAGCACAAGCATGAAGTCAATCCACATGCTATGGAAGTACTTACAAAGTCATGAAGAAGGAAGACCAACATGTCAAGAGCTACTCAATTCAACAAGAGTACAATCAAGTGTTATACTCCTTAACAAGAAAAAGTGTGAAGTTCAATACACTACAACTCAAAGATTTATATAGGACTTCAACACTCAAAGAAGATGTTGATCAAAGGCTTCAAAGTCCAAGTTCCAAGAATAATCAACTTGATGACTTGAAGACCTTAGAAAAATTAGTCTAAGCTTACAGGTAATCATTTGTGACTAATCTTTCCCTTTGAGAATACTAGGATGCATAGATGTTTAAAGCTCAACAATGCATGTTTTCAAAACCTCATGTTTTACTTTGTTCATTTATTTGAAAAGGATTTTGAAAACAAGTTTGTCAATGCCTAAGTACTTTAAAATGTGTTTTATATCTTTACAAAAAACTTAGGCATGTGCATGGGAACATTGGAAACTTAACAAAGTGGAAAAACCACTTTGAGACTGCACTCCGGTCGACCACCAAGTGTTGATGCGGTCGACCAGTGTGTTTTTATCCTTATTCGAGTTTTGATGTTCCAATACTCCAACGACTATATTCTCTCCAGACGACCTTGATATAAAGTAGGTCGACCGACATTTCTTCGGTAGACCTGACCCCATGAATGCGGTCGTCCAAAAAGAGAACAGGGGGCATTTAACATTTGATTAAAGGCACTCCGGTCGACCTACTATGTAGTAGCGTTCAAACGGAGCTGTGAATTCCAAGCCAAAATTATAATCGTTGTGACCAACAATGCTTGTGTATTCTTGCCCTATAAATAGCTTCTAAAGCTGAATTTTCATTATTAATCAAGCCATAAGAGGGCATGGATATATACACCTCATAAACACACAAGCAAACACTTTTTAGCTAAATTTCATATCATTCAAAAGCATTTGTGTTGAGCTATAAACTTCATCTATCTTTCTATTCGCAAGAGTGATTAGAGTTTTTATTTGTATATCCAATCCAATTAAGGGATTTGTAAAAGTGAGCTAAATTGTAAAGTCTCCTTAGAAAAAGATTAGTTACCCTTCTCATTTGTTGAGAAACTAGATTTTTGTGAACTAGTAAAAAGCTCTTTGTGAGCTTCACTCTTGGTGAGTGTTTGTAAGTCCTATGTGTAGGCAAAATTCCTCTTTGTGAGGCAAGTATCGATTTGGAGATATTGGCTCTTTGTGAGCTTAACACTCTTAGTGAGCGGAGTCTTCTTTGTGAAGCACAAGTCCTCATTTGTTAAGGAAATTGTAAAAGGTCCCACATTGCATTTGTTGTAAAAGGGTATCCATTAGTGGATGTTGAAATCCTTGGGTTTGGCCTAAGGTAGTTGATGTAGATTCTATGTGAATCGAACCACTATAAATCCTTGTGTTAGTTTTCTCTATCCCTACTCATTTACTTTATAGTTCTTGAATTGCTATAACTTGTTTACTTGATTACATGAACTATCTGCTTAGGATAGAAAACTCTCACATGCTTTTTTGCTTTATACAATTTCTTCACTTAGTCATCTAAGTTGCCTTGAACATAATTGAATCACTTAATGTGCTTAAACAACATATTTGTTGTTAAGGTGAACACTTGAGCAAAAGAAGTTTTAGAAAAGGCAAGAAGTTTTTAAGAACCTAATTCATCCCCCCCCCCTCCTCCTCCTCCTCCACCTCTTAGGTTCAATACCCCCAAAGGGGTCTTTCAATTGATATCAGAGGCTAACCTCCTTTTTATTTGACTTACATCCTAGGAGTATCCACGGCTCATATCTTTTCTAACATAGTTGACCAATCCCCTTCAAGACCACCTCTTTTTTATGGCTCCAACTTTGATAGTTGGCAATGTGCTTTTGAAAGTTTTTTTGTCTTCTAATGACATTTCCATGTTGAGCATTATAGAAGGTCCTCTTGTTCCTTCAATCTACACACAAGGTGTCATGGTGCCAAAGTTTAGGAAAGACTATAAGAGGATGACACTCAACTTCAAGGCCTTAAATGCTCTTTGTTGTGCATTAAATGAAGAATCTCTCAACAAAGTGCATGAATGTGAAGATTCTTATTCCATGATGAATATGCTTAAAGCATCATACAAAGGAGAAGTTGAAGTGGAAAAGCCAAATGTGGGAAATCTAGATTTGGGGACTCAATCTTGTGAAGGTATAGAGGACAACTCAATCACACTTCACGATCTCGATACAACCAAGAAGTCCGATAAAGGAGAAAACAATTGTCAATCGTCGATGAGCTCAAGAGTGATACATATTGAGCCTTCACAAGATGAGATAGAAGAAGAGACAGAAGAACCACAAGATAATGATCTTCATAATGAACTTATTTATGATGGAGACAATGAAGATCAAGCATCTTGCAAAAGGAAGAGAAAAAGATTGCAACTAAACTTCAAAGACAGAAATGTAAAGATAAGTGGTTTGAAGCTTGAAGACTTTAAATGGAGATGTTGAAAGAGAAAGAAACCACAAACACTCCATAGCACTTGGATTCCTCAAACCTCAATGGCAAATACATTCAAGGAACCAAGATGCTCAACTACTAGTGATGATCAAAACTTCAATGGGAATCTACAATCATCTTCACATGGTAAGGTTACAAAGGTATCAACTTCACTATCTCATAGTAATTCAATTGTTATTTTTAATAGTATGAGAAGTAAGCTTGATGCAATTATTTGTGATCTTGTTGATATTGTATCATGTACCATTGTTGATATTTTACATGGAGATAACTTATTGCAAGAGCTTCATTCGCTTGATGTTTCTCTTGCTAAGGTATCTAAAATATGCAACATCACGAGATTAGATGATTCTTTCTCTTATGTGCATAACTCTCATAAGAATCATCCTTGGTTCTTTAATAATGAAAATGTTGATCCAAATGCACACACTTTCCACTTGTTAAAATGCTCTAACAATTTAGGACCTCTGCAAAAGGTACCATGTGCTTCTCAAGTTTCCCTTGTAGGTTCTAAGAGATCTAAGTCTCCATCCAAAGAAATGAACCTCAAGAAATGGCAAAGCAAAGAAAAGACTCCAAGAAAAGAGTCATGTGCCAAGGACAACATGGTTGTGGAGATTTCATCAAGGAACATCAAAGATATCATCAATGATGACTCCACAAACAAAAAGAATATTTCTTCCAATGCATCAAATGCTCAAATGGAAAGAAGAAGCAATCAAAGGATAAGCTCCTCCTAAGAAGGAAAAGGTCAAGATCAAGGCCAAATCCTATGCCTCATTGGTCTCTTTGATGAAGATCAAAGTGAAATTCAAAGTCCTAAATCTATAGGCAATGAGGTACAATCTAATCCTTCCCTGATATTGACTATGATAATGAGGAGGATCCTTATGTGCTCATAACCGATTTATATGATGAATTGAAAAGGTTAAATAAGAAGAACAAGATCACTTGTAATGAACTTGCTTGCTCACTAAATGAAAGATCTAAAATGCAAGTAGAATATGATAGTCTTCTTACCTCTTTTCACATCATATTAAATGAAAGCGAGAATGCACTTTTATCGCTAAATGCTATGTCTCTTGAATACCAAGAGTTGCTTGACAATATGCATATTGTTGAATCCAAACGTGATGAGCATGATATCTTAAGGCACAAATTCAATGTATTAACTGCTTATGTGAATAAGTGTACATGTGCTAGAAATATCTTTTGTAATCTACTTGTTGCTCCTCATGCTCATATTGCCAGTAATTGCCAAGAGCACAAGCACACACACAAATATTTATACAATCTACTTATATTAATGCTAGAACACCACACACACACCACTATGCTAAGTGCTAAGTGCTCATATTGTGGTAAATGTGGTCATCATGCTACAAGTTGCATTAATAGGAAAAGAATAGAAAGAGATGTTAAATCTATTTGGGTTGAAAAGAACCCCAATGACCCATAAGAAAATGGGTACCAAAATTGAATTTTTTTTGTAGGAAACAGGGGAATTTCGGCCAACTGGGCAAGGCAACGGTCTACCGCAGAAATGATCAAACTGCCTCATTCCAAGAAAGGATATCCCGGTCGACCTCAACAGTTTCCCGGTCGACCGCAGCTAAAAGCTTATCAGTAACCGGGCATCCTAGTCGACCGACATCCCTCCCCGGTCCTCCGAAATCTAGACAGAAAGAAATCTAGTTTTTAATTGGACGAGGGCGGGCGACCGGATAGGACCTCTGGTCGACCGAAGAGTCGCGATTTAGCATAAATCAAGGGTTTTCAGTTCATAATTTCAAACGTCCTTTTTCCCTCTTCAAAATACTCTCAAACCCACCATTTTCACCAAACTTCATCAAAATCGAAAACTATACTATTCCAAACCTCAATTTCTTCCATATTCCATCAATTCATATCTATATGAAGAGAAATTTAACCTCCAATCCACCTTCAAAATCTTCAAAAGATCAACCCGAAGAAGATCCTCCAAAGAAGAAACCCAATTCATAAAGACCTCATGAAATGGCTTTAAAAATTTGTGATCCCATTGAGCCCGCTCCAAAGAAAGCAAATACAAAGAGAAAGGAGGATCGAAGCAAGGGAAAATCAAATAATGTGATTCAATCCGATGTAGAAACGGAGTCCGATGATGAGCATCCCATTCCACCTCCTACTCCGCGATTCCAAGGAGAATCATCTTCATACACCACAAAAAATGTAACCCCTCGTTTCTACTCAGATAAAGCTATGGAACTTTATGAGAACTTAGTAAACTAAAGGAGATGGATTATTCATGGGTATGCCATGGATAGTGAGATGTATCATGGGGCATTAAGAGATGTGCTAGATCACTTAATCAAAATGGGATAGTTGCTCCTATTCTCTCATAATTATGAAATATATCCTCTCACTATCTATGAATTTGGGGCAAATCTTGTAGAAGAAGGATTAAGAGATGATGGGATGTATTGGTGGACCTTAAAGGTAGGGAGCCTAGAATTTAGCTTTTCGGAAGCTATGATATGTGATACTTTTGGAGTAAAGTTTGATAAACTGGTCACTCATTTCTTTGATAATTCCGAAAATGTGCCTAGTGAAGGTGAGATAGATATTAGGTGCATTCAACAAGTCAAAATAAAGAGAGACAAACAAATTGGATGAATATGGTCGCATACTTCATCACATGGTGTCCAATGTTGTTGTCCCTGTCTTCGGCCATAAGAATTCAATTACATATCTTCAAATGATGGTAATGCAATGGCTTGTGGATATAAAGAAAGTGAGCTTCACTTATTTGGCTCTTAAGTACTTCTTGGAAAGTATTAAAGGAACTAGGAATTTCCTCCCTTATGGAAGTATGCTCACCTTGATTTTCAAGAGATACAATTTCAATGAAGGCCTTTTCCATCAAATGCACATGATATTAATAAATGGAAAATGGAAATTCCATTCAAGGTGCACAAATGATGAATTTTTGGAGGCCTTAATTGCACACAAAAAATCTCCAAAAGTATGTGAAACTTTGAAGAGAGAGATGGAGAAAAGAGGCATTCAAAGGAATAATGTGCATCACGAAGAAGAAGGCCAAGATCAAGGTTATGAGGACATTCATTTTGGGGTAAATGAAGAAAGGAATGTGGAAGCTAATATTGGGGACCAAAAACAAATTCTAAGAGAAGATATTGGTATAAGACCTCCTCAACCTAGAAATGAAGCAAACAATGACATCCTCAACCACATAAACGATAATTTGAAAAAGATACTTGATAAGTTATCAACCTTGAAAGGTGATGTGAATGAGTTGAGAGAAGAAGTTGGAGATTTAAAAACTAGGTTTGATGAAATGGACTACAAAGTTGAGGATATCAATAGAAATACAAAGTAAAAAACATCAACTTTTGTAGAAAATGAGGAGGAAGAGTTTGAGGAGGAGAAAGTAGTAAAATAAGAAGAGGCTAATGAAGATTCCATCAATGAGGATAATGGAAATCAAGATGAAGAGGAGAAAAATGATGAGGAGCCCAAGGAGATAATTAGTATTGAAGATGATGAAGAAGATATGGGTGAAGAAAGGGTGGAAGAATTGGGATTAGAAATTGGGAATGAAGGTCAAGACCTTGACATGGATTTGGGTGAAGACAAAGATGAAAATGTTGCCCAAACAAGTCAGGAAAGGGAAAATTAAGCTTCAAAGGATGGCAATGATCAAGAAGATTGATGAAAATTCGAGGAAATATCATTGAAGGAACTCAAAGTGCAATATGCAACTCTTCAAATCAATGAGAAAATTTCTAAACTCAATCTTTTTATATTTTCTTGTATTTCATTTCATTTCCTTGTATCCCTTCTTGTTAACCCTTGTGTTCCCTTAGAATAGCATTTGTTGTTCTTAAAATTTCTCTTTCCTTTTATGAATTGCTTTTAAGGGGACCTTGATGCTTATAACATGTTTTGCTCTTCATTTGTTTTTATCTTATGAGCATGTTATACTTAGAGAGCTTAATGATTTGATCTTTGCGATGAAAGCTCATTTTGAACCCCACCTCCCCTCTATTCTTTAGTGTATTATGCTTTGGGGGAGTTTGTATATGCTATGCTTAGTTTTAACTTGATCTATATAGCATATAAGGGTGTTTTGTTGGTTATATTCAAGTCTTAAGTTTGATATCTTATGTGGTTGATCATCTAGATGCTTGACTTAGGATATAAACTGCGATTGTGGCATTGATTATGCCTGTGTTGTGTTTATTTGGGTGTTTGGTGGTGGATAAAACCGAATTTACAGGTATGTCCTATTTTCTGCCAAAAGTCTGGTCGACCGGACTGTGGTGCTCGGGTCGAGCGAACCTTTACGGTCGACCAAAGGTCTCCTATGAGGTCGACCAATATAGCCAAAATTTCAGCAAAATTCAAACTACAACTTCACAAATCTATAAGTTTTTGCTGTTTTATTCATATAGGCACAACCTTAGGTGGAGTTTTCAAATGTTTTCATCCCATACCCCCCTCAAAATATGTGATGTATGCTCAATTTTCCTTATTTTACATCATCACATCACTTGTTGGCTTGTTTTCATCTTTTATCTCTTATAAGCAACTTGTGTAAGTTATTTTGGGAGTTATATGTGTTGTACATGTTTATTTCTTACATATACTCTCCCTTAATAACTTTGAGATCATATCTAGAGGTGAGTATCTTTCCATCCCACCTTCTGCTAAAATCTTGTAATAATTGCTCTCCACTTTTAGACTCAATTAGGTCTTTTTTAAATTCTTATGAATCAACTAGAACACATGACTACCTGATATAAGAATTGTAAGAGACTTGGCTCCTAAAAACTCTCTCTAAAAAATAGTCCTACACGCCTTTGGGACTCGCGACTATTCATGGTCGACACCGGCCATCCACCGGTTACTAGAGCCGCCGGCACATCTTCTTGGCCGAAGAAATCTTTCGCTGGTCTTCTCACCATCACTAATGCCGCCCACCCCTCTCCTTCGATCACCCCCCATGGACATTTTCAAGGGCGAATCAAATCTCACCAAATCTCTAGACGAAAATGAATCTCTCCTATCCCAATGGAGATTTTCTCTTATTGGTAAATTCCATAAACATGGCCCTATTATAGAATCATTGCGAAAATATTTCCAAAAGGTTAGCTTCAAGGGAAGTTTTTGGATCAGTTGGATGGATCCAAGGCATGTGTTTATCAGATTCGATTTGAAGGAAGATTATTGTAGGCTTTGGAGGCAAGGAAGCTGAATTTTTTTGTGGGTTGAACATGAGAGTGTTTAAATGGACCTATAACTTTAATCTGTATGAGGAGCCTTCAATTGTTCTGATTTTGGATTGGTTTCAAGGGTCTTCCAATCCATCTTTACAATAAGGCGAAGCTATTTTCGTTGGCAAAGGCTGTTGGAAACCCATTAACTCTTGATGCTCCAACTGCGAATGCGAATTGTCCTAGTGTGGAAAAAGTTTGTGAGGAGGTAGATTTATTGGCAGATTTTCCACACAGAATTAGGATCACGCATGCCAAATCTGGTAAAGGCTTTTGGTTGCCAATCACGTATGATGATCTTCCAGAGTATTGACCTGTATGTATGAAAATTGGGCACAGACATGGGTGTTGCCAATCCGCGATTGTGGATGATAGGAAGGTACGCCCAACAAAGATCGACAAAGGAAAATCTACGGTGCCTAACAATCATGTTGGCAGAGGCTCACGCAACAAGGAATTGAAATCTGGGTTACTGTGACTTTCCCAAATAAGGCTTTAGAACAGTGGAATTCGGTTGGTAGGGGAGGGTCGGGCGCTGGGAATTCTAAAGCAGTGGCAGCCCCAGCAGTTGCAAAATTGATCACGCAAAACCCTAATCCAACGGTGGGGATTTTATTGGATCGAAATCAGACGATGGTGGTTGATTTGGAGGATAAAGAGGTGTTGGGGCGGGGTCACCGGAGATTACGATTGTCGATTTGCCAATTTCTCAATCAGAGAACAAGGACACTGAGTAGATGCGGACCCAGTCGTATATGACTCTCTTGCGGCCGTTGATCAACTACCTGTAAAGTCAATGAATGGAATCAAAAGTAACGATGACATCAAAGTAGGTTGTTCATCACAAAAGAAAAATACACAGCAAGTACAATCTAATGGCAAGGGTAAAAGAAAAATCAACCAAGAGATGTATTGTCCAAATCGCTACAGAGTTTCGCAACACAATTGGCGGCGGTCGTGGTTGAATCGGAAATTGTGGTGCCGGAAAACATGGCGGTTGTTGATGTTCAAGCACCTGGTCAGTTGGATAATGTTACGGGTCAAGCAGATGTCTTGACAAACTCGAGTCAGGCTGATGGATTGACCTATTCAGAATCAGAGGAGTTGGACTTGGCAGATGGCTCGACTAGTAAGGTGGAACAACATGCAAACCCGGATGGTGAGGTGGCGCAGATTGTTTCATCACAGGGGACCGAAACAGGGGAAGCATGGGATGTTGCCATTGATTCAATTGTTATGGACCTTCCTGTGATCTCATTGTCTCCAACAGAACACTCACTCTCGGTTGCACCGGGTCCAGTACGAAGTTCTCCACGTTTGGTCCAAAAGGGCTCAAATGCTAATACTTAATAGTTATAGATTACTTTTGCTATTACTTCCAAATGTTAATCATGAATTGGTTGATTTGGAATGTTCGGGGATTTTCGAATGATAGATCTGTTGCTAGCATTTGTCAGTTAAAACGTGATCATCACTTAAATTTTGTAGTGGTTTTAGAACCTATGGTTGGTATGGATGTTTTGCAGCTTTATTGCCAGAGGTTGGGTTTTGATAATTGTTATTGTAACTGTGTTAGTAAGATTTGGATTTTTTGGGATAGCGTATTAAGATGTGGATGTATTAGGGGATATGGAACAAGTTGTTCATGTACGTGTAAACTCTTTTTCTGGCATGCCTATTTTCTGTTCTTTCACATATGCCAAGTGTTCGTATATGCAGAGAAGACTATTATGGGATGAGCTGCGGTCTTTCCATTCCCAATATAATCAGCCGTGGCTCATTGGTGGTGATTTTAATGTAGTGTTGCGCCTTTCAGAAAGTCAAGGGTCGATACCGGCCATGCTCCCTATTGAGGAATTTGCAGATACCATTCAGGATTGTGAATTGATGGAGGTGTCATATCTGGGGAGTTTGTATACTTTGTGTAGGTCTTCATCGGCGACTAGATAGGGTCCTAGTAAACAATTCTTGGAACTCCATGTTTCAATTAACTCAGGTAACGCACCTTCCCAGGACTATTTCTGATCATTGCCCATTACTGATAGACTTTCAACTTGTGATGAATAGACAGAGATCGGCATTTCGGTTCCAGGACATGTGGCTTAAGCATAAGAATTTTATGGAGGTGGTTAAAACTTGTTGGGCAGTGGAGATAGATAATTCGAGGCTATTTCGGCTTCAAGCAAAGTTAAAGAGGTTGAAAAACACTTTGCCCTTGTGGAAAAGGGAGGTGTTTGGAGATATTCATGCTCACCTAAAAAATGCAATGATGAAAGTTGAAGCTATGGAGGCAGCATATGATTCAGATCCTACACAAGATAATTTTGGTGTTTTAACGGAGGCAAAAGATCAATACATTGATGCTCTTGAACGGGAGGAGATTTTTTGGAGACAAAAATCACGCATCAAATAGATCAAGGAGGGAGAGGCTAACACGAATTATTTTCATTCTTTTTGCAGGAACAAGCAGAAGCGGATGAATATCGCCCAAATTACTCATAATGGCGATATTCTAACTCACGGTGATGTCATTGTAGCCGCGGTTCCTACTTCTTTGAGGAACTCTCCTGCGAGATGATACACCCTCTTCGGAATTGTTCTTGCAATAGTACAAACCTACTTTAATCACAGATGATGACAACAGATCCTTGGCGAAACTTCCACAGAGTCAAGAGGTAAGAAATGCGGTGTTTGATTTATGCCCGAGGAGTGCAGCGGGTCCAGATGGTTACGATGGAAGAGTTTTTTCAAGGTTGCTGAGACATTGTTGGTAATGATGTGGTCAGAGCTGTTCAAGATTTCTGGGTTGGTTTTCCTTTACAAAAGGCGATGGTGAGTGCGAGTGCATTCTTGGTGCTTATTTCGAAAGTAGACAACCCAACAACCTTTGGAGAGTTCAGGCCAATTTCGTTATGTACCTTCACTAGTAAAATCATTTCAAAGGTAATGGCAAATTGATTGTCTGTGTTTCTAATATCTTTAATCAGTTGTAATCAGACATGTTTTTTAAGCGGCCGAGCTATTATAGATAATATACTCCTGCTACTTAATTGGTGGGATCTCTCAACGAAAAAGTTAGAGAAGGCAATATGATCATCAAATTGGACATGATGAAGGCGTTTGATCGTGTATCGCATTCTTTCCTCAAGGCGGTGTTACAGCAGTTTTAGCTTTGGTCCTCATTTCATACATTTAATAAGTAATCTGCTTGAGCACAACCGGTTTTCTGTTCTCATTAATGGCTGTCCAAATGGGTTTTTTAAGGCAGGAAGAGGAGTGAAGCAAGCAGATCCTCTATCACATTTATTATCCATTCTTGCGGTTGAAGCTTTTTCTAGAGGTCTGAACTATCTAATGGGATTCCGATCTACTGAACCCTACATAGTAGCCCGTTCAAGTATGGTCATTTCTCAGTTGGCGTATGCGGACGATATGGTTATCTTTTTAAATGGAGGGAAGCGTGGTTTGCAACATTTGATGGAGTTTATTAAGCAATATGAGACTTATTCTGGGCAGCGAGTCAATCCAAGTAAAAGCTCCTTTTATGTATCCAGCCGGACTCTTCCTTCGCAAGTGCTCATGATTTAGCAGGTAACTGGCTTCTCTATAGACTCTTTCCCTTTCACCTACTTGGGCTGCCCTCTGTTCACAGGTAGAGCCAAAGTTGTATATTTTGCCCCAATGGTGGAAAAAATTGCCTCACGAGTTGAAAGGTGGCAACGAAAATTACTTGGCTCTGGCGGTCGCTTGATTTTGGTAAAGCATGTTTTGCTCTCTATGATTCTTTACGTCTTGGTTTCGTCATAGTAAATACCATGAACTTGTCTATAACCTTTAACTACTAGTCGAGATTTAAAAGTGTGTACATTACCATCCATGTCGGTTTTCTTTTTGAAACACCATTTGTTATCATTGACCTTACACCCTTCGGGTGGGTCAATCAAAGTCCCCACTTGGTTATCGTACGTGGATTGCACTCAGACTTCATAGCTTCTAGCCACTTATCTGACTCAGAACTACGAATTGCCTCTTTGTAGGTAGTGGGTTCATCTTGATCAATCAGTTCAACCTGATGATCATCAGTCACGAGAAATCCATATCTCTCAGGCAGTTGATGTACCCAACTCGACCTCCTTGGGCCTTGTGTCAAAGATTGAAGCTCAGTATCAGCACGTGAGCTTGCTTGAACTGCCAAAGTTGGTTCGGATGTTGTTTGGGGATCTGGAATTTCCTCAAGATGGATCTTACTCCCACTATCCTCTTTGGAAATAAATTCCCTTTCAAGGAATAAACCATTTCGAGCAACAAACACTTTGTTCTCTGATGGAAGATAGAAGTATTATCCTTTAGTTTCTTTAGGATATCCCACAAACAAACACTTGTCAGATTTAGGGGTGAGTTTATCAGATAACAAGCGTTTTACACACGCCTCGCATCCCCAAATTTTGAGAAATGACAAACTAGGTCATTTCCCAGTCCATATCTCATATGGAGTTTTTTGAACCGCTTTAGAAGGAACTCTATTCAATATAAATGCAACAGTTTCTAAGAGCTTCAAAGGAAATTGGAAGACTTGTTTGACTCATCATAGATCGAACCATATCTAGTAAGGTGCGATTCCTCCGTTCTGATACACCATTCCATTGTGGTGTGCCAGGAGGAGTTAATTGTGAAACAATTCCACAACCCCTAAGAAGTTCGCCAAACTCTTGGTTAAGGTATTCGCCACCTCAATCTGATCGAAGTATCATAATACTTTTACCAAGTTGATTTTGTACTTCATTTTGAAATTCTTTGAATCTTCCAAAAGATTTTGATTTATGTTTCATTATATAGACCTAGCCGTACCTACTGATATCATATGTGAATGTGATGAAGGACTGAAACACTCCTCTAGCACTTGTGTTTATTGGTCCACATAGATCTGTATGTATGAGGCCCAACAAATCAGAAGCTCTCTCACTTTGTCCAGTAAAGGGAGCTTTAGTCATTTTGCCTAACAAGCAAGAATCACATGTCTCATAAGACTCTAAGTCAAATGATATCAAAATTCCATCTTGATGGAGTTTTGATATGCATTTCTCATTTATGTGGCCTAAACGACAATGTCAAAAGTAGGTTTGGTTTAAGTCATTGGATTTAAACTTCTTAGTATTAATGTTATAGATGGGGCCTTTTAATGGATTCATCGAGGTTAAGAACATAAAGCCCATTCATCAAAGAGGCATCTGCATAGAAGATACGATCTTTATGAATGGTGCAAATTTTATTCAGAATATTTAATTTAAAACCTCCAATATCCAAACAAGAAACTGAAATAATATTCCTACTCAAAGTTGGAACATAAAGACAATTATTCATTTCTATAATAAGGCCACTTGGCAAACTACATTAAATGTCCCGGTAGCTACAACAACAACTCTTGCTCCGTTCGCTACTCTCAGTTCCACTTCTCCTTTTGCCAGTGATCTACTCCTTTTGAACCCCTGCACATTTGCACAAATGTGAGATCCACAACCGGTATCTAATACCCACGAAGTAGGAGCAGACATGTTAATTTCAATAACATAAATATCTGGAGAGACAGTCAAACTGGCTTTCCCCTTTTTCTTCTCTTCCAAATAGAGTTTGCAGTTCCGTTTCCAATTACATGGTTCATTGCAGTGGAAGCAAACTCTTCCTTTGGTGCCTTGGCCTTGGGTTTGGGCTTGTTATTTACTTTTCCCTTCTTGGCCATGGGTTTTCACTTTCCTTTCTTCTTGAAATTCCCTTTTTGAACCATTAAGACTTCAGAGGTCTTCTTAATGTTCAGTTCAGCCTGCTTGAGCATCCCGTGTATCTCATGTATGGACTTCTCCATGCCATGCATGTTGAAGTTCATGACAAAATGCTCATACTCCGGTGGGAGTGAGCCCAAGATCATATATGTGGCCATGTCAGGACCTACGGGAGGCCCAAGTTTCTCAAGTTGGTCAAGATAGCCCTTCATCTTAAGAACGTGTGCACTTACAGAGGTGCCAGGGGCCATCTTGCAACTATTCAACGCCTTAGTGGTGAGGAATCTTTCATGACGGGCTTGCTCTTGGAACATTTCCTTGAGCTGGCCCATCATCTGGAAAGCCTCAACCCCTTCAAACTGTTATTGACAATCAGTGCTCATTGTGACTAACATGAGACAAGTCATATCGTTGGAGTCATCAGAGTGCTTCTTCTAAGCATCTCTCTCAGCTCCGGGGGCGTTGTTTGCTGGCTGTTCAGGAATAGCCGTATCAAGAACGTGTAGCTTTCTTTCCTGCTTAAGGACAATCCTTAAGTTACGGGCCCAATCAAGGAAATTGGTCCCACTTATTTTTTCCTTCTCAAGGACGGATCGCAATGAATTATGTGATGTATTGGTTGCCATTATCTACATTAAATTATTTGCAAAGTTATTAGTTTTTGAGCAAAAACCTTTCCACAATTTCAACACTTGATAAATGGTGGAAAATAACATTTTACGATAGTTATAAGTTAGCTTTGTCTTATCCCCATAGTTAAAGTAAAATCAACCTATGGGAATGACATCTGTATGCCCCGGCTATTTCCCATTTTATGCCCTAGGCCCAAAACTATTTTGATAGCCTAGTTAAATCGAACCATGTCTAAGCATATGAAAATCACTATTTTCCCATCTCCTCTTGCCTAGATAACCACTTATCTGTTGCTTTGGCAAGCAGACAAAATGATGATCCAAACTGAAGGAGTGCTTAGGATATGGTAGGCATTTTAAGACTTAATTAAAATGATTTAATATGACGTATAAAAAATCAAGCCCCATAAGACTAAAAAATAAGCATCTCATGCAATATATAAATCATAAAAGTAAACGTGAGATAGGATGGCCTAATCCTATGACGACTCCCACGAGCCTTGTGGGACCCAAGGGTCAATCTAAGTCAATATCCATCTCATGGATAAAGTATTCGATCCAGCGTCCTCCAATCTTGTTACATAATTACATGGGCATACCCAGCCTTCAATGTAAAGCAATAAAACTAATCTAAGAAAGCAATTACAATTTTACATTATTGGAAAAATGACTCGCGGGGTCGTATTATAATATTACAACCCAATTAAATGTAAAACAAGATGAGGTATAGTAGGCAATGCTATTCACCATGCTAAAACTCACATAAAACATAATGAAATAAAAAACGAATACATATATACAAAGTCTTAGGTCAGCAGAACGACAAGCGTCACGTAACGGCGGTCCCCTTGCGGGGTCCGGGGGCAGCGCCCTTGGAAGAAAAATCTGATTTTTCATCAACTCATCGAATGAGTTTTCTGCCCCGATTTTAACACAAAATCGCATAACATACATAATTGGATTATGCATTGGTTAATCTATTTAACCGAATTAATGGAATTAATAACAGATTCATAAACAGTTTATGCATATAATCAGATTAATAACAGATTAGCCGAATCAATACAATTGCAATTGATGCATAATTAATCGAATTAATAACATATGATAGCAGTTCATACAATATTAATCGAATTAATAACATACATAACAGTTTATGCATATCAGAATATACAGAAACATATAAACATGATTAGCCAAAATCAGTTTATGCATATATCATATATATTGAACAAAAAGATACAATCTTTTCTGTTTTCACACATACACATACCAAATCGAATTTGATAGTGTTATGATGTGATTAACAATATCGAATTCGAATGGTGTGAGCAAGGCTCTGATAACACTGAAGGGATTCATGGGCAGAAACTCGTTCTAAACACCCATGACTCCTTTCCCGGAGGATCCGCTTATACCATAGGAATCGAAAAAATCTAGACAGGAACTTACTTTTCGGGTTCAAGAATCTGATTCTTGAATGAAAGATGTTGTTTCTTGGATATGTTGCTGCCACCAATGGATTTCCCTTTGCAGAATGTCCCTCTGCCGGTATCCACGTGACGAAACGAACAGTGATTGCTAGCTCTTCGTTTTTTTGAGTTTCGGGAATTAGAGAGAAAAGGGAGAGGCAGAATAGAAAATCTTATGTTCTAGGTCTTTTGGTATTTCGGCTAAAAAGCATTAACCGCTAGGGTTTCGGCCAAGAGATGTTTATATAGGGAGTGAGAGGTTGTTTCAAGCACAACTCCCACGTCCTATCCACCTCTTATGGCACTGGGAGTCTATAACTCCCACGTCCTCTAGACTTCTGCTGGTAATGGGAGTCTTTATCGGATAATTACTCCCACGTAATCCCAGCTATACCGAAAATGCCCCTTATCTCTAATTCGAATAATAACGCTTTAATATTCTCAGAAAAATGAATGTCAGATATAATGAACCTAGACACATTCTAGATTTATTGAATCTGGACATGAAGCTCGTTAGCTCGTCTATGCGTGTGACCCTGTAGGTTCATATCACAATGGAAATGAAAACATACTTAGTAGTAGTATGTGTTCATAAATCACAAGTGGTCCTTAGCAGGACATTGTGACTACCCAAAGTGAATGAATTTATGGTGAAACCTAATACCAATCCACTATTTAATCCCTTTGTCTCACGATATCCTAATTAAGTATAAGGCACGGTAGTCGTCACCCTTATTAAGCTTAATTGTATTTTATGCTCGATCTCCGGGTAAACTGTCCCAACCAGTAGTATTTGATAACCACTTTATCAAATACATTTGAGCACGGCCATGCATTTAAACAGTTTTTCCCTATCGAGGGGCCCATGGATATCTCTCTCTAATAATAGAGAGGGACAAATTTCTTACAATGCCTCTCACATTCAAGCCATGATAAGACCCTACATCCGATCATCAGTCGTATTGATTACTCGATTAAAAGTAACGTCCGACTGAGTCAAAACGTGGCTCCATTCGTGCTAGAATCAATGGAGACATAAGTGATGGGATTCAGGGGCGGAAACTCATTCCAAACACCCATGAGTCCTCTCCTGAAGGATCCGCACATACGTAAACGAATCGAAAACTCGGGAAAAGGATTTACGTTTTTCGGCTTAAAGGTTGTATCTTTCGGCTCTCAACAGCAACCACCTTGAGTCCTCCCTTGCGGAATTACTCCCTACCGGTATCCACGCGACGAAACGGGAAGCGAGTGCTAGCTCTTCGTCCTTCTGAGTTTTTGGAAATTAGGAGGGAAAAGGAGGCAAAAAATTGAAATCAGTACTTCAGAGTATTTGATATTTCGCGGCTGAAAAAGAGAATTAACCCTAGGATTTCGGTCAAGAGAGGTTTATATAGGGTGTGAGAGGTTGTTTCAAAAACAACTCCCACGTCCCTACCAACTCTCCCAGCAGTAGGAGTCTTTAACTTCCACGTCCCCTAGACTTCTACTGGTAGTGGGAGTCTTTATCGGATAATAACACCCACGTAATCCCAGCACGAACCAAATACCTAAAATGCCCTCCTTAATCTCAAATTTGAATAATCACGCTTTATTATTCTCAGAAGAATAAATGTCAGATACAGTGAACCTAGACACATTCTAGAATCATTGAATCTAGACATGAAGCTCATTATATCGTCTATGCGTGTGACCCTATAGGTTCATATCACAATGGCAATGAAAACACACTTAGTAGAAGTGTGTGTTCATAAAGCGCAAGCGGTCCCTAGCAGAGACATTGTGACAACCCAAAGTGGATGAATTTACGGTGGAACCTAATATCAATCCACTATTTAATCCCTTTGTCTCACGATATCCTTATTAAGCATAAGGCATGGTGGTCGTCACCCTTATAAAGCTTAATTGTATTTATGCTCGATCTCCAGGTAGACTGTTAGTATCTGATAACCAATTTATCAAATACGTTTGAGCACGGCCATGCATTTAGACAATCTTTTCTTATCGAGGGGCCCATGGATATCTCTCTCTAATAAGAGAGGGACAAATTCCTTACAATGCCTCACACATTCAAGCCATGATAGGACGCTACATCCGATCATCAGTCGTATTGATTACTCGATTAAAAGCAACGTACGACTGAGTCAAAACGTGGCTCCCTTCATGCTAAAATCAATGGAGACATAAGGTCTAAGGATTCTAAAATAGTTGTAAAACACAAGAAGGGGGGGGGGGGTGAATTGGGTTTTAATCGAACTTGGGAACTTTTTCGAATCTAAGCAATGCTAGTATAAGTTTGTGCAAGATGAGCAAATGCAAAACCAAACCCAACAACAAAACAAAGGATTTATAGTGGTTCAATTCACTTAGAATCTACATCCACTACCTTGAGCCGCACCCAAGGATTTCAACAACTTCACTAAGAAGATCTTTTTACACTTGTGGACAACTCACTAAGAGTTTTACACAACAACCACAATACAAAACTCACTAAGAGTTACTTGCCCACACTAAGTAGGACTTTTACAAGAATTACCCTATCACTAAGAAAGGGAATTAAGATGAATAAAGAGAAAGGTTAATCACTCTTATAAGTGAGAAAGATATACCTTTGAAGTACAAGAAGATTAAGCTCTTAGAACATATGAATTCCACTCTTTGTCTTGCTTTTTGAAAGAACACTCTTGAATGATTTAGATCATAGAGATGAAGTGCTTTTTGCTTTGAGAGTGTTTAGACTTGATAAGAAATCAATGAAACTTTGATATGCAAGCCTTGGAATCATTCTCTAGCTTGGGAGTATTTATACATTTCAAAATAGCTGAAAAAATGACTCTTTAACGGTCAAAAAACGGCTAGTTTCTTGCAGAGTTCGGTTGACCGAACAAGGGTCGGATGACCCTCTTTGGGGACCTCGGTTGACCGAGGTATGCTAAGGTCGACCGACCTTGGCCAGAACAACTCTCAGTATCTTGTCGGTTGATCCGAGCTTGAGCGCGGTTGACCGAACTTCCAGAGTATGAAAGATGTTGATTTTTCACACGTTTTGAAATCTATTGAAGTCTAAAAGGTTTTCCCAAAAGGTAACAAGTAAGAACATATGCAAAACCATTTTAAAGTACTTAGACTTTGAAAACAAAGGCTTTTGAGATATGAACTCATTGTAAGGATCATTTTGAAACTTAGCCTTTTGAAAACGTGTTTATGAAAACATGCAAGACTTGAGTGTAGAGCTTATGTTCATGAGAGCATTGGTTAGAGCTTATAGGATAAAGACTTATAATGACAAAGCTAATCTAACCAAACCTAAGTCTTCAATCTTCAATCTTGATAGATGAGCCTTGAATGATTTGACTTTGAATCTTGATCATGGCTTGATTGAAGTACTTAGAGCTTCCAATATTAGTTCAGATATTCTATCACAAATATATAAAATTAGACACAACATCAAGTGTTTGTCCATTATCAAAAACCGAGTTTGATCGCCCTTAGGGCTAACAATCTCCCCCTTTTTGATTATGACAAACTTTGATGTAATTAGATAGGATATGGACAAATTTAAGTACAAGGAAGCATGGAAAAAGGATATAAGAACAAATAAGTGTAAAGCTAAGTGCTTATAAGATAAACCAAGATAGAACGAGAAACATAAGCACCAGCATGTTAAGTTCTTTTGCCATATTCATTAGGGACTCTTTGAAGAGCCCTATTTCCCAACCAACCTCCTTGCCTCCTTCCTTCCATTATAAATGTAGCTTTCTTGTGTGTAATATACATACCTTAGTTTACACAAGAAGCTAACTTACCATTTTCATCAATGTTGATGTGAGTGCAAAGGATCCTATTAAGAAGAACATGCTCACACAAACATTAGAACTATCAATGGCTTGTTATCATCAAAACAACATAGGATATTTTGCCCTTCGGGCTAACAATCTCTCCCTTTTTGATGATGACAAAACATTGATGCAAATGGGAATAATATGCAAAAATAAGATACCAAATGTATGCATGAGATAAGGATATTGAGGATCCAGACAAGTAGATGTTTTAAAAAAAATATTCTACTCCCCCTATATTAAAGAAACCCTTATCTCTCCCATTTTGCAAGTTCTAAGCTTTCTCCTTTTGTAAATTACTTCTCTTGGCACATTTCAACATAAAAATTTCTCCCCCTTTTTGTCAACATCAAAAAAGGTAAATCAGAGCGCCAATAAGAAAAGCATTTTAACGAAAAGTAATTATGAAGAAGGATTACTAAGGAATAAGCTTGGTTGATTTCTAAAAAACAAGGTGTCCATAATAACACATAAATCAAAAGATGGTCAAGTATGGCTCAAAAAGAATATCAACCTAAGCTAAAAACAAAGGAGATAAGGAATATAACCTTAAGCACAATCTCCCCGTTTATAAAACATACGATGTTAGCTATTTGAGATAAAACCAAGTTTGATACCAATTGACCAATTGTAAAACATGATACCAATTGTAAATATAGCCAATTGTAAAACACGTTTGAAAATATAGCTAACAAAGTACAAGTGGAAGTGATACCATGAATTCATAAGTTAAGCACATGTATCACAACCAAAAGAAGTAGATGAAGTGTAAGATAACACTTTGAGTACATTCCTCTAACAAGTTAATGGTTAGCTAAATGAGTGTAGCAACTCTTAAAGTGATACTAACCAAAAACTATAATGAGATCACAATGGATAAGAAAATGAAGAATATGATCTCAAAGTTATTAAGGGAGAGTATATGTGATACCAATTGTAAGAAAAAACCAATTTAAAAAATAAACATTTATAACACATATAACTTCCAAAATAACTTACACAAGTTGGCTATAAAATAAGAGAGAAGAAAAACAAGCCAACAAGTTATGTAATGATGTAAAATATGAACAATTTAGCATACATCACATATTTTGAGGGAGGTATTTTAAAAATATTTGAAAAACTCCCCCTTAGGTTGTGCCACTTCCAAACAAACAAATAGACACAACCCATGGCATAAACAATGCCACAAACATAGTTTACATCCTAAGTCAAGCATCTAGACGATCAACCACATAAGATAAATGCTATAGACTTGAATATAAAATCATCATCCCTAAATGCAATGAAGATCAAGTAAAAACTAAACATTGCATTTACAAATTCCCCCAAAGCATAAGACACTAAATAATAGAGGGGAGGGGGTTGTAAAATGAGATTTCATCACAAGGATCAAAAACAAAACAATGATCACTAACAAGGGATGAGTTAAGCCTTGTACCTCAATGCTCTTTGAGCTTGGACTTCTTACCATATTGGTTGATCTTCTTTATCAATCAAGTCCATTGAGGCCTTTTCGTGTGATCACTAACGTTTGAAGCTCATTGAGAGGTTGACATGTGATTGCTCCATTTTATTTGTAGTTCATCCTTGATTGATGAGATGAAAGCAATCTCCTCTTCTATTCATGACAAGTGTAGAGTCATCAATGATGGGTGATTTTTCTTTTCTTGATGAACCCTCTACAATCTTGTAATCCTTGGCATTTGACTCTTTTCTTGAAGTCTTAGCTCATTTGTGCCATTCCTTGTAGTTCATATCTTCTTTTTGAAGTTTAGAACTCTTTGTTTCCTACAAGGGATTCTTGAGAACAAATATGGTACCTTTTTAAAGGTCCTTCATGATTAGCTCAATATCTCAAGTAACACAAATATGCATATGGATCATGCAAATCAAAAACCAAAACAACTAGATGGATTCTTAAATGAATATGACATGATAAAAAAAGAATCAATCAAGTTGCATATGCTACATCTCATAGATACCTTAGCTAAAATAAACATGGACATTAAAGAGCATGCTAAAGGTCATCTATATAAATATAAAATTCAAGAATGTGAGATGCAACATATATAAGAGCAAGCATATATAAAAAATATATATATATATATATATATATATATATATATATATATATATATATATATATATATATATATATATCAAAAACACTTAAACACATTAATTAAAGTGTTAAGAGAAGGTGATTTTGATACCTTTGCTTTCTTACCAAGTGATGAAGATATTGGATTTACACTAAGGCTCTTGTCATTACTTGATGTTTTGCTCTTTGTATCTAACCAACTTGGTTCTCCAATTTATTTACATTTGAACTTTGAGAATCCAAGTGTTAAGGAGTGCTTTTGAATTTCTTCTTTTGGCACATCTCCTTTAACAAGCACTTCTTCTTCTCCGGTTATGTGACAAGATCATACACATTGAAACAACATAGAACCGGAGCTTCCCTTTAACTAATAAGAATCTATAAACTCAAGGGAAGAGTAACTTTTGGTACCCACTTTTGTTTGGGTCCAAGGGGGTTAGTTGAATTAAGCTTAACTCTCCAAATAGTTTTAACTCCCCTTTCAATCTTCTTCTTAACATGACATCTAGCATTTGTGTGACCATGTTTTCCACAATATGTGCAACAAATATGTGGCTTAGAAGATTTGTGAGCATGCACAAGATAACTACTTGGCCTATGTGACATTCTAGCATTTACAACATGATTCTTAGGTTTAAGCGAAGAGCTAGCAATATCAACATGTTTAGCAATATAACCAAGGCCATGTTTATCATGTGAAGCATGTTGCATACCAAGAATTTGATCAAGATTTTTCTTACCCTTAGTAAAGTTGTCAACAAGAAGGGTAAGATCATTAATTTTGTTCTTCATGTGATCAAACTCAACAAGCTTGTTTTCAAGAGATGACAATTTATTACAAGCTTCTATGTATTGTAATGAAGATGTATTGCAAGTAGTAATAAGACTTTCATTTTCATATTTCAAACAATTTACATCATCACACAACTTCTTATTTTCATCAACCAACTTAGATTTATCAACAAGCAAGGATTCCATTTTAAGCTTCATTTCTTTGTTTTGCTTTGCACATTTTTTCAATTGATCATACATATCAATTAAAAGCTCATTTGGATCATCCTCATCATTATCATCATTATCATAAGAATTTGAAATAGAGGGAGAAGGATGTACCTCATTACCAAATGCCATAAGACACATGGGGTCATTTTCTTCTTGATCATCCTCACTTCCTTCTTCATCCCAATGGCTTAACAAGCACTTTGCATTTTTGAGATTGAAGAACAATTTCTCTACTTCTTCATTATTGATGATAGAATCAAGATCACTACCCTTATTAGAACCATTTTTCCTTTTCTTCATCTCGAAGGTGAGTAGAGAGCCAATAAGTTCTTCCGTTGAATATGTCTTTAAGTCCTTGGCTTCTTCAATGGCAAGAGCTTTTGTCTCCCAACTTTTAGGAAGAGAATTGAGGATCTTCCTATTCATCTCACCCATAGTGTACTCTTTACCATAGGACTTCAAGCCATTTACAATGTTGGTGAGTCTTCAGTTCATCTCATTGATTGATTCATTTGGCTTCATGGAGAATAGCTCATATTCTCTAACTAGCATATTCACCTTTGTCTCTTTGACTTGATTTGTGCCTTCATGAGTAACCTCAAGCATTTTCCACATGGAGTGTGCGGATTTTCTTCCAAGGACGCGGTTGTACTCATCCGGATTCAAGGCACAACTAAGAATGTTCATTGCCTTGTAATTTTGAGTCATCTTCTTGGACTCAAACTCATTTAACTCATTGTCCGGCTTTGGCACTTGAACACCATCCACCAATTTCATAGGCACATATGGACCATCTTCAAAAATATGCCATAAAGAATAATCTATTGAGCACACATATATCTTGAAACGGTCTTTCCAAGCCTCATAATTATAACCATCAAAAAGTGGTGGCCTATTGGTGGAAGACCCCTCTAAGTAGGCTAATGCGGAATTACCGGCCATAATCTATACTTCAAGCGGTTAAGCTAAAGAAGAAGACGAGGCTTTGATACCAATTGTAAAACACAAAAGGGGGGGGGGTGAATTGGGTTTCAATCGAACTTGGGAACTTTTTCGAATCTAAGCAATGCTAGTATAAGTTTGTGCAAGATGAGCAAATGCAAAACTAAACCCAACAACAAGACAAAGGATTTATAGTGGTTTGATTCACTTAGAATCTACATCCACTACCTTGAGCCGCACCCAAGGATTTCAACAACTTCACTAAGAAGATCTTTTTACACTTGTGGACAACTCACTAAGAGTTTTACACAACAACCACAATACAAAACTCACTAAGAGTTACTTGCCCACACTAAGTAGGACTTTTACAAGAATTACCCTTTCACTAAGAAAGGGAATTAAGATGAATAAAGAGAAAGGTTAATCACTCTTATAAGTGAGAAAGATATACCTTTGAAGTACAAGAAGATTAAGCTCTTAGAACATATGAATTCCACTCTTTGTCTTGCTTTTTGAAAGAACACTCTTGAATGATTTAGATCATAGAGATGAAGTGCTTTTTGCTTTGAGAGTGTTTAGACTTGATAAGAAATCAATGAAACTTTGATATGCAAGCCTTGGAATCGTTCTCTAGCTTTGGAGTATTTATACATTTCAAAATAGCTGAAAAAACAACTCTTTAACGGTCAAAAAACGGCTAGTTTCTTGCAGAGTTCGGTTGACCGAACAAGGGTCGGATGACCCTCTTTGGGGACCTCGTTCGACCGAGGTATGCTAAGGTCGACTGACCTTGGCCAGAACAACTCTCAGTATCTCGTCGGTTGATCCGAGCTTGAGCTCGGTTGACCGAACTTCCAGAGTATGAAAGATGTTGATTTTTCACACGTTTTGAAATCTATTGAAGTCTAAAAGGTTTTCCCAAAAGGTAACAAGTAAGAACATATGGAAAACCATTTTAAAGTACTTAGACTTTGAAAACAAAGGCTTTTGAGATATGAACTCATTGTAAGGATCATTTTGAAACTTAGCCTTTTGAAAACGTGTTTATGAAAACATGCAAGACTTGAGTGTAGAGCTTATGTTCATGAGAGCATTGGTTAGAGCTTATAGGATAAAGACTTATAATGACAAAGCTAATCTAACCAAACCTAAGTCTTCAATCTTCAATCTTGATAGATGAGCCTTGAATGATATGACTTTGAATCTTGATCATGGCTTGATTGAAGTACTTAGAGCTTCCAATATTAGTTCCGATATTCTATCACAAAGATATAAATTAGACACAACATCAAGTGTTTGTCCATTATCAAAAACCGAGTTTGATCGCCCTTAGGGCTAACAATAGTAATGAGGAAGTAATACTTATGACTAAGGACCATGAAGTATTACTTCTCTAACGGATCACGTCCGATACGATATATCTCAATACATTGCATCTATGATATGATTTGTACTCATTACGCATGATTAGTAAAACATAATCATCATTATTTCATGAAGTATTACTTCTCTAACGGATCACGTCTTATACGATATATCTCAATACATTGCATCTATGATATGATTTGTACTCATTACACATGATTAGTAAAACATAATCATCAATCAAACATCATACTAGTTTTATTTCATTGTAAAGTAGATTACATAAAACTAGGGACAACTAGATAGTAAATACATAAGCAAATGAGTTTTACTATCAAATCACGCATTTGATGTTCATAAGAAAAATTAACTATTCAGATGAAATGCTCAAAAAGATATAAAACGTACAACATATGCTAATGGTCCTAGGGCAATACTAACAATCTCCCACTTGCCCTAGGTCCAATCATACATGATCCTCAATCCCATTGACCTAGTATGACTCTCATGTTTAGGCTGTGGGAGTGGATTGGTAAATGGATCTGCAATGTTGTCGTCTGTATGAAATTTGCAAATACTAACGTCTCCTTGGGGATCTTGAATAACCTCAAGATGGATTTTACTCCCACTATCCTCTTTGAAAATAAATTCCCTTTCAAGGAATAAACCATTACAAGCAACAAACACTTTGTTCTCTAATGGAAGATAGAAGTAATATCCTTTAGTTTCTTTAGGATATCCCACAAACAAACACTTGTCAGATTTAGGGGAGAGTTTATCAGATAACAAGTGTTTTACATACGCCTCGCATCCCCAAATTTTGAGAAATGACAAACTAGGTCATTTCCCAGTCCATATCTCATATGGAGTTTTCTGAACCGCTTTAGAAGGAACTCTATTTAATATAAATGCAGCAGTTTTTAGGGCGTAGCCCCAAAAGGAAATTGGAAGATTAGTCTGACTCATCAGAGATGGAACCATATCTAATAAGGTGTGATTCCTCCATTCTGACACGCCATTCCATTGTGGTGTGCCAGAAGGAGTTAATGGTGAAACAATTCCACAACCTCTAAGATGTTCGTCAAACTCTTGGTTAAGGTATTCGCCACCTCGATCTGATCGAAGTATCTTAATACTTTTACCAAGTTGATTTTGTACCTCATTTTGAAATTCTTTGAATCTTCCAAAAGATTATGATTTATGTTTCATCAGATAGACATAGGCATATCTACTGAAATCATCTGTGAATGTAATGAAGTACTGGAACCCTCCACTAGCACTTGTGTTTATTGGTCCACAAACATTTGTATGTATGAGGCCCAATAAATCGGAAGCTCTTTCACTTTGTCCAGTAAAGGGAGCATTTTGTCATTTTGCCTAACAAGCAAGAATCACATGTTTCATAGGACTCTAAGTCAAATGATGTCGAAATTCCATCTGTATGGAGCTTTGATATGCGTTTCTCATTTATGTGGCCCAAACGACAGTGCCAAAAGTAGGTCTGGTTTAAGTCATTTGATTTGAACCTGTTAGTATTAATGTTATGGATGGGCCTTTTAATGGAATCATCAAGGTTAAGAATATAAAGCCCATTCATCAAAGAGGCATCTCCATAAAAGATACGATCTTTATGAATGGTGCAAATTTTATTCATAATATTTAATTCAAAATCTTCAATATCCAAACAAGAAGCTGAAATAATATTCCTACTCAAAGTTGGAACATAAAGACAATTATTCAGTTCTATAATAAGGCCGCTTGGCAAAACTAAATTAAATGTCCCGGTAGCTACAACAACAACTCTTGCTCCGTTCGCTACTCTCATGTCCACTTCTCCTTTTGCCAGTGATCTACTCCTTTTGAACCTCTGCACATTTGCACAAATGTGAGATCCACAACCGGTATCTAATACCGATGAAGTTGGAACAGACATGTTAATTTCAATAACATAAAAACCTGGAGAGACAGTCAAACTGGCGTTCCCCTTTTATTTTCTTCCAAGTAGAGTTTGCAGTTCCGTTTCTAATGGCCTGGTTCGCCACAATGGAAGCAAACCCCTTCCTTTGGTGCCTTGGCTTTGGGCTTGGGCTTGGGCTTGTCATTGCCTTTGCTTTTGCCCTTCTTCGCCATGGGCTTTCACTTTCCTTTCTTCTTGAAATTCCCCTTTTGAACCATTAAGACTTCAGGGGTCTTCTTAATGTTCAGTTCAGCCTTCTTGAGCATCCCGTGTATTTCATGTGTGGTCTTCTCCATGGCGTGCATGTTGAAGTTCATAACAAATTGGTCATACTCCGGTGGGAGTGAGCCCAAGATCATATCTTTGGCCATGTCATGACCTACGGGAGCCCCAAGTTTCTCTAGGGGCATTGTTTGCAGGCTGTTCAGGAATGTCCGTATCAAGAATATATAGCTTTTCTTTCCTGCTTAAGGACAATCCTTAAGTTGCGGGCCCATTCAAGGAAATTGGTCCCGCTTAGTTTTTTTTTCTCAAGGACGGATCACAATGAATTGTGTGAATTATTGGTTGCCATTATCTACATTAAATTATTTGCAAAGTTATTAGTTTTGAGCAAAAAATCTTTTCCACAATTTCAACACTTGATAATGTTGGAGGAATAACCGGGTCATACACATAAGCGCAGCGGAAATAACTTTGACCCGCCTCTATCAGGATCTTTCACGAGTAAGTACCTACGACTATGGGATAGTGTTTTACCTTATATGGATGCTAGAATGGCTGAAACGCTTTCAGCGGTTTGTTGTAACGAACGGAACACCACGCTTGCAGGCTCCGTCTCTTCCGGTATCCACTCGATCTTCCGGAGATGGTCTTCTACTGCTTGGTGCTAGCCAACGCCTTGTAGAAGCTTTGAAGACACTCTTCAATGGATGGAGTATGAACGACCTTTTCAAGAACAAGAAACAAGCTTTCTAACTTCGTTTCTATTAGCAAAAATGCAAGAAAAAAGTCCAGAAATTTGTCTTGTCTTTTTCTCTCTAAAACTCACTTTTTCTCTCTATTCTCTTAGCTTTAAAAGGCTGGAGAAAACTGATTAGAATGATAGGAAAAATCTGAATTTTTCCTCTAGTCTATCAAGAAAGAGTGGGGTGAGATAATGGGGGAAGTGGGAGATCATGGAGAGAATTACTCCTCCACTCTCTCCACCACTTCAACCACCATCAAGAGGGCTGAATTTATGTCTAACATTCCAGCCATAAGGTCGGTCCAAACGGGTCGGTCGGCCCAATCATATTGGTCGGCCCAACCCGATTAAGGGCCCAATCCAATCCCGGGCCGGGCCCGGGCTTCGATCGAATTGGCGCACCTTAGATTAAATGTACTCCAACAAGATAAATAGTGGGGAAAATATTTTACAATAGTTATAGGAAAACTTTGGCTTAACACGTAATCATCTAATGGAAATGACATCTATATGTCCAGGCTATTTCCCATTTTATGCCCTAGGCCCAAAACTATTTTGATGGCCTAGCTAAGTTTGAACCATGTCTAAGCTTATGGAAATCACTATTTTCCCATCTCCTTTTGCTTAGATAACCACTTGTCTGTTGCTTTGGCAAGCAGACAAAATGATGATCCAAGCTCAATGAGTGCTTAGAGTATGGTAGGCATTTTAAGACTTAGTTAAAACATTCTGTTTGAATAAGACATTAAAACACGTAATACAATTATACAAGCATCTCATGCAATATATAAAGCATAAAAATTAAACGTGAGATAGCATGGCCTAATCCTATGATGACTCCCACGAGCCTTGAAGGAGCCAATGGTCAATCTAAGTCAATATCCATCTCATGGATAAAGTCTTCGATCCAGCAGCCTCCAGCCTTATTACATAGTTGCATGGGCATACCCAGCCTTCAATGTAAAGCAATAAAGCTAATATAAGAAAGCGATTACAATTTTGCAAAAATTGAAAAACAGCTCGCAGGGCGTATTATAAAATTACAGGCCAAAATATGTAAAACAAGGGGTATAGTAGGCCATGCTATTCACCATGCTAAAAATCACATAAAGCACAATGAAATCAATAACGAGTACATATACAAAGTGTTAGGTCAGCGGAACGAAGAATCGCCTTAATTGCCTTACTAACATAATCAGATTATGCATTGGTTAATCAGATTAACGGCAGGAGACATACAATCAGTTTATGCGTAATAACCGAATTAATCAAATTAATTACTGAATCACAGAGACAGTTTATCACTACTAGAAATATAGCTTGTTGCGACGAGACTTTTTGCGTCGGGCGTTTACCGTTACAAATAACTGTCATTTGCGTCAAGAATGACACACCAACGCAAATAACGGTACGACGTCGTATTGTGATATACATTTACGACCGCTAAGTAGTATTTGCGTAGGCAAATTAATTCGTCGTGAAAAGGGGATTATATGCGACGGGCATCAGTCGACACAAGAAGTTTCGCCACAAATAATCAAAATTTGCGACGGGATTCTCCCGTCACATATAAAGTTGATGCAAATGACCAAATTTGCGACGGGATTCGTCCGATGCAAAAGGTTTTTCCCCAAATAACAAAAAATTGCAATGGAATTCTCCCTCACATATTAAGTTGATGCAAATGACCAATTTTTTTTTTTTTTTTTGCACACAACTCAGAATGCTTTTTGCGCTCACGATTAAAAAGGAAAAATATTTTTTAGTCTACAAAAATCAAATTAAAGTTACTTTTATTTTTTAAAAATATTCAATGAATACAAATTTTTTTTTTTACTTAGAATAAAAGTTTTTGAAGGGTTATTTTTGTTTTTTTTATGGTTGGAAACAAAAAAATTAGTCTGGCTATAATGTTTCAGGATAATTTATAAGTTGATATGTATAGAAGCGGAATCGTTAGATTGTTATTTCGATGATTTAGATTAAAGGTAAATTCACAAAAAATTTCATGAATAATTTAGAAAGTTGTGTGAGATCACTTTTATTATAGGACATTGGATCAAGAAATCCGACGGTCGTAAATAATTACTACCCATGAAACAATAAACATCATCATAGGAAATTATGTGTTTTGTTCTTGAAGACCATAAATTTTCAGGAGCAAGAATTTATCTTCCCGCGATGTTCCCAAAAAAAATTCCCGCGAAAATTTGCAGTAATCTTCCCATGTTCGGAAATCACGGTCTCAAGATTTGGAGATTCTCCTTCGTGGTCTCAAGATTTCGGTAACTATATATTCTCCCTCTTTCACTCTCATAGTCTTTAAAATCATAGATTTAACCTAGAATTTTTTTATTTTTTATTTTTTTGCGGATTGTTTTTGCCCAAAAAGGTACGTTATTCCTTTAATTGTTCAATTTACTTAGTTTTGTTGTAGTTATTGTTATGCAACTTGCATAATTTTTGTTTGCTATTGTGAATTGGTATAAAAAACTTCAGTCATGGACGATCACAAAACTGTAAGTAGGAGAAAAACAAATCAGCAAAACTTATGGATCAATCTTTGGAAAATAAAATCAAAACATCGACATCCTCATGGAACTTTAGTCAGGGGAATAAGGAATATGGAGGTGTGGGTGGGAGTAGGGTGAATAAGGAATATGGATTGACCAAAGTTCAGGGTATTTGGCACTTATTAGGTACGTTATTTTTGTTGATGAATTGTATTAGAAGTCTCAATTGCTTGTACTCAATGTGTTAGTTTGCCCGGGGGGGGGGGAATGTAGATAGTTTTTTTTTAAGAGAAAATATAAGATACGGACTTGTTTTGTAATTCTCTCTTGAAGAATGAATTTGCGGAATGTGTTCTATCTTGAGAAAATCATTGTTGGGTGGTATCTTGCCAGATCCTGAGCTTTTTTTTTTTTTTAATAAAAATAAAATACAAACTGAACATTTTTCTAGGATTATCGATATATCAGGTTCAAACTGTTACAATTGTACATAAACAAATTAATGAAGATTTGAAGAGAATGACAGAGTTAGAAGATTTATGATAGTTTCACAACATCATTTGAAGCCAAAACTTCAATATTGATTTACTTGAGCAATTAGTATATCATAAGTACACAAAATGGAATCAGTGTGATTGTTATGCCATCAAGTATCACGCATGATAAAAACTTCTTCCTATTGACTCAGGAATTTCTCTCCTTCGGGATCAGAATGTCATATTAAGAATTTTACCAAGAGGCTGATAAACTTTTGGAGGAGCATTATTGTACCCGAAACTGGTGATTTCTTTGGACATTGATTCCTCTTTGCTAATTCAGCTTTTTACTTTGCCTTAAGTTCCTTCCACTTCTTTATCTGTTCCTCCCATTTCTTTAATTTGTATTGCCTGATCCCTTTACTACCAAATGATTTTTATTGACCTAATTTTTCTTGTTTCCAGCATAATTTTGTTTTTTCCCGAAAAAAATAAGTTGAAGAAGAGGTTGAATTTGCCTCCAGGACCACCTGGATGGCCAATTGTTAAAAACTTATTCCAAGTTGTTGGATCTGGAAAACCATTTTTCCAGTATGTTAGAGATAATCTTTTGCCTAAATATGGTCCAATTGTAACACTTAGAATGGGTACAAGAACCATGATTATAACATCAAATGCTGATTTAGCCTATGAAGCCCTTGTTGAAAAAGGTCAAATCTTTGCTAGTAGGCCAAGAGAAAAACCCTTTTGTGAATGGCTTATCTTTGTATACTTGCTTTGTGTGTCTTGGTATTATGTGAGTTCATGGCATATGTGCGCTTAAGGTTTGATGTCATGTGTATATGTTTATCCCTTTTGTGATGAGTTTTGAAAAAAGTTGTATATTAGCGGACACCCTCATGTTCTTTCCTATTTATCCTATGGTTGCTTGGTTGAACTCTGTTTTTTCAAAGAAAAAGAAAAAAAGATGTCATCCTTAGACATTTCTCAATGTTTTTCAATTTAATAACCAAAGGGGTGATTTGGGTTGTGTGATGTTTTGAACTGGTTTTTATATTAAAAAGTTGCTAAAAATGGTATTAAGTTGTTTGGAAATAGGTTTAGAGCTTCCTGGCATCATCAGCAGGGCTCTTTTTCGCCCTAAATAATTTTTTTTGGTGAAAATTAGTTCATGAAGTTTGTTAGAGATTGGAATTTCCTCAAATGTTTACACGACTTCATTTGTCCTTTTTTAGATAGAAACAGTAGAATATGTACTTGTAAACCTTAAAACATGTCCTTATTTTTTGATATTATTCTCATTGTTGGTGGCAATTGGATGTTCTTGTCCTGCTCATTCTGCCATGACCACACACTCAGCTAAGTCTTCATGCCTATGTTGTTGAGAACTTTTGAGTATGGTGAAATCTTCGATTATTAATTTATAATAAGATTAGAAATTTTACACAAAAAAAAGTATTGTTAGACTTCCAGTACATGTACTTATTGAGAAGTTTACTACATATCGTCGTTTACATTTAAGCGCATTGAATTTGAGTGGCAATGTTTTACTTGAAGAAGGTGCTTTGGTTTGTCCGGAAACTGGTAGAAAATCCCCTGTGAATAAAGTCATTCCTAATATGCTTCTTCATGAGGATGAGGGAGATTTTTTTTTGTTTCTGATGGAGGTCACTAAAGTAGGTTTTTTTTTAAAGGGGGTTTCTGAAGTTCTTTAGCGACTTTTTGGTCTGATTTATGTGTTAATGTGGCTATAATATTAATGGAGATTGTGAAGTTCAGATGTATTGAAAATCTTGCCATTTTTTTACTTGCTTTGTTCTTAATTTGTTAGACTCCGGATCTTCGATCTTCTAATTCACTATGTAATACAGTGCAATGTCATTACTAAACTCCCATGAATACTGCATGTGAATTAATATCATTGGTCTACACTCCCATGAATTCTTTCTCCCTTGTCTTCTCCCAGAAAAAAACGTATAGACTCGAAGCAAAATCAGTATTACCATGCATCCAGAGACGAAAAACATCCCTAGGATCAATGCCACCGGTAGAATAGGACTCCAAAACTTCTAGTACATTGTCTATCTAATCAAGATTTATGAATATCTAATACAGAATAGAGAAACCACTGCAGAAGTATATGTGCAAATCATTTTAGAAATATGGAGCATGAGTATTCTCTTCTTGTAGTGAACAATATAATACATTAATTCTTGTCTTGTTGTGTTCTGGAAGGTCACAGCCATTGCTGTGATGCATTCTCCATGAAGCTAACCAAAACCCAAGTAATGTAGGATCTTGGACGCATTTCGGGATGGTAATAACTAGTGAGATATGTCAAAACAGTTGTAGTGAGAACTTGAGGAGTTGAGGGGTTGCTCAATGTTGGATTGGGAAAAAGTTTTTTTGGTCATTTTTTGAAGATTCCTTTGTTTCTTACCTGATGTATTCTGTTGCAGAGATGGGTGTTTAATGGTTTCGTTTATCCAAAAGTACCTGGTGAGGAAATTAGAGCTTACAAATGAAGATGAGGAAATCTCTTTATTCTTGATTCCTCAGTTTTATGTTGTTTTTGGATAACACACTGTATTTCCCTTTTCCAGCACGCTTTGTTTGTTGGTATTTGCCTATTTGTCTTTGTTTTGCGGATTTTCCTTGCACTCCAGCTCGACTCCGTTAATTGTTTTGTAGGTTGAAATAAGGTGCATGGGCCAGTCATTGGTCCCGACACTGTCATTGGACGAGCTAGTTGAATTGTGGCTTCGATCCACATCATCAGAGAAAGTTCATGCAGTCATTGGTCTTGCTTGCTCCAATCTGGGATCTAATGACAGACTTCTCTTTATCAAAGCTGTCGGTATGTATTTATTAACTCCATATCTTCCAGTTTAATTTGGAATGCTGATGTTTATTAACTTTGAAGCTTAAAGAATTTTGATGGGAATCGGGTAGCCCAAGTGGTAAGGCTACCCGAACACGGGATGGAGGTCCCGTGTTCGATTCCTATATCTCCCCATAATGGGGCACATAATTTCTCCTCCTTATGAGGCTTATCTTCCCTCCCCAGGCATGGGGCATGCTTCAATCTTCTCTATCTAGGGTACTCTCCGCTCTTCCCCTTCGGGGACAATCGCCTACAGGCGCTCAAAAAAAAAGCTTACAGAATTTTGCATATGATTGTATTTGTTATCATTAATGTTTGTTCTCGTCTGATGAAACAGGTGAGGTGCTTGTATCTGAAGAGTACCATGGGAAGGCCCTCAACACATCTTCTGAGCAGTTGTTTTTGTTCACTTTGTTTTAAGATTAATTTAGCGCGAGTCAAAATATTTGGCAGTTTAATACACTTTTTTGTTGACTGTGTTGATCTTTTTGCCTGCTTTTTAAAATGGATTCTGCAATTTTGAACCTAGCAATGAAATTATAGTTTCCAGTATGGCAACATATAAAGTTTAACAGTGATATTATGCATTGTGTCACTAAATATTATTTTTAGTGATTTTTATTTGACGGGAAAATTAAAATTATTCTTTTTTTTGCAACAGGAATATTTTATCTCGTCAGTGTAAAAATAATTTGAGTTTTGTTATTGCGTCGAGATAAATGTTATATGCGATAGATTGTCCCATTGCAAAAAAATAATAAATATAATATTATTATATCATTTGCGACAGGTTAAAAACTAATTTCGTCGGATTGTGCCGTTGCAAAAAAATCATAAACAAATTTTATTACAATACTTGCGACGCTGAAAAACTATTTTCTACAGTATATAAGGTGTCGCAAAAGTTGTTTTGTGTCGGTTGTTGCGTCAGATATTATAAGCGACAAAAAAAGTAGTCGTTTTTGAAAAGTTTTCATGGCGGGAAAAACGCGTCGCAAAAAGTTTTTGCGTCGGATATTATCAGCGACACAAAAAGTAATCGTTTTTATTAAGTTTTCACGTCGGATATTATAAGCGACACAAAAAGTAGTAGTTTTTGTTAAGTTTTCATGTCGGAAAAAACGCGTCGCAAATAGAAAAATTCTCGTTGCAAAAACTAACTGCGTCAGGCGCTTTCCGTCGCGAAGTTTTTGCGGCGCCTTTCCTTGCGACCCTTCAATTGCCGTTGCATGACCGACGCAAAAGAGTTTTCTCGTCGGCAAAGGTACTTGTTGCGGCAGGCGCCGCCTGACGCAAAAGTTGGTTTTTTTAGTAGTGTATGCAGAATAATCGTATTAATCACACATTAGCAGTTCATGCATTAACAGATTAACAAAAACAGTTTATGCAGAATAATCGGATTAATAACGTCAGTTCATGCAATATAATCGAATTAAAACAGTTTATACATATCAGGATATACAGAAACATGTAAACAGATTATACGAAATCAGTTTATGCAAATATCACATATATTGAACAAAAGATACAATCTTTCTGTTTCCACACACACACATACCAAATCGGAATTGATAGTGTTATGATGTGATTAACAATATCGAATTCGAATCGTATGAGCAAGGCTTTGATACCACTGAAGGGATTCATGAGCGGAAACTCGTTCCAAACACCCATCAGTCCTCCCCTAAAGTATCCGTTCATACATAAACGAATCGAAAAATCGGGAAAAGGACTTACGTTTTTCGGCTTAAAGGTTGTATCTTTCGGCTCTCAGCAGCAACCACCTTGAGTCCTCCCTTGCGGAATTACTCCCTACCGGTATCCACGCGACGAAACGGGCAGCGAGTGCTAGCTCTTCGTTCTTCTGAGTTTTTGGAAATTATGAGAGAAAAGAAGGCAGAAAACTGAAATCAGTATTTCAGAGTATTTGGTATTTCGCGGCTGAATAAAGAAAATTAACCCTAGGGTTTCGGCCAAGAGAGGTTTATATAGGGTGTGAAAGGTTGTTTCAAAAACAACTCCCACGTCCCTACCAACTCTCCCAGCTGTGGGAGTCTTTAACTCCCACGTCCCCTAGACTTCTGCTGGTAGTGTGAATCTTTATCGGATAATAACTCGCACGAACCAAATACCTAAAATGCCCTCCTTAATCTCTAATTCGAATAATAACGCTTTATTATTCTCAGAAGAATAAATGTCAGATATAATGAACCTAGACACATTCTAGATTCATTGAATCTAGACATGAATCTCGTTATCTCGTCTATGCGTGTGACCCTGTAGGTTCATATCACAATGGCAATGAAAACACACTTAGTAGAAGTGTGTGTTCATAAATCATAAGCGGTCCCTAGCAGGACATTGTGACTACCCAAAGTGAATGAATTTACGGTGGAACCTAATATCAATCCACTATTTAATCCCTTTGTCTCATGATATCCTAATTAAGCATAAGGCATGGTGGTCGTCCTTATAAAGCTTAATTGTATTTATGCTCGATCTCCAGGTAGACTGTTCCAACAAATAGTATCTGATAACCACTTTATCAAATACGTTTGAGCACGGCCATGCATTTATATAGTCTTTCCCTATCGAGGGGCCCATGGATATCTCTCTCTAATAAGAGAGGGACAAATTCCTTACAATGCCTCTCACATTCAAGCCATGATAGGACACTACATCCGATCATCAGTCGTATTGATTACTCGATTAAAAGCAACATACGACTGAGTCAAAACGTGGCTCCATTCATGCTAGAATCAATGGAGACATAAGGTCTAAGGATTCTAAAATAGTATTAAGGAAGTAATACTTATGACTAAGGACCATGAAGTATTACTTCTCTAACGGATCACGTCCGATGCGATATATCTCAATACATTGCATATATGATATGATTTGTACTCATTACACATGATTAGTAAAACATAATCATCAATCAAACATCATACTAGTTTTATTTCATTGTAAAGTAGATTACATAAAACTAGGGAAACTAGAATACTAATTACATAAGCAAATGAGTTTTACTATCAAATCACGCATTTGATGTTCTTAAGCAAAGTTAACTATTCAGATGAAATGCTCAAAAAGATATAAAACGTACAACATATGCTAGTAGTCCTAGGGCACTACTAACAATAAGGTCTAAGGATTCTTAAATAGTATTGAGGAAGTAATACTTTTGACTAAGGATCATGAAGTATTACTTCTCTAACGGATCACGTCCGATACAATATATCTCAATACATTGCATATATGATATGATTTGTACTCATTACACATGATTAGTAAAACATAATCATCAATCAAACATCATACTAGTTTTATTTCATTGTAAAGAACATTACATGAAACTAGGGACAACTAGAATAGTAATTACATAAGCTAATGAGTTTTACTATCAAATCACGCATTTGATATTCATAAGCAAAATTAGCTATTCAATTACATGCTCAAAAGATATAAAACGTACAACATATGCTAATGGTCCTAGGGCACTACTAACAATGTCTAGTTGGAAGTTGATCAAGTATTTTATTATCATCTTCTGTTACTAATGATGGTATATATTTCTGCAAAAAAGATTCAGGTGATGGAGTAGACTCTTGGCTCAGCAACGCTTCAAAGAAAGTCGCGCCAGCCGAGCCAATGGCATCCGCATCGGTCAACATGTCTTCATTGGGAGACTCAATCTAGACAATGTTCATACGTCGTTGCTCATTCCTACAAAAAGAATGAAAATACTTCGTGTTAGCTTCTCCCTCCTTAATCCACTTAATTCGAGATTTCTGTCTCCAAAACATTTCCTCTCTCTCAAGTGCAACTGTGTATTGTTCCTTCGCCTAACATAGCACCTCCAAATTCTCCTGGCTAGGGTCCCTATCATATGCTTCTTCCAAAACAGCAACTTGATTCATAGAATTTTTTAGGTTTGTGTTTATGTTGCCAAAGACATCCCTATTCCAGATACTCAAAGCCACCTTCAATCTCTTTAGTTTTTCTTGCAACTTATACATTCCCGAATTTTCTATGCTTCCATCCCAACTTGATCGCACCACCTCCATAAAAATTTATACTTGACCCACATATCATGAACGCGGAACACCGAACCCCTCATGTCCACCACTAGCCGAAAATCCACAAGAAGAGGGCAATGGTTTCATACCAATCTAGGAAAATGCGCTACCTGAGTGAGCTGGAATAAAGTATTCCATTGTGTGTTAACCAAGACTCTATCAAGCCGGTGATGTAACGGATGTGCCCCTGCCCTACTTCAAGTATACAGACTTCTCGAGTTCGGCACCTCCAACAAGCCACAATCATCAATGACTTCAGTAAATTCACTGATGGGGAACATGGCAGCAAATGATCCTTGACTCTTTGTAAACCTCAATACAACGTTAAAATCCCTTCCATCAAGCCATGGTTGATTATGTTGCAAATGAAAAGCCCTCGACTCCTCCCATAAATCTCTTCTCTGCACATATGAACACTTAGCATAGATAAAAGAGCAGTATATGTGTATCCCTGAAAAAGAGTTCACCCGGACATAGACAATTTGTTCCTTGTCTCCCACCACTTCCATATCCAAAATTCCATCCCAAAAAATCCATATTTTACTTGTACTATTTCCAAAACAGTGATCAAATCCCAGTCTATGAGAAAGCAGTTGCAAGTCATCTAAACCAACCACAGGTTCCAGCAATACCCATAAATTTAAGTGATTTTCATACTTCAAATTACGAATGCTAACAATAGTTATATCATTCGCTGTTCCCCGAATATTCCATATCAGCCAATTCATCAAAAAAAACCAAATGTAATTCAAATAAATGTAGTCATACGACTATTGAGTAAAAGAAGTGTGACCCTTTTGGGCTAACCTTGGGGACCGGCATCTTACCGGAGGGCATTGTGCACGCGGCCTGTCCAGCTGGCCCGAGGTGCCATCCGGGTTATTGGTACCCGTCTCTTCTACCCACAACATGTCATCCAGATAATTTTCCTGACCCTCTTAGTTGAATTCGGACTCTCTAGATCCTGACCTGCTATACCGTCAGCCGGGTCAATTTCTAATTGATGTGCCTCAACCCCCTGAATCTCCACCGACAAGAGATCGGCCACAACCACTGATAGTTCCGATTGTCTATTCACTGCCGCTAATTGATCCGCAAAACATTTCAGAGAATCAACTACCACATTCCTTGGCTGATTTTTGCGACACACCTTGACCTCAGATATAACTTGTCGTGTAGGTATCTCAAGCAATGAATTAGAGAAGCCAATCTTGATATCATCAGTACTTTTTCCTATAATTTTTTTGCTCTAACAGAACCTTAGCCGCCGCCTGAATCGTGACTGGGACCTTCATTGATTCAATGTGCTCTACGTTATTCGGCACCTAAATTTCCAAATTAGGTATTGTTCCGTTTTCCACAGGCGGCGCCTCCAACACTTGCACATCCGCCCCTTCTGTGTGGCGATTACGTCCATTACCTCGGCTGGTGGGGCCGCTGTTTCCAAAACTCCTGAAATGGCTTAAACACAATCCGCCCGAATTTCAAAATATTTTCCCCCTTATCACCCTCTGGCCTCTTCTCAACCTCATTCTTCTCCCTATCTGCAGCCTTTAATTCAATCTTTGGGTGGTCTGATCCGGCCAAACAGTGAACCGAACCATGTCCAATTCTCATACATCTTCTGTAATATTCAGACAAATCATCATACGTGATCGATTGCCAAAAGTCCTTGCCTGATTTCGCGTGAGTTATTCTGATTCTGTGAGGCAAATCCGATAATAGATCCAATTCCACAAAATCCTTTGCAATACTCGGTCGGGTAGCATTCGTCGTTGCCGCATCAAGTGTTAATGGCTGTCCTACCGCCTTCACCAAAGAGAAAAGCTTCGCCTTGTTGTATAGATGAATCGTCAAACCTTTGAAACCTATGCAGACGGGAACAATTGAAGGCTATTCATGTATGTTAAAATCATATGTCCATTTAAAGACCCTCATGTTCAAGCCGCAGAAAACCCAGCATCCTTGTCTCCATAATCTGTAATAATCCTCTTCCAGATCGAAACGTATCAGAACATGTCTGGGATCCATCCAGCCTATCCAAAAATTTCCCCTGAAACCGACTTTGTGAAAAGCCTTTCTCAATGATTCCATGTAGGGGCTATGTTTATGGAATTTCTCGACCAATGCAAATCTCCATGGGAAATTAGTGCTTCGTGTTCATCAATGGAGATGGCCAAATTCGGCTCCCCATTAAAAGAGTCTAAGGGGGTAATCAGAAGATTGGTGGCGGCAGTCGCCGGACGGGATAGCAAGTCGGCGAACGACTTCTTCGACTAAAAGGTGTCGGCGACTCCAGTACATGGCTGGCCGGTATTGACCATGATCGGCCACTAGTTTAGAAAAAAGGTGTTGATGCTATAGGACTCTTATTTTAGAGAGAGTTTTAGGAGCCAAAATTTTTTTTGTGATGAATTTACGAGTTATCAATGTCCAACTAGAGCTACCGATCCTACTCCCCTTCCCCCAGACATATGACCCTCAATTCTCAATACACAACCCTAGCTATAAATGTAATTGTCATTTTAAGAATTTATTTATACCTAATTGACAAATAATTTTGATCGAATTGAGTTGAAAATTTTATCGCAATGGACATATGCCAAGTTCCTCAAGAGCGTGTTGGTATAATTTTTTTTTGTATTTTTTTTTATGAAAGTTATGAGATCTTAGTGTGATCAAGCGTGTTGGCATGGAAAAACAAATTATGGGGTATGGATATTTCAATAGAGGGCAAGTAGAACATGGAGTAATGAAGTGGGAAGACCACAATTTATAAAAGGCAATGACGAAAGGATATTTTAATACCTTGTACGGTCCGAGGAGAGGTAACCCTAGCTGTTATTACAAATTTGTTACCGCATTTTTTGGACAGTACATTGAGTTCGGTATGGCTAAGTGGCTTCCACACGCTTGATCTGGTCGTATGAGTGGCCTTGTATGCTCTAGGCCGTGCGAAGAGCTTGATCCAGGGTCTGATCTTGGTCTGAGCCCATAAACCGTCATTTATATTTCGTGGACCTAAATAAAGAATTTTTTTCTTGGGCCTAAACAATTCAACAAAAATCATAGTCATGAGCTTAATATCATCTTAGATCATTCAGCCAAACTATTGTCTTGCACTTGATCCTATCATAAGCCCTTGTGAGATTGGTATCTTTTAATGAGTACTTCAGCTTCTTGGCAATGAGTAATTGTTGTCGTGCCCTAATAGACCTCACGTGGCATGGAACGATTACTCTCCCTCATATTATTATAAATAGAGGATGGTCCCCTTCTTTTACTATTCACATTTCAGTTTTCAGTTTTAGCTCAAACATCTTTTCCTTTTTGTTCTTTCTCTCTTCGTTTCTGACAATATTGTTCTGATGTTTAGCATCGGTGATTTCAAACTTATTTTATTAAAACTTGTTTATCTATGGAGTTGTTTTATTTCGGCTATTTTGTCACTCTTGGGCTTATCGATTGCTGATTTGATATTTTTCGTAGCTGACTTGTTTTGAGCCCGAGCTGATTTAATTGCGTGCTTTCTTGCAAATGTCAATGTGATTCCCTCCCCCCCCCCCTTCCACGAGAATCCGTGGAGAAGTTTTAACTTTTTCATTGGATTTTTGCACTTAACCTTTATTATGTATGTGTTTTCCTTTGCAACGCATATAATATATCCTTTAAAAAAATTGGCACTTACTGTTATATTTGAAGAAATGAAGGCGTATGCGAGGTCCCAACAATATGATATCTATGAATGTAACACTCCCCGACCTAGTGTTGTATACCACAAGAAATTAGGTTTCGAGGTTTTTGTTACCAGGGTCGAGCTTACTGTTAGGTTTCCTTATGACCTAGTTAAACTTGCTCAGTGTAGTTTAAAACTTCTTGCTAGAACCGAGCTCACCGCTTGAGGTCTCTCCCTAAGTATAACTACTTATGACCTTAGGACTGATCTTGAATTCTATTGTACCAAGTCTTATGTTTTCGTATCTGAGTTAGAGAATTGGTGTAGGTATTACGACCTTCTAGATACCTATAAACTTGTCGTACCCGGTGAAGCTGACAGAGATTGTTCTCCACTTCGGGGCCTTGCGTGGTGTACTAGATGTACTTAATGGTAGGTTAAGACCTTTGTGAATGTCCTAGTTCATATATTTAAAATCGACGCACATATTCTAGGTCGTGTACAGTTTCTGAGCTACCACTGGATTTGATAGCCATTCTGAAGAGCCTTTTTTTTGTTATAATGCCATCTTCCAATAAGTTCAGCAACTTCATTTTGAGGTCATCTTTCCTATATTTTTCAAGCTTTCTCATTTTCTGAAAAAATGGGCTTTGTTGTGGGTTGTACTCCAAGCTTCTGCTCAGCTAACTCCCTAGGTATTGCATTGTAAGGTCAATTTGTGTATAATAAATGGAATCTCAGGAGCATGAGTGTTTCTTCCTCGTCCAAAATCGACACTAGCAAAGTGATTTGGCCTAGTGCTCGAATTGCTTTATCTGCGAACCCGACAATGAATTGATCACAAAGAGTGACCTCAGGCTAAGGAACGTCCATTCTATGCAAGGTCGATTTAAAATGTATGTTGATGACACTACCAGTCTCGACCATGATTCTTTTGACAAGAAATTTTCCTATTATATCTTTGAAGATCAATGGCTCAACTTCAACAAACATTGGCCTCTTGGGTCCCTTTGTATAGGAAGATTTCGATAGCATTCATAAATGTTGGAACGTCAAGAATAGCTTTTTCTTGGTGATTCTTCAATTTCCCCTTCTTTATGTCCAACTCGATTTCACGCCAAAGCTTCCTGCATTGCTCGATGTCATGTCCATGGTCTTTGTGGAAGGCACAAAATTTCTTATAATTTATTTTGTTTGTAGAGGAGGTCATTTTTGTAGGAGGTGCCAGGATTCCCAACACCTCTACTTTAAGAGGTTTCGTCTTAGGCCTCGACCTTTTCATTTCTTTGGAAATACCTCCCCAGAGTTTTGTCTTTTCCATTGTCATGTGACTGGCCTTTTTTTATAGACTATAGGAGTAAACTTATCTTTTCTCTTCCATTCACTTTTAATTATGATGCCAAACTATTTTCCTCTTGTAAACTTTGTTGCCATCCCTAACATCTCATGGAACTCCGTTGGCCTTTCCTCAATTTTTTCCAAGCTCATATTTCTTATGTCGTATCTATACACCTGAATGAACTCAAATTGGCTAATGTTTTGCATTTGCATGACAACCTTGTTAAATCTATGAGTGTAGCCTTTCACCATTTCATCTTTCTCCTATGCAATTTTTAGCACATGGTCTGAGGTATAGATTAAGGTTCTCTGCCCAACAAAGTGTTCAAGGAAGAAATATTGTAGTTTCTTTAATGACCTGACAATTATATTCACTATTGAGGAAAACCATTTAAGCCCAGGTCATTAGAGGGACCGCAGGAACATTCTATAGAGAATGGCGTCGTGGGGATGGTGGACATACATAACAGTTTGATAAGAATTAAAATGATCTTGAGGTTATGTTGTACCATCATAAATTTCAAGAAAGATGGTGTTGTATTTTTGTGGAGCCAAGACAGATGTTTGATCAGTGGATCATGAAGGGTAAATTCCAAGGCTTGGTGTTTCAGTGAAAAACCAGCTTCCTCGCAATTATATCCCTAAGACAAGATCGCTGAAGATCGAGTTCCTGAGTGGTGACTTGCGTTCGAGCCCAACATTACAGCATTTCTCGGGCAAAACCTTGTATAAGATTTTTGTCTTCTTCATCTCCGATCAGGAAATGAAGAGTCTCCTCAGGGTTTATTCTTTCTGGAAACTAAGAGTTGTAGGAAATGAAGAGTCTCCTCAAATTTTTGTATACCCATGAGATGAAGAGTCTCCTAGGGATTATGTATATTCGGGAGACGAAAAGTATCATAAAAAAATTTCATGGCTTAGAAACGAAGAATTTCCTCAGGACTTTTTCTGCCCGGAAGACGAAGAGTCTCCCTGAGGCTTTGTTAGGCAGTGTTTACTAAAACCATTGGAGTGAATGATTGTGTCAGCGTGTGAAGTTCTCATTTTATTTGCTGTAAGGCTGAGGCATCTATGATGATGATATTTGGACCCGAGTCTCTTTTACCTGAGGTGCCCACACCCATAGATTCGAGAGGGACCCCAGGTGGTAGTGGAGTTGATTCATTTTCTATTCTCGGGGTTTCGCTATCATAAGCCATTGGAAAGACAAATAGTGGAACTTTAGGGGTTGTAGTATTCATGGACGCAAAATGATGTGTTCCTAGCTTTAAAGAGCTAAGTTCTACTCGGGAAAAAATGGAGGGCTTAACCAATTCTGCCTTACAAAAATGGAGGGATTTAAAAGAGCTAACTCTGTTAATGCAGGGCATTATAAGATATCTTACAACATTGAAATCAACAGAAGCTTCATTAAAGATCTAGTCAGACACATAATGCTAATCAAAGAGCTTATCAACGGTGTTAAGGTCAGAAACAACACTGGACAGTCGAGATGAATAAGAGTGTATCACTACAAGAGAACATCTTATTTAGGACGAAGATTTTGGGACGGAAATATTTTGTCTCTATTTGTAACGGATTAGATATTGATTTAGTATGAAATTGTTTATTTAAAAATTAAGTGAAACCTTCATCCCAAAGGCATCCCAAATTCGCATCAAAATAAGGACGAGCTAAAATAGTTATTGATCTGTCCCAAATTTGGGATGGAAAAATGACGATTCTCAAATCTGTAACAAATGGTGCCATATATTTTGACAAAATTGAGACGGGCAGATCATCGTTAATTTATTACAATTTTAATTAAACTATTCTCAATTTTTTTTTATCTCAAGTCCGTCCTAAATTTGGGACTCATTTAGCACACAATTATTTTTATATAGATCAAGGACGGATGTAGCATAAAACTTTATTACTTTTTATATTTGTTAATCGTATAAATTAATCGTCTCAAATTCATTCCAAAGTTGAGATGTGTGTTATAAAGTTGAGAGTTGATATTACTAGAGGAGTTTTAAATGTAATACAAATATATTTTTATATTTAAGATTTACATTACAAAATTAAATAAATATTATGTTTGGAAAAAAGTAATTTTGTTATTTATTACCTAAAAGTTAGTATTTCTATTTTTTGTGAAATTCATTTTCGGACTGATTAATAAGGAATGAGGGGAGAATTATTAATTGATACTTCATAGCAATGTGTTGCTGCTTGCTTCCATGATTTTATCTTAGGCAAAAAAAAACGGTTAAAAAGACATCTGAAGCCAATACGACTCTTATTCCAATACAACTCATATTCATATTTATTTCCCTTTTACATTATCACCTTTTCTCCTAAACTCAAGTTCTCCCTCATATTACTTAGCCAAAAAAAAAGTTCTCCCTCATAATTTTTTTTTTGTAAAGTTGTCATTTTCGTTTGAAACTTTCGGTTGTTCTCTATTGAAGATCAAGGATATTCTATCTATATTGAAAATCAACAATATTCTATCTATATTGAAGATCAGCGATATTCCATTATTGAATTGAGGCAAGTGTTTACTTCTAAGTTTATAATTTAAAGATCAAAGAGAATCTTGTTAATGTAATATTTTTATTTCTGATTTTTTAATATTGATATATTGATACTCTCTAGAACTGAAGAACCACGAACTCTAAAGTGAATTTTGAATTGGAAATAGCTAAAAGGGCAAATCACTAATTATTTTAGTTGTCGTGTTCTTTGTACATGGATTGTATCTTCTATTTCACTATTTGTTTGACATCAATATGATAAGAGAAATGTACGAAAATCTATTTTTAGTACTATTGTCATACTTGCTCAAATTCTAAATTCTATTATGAATGTGTAGTTAGTTAAAACTTTGGAGCCCGGTCTTTATATCTCTGAATTAGCTACAGCCTATTCAAATCCTTCACAACTTTATAGAGAATTAAGACATAATCAACAAAAGTAAAAGTAAGACATAATCAACAATTACACATGCATCCGTAACCTTTTAAAGTGTCCCACAACATAAAATTAACATTAGAATAAAACCAGTATAATGGGAAAAATAATATGTCACATTAAGTGGACAAATTTATAATAATAAAAAGAAATGACAATGAGTATGATAAATTTGTGATCCAACTAATAAATTGGCTTTTCTACATTTCTATTAAGTAGATGGTATGAAAATCGGACTCATCCTGAATTCGGTACTATTGAGTAAAGCAAACATTTATCCTTGAAGAGGCATATAGACAATGTATACGAATTCCACAATATATATCAATGCCACACAAATGATAAAATGAATGCAGAGTGTCCAATCCTTTCACTTCCAATTTTTCCAACTGGTCTACATTTATTTTCTATCTTTGTTTGCCTCTACAATTTAATAATAACTAACTAATTCAATAATGACCTAATAGACCATCAGTAAAAAAACAAAGAAACACTTTTAGTGTAAATTCATGCCATTTTGATCACAGTTGCAAACAAGAACAGACAGATAGTAATTTCAATCAATTGGCACCCTCAAAAAGAGAATTTTTATGAAAGGATGTGGTAGTCACTACTTCCTATTAGTAGTGCCCTAGGACCATTAGCACATGTTGTGCGTTTTATTATCTTTTGAGCATGTAATTGAATAGTTAATTTTGCTTTTGATTATCAAATGTGTGATTTGATAGTAAAACTCATTATCTTATGTAATTACTATTCTAGAAGTCCCTAGTTTTATGTAATGCTTAATTACAATGAAATAAAACTAGTATGATTGTTGATTGATGATCTTGTTTTACTGATCATGTGTAATGGATACAAATCACATCATAGACGCAATGAACAGGTATACATTGTATTGGACGTGATCCGTCAGAGAAGTAATACTTCATGGTCTTAAGTCATAAGTATTACTTCCTCAATACTATTTTAGAATCCTTAGACCTTATGTCTTCATTGATTCTAGTATGAATGGAGCCACGTTTTGACTCGATCGGACGTTACTTGTAATGAGTAATCAATACGATCGATGATCGGATGTAGTGTCCTATCATAGCTTGAATGTGAGAGACATTGCAAGGAATTTGTCCCTCTCTATTATTAGAGAGACATATCCATGGGCCCCTCGATAGGGAAAGACTGTTTAAATGCATGGCCGTGCTCAAATATATTTGATAAAGTGGTTATCAAATGCTATTTGTCGAAACAGTCTACCCGGAGATCGAGCATAAATACAATTAAGCTTAATAAGGGTGACGACCACCATGCCTTATGCTTAATTAGGATATCGTGAGACAAAGGGATTAAATAGTGGATTGATATTAGGTTCCGTTGTATATTCATTCACTTTGGGTAGTCACAATGTCCTGTTAGGGACCGCTTGTGATTTATGAACTCACACTACTACTAAGTGTGTTTTCATTGCCATTGTGAGATGAACCTACAGGGTCACACGCATAGACGAGCTAACGAGCTTCATGTCCAGATTCAATGAATCTAGAATGTGTCTAGGTTCATTGTATCTGGCATTCACTTTTCTGAGAATAATAAAGTGCTATTATTCGAATTAGAGATAAGGGGCATTTTCGTTATAGCTGGAATTACGTGGGAGTTATTATCCGATAAAGACTCCCCTACCATCAGAAGTCTAGGGGATGTGGGAGTTGAGGACTCCCACTGCCGAGAGGAGTTGAGGGTGTGAGAGTTAGTTGTGGGAACAAACTCTCATACCTTATATAATGCTCTCTTGGCCGAAACCCTAGCGTATGTATTTTCCAGCCGAAAAATCACCAACTCTTTGAAATTGGATTTCAGTTTTTGGTCTCCCTTTTCTCTTATAATTCCGAAACTCAGAAAGACGAAGAGCTAGCAATCGCTGCCCGTTTCGTCGCGTGGATACCGGTAGAGGGACATTCCGCAAAGGGAATTCCGTTGGTGGCAGCAAAGAATCCAAGAAACGTCATCCTCCATTCTAGAAGTAGCTTCTTGAATCCAAGAAAGTAAGTTCTTTATTGTTGTTTTTCGAATTGTTTCATATGAGCGGATCCTTCAGGGGAGGATCCATGGGTGTTTGGAACGAGTTTCTGCCCCTGAATCCCTTCAGTGGTATCAGAGCCTTGCTCATACGACTCGATTTCGATATTGTTCATCAGACAATAACACTATCAATTCCGATTTGATATGTGTATGTTTGAAAAATAGAAAAATCGTTTCTTTGATCATGAAATTTGCATAAACCGTTTAAATGCGTTTAAAGAATGTATCTTTTGATGAATATATGTGATGTATGCATAAATTGCTCTCGGTTTATCATGTTTACACGGTTTTATGAACTGCTGTTGTATAAACTGTTTTCGGTTTCATGATTCTGCATGAACTGCCTTAGCATGATTCGGTTTAAAATTTAATTCGATTAATTTGCATAAACTGTGAATCTGTAATTAATTAGATTAATTCAGTAATATGCATAAACTATTTATGATTATGAATCTGTTTATGAATCTGATTATATGCATAAACTGTTTATGAATCGGTTATCAATTCGGTTAATTCGATTAACCATTACATAATCCGATTATATAAGTAAGGCAATTGTAGGGTAAATCTGGGAGGAAAAACTCATTCGATGAGCTGATGTAGAATCAGATTTTCCGTCTGCGTCGCCCCGATTCGTCGTTCCCCCCAAATTAAGACTTTATGTATGTACTCGTGGTTACCTTCATTGTGCTTTATGTGATATTAGCATGGTGAATAGCATGGCCTACTATACCTCTTGTTTTACATGTTTGGGTTGTAATTTTATAATACGACCTGCGAGTCATTTTTCTTTATGATGTAAAATTGTAACTGCTTTCTTAGATTAGTCATTGAAGGCTGGGTATGCCCAAGCAATTATGTAACAAGACTGGAGGCTGATGGATCGAAGACATTATCCATGAGATGGATTTTGACCTAGATTGACCCTTGACTCCCACAAGGCTCGTGGGAGTCATTATAGGAATAGGCCATGCTATATCACATTTACATTTTCGCTTCATATCCTGCGTGTGATGTTTATTTTATGTCTGGATGGATTTATTTTAGACGTCACATCAAATGGTTTTAATTAAGTCTTAAAATGCCTACCATAACCTAAGCACTCCATAAGCTTGGATCATCATTTTTCTGCTTCCCAAAGCAACAGATAAAGTGGTTACCTAAGTAAAGGGAGATGGGAAAATAGTGATTTCCATAATGCTTAGACATGGTCCGACTTAACTAGGCTATCAAAATAGTTTTGGGCCTAGGGCATACAATGGGAAATAGCAGGGACATATATATATATATATATATATATATATATATATATATATATATATATATATATATATATGTCAATCCCATTACGTGATTTTACGTTAATTATGGGTGTAAAGCCAAAGCTTTCCCATAACCATTGTAAAATGTTTTTTCCCCACTATTTATCAAGTGTTGAAATTGTGGAAAATATTTTTTGCTCAAAACTAATAAACTTTGCAAATAATTTAATGTAGATAATGGCAACCAATTCATCACACAATTCATCTGCGATCCCAGTCCTTGAGAAGGAAAAAGCGAGCGGGACCAATTTCCTTGATTGGGCCCGCAACTTGAGGATTGTCCTCAAGCAGGAAAGAAAGCTGTACGTTCTTGATACGGACATTCCTGAACAGCCTGCAAATAACGCCCCTAGAGCTGAAAGAGATACTTGGAAGAAACATTTCGATGACTCTAACGATGTGACTTGTCTCATGTTAGTCACTATGAGCACTGACCTTCAAAAACAGTTTGAAGGAGTTGAGGCTTTCCAGATGATGGGCCAGCTCAAGGAAATGTTCCAAGAGCAAGCTCGTCATGAAAGATTCCTCACAACCAAGGCGTTAAATAGTTGCAAAATGGCCCCTGGCACATCTGTAAGTGCACATATTCTTAAGATGAAGAGCTATTTTGACCAACTTGAGAAACTTAGGGCTCCCGTAGGTCATGACATGGCCACAGATATGATCTTGGGCTCACTCCCACCGGAGTATGACCAATTTGTTATGAACTTCAACATGCATGCCATGGAGAAGACCATACATGAAATACACGGGATGCTCAAGCAGGTGAAGCCCGAACATTAAGAAGACCCCCCGAAGTCTTAATGGTTCAAAGGGAATTTCAAGAAAAAAGGCAAGGGAAAGCCCATGGCCAAGAAAGGCTAAGGCAAAGGCAACGAAAAGCCCAAGCCCAAGCCCAAAGCCAAGGCACCAAAGGAAGGGGTTTGCTTCCATTGTGGCGAACCGAGCCATTGGAAAGCAGGCTACAAACTCTACCCGGGAAGAAAAGAAAAAAGGAGAAAACCCCGGTTTGACTGTCTCTCCGGTATTTATGTTATAGAAATTAACATGTCTGCTCCTACTTCATGGGTATTAGATACCGGTTGTGGATCTCACGTTTGTGCAAATGTGCGGGGGGTTCAAAAGGAGTAGATCAGCGGCAAAAGGAGAAGTGGACCTCGAGTAGCCAACGGAGCAAGAGTTGTTCTTTGTAGCTACTTTGGGACATTTAATTTAGTTTTGCCAAGTGGCCTTATTATAGAAGCTGGATAATTGTTTGTATGTTCCAACTTTGAGTAGGAATATTATTTCGGTTTCTTGTTTGGATATTGAAGGTTTTGAAATTAATATTTTGAATAAGATTTGCACCATTCATAACGATCGTATCTTTTATGGAGATGCCTCTTTGATGAATGGGCTTTATATTCTTAACCTCGATGATTCCATTAAAAGGCCCATCTATAACATTAATACTAAAAGGTTTAAATCAAATGACTTAAACCAAACCTACTTTTAGCATCGTCGTTTGGGCCACATAAAGCGAAACGCATATCAAAACTCCATACGAGATGAAATTTTAACATCATTTGACTTAGAGTCTTATGAGGCGTGTGAATCTAGCTTGTTGGGCAAAATGACTAAAGCTCCCTTTACTTGGACAAAGTGAGAGAGCTTCGATTTGTTGGGCCTCATACATACGGATGTTTGTGGACCAATGAACACAAGTGCTAGAGGAGGGTTTCGATGCTTCATCACATTCACGAGATGATTTCATTAGATATGGCTACGTCTATCTAATGAAACATAAATCGAATCTTTTGGAAGATTCAAAGAATTTCAAAATGAAGTACAAAATCAACTTGGTAAAAGTATTAAGATACTTGATCGGATCGAGGTGGCGAATACCTTAACCAAGAGTTTGTGAACATCTTAGTGGTTGTGGAATTGTTTCACAATTAACTCCTCCCGGCACACCACAATGGAATGGCGTGTCGAACGGAGGAATCGCACCTTATTAGATATGGTTCGATCTATGATGAGTCAAACAAGTCTTCCAATTTCCTTTTGGGGCTACGCCCTAGAAAGCTACTTTGCATTTATATTAAATAGAGTTCCTTCTAAAGCGGTTCAAAAAACTCCATATGAGATATGGGACTAGGGAAAGCGACCTAGTTTGTCATTTCTCAAAATTTGGGGATGCGAGGCGTATGTAAAAGCGCTTGTTATCTGATAAACGCGCCCCTAAATCTGACAAGTGTTTGTTTGTGGGATATCCTAAAGAAGCTAAAGGATATTACTTCTAACTTCCATCGGAGAACAAAGTGTTTGTTGCTCGTAATGGTTCATTCCTTGAAAGGGAATTTATTTCCAAAGAGGATAGTGGGAGTAAGATCCCTCTTGAGGAAATTCAAGATCCCCAAACAATATCTGAACCAACTTTAGAAGTTCAAGCAAGCTCACGTGCTGATCTTGAGCTTCAATCTTTGACACAAGGCCCAAGGAGGTCGAGTCGGGTACATCAACGGCTGAGAGATATGGATTTCTCGTGATCGATGATCATCGAGTTGAAGCTGATTGATCAAGATGAACCCACTACCTACAAAGAGACAATTCGTAGTTCAAGTCGGATAAGTGGCTAGAAGCTATGAAGTCAGAGATGCAATCCATGTACGACAACCAAGTATGGACTTTGGTTGATCCACCCGAAAGGTGCAAGGTCATTGATAACAAATGGTGTTATAAAAAGAAGACCAACATGGATGGTAATGTACACACTTTTAAATCGCGACTAGTAGTTAAAGGTTATAGACAAGTTCAAGGTATTGACTATGACGAAACCTTTCCCCCTGTCGTGATGATAAAGTCAATTAGGATTTTACTTGTCATAGCCGCATATTATGACTATGAGATATGAAAAATGGATGTTAAGACTGCGTTTCTTAATGGAAACCTTCTCGAGGACGTGTATATGACACAACCTGAGGGGTTTGTTGATCCAACAAATCCTAGCAAAGTGTGTTCTTTAAATTCCCGAAAATACATGGAGATAAAGTGTGAAGTTGAGTATGTTTTGGGAAGAAGAAAATGTTACGTGGTAAAATCTTGTTATAATAAGCATGTTTATCTTTACTTTTTCTCTTTCAATTTTGAATATCCTATCACTTCGTTTCATAGCCATTTCCCTAGCCTAACGTTATAAGCCAAAAAGTCCTAATAGACTCAAGCGGATTGATTTGTCTTCATTAGTGGAGAATATGTATTTTCCAGCCGAAAAATCACCAACTCTCTGAAATTGGATTTCAGTTTTTGGTCTCCCTTTTCTCTTATAATTATGAAACTCAGAAAGACGAAGAGCTAGCAATCGCTGCCCGTTTCGTTGCGTGGATACCGGTAGAGGGACGTGCAAAGGGAATTCCGTTGGTGGTAGCAAAGAATCCAAGAAAGCGTCATCCTCCATTCAAGAAGTAGCTTCTTGAATCCAAGAAAGTAAGTTCTTTATTCTTTGTTTTTGAATTGTTTCATATGAGCGAGATCCTTGAGGGAGGATCCATGGGTGTTTGGAGCGAGTTTCCGCCCCTGAATCCCTTCACTTCCTACATGAATCGAGGCCCAGAGCAATCTTCATTCTCTTCTCCCATAAATGAGGTAGAGAGTAAGTCCAAAAAAAAATGATAAGAAGAAAGAAACTAAAAAGATCTACGTACATATGTTACGCATGTTTGAAATAAATCGGGGAGAAATGCATCACATAACTATACGAATATAAACTTGAAGTTGCAATTTCTGTTGAGCATGTGAGCAATGAATACTAAATGGAGAAACAAAAAATTCCAAAGAGAGTAACCTCATCATATAGCTCCCACTTCTTGAATGTTACTAACCACAAAAAATGAAACAATCTGTTTTGGTATGACTGGTCCAAGAAAGTAAGCAAATGAAACCAAAAAAGTTTCAAGATTTAGAAATATGTCGAAAATTGACACACTTCATGTATGGACAATTTACTTTGAAGATAGATGTATACCAAAATCATGAAAATCGCAACACAATTTAGTGAATTCATGTGCCTTAGACCTTCATAATATCAAAACTACTTGTTAAAGTTATTTTGCTTTCTTTTAGTTAAATTAGATTAATCATATCACCATCAACTATTTGGATTTATTTTAATTGTCTTGATCATCGTAGAATTATTCATCTTTAGGAATTAATTAATCCTTATTCTCGTGGGATCGAGCCTTGACTACTACAATATTGACCTAGTACACTTGCTAGTATTGATTTTGCGTATCAAGTTTTTGGCGCCGTTGCCGGGGAATATTTGATTAATTATATTTCTTTGTGATTTAATTTCACTTTGATCTTTATTTTATTTTTTTTTACTTGCTTTTTAGTTTATGTCCAGATATCGTCCTACAAATTTAGTGGCTTTTGATCCTGAAATTGATCGTACTTGCAGGAATATAAAAGCTAAAAAGAAACTCGAAGCAAAGATGGATGAGAATCAAGAAGTAGGAGGCAACAATAATCAGTTAGCAATGCCTGTGGCTCCAACTCCTCGTATGAGAGATCTACATATGCCAATAATTGCTTTGCCAAATCCGTCATGCATAAGGTTAACTGTTGCAGCAAGGAATTACGAACTCAAGCATTATCATATTCAACTTCTTCCAAACTTTAATGGTTTGGATAACGAAGATGCTTTGGGATTTCTGCGAGACTTCTACAGTACGGTACAAACTTTCCCTTTAAATGGTTTAACTGAAGAAGAATTAAGAATGAGATGTTTTCCTTATAGTCTAAAAGGGGGGCAAAACTGTGGTTACTAGATCTACCTGAAGGGTCTCTGGGTACTTGGAGTGAGGTTTATGAGACATTTATGTTTCAATATTTCTCCTCCGAAAAAACAATGAACTTGAGGGGTAGAATTAGCACATTTACACAAGGAGAAACAGAAGCTTTTCATATTGCATGGGAGAGGTTCAAGTCATTACTCACTCAATGCCCTCATCATGGTTTTTCTCTCATTTTGCTAACTCAATTTTTTTATGAAGGACTAACTCCTATGTCCCAGTCTTTAGTAGATACTGCTGCAGGTGGTTACCCAGGTGACAAGAATGCCGATGAGCTTCAACAGATTTTTGTGAATTTAGCTAAAAATTCACAACAAAAGGCTACGAAAGGAAGAAGAGCTGGAATTCATGAAGTCAACTCACAACCCAGCGTTGTCTCTAAATTGGCTGAGTTGACAAATCAAGTTAGTCTATTGATGAGTCAACAAGGTCACAGTAACAATGAGGTATGTGCGTCTTGTGGTTTAATTGGTAATCATACTAACCTTTGTCCCAATCGGGATTTATTTCGGCACCATTCGAAGAAGTAAATTATATGGGAGACTGGAAGGCGGGGGATGCCTCAAAGGAATGATCCTTACTCCAACACCTATAATCCGAGGGTGGAAACAACACCCCAAATTTTGGATGGAGGGATCAAGGAAATCAAAGGCGAGAATGGACCTCCCGGCTTTAGTGAGAATAGACAACCATTCCCGGCAGCAGGTAGCTCAAGCACCTCGGCCTCGGCCTATTCGGGAGAGAAAACCTCAATTTGAGGGAGACCATTATGCAATATTTGACGAAGTTGGAGGCAAAAATTGACCAAGTGGCTCAGACAAGTCAAGCTTCTATTCATAACTTGGAGGTTCAGCTAGGCCATGTTGCAGGATCAATAAAAGATAGAAATCAAGGCAAGCTCCCTAGTGATACCGAGAGAAATCCGAGGGAACAAATCCAAGCAGTGACCTTAAGAAGTGGAAAAGAGCTCCAAGAAGTAGAGAAGAAAAAGAGCTGTTGAGAAGAGAGCAAGGAAGAAGAAGCATCAAAGATTCTAAAGGAGAATGAACCAAAAGAGGGAGACTCTAAACTTTATGTTCCTCCTGCACCTTATGTTCCCCCTATTCCCTTTCCCCAAAGACTTAAGAAAAATAATTTAGAAAAACAATTTTCCAAGTTTTTGGATGTTTTCAAGAAATTGCATATTAACATTCCTTTTGCAGAAGCATTGGAGCAAATGCCGAGTTATGCCAAATTTCTGAAAGAGATCCTAACTCACAAGCGGAAGCTCGAGGACCATGAAAGCGTGATCTTGGGTCGAGGAATGTTCTGCGATTACGAAAAGCAAAGCTGCCCCCAGAAATTAAAAGATCCAGGGAGTTTCACTATTCCTTGTACTATTGGGCACTTAGATTTTGAGAGAGCTTTATGTGATTTAGGAGCTAGTATTAATTTAATGCCTTTGTCTATTTTCAAGAAATTGGGATTAGGTGAGATAAAGTCTACTAACATATCTTTGCAACTAGCCGATAGATCCGTAATTTATCCTTGGGGAATTATTGAGGATGTGCTCATAAAAGTGGATAAATTTATATTCCCTGCTGATTTTGTTGTTCTAGACATGGAAGAAGATAGAGAGATTCCTCTTATTCTAGGAAGACCTTTTCTAGCCACTGCTAGGACTTTGATAGATGTTCAACAAGGAAAGGTCATTCTTAGAGTTCATGATGAGGAGGTCACTTTTAATGTTTACAAATCTATGAAATATCCTGTAGAAAGTGACTCTTGTTATTTTATTGATTCTATCTCTCGTATTGTGCAGAATAATTGTGAAAAGATACTATCTAATGATCTTCTTGAGTATTGCTTGCAGAATGAAAATTCAAAAGAGGAAGTTGAGGAGAACATTTTGGCATGTGCCAATTATTTTGAAGCATTACCTTCTTATCCTTCTTACAAGAGGCGTCAATATGAGGAGTTAGGGAAAAGTTTGAATAGACCGATGCCTTCTATCGAGAAGCCACCAAAGCTTGATTTGAAACCTCTTCCTTCTCATCTTAAATATGCTTTCTTAGAAGCACCCTTTAACTTACCGGTAATTATTTCTTCATCTTTGTAGGGTGAGCAAGAGGAGAAACTTTTGGAAGTACTTAGAACTCACAAGGAAGCTTTGGGATGGAGTATCGCCGACATCAAAGGTATTAGTCCCACATTATGCATGCATAGGATTCATATGGAAGATGACTGTAAGCCGAAGGCTCAACCTCAAAGGCGATTAAATCCCAATATGAAAGAAGTGGTAAAAGTTGAGGTGCTAAAGCTTCTTGAGGCAGGTATTATCTATCCTATCTATGATTCTCAATGGGTAAGTCTTGTGCAAGTAATACCTAAGAAAGGGGGGATTACTGTCATAGAGAATGAAAATAATGATTTAATTCCTACTAGGATAATTGCTGGATGGAGGGTTTGTATTGATTACAGGCAGTTAAATAAGACCACTTCCCTCTCCCATTTATTGACCAAATGTTAGAGAAATTGGCGGGGGCAAGAATTTTCTTGTTTTCTAGATGGTTATTCGGGGTATAATCAAATAGTGGTTGCCCCGAAGACCAAGAAAAGACTACTTTTACGTGTCCATACGGTACTTTTGCTTATAGAAGAATGCCTTTTGGATTATGTAATGCCCCTGCTACTTTTCAACGATGCATGATGGCTATATTTTCTGATTATATAGATAATTGCATTGAGGTTTTTATGGATGATTTTTTCTGTTTTTGGTCTCTCATTTGATAATTGCTTGGGTAATCTAACATTGATTTTGAAGAGATGTGAAGAGACTAATTTGGTGCTAAAGCTGGGAGAAGTGTCATTTTATGGTAAGAGAAGGGATAGTTCTTGGCCACAAAATTTACTGCTAAAGGCATTGAGGTGGATCGGGCAAAGATTGAAGTCATTGAAAAATTACCACCTCCTACTTCGGTCAAGGAGATTAGAAGTTATTTGGGACATGCAGGGTTTTATAGGCGTTTCATAAAGGATTTTTCTCTCATCTCTAAACCTTTGTGTAATTTGTTAGTAAAAGATGTAAAATTTACTTTTTGCTGATGATTGCTTGCGAGGCTTTCAAGAAGTTAAAGGAAAAAACTCATCTCGGCTCCTATTGTTGTTTCACCGAGTGGGAGCTACCTTTTTGAGATCATGTGTGATGCAAGTGATGTGGCCGTTGGAGCAGTTTTGGGTCAAAGACAAGAGAACTTATTTCGGGTAATTTATTATGCTAGTCGTGTCTTGAATGAGGCTCAAAGAAATTATGCTACCACGAGAAAAAGAGTTACTAGTTTGTTGTCTTTGCATGTGATAAATTTAGATCATATCTCATTGGTTCACATGTCATTGTTTACTACGATCATCTTTGCATTGAGATACATGTTTGCAAAGCATGATGCTAAACCTAGGTTGATTAGGTGGATTTTGTTATTGCAAGAGTTTGATCTAGAAATTAGAGATAAAAAGGGTTCACAAAATGTAGTTGCTTTGATCATCTCTCTAGGTTAACTTTACCAAAAGAAGATGTCCCGATTAATGAATCGTTTCTGATGAAAATCTCTTAGCGAGTTAACACATCTAGTACTCCGTGGTATGCCGATTTTGCTAATTACTTGGCTAGTAACATCATTCCTAATGATCTAACCTACCAACAAAAGAAAAAAGTTCTTTTTCGATGTTAAACATTATTTTTGGGATGATCCTTTTACGTATAAGTTTTGTGCTTGACAATATTATTAGGAGATGTGTTCACGAGAGCGAAAGCAGGTGAGATCCTATTTCATTGCCATTACAGGGGAAGTAGGAGGCCATTTTGGTCCTTCTAAGGCAGCTGACAAAGGTATTGCACTCTGGTTTTTATTGGCCTTCTATATTTAAAGATTGTCATAACTTTGTTCGCTCTTGTGATAGGTGCCAAAGGAGTGGAAACATATCCAAGAGACATGAGATGCCCTTAACTAATATCTTTGTTGTTGAATTATTTGATGTTTGGGGCATTGATTTCATGGGTCCTTTTCCTTCATCTTTATCTAACAAGTATATTCTAGTTCTTTGTTGATTATGTGTCCAAATGGGTAGAGGCAATTGCCACACCTACCAATGATGCTAAGGTTGTAGTTAGGTTTCTTAAGAAGAACATTTTTTTCTCGTTTTGGCACACCTAGAGCATTAATCGGTGATGAGGGCACACACTTCATCAATAAGCAACTAGAGAATTTATTGAAAAAAGTATGGAGTAACTCATAAGATCGCCACTCCCTATCATCCCCAAACAAGTGGTCAAGTGGAAGTGTCTAATAGGGAAATTAAAAGAATTTTGGAGAAGGCTGTTGGCATCTCTAGGAAAGATTGGTCATTAAAGTTAGATGATGCTTTGTGGGCATATAGAAGCTGCGTGTAAAACCCCCAATTGGTATGACCCCTTACCGTCTAGTCTTTGGAAAAGCTTGTCACTTACCATTTGAATTGGAACATAGGGCTTTTTGGGCTATAAAGAGTCTTAACTTTGATTTCAAAGGCTGCGGGTGAGGCACAGTATTGGAGTTAAACGAGCTTGATGAGCTTCGTTTAGAAGCTTATGAGAACGCTCGTTTGTACAAAGAAAGAACAAAGAGACTCCATGATAAAAAGGATATTGAGGCGTGAATTTGAAATTGGTCAACAAGTTCTACTTTTTTAATTCCCGTCTTAAACTTTTCCCGGGTAAGTTGAAATCTAGATGGTACTGGTCCATTTACGATTACTAACGTTTTCCCTTATGGTGCGGTTGAACTCTCAGATGGTGCGAATGGGACGTTTAAAGTGAATGGCCAACGAGTTAAACATTACCATGGTGAGGAATTCGATCGGTCAAAGGTGACGTACAACCTCGCCCTTCTTTCCTAACTCGGTCTTCGAGTAAGGCGTCACTAAAACAAAAAGATGGATGGCGCTACTCCATAAGAACGATAATTTTCATTATCTTTCTTGGTTTGCACCCAAAATGCACGTGTGACAATCTCACGTTAAACGAGCATTAATTATTATTTTTATTATTAATTTTTTTTCCCTTAAATTTTAATTTTTTTTTCTATTTTTTTTTTCCGTAAGTATTAAAATTATAAAAAAGAAAAAAAAAACGTTTTTGTTTCCTCTATTATAAGTATGATAGGATTTAAAAAAAAAAATATATATATATTTTTTTAATTAAATAATTTATTTATTTATTTATTTTAAAATTTAAAAAAAAAAAAACGAAACCAGGGCTGGATTCTTGGACCAGCCCTGGAATCTCATTTTAATTCTAGGCAGAGAGTTTGGCATTTACTTCCATCCCTGGAAGTAGAAACCAGCCATGGGTTTAATTAAAAAAGAAAAAGTAAAAAAAAAGTGTATCACTATTATACAAAATACCCACCCACACCCAATCCCATTCCCAAAAATTCCTTCATCGTTAATTTTTTATTTTTTTTTCTCTCTCTCTCCCTGTGAGCAGCAACCCTCTCCGCCTAATCTCCTCTACCCATAACCACTGCCCACACACCACTTCCTCCACCATCTCCGCACCACTGTCTGCACCACCTCCGTCCATCGCCTAGCCCCCAATCCCCCAAATCCGCAAAATCCCCACCCCTCAATCTGAAATCCCCAAATTACTCCATTCCCAAATCCTGTCACAGCCATCCCCGTACCTCTAATTCATGGAGTGATTGCTGGCCATCTCCATTGCATTCTCCGGAGCGATTTTGGGCGAATTTTCAAAGGTAATTGCAATTTTGGGCAAAGAGTATAGCAATCTTGTGATGATTTGTCTTACCCCCTTTCGAAGGTACAATTTCTTTATAACTTTTAGTGATTAGAACAAAAGAACTTTCGTTGGCTGGGGTTACATTTTTCTCGTGCTTCATTAACTCGACTCTTTCAATTTTTACGATGAGGGTCCTTCGATTGTGTTTGAGTACAGAGGTAGTCCATACTTGATTCTTCGTATAACTTTGATGGAGACAATTAGACGACTAGGTTTGAAAGTTAAGAGCGACCAAATACTTCTAAATTACTCATCTCCGCCGGTCCCCTTACTTTAGTTAAGTCGACTACTACCTTTGTCTAATCAATTTCAATGTCTCTCCCCGAGCTGGTAATCCTAGTGATATTCGAAATTCTGATGTCTATCTCCTGAGCAGACTTATCTTTGGGGTCGACTCTGTCCCCGTTCCTTTACCCGGTCTTATCATCAAAGAAATTTTAGATGCTGCTCGTGCTGGAAATCCTCTCAAGGCTCTTTGTTTTCCTAGACTCATATCTCGTATTATTGAGGATGCTAATATTCATATTGATTCTTTAGATTTTTTGGAGGCTACTTCTAATAGTGATATTCTCAGCAATGCTAGTTTAGGGAGTTTAGGGTATGAGCTTACTCCTACAGGGAATTGGCAACCAAAGAAATCTTCTGCGCCTCCGCTTGTTGCCCCCTTCAACTACTTCAGAAAATCGCTCGCCTTCTACCTCTCAGGCAGCACCGTTGGTCCTCCCTACTTTTTCTGAGTCTAAATCTACTGATTCTACCATGCATCTTGTCTATTCTTTATTATCACAGGGTACATCGGCGAGATGAGCGAGGTTCACCAACAAGTCCATCGAGCTTTACGATCGTTTAGCTCACCGAGAGCAGATGCTCACACATTTATATCGGCATACATTTCTGGTGGGCGTCCCAATGTCATACCGCCACCTGATACCACTCTTGAGGGTGACGACGAACTAGGTGGTCGCGGGAGTCATGGCGCGAGGAGCCGTGAGGCCACTTATCCTCGTTCACACTTTAATCGGGCGGTATTCTAACTTCCCTTTATCTTTATCTTTATTTTTCACATTGAGGACAATGTTTATTCTTAAGTGGGGGGGGGGTGGAGATTTGGTTTATTGCTGAAATTTTTCAAAAATTCAGATTTTTATGGTTTTAAAGCTTTATTTTTGGAAAAAAAATATACGAAAAATTAAGAGATTTTTTTTATAGCATGAATTTTGTCTTTATATTCTTGGAGCTAGTTGATATAATTCTCTATTGATATAGGCTGAAAAGAGGATTGATGAATATAATCTTAAATATTTCATTGGTAATTTAATCTTAATATGAAACTTGAGTTAACCTTGTCATGATCCTTGTGAATTGATGAAGATACTTAGACTTTTATTACGTGGTTAATTTGCATATTTTGGTCAATATCTTCACAAACTAGAACTTGCTGAATTACATACTCGAGGCGAAATTTTTAAAACTTTTCGATTTGCTTGGTGGATGATATTAGGCATCTCTTTGAACCGTTTGAGCCTTTCAAGCTTTAATTTTCCATTTACATTATATCCCTAGTACCCCCAAGCTTTCTCAGTTCTTTTGATAAGAATGGTTGAGACCGCCATTCAATTAATTATCATCTCGTTAGCCTCACTAACCTACCCTGAACCCACAAATATTATTTTCCATTCCTTATGAGAGAGGAAAGTGCATGCTTATTTTACAAAAAATTCTTATATTTGAGAGTAAAGTTGTTATGAGAAGATGATCTTGACTTGAGATTTGTTGTGCAAAGAATTTGAAATTGATTGTGGAAATTATGAGTTCGTTTGAAAAAAAAAAATGGAAAAAGAAAAAAAAAGGGAAAAGAAAAGAAAAGAAAAGAAAAAAAAGTAAAAAAAAAAAACGATGAGTTCATACATCGAGATATTATCAAGTCTTCTTTTGGATGGGTGCTATATTGAATTCTCATTCTTTCTCAATGGTTTGTTCTTTAAATTCCCGAAAATACATGGAGATAAAGTGTGAAGTTGAGTATGTTTTGGGAAGAAGAAAATGTTACGTGGTAAAATCTTGTTATAATAAGCATGTTTATCTTTACTTTTTCTCTTTCAATTTTGAATATCCTATCACTTCGTTTCATAGCCATTTCCCTAGCCCTAACGTTATAAGCCAAAAAGTCCTAATAGACTCAAGCGGATTGATTTGTCTTCATTAGTGGAGAATATGTAAGTTAACAAGGCTAGCGTTGTTTTAATATTATCAAGAAAGTGTTCTTTGGTGCATAATACCGGTTTAAGTGTTGATTCAAGTCTTTGGTATTGTCATAGTATGCCTCAAGTCTTCATAATAAGAGTTTATTAGACTTAGGCGAGGCTACATACATTTTGGGTATTAGAATCTATAGAGATAGATCTAACAAAATGATTGGCTTGAGCCAGAGTGGATACATTGACAAGGTGCTTGAAAGCAGTTCGGTTGCAAGACTCCAAAAAGGGATTCTTGCCCATGTCACATGGCGTTAAACTCGGCATAACTCAAGGACCTTCCACAAGGGAGGACCAAGAGCGCATGAGTAAGATCCCATATGCTTGACCATTGGGTCTATTATGTACGCCATGATATGTACTCGCCCAGGATGTCTCATTTGCTTTAAGTATGACTAGCGAGATATCAATCGACCACTGGTGAGTCACATTGGACTGCGATCAAGAGCATTCTTAAGTACTTGAGAAGGACTAAAGATATGTTTTTAGTTTACGGAGGTCAAGAAGGAAGTGCAGGTTTGTAAATGGTTACACAGACGCAAGCTTCGAGACAGCGTGAGACGATTATAGATCGCAATCTGGTTTTGTGTTTTGTTTGAATGGAGGTCTTTGTGGTGGAAGAGCTCAAAGCAAGAAACCGTGGCCGACTCTACAACGAGTGAGTATCTAGCTGCCTCACGAAGCAACTAAAGAAGTTTGTTTGGATCGGGAAGTTTGTTGATGAACTAGGTGTCGTCCCTAGCATTGTCAACCCGGTGGACCTCTATTGTGATAATCTTGGTGCCATTTCACAAGCTAAGGAACCTAGATCTCTGCTGATCCAAACACATTCTCGGGCGTTTCCATCTGTTTAGAGATCATCGGCGAGAGGAGACGCTAGTATTTGCAAAGTACATACAGACGACAACATTGCAGATCCATTGACCAAGCCACTCCCACAGCCTAAACATGAGAGTCACACTAGGTCAATGGGATTGAGGATCATGTATGATTGGACCTAGGGCAAGTGGGAGATTGTTAGTAGTGCCCTAGGACCATTAGCACATGTTGTGCGTTTTATTATCTTTTGAGCATGTAATTGAATAGTTAATTTTTCTTTTGATTATCAAATGTGTGATTTGATAGTAAAACTCATTAGCTTATGTAATTACTATTCTAGAAGTCCCTAGTTTTATGTAATGCTTAATTACTATGAAATAAAACTAGTATGATTGTTGATTGATGATCTTGTTTCTTGATCATGTGTAATGGATACAAATCACATCATAGATGCAATAAATAGGGATACATTGTATTGGGACGTGATCAAAGTCGAGAAGTAATACTTCATGGTCTTAAGTCATAAGTATTACTTCCTCAATACTATTTTAGAATCCTTAGACCATATGTCTTCATTGATTCTAGTATGAATGGAGCCACGTTTTGACTCGATCGGGACGTTACTTGTAGCGAGTAATCAATACGATTGATGATCGGATGTAATGTCCTATCATAGCTTCAATGTGAGAGACATTGCAAGGAATTTGTCCCTCTCTATTATTAGAGAGATATCCATGGGCCTCGATAGGGAAAGAGCTGTTTAAATGCATGGCCGTGCTCAAATGTATTTGATAAAATGGTTATCAAATGCTATTTGTCAAAGCATGATCTACCCGGAGATCGAGCATAAATACAATTAATCTTAATAAGGGTGGCGACCACCATGCCTTATGCTTAATTAGGATATCGTGAGACAAAGGGATTAAATAGTGGATTGATATTAGGTTCAGTTGTATATTCATTCACTTTGGGTAGTCACAATGTCACTGCTAGGGACCGCTTGTGATTTATGAACTCACACTACTTCTAAGTGTGTTTTCATTGCCATTGTGATAAGAACCTACGGGGTCACACGCATAGGCGAGCTAACGAGCTTCATGTCAGATTCAATGAATCTAGAATGTGTCTAGGTTCATTGTATCGGCATTTACTACGAGAATAATAAAGTGCTATTATTCGAATTAGAGATAAGAGGGCATTTTCGGTATAGTTTGGAATTACATGGGAGTTATTATCAGATAAAGACTCCCACTACCGGGAAGTCTAGGGGACGTGGGAGTTGAGGACTCCCACTGCCGAGAGGAGCTGAGGATGTGAGAGTTAGTTGTGGGAACAAACTCTCATACCTTATATAATGCTCTCTTGGCCGAAACCCTAGCGTATGTGATGAGCCTATATTTTACCATTATCTTGGATATTTTCATATTTGTTTTGAGCTTAATTGAGAGAAATTAATATATTAAATTAGTCTTTATGAGTGAATATGCCTAAAAATATTCTTATGAATTTTATTCACTAATTTCTAATATTTGATACAGGTGTAAGGGCAATTCAGACATTAAAGGAAAAGAAGAATTATATTTGGCATGTGCTAAATTGGAAACCGATTCCAACTCAAATTAGAAGATTGAAGATATGCAAATTTGTTACTTGCCAAAAGTTGAATTCAAAAAAGAATAGAATTTGGAGATTACTATAATTTCGAATTGGAATTCTAGAAGGAATCAGAAATCAAAGTCTTTAGTTTGCCTTAAAGAATCTTGAAGAATTGTATTTTATATCAACTACTTAAGAAGAGTATGGAGAGTTTCAATTTATGTCAATTACCTTAAACTAGGAGATTTCTATTGCTATAAATACTCTTTACTAGTCTTGGGAAAGGGGATTCAACATTCATTAGTTTTGTTTTAGGTTTTGTTCTCTCTAATTAAGCCCTCTTCAAGAGTTGGTTTGAGAGTTCTTTATTTACGCATTTGTTAGAACAAGATTCAAGCTTTCATTATTCCTTTGCTTTTGGAGATTGATACAATTTAAAGTTCGAGACTTTAATCGAAAGCATGATGATGTTTTCTTATACTCTCTTCTTTACTTTGTTTATTATTTTCTTCTCTAGCATGAACTAAACTTTTAATCTAAGGCCATGATGTAGCTAGATTAATTTTATATGTTATTCTTGTGATCTTGTTATTCAATGAGTGTGTGGAAGTAATTTTAGATTATTGTTCTTAATGCGTTTAGATGATTGATCACCGTTTAAATTGTCTTTACATTAACTTGGAAAATTTACGGCAGTGACCTTATTAATTGGGTTAAATAATCTAAACACAAATTGCATGCAAGATAGACATATACTTGTATGGTTTGTGCGATCTCTTTGATTTCATATGTTTAATGCATTTTTATGAGTTAAAATCAACATAGACATATAGTTGGTTTATTCATGAGAATAGGTTTGATAGGCCTTGAAAGAGGTTATCAGATATTTTAGAAATTGATCGATTAACCAAACACACTCTAGAATAACTGATTGTTAGGATAACATATTTATTAATTTAGTGAATTCATGTGCCTTAGACCTTCATAATATCAAAACTACTTGTTAAAGTTATTTTGCTTTCTTTTAGTTAAATTAGATTAATCATATCACCATCAACTATTTGGATTTATTTTAATTGTCTTGATCATCGTAGAATTATTCATCTTTAGGAATTAATTAATCCTTATTCTCTGTGGGATCGACCTTGACTACTACAATATTGACCTAGTACACTTGCTAGTATTGATTTTGCGTATCAGTATGTATTTTCCAGCCGAAAAATCACCAACTCTCTGAAATTGGATTTCAGTTTTTGGTCTCCCTTTTCTCTTATAATTCGAAACTCGGAAAAGGCGAAGAGCTAGCAATCGTTGCCCGTTTCGTTGCGTGGATACCGGTAGAGGGACGTGCAAAGGGAATTCCGTTGGTGGTAGCAAAGAATCCAAGAAAGCGTCATCCTCCATTCAGAAGTAGCTTCTTGAATCCAAGAAAATAAGTTCTTTATTCTTTGTTTTTCGAATTGTTTCATATGAGCAGATCCTTCAGGGGAGGATCCATGGGTGTTTGGAACGAGTTTCCGCCCCTGAATCCCTTCACTTCCTACATGAATCAGGCCCGAGCAATCTTCATTCTCTTCTCCCATAAATGAGGTAGAGAGTAAGTCCAAAAAAAAATGATAAGAAGAAAGAAACTAAAAAGATCTACGTACATATGTTCTGCATGTTTGAAATAAATCAGGGGAGAAATGCATCACATAACTATCTGAATATAAACTTCGAAGTTGCAATTTCCTGTTGAGCATGTGAGCAATGAATACTAAATGGAGAAACAAAAAATTCCAAAGAGAGTAACCTCATCATATAGCTCCCACTTCTTGAATGTTACTAACCACAAAAATGAAACAATCTGTTTTGGTATGACCTGGTCCAAGAAAGTAAGCAAATGAAACCAAAAAAGTTTCAAGATTTAGAAATATGTCGAAAATTGACACACTTCATGTATGGACAATTTACTTTGAAGATAGATGTATACCAAAATCATGAAAATCGCAACACAATTTAGTGAATTCATGTGCCTTAGACCTTCATAATATCAAAACTACTTGTTAAAGTTATTTTGCTTTCTTTTAGTTAAATTAGATTAATCATATCACCATCAACTATTTGGATTTATTTTAATTGTCTTGATCATCGTAGAATTATTCATCTTTAGGAATTAATTAATCCTTATTCTCTGTGGGATCGACCTTGACTACTACAATATTGACCTAGTACACTTGCTAGTATTGATTTTGCGTATCAAGTTTTTGGCGCCGTTGCCGGGGAATATTTGATTAATTATATTTCTTTGTGATTTAATTTCACTTTGATCTTTATTTTATTTTTTTTTACTTGCTTTTTAGTTTATGTCCAGATATCGTCCTACAAATTTAGTGGCTTTTGATCCTGAAATTGATCGTACTTGCAGGAATATAAAAGCTAAAAAGAAACTCGAAGCAAAGATGGATGAGAATCAAGAAGTAGGAGGCAACAATAATCAGTTAGCAATGCCTGTGGCTCCAACTCCTCGTATGAGAGATCTACATATGCCAATAATTGCTGCAAATCCGTCATGCATAAGGTTAACTGTTGCAGCAAGGAATTACGAACTCAAGCATTATCATATTCAACTTCTTCCAAACTTTAATGGTTTGGATAACGAAGATGCTTTGGGATTTCTGCGAGACTTCTACAGTACGGTACAAACTTTCCCTTTAAATGGTTTAACTGAAGAAGAATTAAGAATGAGATGTTTTCCTTATAGTCTAAAAGGGGGCAAAGCGTGGTTACTAGATCTACAGAAGGGTCTACGGGTACTTGGGTGAGGTTTATGAGACATTTATGTTTCAATATTTCTCCTCAGAAAAAACAATGAACTTGAGGGGTAGAATTAGCACATTTACACAAGGAGAAACAGAAGCTTTTCATATTGCATGGGAGAGGTTCAAGTCATTACTCACTCAATGCCCTCATCATGGTTTTTCTCTCATTTTGCTAACTCAATTTTTTTATGAAGGACTAACTCCTATGTCCCAGTCTTTAGTAGATACTGCTGCAGGTGGTTACCCAGGTGACAAGAATGCCGATGAGCTTCATCAGATTTTTGTGAATTTAGCTAAAAATTCACAACAAAAGACTACTGAAAGGAAGAAGAAGCTGGAATTCATGAAGTCAACTCACAACCCAGCGTTGTCTCTAAATTGGGCTGAGTTGACAAATCAAGTTAGTCTATTGATGAGTCAACAAGGTCACCGTAACAATGAGGTATGTGCGTCTTGTGGTTTAATTGGTAATCATACTAACTTCTGTCCCAATCAGGATTTCAGCTCGGCACCATTCGAAGAAGTAAATTATATGGGAGCTGGAAGGCAGGGGATGCCTCAAAGGAATGATCCTTACTCCAACACCTATAATCCGGGGTGGAAACAACACCCAAATTTTGGATGGAGGGATCAAGGAAATCAAAGGCGAGAATGGACCTCCCGGGCTTTGGCGAGAATAGACAACCATTCCCGGCAACAGGTAGCTCAAGCACCTCGGCCTCGGCCTATTCGGGAGAGAAAACCTCAATTTGAGGAGACCATTATGCAATATTTGGCGAAGTTGGAGGCAAAAAATTGACCAAGTGGCTCGAGACAAGTCAAGCTTCTATTCATAACTTGGAGGTTCAGCTAGGCCATGTTGCAGGATCAATAAAAGATAGAAATCAAGGCAAGCTCCCTAGTGATACCGAGAGAAATCCGAGGGAACAAATCCAAGCAGTGACCTTAAGAAGTGGAAAAGAGCTCCAAGAAGTAGAGAAGAAAAAGACTGTTGAGAAAGAGAGCAAGGAAGAAGAAGCATCAAAGATTCTAAAGGAGAATGAACCAAAAGAGGGAGACTCTAAACTTTATGTTCCTCCTGCACCTTATGTTCCCCCTATTCCCTTTCCCCAAAGACTTAAGAAAAATAATTTAGAAAAACAATTTTCCAAGTTTTTGGATGTTTTCAAGAAATTGCATATTAACATTCCTTTTGCAGAAGCATTGGAGCAAATGCCGAGTTATGCCAAATTTCTGAAAGAGATCCTAACTCACAAGCGGAAGCTCGAGGACCATGAAACTGTGATGCTGACTGAGGAATGTTCTGCGATTCTGAAAAGCAAGCTGCCCCAGAAATTAAAAGATCCAGGGAGTTTCACTATTCCTTGTACTATTGGGCACTTAGATTTTGAGAGAGCTTTATGTGATTTAGGAGCTAGTATTAATTTAATGCCTTTGTCTATTTTCAAGAAATTGGGATTAGGTGAGATAAAGTCTACTAACATATCTTTGCAACTAGCCGATAGATCCGTAATTTATCCTTGGGGAATTATTGAGGATGTGCTCATAAAAGTGGATAAATTTATATTCCCTGCTGATTTTGTTGTTCTAGACATGGAAGAAGATAGAGAGATTCCTCTTATTCTAGGAAGACCTTTTCTAGCCCTTTGCTAGGACTTTGATAGATGTTCAACAAGGAAAGGTCATTCTTAGAGTTCATGATGAGGAGGTCACTTTTAATGTTTACAAATCTATGAAATATCCTGTAGAAAGTGACTCTTGTTATTTTATTGATTCTATCTCTCGTATTGTGCAGAATAATTGTGAAAAGATACTATCTAATGATCTTCTTGAGTATTGCTTGCAGAATGAAAATTCAAAAGAGGAAGTTGAGGAGAACATTTTTGGCATGTGCCAATTATTTTGAAGCATTACCTTCTTATCCTTCTTACAAGAGGCGTCAATATGAGGAGTTAGGGAAAAGTTTGAATAGACCGATGCCTTCTATCGAGAAGCCACCAAAGCTTGATTTGAAACCTCTTCCTTCTCATCTTAAATATGCTTTCTTAGAAGCACCCTTTAACTTACCGGTAATTATTTCTTCATCTTTGACAGGTGAGCAAGAGGAGAAACTTTTGGAAGTACTTAGAACTCACAAGGAAGCTTTGGGATGGAGTATCGCCGACATCAAAGGTATTAGTCCCACATTATGCATGCATAGGATTCATATGGAAGATGACTGTAAGCCGAAGGCTCAACCTCAAAGGCGATTAAATCCCAATATGAAAGAAGTGGTAAAAGCTGAGGTGCTAAAGCTTCTTGAGGCAGGTATTATCTATCCTATCTCTGATTCTCAATGGGTAAGTCCTGTGCAAGTAGTACCTAAGAAAGGGGGGATTACTGTCATAGAGAATGAAAATAATGATTTAATTCCTACTAGGATAATTGCTGGATGGAGGGTTTGTATTGATTACAGGCAGTTAAATAAGACCACTTCCCTCTCCCATTTATTGACCAAATGTTAGAGAAATTGGCAGGGCAAGAATTTTACTGTTTTCTAGATGGTTATTCGGGGTATAATCAAATAGTGGTTGCCCCCGAAGACCAAGAAAAGACTACTTTTACGTGTCCATACGGTACTTTTGCTTATAGAAGAATGCCTTTTGGATTATGTAATGCCCCCTGCTACTTTTCAACGATGCATGATGGCTATATTTTCTGATTATATAGATAATTGCATTGAGGTTTTTATGGATGATTTTTCTGTTTTTGGTCTCTCATTTGATAATTGCTTGGGTAATCTAACATTGATTTTGAAGAGATGTGAAGAGACTAATTTGGTGCTAAACTGGGAGAAGTGTCATTTTATGGTAAGAGAAGGGATAGTTCTTGGCCACAAAATTTCTGCTAAAGGCATTGAGGTGGATCGGGCAAAGATTGAAGTCATTGAAAAATTACCACCTCCTACTTCGGTCAAGGAGATTAGAAGTTATTTGGGACATGCAGGGTTTTATAGGCGTTTCATAAAGGATTTTTCTCTCATCTCTAAACCTTTGTGTAATTTGTTAGTAAAAGATGTAAAATTTACTTTTCTTGATGATTGCTTGCGAGGCTTTCAAGAAGTTAAAGGAAAAAACTCATCTCGGCTCCTATTGTTGTTTCACCGGGATTGGGAGCTACCTTTTTGAGATCATGTGTGATGCAAGTGATGTGGCCGTTGGAGCAGTTTTGGGTCAAAGACAAGAGAACTTATTTCGGGTAATTTATTATGCTAGTCGTGTCTTGAATGAGGCTCAAAGAAATTATGCTACCACGAGAAAAAGAGTTACTAGTTTGTTGTCTTTGCATGTGATAAATTTAGATCATATCTCATTGGTTCACATGTCATTGTTTACACTGATCATCTTTGCATTGAGATACATGTTTGCAAAGCATGATGCTAAACCTAGGTTGATTAGGTGGATTTTGTTATTGCAAGAGTTTGATCTAGAAATTAGAGATAAAAAGGGTTCACAAAATGTAGTTGCTTTGATCATCTCTCTAGGTTAACTTTACCAAAAGAAGATGTCCCGATTAATGAATCGTTTCTGATGAAAATCTCTTAGCGGTTAACACATCTAGTACTCCAGTGGTATGCCGATTTTGCTAATTACTTGGCTAGTAACATCATTCCTAATGATCTAACCTACCAACAAAAGAAAAAAGTTCTTTTTCGATGTTAAACATTATTTTTGGGATGATCCTTTTACGTATAAGTTTTGTCTTTGACAATATTATTAGGAGATGTGTTCACGAGAAGCGAAAGCAGGTGAGATCCTATTTCATTGCCATTACAGGGGAAGTAGGAGGCCATTTTGGTCCTTCTAAGGCAGCGACAAAGGTATTGCACTCTGGTTTTTATTGGCCTTCTATATTTAAAGATTGTCATAACTTTGTTCGCTCTTGTGATAGGTGCCAAAGGAGTGGAAACATATCCAAGAGACATGAGATGCCCTTAACTAATATCTTTGTTGTTGAATTATTTGATGTTTGGGGCATTGATTTCATGGGTCCTTTTCCTTCATCTTTATCTAACAAGTATATTCTAGTTGCTGTTGATTATGTGTCCAAATGGGTAGAGGCAATTGCCACACCTACCAATGATGCTAAGGTTGTAGTTAGGTTTCTTAAGAAGAACATTTTTTCTCGTTTTGGCACACCTAGAGCATTAATCAGTGATGAGGGCACACACTTCATCAATAAGCAACTAGAGAATTTATTGAAAAAGTATGGAGTAACTCATAAGATCGCCACTCCCTATCATCCCCAAACAAGTGGTCAAGTGGAAGTGTCTAATAGGGAAATTAAAAGAATTTTGGAGAAGACTGTTGGCATCTCTAGGAAAGATTGGTCATTAAAGTTAGATGATGCTTTGTGGGCATATAGAACTGCGTGTAAAACCCCAATTGGTATGACCCCTTACCGTCTAGTCTTTGGAAAAGCTTGTCACTTACCATTTGAATTGGAACATAGGGCTTTTTGGGCTATAAAGAGTCTTAACTTTGATTTCAAAGCTGCAGGTGAGGCACGAGTATTGGAGTTAAACGAGCTTGATGAGCTTCGTTTAGAAGCTTATGAGAACGCTCGTTTGTACAAAGAAAGAACAAAGAGACTCCATGATAAAAAGGATATTGAGGCGTGAATTTGAAATTGGTCAACAAGTTCTACTTTTTTAATTCCCGTCTTAAACTTTTCCCGAGTAAGTTGAAATCTAGATGAGTCCGGTCCATTTACGATTACTAACGTTTTCCCTTATGGTGCAGTTGAACTCTCAGATGGTGCGAATGGGACGTTTAAAGTGAATGGCCAACGAGTTAAACATTACCATGGTGAGGAATTCGATCGGTCAAAGGTGACGTACAACCTCGCCCTTCTTTCCTAACTCGGTCTTCGAGTAAGGCGTCACTAAAACAAAAAGATGGATGGCGCTACTCCATAAGAACGATAATTTTCATTATCTTTCTTGGTTTGCACCCAAAATGCACGTGTGACAATCTCACGTTAAACGAGCATTAATTATTATTTTTATTATTAATTTTTTTTCCCTTAAATTTTAATTTTTTTTTCTATTTTTTTTTTCCGTAAGTATTAAAATTATAAAAAAGAAAAAAAAAACGTTTTTGTTTCCTCTATTATAAGTATGATAGGATTTAAAAAAAAAAATATATATATATTTTTTTAATTAAATAATTTATTTATTTATTTATTTTAAAATTTAACGAAACCAGGGCTGGATTCTTGGACCAGCCCTGGAATCTCATTTTAATTCTAGGCAGAGAGTTTGGCATTTACTTCCATCCCTGGAAGTAGAAACCAGCCATGGGTTTAATTAAAAAAGAAAAAGTAAAAAAAAAGTGTATCACTATTATACAAAATACCCACCCACACCCAATCCCATTCCCAAAAATTCCTTCATCGTTAATTTTTTATTTTTTTTTCTCTCTCTCTCCCTGTGAGCAGCAACCCTCTCCGCCTAATCTCCTCTACCCATAACCACTGCCCACACACCACTTCCTCCACCATCTCCGCACCACTGTCTGCACCACCTCCGTCCATCGCCTAGCCCCAATCCCCAAATCCGCAAAATCCCCACCCCTCAATCTGAAATCCCCAAATTACTCCATTCCCAAATCCTGTCACAGCCATCCCCGTACCTCTAATTCATGGAGTGATTGCTGGCCATCTCCATTGCATTCTCCGGAGCGATTTTGGGCGAATTTTCAAAGGTAATTGCAATTTTGGGCAAAGAGTATAGCAATCTTGTGATGATTTGTCTTACCCCTTTCGAAGGTACAATTTCTTTATAACTTTTAGTGATTAGAACAAAAGAACTTTCGTTGGCTGGGGTTACATTTTTCTCGTGCTTCATTAACTCGACTCTTTCAATTTTCTGATGAGGGTCCTTCGATTGTGTTTGGTACAGAGGTAGTCCATACTGATTCTTCGTATAACCTGATGGAGACAATTAGACGACTAGGTTTGAAAGTTAAGAGGCGACCAAATACTTCTAAATTACTCATCTCCGCCGGTCCCCTTACTTTAGTTCGTCGACTACTACACTGTCTAATCAATTTCAATGTCTCTCCCCGAGCTGGTAATCCTAGTGATATTCGAAATTCTGATGTCTATCTCCTGAGCAGACTTATCTTTGGGGTCGACTCTGTCCCCGTTCCTTTACCCGGTCTTATCATCAAAGAAATTTTAGATGCTGCTCGTGCTGGAAATCCTCTCAAGGCTCTTTGTTTTCCTAGACTCATATCTCGTATTATTGAGGATGCTAATATTCATATTGATTCTTTAGATTTTTTGGAGGCTACTTCTAATAGTGATATTCTCAGCAATGCTAGTTTAGGGAGTTTAGGGTATGAGCTTACTCCTACAGGGAATTGGCAACCAAAGAAATCTTCTGCGCCTCCGCTTGTTGCCCCCTTCAACTACTTCAGAAAATCGCTCGCCTTCTACCTCTCAGGCAGCACCGTTGGTCCTCCCTACTTTTTCTGAGTCTAAATCTACTGATTCTACCATGCATCTTGTCTATTCTTTATTATCACAGGTACATCAGCAGATGAGCGAGGTTCACCAACAAGTCCATCAGCTTTCTGATCGTTTAGCTCACCAGGAACAGATGCTCACACATTTATATCAGCATACATTTCCTGGTGGGCGTCCCAATGTCATACCGCCACCTGATACCACTCTTGAGGGTGACGACGAACTAGGTGGTCGCGGGAGTCATGGCGCTGAGGAGCCGTGAGGCCACTTATCCTCGTTCACACTTTAATCAGGGCAGTATTCTAACTTCCCTTTATCTTTATCTTTATTTTCACATTGAGGACAATGTTTATTCTTAAGTGGGGGGGGGGTGGAGATTTGGTTTATTGCTGAAATTTTTCAAAAATTCAGATTTTTTATGGTTTTAAAGCTTTATTTTTTGGAAAAAAAATATCCGAAAAAATTAAGAGATTTTTTTTATAGCATGAATTTTGTCTTTATATTCTTGGAGCTAGTTGATATAATTCTCTATTGATATAGGCTGAAAAGAGGATTGATGAATATAATCTTAAATATTTCATTGGTAATTTAATCTTAATATGAAACTTGAGTTAACCTTGTCATGATCCTTGTGAATTGATGAAGATACTTAGACTTTTATTACGTGGTTAATTTGCATATTTTGGTCAATATCTTCACAAACTAGAACTTGCTTTGAATTACATACTCGAGGCGAAATTTTTTAAAACTTTTCGATTTGCTTGGTGGATGATATTAGGCATCTCTTTGAACCGTTTGAGCCTTTCAAGCTTTAATTTTCCATTTACATTATATCCCTAGTACCCCCCAAGCTTTCTCGAGTTCTTTTGATAAGAATGGTTGAGACCGCCATTCAATTAATTATCATCTCGTTAGCCTCACTAACCTACCACGAACCCACAAATATTATTTTCCATTCCTTATGAGAGAGGAAAGTGCATGCTTATTTTACAAAAAAATTCTTATATTTGAGAGTAAAGTTGTTATGAGAAGATGATCTTGACTTGAGATTTGTTGTGCAAAGAATTTGAAATTGATTGTGGAAATTATGAGTTCGTTTGAAAAAAAAATGGAAAAAAGAAAAAAAAAGGGAAAAGAAAAGAAAAGAAAAGAAAAAAAAGTAAAAAAAAAGCGATGAGTTCATACATCGAGATATTATCAAGTCTTCTTTTGGATGGGTGCTATATTGAAAAAAAAAAAAAAAAATTCTCATTCTTTCTCAATGGTTTGTTCTTTAAATTCCCGAAAATACATGGAGATAAAGTGTGAAGTTGAGTATGTTTTGGGAAGAAGAAAATGTTACGTGGTAAAATCTTGTTATAATAAGCATGTTTATCTTTACTTTTTCTCTTTCAATTTTGAATATCCTATCACTTCGTTTCATAGCCATTTCCCTAGCCTAACGTTATAAGCCAAAAAGTCCTAATAGACTCAAGCGGATTGATTTGTCTTCATTAGTGGAGAATATGTAAGTTAACAAGGCTAGCGTTGTTTTAATATTATCAAGAAAGTGTTCTTTGACTGCATAATACCGGTTTAAGTGTTGATTCAAGTCTTTGGTATTGTCATAGTATGCCTCAAGTCTTCATAATAAGAGTTTATTAGACTTAGGCGAGGCTACATACATTTTGGGTATTAGAATCTATAGAGATAGATCTAACAAAATGATTGGCTTGAGCCAGAGTGGATACATTGACAAGGTACTGAAACGGTTCAGTTTGCAAGACTCCAAAAAGGGATTCTTGCCCATGTCACATGGCGTTAAACTCAGCATAACTCAAGGACCTTCCACAAGGGAGGACCAAGAGCGCATGAGTAAGATCCCATATGCTTCAGCCATTGGGTCTATTATGTACGCCATGATATGTACTCGCCCGGATGTCTCATTTGCTTTAAGTATGACTAGCAGATATCAATCTGACCCTGGTGAGTCACATTGGACTGCAGTCAAGAGCATTCTTAAGTACTTGAGAAGGACTAAAGATATGTTTTTAGTTTACGGAGGTCAAGAAGGAAGTCTGGTTGTAAATGGTTACACAGACGCAAGCTTCCAGACCGACGTAGACGATTATAGATCGCAATCTGGTTTTGTGTTTTGTTTGAATGGAGGTGCTGTGAGCTGGAAGAGCTCAAAGCAAGAAACCGTGGCCGACTCTACAACAGAAGCTGAGTATCTAGCTGCCTCTGAAGCAACTAAAGAAGCTGTTTGGATCAGGAAGTTTGTTGATGAACTAGGTGTCGTCCCTAGCATTGTCAACCCAGTGGACCTCTATTGTGATAGTACTGGTGCCATTTCACAAGCTAAGGAACCTAGATCTCACCAACGATCCAAACACATTCTCAGGCGTTTCCATCTGTTTAGAGAGATCATCGACAGAGGAGACGCTAGTATTTGCAAAGTACATACAGACGACAACATTGCAGATCCATTGACCAAGCCACTCCCACAGCCTAAACATGAGAGTCACACTAGGTCAATGGGATTGAGGATCATGTATGATTGGACCTAGGGCAAGTGGGAGATTGTTAGTAGTGCCCTAGGACCATTAGCACATGTTGTGCGTTTTATTATCTTTTGAGCATGTAATTGAATAGTTAATTTTTCTTTTGATTATCAAATGTGTGATTTGATAGTAAAACTCATTAGCTTATGTAATTACTATTCTAGAAGTCCCTAGTTTTATGTAATGCTTAATTACTATGAAATAAAACTAGTATGATTGTTGATTGATGATCTTGTTTTACTGATCATGTGTAATGGATACAAATCACATCATAGATGCAATAAATAGGGATACATTGTATTGGACGTGATCCGTCAGAGAAGTAATACTTCATGGTCTTAAGTCATAAGTATTACTTCCTCAATACTATTTTAGAATCCTTAGACCATATGTCTTCATTGATTCTAGTATGAATGGAGCCACGTTTTGACTCAGTCGGACGTTACTTGTAACAGAGTAATCAATACGATTGATGATCGGATGTAATGTCCTATCATAGCTTCAATGTGAGAGACATTGCAAGGAATTTGTCCCTCTCTATTATTAGAGAGATATCCATGGGCCCCTCGATAGGGAAAGACTGTTTAAATGCATGGCCGTGCTCAAATGTATTTGATAAAATGGTTATCAAATGCTATTTGTCGAAACAGTCTACCTGGAGATCGAGCATAAATACAATTAATCTTAATAAGGGTGACGACCACCATGCCTTATGCTTAATTAGGATATCGTGAGACAAAGGGATTAAATAGTGGATTGATATTAGGTTCCGTTGTATATTCATTCACTTTGGGTAGTCACAATGTCCTGCTAGGGACCGCTTGTGATTTATGAACTCACACTACTTCTAAGTGTGTTTTCATTGCCATTGTGATAAGAACCTACAGGGTCACACGCATAGACGAGCTAACGAGCTTCATGTCCAGATTCAATGAATCTAGAATGTGTCTAGGTTCATTGTATCTGGCATTTACTTTTTTGAGAATAATAAAGTGCTATTATTCGAATTAGAGATAAGGGGCATTTTCGGTATAGCTGGAATTACATGGGAGTTATTATCCGATAAAGACTCCCACTACCAGCAGAAGTCTAGGGGACGTGGGAGTTGAGGACTCCCACTGCCGAGAGGAGCTGAGGATGTGAGAGTTAGTTGTGGGAACAAACTCTCATACCTTATATAATGCTCTCTTGGCCGAAACCCTAGCGTATGTGATGAGCCTATATTTTACCATTATCTTGGATATTTTCATATTTGTTTTGAGCTTAATTGAGAGAAATTAATATATTAAATTAGTCTTTATGAGTGAATATGCCTAAAAATATTCTTATGAATTTTATTCACTAATTTCTAATATTTGATACAGGTGTAAGGGCAATTCAGACATTAAAGGAAAAGAAGAATTATATTTGGCATGTGCTAAATTGGAAACCGATTCCAACTCAAATTAGAAGATTGAAGATATGCAAATTTGTTACTTGCCAAAAGTTGAATTCAAAAAAGAATAGAATTTGGAGATTACTATAATTTCGAATTGGAATTCTAGAAGGAATCAGAAATCAAAGTCTTTCGCTGCCTTAAAGAATCTTGAAGAATTGTATTTTATATCAACTACTTAAGAAGAGTATGGAGAGTTTCAATTTATGTCAATTACCTTAAACTAGGAGATTTCTATTGCTATAAATACTCTTTACTAGTCTTGGGAAAGGGGATTCAACATTCATTAGTTTTGTTTTAGGTTTTGTTCTCTCTAATTAAGCCCTCTTCAAGAGTTGGTTTGAGAGTTCTTTATTTACGCATTTGTTAGAACAAGATTCAAGCTTTCATTATTCCTTTGCTTTTGGAGATTGATACAATTTAAAGTTCGAGACTTTAATCGAAAGCATGATGATGTTTTCTTATACTCTCTTCTTTACTTTGTTTATTATTTTCTTCTCTAGCATGAACTAAACTTTTAATCTAAGGCCATGATGTAGCTAGATTAATTTTATATGTTATTCTTGTGATCTTGTTATTCAATGAGTGTGTGGAAGTAATTTTAGATTATTGTTCTTAATGCGTTTAGATGATTGATCACCGTTTAAATTGTCTTTACATTAACTTGGAAAATTTGCGACAGCTGACCTTGTTAATTGGGTTAAATAATCTAAACACAAATTGCATGCAAGATAGACATATACTTGTATGGTTTGTGCGATCTCTTTGATTTCATATGTTTAATGCATTTTTATGAGTTAAAATCAACATAGACATATAGTTGGTTTATTCATGAGAATAGGTTTGATAGGCCTTGAAAGAGGTTATCAGATATTTTAGAAATTGATCGATTAACCAAACACACTCTAGAATAACTGATTGTTAGGATAACATATTTATTAATTTAGTGAATTCATGTGCCTTAGACCTTCATAATATCAAAACTACTTGTTAAAGTTATTTTGCTTTCTTTTAGTTAAATTAGATTAATCATATCACCATCAACTATTTGGATTTATTTTAATTGTCTTGATCATCGTAGAATTATTCATCTTTAGGAATTAATTAATCCTTATTCTCTGTGGGATCGACCTTGACTACTACAATATTGACCTAGTACACTTGCTAGTATTGATTTTGCGTATCAGTATGTATTTTCCAGCCGAAAAATCACCAACTCTCTGAAATTGGATTTCAGTTTTTGGTCTCCCTTTTCTCTTATAATTCTGAAACTCAGAAAGACGAAGAGCTAGCAATCGCTGCCCGTTTCGTTGCGTGGATACCGGTAGAGGGACATTCTGCAAAGGGAATTCCGTTGGTGGTAGCAAAGAATCCAAGAAACGTCATCCTCCATTCAAGAAGTAGCTTCTTGAATCCAAGAAAGTAAGTTCTTTATTGCTGTTTTTCGAATTGTTTCATATGAGCAGATCCTTCAGGGGAGGATCCATGGGTGTTTGGAACGAGTTTCCGCCCCTGAATCCCTTCACTTCCTACATGAATCAGGCCCGAGCAATCTTCATTCTCTTCTCCCATAAATGAGGTAGAGAGTAAGTCCAAAAAAAAATGATAAGAAGAAAGAAACTAAAAGATCTACGTACATATGTTCTGCATGTTTGAAATAAATCAGGGGAGAAATGCATCACATAACTATCTGAATATAAACTTCGAAGTTGCAATTTCCTGTTGAGCATGTGAGCAATGAATACTAAATGGAGAAACAAAAAATTCCAAAGAGAGTAACCTCATCATATAGCTCCCACTTCTTGAATGTTACTAACCACAAAAATGAAACAATCTGTTTTGGTATGACCTGGTCCAAGAAAGTAAGCAAATGAAACCAAAAAAGTTTCAAGATTTAGAAATATGTCGAAAATTGACACACTTCATGTATGGACAATTTACTTTGAAGATAGATGTATACCAAAATCATGAAAATCGCAACACCAAGGTTCTTAAAGCAAAGTAGCTCCAAGCATCATTTTGCTGTCGTGGTTGTTTTTGCTACAATATAATCAAGTTCAGGGCATGTCGTAGATATGGCAACATTATATTTTGTTGCAGCAAAAATTTCCAATAAGAGGAAATAACAAAAGGTATATTAAAATACACCTTGAGGCAATCACCAGGATATATGCATTTCCAAACAAAAAAAAGAAAACAAAGTCGAAGCACTCACGGAAATAAGAAAAAACAATGCATGGAAAATATATACCAAATTCAAAGGAGAGGGAAAGAGTGAATGTCATTTAAGGCAAGTAATTTGTTTAATTTAAAAACTAGAGTAGCAAAAATCATCATGATGCCATATTTAGCCCCTTAATTTCATAGACATTTCTACATTGCATATATTATGGCTGTTAATAGGTGAGGTGCCCACATCTTGATTAGATTATAGAAAATTACTCAACAATTGACAAGAAAATAACAAAAAATGAAAGAGCATAACTAAAAAAGAAGTTACCATCAATTGCGCCCAAATCGCCCATTCGACCATAAATCCTAGGTATCGAGTTTGATGCCTTAGCTTGTAGTGTTGCATTTATAACAAAAAGTAAGCTCTATGACCTTTTGTTTAGCCGCAAGTTCAAGAGGTACTAATCCCTTTTGTTCCTCGAGGCATTTCTGCAAGTTTCAAACATCTTACCATTTTGACTGGTGCAAATTAAGATAAAACGAGAAAGTAGAATCCTCAAATGAAAACAACATACTTGTTCAACTCCACGACTACAGAAGTTTGGAGCATGTAACTCTCTAAGTAACTTTTAATTTTTCATATGCTTGATGTTTTAGCCACAGTTTTCATATGTATTTTCTTTATATGCTCTTGAGCTTAAGCATAAGCCACTCGACCAGCGTCATGCTGAAACGGTCAAAAAGCATATTCAGAAAATTGAATTATATTCACATCAAGTACATTTATGTTGTCAAGACTCAGAACTGTTACACTTACTAAAAGCTAGTAATGTTCTTAAATGTTAATCTTTATAAATATAAGAGCATTCACTACTTTTTGATGACCCAACCTTTGTATCGTTTTACCATCAGTTTTATGTTTGGTCCTGAATTTCATGCACAAGTGACTAACTGCAGGAAAGTATATGATTCATTTGCATAATAACTTAATCTCATATTCAAGCTAAATTCTGCAATGCAGCATGCTTCTTTTACCAATGATAAGTGATGGAGAAGCAATACTAGAGCCTAGAGCTATGAGATAGTTCATTCCAACTTCCACATATAACTGGTATATGCTAGTTAAAAGGTGTTGATTTTACTAAGACATTTTATTTTACTAATTAAGAGAAAATAGCAGAAACTCTACAAAAAAAAGACAAAAGACCAGAAAATTTTGAAGAACAATCCATTTGTTATGCTGATAATAATCCTAAAACCCATACCAAGCCTCACCTTCTCAGCCAATAGTTTGACTTATGTACATGCAACATCAAGCTTTCCCTTGTGCTCAATCAAGACATTTTCCCATGGTTTTAGTTCAGACCGAACTTGAGCAAGTTCCTTGTGTAATACCGCAGCTGAACAATGATCCCTTACCATATGTATTTGCTTTATATTGTAGGATTTGACAGAAACATAATCATTTAGAGCAAGAAAAACTATTAAGTTGTCTGTGCGTAGTGTTTCTATATATGTGGTTGTATTTTTTCCTTGCTTAAATTATGAATCATTATTATTTGTATTTTTCATATTTCTTTAAGTTTTGCTATTTTCGTATAATTGCAGATGGATGGCCGTAGTTGGATGTATAGACGACATATGCCAGGGTTGAAGGGTGTCACCCTTGAGTTTAGAGAAGGAGTTGCTAAGTTTATAGAATTTGCATGCGGAAATAACTTGCATCCAAATTTGGGAGAGATTACATGTCCATGTTCAAAATGTAGGAATTGTAAGTATAAACCAGCACACCTGATGAGGGTACATCTATACCAGAAAGGGTTTGTTAGTAAGTATTACAATTGGACATGTCATTGTGTTTCATTTATACCTATACACCTACGACTATGCCCCAATCGAGCACCTTCCAAAGTGGGGATACGGGGAATATGATTGAGCATGCAAATGACTTTAGGGAAATGGTATTTGATGCAGCTGGTCAAACTCTTCGAGAAGATGCAGGACCTTCTAATATTGAGGAGCCTCCAAATAAAGTAGCACAAAAATTTTATGATATGATTCGGGCTGCTGACACACCGTTGTGGACGGTTGCACAACACAGTCGGAATTGTCTGCTATAGCCCGACTTTTGCATATTAAATCTGAAAATAACACGTCTGAAGTGTTTTAATGATATTCTAGATTTCTGTAAAGATAGCATGCCTAGTGGTACCAAACTTGCTAAAGACTTTTATAGTACAAAGAAGTTAATTGCAAGCCTTGGTCTTCCCGTTCAAAAAATTGATGTTTGTGCAAATGGTTGCATGTTGTATTGGAAGGATGATAGTGAGTCGAGACAATGTAAGTTTTGCTCCAATGATAGGTACAAACGGAAAAGAAAGATTGGTAAGAATAGTATAAGGAAATAAATTCCATACAAGAAAATGCATTATTTCCCTCTCACACCTAAACTTCAAAGATTGTATGCATCAAAGGCTACAGCGGAACACATGAGATGGCACAAGGATAGTGAACAAGAAGATGGTGTGATGTGTCATCCTCGAGATGGAGAGGCAAGGAAACATTTCGATGAAACATACCCGGAATTTGCAATTGAGCCCAGGAATGTACGTCTCGGTTTATGTACCGATGGATTTTCTCCATTTGGCATGTCAGGTAAACAATATTCATGTTGGCCTGTTATTGTAACTCCTTATAATTTACCACCTTGGATGTGCATGAAAAATCAGGTCATGTTCTTGACAATTCTTGTTCCGGGCCCAAAAAATCCAAAACACAAACTAGATGTGTACATGCAACCATTGATAGATGAACTAAATCAGTTATGGAATGATGGAGTTAACACTTATGATATATCAAGGAAACAAAATTTTCAAATGAGGGCCGCACTTATGTGGACTATTAGTGACTTTCCTGCATATGGCATGTTGAGTGGTTGGAGCACGGCGGGTATACTAGCTTGTCCTTCTTGTATGGAGTTCACCAGGGCATTGAGACTTGAGCATGGAAAGAAACAATCATGGTTCGATTGCCATCGCAAATTCCTAGATTTGAAGCACCCGTTTCGTTCTAACAAAAGTTCATTCAAGAAGGATTTTGAAGAACATACACCACCTCCACCACAGCTTACCAAGTTTGGGATAGAATTCGAGAGTTTCCAAGGATAACAGAAACTGGGGGTAAAGAACTATCTAAAGAGCATGGTAGGGGAATCCATCACAATTGGGCGAAACGGAGTATATTTTGGGATTTACCTTATTGGCCCAAGATTCTTATTCATCATAATATTGATGTAATGCACAATGAAAAAAATTTCTTTGATAACATTTTTAATACTGTGATGGATGTCAAAGGCAAGACCAAGGATAATGTTAAAGCTCGCCAAGACCTACGTAAATATTGTAAACGCAATGAGTTGACTATCCAACCAATTGATTTGGGGAAAGGAAAAAAGCCAAAAGCTTGTTACACCCTAACAAAAGATGAAAAAAAGCGAGTCTTAGAGTGGGTGAAGGAACTGAAGTTCCCAGATGGCTATGCATCTAATCTTGGGAGATGTGTTGACTTCAAGGAACTAAAGATGTCAGGGATGAAAAGCCATGATTGTCATGTGTTTATGGAAAGACTTCTTCCGATTGCCTTTCGAGAATTATTACCAGTCGAAGTTTGGAGTGTTTTGACAGAGTTAAGTCAATTCTATATGGGACTTATGTTCACCAAAGTTAAGTGTTGCCCACATTAAAAAATTAGAGCAAGATATTGCGATTCTAATTTGCAAGCTCGAGAAGAAATTTCCCCCTACATTCTTTGATGTCATGGAGCATCTACCAATTCACCTACCATATGAGGCAAGATTAGGAGGGCCAGTACAATATCGATGGATGTACCCATTTGAAAGGTATTTAACAATACATTTTATCCTAGATTTATCTAATAAAGTTGTATTTAGTTTATTAAACTAACAAAAAAAAATTAATGCGTTCGTAGCTATTTGTATCATCTTAAGAAAAAGGTGAAAAACAAGTCTAAAGTGGAGGGATCGATTTGCAATGCCTATCTTGTTGAAGAGGCTTCCACCTTTTTTTCTTACTACTTTCCATCACATGTTCAAACAAAGAGCAGAAAAGTCGGGCAGAATTATGATGATGATGAATCTAAGTCTCCCATCTCCGTTCTGTCCATATGTAACTATCTTGGGAGGTTGCCAAGTTCAAAGGGTAGAATACGATTGCTAAGTGATGAAGAACTAAATGTAGCAACTACTTATATTTTATGTATTTCCTAACTAAATAAATTCTTTCATTCTTTGGGATTTTTATTTTTTACCAAATTCTATTGAACAGAAAATTCAAAGAGCAGCTACGCTCAAGCTCTCTGAGGTTAACTGAGGCACAACTAGTATCTAAGATATCAACAGAGTTTTCTCGTTGGTTCAAATATTATGTAAGTATTTTACACATGTCTTACTAGCATTGCCATGAATGCCTTTACTAAGCACTCCATTTTGTTCTTATCTACATTAGGCTATTAACCATGCGGATGATCTTCCTATATGCTTAAAGAATCTTGCATGGGGCCCTTCAAGATATGTAAAGTCGCATTCTATGTATTTTGTAAATGGGTATAGATTTCATACACATACTCGGTGTGAAGGTCGAACAACCATCAACAGCGGTGTGTGCGTGAAGAGCACAGAGGAAACAGAGAATGATTGGAATGGCGTGCTAAAAGACGTAATAGAAGTTACATTAGTTGGTGACCCCATCCAGACCATAGTTCTTTTTGAATGTGATTGGTTTGACACAACATCAAGAACCGGGGTAAGAGTTCACCCGATGAACAAGCTCGTTGATGTCAATCATAAGATGAAGTATCCAAGGTTTGATCCATTTGTGTTAGCTCAACAAGCTACTCAAGTTTATTACTTACGGTATCCTAGCATGAAGCGGGATATGGGTGATTGGTGGGATGTGTGCAACGTTCGAGCTCGGCGCATTGTAGATGCGCACCTTGCTGACTCTTCTTATCAAGCTGAAGTTAGTCCCGAAGAAGCATCGAATTTGAATATTGATGATATAGATGACCTTACTCGACTTACACATGAAAACAATGAAGTTGAGATTGTTGAATTTGCTAGTGAAGGGGATATAGAGGAAGAGGAGGAGGACGAAGAAGATGAAAATGAAGATGAGGAGGAAGATGAAGATGAAGAGGACGAGGAAGAAGAGGATGACAGTGAGTAGGTTACCATTTAACCATCAATTATGTACTTTACAACAAATAATCATGTTCATTTTAAAGGTTTATTTGAGACATTGCTGATTATGTTCATTTTATGAGATTTCCTCTTGAAGAATGCCTAAACTCAATAACGATACCCTTATAAGTTAATAAATAAAAAGAATTAATGTATCCCATATGCATAAACAATATAAAATAATTGAATGATTGTAAATTCCGTATTTTATTAGACAAGGAAAGTTGAACTTACAAGATATATTGGAGATCTTACAAGATAAACAAAGCCTTCGGAAGCTTCAACAATTGCTTTCATGCAAGCAGTGGGAGTCGTTGGCGTTGTCAGGAATACCTTAATAAAAAAACAAAAAATAGACTATTGATCCTCTTGAGGGTGATTTTTTTTTTTTTTTTAAAACACTTAAAACAAAAAAATAAAAGAGAAAATAAATTAGATAACTAGGAAACAAGTATGTTAATGGTTCAGAATCCACTCTCATTTTTCCACATGATGGCCCTCTTTGAAAGAGGACTGAAGAGTCTATGCAGGGTATTGACAAATTAAGGACTCAACATTCAATAATAGCAAACGGTAAAATACAAGTTCAATGTGAAACCTAGCAATTCAAGCTTATGCTTAACAACTTCGCTTCATAAGGTCTCAGTCTCCTCCAGAGGAACATCTAGAACAACAAGTCCTACAGGAGAGGAAATTCATGTGAGAAGCATGGTTATATAAGGTCTATTATCACGTAGCACCCCGCTAACCCCTCGCAGAGAAAAAATAAAAAACAACTCATACACACTTCCATGTACGCCAGTTTCTTTGACAGTGATCATGAACTTTTCCACACCACGCTTAAGTATTGGATTGTAATATAAGAATAATGCAATTGGAGAAGATAACTGAGGCACAACCTGTAAAGGACAGGAAACATGATATCAGATCAACAAAGGAATTCAACACATAATCCAAATATTTTTTTTAGTAGTATGTGTCCTCCCCCTCGACCCCACTAAATCATTTCCAAGAGACATAAAGTGAAAATCAGAGAAAGATAAAGGGCAAACAAGACGGAAAATAAATAAATTGTACAAATGATTTGGATATCTGCCAAGGAAAAGGATAATGGTGAATGCTTATGAGACTTGCATCATTCAGCATTGAAATAATTGAGAAAAATTGTCCCCTTGGCTAGTGAACGTGTAGCAGCAGCTTGAGAAAATACGAAAAAGGTAAGAACAACAACCAAGTGCCCATCGAGCAACTTCAAGGCTTCAGCAGTGGTTCAAAGGTCAGGATCCCTAACTTAAATTTATCCAACAAAACACTTGCTTGATCCATGAAGGAGCCGAGTTGGTTTCTGCTAAGACTTTGTAAAGTTATTAAATAAACCAAAGCCGCTTCTTGTGGCATTCGGAATGGTTTTTTTCAAGGTTCATGGTTGACAAATAGGTCACTGAAAAAAGAGTTTGCAATTGCTTCTTTTGATGAATCTGAATCATAACTATTTAAACTCTTCTTCAAACTACGTAAACTTCTATCATCTTGGGTCGTTTTTCTCTGCAATTTTTAGACGAAGACAAGCAAGAGAGAGTGCAAGCAAATGTCAATAAACTAAATTTGAAAACTACTGCTACTTTATTAAAAAATATGACAGAATTAACCAGTTAAAGCAGCTTCAAGATAAGATACTTACACATTACTTATTTGTAAGAAGAATATCCACCAAGTACTGCAGCCACAATACATTTGTTTTCGGAAAACTGCGGACATAATTATAATACAGGGAAAGTCAGGATTCGGATCCTAAATTTCTAGGAAACGTTTCCTCATTTTATGCTTAAATTTGTCTGAACTCCTTGAAATAATTCAATTTTTATAACTTCCACCAGGCATTTATCAAGAAAATGATGTTATACATTACCACTTCTGGGGATCCTGACCTTTCAACCACGACTAAAGCAAAAAAATGACAACTGGGAAACATCTTCTTTCACTAGTATGCGTCCAAGGGCTCAACTGAGCACCCTGCTTCAACACATGTGCCAAAACTAGTAATGAAAATTCATTTGCTCTCAAATTCTTGTTTTTTGAGAAAAATAATGTATAGATTACCTTCTATATATTTACCTCCTAAACATGACTGGGAATGGTATGCATTAATAGTATCACAGTGTCCAAGAGTTCTTTAATCTCCTTGGATTGCAATGACTGACATAAGGGTATAAAAATAGAATAAATTTGCTAGATTTTTTATGGTAAAGATGAAGAATGAATTTGGTTCATGGAATAAGAGCATAAAAATATATTATCACCTCAAATCCAGTTGCTATTTATTGAAGTATACAGTTCCAGAGGTACAAGACAGCAAGCAACAAGCATTGACATCAAAGCAACAGCATAGTCATTGGAAGCAGAATGAAGAAGGTGGGATTGAAGTGATGTAGTTAAAAGCTAAGGGACTAAATTGTATATACAGAAAAGTAGTGTCCTTAGTTAATTATTATTTTTAGCTTCTTGTTTTACATTGGTCCAGCTGGTATTGGCAGTTAGTTGGTTAAGTTTTCTATTTTAGAATTGTATATAAATAGCATGTACATCGTCTTCTTCAGTAATAAAAATTACACAGAAATTCCCAAATTGTTCTTCCTTCCAATACTTCAATTATTGAAATCTCAACATGGTATCAGAGCTCATGAATCATGTCTAGCTGCGATTATCACATACTGAGTATTTTTGATTCATTCGCATTTTTTTTATCTTTGATTTCTTTTCTTTCTGAGAACGATATCTTGAAAAACAAATTGGTAAATTCAGGTGTTGTTTTCTCAAAATTCTGTTAGTAATTCTTCTTTTCATACTGATTTTATCATTTTAAGGAAGTTCAGGAGTTGAATTCCTTTATTGATTCAGAAGAATTGAGAAATTCTTGCTTCTCTGTTCTTCGAAAACCCTAATTCTTCAAAATTTTCAAATTTCTTGATTGTTTTCATCAAAATGACTACAGGAAATCAAGATTTCTCTTCGATTCATACCTCGCACCCTTTCTATATACATCCTAGTGAAATTTCTTCACTAATTCTTGTACAGCCTTCTCTTACTGGAGCTAATTACCATAGTTGGAAGAGGAAGATGAGGAGAGCATTGATCATTGAAAACAAGTTATGCTTCATCGAAAATGTAACTGGAATAGTTATACCTAAAAGTGATGATCCAATGTTCCAATTTTGGGAACAAGCTGATCAGATGGTGCTGACCTAGATTATCAATACTCTATCTAAAACAATTGTGCAAAGTGTAGAAGTTCTTAACTCTGCAGCAGATGTATGGAAAAATTTGGCAAAAGGGTACACAAAAAGCAATGCTTACAGATTGTCAGATGCATTGGAGGAATTCTATGCACTTAAGCAAGGTAACTTGAGTGTGGATGAATTTTACACACAGTTAAAAATACTGTGGGATGAGCTATTGATTCTTAGACCTATTCCTAACTGTTCTTGTGGAGGTATAGAAACTGTACAAACAAATTACAATAATGAGTATGTTGTAAGGTTCCTTAAAGGTCTTAATGAAAACATCAGTAATGTTAGGTCAAATGTACTTATGATGAAACCTGTTCCTGACATTGATGAAGTTTTAACATGGCTGAAGAACATGAGAATCAGTATAAATATGCATCTCAGCATGGAGATGCACAAGTTTTGTATACTGAGATGTCTCATAATAGTTCAAATAATCCACATGGCATTGTTGTTGGGAAGGTGAATGCAATGACTTCTAACTACAGAAAACCACCTTACTCAAACCAGAAAAAGGCTTTTTTACATGTAGTTTTTGTGGAAGAGTTGGACATTCAGTAGACAGATGTTACAAAAAACATGGATATCCTAACAATGGATCCAATGCTAAGGGAAAATATGAAACTGGAGGATGGAGTAATAAGGATTTTGGTAATTCAGGAGGGAAAAATGTGACTAATGGAGGAAATTTTGGACATAAGTCTGTTAACTGTATGGTAGGTTTTACTGATCATAGTACTGGAAAATTGACAGAACTTTCTGAAACAAGGGAAGTAGTTAACATAGACTTCACACCTACTCAACAACAACAGATTATGCAAATGATCAGAAATGTGTGTGTTTCTGACAGTAATGCTGCTAATGTTCATCAGCCTATGGTTAATCAAGCAGCATTAGTGCAAAACCATGGTGACTTCAATGCACCTGCAGGTACAATGGCTAAACCTTTATTTGATATATGGATTGTTGATTCTGGTGCTACAGACCATGTAGTATGTAATGATAAACTTTTCACATCTAGTATTCTTGTTTCAAATCTCTTTGTCAGCCTTCCTAACAAAACCATTATTCCAGTCACAAAGAAAGGCATCATTCACTTAACTTCTAAACTTGTTTTACATGATGTACTTTTTGTGCCTTCTTTCAAACTTAATATTATGTCAGTTTCTAAGGTTACTGCACAAAATAATTGCTCAGTAACTTGTATCTATGATAAATGCATGATACAGGACCTTTCCACCTTGAGGAACATTGGGATAGCTGAAGGACACAATGGCCTTTATCTACTTCAATGTAATTCTGTTGTTCCTCAAAACTATTCTGTATTGCAATCTTCATTAGTTTGCAATATTTCTACTAAAGAAATAAATGGCCTTCTGTGGCATTATAGATTAGGACATCTTTCATATCCTAGATTGACACAAATTAGTAAGTCTGATCGAAGGGTTAGTTGTTCTTTGAATTCTTCTTGTGATTGCAGTATATGTCCTTTGGCAAAGCAACACAAATTACCCTTTCCTTTGAGAAATTCTGTTGTAAATACTATATTTGAAATAATACATGTTGACATATGGGGTCCTTACAGTGTTTCTACTGTTCAAGGACATAGATATTTTCTCACTATTGTGGATGACTATTCAAGATTCACTTGGACATTTTTTTTAAAAGGTCAAGTCTGATGCTTGTTCAGCTTCAAAGGACTTTCATGCTTTTGTTCTCACTCAATTTAATACCAGAATTAAGGTCATTAGGACTGATAATGGTAGTGAGTTTCTTATGCCTTCTTTTTATTCTACTCATGGCATAATACATCAAACTTCTTGTGTTCAAACACCTCAACAAAATGGTTTGGTTGAAAGAAAACATCAACACATTCTTAATGTAGCTAGAGCCCTTAGGTTTCAATCTCAAATTCCTCTTGAGTATTGGAGTTTTTGTATTAAGCATGCTACCTATTTGATTAATCTAACTCCATATCCCATTATACAGAATGTGTCTCCTTATGAAAAATTGTATAAGGTCACTCCTAGCTATTCTAATCTCAAAGTGTTTGGGTGTTTGAGTTATGCATGCACTATTGCACATGGTAGGGGCAAATTTGATTCTAGAGGCAAGAAAGCTGTCTATCTTGGTCAGTCTTCTACTTCCAAAGGGTATGTTCTATTAGACATTGATAGTCATCAACTTTTTGTTTCAAGAAATGTAATTTTTCTTGAACATATCTTCCCATATACTATATTAAATTATGTTCCTTCTGATGATATTTCTGAAAATATTAATGATCATCCTTGTGCATTCATTGAAGATTTTTTTACTTCATCTTATCCTTTGTCTGCATCCCATAATGTACCTGTACATACTGGTATTTTACCTACTGATACATCTACTCTTAATCATGGACTTAATTTTTCTTCTGAGTCTCATGAACAACCTAGAAGATCTTCCAGACAAAGGACTATTCCTAGCCATCTTAAGGAGTTTGTTCATTCCATTCCCACTCATTCTTCTTCATCTGTTAACATAGTTTACATTACTAACAATCTGTCACATCAGAATCATAGGTCTTTTATATACACTCTTGATTTAACCAAAGAACCTGTAAGTTTTAAAGAAGCACAACAGTAACAGGTTTGGAGAGATTCAATGGCAGCTGTGAAGCGATTCATGGCCGGAAACTCGTTCCAAACACACATGAGTCCTCCCCTGAAGGATCCTCTCATACGTAAACGAATCGAAAACAGCAAGAAAAGACTTACGTTTTGGGTTCAAGAATCGGATTCTTGAATGGAAAAAGCTGTTTCTTGGATACGTTGCTGCCACCGATTGATCTCCCTTTGCGGAATGTCCCTCTACCGGTATCCACGCGACGAAACGGGCAGCGATTACTAGCTCTTCGTTTTTCTGATTTTCGGGAATTAGAGAGAAAAGGGAGAGGCAGAAAACCGCTTTCTGGAAATCAAGGTATTTCGGCTGAAAGCATTAGTCATCTAGGGTTTCGTCCAAGAGATCATTATATAGGGTGTGAGAGTTTGTTCCCAGAACTAACTCTCACGTCCTCAACTTCTCTCGGCAATGGGAGTCCTCAACTCCCACGTCCTCTAGACTTCTGCTGGCAGTGGGAGTCTTTATCGGATAATAACTCCCACGTAATCCCAGCTATACAGAAAATGCCCCTTATCTCTAATTCGAATAATAACACTTTATCATTATCAGAAAAGTGAATGTAAGATACAATGAACCTAGACACATTCTAGATTCATTGAATCTGGACATGAAGCTCGTTAGCTCGCCTATGCGTGTGACCCTGTAGGTTCTTATCACAATGGCAATGAAAACACACTTAGTAGTAGTGTGAGTTCATAAATCACAAGTGGTCCCTTGCAGGACATTGTGACTACCCAAAGTGAATGAATATAGAACGGAACCTAATATCAATCCACTATTTAATCCCTTTGTCTCGCGATATCCTAATTAAGCATAAGGCATGGTAGTCGTCACCCTTATTAAGCTTATTTGTATTTATGCTCGATCCCTAGGTAGACTGTTCCAACAAATAGTATCTGATAACCACTTTATCAAATAAATTTGAGCACGGCCATGCATTTAGACAGTCTTTCCCTATCGAGGGGCCCATGGATATCTCTCTCTAATAATAGAGAGGGACAAATTCCTTACAATGCCTCTCACATTCAAGCCATGATAGGACGCTACATCCGATCATCAGTCGTATTGATTACTCGATTAAAAGCAACGTACGACTGAGTCAAAACGTGGCTCCATTCATGCTAGAATCAAATGGAGACATAAGGTCTAAGGATTCTAAAATACTATTGAGGAAGTAATACTTATGACTAAGGACCATGAAGTATTACTTCTCTAACGGATCACGTCCAATACAATGTATCCCTATATATTGCATCTATGATATGATTTGTATTCATTACACATGATTAGTAAAACGTAATCATCAATCAAACATCATACTAGTTTTATTTCATTTGTAAAATAGATTACATAAAACAAGGGACAACTAGAATAGTAATTACATAAGCAAATGAGTTTTACTATCAAATCACGCATTTGATGTTCATAAGCAAAATTAACTATTCATATGAAATGCTCAAAAAGATATAACGTACAACATATGCTAATGGTCATAGGGCACTACTAACAAGTTGAACTAAAGGCCTTGCAGGATAATAACACTTGGATTCTTACTGATCTTCCAGAAGGTAAGATTCCTATAGGATGTAAATGGGTGTATAAGGTTAAGTTCAAGGCAGATGGAAGTATAGATAGCCACAAGTGCAGGCTTGTTGCAAAAGGATATACACAACTTCCAGGTATAGATTTTTTGCATACATTTTCTCCAGTGGCTAAGATGACTTCAGTCAGAATTTTGCTTGCTTTGTCATCTGCTAAAAGGTGGCATGTTCACCAGTTAGATGTGAACAATGCTTTCCTTCACGGGGACTTACATGAGGAGATTTATATGACTCTTCCTCTTGGTTTTGTTTGTAAAAAACCTAATCAGGTATGCAAGTTAACTAAATCATTATATGGATTGAAGCAGGCATGTAGAGAGTGGAATTTCACTCTTACTCAAACTAAATCATTATATGGATTGGTTTTAAACAGTCCTATCATGATTATAGCATGTTCATTAAACAAACTGATACTGCTTTCATAGTGCTTTTGATGATGTGATCTTGGCTAGTGATAGTATATCTGCTATTGATGAGGTGAAATCTTATTTGCATGCTAAGTTCCAGATTAAAGACTTAGGTGTATTGCAGTATTTTTTGGGTATTGAGGTCAAGAGAACTTCCAGTGGTATTATTTTGTCTCAAAAGAAATATGTGTTGGATCTTTTAGAAGAAGAAGCCTTTTTAGATTGCAAATCTATGCCAACACCTATGGATTCTACTGCTAAATACTGTCATGATAATGCTGATTTGTTAGAAGACAATACAAGCTATAGAAGGATTATTGGCAAACTACTCTATGTAACAGTAACTAGACCAGATTTAGCCTTTACTGTACATCAACTTAGCCCATTCCTTGACAAGCCAACAATCTTACACAAGAAAGAAGTTCATAGAATTCTCAGATATCTGAAAGGCACTCCAGATCAGGGTCTTTTCTATTCTTCTTCTTCTGATTGTCAATTGAAAGCTTATTCAGATTCTGATTGGGCAGGTTGTTTGGATACTAGGAGGTCTGTAACAGGTTTTTGTATCTTCCTTGGTTCATCTCTTATTTCATGGAAATCTAAGAAGCAGACAACAGTTTCTAGAAGCTCTGCAGAAGCTGAATATCGTGCAATGGCTATGGCCACATGTGAAGTGCAATGGCTCATTTATTTTCTTGAAGATTTAGGTATCAAACAGTCTCAAGCTGTGCCCCTTTTCTGTGACAGTTCTAGTGCTATTCATATAGCTGAGAACCCTGTTTTCCATGAAAGAACTAAACATTTGGACATTGATTGTCATGTGGTAAGGGAGAGATTTCAAGCTAATATACTGAAACCTCTTCCAATTACTTCTCATAAGCAATTAGCTGATTTGTTCACTAAGCCTCTTCCCATTGCAAGATTTCAGAACTTAGTGAACAATCTTGGTTTGTTTTCTGGTTTTAGTGGCACAGCTTGTGGGGGGATATTGAAGTATACAGTTCCAGAGGTACAAGACAGCAAGCAACAAGCATTGACATCAAAGCAACAGCATAGTCATTGGAAGCAGAATGAAGAAGGTGAGATTGAAGTGATGTAGTTAGAAGCTAAGGGACTAAATTGTATATACAGAAAAGTAGTGTCCTTAGTTAATTATTATTTTTAGCTTCTTGTTTTACATTGGTCCAGCTGGTATTGGCAGTTAGTTGGTTAAGTTTTCTATTTTAGAATTGTATATAAATAGCATGTACATCTCTTCTTCAGTAATAAAAATTACTCAGAAATTCCCAAATTGTTCTTCCTTCCAATACTTCAATTCTTGAAATCTCAACACTATTACCGGAAAGAATCAAGAACAATCCTGCCCAGAAGCCAAATTCTTAATCACAACAGGGAAAAAAATTGATCTCTGTCTCTTCAAATTGAAAAGATTCCTCTTTCAAGTTTCAATCACCCCTGACTACCTGAATAGTACAGTATAAAAAATCAAACCCAAGCTCTTAAATCCTGAAATCCAAACAAAATAGTTTGATCTGTGTCTCTCCAAATTGAAAATAATGTGAAGAAGGTTCCCATACGAATATGAAGAGGGTTTTTGGAAGAACTTACCGAATTGAAATTAAAATTAATCATAATAAATCATGCCATCAGTAAAACGAAAATCGTTCTTATAATTCTCTCCGGTCTTCATGTTATCGCTCACGGGTCACAACTAAAACAGCAAATCGGGCAAATTTTTTTACTTTTATTTTCTGAAAAAAGGGATGTAAAACGAGAAGGAAAGAGAAAGATTAGACTGTTTGGGAAATGGGGCTTTCCACAGTGAAGAGTCTGAAGACTCGAGAAACACTGTTATGTTTTTCTTTTTTCCTCTTAATTATATTTCCCTCCAATTTCAGCCTAGTTTTTTTCATTTCTGCGCCATTTTTTTTTATGATTGAAACGTCGTCGTCGGTGTTGAGACGTAAAGTTTGGTATTTTTTCTTCTGACTTCACCTATGGGTAGTGATTATAAATTTGGGATCAAATTTAGATCAACAAGGCATAATGTCACATTAAATTTTAACAATCATTTTCATTTTATATTCTTTGATCCTTGTTTGATCTAAATTTTTTGATCCAACAATCATTACCTATATTCATAAGTGATATGTAATAAATCTATATTGGCGATACGTCCCTTAAAGTTGGAAATCAATCTTTTTTTTTGATAAAAATGTATAAGTTAATCACGGATTTAATATCAATGTACGAAATTTCATTTCACTACAGGCGTAAATAAAATATTATTTTATATTATATTTTTAAAGTAAAATTAAAATAATATAAAAAATTATATTTTCGAACTTCCAAGTCCCCTTATAGTCTGCAAGGTCGAGTTTAACTATGAATTTTTGAGCTTGCGAATCAAACTCAAGTTCCAAGAGTTTATATCAAGTTCGAGCTCGAAACTTTTTTAAAACTTGATCGACCTCGAGCCCTTAATGAAATATGTATGTTTGATTCCGTTTAATCGACTTAAAATTTGATTCTTCTTGACATGTCTGCACCTAATAAAGGGGATTAGAGTTTCATATAGCATTTAAACCATTTCGATGGTATAAGGAAAGTCTAATCTAACACGGAGACATGCCATTCCATTACTCTTAATGAAGGGGATTAGAGTTTCATAGAGCATTTAAACCATTTTGATAGTATTGACACAAGGTATAGGGAAACTCTAATCTAACAAGGAGACATGTCATTCCATTACACTTAATGAAGGGGTTTAGAGTTTCATAGAGCATTTAAACTCATTTGTATGGTATTGACACAAGGTATAGGGAAACTTGGCTTGGAATATTCTCTCCTCGATGGGTTTCTCATTCCATGTTACTACTATTAAGAAATTGACATGTGTTACTTTTTAAATTTAAAAAGTATAATCTAAAAAATAGTGGAACCCGTAGAGGAAAGTAAACACATGACAAACATCTATTCGTGAAATATGGAACATGACACATAATGAGGACATAGGATTTTTTGCTGGTAAACTCCTAATTTAACATGGAGGAGACATGACATTCCAGTACGCCAAACGTAAATAAACTAAAAATATGAAAAGTTTTGTAAAATAGTACTTACTGTGAAACAAAATAAACCTCTAAAATGTCACGTAATTAGAATCAGACGAAGTAATATTTTAGTTATAGAATATATAATTGAATTTATTCACTTATTTTCTAACTAAACGTTTATATATGTGTTCGAGATCGACTTTGTTTAAGAACTTGACCTCAAATTACGCCTCATTCCTATTGCAACTTAAAAATTTGAACCCTAATACAGATTTTATTAAGTCGAGGTTGGAAAACTCGATAAGATCTCAATGTCTTGGAGATCTAATATAAATCACATGTGCAACTTTAGATAAATTATATGTTTAAAAGATATATTATATTCATTTGACAAGAAATGTTAGTATTGTGAAATGATCTTCCCAAATAATAACAATAAGGTTATATTTGCTTTAAAAATTATATTAAACAATTTGTTAAAAAGAAAAAAACTGAAAATGAAAATGAAAACGAAAACATAGTTGAAAATGACCAAAATTTAAACAACCCCGCCACTAATTTAACATCTTAGTTGAAAGTGAAAAATTAATCTCCTGGTATATTTCAATGTGATAAAAAAATGCCCGCCCATTTTCTACTTTCCCAATTTATCGGGCTCTCTCCCTCATCTCTTTTAACCACGACTGTTCACCCACACTGCTCATATTTTCACATCTCTACTCTCGTCATTAGCTTAAGAAAGCTTCAAGGGTTTTCTCAGTCATTTTCAAACCAGAGGCTGATAGTACAAGAACAAATCTATTGAGAGGTATCAATTGTGTGTTTCTAATTTGTTTTGAATTAATGTTGTATGAAGCTGTGATTTTAGGGTTTAAAAATGGGGAACAATTATACTTTACTCTCTTAATTTCCTCTCCATATTTTTTTCCTGTTTAAGTTCTCCCCTTTTATATTCGTATTTAAAAAAAAAGTCCCTCCTCCACAATCTTTTATTATCAATGGATTGTCCAATACTTTTGACTATTTTTGTAAAATTAGTTCTGGTTGGTGCTGGAAAGTTTGTAGTGATATGGAATATGAAATGACAAGAAATTGCTGCTTTTCATTTTGTAATATGTGATACTGGAAACTCATTTCGTTTTGTGTGCATATGCTCTTACTTATAAAAAAAAGTGCATATGTTCTCAGTTCTCTTGCTAAACATGGATTAATTTGGAACTTGTGCAACTTTTGAGGAATAACAATGGCATAAATGTTTTCTTCGGTAATTACTCATTTGGGGTATGATTGAATTGAGTATGAGATTTTTGGTCTCAGTCTTAAGATAGTCTCGAAACCAAATGAAATTCTTAATGGACTAGTGTTTGAGGTTTCATTCCCATACTCAATCCAAAAAGAATTTGGGTCAATTTTGAGTCTCAAATCAAACCTAAATCTGACTCAATCCAAGTACACCTTTGATATAGTAACATGACTTTCTCATAAATGAACTGGTTTAAATATACTCGTAAGAGGAACATTACTTTCTGAGTAGGTTCATGTTAATTGGGTTCTTAGAAGAGTAGAACCTTTTAAAGAGAAACTGAAGCTGCAAAATATAAGTTGAGTAAACTTAATTTATGAGAATTTTGTAGAATTAAACTATGACTTATCTCAGGAGTAGAGATGTGAGACCAATTTCTAAAATTTAATATTTGAGTTGATGTCAAAATTAAGCCATGTGTTTGTTGATTTGTATATCGGTTCGAAATTGTTGTAATAACAAATGAAGTAGATATAATGGAATTCATGTTTGGATATGCATATGATTTGAAGCACTTTTTATATTGGTTTCTATGTAACTTATATATGAATAGTTTGAGAGGTAATTAAATGTTTCTAATGATGCAGTAGTTCTACAATCCTTGTGTTATCTGTCTAGACAGAATCATATGTCATTACTTATCATAGTAGGAGAGTCAAGTAGCAGTACTCCTTGTAATTCAGTGTACAAATGAACACATGATATTTCTTTCCAAACTTGATATAGATGTTGTGTTCCTCTGGAATTTCTTACCTTATATTGCGAAAAGATGGAAAATGAAATTTGTATCCCCTATGTCAGCTAAGAGGAGTTGAAACATTTTCATATATATTAAAGTATACACCTTTACGAGGATGTTTTCCCCAATTTTGCAGGAGTTTTTTAGGAGTTAAGAGAAGTTTGTTTCCACTTATTATGCATGGCTTTTTTTTCTTTTCTAGAATAAGGCACTAGTCTAATTTTTGTTGTGTCTATATATGTATAGGTATGGCAGCAAGAGGCCGAGGAGGGGGCCGAGGCAGGGGGAGAGATGGGGCACGGAGAGGAGGATGTGGCAAAGGTCCTAATGTGCTAGATACAGTGATACCATCCCCTAACACTGATACACCATCTCCAAACACCTCATATAATCTGTCCCCACATACTGCTATAACTCCAGAGAAGACTCCAGAACCAAATGACAGTAGTTTTCATGATCCAACAACAAATATACCCGTCAATTTAGCTTGCAACATGGAAGCTAGTGGTGGTGAATCAAGTCATGCTGAGAACGAGCTGGACATTGAAGATGATCAAGACATTGAAGAAGAGGAAGATGTATTGGATAAAGATGGTAAAATTCACTTGGAGATGATAGGAGACACGTAAGTATACAAAATCAAGTTATTGTATATTCGAGAAACAATCTCTATTTTCCTTCCTTTTATAGAATGAGTTGTTAGAAATTCGGTTTCTAATATCTAGTTTGTGCTTTCTGTCTTTATAAAACCAATGCTCAGTCTATTTGTTTGAAAACGCTTTGATATAAATTCGTAGTAAAGAACAATACTTCACTCTCACTTTACCAATTTTGAAATTTTTTTCACAGGTTCAAGAAACAATCTCGAGTTACCTAAACTATTATGGTAATTTTAAAAGGCAGGTATGATGGTCCTTGGCCCACTTGGGGAAAAGTCCCTCAGCTCGTGAAAAATATGCTTTGGGATGAATTTGGTGTAAGAATTAAATATGGTTAAAACATTTTGTTTGTATTTTTAGTTACGTGTCATACAATGAAATATACATTATTTAGACGATTGTTTAATTGTTTGGAGGTTACTGTTGATTAAATTGCAGCAGATAATTAGTTGGGATATTGCGAATACTATTACAGTTCAAAAGGCGTGGTCGCTTCGAAATGGGAATCGTATCTCCCATGAATTCAGTAATGCAAGAAATAGAGGATATTGTCCTGGTTGGGTGCACAAGGAACACTGGGATCAGATGTTAAGGGATCATTGGTCAAGTGAAGACTAGCGTAAAATGTGTGAGGCTGCAAAAAAAAAAAAAAATTAAGGTGGTGGCGCGGGTGTGGGGTTGAGTACTACTGGCTCTATCTTCATTGCAGAACATGAAGAGAGACTGGTATCTTTTATTATAAATTGTAGGAGATTGATATTGCTCTTTGTTTACTCATTGCTTATTATACATGCTGCTTTTGCAGGAGAAAATGAAAGGTACTCGCGTATATAGCGATGAGACATTTTGTGTCACTCACCAACACCAAAAAGACACAAAAGGAAAGAGAAAAAGGGAGTGGGTCAATGAGAAGGCCAAGAATATTTATGTAAGTCTTTTCTTATATAATAATTGTTCGTTGTGGAAACTCTACTGCAATTTCAGTTCTTCATTTTTTTCTGTCAAACAATTTACATTTACTTAGGAAAATTCAACAGAAATTTCTATAGTTCTATTTTCCTTAAATGTTGGAGTACGTTCTGAGAAAATATATGGTTAAAAGAACGTGAAATGGATCTCACAATTGGGAGATCACATTAAGGAAACTGGATATAGATGGAGATATTTTGGAATCAAATTTTATAGAAACTATTCTTTTTTTTTTTTAAAGGAAACTATTTTGAATGTGTCGTTAGTAAACTATTCTGAAGGTGCTTTCAAAATAACCATCCGCTATTGATGTTATTTGATTTAAAAATGTTATTTTAATTTTATAGCTTAGGTTTATCTCTAAGATGTGTCTCCATGTATATCTTCTTTTTTATTCATTGTATGATATTTACTTACTGGTGCAAAGAAATTAGGTCATTTGTCTCCAAATCTTTTAGCCACCAAATCAAGTTAACCAAATGTTTTTTTGTTTGTCTTTAGCTTTTGAATCATATCCATATTTTCTTGTAACCCTTCTGTGAGCACAAAGACACCCCTCATGTAGTGATGTTTGTTTGTTTCTGTAACATGTTCATTAGTCACGCTCTATATATATGGTTCGTAACATGTATTTTGGTGCTATTTTCATGGTATTGTTCTTGGGGCTTGGTGATATTATCGAATTGTATCTGCAATTTTTTCATGTCATTTTTTCAAATTTGATCTTTTCGACAATTTCTAACTCAAATTTGAGCTTGTTGAGTGTTTATCAGCTTGTTTTCCCATTTGATAACAATAGGAAAAATTCAAAAACTTGCATGATGAGGCATCCACAAGCGGAACTAAGGTAACTCCCGAGCAACGTGAACAAACCTTCGTGGAGGCTGCAGGGGGTAGAAATCGGAAAGGACGTATATATGGTCTTGGCTCAAAAGCTAGCTTTGTTGGAGATAATTTAAATTCCAGCAGCCAAACATGCTTAAGATCGTTTGAGGCATTGAAGAAACAAATCACTAATAAGGTAAGGGCTTAGCTCCAACAGCAGTTTGCTCGTGAGATGGAACGCGTACGTGCTGCACTTACTACTCAATTTGCTGTCAATCTTGATTCCCCAAGCACTAGTATTGCTCCCCCTTCTAATACAGAAGCTGACCAGGATGAGAATGGAGGTGGAAATGCAGATGGCGGTTGTTCAGATGCTCTTTAGATATTTGTCTTTATATAAGTTGTAGCTTTTTGGCTTTTGATTTTTAGATATGAAAACTCATAGTAATAGCGTTTAGTATATTAGAGTTGAAATACTTGCTTTTAGTTATTGTGGAACCTAAAGTACTTTGGCAGGATTGTTTTAAGAATCAACTGTGGATTTTGGAGTTATACATTGTTATCATGTAGTATAGCTTGGTAGAATGTTATTTGTTGTGCATTTTTCTTGTTTTGAAAAGTTTTGTTTTGGTGATATGCATTGTGGTAATGGTAAAATTTGTTAGGGACGCTTTAAAGATGGAAAGATTTTTAAAATAGCCTTAGTAAATCCATCCCTAAATAAGGATAGATTAGCAACAGAATTTAGAATATATGATTTTCAATCCCTAGCAAATCCGTCCCTAAATAAGGATAGATTAGCAATGGAATTTAGAATATATGATTTTCAATCCTTGGCAAATCCGTCCCTAAATAAGGATAGATTAGCAATGGAATTTAGAAAATATGACTTTCAATCCATAGCAAACCCGTCCATAAATAAGGATAGATTAGCAATGGAATTTAGAAAATATAATTTTCAATCCTTAGCAAATCCATCCTTAAATAGGGGTAGATTAGCAATGGAATTTTAGAAAATATAATCTTCTATCCTTAGAAATCCGTCCCTAATTTTCTAAGTAGTTCCTCCCTAATCCGTATAAATAAAAGTTTATTATTAATTTTTTATGAAATGAAATCCTCTCATATTTGTTGGTATTCCGTCCTAAACGTTTTGTGATGGATGAATTATTCCGCCCCTAATAATTTGCGACGAGGATTTAGGGAGTACCTATAATCCGTCCCAAATCCGTTAAAAAATATAAACCAGGGACAGTTTAGGGACGGAATTTATGCTCCCAAATGAGCCATTTTCTTGTAGTGTCAACTCTTAGTTTGTAGATTTCTTATATCTTTCCAGTACCCTAAACCTGGTACAACCTACAAAGAGAAAGACCCAAAATAGAAAAAAAGACATAATGTTTATCAATAGACAATTCCCTTCTCCCCGATTGGCAGTTAGCATAGCATTTAGTGACCCCCATTGTGCTGAAACAAATGGACAAATGAAGGAATAGGAAATCTCGACCTCCCACGGGAAGGCCTAACATGGTTACCAAATCATACCAAAATGGTAGACAAAATCGTTGAAGGATGGAGACCAGAGTGGTATAATGGCCTAAGATCAGCAGTTGTTTCTTTGAAGCGAGTCTACCACTAGTCAAGCGAATGAAGTCACATATGCCCTAAGATTGCAAGAAGTTTTCATTATATTTAGACACTTGGTCTATCCATGAGTAATAGTCGTCTATGTCTTTGAGGACCACGTGTGGTTGTCCAATTTGTTTGATTGACAATAAGGTAAAATTGTGGAGGCTATACCAGGTCCAAAAGAATTGATTCCTCCCCTGATTGGGAGCATGGGCCCTATTTTATACTTGTGGTCCGCGATTGTCAAAAACAAATTGGGGAAGTTAACTAAAAGAAGCCATTATATAGGAAAACGAAGGTCATGAAGGAGATAATGCTGAGTTAGAGAGGTTTACGGGAATTCAATTTCAAAGAAGTGTCATGACTAGAATTATATTCCTATATTATGTAGCTGAAAGAAAAATGAGTTTTTCCCAAAAGACTCGTAACTCGTGCCAGGAACAAAAAAGGTGCAAGTTGTGACACCCAAAAAATATTGGTTGGTTGAGACGTTGTATGAAGCAGATAAAAAGGCCCAACCAAGGTTTGCTAGTGGTATAGATAAGAAACGACCAAAGCCGAGAACTATTGACCAGCCAAGGTCCAACAACCGGAAACAATCGAGAAGTAGAAGCTCGAAACACGACCAAATGGCACTATCAGCTGAGATGAATGAACGGAATTCTTGGACATGAGCGATCGAATTTATAGTTCTTTTGACGCGATCTTAAGCCATATCCATTCTCAGCCACCACGATCATTACATGAGAAAGTGGGATTCGGCCATGAGAGTTTATAGGGCAAATTGAACAACAGGACAGTCCTAAAAATGGGGGAATGTGCAAGTACCACTCGAACGAAGCAAGATGAGCTAGCCCATGTTTTCCATCACGATCATGACATGAGGAACAAGGCCACCTCGCCAAATCATAGTTGAAATGAGCAGAATTTAAGGCAGTAAGCTACATTCAGAGGCGAATATAAACAGATGATTAAGATAGAACAAAATGCACCATCATCAATAATCAAAATTTCTTTTATGTCCGTTTATAAATGCTTTATATGTTTTTTCTTTACAGCTTTCCGCACTTAAATTTAAGTAGTTACACTTAGACTTAACAATTTGGAATCTGCTAGGCTTTCTAGGCGAGGATGTTTGTCCAATAACGCATACTTAAAATAGACTCCACTCGTTAGAACTAGGCTTCCTGCATGAGGAAATTTTCCAAAAATAATGCAAACTTAGTTATAAGGTAATTTGTTTGGCTCGGAACAGGCTTCCTGTGTGAGAAAGAAATTCGAATAATGCATACTTTTCCAAGTCACCCTTTCCCAACTGTAAACCATCTTGTAAAGAGGAATTCCAAGTTTGAATACAATGTGTGGCCAACTAATCTATTAGCTCGACTTTTGATCTTTTTTTTTTTTGGCAAATAATAAACTCAAATAAATTTTTAGAAACTTAGTGGACTAAACAATATATGTTTAAGGACTATATTGAAAATAAATGTAAAATTTTGAACTAAATTTACATTTATTAATGAACAAAATTGACAAATTCTCAAACAGAAAATCCATCCTGTAATCGAATTACTTTTGCTTAAAATTAGCAAAATTTCAATTTAAGCACCATATCCTAAATTGACAAAGGACACGTAATCCAAATGGTTGGAGAATTTCAAATTCAACAATATTTGGTATTCCTCTGCAGTACATGACAAACTACTAACTTATTTTGTACATTGACTTATTATAATTAGGTGGAATTCAGTGCAAATGATGATAACCTATTTTATATTTCTTATCACGACTTTTCTCCTACTGGTTTAACTTCAGCCCGGTTGCCTCCTTTTCTTTCCACCAAGATAATTTGGAGGCAATGGGTAGTTTCTAGTTTTCACCACAATAAAAGACTTAAAACTCTTTATCTTAATTAGGAATAATTAATGTGTTCGAATCTTATTTTTAGGTGATTCAACTTGCTTTCCACGAAAAAACTCTTTATCTTCAGTACACATACTTTATCTCATGTACTTTTTGTCCTGGTAAGTTAATCACCCTCCAATTTTCACAATTGATCATAAAATAACTCTACGAGCCGCTCACATGAATATGAAAATATAGTCTTATTGCTCTCCCTAATTTACTTATATGTTGCCACAAGACTATATGAAACAAATAGAAAAGATATAAAGGCGATGAAGTTATATTTCTTATCTCATTATTAGGCGATTTTCAACACCTGATAGATTCATATAGTCTTCCAAATTGTTTTTCCGAGTAAGCTGATGAAGTTAGGTATCCTATGAAATTGATGTTTAAATGTGGTTTGTTTTTGTTATTTTGTGTTGTACATTTTCGGTTTAGTAGTTAAGTTTACACGGTGCGGTGTCTTATTGTTTTTTACATTTTTTGGCTAAATAAATTAAAGAGAGTGCAAATGATGGTAACTCATCCCACCCACTATTTTATGTTTAACCTTCCATGTTTAAGTACATATATATCATACTAACTGAACAATCAACGCAATCATAAGCGCACCACGAAATAATAAATATAGTTTCTAAAAGGTTGCGGCAAAGTCGTATTCTTTTTTTACATGTGGGTAATTTGTTTTACCGGTTTATAACTTTTTTTTCCTATTACTATTATATTTATAATCATAATAATAAAAGAAAGCACATGATCTCATGCTGGAGACCATAAGGTTTAATCAGAATCGGAGTTCGTATTTAAACATACATTGTGATAATACAAGTACATAAACAAACTCTGCGGATACGGATTAGTTCACACTGATACAAATGTATACCACTTGACCAGGCGTTCTTATTCTCCATATTTAGTTCTAAAGTTTATTTCATGGCTCCGCATCCATCGGCTCACCAACATATTAACAGCACTTGCCTCCTCCGCCGCCTCCTTTACCACCACCTCCTTTACCGCCGCCGCCACCTCTTCCTTTACCACCGCCAGGGTATCCTCCCTTTCCGCCTCCGCCACCGCCACCACCACCACCACCACCTCCTCCTTTACCACCGCCAGGGTATCCTCCATCCCCACCTTCATAATTGGCTACTTCTACTTCTTTTGTGCTCTCGACTTGTTTGGCTGCAAGACGAAAACTGGCACGTTAGTGTGACAAAATAATCAAACAATCCATTTGCCCCAAATTTTAGCAGTTTCATGGAGACTGATTTTTTTATAAACTTAATCTGATTTTTAGGTTAAATGACTTAAAAACCAGCTTGTTACTAACACATAATTAGGTCAATTGTCTGACCAAAAAAATGATAGATACTTCGGGAACAAGAGCTTACGTAATTATCAAGCAATTTAGGACAAAGTATTGTGTTACATGAGCATGTTTATTCTCGTGCTCCTTACGCTGCATATTTTGTCCTTGACTTCAACTATTGTTAAAGGTAACACTACGGTTCGGGCTCATTCATGTCCTGTATGGCTTATACTCTATATCGCAATCATAAATAATTATCACATGTTACATTTTTTAAGATTTTATAATTTTATTTTGGTTTTACTATGTTAAATGTGAAAAGTTGATAATAATGAGACTGGAAGAAGACAAGGAGTGAACAGAAAATTCATGACAACTATAAATTTGCTAGTCTAAAAAAAAGAATCATTTCTAGGCCGTTAAAGAAAAAAAGAAGAAAAAAACAATGATTATATAGGCATCTGAAGTTAAATTATAGTGTTATGGGGTTATGAAGCCCTCTTTGCTAAATTCCTCCTTGCCCTCTTTTGCATTATATTATTTTTACCTCTGATTTTAATAAAATCAATAGGGAGTAATATTAAACACCTACCACAACAAGGACATTCTGGTAATAATAATAATAATAAAAAACAGGCATCTAAAGTTAAAACTTACAAGTCTCAGCCAAGTCTCTAGCAGAAACATTATTGACAATCATAAGAACAATAGCAAGGGAAATGCATAGGAAAAGAATCAATGCTTTAGAACCCATTTTTCTCCTCAGAGCTAGGTTTTGAAATTAGCTAATAGTTGAAGGATGAGAAATTTGTCTACTCATCTCCTCCTTATATAGATGGATTTCTTACGAAAATTATGGTTCTGGGAGGGGAGGGGAGGGGAGTGGGTGGGGGGGGGGGGGGCAGGAGTATTGGTCCATTGTGTCAGGAGTTGGTTGAAAATTATGGTTCTGGGGGTGCGGAGGGGATGTAATATCCTTAATTGATTAAAGGAGAGCTATATTCAACTTTGGCGGCTCGACTGCTGAGTAAAACATCTAAGTGACCAAGCAGTCCGGCTCCTATGCGAAACAGCTTTTTTTCTGCACGTGCTGAATAATTTCAGACGTCGGATGAGATTTTAAACGGTCCAGATCTGGAGAGAGAAAAGTTGCGGCTGGACTTAAAAAATTTAAAAAAAAAATTTCTCTCTCAGATCTAAACCGTTAAAAAAGCTCATCCGACGGCTGAGATCGTGTCCCGCAATACGGAACAAAAAGCTGATCCGCATAGGAGCCGGGAACGTGACCAATAGTCTACCGACAGATTAACCTATTTATTGAGTGCTGCCACTTGTCCAGTAGTTTGTCGGTACTCAATTCATCAGTTGGACACGTTTATACATTTTCGTCTCCGATCACCACCACGGGTTAGTGCAGGCTATAAGGATTATAGGTCGCTTATAAGGGTATTTACAGATCACACACGAACACAGTCCTCACGTCGGCAGCATGAATTGAACACTTGACATTTATAAGGACGTGTCAAATTCTTATCAAGTGAACCAACTTGTGTTGGTTCTGCTCAGTGGTGGAGCCAAAGTTGTTGTGTGATCGATTTGATCTGCCGATTGCTCGACTTCTTTGTCACGGAAAATAACTCTACATTCTATTTTATATGTCTCAATTTATGTTATTTTTTATTCTGATGCAGTTGTTTCATAACTAGTCTCTTCATGATCTGCTTTGATGAAAACTTGGTCATCTTGAGAATATAATTTGAGACTAAGATCTAGCTTAGTAATTGAAATTGGACTTGAATTGATGAAAATAACAATGCAATGAAGAATTTAGCCCGAAAATTAACATAAACCGAATGAATATAATCCCTAAATTAAGAACTAACTAAAATTTATCCATAATAGAACTTGGCGGAGTTTGACCATCGATAGACTTATCAGACAAAAAAGGATTGAGAGTCACTGCAACAATAACAGCCTTTTACAACGTTTTTCTACCAACGTTGTTTTTTCATTCAAACGTGCTTAATATCTAACGGATTAAGTAGAAGTAACACGTTTTGCAAATGTTGATATATTTGGACTTTATACAACATTTTATAGCAAATATTATTGTAATTGTTGTTCTAACCCACAATTTGATGTTAGTGACATTTGCATTAAATGTTGTTATAAATTGTTACTTAGATCTTGTGACATTTTCAGACAAACACTACAAAAAATATATATTTTTTAGAACGAAACTTTTTGTGACAAAGACATTAATATATCGTTCTTATTCTCTCATGTTGAATGTATTTTTTATTTTTGGAAAATTAGCCTATTTAGTTCCCCAGTAATTTTTGTTTAGCCCGTATAGTCCCTAATGTTTGATTTCAGCCTGTAAAGTCCCCCAGAAATTTTTTTTTAGCCCGTATAGTCCCCAATTCTTAATTTCAACTTGTAAAGTTCATTATCTATTTACGGGCTGCATATAGAGGTTCCACCACCTCTTCTGCATCGGAATCAGGGCAGCCCCAAATTCATGTCATTCACGTGCTTAATGAGCGGGGGGATAATTATCAGTTTCAATCTATAAAATTAACAAAATACAAAAAATCAGTATTAAAATGGTTATAAAAAGGAAACCCCAAATTCTATTGCCCTAATTTGGAGGAGCCCATTTGCCCTAAGTCCTCCGCATAAGAGGTGGTGGAACCTCTATATGCACCCCGTAAATAGGTAAGGGACTTTAGAGGCTGAAATTAAACATTGGGGACTATACGGGCTAAACAAAAAATTCTGGGGGACTTTACAGACTGAACGAAAATTTTTGGGGGACTTTAAAGGATTAAATTAAACATTGAGGACTATACGGGATAAAACAAAAATTTCTTGGGGACTTTACAGGCTGAAATTACACATTGGGGACTATACGGACTAAACGAAAATTTCTGGGGGACTTTAAACATTGGGGACTGTACGGACTAAACGAAAATTTCTAGGGGACTAAATAGGCTGATTTCCCTTTATTTTAAAATAAAAACGGAAAGTTTCATTGCATCAGAAACTGAGGGAAAGTATAAATATATTTCGTTCTTTTTATGAAACAAATGAGAATATAAATACACATGAATATATGCTATAATTTAGAATGTAATTTTAGTTTTTATATTTGTTTAGTCATACATTAAAGTTGTTACTAAAAAATAGTATCTATCTAAAAAATATTATTAATCGTTTAATAACAATTCAATACACAAATACATAAATTATTTTCCTGAAATAAATTTTGAAAAAAAATTAAAGACATTTAATTATTCAAAATTTATTGAGAGTCTATTAATTTTAATTTGATTCATGAAAAAATGAAATCAAAACACAAAGATAAATTAAAATAAGTAAAGGTACAAAATCCAAAACTCAACAATAATAAATGTAATAGAAGGAACGACAAATAACAAATAATTAGTTAGCCCAGCTACCCACCGCACGACATACAAGTGGGAGGCCACATATTCAAATCCAATCACTTTGAGTAGGGAGAAATTTGAATGTACATTATTCAAATTTGGCAAGACTCAGCAGCTCGGCTTTTGTAGGCTCCAACTAGATCAATCTATTTTTTATGATAACAAACCGTTGAGAAGTTTTAATGTTTGTGTGAGCTTGTGTTTTATTGATAGGATATTTCACTCACACGTATATTGATGAAAATGGTAAGTTAGCTTCTTGTGGACCTCAAAGTGATCATTCTACAAAAAGAAGAAACTACACTTTGCAAGACCCCATGACATAAGCTTGAAGAACATACATAATACTTTGGAAGTAATTGCAAAGTCAAGAAGGAAGAACAAGAGTTAAGAGCTACTCAATCCAAAGTTGAAGTATCAAGTGGTATGCTCTTAACCAAAGAAGTGATGAAGTCCAACCACTATGGAAAGTGTCAAAGGGTGATGAAGGAAGATGGAAGTTGCTTTGTAGCTCTCTGCCAAAATTCAGGGCAACCACAACTTGTGATTCGATTGACCGACTTGCACTGTTTCAGCAAAATTGTACACTCAAAACTCTACATCTTTTTCAGTTTTGTATTTATTTACATGGGCATAACTTTAGGGGGAGCATTTATATGTTTTTATCTTATACCCCTATATATGTTATGTATGCTTAAACTTGTAATATAATATACAACATCACATCTCAATTTGGCTATGTTTTCATATTTTCACATCTTTTTAGCCAATTTGTGTTAGTAAAGGGAGGAGTTGTACGAACATAATAAGTACATCTTTTATATCTACCTCTCTCATCTTTTGAGATCATGTGCATTCTCTCTCTCACATATCTTTTTGATCTCATATGATTTTTGTTAGCTCATTGTCTTTGTTGTTATACTTCTTTGGCTAACCATATTCTTAAAGAGGAATGTGTTGTAAAGTGTTAACCATACACTTCCTCTTGCGTGTGTTTTGGTTTGTGATACTTATGCTTGTCATTTGTTTACACTTACATGGTATCACATCCATTTTTCGTTGTTAGCTATGGTTTTTAAACTTGTTTTCATATTAATATACCTAACATTGTTTTTGATAAACGGAGAGATTGTGCTTCAATGTGTTATTCCTTTATTTCCTTATATTTTAGCTTGAGTTGTACATTCATTTTTTAGTCATATGACCATCTTTGATTTTACGTGTCAGTATGTGCTCTCTTTATTTTGAAATCAACCAAACTTAAAACCTATTCAAAAAAATTCTTTAAACGCATACTTTTATTATAAAGATAAGCATTATCTCTTGGCGCCTCATATTTTATTTTTAATGTCCTTTTACAAATGATGTGCTTACATACAACTTATAATATTTCCTTTTTTGATTTCTTTTGGTCTTTAGATTTTCTTTCCTTGGTTTACTTTTTAATTCTTTTTCTACTGGGCAACAAGCTTCTTCAAAGATTTCAAACTTAATCCCTTGATATCTATTTTAACAAAAAGAATGAGAAAATGCTTTACATATTGGCGCTCTGATGAACCTTTTTTTATTTTGAAAAAAAGGGGGAGAAATATTAGCTTTGAAAATGTGCAATGAAAAGTAATTTTACAAAAGGAGAAAGCTAAGAAATTTGCAAAATTGGAGAGATAAGAGATTCTTTAAAATAAGAGTAGAACGAATTTTTCAAAACATCTACTTGTCATGATCATATGCATCATTATCTCATACATGGATATTTTGTGCTTAAATCCTTTACCCTTTTAATATTTTATTCACATTTGCATCAATATTTTGTCATCGTCAAAAAGGGAGAGATTGTAAGCCCTAAGGGCTAATGTGATCAATCTAGTTTTGATGATAACAAACCATTGAGAAGTTCTAATGTTTGTGTGAGCTTGTGTTCTATTGATAGGGTATTTCACTCAAACTTACATTGATGAAAATGGTAGGTTAGCTTCTTGTGAATCTCAAAGAGATCATTCTACAACAAGAAGAAGCTACACTTTGCAAGACTCAATGACACAAGCTTGAAGGTCATCCAAAATGCCTTGGAAGTAATTGCAAAGTCAAGAAGGAAGAACAAGAGTTAAGAGCTACCCAATCCAAAGTTGAAGTATCAAGTGGTATGCTCTTAACCAAAGAAGTGATGAAGTCCAATACACTACAACTTGAAGATTTCTATAGGACTTTACCTCAAATAAGAGGTTGGTCAAGGTCTCAATTAATGCTTGAAGAAGTCTACACGTCTAGAAGACTTGAATACCTTGAAGATTAGTCCTCTGCTTAATAGGTATATCTCTTGTGACTAATCATATTTTGATGAATACTAGATTATAGTATGATGAAGCTCATACTTCTGCATGTTTTCAAAACCATCATATTTACTTTGATTCAATCTTTGAAAAGGATTTGAAAAAAGTATTTTAAGTGTTGGTTAATGTCTAAGGTCTCAAACTTATTTTAAAAGACTTTGAAAAACACTTAGGCATGCGTTTGAGAACATTAGAAATGTGATCAGGTGGAAAAACCACCTTTGGACTAATCTCCGGTTGACCAGGTCCTAGACCTCGGATGACTGGATGAAGTCAGGTCGTCCGACATGAGTTGTCAGGTTGACCGACGTGTCTTTTGTACTTAGGTCGGTCGACGAACAATTGATTAGGACGACCAGACCACCCTTTGCGATCCGCCGAGATCAAGATAGAAGCCTTTAATCTTAACTTCGTATGACCTTCCCTGTGGTCCGGTCGACCGAGCTAAGATGACAAAAATATAGTCGTTGTAACTCGATTTGCTTGCAATTTTTTGCCCCTTTAAATAGCCTTTAAGGCTGATTTTTTTTCTTTGCTCAAGCCAATAGAGGAGCCTTGTTTTACACTTTTTTAGACAAGAAAATCCAACATTTTGATAAAACTAAATTCTTCCAATCATTCATCGAAACATTTCATTTTGAGAAAGAGCTTCACTTGAACTTTCATTGTAATATGTCAAATCCTTAGAGGGATTGGTTTCTTGAGCTTAAATGTAAAATCTCATGTGCTGAGATTATCTTTAATTGTAATGGGTTGAGTGACAAGGCTTGTTTGTGAGTGTGGTGGTTTTGGGCCTCTGATGTGGAACCGTGATGTTTTATATCAAGGTTCGGCTTTTAGCAGATCTTTCTTTATCTTGAAATAGTTCCTATGGGAATTTACTCAACACAACTCTAAGAAGGTTAAGTAACAATGAAGGATGAAAAGCCCATTTTAGCCACTTTACTTGTTTGGGCCGAATTGAATATATTGTAGACTTAAGAGTTGAACTTGAATATCATCTCCTAGAGGTAGTTTAGCTAATTCTTTAGTCTTCCATTCTCGGATCAATGCAGAGATGTCTTGATCTACTTTCCTAACTCTTGCTCTAGTCATTTTTTTTTGTCATTGGACCTTGTATGTTGGATAAAAGGTGTTTGATATAAGTTGATGGTCCTGCATCAACCTCCATAGTGGAGTGGATCTTTCTTGTAATCGTAGGAACTAGAGTGAGTGGTGAACCCATAAAGTGATGTACGATTGAATTTGTTCGCAAAACCTCATCACTTAGTAGACTAGGATAGAGAAAGAGTTCCCAAAGGTGAAGGGTTGCTTAGTGCATAAATGATCATTAGTTGGCCTCTCCTTGAAAGGTTGCATGGGTGCATAAAAGACCATTAGTTGGTTTTGTCTTGTCAAGACAAGCTAGTAGAAAGTTACCAAAAATCTTGGGTGTGTCCTAAGGTAGTGGATGTAGATCTTTGTGATCGAACCACTCAAAATCACCGTGTTTTATCTTCTAAGTCTGCCTCTTTACTTTCAAGTTCTTACTTTAGACTTGTGATTATATTCCACATGAACTTGATTGTATGAGCTATTTTGTTTTGTCTAAGAGTTAGATTAATTGTTTATTATATTTTGCCTTGGTTTGGCTATATGACTTGCACTTAGTAATCTTCAAGCTTTATATATATCTTGCATAAGTGCTAGTCTATATAACTATTGTGTTTGTTCTTACAAGCTTTTCGTATAGGAATCTTCACCTAGACAATCCATGATCATATACATTGTCTTGTGTTCCTATGTGTTGCATATACACACATAAGTCATCTAAGCTTCTATGCTTTAAATCACCTATGATTAATGAACATATGTGTTATTAAGGTGATCATTTAGGAAAAGAAGTGGTAGAAAAGCGAAAAAGTTTGAGAACCTTATTCACCTACCGCACTAAGGTTATCCCATTCGGGTATTTCAATTGTCCTTTCAGGTATTTCAGTAATTATTTTTCATGTGATAGATTGCAAGCAAAGTACCAATTCTATCAAGAAATTACATACAAGACAATGACAATCTTACACATTGAAGATCCAAGAGATGCCTTCAAGAAATGTTTGACGACTTTGGTATATGATAGGGTAGATTAGATATTTCATATCTTGTAATCTCCCTTAGAAAAAGCTCAAATGATAATGCTCATTCTTGTCATGCATACACAAAAAATGTTTTCATGTTAAAATGACTTGTGATTTTAAAACTTGTTTTTTTATCCTCAGATCAATCATGTTAAAATGATTTTATAAAGTGTTTCAAGAGCCATATTAAGTTTATACATGAGATAGATAACATTTGATTTGAGACTTAGTCGAAAAACAAATTTTAACCTTTACCTTGGTCGACCGAAGTGTTACCTCGGAAGACCGGTTGAAGGTTGATCGACCGACCCTCAAGTCAGGTTGACCGAAGTGTGTCACATCACTCAGTCTTTTCAAATAGTTTCAATCACTCAACGACTATATTGGTTCGGTAACCACAATTTAGTTCGGACGACCGAGATCATGCTCTGGCCGACCGAGATGTGGTTCGGTCGACTGAGATAAAGACAAAGTCTTTTCACAAATAAGCTCGGAAGCACCCCCAAACGACCTGGACCCAAGTCGGGTCAACCAAAGTGCTGAATTTTGGCAGTTTTCTATCTGTTGGTGCATTAAATACTAGCCACTTTCTTTCCCCTATTTAAACTCCAAGGCTGAAATTTTGTAAGGTATTCATTCCTTTAAGTGCATTCAATATACGCTTATTCAAAGCATCATTTATTACTATTTGCAATCAATTTCATGTACTAAACAAGTGTGATAAAAAGCATTTTAGCTATAGAATTTTTTGTGATTTACACTTGTAACAAATCCATCACTTCAATGTGATATTTGGTTGTTCTCTTTTTCCCTCTCTCTTGTGAGATTAGTTCTTTGTGAGCTAGGAAATACTCTTTGTTAGTTTTATCTCTTTGTGAGATTTGTAATAACTCTTTGTGAGTTAGACTCTTTGTGGGCTAGTTAAGTGGTTCAAGTAAAACTCTTTGTGATTTGTCCACTTGTTGTAAAAGGTTGATCCCACCTTACATTTGTTGTGAAAGGAACTTCTTAGTGAAGTGTTGAAATCCTTGGGTATGTCTCAAGGTAGTGGACATAGATTTTCTGTGAATTGATCCACTCGAAATCTCTTGTCTTTTGATATTCTTCTTTACAAGCTTTCCTTATTGTTTTTGTTTATACATTTTATATTCAATTAGAAGAAAGTTTTGAAAGTTTAAAAAAACCCTATTCAACCCCTACTGTTTTTCACTTACATTATTCATTGTGCTTATATTCCACAAGAACTTGTTTGTATGAGCTATAATTGTTTATCTTGAGTTAGATTTCTTACTTGTTGTATCTTGCCTCGACTTGAGCTAAGTGATCTTACAAGTTTTATATATATATTTTACTTAGTCTGGTCTTATGACTTGTGTTGTTTGAACCTACAAGCTTTGCATATAGGAACCCTGACCTAGCTTATCCTTGATCATGTATATTGTCTTGTGTTCCTATGTGGTGCATTTAACACATAAGTCATCTATGCTTTGTATCCTTTATATCACCTTTATGTGCTTAATCAACATATTTGTTGTTAAGGTGATCAATTATGGAAATAATTTTGTAGAAAAGAGTAAACGTTTGAGAACCCTTTTTTAAATTTTTTTTATTTATTGGGGAATGGGACCTATCTATTACAAGAAATAGGGGGAATCAAGAAAAGGGGAGGGGATTTGAACTCATGACCTCTACGCCATGAGTCCTCAGGCCACAAGACCACTGCCTCATTGGCAACGTTTGAGAACCTTATTCACCCTTCTATGGCTCTCCCCTTAAGGTATTACAATTGACATAAGAGCCTAGTCTCCTGTTGTTAGAATTTACTCCCTATGAGGATTCATGGCTTCTTTCTTTTCTACCTATTCCATAGACGATTCTTCCCCATCTAGACCATCACTATTTGATAACTCCAACTTCTCTTGTTGTAAATATATCTTTAAACTTTTTTTGTCTTCTAATGACTTCACCTTGTTGAGCATTATAGAAAAAGGACCATATGTTCTTTCAATCATTTTACAAGGTGTTAAAGTGCCAAAGACAAGAATAGACTTCAACGAAGAAGATTGCACCAAGATGACACTCAACTTTATGAAGAATCACTCAACAAAGTTCATGAATATGAAGATGTTCAATCAATGTGGGTTATGCTTGAAGCATCTTATCAAGGAAAAGTTGAAGTACAATAGCCAAAAGTGGGAATTCAAGAGTTGGAGACTCGATCTTGTGGAGGCATTGAAGAACTCTTAATCACATCTCAAGCAAGCCTTGATATAATCACAGAGTGTGATATAGGAGAACTCAAAAGTCAATCTTCAATAAGCTTTAAAGAAAATCTACAAAATGAGCCCTCACATGATAAGATTTCTGGAAGAGATGGTGGAATCACAAGATGATGATGTTCAAAGAGATACAAATTATGATGGAGATAATGAAGATCATACATCTTTTTAAAGAAAAATAAATAACTTGCCACAAAGCTTCAAAGACAAATATTCAAAGAGAAATGTCATTTGGGATGATCATTGCACGAGGAATGAAGAACTTGAAAGGAGATGTGTCAAAAGAAGAAAATCAAAAACACTCATTAGCACATGGAAATCTCAAAGCTCAAAGGCTACATCTATTGAAGAACCAAGATTCTTAAAGACAGAGAAAAACTTAAAGTGATGACAAAAGCAAAAATGTCAATCCATACTTCTCATCACTTGGTAAGAAAGCGAAGGTATCAACATCACTTTGTCAAAGTACTTTACTTGATGATATTTATAAATTGAAAAATGATTTTGATGTATATGCTTGTGCTCTTATTGATGTTGCATCTCACCCTCTTGATGATCATATCCAGTTAAAAAACCTAAAGCATGATCTATACATGTTATAAGTTTATTTAGCCTAGGTATCTATGAGATATAACATATTCAACTTGAATGATTCTTAATCCTACATGTTCAATTCATATAAGAATCACTCTAGTTGATGTGAGATTTATTTGCATGATCCTTGAGCATGTATTTGCCACTTGAGAAACAACATTGATATTGACATTAAACATTGACATTAGCAATCTTATTACAATGGAGGTGATTTTTTGTGCAAATCACAACACAAGATTCATCTTCGTTTTGCATATATCCATCAGACTCAGCGAGTTCATCAAAACGACTGCTCCAACTTCTAGTTGTTGGCTTAAGTCCAATTAATAGACCTCTTAAATTTCCATACTAGATGTTCTTGTAATCCTTAAAGGCTAATGTGATCAATCTAGTATTGATGATAACTAACCATTGGTTAGTTCTAATGTTGGTGTGAGCATGTATGTATTTATAGGATCTTAATACCCCCACCGACATTGATGAAAATTGTAAGTTAGCTTCTTGTGGACAAAAAGGTGCCATCATACATAGATGAAGCTACACTTTGCAAGACTCCATGGTACAAGCATGAAGTATATCCACGAGCCGGGGAAGTATATGCAAAGTCAAGAAGAAGGAAGATCAAGTAAAAAGCTACGCAATTCAACATTGAAGAATCAAGTGGTATGCTCTACCCAAAGAAGTGATGAAGTCCAATAAACAACAATATGAAGATTGCTACAGGACTTCACCACTAAAAGAAGAGGTTGATAAAGGTTTCAAGTCAAAGCTCAAAGAAGAAATCAAGTTGAAGACTTGAAGACCTTAAAAGATTAGTCTATTCTTATAGGTATATCCTTGTGACAAATCTTTCTTTGAGAATACTAGGATATAGTATATTTAAAGCTCACACTCTTGATGGTTTTCTACTACATTCTTATACTCTTTGCACTTTTCAAAGGCCTCGGACTTGTGTTTCATAAGAAGCACGTATACAAACTGACTATAATCGTCAGTAAAAGTAATGAAATATAGATAACCCTATCTCGCATAGATATTGAACGATTCTCAAATTCCTGTACTAGTCGAGGAAGTTTTCCTCCCACAAGTTTGTCCTTCTCTAGGACAGATTGCAACGAAAGTGAGTTTGTAACATTTGCATTTTCCATTTATATCTACAATAAATGTTTTGCAAAGTTTTAGTATCTTTTTTTAAATTCATTATTAGTTTTTTAATTAATGATTCTCCCACTATTTTCTTCCAATGAATAACCCTCAAAAATTCAGTCAGAAAGTTAAATAATTTTCTAGTAGGCCAAGATCCATGTATCACCAATCTCGAGACAACTTTGTCTACATAGATATGGCTATTTATGTAAGCAACATTTCCTAATTACATCATTATGTAATTATTGGTTAGTTGAGTAAATAAAAATTATTCTCAGTGCATTGAAATGCACATCTCAACTCTTTTGCCTCCAGATCCTAAATCAATTTATTGAGATAATTCGGTTAAGTATGACCCAACATTTGCATCGGCGAATATCACTAACTTATCATTCACGCCTCGCAATTATACATTATTGTCGATCTAGGCCTTGTTGAGGGTCAAATCGAGAAAGGCATAGACTTAATATAATTAAAATTGTGGGATTTAATTTTAAATGATCTCACCAAACGTTGTATAAACTGTTTATACGCCTTAAAAAACTTGAATCACATTCTTCAATACTGTAAAACATTCATCTAAACAGTAAATAAAACGTGAATAGTAATAGCCCCTTATGCGAACTTTTCAAGCCAATGGAAACTCCTAAGCTTATCTAAGGTGAAAAACAATAAATTTAATATATTTTCTTCCGCCTCCAAGTGATTTCCTCCGTCTTATTGGCTCCATTATGCTCTTTCAATTTACACAATAAATCCTATAATATGCTTTACATAATAGGAAAAGAAATCTCGAATTACTTTCGAGACATAAATTACAAATAGAATAACATGTCGATCATGCTAATACAACACAAATAAACACTGTTTGCCCATGTCCAGTCGACCAAGGTCATACTCCGGTCGACCGCGATAAAGGCAGTATCGAAAACAGTGTGAAAATAGGCCACCTCGGTTGACCATGAACACTTCTGGTCGACTGGCCCTAAAACAGACTAGCTTCGATCCACTGGGATTGCTCTCCGCTCGTCCGAATTCTAGACAATTGCAAAATCTCATTTTCCAGAATATGTTCGGTCTGCCAAGAACCCCTTCCGGTCGACCGAACCTTTTCCAGAAATTAGGAAACAACCAAAAACACGAACGAACAATTCATTCTAGGACTAGTTTAACACTTAAACATAATCTGAGAGGCTATAAAAAGATAAAAACATCCTATGACATGCATTAAAGGTCTACTAAAAAAAAGTAACACTTAAAAGAACGATTGTGTACTCGTGGTTGTTTTTTATAGGCGCTGGAGAAGGAGCAGCGGCGAGGAGTAGGCGCTGGAGAAGGTAGAAGAGGAAACGGGGAGAGAGAGAGAGAGAGAGAGAGAGAGAGAGAGAGAGAAAAGAAGAGGTCATCAGTAAATGTAATGAAGTATAAATAACCCTCTGTAGAATGTATATTGAATGAGCCACATATATCACTATGTATTAATCCCAATATGTCATTTTCTCTTTCTCTAATTATAGTAAAAGGAGAAGCAATCATCTTACCCATTAAACAAGGTTCGCATGTATCAAATGATTCCAATAAACCATCTTTATGGAGTTTGGAAATGCGTTTCTCATTTATATGGACGAAGCGACAATACCAAAGATATGTAGGATTGGATTCATTATTCTTAATCCTTTTAGTATTTATGTTATAGATAGATGAATCAATGTCCAACACATATAGGCCATTATTTAAAATTGCACTACCATAAGATATATTATTCAATGTAAACGACAATCGTTGGTTTTTAATACAAATATCAAAACTTTTCTTGTTCAAACACGATATTGAAATAATATTCTTTTTTAAAGTATGTACATACAGCTAAGTCAACTCTTTCTCCATTGCCAACACGTAGGTCTACTTCGCCTTTTGTGAATTCTCTACTCATTTGAAGTCCCTGCACATTCATGAAAATGTGAGAACCACATATGGTATCCAATGCCCAAGAAGAAGTAGTTACAGACAAATTGACTTCTATAACATAAGTACCTATCATATATGTACCTGAGCCTGAAGCAACGTTTACTCATTTCGTCTGTCTCTTTGATTTAATGTAACTTACAATTTCTGCGTCAATGCCATTTATCACGACAATGGTGACAAATGCTATCATTAGCAATCCCGCCTTTCAGTTTCAATGCTTTACCCAATTGGTTTGGCTTGTTCTTATGTTTAGTGTTAGGCTTACCGACACCTTCGCCTTTGCCTTTATTAACCACCAATATAGTTTGGGACTTGCTTATTTCCTTCTCAGCAGTCCCTATCAAATTCAACAATTCGGGTAGAGGCTTATCTATCTCATTCGTGTTGTAATTTAATACAATTTGACTATAAGATTCAGGCAATGATTGCAAAATCAAGTCTGTAGACAGCTCTTGGCCAAGAAGGAAACAAAGTCTGCTAAGGTTTTCCACATACTCTATCATTTTCGGAATGTGAGTTCTGACTAATGTTCCCCCTGCCATCTTGCATTTAAATAGAGATTTTGACATATCAAATCTCTTCTGGCGAGCTTGGCCCAGAAAGAGTTACTTTAGATGTTCAATCATGTCTATAGCACTCATTTCATTATGTTTCTTCCGAAATTCAGAGGTCATGGTGACTAACATAAGACTTGATACATCTAATGCATTATGAACGTGCTTACAATAAGCATTTCTTTCAGCTGTCGTAGCCCTAGGGGATGGTTACTTAGGAATTGGTTGTTCGAGAACATACATCTTTTTCTCGTGTTTAAGGACAATCCTCAAATTCCTTTACCAGTTGAGGAAGTTGCCTCCCTCTAACTTGTCCTTCTTAAGTCTAGCGACCGAATAACGATCGAATACCGACGAAAAATCTAGCGACCGAATATTCAGGCTCTATTTACCGACCGAATGGTAAACATTGATTGACTTTTGACTGGTAAACGACCGAATACCGAGGGCTAATATAGCACCCGATATTCGGTCGCTAAATTGTTTTTTATTTAAAAAAATAAATCTGAAATTTAATTAAATTCCTATTATAAAAAACTAGCTGCACAAAAATACAAACCAGAAACAGTATTAATAAGATCACAAATAACAAAAATAATCAATAAACCTAAAAATAACATTACATAACCAAGTTTACACTTCTCATTTACATTACAACACTCACAATCAAAGTGCGCACTTCTCATTTACATTACATCACTCACAATAAATGTCCGCACTTCTCAGTACATTACAATACTCACAAACAAAGTGCACACTTTGAATTACAACTCTCACAATCAAAGTGTGCATTTCTCATTACATTACAATACTCACAATCAAAGTGCACACTTTGAATTACAACTCTCACAATCAAAGTGTGCATTTCACATTACATTACAATACACACAATAAAGGGCACACTTTGAATTATCAAGAGTCACAATCAAAGTGTGCACGTATTATTGTATTACAACACTCACAGTCAAAGTTTACACATTTCTCATAAACTCCTTGATGTCATTTACATGTATATCCTTGGAAATGCATGAGTTGCAATCTGAAAATTCAAGAATCAAATTATTTTATGGGCAATAAAATTACCACTTTGAATGATGATAAAAAGTTATACAATACGACAATTAATTTATGTAATTCCAAGAAGCGAGAAAAAGACTAATCATTCTAATTCATCCTCCGACATAAATTCATCATCTTCTTCAGAATTGTCATCACCCGACATAATTTCATCATCATCATCATCATCAACACGGCTCGTACCGGCCACAAGCACAACTTCAATTTTCCCTGACCGGTGTGCAAGTTGACCAACTTCAGTAACAGTTTGATCAATGTGACTGGTCTCCTCCTCGTGTACTTCCTCCTGATACGGTACAGGAACACCAAGAACGTCAATTAGACGTGGTTTTGGGCCGACAAACAGCCAACCAATCAGCTCTATATGTTTTCTTACTAGCCAGATAAGGTGTGTAGTACACTTGTTGACATTGGGAAGCCAAATACAAATGGTTCGTAACCCTGGTACATTCTTTTCCTATGTATTTCTACAAGTTTATATTGAGGATACACCCTCAAACCTCGATTTGGAGTAGAATAAAACCAGTCACATTTGAAAAGAATTATTTTTTGGTGAGGTACTCCAGCAAGTTCAACCTCAATGACTTGCTTTAACTCTCCGTAATAATCTCCTTTTCCATCGTTGTGGGCTTTTGTGTGAAATCTATAACCGTTAACAAAGTAACTGGTGTATGACATCACTCTCCTTGACGGGCCCCATGACAGATTTTTCAACAACCTTTCGGAATGTTCCGGAAGGCTATGTATCTGTTAAGAACAATGAAAGTGAAAAACACAAGGGGGGGTGAATTGGGTTTTTATAAAAAGTGGCTTCTTTTTCTTTGAGATATAGAAGTGTAGAACTTGTATATGAAGCTTGGAGATTTGTAGAGAAAATATGAAAACAAGAAGAGCAAGACACCGGATTTAGAGTGGTTCGATTCACAAAGAATCTACGTCCACTACCTTGAGTTTCTCCCAAGGATTTTCAACAACTTCACTAAGAAGATCTTTTTACACTTGTGGCTAACTCACAAAGAGTTTTACTCAAATAACCACAATTACAATCAACACTCACTAAGAGTACAAAGCCCAACACTAAGTAGGACTAAACACAACTAATACCCAATCACTTAGAAAGGGAAAGATGAAGATATAAAGATACAATTTTCACACTCAAGAAGTGGAGTATGGATACCTTTTAAGATCACACTTTAATGCTCTTTTGAACTTTTGAATTCAACACATTGTATCTTGCATATATGAGATGGATATGATCTTTTTAACACATAAAAAGAGATGGATATGCTTTTGAAGAGCTAGAGCTTTTGTATACTCAATGTATATCAGTTGTGGTTGTTGTATCGTGAATATACAGTTTTAGGGCTTTTATACTTTTCAAAAACGTCCAAAAAACGACTTAAAAACGGTCAGATAACGCCTAGTTTATTTCAGAGTTCGGTTGACCTAACAAGGATCTCGGTTGACCGAGAAGGCACTTCGGTCGACCGAAGTTGGCCATAGGTCGACCGACCTGTTTTGGCTCAACTCTCTGTCTAGCTTCGGTTGATCCGAGGCAAGCTCGGATGATCCGAGCTTCTGAGCTTTGAAAGATGTTGTTTTGACCCTTGTATTGATATCTTTTGAAGTCTAAAAGGTTTTCTCAAAATGTAACGAGTAAGAGCATTTTGAAAACCGTTTTAAAAGACTTAAACTTAGAAATCAAAGGCTTTTGAAATACGAACACATGTAAAGCTCATTTTGAAACTTAGCCTTATGAAAACGTGTTTAATATGTATGCAAGACTATAGTGTTGTATGCTTAAGTTCATTTAGAGCATTGGTTAGAGAGCTTATAAGATAATGACTAATAAATATAAAGCTATCCTAACCAAACCTAAGTCTTCAATCTTCAATCTTGATGATATGTTCCTTGAAGATCTTGTTTATAGCTTGATTGAAGAACTTAGAGCTTCCACAACGAGTTTCGATATTCTATCACACAGATATAAGACATTAGTCACAACATCAAATGTTTGACCATTATCAAAAATAGAGTTTGTTCGCCCTTAGGGCTTACAATCTCCCCCTTTTTGATTATGACAAACTTTGATGTAATTAGATAGAATACGAACAATAGTAAGAACAAGGAAGCATGGCAAAAAGGATTTAAAAACAATTAAGAGTGAAGACTAGTGTTTTAGAAGATAAACTTGTGAGAAATACAAACACTAGTACTTTAACTTCTTTTGCCATCACATTAGGGACTCTTAGAAGAGCCCTAAAAACCTACCATCCTCCTTTCCTCCTTCCTTCCAAAACACAAGGCTAGTTTTGAGAATTATAACAAATTAATCATTTTAAAAGCTCCCCCTCAAAACATGCCATATTAAAGATAAAAACAATAACAGATATATTAAGAAAACTCCCTTAAGTTCCAGCAGTTGATAGCAGCAAAAATCAGAATTGAATATGAGACTGCATGGATCTCGGTCGACCGAGCTTATGGTCACCTAACTTCGGTCGACCGAAGCAGGGGAAATTTTCTGCAGCATTCTGCTGCAACTGAGCTGTCTCCTGAAACTTTCTTTCAATATCTCTCACACAAACAGACAGTCAGTTTTCGATAAACAGTTAAGCAAGATCAATAAACTATTCTCCCCCTTTGGCATAATCAAAAAGACATTAATAACCAATATAAATGAGTGCTTTGCCAAAACATAAACATTTTTTAAGCACGAAAATAAGTCATAAGCATAAGTAGTTAAAGCAGTTCAATAATGCCAAAATGAAACTTTAAACAAAAATAGAAGTGCCAAAAACGGATTCAACTTTGATTGCCTCCATCGTCACTTGAAAGGCTTAGCTGCTTAGCTAAGTCTTTTTGCATTTTTATAGCCTTATCCACCTTGGCGGATACGTTTCGCACATCGTCTTTAATGCAAACAATTTCCTTCGACATTGACTCAAACTGTCTTGCCATTTTCTTTACTAAGGCGAACATTTTGTTGATTCGTGACATCTTTGGAGGAGTGCCTTTGGAAGTATCATGTGATGAAGAATGAGATGCTTCGTCTTGACTCTTTTCCAATGAAGCATGTTTGCTTGAACTTTGTGAGTTATGTGCATCAAACTCTTCTTGCTCATCACTTGAATAATCATTTGTAGGTTTGGAAGATGCTCCAACCTCTTTCTTTTCAAGCACCCTTTGCTTTTCAATCTTTTGGAGTGTTTTGAGCATATAATTGGATACGTTTCTAGCAAGGATCGCAGCACCAAGCTCATCATTAGTTGTCTTCCGAATGAACTTCCATTGATTGTCAATATAGATCATCTTCATTCGGTGAAAACAGGCCTCATCAATTTTGACGAACTTTTTCTTTAAATGATCGTGCAAATCAAGGACGAATCTTTGAAAAAGCCTAGTAAACACATTTCCATATGGTATGAAATTCCTTGATCCTTTGATTGCAGCCATGAAATGTTGAAGAGCTAAATGAGCAAAGTTCAAAGGCTTCCTTTCCAATAGATGTTGCATGATAACCATTTGGAGGAAGGTGATAGACGACTTGTGTCCTTTGACCGGAGCAACAATATTGGATACGAAGAAATGAAGAATTCATCCAAATTCATCCAATTTGTCTATTTCCCTATCCTTTGAATCAGAAAAGTTGCCTTGAATGCCAAATTCAGATTTGAAGAGTTTTATATTGAATAAACCGTCATCATCAGTATTTACTGTATTCTTGTAAAACCTCTTGGCATAATCCACATATCTAACTCCTATAGCATCGCAAAACATCCTCTCCGAAAATATGAATTCCAGATTTCCAACACATGATTTATATAGAATCTCAGTTCCAACATCCTCTAGTTTTCTCAAGTTAGCTCCAAATTCATAGACAATGGAAGGATAAACAAGTTCATCAACATCAAATAAATTAACCCAACCCATGTCTTCAAATAATCCCATGACTTCATCCAAACCCCTACCTTGAGCAAACATGGCATTTTCTCTAATGTAAGTGGTCATAAACCCCCTATTTGTGTTTGATAGATTATCAAATAACTATTTTGCCGAAGAATTGTAAAAGGATTTTGTTACCTTTGTTGTGTAGAAATTTGATGATCCTCCAAACTCAAAATTTGATGGTGGAGAATCCATTGAAGGAGATGAGGAGGAATCGTCCTCGGAATGACTTGAATTTGACTCTTGAATCTTCTTTCCTTTTCCTTCAACCGTTTGAGCAATATTCTTTGTCCTTACTTTCTTTGAAGGAGTTTGAGAGGGTTCTTTGAGAGAAATCCCCTTTTCGAGTGGTCTTTTGGTTAGATTTCTAGGAGAATTCTTGCGAGGAGGAGTATCATCATCGTTCCCTCTTTTGCTAGGGTGTTTTGTTCTCACCATTTCGGATTGGGTATTTTTGAAGTAGGAAGACTTTGGTAATCCGAGGTAAGATAAAAATGGATGAATTTCACACAATTGAAGGATTAAAAGTGATTGAATGATGAATTGAAGGAACAATAAGGCTTGGGTAAAGAGAATTTAGGGTTGAGAGATAAGAAATTGGAGAGAAAACCGTTTTGATTGTAAGGAAATGAAATGAAAAGACATTCGACTTTCTGAATTATAGGCTGAACCCGACCAGTTCAGTCGACCGTTGTCAAAAGTCGGTCGACCGAGCACTTCCATGAAGTCGTCTGTCGAGGGTCGGTCGAGGGTCCGGAACATCAACAATATTTCGGTCGACCGAGCTTAGCTTCGGATCAACCGAGTTTTTCCTGTTTCTTCCTGCACACTTAATACACACATCAGTCTTGGAATTTTGTGATTCCGAGGCAACGCCTGAGATATTCAAACCTTTCTGTGCTAAGTGGCTTCGTGAAAATATCTGCAAGTTGTTCATCGGTGCTAATGAAGTTTACACAAACATCACCTTTAGCGACATGATCTCTAATGAAATGATGTTTGATTTCTATATGTTTAGTCCTAGAGTGCTGAATGGGATTCTTAGTTAAATTGATTGCACTAGTGTTATCACACAAGATGGGAACATGATGAAATGCAAAGCCATAATCCACAAGAGTATGCATCATCCATAAAATTTGAGCACAACAACTACCGGCGGCAATATATTCCGCTTCGGCGGTGGAAAGAGATACACATGCTTGTTTCTTGCTATACCATGAGACTAATGCATGACCAAGAAAATGACAATGACCACTAGTACTTTTACGTTCAATACGACATCCCGCATAATCGGCATCCGAATATCCTATTAGATCAAAAGATGTACTACGAGGATACCATAACCCATAATCAAAAGAACCTATGAGATATCTAAGAATACGTTTAACGGCAACTAAATGAGATTCTTTAGGACAAGATTGAAATCTAGCACACAAGCAAACGTCAAACATAATATCCAGCCTACTAGCGGTAAGATAAAGAAGAGAGCCAATCATACCTCTATACCTTGTTTCATCTACCAATTTACCTTTTTCATCCTTGTCAAGCTTGATGGTTGCACTCATTGGTGTTTTGCTTTCCTTTGCACCATCCATCCCAAACCGTTTGAGTAGTTCTTTCGTGTACTTGGCTTGGTTGATGAAAATTCCTTCATTAGATTGTTTGATTTGAAGTCCAAGGAAATAATTGAGCTCTCCCATCATGCTCATCTCAAATTCATCTTGCATTAGTTTAGCAAATTCTTCACAAAGAACTTCATTAGTTGAACCAAAAATAATATCATCAACATATATTTGCACAAGTAAGATGTCATGAGATGCATTCATTTTAATGAAAAGAGTGGTGTCAACAAGACCTCTTGAAAAACCGATAGAAATGAGAAACTTGCTCAAATTCTCATACCAAGCACGAGGAGCTTGTTTTAAACCATACATAGCTTTTGTAAGTTTGTAAACATGATTTGGAAATTTTTCATGTATAAAACCGGGAGGTTGTTCAACATACACTTCCTCCTCAATGAAGCCATTTAGAAATGCACTTTTCACATCCATTTGAAAAAGTTTAATACCTTTAAAGCAAGCAAAAGCAAGAAGCATTCTAATAGATTCAAGTCTAGCTACGGGAGCAAAAGTTTCCTCAAAATCAATGCCCTCCTCTTGATTGAATCCTTGGGCAACAAGTCTAGCTTTATTTCTAATGATCTCCCCAAGCTCATCAAGTTTATTTCGGAAAATCCATTTTGTTCCAATAATGAGGCGATCAATTGGTCTAGGGACTAATGTCCAAACTTGATTTCTTTCAAATTGATTAAGTTCCTCTTGCATAGCCAAAATCCAAAAATAATCACATAATGCTTCATGAATGTTCTTAGGTTCTATAGAAGAAAGTAAAGCAAGATTATCTATGAAGTACCGCCTTGTTTTGACACCTTCGGATGGATCACCAATGATTTGCTCTTGAGGGTGACCTTGCTTGTATATCCAATCTTTTGGTAGCTCGTTTGTTGAAGAATCATTGCTTTGAGCGACTTGGGGATCATTTTGAGTAATCTCAAAGTCCTCCATATCCTTAGTGTCAACATCCAACATAGGAGCTTGATGGATTTCATTTTCTGTTTCCAAAGGCATACCTAAATCATCATCATCATCTCTTCTAGACAAGTAGATGTTAGATTCATCAAAAGACACATGCATAGACTCTTCAATACACAAGGTTCTTTTGTTATATACCCTATAAGCCTTCTTGTTAGAAGAATAGCCAAGAAATATTCCTTCATCGGATTTCTTGTCAAATTTTCCAAGGCTATCTTTGATGTTAAGCACAAAGCATTTGCAACCAAAAACCTTGAAATATGAGATTGAGGGTATTTTTCCAAAGATAAGTTCAAAAGGGGTTTTTCCAACAAATGGTCTTAAAAGAACTCTATTAACAATATAACAAGCGGTGTTTACGGCTTCGGCCCAAAAATATTTTGGTAAAGAATTTTCACAAAGCATAGACCTAGCTATTTCTTGTAAAGTTCTATTTTTCCTTTCAACAACACCATTTTGTTGAGGGGTTCTTGGAGCCGAGAAGTTATGAGTAATGCCATTTTCATTACAAAACTCTTCAAAGAATTGATTGTTAAATTCCTTTCCATTATCACTTCTCAAGGAAACAAGTTTTAGTTCAAGTGAGTTTTGTACCTTTTTGAAAAGATTTGAAAACTCAAGAAAGGTGTCATCTTTTTGTGCAAGAAAATTTACCCAAGTAAATCTTGAAAAGTCATCCACAATAACAAAGACATACTTCTTACCACCTAAGCTAGTGGTCCTCATCGGTCCAAAAAGATCTAGATGAACAAGTTCAAGTGGTTTAGAAGTGGAAACCATTTGTTTAGGCTTAAAAGAAGTTTTTGTTTGTTTTCCAAATTGACAAGCATCACAAAGACGGTTTTTCTCATATTTCACTTTTTGGAAGCCCACGCACTAGCTCTTTAGAGGAAAGTTTATTCAAAAGATCCATGCTCACATGACCAAGCCGACGGTGCCATAAGAAGGCATCATCTTCATTTATGGATAAGCATTTAAAATCGCATGCAACAATATCATCCAAATTAAGCATATAAACATTACCGGTTCTTTTTTGCAACAAGCACTTTTTTCATGAGAAGAGCTATCAATAATAGAGCATGCCTTTTTGCTAAATGTAACATCAAAACCATTATCACAAAGTTGGCTAATGCTAAGCAAGTTATATTTGAGACTATCAACAAGAAGAACATTCTTAACATGAGTTGAAGAATCTTTACCAACATTCCCAATGCCAAGAATTCTACCTTTCTTTTTGTCCCCAAATGTGACATAACCTTCATAGATAGGTTCCATGTCTTTGACTAATGAGGCATCTCCGGTCATATGGCGACAACATCCACTATCAAGAAACCATTGAGCCGGAGTATCTACCTTGCTTGCAAGTACCTAAGACAAAGGAGAAGGAGTGACTTTTGGTACCCATATTTGTTTAGGTCCTTGAGGGTTAGTTAAGACACGCTTGATTCTCCATATAGTTTTAACTCCTTTTTCAATTTTTCTTTTCACATAACATCTAGTACTAGTGTGACCAAATTTACCACAATATGTGCAACGAATAGATGGCTTATAAGATTTGTGAATATGCTCATGGTATCTCTTTTGTTTATGAGAAGTACTAGCATGCACAAAGTGATTTCTAGGTGGTCTAGAAGAGCTAGCAATATCAATATGATTTGAATGTGAATAACCTAATCCATGTTTATCATTTGGAGTCCGTTGCATACAAAGAATATGATCAAGATCTTTTGTTCCTTTGGAGAACTTATCAACAAGAGAAGTAAGCTCAACAACTTTGGTCTTTAAACTATCAAACTCAACAAGTTTGTATTCAAGAGAAGACAATTTATCATAAGCTTCTAGATACTTTAATGAGGAAGTGTTGCAAGTAGTAGTAAGCTTTTCATTGTCTATTTTCAAACAATCAACATCATTACATAGCTTTTTGTTTTCACTAAGCAACTTAGATCTTTCTTCAAGCAAGGATTCAATTTTAAGTTTCATCTCTTCATTTTGCTTAGCACATTTCTTAAGTTGATCATACATATCACATAAAAGTTCATTAGGATCATCTTCATCATCATCATGAGAAGTAGAAGTAGAAGATGTAAGATGTACCTCATTCCCAAAAGCCATGAAGCAAACATTGGCATTTTCCTCTTCTTCTTCATTGCCACTTCCTTCTTGATCCCAAGTGCTTATCATGCCCTTAGCATACTTTGGTTTGAAGAATTTCTTCTTTTTGTCTTCCTTGGGCTCCTTTTCTTTGACGGAAGGACATTCTCCTATGAGATGTTGAGTGCTTCCACATTCATAGCATCTCATCCCATTGGGATTTTGTTTTCTTTTATTTTGAAAGAATTTCCTTCCTTTCCCGGAAAACATTTTCTTCATACGCTTTACTACTAAAGCCATGGTCTCATCATCCAAGTCGATATCTTCTTCATCACTTGAATTGTTGGATTCATTGAGATCAAGAATAGTCTTTAGAGCAAGACTCTTCTTTGCCTTTTCAACGTGATCATCCTTTTTGTGAGTGAGCTCATAGGTGAGAAGAGAACCAATAAGCTCTTCCGTGGGATAAGTTTTCAAATTCTTAGCTTCTTCAATCACTAGAGCTTTGCCTTCCCAACTTTTAGGAAGTGAGTTGAGGATCTTCCTATTCATTTCACCCATAGTGTATTCCTTTCCATATGATCTCAACCCATTAACAACATTGGTGACCTAGTGTTCATCTCATTTATAGATTCATTGGGCTTCATAGAGAAAAGCTCATATTCCCTCACAAGCATGTTAAGCTTTGATTCTTTGACTTGATTAGTCCCCTCATGGGTGACTTCTAAGGTTTTCCACATCTTGTGAGCGGATTTGCTTCCACGTACCCGATTGTACTCATCCGGATTGAGAGCACAACTCATGATGTTCATAGCTCGATAATTTAGAGTCATTATCTTTGACTCATCTTCATCAAGCTCATTGTCTAATTTAGGAATTTGAACACCATCCAGCATTTTCATAGGAACATAAGGACCTTCTTCAAAAATATGCCATAAGGAATAGTCTATAGAGCACACATATATTTTGAAGCGATCTTTCCAAGCATTAAAATTATTTCCATCAAAGAGAGGTGGTCTATTTGTGGAAGATCCCTCTAGGTAAGCTAATGCGGAATTTCCGGCCATTTATCTTTTCTTCAAGCGATTAAGCTAAAGGTGAAGACGAGGCTCTGATACCAATTGAAAAACACAAGAGGGGGGGGTGAATTGGATTTTTTTTATAAAAAGTGGCTTCTTTTCTTTGAGATATAGAAGTGTAGAACTTGTATATGAAGCTTGGAGATTTGTAGAGCAAATATGAAAACAAGAAGAGCAAGACACCGGATTTAGAGTGGTTCGATTCACAAAGAATCTACGTCCACTACCTTGAGTTTCTCCCAAGGATTTTCAACAACTTCACTAAGAAGATCTTTTTACACTTGTGGTTAACTCACAAAGAGTTTTACTCAAATAACCACAATTACAATCAACACTCACTAAGAGTACAAAGCCCAACACTAAGTAGGACTAAACACAACTAATACCCAATCACTTAGAAAGGGAAAGATGAAGATATAAAGATACAATTTTCACACTCAAGAAGTGGAGTATGGATACCTTTTAAGATCACACTTTAATGCTCTTTTGAACTTTTGAATTCAACACTTTGTATCTTGCATATATGAGATGGATATGATCTTTTTAACACATAAAAAGAGATGGATATGCTTTTGAAGAGCTAGAGCTTTTGTATATTCAATGTAGATCAGTTGTGGTTGTTGTATCGTGAATATACAGCTTTAGGGCTTTTATACTTTTCAAAAACGTCCAAAAAACGACTTAAAAACGGTCAGATAACGCCTAGTTTATTTCAGAGTTCGGTTGACCTAACAAGGATCTCGGTTGACCGAGAAGGCACTTCGGTCGACCGAAGTTGGCCATAGGTCGACCGACCTGTTTTGGCTCAACTCTCTGTCTAGCTTCGGTTGATCCGAGGCAAGCTCGGATGATCCGAGCTTCTGAGCTTTGAAAGATGTTGTTTTGACCCTTGTATTGATATCTTTTGAAGTCTAAAAGGTTTTCTCAAAATGTAACGAGTAAGAGCATTTTGAAAACCGTTTTAAAAGACTTAAACTTAGAAATCAAAGGCTTTTGAAATACGAACACATGTAAAGCTCATTTTGAAACTTAGCCTTATGAAAACGTGTTTAATATGTATGCAAGACTATAGTGTTGTATGCTTAAGTTCATTTAGAGCATTGGTTAGAGAGCTTATAAGATAACGACTAATAAATATAAAGCTATCCTAACCAAACCTAAGTCTTCAATCTTCAATCTTGATGATATGTGCCTTGAAGATCTTGTTTATAGCTTGATTGAAGAACTTAGAGCTTCCACAACGAGTTTCGATATTCTATCACACAGATATAAGACATTAGTCACAACATCAAATGTTTGACCATTATCAAAAACAGAGTTTGTTCGCCCTTAGGGCTTACAGAAAGTTAAATTAGTTTAGTTTAGGCATTCTTAAGACAAGTACATTTCTACACAATACCAACTTACATGAGTTCCAAACCATTTGGAAAAATCATTATAAACCCGGCTTTGAAGTTCTTCCTCCGTTATCTGCGGAGTTTGGTCATGTACTTCACTGACAAATTTCCTGAGTTACAAATTAAATGACAATATTGTTATTTGGCTACTTTTAATTATATAACAAAAGTGATCCAACATATGGGTTTACTGAATATATGGTTCGACCTCTTCACAATTCATCAGGATATAATTCATAGTTGTTTTATAATCTTTATCAGATAATAAAATCTTTTCTTTTTTTCCAAATGATCTTCCCTGTAAGTTGCAAATTGCTAATACATCTGGTCCACTAGGCTCGTCTTCACCATCATTTCGCCCAATGGTTGTAACTTTCGTTTTCACGTAGGGATCGAAATAATAGCTAAAGAATGTAGCAGCTTCTTCGATCAACTATGCATTGCAAATTAACCCCTCAACTCTGACCTTGATTTTTATCTTCTTTTTTAGATGGTGCAGGTATCTACTTAAAGCATAAGTAGTTAATCACATTGTAAAACGTACATGAAAATAAAAATGAAGTAGAGATCATAAAGACATTGGTTGTTACCTCTCGAACAGGTACATCCACCTAAACTGTACCGGGCCACCAACTTTGGCTTCGTAAGGAAGGTGAACCGGCAAGTGTTACACCACATCAAAAAATCCCGGAGGAAATATTCTCTCTAACTTGCACAATAAATTAGCAATAGTGTGCTCCAATTCTTGCATATGCGCCACACTCAACTTTGGGGAATACAAATCTCTATAGAACAAACTAAGTTCAGCCAAAGGTCCCCAAACACTTGTAGGTAGTACTTCTCTAAGTGTTATAGAGATAAGTCTCTCCATGAATATATGAGAATCGTGACTCTTCATTCCAGACATTTTCAACTCTTTCATATCAAAGCATCGCGCCAAATTCGATGCATATCCATCTGGAAGCCTTAATTCTTTAACCCACTGCAAAACCATCTCTTTTTGCGCCTTGGTAAGAGTGAAACGTGCCTTCGGTTTCGTTGCTTTACCTTGGCCATCGTGTTTAATATTCAATTCCGGCCGACTGCAATACCTTTCTGTTAGTAGTGCCCTAGGACCATTAGCATATGTTGTACGTTTTATATCTTTTTAAGCATTTCATCTGAATAGTTAATTTTTCTTATGAACATCGAATGCGTGATTTGATAGTAAAACTCATTTGCTTATGTAATTACTATTCTAGTTGTCCGTAGTTTTATGTAATCTACTTTACAATGAAACAAAACTAGTATGATGTTTGATTGATGGTTATGTTTTACAAATCATGTGTAATGAGTACAAATCATATCATAGATGCAATATATTGAGATATATCGTATCGGACGTGATCTGTTAGAGAAGTAATACTTCATGGTCCTTAGTGATAAGTATTACTTCCTCAATACTATTTTAGAATCCTTAGACCTTATGTCTCCATTGATTCTAGCATGAATGGAGCCACGTTCCGACTCAGTCGTACGTTGCTTTTAATCGAGTAATCAATACGACTGATGATAGGATGTACTGTCCTATCATGGCTTGAATGTGAGAGGCATTGTAAGGAATTTGTCCCTCTCTTATTAGAGAGAGATATCCATGGGCCCCTCGATAGGGAAAGACTGTTTAAATTCATGGCCATGCTCAAACGTATTTAATAAAGTGGTTATTAAATATTGTTTGATGGAACAGTCTACATGGAGATCGAGCATAAATATAATTAAGCCTAATAAGGGTGACGACTACCATGCCTTATGCTTACTTAGGATATCGCGAGACAAAGGGATTAAATAGTGGATTGATATTAGCTTCCACCGTAAATTCATTCACTTTAGGTAGTCACAATGTCCTGCTAGGGACCGCTTGTGATTTATGAACACACACTACTATTAAGTGTGTTTTCATTGCCATTGTGATATGAACCTACAGGGTCACATGCATAGACGAGCTAATGAGCTTCATGTCCAGATTCAATGAATCTAGAATGTGTCTAAGTTCATTGTATAGGACATTTATTTTTCTGAGGATAATAAGACGTTATTATTCGAATTAGAGATAAGGGGGCATTCTCGGTATAGTTGGGATTATGTAGGAGTTGTTATCCGATAAAGACTACCACTGCCAGCACAAGTCTAGGGGACGTGGGAGTTTAAGACTCCCACTGCCATAAGAAGTGGATAGGATGTGGGAGTTGTTATTGGAACAAACTCTCATGCCCTATATAAACTTCTCTTGGCCGAAACCTAGAGAATAATTCTTGAGCCGCACAAAATACCGAAATACCAAGAAATCAGATTTCTTGTTCTCTGCCTCCCTTTCTCTCTATATTCCCGAAACTCAGAAAATCAGAAGAGCTAGCACTCGTTGATCGTTTCGTCGAGTGGATACCGGTAGAAAGAGATTCCGCAAGGGAAGGCTTTCGGTGGCAGCATCACACATCCAAAAGACAATATCTTTAGCCGAAAAATGTAAGTGATTTTTCGCTGTTTTTGATTAATTTTTGTATGAGCGAATCCTTCAGGGGAGAACTCATGGGTGTTTAGAACGAGTTTCTGCCCATGAATCCCTTCACTTTCAACATCCGCTCTAGCCTTTACATTGTCCTTACTTTTACCCTTCACGTCCAACACAGTGTTAAAGACATTATCAAACACATTTTTCTCATTATCCATGACATCAATGTTGTGTCTCATCAGAAGTGTCCGCCAATAAGGTAAGTCCCAAACTATGCTACGTTTGGCCCAACTGTGAATCCGACCCCTACCTTGCTCTTTACCAATCTCTTCAGCTGTATCGATAATTTTTGGATAATCTCTAACTTTAAACCACATTTCATCACTAGTCAAGAAAGATGGTGGGTCTGCTATCTCCTGCCGCCGGTCTTTTCAGAATCCCTTTGCTTCTCTTCTAAATGGATGATTAGGTGACAAGAAGAATCTGTGCCAATCGAACCACGATTGTTTCTCGCCAGCATGCAAATGTAACACTTGTGTTTCCTCCATACATTATGGACAAGCATGAATGCCAGCTGTACTCCATCCACTCAACATTCCATATGCTGGAAAATCACTAATTGTCCAAAGTAATGAAGCCCTTGGTTTAAAATTTTGCCTTTTGGAGATGTAATAAGTTTCCGCACCTTCACCCCACAGCTGATTCAATTCATCGATGAGAGGCTGCAAGTACACATCAATCTTGTGTTTGAGATTTTGGGGTCCAGGTACAATGATAGTTAAAAAGATTACATTGTTCTTCATACACATCGAAGGGTCTTACAAGGTGTTAGAAGAACTGGCCAAGAAGAATATTGCTTCCCTGACATGCCAAAATGTGCAAAACCATCTGTACATAACCCAAGCCTTACATTCTGAGGTTCCGCTACAAAATCGGTGTGTGTTCTATCAAAATGTTTCCAAGCTCCTCCATCCCGTGGGTGATTCATTATTCCCTCTTCTCTCTCACTGTCTGAGTGCCATGTCATGTGTCTTGCTGCTTTCTCAAATGCATACAATCTTTTAATCTCGGAGTAATTGGGAAATAATACATCTTTTTGCAAGCAATCTCTTTCCGTCGTGCATTTTTTGATTTCTTTTTCTTAATGTACCTAGCATGACCACAAAACTTGCATTCTATACTCTCAACATCATCTTTCCAGTACAACATACAACCCTTAAAACAAACATCAATCTTTTGCACAGGTAATCCAAGGCGCTTAATCAATTTCTTCATTTGGTAAAATTCGTCTAAAGCATTATTTTGTGGAGGAAGTGCCTCTTTCATCAACTGTGCAAATTTATCTATAGTAGTTTCAGATAAGTTGTCTTCGGACTTAATACTCAACATTCTAGCAGTCATTGATAACTGTGAATGGTTTGTACACCCATTGTATAATGGGCTATCAATAGCCTTCAACATGTCATAGAACATTTGTGTCTCTGGATTGGGAGGTTCTTCCACATCTCTATTATTCTGCTCATTAAAACTTGGTCCTACAACATCAAGAACCATCTCTCGATAATTGTTCTGTGTCGTATGTCTTCTAGAATTATCTATATCTTGATCAAACGGGATTTGATGCATTGGAATGAATGTCTCACCATGACATGTCCAATTAAAATAGTTAGATGCAAATCCGTTCATAACAAGATGATACTTCACAGTATCAAGCATATGAAAATACTTATTCCCCCACAAGGAAACTGATGCGAAACCGTGATGTTTTATATCAAGGTTCGGCTTTTAAGCAGATCTGTCTCTATCTCGAAATAGTTTCTATGGGAATATACTCAACACAACTCCAAGCAGGCTAAGTATCAATGAAAGCTGAAACACCACAACTAGAGAAACAAGCCAGTTGATACAGGAACTCAAAGAATATGAAGTTCTACCAGAAATTCATAAACAATTATCAAAGGAATAACCTTAATCAAAATATCAATATATCAAGTCTAAGTATTATGTTGGCCGAAATCTCTCTTAAATAGAGTGAAGATTTTGGTTCCAAGCAACAAATAAGGAATAGTCCACTTTAGGTAAGACTCTTGAATCCTAACTTAAGTAAACTTCCTAAAACAAAACATTACCTAATATGATTTGGACAACATGTCCTTTATTGAATATATTTCGGCTATACACGCCTAACATAATGTAAATAACATTGCTGAAAATAATTAAAGTCTAGAATAGACTTTAATGTACAAAAAGACTAAAATGCCCTTTAAATTCGTCCCAATTCTGGACAGCTTGTTGGACCAACTTGCACGATTATTTCGTATATCAAGAAGGCAGAATCTGATCTTGTGATCTTCATAGAAGTTGTAGATCTGTCTCTTATCTTTAATATGCAACTGGAATAAGCTTCATTGGATACCTATATCGAAAGATATGATCATTATACCAAACAGTAGCAAAGCTGTCTATTCCTTGTACACTTGTGATACTTAAGAGGTTGACTTGTACAGCATTCCTTGATGTAATTTAGAGTCCTCTTTGTATCTTAATATACGTTCCCTTGAGTTGGGCAGCCCCGAGGTTGGTACCGTATCAGAAACCTAATCCCATTAATTTGTACATTAACAGACATATTAACAGCGAAATTCACAAATCTTTTAAATCCCGCTATAAATTCTGGACTATGACGAGGTCCACCATTTGTTGCCGAATCCATATACATCCAACTACAGTCCTCCATTATAAACACAATGTCTGCATATATCAAGTTTTAATAAGTAAATGAATATTAGCGAAGAACCTTATGTTTGATAATTTTCAAGCAACTGGTATGCTCGATTATCAATTATTTAATTATTGAAAATAAAATGACATAATTAGCCTACATTCCAATAATTAAAAATGAAAATCCCTAAACCTTAAAAAAACTGTGAAAATAATACAAACACAGAAAAGTCAAGGAAGATAATACAAAGATGCAAACAACCGGGGAGATAATACAATGATGGGTCTTTAAAAGGGAAATTGTAAAAAAAAAATTCATAGGTCTTCATGACAGGTCTCATCTGTACAACGCTGCTGAAACACACATTTCACATGCAAATTGGCAATTGGGTGATCGGAATCAACTCAAAAATACAAATATTGGTCAAATCTTAGAATTTTTTTACAAGAAATTCATTATAACATCATGAGTGTATGCATGAACAAAAAGTCCTTTATTATGATTCTCACCTAAACCCTAAAAAACCCTAGAGAAGAAATGGTATAAGAGCATGAATTTAGACATTAATAACACTATAATAAATAGAAAAGGCAAGATTCTCACCTATACCCGAAAAAACCCAACTAAAATCGGAGATGGTGGCGACTCTTGGAGGTGCCGGAGTTGGCGGCGACGTCTTGGAGGCGCCGGAGTTGGTAGGGTTAGGAGGAGGGGGGGTTTCGTGGTGGACTTGGGGGGAAATCACCAAGAGGTGAAGGTGGAGGTCGCGGCTGGCAGAATGAAGAAACAGGGAGAGGCTTCTTGCCTTAGGGATTTTTAGAGAAATAAAACGCAAACAACGACGTCGTTTAGTCCTTTCTTATTAGCGACCGAATAGCAACCGCTGTGTCAAATTCGGTCGGTATTCGGTCGCTCATTTTAAATGAATCAACGACATCGTTTAACCCTTTACGGCTACCGACCGCACAGCAGATTTCGGTCGCTATTCCGTCGCCCCTGTGTGCGTAGCGACGGAATGGCGACGGACCGTGTTGAAAATTAAAAAATTCGAAAACCGACTGCGTTCAGAATGCGAGTACGAACTAAAATGAATATTTTAGTAATTATTTGTTTATTGATAATCAATTATTAAAATTTAAAATACATTACTCAATTATTATTTTAAATGTAAACACAGAGTATTACTTAAATTGTTCTGCTACAAGTCTATTTATGGATTTTGTGAATAAGTATAAGTTTTACGCGTTTGACTATTAAAGTTAATGTTTATATAAATATATATTAGTAATAGAAAATAAAAATAGGCAGAATATTACTATATATACTTAAAAAAAAACCCCGCTTTATTATTAAAAACGGAAATTGGGAAAACTACCGACCGAATTGCGACCACACAACCGATTTCGGTCGCTATTCCGTCGCCCCTGTATGCGTAGCGACAGACCGTGTTGAAAAATTAAAAATCCGAAAACCGACCATTCAGAATGCGAGTACGAACTAATATGAATATTTTAGTAATTATTTGTTTATTGATAATCAATTATTAAAATTTAAATTACATTACTCAATTAATATTTTAAATGTAAACACACAGTAATACTCAAATTGTTGTGTTACCAATCTATTTATGGATTTTGTGAATAACTATATGTTTTACGTGTTTGACTATTAAAGTTATTGTTTATATAAATATATATATATAAGTAATAGGAAAAAAAAATAGGCGGAATATTACTATATATACTTAAAACCCCCGCTTTATTATTAAAAACAAAAATCGGGAAAACTAACGACCGAATTGCGACCGCGGAGCCGAGTTCGGTCGCTATTCTGTCGCCGTGTTGAAAAATTATTCCGCCGAAATTCGGTCGCCCATACCTAACCCTTAACCCTAATACGATAGCTAGTCCGTTGGAAGCCGGTCGGCACAAAGCCAGCTTTCCAGTAACATATTACAGAAAACATAACAGACCCACTCCCACAATTCAACAGAAAATTGTCCCCCTGCCATAATTCAGTATATCCACAATTCACCATAAAACAAACCATATAAATTCCAAAATTATAAAAAACATAACGCAAAAAAATAAAGCATACAATAGTTAACTAATCAGTTTACAAATTCATAAAAATAAACTAAATAATCTATTGACTCCCCAAAACATCATCTACAGTTAAGGGGTCATCGTCATAGTCTGATTCTAACTCATCATCTAAGGTACTAATAAATTTGGCTTCTATCTCAGAGGCACTTAAAACAATATTGTCCTTATTTTTTAAAATATCTGCTAAGGTACTAGCTAATTGTTACAATATTGTACTAGCTCATTCTTCCACTTGGCTTCCATTTCGTTCCGCATTTGTTCCATAATTGAATGCCGAACTGCTTGGCTACCTCGCTTCATTGTATTTGCCACATCAGTGAACGAACCAAGTCCTTGAATACGTCCCTTCCTGAGCACGCCCACTGCCTCTGCAGATAGCTCAATTTGAGTAGGCAAATCCGGAGGAGGCTGGCCGGCTTGAGTTGCTTGTCTTGCGGCGGCTTCATAAACCACATGCAACACCCCCTGTCAAATAAAATGTCAGGTTATAACAGTAAAGAACTAATATCAAAAAAGGGACAAATGTAATGAAATACTTACAGACAACTCTCTAGAATCTTCATCAACCCATTCACCTTTCTTTGGGCCGGTATGGTGTTGATGAAGTGATCGTAACTGGCCGGGAATGGGACTGCATGTCTGGCCTCCATTTCCTGTTAACAAAAATCATTAAAACATTTAAATATGCACATAAAATAAAAGACAAATATGAATGTGTAAAATAATATAATCAATTACCAGTCTTATGTGCTTAATGTGGCTGAGCGAACCGCCCGTGTGTTTCATCGGGCCTTTGCCACCCCTCCCTTCTTTTCGATTTTTTTAGGCCTGTAAAGACTTGGCTTTAAATTTCGGAGTTTGCCAGTACTCTCTAAGACACGCCCAATCGGTCTCACAAACCCATGAGGGCATCTTATTTTTTTTCCTGTGCGTCGCTGATAATGCCGCTTAGTCTCCTCGTAAGCAAGATACGCCAACTTGACTTGACGCCCGCCTCATGCTCAGGAGTCCAGTGGTACCTTTTCTGCATTTTTAAACAATGTTACACTATTATATTCGAAGACCTGTAATTTCAAACTTAATTGCTAATTAATTTATTTACCATGAACTCTTCCCACCATAATTTTTCTTCTTCCTGGGGAACATCCTTTATGGTGTTGTATGTCCCCTTGAAACAGATAAGTAATGACGGCGAAACAGCTGGATGCCAATCTAAACCTATACTAGCCAGAAAAAAATTTAATTAGTTACTAAAATGATTACAAGAAGTATAATTAACTTAAAGGAAATAATTAAAAAATTTACTAACGTGCCAAGGGTAGGTTGCAGGAGAGTACGAGTATCGACTGTAACCGCAACTCCACCTATACTAGTATCAGTCACCGTCTGTGGGATAGTAGACGGGTGAGTCGCAGATCCTGCTATCGGCGTAGACTCAGTCGCCGGTACTGATGCAGACGCATCACGAGATGCATGTGCATCATGAGACTGTGACGGAAATGTCGTACCACGCTCGGGGGCAGATGGTCGAGTAGAAAACGAGTCCCCTGATGTACCTGCCTGGGAGGTAGGGGCGTAGAAGACGTTCCTGACTGACTAAATGGTAATCGAACACCTTTCTTTGGAGACATCTCTGAAATACAGATTAGGCGGATTAAGAAGTAGCAAAAATTAAAGGACAATTGAAGTAAAAATAAACTAACATGAATTCGGAATAGTAAAATGAGAAAATGGACATGAATTGTAAATCCAGACTATACTCAATCTAAATACACCATTCATAAATATCCAGAAAGCAAAGGCTAGCTAAAAACGTTTCAACAAGGCCATAGGCCATATGACATTTTATTTTGTCAGCAAACAATAAACCAAAAGAAAATCAACTTTTCTTATCTCCGGTAACAAGGGTACATATTCATTTCATATCAGACATGCGGACCATATTATTTTCTCTCACCAAAATTTATTGTTAGCGATAGTTACATATGAATTCCAAAATAGACATTAATAATATTACAATAAGAATGAGGGATGTGCGTGAATGATAAGGATTCAATTACCTGTAATAGAGCATTACATTAATAATAAAGTCAGAAACAAAAATTGCTAAGAAAATTTTAAACTTTATAGGACCTAAAAGAGTAAAGAATAGTTTGACAACTTCGAAGATGAAGTCTGCAACCAACGGGCTAAAGGAAGGAATATACAGAAGAAGCCTGTAAGTTTCTGATGCACTAATCACAATTTTAAGTTTCTGATCCACTAATCACAAGCCACAATCCATAAGCCACATAATAGAAGGCTTATATTTATTAAAAATAAAAATCCAACAATTAAACTGGACTATCTGATACAACATATACATCAATGCACTTCAGAATTGGGAAAACGCCATTAATACTTGGATCAATGAGAGGATAGGGAATATAAACCCCCATGTATAGTAGTAATTGTCTGTGTCATAGTAATTAGCAATCAGATAACGGCCGAATACCCAACAACATCACAAAGGCAAACAAATTCAACCTGAAGGTTGTTCTCCTCAGGGACAATAAGAAAAGAAAGATCATCTTATTACTATACTCATTCTTGCATCATGAGGTTATGTCTCTTATCCTAATTAAACATATAGACAGCCTTAGACTATACTTTTATATAAACCTTCAAGTAGAGTGGCGGTGGAGCGGCGAGGTGTAGAGGCGGAGGTGTAGTGACGGTGGGATATGGACGCAACGACGGTGAAGTGAGATTCAAAGTTGTTCGAGGTGTTCAATCGACGGCCGGTGATGAGGGATTTCGTCGCCCCTGAGATTTGGAATTTCTAGAGAAAGGGAGACGACGGCTTGGATTAGGTATTTTGAGAGATTATCGCGAAGAAAACGACGTAGTTTTGTACTTAACGATCGAATACCGACCGTTAACTATTCCGTCGGTATTCGGTCATTAATATCCGTCGGCATTCGGTCGTTAAAGGTAAACAAAACGACATCGTTTTAATTAATTTTAAACCTTAACTTTTTAAAAGAAATAAAAGATCAAAACTGTAAAACACAAGAGGGGGGGGGGTGAATTGGGTTTTAATCGTTCTTGCAAACTTTTTCGAATCTATTCAATGCTAGTGTAAGTTTGTGCAAGATGAACAAAGGCAAAACTAAACCCAACAACAAGACAAAGGATTTATAGTGGTTCGATTCACTCAGAATCTACATCCACTACCTTGAGCCGCACCCAAGGATTTTAACAACTTTACTAAGAAGAACTTTACACTTGTGGCTAACTCACAAAGAGTTTTACAACACAACCACAATACACCAAATCACTAAGAGTGCTTGCCCACACTAAGTAGGACTTTCAATACAAAACTCACTAAGAGTTAATTGCCCACACAAAGTAGGACTTATACAAGAATTACCCTATCACTTAGAAAGGGAATGAGAAGGTTTAAAGAGAAAGATAATTCACTCTCCTGAGTGAGAAATATATACCTTTGAAGTACAAGAATATTAAGCTCTTAGAACGTTTGATGCACACTCTTTGTCTTGCTTTTGAAATTCACTCTTGAATGATTTAGATCATGGAAATGAAGAGCTTTTTCTTTGAGAGTGTTTAGACTTTATAGGAAAATGAATGTATATTGTATGCGCAAGTCTTAGAGTCATTCTCTAGCTTTGGAGTATTTATACATTTCAAAATAGGCTGAAAAACGACTCTGCAACGGTCAAATAACGGCTAGTTTATACAGAGTTCGGTTGACCGAACTGAGACCTCGGATGACCGAAACACAGGGTCGGTCGACCGTCCAGTACTTCGGTCGACCGAAGTGCATCAAACAATCTCTCTGTTACTCGTCGGCTGATCCGACCTTGAGCTCGGTTGACCGACCTTCCTGAGTATGAGAGATGTTGATTTTTCACACGTTTTGAAATCTATTGAAGTCTAAAAGGTTTTCTCAAAAGGTAACAAGTAAAAACATTTGGAAAACCATTTTAAAGGACTTAGACTTTGAAAACAAAGGCTTTTAAGATAATAACACATATAAGAATCCTTTTGAAACTTAGCCTTTTGAAAACGTGTTTATGAGCATGCAAGACTAGAGTGTAGACCTTATGTTCGTGAGAGCATTGGTTAGAGCTTATAAGATAACGACTTATAATGACAAAGCTAATCTAACCAAACCTAAGTCTTCAATCTTCAATCTCGATGAGATATGCCTTTAAGTATAACTTTGAATCTTGATCATGGCTTCATTGAAGTACTTAGAGCTTCCATTATGAGTTCCGATATTCTATCACAAAGATTAAGATCATTAGACACAACATCAAATGTTTGTCCATTATCAAAAACCGAGTTCGTTCGCCCTTAGGGCTTACAATCTCCCCCTTTTTGATTATGACAAACTTTGATGTAATTAGATAGAATATGGTTAATTTAAGTGCAAGGGAGCAAGGCAAAAGATAAGACAAGAACATATAAGAGCGAGACTAGTGCTTAGAAGATAAAACTGAGAGTGGAACGAGAGACATAAGCACTAGCATGATGAGTTCTTTTGCCATTGCATTAGGGACTCTTTGAAGAGCACTATATCCCAACCAACCTCCTTTCCTCCTTCCTTCCATCTTATGTAGCTTTCTTGTGTGTAATATACATACCTTAGTTTACACAAGAAGCTAACTTACAATTTTCATCAATGTTGATGTGAGTGCTAAGGATCCTATTATAAAGAACATGCTCACACAAACATTAGAACTATCAATGGTTTGTTATCATCAAAACAACATAGAATATTTTGCCCTTCGGGCTAACAATCTCCCCCTTTTTGATGATGACAAAACATTGATGCAAATGGGAATAATATGCAAAAAATAAAGCTTTAAAGCATATAAATATGAATGCATGAGATAAGAATATTAAGGATCTAGGCAAGTAGATGTTTTTCAAAAAAAATATTCTACTCCCCCTATTTTAAAGAATCCCTTATCTCTCCCATTTTGCAAGTTCTAAGCTTTCTCCTATTGTAAATTACTTTTCTTGGCACATTTGCAACACTAAAAACTCTCCCCCTTTTTGTCAAAATCAAAAAGGGATATCAGAGCGCCAATAAGAAAAGCATTTAATGAAAAGTAAAGATGAATAAGATTTAAATTGTGGAGAAGCTTGATGAAATTTAAGAATTCTCCCCATATACAAAAGAACTTAAATACCATGGAGAATCTTGATGGTCTAATAGATTGATAAAATAAGAACCAAATGATCAATCCTAAAGACCAAAAATCATTTTGAAGAAGGATTGACTATGAATAGGCTTGGTTGATTTCTAAAAACAAGGAGTCCATAATAACACATAAATCAAAAAATGGTCATGTATGGCTCAAAATGAATATCAACCTAAGCTAAAAACAAAGGAGATAAGGAATATAACCTTTAAGCACAATCTCCCTGTTTATCAAGCATACGATGTTAGCTATTTGAGATAAAACCAAGTTTGATACCAATTGACCAATTGTAAAACATGTTTGAAAATATAGCTAACAAAGTACTAGTGGAAGTGATACCATGAATTCATAAGTTAAGCACGTGTATCACCACCAAAAAAAGCAGAGGAAGTGTAAGATAGCACTTTGAGTACATTCCTCTAACAAGTTAATGGTTAGCTAAATGAGTGTAACAACTCTTAAAGTAATACTAACCAAAAACCATAATGAGATCACAAAGGATAAGAAAATGAAGAATATGATCTCAAAGTTATTAAGGGAGAGTATATGTAAGAAATAAACATGTATAACACATATAACTTCCAAAATAACTTACATAAGTTGGCTATAAGAGATAAAAGATGAAAAGCAAGCCAACAAGTGATGTGATGATGTAAGATAAGAACAATTGAGCATACATCACAATTGAGTTTACATCCTAAGTCAAGCATCTAGACGATCAACCACATAAGATTAATGCTATAGACTAGAATATAAACACAACAACACCCCTTTATGCAATAAAGATCAAGTAAAAACTAAACATAGCATTTACAAACTCCCCCAAAGTATAAGACACTAAATAATAGAGGGGAGGGGGTATAAGTTGAGCACAAAACACATTATCAAGGTCAATTACTTTACTCATCAAATAGGTAGGTTATAGCACATAAGGATCAAAAGCAAAAGATTGATCACTAACAAGGGATGAGTTAAGCTATTGTACCTCAATGCTCTTTGAGCTTGGACTTCTTACCATTTTGGTTGATCTTCTTTATCACTCAAGTCCATAGAGGCCTTTTGTGTGATCTTTTTCATGATCACGACTATCATTTGAAGCTCATTGAGAGGTTGACAAGTGTAGAGTCATCAAGGATTTTAACAACTTCACTAAGAAGAACTTTACACTTGTGGCTAACTCACAAAGAGTTTTACAACACAACCACAATACACCAGCTCACTATGAGTGCTTGCCCACACTAAGTAGGACTTTCAATACAAAACTCACTAAGAGTTAATTGCCCACACAAAGTAGGACTTATACAAGAATTACCCTATCACTTAGAAAGGGAATGAGAAGGTTTAAAGAGAAAGATAATTCACTCTTCTAAGTGAGAAATATACACCTTTGAAGTACAAGAATATTAAGCTCTTAGAACATTTGATGCACACTCTTTGTCTTGCTTTTGAAATTCACTCTTGAATGATTTAGATCATAGAAATGAAGAGCTTTTGCTTTGAGAGTGTTTAGACTTGATAGGAAATGAATGTATATTGTATGTGCAAGTCTTAGAGTCATTCTCTAGCTTTGGAGTATTTATACATTTCAAAATAGGCTGAAAAACGACTCTGCAACGGTCAAATAACGGCTAGTTTATACAGAGTTCGGTTGACCGAACTGAGACCTCGGATGACCGAAACACAGGGTCGGTCGACCGTCCAGTACTTCGGTCGACCGAAGTGCATCAAACAATCTCTCTGTTACTCGTCGGCTGATCCGACCTTGAGCTCGGTTGACCGACCTTCCTGAGTATGAGAGATGTTGATTTTTCACACGTTTTGAAATCTATTGAAGTCTAAAAGGTTTTCTCAAAAGGTAACAAGTAAAAACATTTGGAAAACCATTTTAAAGGACTTAGACTTTGAAAACAAAGGCTTTTAAGATAATAACACATATAAGAATCCTTTTGAAACTTAGCCTTTTGAAAACGTGTTTATGAGCATGCAAGACTAGAGTGTAGACCTTATGTTCGTGAGAGCATTGGTTAGAGCTTATAAGATAACGACTTATAATGACAAAGCTAATCTAACCAAACCTAAGTCTTCAATCTTCAATCTCGATGAGATATGCCTTTAAGTATAACTTTGAATCTTGATCATGGCTTCATTGAAGTACTTAGAGCTTCCATTATGAGTTCCGATATTCTATCACAAAGATTAAGATCATTAGACACAACATCAAATGTTTGTCCATTATCAAAAACCGAGTTTGTTCGCCCTTAAGGCTTACAAAAACGACGTCGTTTTGACGATCGTTAACTATTCCGTCGGTATTCGGTCGTTAACTTCCGTCGGCATTCGGTCGTTAATGGTGAATAAAACGACATCGTTTTAATTAATTTTAAACCTTAATTTTTTAAAAGAAATAAAATATCAAAACGACGTCATTTTTACGCCGTTATGTATTCCGTCGGTATTCCGTCGTTAAGTTCCGTTGGTATTCGGTCGGTACCGTTGCACCAAAACGACGCCGTTTAAATTAATTGTAAACCTTAAATTTTTTTAAAAAATAAAATATCAAAACGACGTCGATATGTATTCCGTCGGTATTCGGTCGTTAATGTCCGTCGGTATTCGGTCGGTACCGTTGCACCAAAATGACGTCGTTTTAATTTGGTCAACGGGACCGATAAGGACGACTACTTAGCGACGGAAGAGAAACGGATATGTTTTCGGTTCCTATTTGGTCGGTATTCGGTATTTATAGTAGTGACCGAAACATTTGGTCGCTAATTGCAGTCGCTATTTAACTGTTTTCTTGTAGTGATTGGATTTGGCACAAACAATTAAATTAAATCACTTTTTTGCAATTTGCAATTTCATCATTTGTTATAATTTAAAGTGCATGAATTCTCTTATTTTTTTTATATAAAACTCATTTTATTAGCATAACAAACAATTATGAAACTTCTATTTCTTTTGTTTTCCTCTATTATAGGCTTTTACAATTATGCATGGGACTTCCGTTTCTTTTGTTTTATTATATATATGGATTTTTGTCTACGTTGTATGTAGATTCTTTAACATTTGACCTTGCTATGTATATATCTTTTGTTATCTTTTCATTAGTTTATTTTGCTTCAAGAATTAAGTATCATAGATAGTATTATGTATATTTGTATTTTTGTTATAATTTAGTTTCAATACTAATTGATACTATTCTTCCTACAGGATTTTTGTTTTGTGGTAATAAGAGGTCATAAACACACTTCTCACTAGTT